>OY720032.1:17804749-19068008 GCA_963082485.1 Eudonia mercurella
AAAAAAATTAAAACACTGGTTTAGTTTTATTTAAAAAATTGAGATTATTAAGATTTTCAATAAAATAAAACATTACAATACTGCAATCGACCATTTTGACTGAAACACCGCATGACGTCACGCTTAGGTAAACTCCGCTGTCAATATTGTCCTTCACTGTGTTTTGTTGTTGTGAATTCTACTGATTACGCATTTGAATTGCTTTTTTATTAGTTTTAATGTGATTTATCGACTCCACTCGACTATAACACCTGACCCGGAATGTCAGAAGGGTGCAAGTTCAAATCCTGCTCGTGGAAATTTTTTCAACATTTGTTTTTGTAATTATTTGAACATTTTATAAAAATAACTTGCCTACTTCTTAACTGATCTTTAATATTTGTAAAAATATTATGATCGGATGTTAGTGACGGTAGTTGTTGACATTGAATGGGCGCCTTTGGCTTTCAAAGTAAAAAGTGTTGAATAATTTCGGCGGGCTGGTTAAACCACGATAGCTCAATTGGAAGAGCACCTGACCCGGAATGTCAGATGGGTGCATGTTCAAATCCTACTCGTGGAAATTTTTCAACATTTGTGTTTTTGTAATTTGTTCGCAACAAAATTTGCGTTAAAAATTATTTGAACATTTCATAACTTCCTTGAAAGTAAATTTTGTAATTATTTATTTTTACCACTAAATATAACCAACTTAGATATAATTAAACTCGTTTTGAACTCATGCGAGTTTATTTTATTTTACTTTCATATGTTATTTTTACAATAAAGCTTGTAAGTTGTAACATTAGAGTTAATACCATGTTAATACCCGATAACACGAGTAATTTTCTACAACTTTTTTCTGAGTGGTAGAGCCACGCTGCGTTGCAGCACAAAATGGGCCGGCTCGCCCGGCGCAATACCACCCTCTCACAGAATATCGGCCTGAAACAATGGCACTCGTTGCTGTAGTGTTTCGTCCGGTGAGTGAAAGTACCGGAGGCTCATCTCTCACCCCTCCCCCCCTCCCAATTTCTACTCCCTCCTCAAGATCCAACTCCTTCCTCAAGGCCGGCAACGCATCTGCGATTACTTTGGTTTTGCGAGTGTCCATGGGCGGCGGTGATTACTTTCCATCAGGTGACCCGCCTGCTCGTTTGCCTCCTTTTAACATAAAAAAAAGAAAGTATAAAGCACCTACTAGTACTAGTAGTATTTTTCTTTATAGTAAACACCTAAAATTTCGCCGTACGAGCTTTAACCACTTAACTCTTATTATTTTCTTGTTTGGAACATGTACAAACACTTTGTTGGGTGTTCTTATTTGTGTTTTTACCTCAGAATAATAACTAAAGTTATAGAAATCGGAATGAAATAGCAACACAAATTCATCAGTTCGCACTATTCTAACTAGTGAACCTAGGTGATGTATTGGAAAGAGACCGATTGTCCCTTTTATTTCGTTATTTCGAAGGTGTCACAGAATTTTTGAAGTCATATTTGAGGTAATGTAGGGTGAAAATCTTTCGTCACGCCTATTGCCACCAGGGAATGTATTGTAGTGGCTTATCTCGCTAGTACAGGTCTAGTCGATGGTCGATGCAGCGTACCGTCGATGTAGCGTACTGTCGATGTAGCGTACCATCGGTATAGTGTACCATCGATGTAGCGTACCATTGATATGGTGTACTGTCGTTGTAGCGTACCATCGATGTAGTGTACTCTCGCTACTGTGACCAGTCGATGGAACGTTTTTATACAGCGACTGTCGATGTAGTGACTGTCGATTTCGTGAACGAGACCAGTTCATAGGCGTCATCCATCACACTGGGGTAGGCAGCTTCTAGAGTCTAGACTATCTAGACGAATATGATTATTTGTGGCTATATGCCAGTCCTAACTGTGACTGGTGCTCCGATTCAAGACATGTTGTATTGAACTGCCCCGAGCTTTTTTGTGTTTTTCTTTTAGGGATTTTCCGTTTCACATCCTATTTTTGTTTGTTTTTTATTATAAAATTCAAAATTCAAAATTCAAAATTCAAAATCATTTATTCAGTTTAGGCTACAAATAGCTCTTATGAATGTCATTATGCCATCGGTTCGTAAGTCTACTCTGGGCGGGAGAACTTGTACTGAGAAGAACCGGCAAGAAACTCAGCAAGTGTCAAGCTCTTTTCTCCCTTACAGCGTCAAAAATATTGGAAAATGCCCTATCATAAAAGGACACTTTCCATCACAAACAAACACAAAAAAGGACAATCACAACACCCAAAAATACAAAAAAAAAATAATAATAATAAGTTTGCAAAAATTACATCAGGTACCTACCAATTTCAATTTTCACAATGTCATACAGTACTAATAAAAATAAAAAATTTACTATATAATGTGACATATCATGGACATGGGTATATCTGTTTACTATGTCGATTCAAATAAATAAAAAACCCATAGTGCCCTATCTGTATGTACCTGTACAAAAGGAATGCATAATTAAAGCTACAGACGCTGCCCTTTGCGTGCCAAAGTCACAAGCACAGAATAAATCACAACAGAGGTACATTAATACGTCGTCTGCCGTGAATACAGACACAATATAATTTTAATTGTCAAAGGTCAAAAATCAATATCAATGCTGGCAGGCATGAGCATGGGTAACTAAATATTCAGTCAAGCATCCATTGACAGGTCACCAATAATACGCCTTTCCACATCACTCACAAGACCTCCTTACCTAATCTTAGTGTCATTCTACAATTACGGTCGGCATACCACGAAAATCGCGAATCGGTATTTTATAACGAACCAGTTGCATGTGCAATAACGGGCAGGAAAGCAGACGGCAGACGGCGGGCGGCGGCGCGTCGATAAATCAATCCGGCCGAGCCAGCCGGAACGGGCCGTTCCGATTTTAATTCATACAGCGCAAGCCAATAGCGTACACCACACCGATTCTTAGGTCCGTTTTACACCTAGGCACAGTGTAACGTCTAAAACAAGCTAGGTGGACAAAGTCATGCCAAAGAATAGCTTAATTGATATTTAGATGGCATTAGCAACACCCCAAAAGTCACTTTTTCAAATCATAATTGTGACAAACATTCCACAGCGATGAGCCTCACGCGGGTGAAGGTAGGAGATAAAATAATTGCATTGTTTACTTCAATTTAGTTGCAATTTTGCAGTGCTTTCGATAACATCCATAGAAATTTGTGCTAAATAATAAGCTTTTGCCGTGATGGATTTTACTTTAGAGAGTAAGTGTTTTTAGGGTTCCGTAGTCATCAAGGAACCCTTATAGTTTCGCCATGTCTGTTTATCTGTCTGTCTGTCCCCAGCCTAGATCATAGACTCTTAGTACTAGAAAGCTGTAATTTGGCATGAATATACATATTAATTACGCCAACAAAGTGGTGAAGTAAAATTTTGAAACATTTTGAAAATTTTATTTAGTTTAATTAGGTTAATTTTTTTTCTTGTCTATCCCAGTGTTGGGTGTCGTTGGATAGCAATTTCAAAAATATTGCGGGTTTGTGGAAACAGTTTTTTGATTGAGGCATCCGTTTGTGAACTATTAAGCTTTAAAGTGCAAAATTTTAGAGTCAAGTGTCCCCCCCCCTGGCAGCCAAATGTTTGTTTTGGATACGTAAAAAATTCTCGGTAGTTGTATAATATGAGTTAAAAGAAAAACTATCACAGCTAAGTAGGCTTTACAAGTTAACGAGTAACAGTCGGCCAACTTATAAAATGTACTTGGCGCAGTACAAATTTCTCATTGGGAACTACTTAAATAACGTTGTCAGGTGTGTGAAACCGGTCGGTAGTATCTACATGAAGTATATGAGCCATCGTTAAATAAATGTTCCTAAAAGCCCTCTTCTCAGAGTCCGCATTATTGAGATGGGCTACGGAACCCTACACTGCGCGTGGCCCGACACGCACTTGGCGGGTTTTTTAATTTACTTAAGATTAGAATCCAGTGACCGATATTATGTGTTTGAATAGCTTTTGAAAACACTTTCGAAAAATTGATTTTTTTTATTATTAGTCTACTTTCATCGAGCGTAACTTTTTGTATCCAAATGTATCCAGTCAAATTTTTGTGTATAACATAGCTAAGACCTATAAAATGATGTACGATTTTTATACCCCAAGAATTCCCTTATTTATTTTTTTGTTTTTAGAACATGTGTGTTTATTATTACCCTATTTAGAGCAAATAAAAATATTTGTATTTGTATTTGTATTTGTATTTGTGTACTCAATTTCCAAAATTCTAAGTTTTGGTTATCCTTTGTAGTTTCAGTAACTTTTGAGGTACGTTTTATGTTATGTAATGTTGTTTACTTTTTCTTTTCTTATATTCATATTTATTTTGATAAGATAACACTGCTTGTTTTTTTTTATATATTTATTTTAAGCCGCAGTTGTTTTTTTTATTAAAAATTCCTCATGCATAAATCTATATATATATAAATCAATTGCTGTTCGTTAGTCTCGCTAAAAACTCGAGAATGGCTGGACCGATTTGGCTAATTTTGATTATAAATATTAGTGGAAGTTCAGGGAAGGTTTAAGCGGTGAGAAACATAAATAATACGTAACGGAAAATACTAAGAACGACAATTTAATTTTCCAATACAAAATGATTTGTTTGTTTTGTTGTCATGGAAACACGAAGTCCGCCAGGGTCAACAAAATGTTCCTAGCTGTGAAACATTTGATGTCTTTTGTCACTTGGTTGTCAAATATTTATAGGTGCGTTCAGAAATTTGTCTTTTTCATAGCTCCGATCTCTTTGGTCTGTTTAGCTGGAATACAAACAGTTCTGTTTCAGAAATAAAAAAGTGTCAGTTGGTTGTCGTAAAAAGAAAATCTATACATATAAAATGCTTTGTCCTGAATGACTGACTGACGGATCAACGCACAGCCTAAACCGCTGATCGTAGAGACCTGAAACTTGGAGGGTGTGTTCTTTGTATGACGTAGGCATCCGATAAGAAAGAGTTTTCCAAAATTCTACCCCTAAGGGAGTGAAAAAGGGGGGCAAAGTTTGTATGTGATTCCTTGGTCCAATATACTTCAAATTTTGCATAAACCTTTTTTAACAGAATTGATGGAAGACGTGTTTCGTATTTTACTGAAATGTATCCCCTAACGGGGTTAAAAAGGGGTAGAAAGTTATTTTGGCGGTGATTTGCTTCGAAGTTGATATCAATACTCCTTAGTGTTTTTGATTTAAATTACTTTTTATTTTGACACATGTTTGAAAACTCAATCCGATTTTATTCAAAAAAGGTTGAATCAATATATATAAAAAAAAGATTGAGATCGCTGATAAGCTCAAAAATTTTTAGGAGTGTTTGTTGTTATCTGTAAACGGCCTTTACAGCGTCACCGGACTTTTTTGGGGGCGGCGAGAAACGGGTTAAAGGGTTCTTCAACCCACACTGCTTGATCACGATCAAAACAACATCAGAAAGTGTCTAGAGAGAATGGCATCACGCAAGCGTGCTCCCGCACTCTACTAGACTCTCCGAATAGTTTGAATAGGATTGGGATGGCCTTTACAGGGTTACAATTTTATTGTGGTGTACGTTATAAGCAGATGTGTGTCTAAATCAGAATTTATACCCTAAACTATCCTAACTAATAGTAACCTAACTTAATATGCGAAAGTGAGTTTCTTTGTATGTTTGTTTGTTATTTGTTACGCTTTCACGCGTTACTATTCAATCGATCATTGTTGGTTTGTGTTTGTCCCTTTCACGCGTAAACTATTTAACGATTTGTTTTTTTTGTTGTCATAGAAACTGTCAAATAAGCGGTACGAAGTCCGCCGGGTGAGCTAGTTTTTAATAAAAATAGAATAAAACAACAATTTATCGTTGTTTATGGCTAAAACAATCCAAAGACACAATAAAATATTTTTGTCCACCTAGCTTGTTCTAGACGTTACACTGTGCTAGGGTTTTAATTGTAATTTTTAAACCGGTAACGATAGCTTTCACACTATAATATCAAATACAAGTGCTCCTTCTCTTTTCAAAATCACTTTTAACAAATTTGACTGTATTTTTTAAATTATTTACAGCTTGGCCTTTATATGTATTGTTTATCAAAATATACCTATATTGTATTTTGTATCGCGCAGCGGCGGCTGGGGCGCGGCGCGGCGTCTGCGCTGCGCATACTCATATCAAACGCCCAGGCTAAAGAAACGCTAGTGTAAAGTAGCTCTTAGGTTGGAGTTTTTTGTGTATTCTAGAGGCGCCACGTTCCAGGCCATTGCTTTATTTACAAATGGGTCCGCGACTTTGTATGCGTAGACTCATCATCGTAAAATAAGTACAAAAACAAGCACACATTAGGTTAAGTAGTTATTTACATCACAATAATTGAATTGTAAATTGTATGTAAATGATGCAACTAAGAGCTTGATGGCGCTGCGGCTTGTGCCTTCGGGTTAAGATCTTGTAAGTAAAGCATTACTAGCATTACATAGTTGGTTATCCATTAGTAAATAAATAAATAAAGCAGCTTTCGTAAACACCGTCACCACCGTCACCGGTCACCGTCTGCGTGACCAAACTAAAATATTCCGTACTCTAGACCGAAACGGCCTGACTGACACTTATAACAATTATTTTAATGATATAGATATACTTACAACTAGGATAAGCTCGTTTAAAAAATCAATTATTACAAATCTATATGAAATCAACACTGTCAATAATAAAATCAATGAATAAAACATTTATATATTATATTATATTATATTATATTATATTATATTATATTATTATATTATATGTATACTATAATTTTAGATATATATATATATATTTATTTTTTTTCTTTAGTACAACTTATAATCATTTAGCTAATAGTCGTATAACTCTCAACTTTATAATATTTATCAGTGGTTAACGGTGTTGGTTTCACAATAAGTAAGCTATAAGTTACCTAGACTGCTGTATGTAATATATAAAAGAAACCCTTGGTCTCGGTTGTGTACATGCTGCAACATGTACTGTGTCCATTTCGGTTTCACTGCTTTTAAGTTATTTTGTAGAATGTTTTTATTTTTATTAGATTTGATCTAGAAAGTATTTCCAAATGTATTATTGTTCATGCGGGAAGGCAGTGGGACGTTTATAGGTTGCTACTAAAGTCTAAAATAAGACAACTAAATAATGCTATAGTCTAAAATGAGTAACACCCACAGACTTTGTTAGACAGTAAGTACACAAAATTAGTCGAGTTGAATGTTAGTTGTTTATTTATATTTGAAATGTGAATTTTCGAATGAACTGAGCGAAACAACTCCTTGAATACTTGGACTGTGTTAAGTTGTAGAAAAACTAGCTGCTTCAAAGGTATTTTTTAATTCCACCATGCTATTGCAACTAGGGTTGTGAAACGCATCTATGAGCATAACTGGTGTGCAATACCGCATGCGTAACGGACCGCTTAAAATTCATACTCTTTCTCTAGAACGCGATGGGGGTAATGGCATATCGCGTTATTGATGTCTGTATATTGTACCGGACGATATGTGCGGCGTTGTAATTATATCGTGTTGATTTCTAATGATTTTCTTTATGTAGTCTTCATTAGCTCATTTTATGTCTCCGCTGCTGGGGCATATGCCTTATAAGCCTTCACTATGAATGGATTTTTTTTTATGGAATAGCTCGGCAAATGACTCCATCCCACCTGATGTTAAGTGGAAATGGAGTCCAGACGCGAGATAACTGGTGCAGCGTGAAAACAAACGTAGCATCAGTTAACCTCACTCTGCCGGCCCACAAGGTGCTTCTTCACGCCTCTTTTGAAGGACCCCATATAATAGGAAGGAGGGAAAACGTGTGCTGGTAGACTATTCCATGGATAGAGAAAACGGGCAATAAACCGCCACACGGATCCAGTTCGGATTGGTGGTTGTTAACGACTGCTAATGCAGCCGGGACCAACGGCTTTACGTGCCATCCGAAGCACTCCTGCGCCATCGAGCTCCTCCTGCGCCATTGAGCATATGGTATCATATAGCTCCTTTATATAGTAGTAGCGTTAGCATATGACTCCGCTCTACCTGGTGTTAAGCAGAAGCAGAGTCCCGATGCGAAGATAGCTAGTTGAGCTAAATTGTGCCTCCTTCCTCCCTAGCACCTTGCCGGCCCGCAAGTTGCTTCTTTACACCTCGTTTAAAGGTTCTTAAAGGTTTAAAGGAGGAGCTCGGTGGCGCAGTGGTTAACGCGCCCAGTCTGCGAGTGCTGAGGTTAAGCAACTTTCGCAAAGGCCGATTATCGAATGGGTGACCAAAAAATTTTCATCTCGAGCTCCTCCGTGCTTCGGAAGGCACGTAAAGCCGTTTGTCCCGGCTGCATTAGCAGTCGTTAACAACCACCAATCCGCACTGAGCCCGCGTGGTGGTTTATGACTCGTTCTCCCTATCCATTCATAGGGAAGGCTCGTGCCCCAGCAGTGGGGACATAAAAATGAGGTGATGATGATGATGATGAAAGGTCCTTATGTTGTACTTATGGAGGAAATACGTGTGCTGGGAGAGCATTTAGTTTATTGGTAGTGGGACAAAGAAACGATTCGCTAAATTTCTTTGTTCGCGACTGAATAGTTGCCACAGTAAATCGGGGACACCGAAGACTACGAATACCTATGCGTAAACTATGAAATTAAACACTGTACGAGTGCGCTTTTACAACTCACATTGCACGGACATTGTGATTCCCCTTGGTTGACGTGATTATATTATTTAAAGTAAAGTAAAGTTAACTGTCCCACTGCTGGGCAAAGGCCTCCATCATTGAAATTAAGTCATCACTACAATTGATGGGTAATGGCTAATCACCACGCTTGCAAAATGCGGGTTGATAATCACAAACTTGGGCTATGCATCGAAAAAACCGAAATACATTTTTCCCGACCTGGGATTTGAACCCGGGTCCTTCTTATTCCGTTAATTTTATTTAATTCCGTCAATTATTTTGGTCTTTATTGTTTTCTTTTCGAGTTAACTGTTGATAAATGTATGATAAAATAAAATTAAAATAAAACTGATAAATAAATATAATAAAATATACTTATAGGAAACATTATTTTTTTACTTTCTTTATAAATAACTAGCTGACCCGGCGGACTTCGTACCGCATTTCTTTTTTTCTTTTAATATAGCTTATGTTACTCAGCGCTAATGTAGCTTATGTTACGCACACTCACACGCACACGCACCCTCGCACACACATACACTTACACACACACCCACACGTATCATAGTGTCACGTTTAACTTTTAAACTTCTTTCAGTTTCTTATGTGTTGATTTTTTTGCTTAGTTAATTATTATCATTGTTTTTCAACTATACCAATTGCGTTTTGGCAACAGGAACTGGCTTGTGTTCCACAAGTTTACTTTTTTACAGATGGAAGGGCAAAATTGGTGTTTGTTGCAATAAAAACATTTTCATTTTCAATACAAGCAATAACTACGTAAAACATATTGTAGACATATCTCATTATAACAATCCAAGCATCGTTCAACTTGTTCAAAGAACCATTCGTCATCAAACACTTTATTTATCCAATTCTGTAGACTCCCACTGAAGTATCTCTTAACAACTTAGGTGTAATTTTATCTCAAGTCTGCCTACTCCCGCCCGTGTGCAATCAATCGATAAACTGTCGCTAAATTTGGCATGTTCGCTGTACGGTGTATTCCAGCTGCAGACTGGGAGAAGTTTTCCATCCCGGACTACGCCAATTAGGGATGGCAAATTGTTATTTTGGACAAACGCATAACAAGCACACTAGGCATGGCACGGTGCGAATTATTTATTTATTTATTTTTGGCACGGTAACAAAATACAAATCAAAACATACAATTTTTTAAATAGGTACAATTATATTTTTAAATTTGCATTTCAGTAAACCGAGCACAACATTCAATTTAATTTTTTTAAAATAAAGAGAAAAAAAGAAAGATAAAAGTACCATTCTTATTTCACAGTCTTATTTCATAGTAAGAAGCAAGCCAATACTTTCTGAACATTTGATACTATTTAAGAATTATTTTTATTTTTGATGAAATATATCAAGGTCCCTACATAAAACGTAAAATTTTCGACACATCCGTATCAATGGACTATGATGTGTATGATGTGATACATTGTTTCTAGCTAAAGGTACATGAAAGAAAGAAAAATATTAGACACATCACATTACATTAGACCTGTAACTAACTTTTTATAACAATATAAATATTTATTGTCGTATAAGTACAAAGGTTCATTGCAACCGACCTTTTAGTAAGCTCTTTCTTTAATTATTGTGTCTGATGACAATGATAAGAAGTTCGATGGCACAGTGGCTTTCAAGTTTACATTGCAATCTTGCAAGTTAAACAACGTTCGCAATGCCAGGTGTTAATTAAAATATTTCGAGTTACACATGGTGTTTGGTATTATGTCTGTGATCCTGAAATATAGCCGCGTGCGCGTAAAACGAGATCTTTACACCTGTTTGCATTAAACTTATGAATCGCCTAAGTCTTGGCTTAACTATTACCCGGTCAAGTTAACTCGGTACCTGGTTCGAGAATGTCGCTTACACTCAGATGCCGACTTAACTTGACCGGGTAGTAGTTAGGCAAAGACTTAGGCGATTTATAAGTTTAGTGCAAACGGGTGTAAGACTTACCTTAGGATCAGAACAAAGTATGTGATGTTGTCTAATAGTATATGGGTGCGCCAAAGTTCACCTAAATTTTCAACTCCGATAATTGGAACTCCGAAAAGGTTCTTCCTTACATTTTTCATCCTAACAATCACAATTCCTAATTACTCTGTTTCTAATGTTCATAATTCCGAATCATTCAACTTCATAATGTCAGTAGCAATAAACATCTATTATACTATGTTTTTGTTTACATAATTTTTAACGCAAAATTTGTTGCGAACAAATTACAAAAACACAAATGTTGTAAAAATTTCCACCTGCCTGGAAAGGCCTGCTCGTGGAATTTTTTTTAAAGTAAAAGTAAATAGTGTTGAATAATTTCGGCGGGCTGGTTAGAACTACGATAGCACTGGTCGACCACTAGTACATATGTACTTACATCACTTTACAATGGAAATTATGTTTAGGGATAAAAGCGTTATGAAAAACAACAGTAGAAGTTTAAATATATTTACATTAGTGATATCATTAATTACAATTTTCGGAAACATGAGTGTTATGAACATCGTCTGTAGTACTACAGATTGTATGAATAAAAACTTTAGGAAGAGTGATCATTCGGATTACAAATCGGTAGGAATAACAACTTCGGGTAAAAATCTTTAGGTGAGCCAATATAGACCCCTAATATATAATATTATAGCCATGTACAAACAAGTAAAAAGGACACCGTGAGAACACACACAACAATATTTATATCAACGTAGATTTACTATTATACAAAAACTCAAATTTATTGTAGTTTCATCATCAGCTCATTTTATGTCCCCACTGCTGGGGCACGAGCCTTCCTATGAATGGATAGGGAGAACGGGCCATAAACTAGCACGCAACCCAGTGCGGATTTGCTTTACGTGCCTTCCGAAGCACAGAGGAGTTCGAGATCATACATTTTTGGTCACCCATCCAATGACCGGCCTTTGCGAAAGTGGCTTAACCTCAGAACTCGCAGACCGGGCGCGGTAACCACTGCGCCATCGAGCTCCTCGTTTTAGTTTAACCCTCACATATTTGGGTGAATCAACTTTTTAGGCACTCCTTTGTGGAGAAAATTTTACACAACAACTAATAATATTTTATGATGATATTTAAAAAAATGCAACATATTTCAAAAATATAATTATCATATTATCCTAAATTAGTATGTGTCACGATGTCTGAACTCTATTTATTGAGTTTTAAGGGAAAAGGTGATTAAGAGTAGCGTTATGTATCTCCTGCGTTACTATTTTAAAAACGTTTTATCGAGAAATAAAACCACAATTTTCTGAATATTAGAAAATAATCATTTATTACACTCTAGAAGCAGTCTTTTTGCATAGGCAGGAACATTTATTAACACTTAAAATAAAAGTTATATTGAGTTAAATCTCCACTGCGTTACTTTGGACACATTTTAACACTTAACTTTGAAATAAATCTTAAAAGGTAACAATCAGCATCAAACACTATAAACATTAGGATGTGATAAAGTTTAATACAGTTAAATATAAACATATTATCGTTAAAGAAAATTAATTTGTGAAGTAATCTTCTTCAAACTTAAAAATAACTAAGGGACATTTTGGTAACGCAAGAGAAAAAAAATTGTAACGCCTGAGAAAGTAAGCAATTACTTTGCCTTCTTTCTCCGGTGTAACCTTTTTTTATAATTCGATAGGCTTGCATTTGACTACTATCTCACCTGGTGGTAAGTGATGATATAGCCTACGATGTAACATGCTTGCCTAGAAGGTACCGATTCACTCGTGATTTGAAGACCCCAATATTATATTTGATAGGAAACACAGACTGAGGCAAGGAGTTTCACAGCTTTGCGGTACGTAAGAAAAACGTGGACGCAAAACGCTTCGTACGCATGGGTGGAATCTGTACTATGTAACTATGGCGTCGCGCGGTTTGTCTGGTTGTCCTGTGATAGAAAGGTGATGGAGGAACGAAATTGAACAATTCCATTGCACACTTTCCGAAGAGAATCCGATAAAAAATCGAAAGACTTGCGACCTGGCGCCGATGTTCTAAGCTCTGCAGCTTGGCGTGAAACAGTTCGTCATCGTCAATGAGCCTTCTGGCTCTCCTGTCAATCGATTCCAGTGCTCCAAGTTGGTATTTGGCGGAACCATCCCAAAGGTGAGAACAATACTCGATTTTTGCGGCAAGTTGTGCTTTCGATTCCAGGTAGGAGTTGAAGTTTAGGGTCGATGACAGTTTCATACCAAGAAGCTCGAGATGGTCGCGAATGGGAACAAAGACACCTCGGAAAGTAGGAGTCAGGGTGAAAGGACTCCGTTTAGCGGAGAATAGACACGCCTGTGTTTTGGAGCCGTTGAACTTGACCAGGTTCGCGTCACCCCAATCGGAAACTTCCCTCAAGGATGAGTTCAAACGCTCAACAATGGTCTCTCTCAAAAACTGGATCTGAGCTCCACCAGTTCGTGCGTTGGATGTATAACTCTCTAAGACAGTGCTGTCATCTGCGTACCCAAGTACACCGGGTTTTAACAGGTCGTTGATGTGCAGCAAAAAAAGTGTCGCAGAGAGTACTGACCCCTGTGGAACCCCAGTGTTTATTGCAAATTGATCGGATGAGCAGCCATCAATGACTACTCGAATCGATCGATCTCGCAGGAAGTCTGAAATCCAGGCACACAGACTAGCAGGTAAGCCATATGATGGAAGTTTATTGATAAGCCCATCGTGCCAAACTCTGTCGAAAGCCTTAGAGATGTCCAGGGAAACTTTTTCTACGTTACGTCTTTGATTATTTTCTTTAGTTTAGTCTCTTTATTTAAAGATGTACCAGTTGTTAGAATTTTGTCAACTCCAAAATTTTCCATCAGCAGCTTTTTCTTTATTCTTGAGTCTCTTATTTCGGATGAAGTAAATATTTTTTTTATTGTTTCTCGTTCCTTTCTTAACTTTAAAAGGTTTTCTTAATAGCGCCGCTAAGAATTTTGTATTTTGTATCTTCAGCTATCTTACTTGCTTTGTCAGTCTTTGCTTCATTCCTTCCTTCTTTGAAATCTTTTTTTATATTTTTCGTATTTCCGCTTTAGTTTCTCATTTTCTAGCTTTAATATCTCGTTTTGTCTATAGGGTTTATCTGTCTTTTTTCACTTTCTTTCTTCCCCTTACTTTTTACCCACATCCGGGTTGTCAAATAACCGGTAATAATAGTAATAATTAACTGACCTAATGTTTAATTAATAGTAGTATAAATGTTGTAGCATAAACCTGTTACTTTTGTGAAATTGATACCTTTAAGTGCATGTAACGCCAGAGAATGTAAGAGCACTTTCATATGGAAGTGGTCTTACATTCTCTGGCGTTACTGATAACGCAGTAGAAGATTTTTGGAATATACCCTATTACTGCATCTACATTAAATTAATATCTATTTTACGGCATCGACTTTGACTTCAGACCAATATGGTTTCGATATTTAGTAATAACATTGAAAAAGTAATGATAATTACCAAGATTTTGGCGGTAACGCAGTACACCAACAATTAACCCTCGCGCACCACTTGAGAGCTCACGCCACACTGATGACCAATCGGAGCGAAGTTGACCGTATCGAATAATGAGTACAGAGGGCTAGATACACGAGCTAGTGTTGGCGACGCGTATAACGCCATCTTTGTCTAAATTTGTGAATTATAGCGGTAACGCAGTGGATGTGATTTTTTACTCAGTGTTAGGGACAAACAAATAAAAAATTGTTAAAAATTGAATAATTAAAAAAATCTGTGTTTGGACGGTTTACACAAAAGTGTGATTGTTTTTTTTTTCAAAATACAATGTAAAAATACAAGCTTCATAAGTAACTTATTAAAGTTATGCAGAGAAGTATCATCAAGGGTACCATCAGGGACAAGGTTTATTACTATGTGGAGTATTTTTCCTCAACTGCGTTACTACGAAACTGACAAATAATAATAAAAAAAACATTTATAAGATATTGAGAACAGTATTGGAATAGCTCTAACTTTTTAATTAACCTAAGTTCTTTTAAGTTCAAAGTTTTTTATGGTCTTTTTTTTCAATATTATCAGTGAGGACGTAAAGAGAGTGCCTAAAAAGTTGATTCACCCATTTTGCGTCTGTTGTCTTTGGACCATGTGGTTAATGACGAAGAACAATGTCTCAGTTGGACCTAGGATTACTTTGCAATTTCCCATTGTAACAAACCACTTCAATATCTCGGCTTTGATGTGGTACTTTACAGGTATGTTCACAATTTCCGGGGCTCCATGTCATCATCATCATAATCAGCACACATCAGTCTACTGCTGGATATAGGCATAAGATCGAGCTCAGTGGCATGCATTGGGAAATGCCTATGTCCAGCAGTGGGCTCTATGTACCGGACTCCATTTGTCATACTCGGGATTACACAGGTATTACCTACCAAACAACCTGTAAAAGGTGTTCGTGCTTCAGGAGACACGTAAAGGCGTTGCCGATGCCGCCGTCCCTGTTGCTGTCGTTATTAATGGCAATGGAAACCTATAGGGGTTTCCATTGCGTACTAGGTAGTAGAATAGAATAGAATAGAATAGAATAGAATAGAATAGAATAGAATAGAATATTTTTATTTGCTAAAAATATGGTTGGTATTACAATAAGTTGGTCATATTTTTATAGTTTCACATATTCTGCCATGTAGATATGCAGGTACTACTGTTCACGTGGCAAGGCCTGAGCCCAGCAGTGGGAAGTTTATAAAATGATTATGAATTATGACAAGAGTAATGAAGGTTTTACAGTTTCGCTAAAGCCCAAATGATACCTTTGGTACCTATTGCAAGCATTATAAGCTATGGTAATTGCTTTCAATCTCATGAACCGTAGAAAAGTTTGCTTGAACACCACTTAAGTGGCACATTAATAAAAAAATGAACTCCCGTTCCTGTACGCCCAAAAATACTGAAAAACCCATTGTTCCAACGACAGACCACACGAGATCGCGATCGGAAAACCGGGCTCGCAACAAACGACAACCCATATAAGGTTGTCACCGGCAGCGTTACAGCTAAAACAATAATTAACGGGCGAGCGCCATCAGAATTCGTCGCATCTACAATTCGTCGGTTGCGTCTCGCCCCCACCGCCGGGGGGCGTCTAGACGCCAGACCGATCTATACTGCAGTGCATCGATCGGGGTCGGGTCGACGGCCGGAGCGGCGCGCCGCCCCTGCCCCCAGCAAAACAAACCCCCGGACCCCCGGACCCCCAAGCCCCCTGCCGCCACTGCTGACCGCACAGGTGGACGCGCAAATTGGACTACTCGCCGCTGCCATCGACGGCTGATTAGGGCGGGATTAATTACTCGGCCCGCACTCGTTAAGTAGTCAAAGTTGCTTTGTGTCGACTTGCAATGGAAAGACTGCAGACACTCTGTGTGAGTATTTGTAGTACCGCAGTAACTACAAACACTCACACTCCTCGTATTCCTTATGGAGTACGTGCATTTAAAAAATTAGAACAAAATGTAATGGGAGTTGGAGGAAACGGACATAGTAGACATTTACAGATAGTATGATTTCTGGTTTTGATAATTTTAGCAAAAATACAGATCACAGAATGGATACAATAATGCAAATAAAATATATAATGTTAATTCCACTAACAACTTGTTTACCAAGTTTGGATGCAGCTTATCAGCTTACAGCAAGCAGCGGATTAGTATCCATTAACTTTAAAAACTTACTAAATATATAACATATAACGATTCATTTTATTTTTATAATAAGCCCACACAGAGGTACTCGTCTAAGTGGCCTACCTATCTATTTATGCCGTCTTATGAATGAGTGAATGAGGGTGGGAACGGATTCTTTTTTCTATTAGTAACAACTTAAAATATGACATTAATTTTTTTTCTGTGGTACCGCTAATTACTTCACAATATTTTTTCAAAAAAATTTAAAATCTACGGGCTGTCGATTACGGTGACGTCACGTCATCCGATATAAGCCGACTGCCAGAGAACTAAGCGTGTTTTAAGCAAATTAATTATGTACAAAAACTTTGTAAATACTTATCGTATCGAAATGAAACAAAAACTATACGTTTTGGAATAACGTCTTCTATAATGGTATAGGGTAAAAATAAACTTTTTTTTTATCTTTCTCATAGCGTTGCTGAGTAAATCATAATGTAAAAGTGGTTTCAGTACGTATGAAAATATTTAGGAACGCTAACTTATAGTGTTTTTTAAAGTTTGAATAAATACTTTAATACATTATGTCCGATGACGCTGAAAATGCCGCATGAGACAAACAGCAAACTCACTCAAAAAAAACTTCAATACAAAAATTACCTAAGTAAATGCTTTTAAAACAAAACCGGTCGTTGTGGAGATCCTTGGGGGAGGCCTTTGTCCAGCAGTGGACGTCTTTTGACTGAGATGATGATGATGATGAAATGCTTTTAACATACAATTAATTAATATTTAAAAATGTTACACGCCCGTATTTTTGTTGTAACCACCAGCAAAATATACATAGTATTAACAGCTTACCTACCTGTTATCAATTATATTCTATTCAATTTCAGTAAACTTATGAAGGCATAATGACAAAGACTTTACTAACACCACTACCACTAACACCAACCGTATGCTTGTTTATCGAATTAGTCAATAAACGAAAACAATACGTAAACAAACCAATACATTTAAACGTCCGTCCTGTAAAACAGGTGTTCAAATAAAACAATGAATGGTGTGCTGTACTTTTTTTTTATAGATAGCACGGCAAATGACTCCATCTCACCTGATGTTAAGTGGAAATGGAGTCCAGACGCGAAGATAACTGGTGCAGCGTGAAAACAAACGTAGCATCAGTTAACCTCACTCTGCCGGCCCACAAGGGGCTTCTTCACGCCTCTTTTGAAGGATCCCATATCATAGGAAGGAGGGAAAACATACTGTGTAATATTGTTAAGTAATGTGTAGTACTGTGTAGTATTGTGTAGTACTGTGTAGTATTGTGTAGTACTGTGTAGTACTGTGTAGTATTGTGTAGTATTGTGTAGTACTGTGTAGTACTGTGTAGTACTGTGTAGTATTGTGTAGTACTGTGTACTCACTGAAGTCGATGAGCAGCCTTCCGTACCCCTGCCGCTGGTATGGCGGCAAAGTCAGTATGCACGACACGTTGTAGTTCAGGAACGAGTTCTTTTCCTGTTGGAAAAAAATACTCTCAAAACATACTTGGTAACAAAAACATAATTGGAAAACCAACAAAATGGAGAAACATTATGTATTATGTAAATTAATATTGAAAGTTTGTGAAAGTCTTTATTGAAGTTATTGTATTATTCGCAGTATCGAACAAAATAACTTATTTTATTAATTAAGAGACGTCTCTTAATTATTAAAATAAATTATTTATAGCTTCAGATTAGTTAGTTTATCAGGGTAGTAGTAACATAGGAGCGATTTTTGAATTGATTTTTAGACAAACGAAATTGAACTTTGTAGACATATAATTATTATTTGTCCATTATTTACAACTTGATTTTCAAGAACAATACCGTTTAAACATTTTCGGAGTCAAAACACCAGTGACTCTGAATAAGAGTCATCATTAGTTCATTTTATGTCCCCACTACTGGGATACGCACGAGCCTTCCCTCTGGATGGAAAGGGAGAACGGGCCAAAAACAACCACGCGGGCCGAGAGCGGATTGGTAGTTGTTAACGACTGCTAATGCTGCCGGGACCAGGCTTTAAGTGCATTCCGAAGCACGGAATAATAAGAGTGACAAGAAGCAATCGCAATTGATATCATAGCGTGAGAAATAGTCACCGGTTCAAAAAATCGAGAGATAAAGATCTCAGCTACCGTCTCAAAGCGTCTTTATTAATCTCCATCTCAAAGCGATAAAGGTCTCACATAAAACAAGTGAGTTTATTTACCACAGAGCTAAAACAATGAGCAAACGTTACTGACAATTTTCAATCCAAAAACAGTCATCCCCAAATCAAAGAGCATGATAAACATACATATGTTATCGTGTACAAGTCACACAACGAAGAGGATAATCACTACAGTGGTACAAAGCTGTTATTAGTACGTAATGCATAGGAGCTTTTGTATGCTAATACGACGCGTAAATTTGCATTTTCGATCATTCCCAGGCACTTTTACGTGCTAATTTGCTGGGTACGCTTTGTGAGTCACTTTGTGACTGCGTTCCCTTTTTGTTTTTGGCGTTTTTCGCTAGTATAAGTATCAATATTTTTTTGTGTTTTGTTTTCAGGTAACTTTTTTATAGTT
The DNA here is from genome assembly GCA_963082485.1 of Eudonia mercurella. Classification (NCBI taxonomy): domain Eukaryota; kingdom Metazoa; phylum Arthropoda; class Insecta; order Lepidoptera; family Crambidae; genus Eudonia; species Eudonia mercurella. The sequence goes on from OY720032.1 coordinate 17,823,773, forward strand.
TTCTGGAGTAATAAAATAACTATGTAGCCCACGTCGCACACTAGTATTCAAACTATAGTTAAATATTTGCATTACTCACTATAATTAACTAACAATAACAAAAATAAAAAAGCTACGCAACAAAGAATATTGAAAACAAATTTATAATCTGTTTTTTAAAAAAGTCAATATCTCCTATTTTGGTTTACAAATCATCATCATCATCATCAGCTCAGTTTTATGTCCCCACTGCTGGGGCACGAGCCTTCCCTATGTATGAATAGGAAGAACGGGTCATAAACCACCACGCGGGCGGGCCCAGTGCGGATTGGTGGTTGTTAACGACTGCTAATGCAGCCGGGACCAACGGCTTTACGTGCCTTTACGTGCCGCACGGACGGTTTACAAATAAAGTGACTTAAATTGCATGGGTCGTTTGCAACCACGATATCCTAATTGGCTCCTCAACCCGACCCTAATTGTCAGAAGTTCATCAAGTCATCAAAGTCAAGGGTTCATTTCCTACTTGTGGAAATTTTTACAACACTTTTACTGATTATATTACAAACGATGGACAGGACACTTATTTGTTGGTTGTTGCCTCAACTGTATAAAAATAAATTGAGAAATAACAAGAAACTCACTACGTCATCTAAAGGAGTATTTAAATCTAGCGGCCCATTCCTGCTTCGCACGGGTGGATATTTTTTTTAATATAGCCTATGTTAATCAGCGCTAATGTAGCATTCTAATGGTGAAGGGTTTTCTAAATCGGCCCAGTAGTTTTTGAGTTTATTCGTTGCAAACATACATACAAAAATACAAAAGTTTCCTCTTTATAATATTAGTATAGATACATTTAGAAACAGCTGTATTGCTACTTTTTGCAACAATAAATTCGAAAATTCAAGATTACTTTAGCTGTTATGAATGAAGCCATCGGTTCGTCTACACAGGGCTGGAGCTTTTGTACTGGGAAGAACCGGCAAGAAACTCAGTAAGGGCATTTCATTACTACAGCGTCAATATATTGGAAAATTCCATATCATAAAAGGATAGCTTCCATTACAAATAAACACACAAAAATATAAAAGACGACCATGTATGTTATCCCAACATAAATATATCACTTTAGTACCGTCGAACACTATGACGCCAGCCCTTTGTTTCCGCTTGAGATGTTTGAGCTGTGACGCACGCACAGAGAAAGTCGTCTGTACGGTTATTGGTCGACAATGACGCAATGTACCGTCTGAACTTGAGACATGAGCTTTCATGACGCATTACATTTGTTATGTAACGATAATTTTCATAATTAAGTATTACTTGTGCATAAAGCATTAAAAAACTTGTATCAGCATTAACAGGTTATTTTTTAAGTCCCTATTGCTTTCCCTATGGATAGTAACACTGCTGGTATCTTAGTATATATTGGAATGTGTACAAGGACCAAAAGGCCACCAACTCATATATATAAATATATAAATAGCATAAGAACAAATAGTAAAATAAGAATAGCAAATATGTATCTATAAGAAAAATGTATTAGATTTAAGAAAATTGTAAAAGAAAGTCCTTGAGCCGAATAGCTCCCTGAAAAACTTATTTTCCCTATTGTTATTAAAATAAAGATTAGAAATAGAATAGGAAACGGGAATCCCACCCGTAATAGAACAAAAGATGATGAATGAATGAGTAGAATGAAGAATGAAAGTACGAGAGGCATAAAAGCGAGAACTAGTATGAAAGAGAAATAAGCTGAAAAGATCTCCGATAATGTTGGAGGAGAATAGAAAAAAAAAAACACTGCTGGTATAAAAGTGCCATAACCACCACGCAGCCAAAAGCCGATTAGCGGTTGTTAACGACTACTAAGTAGCCGGGATCAACGGTTTAGAAGCACGGAGGAGCTCGAGATGATACATTTTTGATCACCTATCCGATGACCGGCCTTTGCGAAAGCTTTACTTCATCAATGCTCGGTGGCCAAATAGCCATGCGCTTATGTGATCAGCAATACGCATTTGGCAAGCGTGGTGATTCAATTAATTGAGTAATTGTAGCGTTGACTTGATTTCAATGATGGTGGCCTTGCAATGAGAATATAGGCTAATTACTTGAGTTTAATAATGTTATGAAAAATCCCCGTGTGGTGCCGGGGGTAAAGAATTGCACCACCCCATCTGTTCCCGTGGGTGTCGTAGAAGGCGACTATGGGACCATTCCAGAGGATGGGTAGCAGCGTCTCTCTGTGATTATTCTCACCTTACTGCGATCGCCAACCCGCCTGCCAAGCGTGGCGATTATGGCAAATTCCCCTCAAAATTATTTATCCTTGAGGGAGGCCTTTGTCCAGCAGTGGACGTCTTTTTGGCTGAGATGATGATGATGATGATGATGAAAAGTTATACTAGCTTTTTCTATTAGCAACACAGAGGTCAGTGAAAGCAACCTAATAGGCTAATTACTTGGGTCTAAAAAGGTTATATAATGCTAAGCTTTTACTAGCGGCAACACAAAAAAAAACACAGAAGTCAGTAAAAAAGAAACTAATCTAATAGGCTAATTATTAAGTTTAAAAATGTATGCAAAGTTACACCAGTTTTAGGGTTCCGTACCCAAAGGGTAAAACGGGAAAAAAACTAAGACTCCGCCGTCCGTCCGTATGTCTGTCTGTCTGTCTGTCTGTCCGTCTGTCACCAGGTTGTACCTATCTCATGAACCGTGATAGTTAGACAGTTGAAATTTTCACAGATGATGTATTTCTGTTGCCGCTACACAGTGTGGGATTTTCGATCAGTTTTGGACACCTTCGTTTTATGTTTTTATATGTTGCATTATATCTTGATAAAGCCTACTATGAAACTAAAACATGAATATCACGTTTAATTTTAACACTATAATTTTTTGTAGGTGAGGTCAATAACCTTTAGTAATCGTGTTTACTTTTATATCTCCTAAAGTAAAATTGATAAAGCCGTAAATTTTTTTTCTTGGCTTTTAAATAATAATTCTAATAATATATTAAAAATTCAGCATTGTACCTTAACTACATAAAAAGTTATGTAATTTTTAATTTTTTTTAGTTATTTTTATTTTTTTGGATTATTTTACAATATTAGCGATCCATTACATCTGTATTGCATTAAGCATAAGAGTACCCATGTTAATTTAAATTTTCAAACACTAATCTTGTATGATTCAGTATTTATGGCACTTCTAAGTTTTTATCTGGTTTCTATAGGAATAGGGTTGACAATTCGGGGTTACCCTTGTTTTATAAAAAAAAATTGACAAATTAACACTTCCCAAATAATTTTTCGCATAATTTACCCGTACAAGTGTTTTATTAATCTATGTATACATATAATAAAGCTAAAGAGGGTCGAAAGTCTGTACATGGAAGATATTCGAAAAAAAGTTCGCTGGGGATACTTAGAACTGATAACGTTACAACAGTTTTTAGATTTTTGTCTGTTTATCTGTTTGTCTGTTTATTTGACCGCGCATCACGTGAAAATGGCTGAACGGATTTGGATGAAACTTTGCACATAGACAGACCATGACCCGGACTAGGATATAGGGCTTTTTATCCTGGTAACAGGTTTCTGTGGGATAGTGTAGTCTTCGCGAACGAAGTCGCGGGCGACAACTAGTAAATAATAAATAAATATTTTAAATGAGCTGTGTGAACGGAAGTTAAATGTTATTATAAGTATTGTCATTCATCATCAGAATTAATGAGGACTTCATCTGTGCAAAGAATTAGATCCGTGTCTTCGTTAATAAGTGACTGATTAGTGACACAACACACATCATTACATCAAAAATTCAAAAAATAAGTGGCACTAACAGGTGCCCGCCCGCTCAGTTTCTAGGCCTCCTAGTTTATAGGAAAACCTGAATCTGGTCTTGGGTGTTGGTTCTGTTGTTTTCAAAAGTGACAAAACTTTATGTGGAATAGGTAATCGCTTTTTTTTTTACTTGCGGTTTTCTAGGGATAAACTCGTTAGGTAGGGGTCCGAAGACTCGAGAGCACGGCGAAAGAGGTCGAGGATTGTGGTTTTTTCTATCTAATTTTCTTGTCTAATGCTCTCGGTCATATCGCCAGATTTATTTCTGGATTCACCTGCCTGCTCGGACAGCATTCCTATCGTAAAGGACTCGCTTCAATGATTTTATTTTTCTACATATTTTTCAGCCAAGGAAGCACAAAACACTCGAAATTTTGCAACATCTATCGGCAAACCACTCGAAAGAGTAACCAAAATTGTGTGAAAATCGTCCTCCAGCAATTCGTCAATGTCTAAAATGTTTGCAAAAGTTTGGCGATTTCCATCTGATAATGCTGTCCGAACAGTATTGCCGTCATTGCTGGCCCCAGAATTTGGTCGAACAACATCCACTAAAAGCGTATGCAGTACTTACTGAACACTATTGAAAGACTAGATGACAACCCTACCTATAATATTAAAATAAATAAATAACGGCAATCATGCGTTATTTTGATACAGTTTTTTTTTTGGTGTTAGTTCTAATTATACTTAATTGATTTTCATAAAAATAAATCGCTAATATTGTGTGATTATCGAGAAATAAATATGGTTCAATACTTGAGAAAAATCATTATATTGTGGTATAGGACTGTAATTTTCAACTTTAATTGAATGATAATCGTGCTTAAAGATTATCTCAATAAAACGTATATTTAGGAAACTTTTAAAAACATATATATACTGAGAAATTACGTTTTTCAGGTTTCTATGGGTTTTTCTCGAGTTCTCAAATATCTCCAAAACTATGTAAGATAAAATTCTGGGAGTTTTACCTGATCCTCAAATTGATAATAACGGATCAAATGAAAACATAAAACTAAGGTGGCCGAAAATGATACCAAATCCCAGACTGTGCGCTATAACAACAAATACTAAAAAACAGAATAAAATAAATATTTAAGGGGGCAAACGTGTTTTTTTTTGCTGGTTTTTGCTCGATATTGGTAACGGCAACGCTTGAAATATTCACAGAATATTGAGTTATATTATTCACTTTAAAAACAAATAATTAAATTAAAATAAAATTAATATTTAAGGGGGACTAATGATTAAAGGTTACAATTAAGTTGAAGATTATTTTAATGATAAGAATGTGGGTCATCTTAGTCTGCTCGCCTGCACATGTTATTTCACATTGTAAGTAGTTACACTTTTGTATACAACTCTTAGTTTAAAAGAGTAGCTGCTAAGTTTCTTGCTGGAGTCTTCTTAGCAGAATCAAGCTTCCGAACCAGCAGTAGAATCGCATTACATATGTATTGTTCATTAAATTATATATTTTAAGCATTATTGTGTGTACTTATATTATTTTTGAATATATATATTTTTTTATATTACTACTTGACGTTCATAAGTGCAATTTATATGCCTAAATTGAATAAAGGATTTTCATTTAATTTCATATCATATCCAAAACTGTCAAACTTCTTCAATACATTTTCAATGTGCCTTGAAAATAAAGTTTAAAGTGGCTTGACGGGAAAGTAAAGAGGCATGTCTGCGGTTTTGTTTTATTTTCTAACATTTGTGTTATGTCGAATATTAATGTGAAATAATGGTGGATTATTAACCGTTAATTGTTTATGAGTTTGCATAAATGTTGGCAAATGAAACAAAACAGTGCAACGTCACTTTTCAAATTCTCTTAAGAAGTTCGCCCGAGGACTTAGCCCCACATCTTTACTGAGATACTCGAGGGGTTGGGGGTATATCATTTCTTACTTCTCATTTCTATCATCATTCATCATCATCATACAGGAAGGAAATATTGTTTATTTATGTATTACTTTAAGAAAAATTACTTTGACACAGGCTAAATGTGCTAATCGCACGAAGCCATAAAAAAAAAGTTAAAAAGTCTATTGAGGAAATTTGACAGTTTGCGGTAGGTTAACGTGCAGGCGTGTGTACAACCAAAGTGCAATGCCAGCCGCGGGCGAGCGACAATTTCCCCGTGTAAACAGACCCGTCTAGACGCGGCACACATATAAAGGAATAAATCTCAATTTTAACGTCTCCCTCACCCCACGCGCCCGTGTGTGCGCCCCCTAACAAGAGACGTTTAGTTCCGTCACGAATTTGCGCACAAATAACATATTTATAGTCTGGTTTTGCGACTTTCGCATGATCGAACATGTGAAAATGTAATATGCAAGAAAACGTGGTTCACATCAAACATACATCCATCGCTCTCAAATTAGCATAAGTATTCCTAGTGATTGGTATATACCAAGTCCGTCTGTACGTCTGATTAATAATATCTACGTGATTAAAGTTTTGTATAATAAAAAAACACAAATGTTGAAAAAAATTCTACGAGCAGGATTTAAAGCTGCACCCTTCTGACATACCGGGTCAGGTGCTCTTCCAATTGAGCTATCGTGGTTCTAACCAGCCCGCCGATATTATTCAACACTTTTTACTTTGAAAGCCAAAGGCGCCCATTCAATGCCAACAACTACCGTTTTTTATAATTTGTTCGCAACAAAATTTGCGTCAAAAATTATTTGAACAGTTTTGTACAATTTTACGCAATTCAGTTAATTTCAGTGCAGCCGCCCGGATTGCGGAAGACCCAGGTTCGATTCCTGGCTGGGTCGGGTGGGTGTTTAACTTTTTCACTGTATTTTCATATAAAAAAATATTTAATTCAGCTTAAGTTAACACTTAAAAATAAAAAGTAAAAATTTTACGCAAATTTTGTTGCGAACAAATTTTAATTGGAAAACAATGTTAAAAAATTACACTAGCAATCGATTCCCACTCGAGCTTTTACTATTATATATTCTGTGCTCGAGCTTCCAGAGGCTGGTTGATTTTTTTTAGTAAATTTTTATCTTGTAACATTTAAAATGTATGTAGGTACATATAGCATTGTGATTTATGAATGCAAAACTTAAAAATAATAAGTGTTGAAAATATTTCCACGAGCCGGATTCTAACCCGCACTCCATGACATGCCGGGTCAAGTACACTATCAACTATGCTATTGTAGCTCTGTCCAACCCGCCGAAATTAATCTAAATATTAATCATAATTAATTAATCTACTTGATATTAAGATAGGACAAACAAAAGACCGAAAATTACACGCAATCTGTGATTTGTCAGATTGTAAGAAATATCTTAAATTAACGATCAAGTATAGAGAGAGAGAGTTATTAAACAGATGTGAAAACGAAACAGTTTATAATTATAACTTGTAAGAGTGAGTTGTGAGAGTCTGTTGAAACCTGTAAATCAGGCTTTTCAAGAGTTTATTTTCTCACGATTGGGGTTACCTACTAAATACCTCTAAAATCAGCGCTATTTCCACATTACAGACAGGTTTAACAAAACTAACTTTATTTTATTCTATTTCCTATCACTTATATATCACTACCACACCCTAATATAGTTAGTGTCTTCAGTAAATCAAAGTTTTTTGTTTAAGTTCCAATGTAAGCTTATACAATATAATAATTTTGTTTCTGGCTGAACTTTATAAAAAGTCTATTTTTGAGTGAATGGTAGGACCCAGATTATAGCATAAAGTGTTGGTAGAGTTTTAGTTGAAGGTTTCGCAAGAAAACTCCTAGTATAAACATGGGGGCGGTTATTAAAGGTCGGCATGGTAACCAGCCTGTTATATCGCTCGAGGAGCTTTTGTGAGCGCTCATTATTGTTTCTTCTGTTCAATAGTTTTGAAATTAATTTCTTTTAAATTTCTATTTTGAAATAACCTTTTCAAATTCTCTCGGTAGAGTAGTCGACATTAGAATTTCGTTGATTTACCTTACATTTTTTATGTAAATACAGCATAAAGGGAAAAAAATCAGTGTCTAAATAAATCAGAACTTGACGCGAAAGGTGGTTGACGGTCATGAGAAAGGTTACAAGATTTTTTTAAATTTATTTTACGGGTAAGCACAGTGCCTTGATCTCACCTGAAGTTAAGTGATGATAAGGCCAATGATGGAAGCGCACTTCACTCAGGATCCTCAACTAGTTAGTGAGGCACTGGCTATCTTATCTCTAGCTGCCGGAACACAACAATGCTACAAACATTGATGTTATGGCGACATATTTAGATAAGGTAGTGGTAACCAAACCAAACCGAGTACACAAACATGTACCTACCCCCCGCTGGGAATCGCAATCGAAGTTTCATTTTTTTACCTATTACCCAATCAGGACGTCTATTTTTTAGCTGTAGAGACGAAATTTAACATCTCTCAGCTTAAGGCACATTGAGCCATTGTTATAGGTTAGGGATTACCTCACCGTTACATTGTACGGCACGGCAGTAAAAGGTAAGCCGATTCACTCAAGAGGATCAATCACTTTAACATTGTTTAGTAGCCCCCGACACAGATTAAGTAATAGTCACTTTATTTAGTAACACTATTAAAACCAAATCCGAGAACACAAAACTTTAAAAAAAAAATTTAAGCGTTGGTCTACATCTAGGTTTGCCAACCGTACTCTAAAATAGAGTATTAGTACTCTATATCATGTAGGCGTACTCTTTAATCTATAACACTAGTAGAGTATGCTAAAATACTCATTTTTACACAATGTTTACTATAAGTACTAGTGCCAGTCATGTAATATTATGCAAACCCATTATCGGAACCAAAAAAGTCCAAAAGAGCTCTTGATCAATATAAATTTAGAGTTAGAATGTCTGGACTCATGCAATTTCTTTAAAAACCATGAAAAAATGTTGTGCTGCAAAATGTACAAAAAATACCTTTTTAAAAATATAAAACAAATGATACTCTTTTTTGTACTCTTTATTTAACTCCTTTGAAATCAGATATACTCTATTTCTTCTAATAAAAGTTGACAACCCTATCTACATCCTTGAGCCTAACTGCCTTTAAAGGCTTTATAGGTATGTGCTTGAAATAACGTCAGTACCTTGGTAATGTTCGCTTTTATATAACATTTATTTGAGCAAACACAAAACCTGAAAACCAATTAATATTCGTTACAGTATCGTATCGTATTTCGAAAAAAATATTCGTGTTTTCATTACTGAAATTAATCAATTGTATGAAATCCCAAACTGTTGTTTTAATATATGTAAAAAAATGGCGGGTTCATCTTTGTTCCCGAAACTGAATGAACGGTTGTCAAGTTTTGGGTATACCAATAGATTATTAACTTTGTATACATATGTATAAGTTTCTTTTCCCTACAGGTACAGCACGCCAAAGAGCTTATAATATTTACACAGGGCTAGACGTTTTATTTTATCGATTCGGGAAGTCCCCCCATGGGTTCGATGACCCGATGCTGCAGACAGTCTGCAGTTTGTCTGGATTTAAGGCGTAGGTACCTAAGTTGTAAAGTTTCGTTAAAATGTGTATTACTTATAGGGTAGTCTGCGCGTCTGTCGCGCCTTTGTTGATGTTGAATATTTAGCGTTAATACTGTAAAGAATAGGTTGGGTCGCGTTTATAGTTCTTGAGCAGTAGAGATAAGAGCTAGTTTTGAACGACAATAATAAATTGCAGGTACTAAGGGACTTGAAATGAAATGAAAAATATAAACACGTGTAGTATAAAAAAAACATGGTAGGTATGATTAAAAAAACGTTTACAGAGGTACGATGGGATACCGTCAGGTATAGAGAAAAGTGGAAGGGTTCTTTTGCCATGCAGCGGGAAGAAATAATAGGAAAACTAAAAAAAAATCAAATTTAAACAATGCGAAGCAAACAAAGCTATTAATTGAACTTTTTTTTTATTATTACCTACGGTACGGGTAAGCACTTGGCTGTCATCTCACCTGATGTTAAGTGACGATAAGGCAGAAGATGAAAGCTCACTTCACCCGCAACCCTCAACTACTGAGGCACTGGCTATCTTATCACTAGCTGCTGGAACACAACAATGCTGCAAACATTGATGTCATAACATCAATGTTTGAAGCATATTGTGTTTAGCGTCATATTTAGATAAGACGGTGGTAGTTAGCCATGCGGACAAACAAGCCCTACCACCAACCAAACCGAGTACACAGACATGTACCCCCCGCCGGGAATCGAACCCGGGACCTCTGGTCTTAGACCGGTGGTTTAACCACTAGACCCATTAACCAAACCGAGTTCATTAATATTCACCTCTGGTGGTTAACACGATACTCGTAGCATAGACGCGGTTAAAATAATTTATTTTCGAATATATGTACCTATAATGTGTCTGTCTAAGATTTATAAAATCGCAAAAGGATGCAATTATCAGTGTTTCTTAAAATAAATACCTACGTCCGTAAAATATATTTCGTCTTAAATGTATAAAGCTCACAAAAAGATGCAATTAGCGGTGTTTGCTTCCAATAAACACAACTACCAACGCCGTTAAAAAGATATTTCATAAATATCTCTACCCACAACCAATTAAAATTTTCTAAGTAAATAATATAAAGCCGGTAGTACGGGAATATGCGCCCGGCTATACCCAGACCCGGATGTAACGAGCATTGACCCCAGACAGACGGGGAGGATTCGTCCCTTGCACGTCTGTCTAGCTTTGTTTACTCGCGCTCCAATCAACTTCTGCGCGAATTATTGGCAAATTATAATACTGTTGTATTGGATATAAAGAAATTAATAAAAAAAACGTTTACAGAAACTAACTGACTGACTTTGAAATAATGAACAATTCCATTGTTCATTGACACAACACAGTTTATACGAATCTACTCGGGTTTTTTTTCGCGTTCTGTAAAGCAGATTCGTATATAAACTGTTACAAAACCAAAATTACCAACTAAAAATTAATTATCTATAGGTTTATTTTATTTTTTAAATTCACCGCATAACTTTTTATTGATTTACTTACATAGTTATAGATGAATAACAAGAATAAATAGAGAAGAATAAATTTGTTTTTTAACTTACGTTTTATCAACGTTTATGTTTACTTGTTATAAAAGCTTTCGACTTTATTAGAAGAGACTTTTTCAACATACGGATAAGCACGACATACACGAGACGTCTTCAGACGTCTAAAGCATCTCCTTAATGCATTTCAAAGTTTGTTATTGTTCAAAACGTATGTTCGTTCAGTAGTTAGCAACTGCCTAAATAAGTTTAGTGTATAAGTCATAAACCTATTAAAACAGCCATAATCAAAAAGAATCCTGTAGTACGAAGTACTGGTCAGGTTACTTCTGTTAAAGAGCAAGTAGGTATTATATTCCTGTAGTAAATCAAATTTAAATTATTTATAAGCTTTTCTTGGTGTAGGTACACTAGATCTAAAAACTAATCATAACTTCACACAAGAACCCTGCAAAGGCACTGCAACCCAAGAATACTTAGACTATATATTTATAATCTCTATATATCTAGGACAATCTGATTAAAAATAAATTATAATATAACACACAGAAAAAAAATCGTATTCATACCATAATATTTGTATAACACTTAAAAAAGTGATACTTTGTGGTACTTCAGTTACCTGTATTTAATTTTAAAAATACACAATTAAGTACTTATCACTAAGGTAAATTTAAACCATTGGTACCCGGGCCGGTAGTACGCGAATATGCACCCGGGCCGCACCCGGATGCAGCGGTCGTCGACCCCGCAGACGTCTCGACGCATATACCTACGTCTAAGTCGCGGCCCTAGCTCTAACTATAGGATGCTTTATCGTTCGCTTCGATTCGATAAGATGGGGAGACGAGGAGCTGATTAATTTGGGTGGAACGTAGATTCCCAATTTTAGATTATAAAACGTACATATTAGTACGTGTTCCTCCTATGTTAACTAAATATATTATATTTATCTCTTTTATATTTTATATAAATTAAATATGTCGCCATAACATAAATGTTGGTAGCGTTGTAGTTATCTGGCAGATATAGATAGGATAGCCAGTGCTCCAGTAATTGATGATTCCGAGTGAAGTGCACTTCCACCTTTCACTTTATCATCGCTTAACATCAAGTGAGATGATAACCAAGTAGGTACTTGGTAGGTACTGACTCGTAAGGAATTTAAAAAAACCTCACCCCTTTTGCTGCCTATATTTACGTGGGAAGGCTTAGGCTCAGCAGTGGGACGTTTATACGATCTTGATGACTGCCGTTATGGGAAAATACACTGCAATATAATTATCGACTCTTATTTGGAAAATGCAAACATGGCGCCTTATTTTCCCGCCATAAGAAACGTAAGTTCATTCCGCTGCTCAAAGCACTCCCGTGTTTACTACGACGTAGCACGTAGGCCTCGCGTCGAGTGTCTACGTGCTACGATTACGCTACGCCCGCCCGCCGCAAAGTAGTAGTGGTCGTAGCATTGGTATTGTGTTGATGACTTGGCAGGCCTACTTTTGATATGAAATGTTTGTTTGAGATATTTTTCTTTAGTGATTTAAGCTTTTATTTTTGGTAAATAGATTACACTGACAAAGTACTAAGTGTAAACTAAACCACATACAATACAATATGGTGCACATGGATATGGGAATTATATTATGACATTATTGTAAGCATTTTTTTTAAAGTACCAACCTTGTTAATATTCTTATTTGAATTTTCATCAGAATATTATTGAAGCATTTATTTCAATTTTACTGAAAGCCAATTTATAGTCATATAACCATTTTTAACATACCACTATATTTCGGTTAAGATTGGTTAAATGCCGCTATTTTAAAATGAACGCTGCGGTTATCCATTAGGGAGCGCAGGGGTCGGGACGGGACAGACGGGTGTAATTAAAATGTTGATAACAAATCATTGCATTCGCGCTATCTGTTCTGTAACGGCAATGACCCTTTTCATATTACAAAACCACATGGGTTTTTATTTTCAATGATACTATCATAATACAATTGTTATTGCGGCATATGCGGTTTAAATTAGGAGTGCAACATTTTATTTCTTACATTTATTTATCGAATGATTAAATACTGATGATGAGGCTGTATAAAGCTAACCCCTTTGCTTTTTTTAATGTGCGAAAAATGGACGAAAAAATGTAATCTTAATTGTTTTTATTCTAATAAACAAATAACCCAGACTTACAGTATTTCCTTAAATATAGAAACTAAGATCCCAACAGTGAACTTAAAACTATGGAAATAATTTGTGAACAACAAAGCTACGCGGTAAAGGTTGGCCCGGCGCGGCAAGCCTAAGCACTAACCTACGCCAACCTGAAAAAGGTGAAGCTAGTTTCTGAAATATAAACGTGAAGTGGCTCCATCACGCATCCCCTCTGCGTAAAGCTTTCATCGCTAGATTCAGCATAAAAATACTGTTGGATGGAATGTATGTATAGTTTACAACTGAAATTATTGATTGCGCAGGGGGCTTTTAGCTTTTACTTGGCACAAAGATGGAGTAGGAAGAGGAGTAAGCACAAGTGTTACCAACACAAGAAATTGAAATACTTGTGCTGTCAGCACCAAATTCAATTTAAAACTGTCAAAATAAAAACAAAAACTAACGGACAGCCTTTATAAAATTCCATTAATATTCTGTAGAATTTACGACGGGGAGGGGCGGGCGTTGCCACCCGGGCCGTTGACCCCACAGCTGACGCGACGCTCAATGGCGGTACGAGTACGGGAATACTAGAACGTAAACGTGAACGAAGGTTCCGCAATTATATATTAACGTTTGACTTAGGTCGGGGAAAAGAGTGCGCTCACAAAACGATCGATAACTAACGCGGGACGTAAAAACCGCTATAGCTTGGCCAATAGGGATGATGATAATAATTTATTTATTTATTTGAACAACGCAACAGATTAAACACTAAACATGCTAGTAAATATAACTAATTTTCAATAAAATTAAAAGTATAGTCGACCGTTAAAGAAAAGAAGACATCTTTTGCATATCATAAAACAACAAGATTTACTTCTGCTTACAAGACCGTCGCCATCATTGCAATGAGCTATAGCGAAATTTTATTGTATGGGAAATTTTTGTTGAAAGAGGTAAATTCATGATCGATTATATTGCCTGGAAAAAAAGAAATCCTAGTCCAGACACATGGTGTTATTTTTATTTATTATTGTGAAATATGTTTATTCAATAAAGACTTAGAAAGAATATTAATTATAAATTTTTCTTTTGTATTAAATAAATTAATATTGCATTTTTTTTCAGTCGTTATTTAGTACTATCAACTTACTAAGTTTGTCGCCATTATTTTTAGTTGTTTATTTTTTACTTATTTATTACCAATTACAGTATAATAGTACAACGGATTTTTTTTATAGAAGTAAAAATAACAAGAAAAATTATAAATAACAAATCACAATTAGGTCAACATGCATTTATCCTTCTCGCCAAACAATGCTACACAGCACTGTTGTGATTCGTCAGTCAAAAGTTAGATAGCCAGCTTCTAATTGGCTGAGGACGAGATGCCGAAGGTGGAAGGGAAATTTACCCCTTCCACCTTCGGCCTTATCGACCGGTGGGATGACGACGAAACTATTCCCCGTTCTAAAATAGGTGCCGGAAATAAGCGACGCCCTGATGTAATAATAGTGATCACTTGGTAGCCGGTTGTCAGCGACATCTTTTTAATTTGTCAGTAAACTCCATTGGAAACACAAAATTTAACGCCACCGAACAAGCAGTATAGTTCGCACAAATGAAACTAGATGGCGCTGTGTAAAATACCCGTTGTGGATAGTAAGACAATATACGTGGCAACTCTTGTCGTTCTTTTAAGTAATGATGTATAACGAACGGCTCCATATCATGCAAAGTCTTGTACTCCAAAAAGATATCGGCGAGGAGAAGAGCTTGTAGCAGTACTTGTGCGGAATTCTTACAATTTATCCATATAAATACAAAAGGTGGACTAATGATGGCACTAAATTGGCCTTTTATACCGATTTATGTTGTGCAAAAGATTAAATAATTTAAAAAAATACAACATGCAAACTATAATGTTTCACCTTGCTAAAGGAGCGTTTGTCGTCCGCGCACGTCAGCACGTAGAACTACTAGGCTCCAAGTCATAGTACGGCGTCTTGAGGTCCAGAAAGACCTTCGGAGTATTGCCAGCAGCTGGCTGGTAGCACTTTAACTTAATACTAGCTTTTGCCCGCGGCTTCGCACGCGTGGACTACATGCTTTTCCTTAACATTATTTTAACAGTATGTAGAGAAAAAGTAGAAAATGATGATGATAAAAATAATGTAATGTGAACGTGCGTTTCTTAGGAGAGACTTATACTTACCTACTTTATCTATCATGAATACGCTGTATCCTTGCCCTGTCCCTATCCCTTCACTATTTTTGTGTTTATCCATGACTAATACCTAATAAGAAATCATAATCATAAGTAAGTAATTAAATTAAAGTATTTCCTTATAAACAACATTTTTAACAATTTTGGATGTCGGTGCCAATATCACCAGACTATTTGATGAGCTAACACGTGAACACGCTACATAGAACTGTCCATGAGAAAAGCAATTCTCCCTCAAATCGACACCAGCATACTTCAGAGTTTGTCCTTGAGCCTTATTAATTGTCATGGCAAAGCAGACTTTCAAAGGAAACTGCAGTCTCTTGAATTCAAAGGGAACATCATTAGGAATCAATGGAATTCGTGGTATGAACACAGTTTCACCCTGAGAAGGGCCGGTCAAAATAGTTGCCTCTACCACATTGCGTGACAAAGCTTTGACTTGTAGCCTGGTTCCGTTACAAAGTTTAGGGGGTTTTAAATTTCTCAGCAACATTACTGGTGTACCAACACGCAGTAAAAGCTTATGGTAAGGGAAACCTGATGGGTTTTGAGTGTTCAAGAACTCTACAGGATAATGGACGGTCTCGTCTGGATTTACTACAGTGTCGATCGAGCTGTAGAGCATTTCTTCGCCTTCAAATGATTTCAACAACATGTCATTAATTACTGCTGCTTGGTCATTTTTTGGGGTCAAAATTGCCCTTTCGCACAACCATTCCAAAGATTTATTTTGTATGTTAGCAACATCCGGATAAATTTTATCTATCAACTCTGGAACTGTTGTAACAACAGTGCAAAGTTCGTCGGGTATATTCAACATACCATTATTTTCTGGATAGATACCATTTCCGAGTTTTAGTAACAATTCCGAAAACTGACCCGCAGCGACTTCACCCTTTAAGTGTACTCTCATATTTTTCGATAGTTTAAGTATTTTTACTGAAGACCATAGAGAAGACTTTTTAAGACACGCCTTAATTTCATCTGCACGTGTTCCTCGCGGAACTATCGGCAATGTTTGACGAAAATCACCAGCCAGTAATACTGTCATGCCACCCATCAAGTTCTTGTTACCCCTAATGTCTTGTAAAGTCCTATTTAAAGCTTCAATGGCTTTTTTGTGAGCCATCGTACTTTCATCCCACACTATTATCTTAGCTTTCCTTAACACTTCCGCCAGATTGCTCTGTTTCGAAATGTTACACAAAGGAGTATTTACATTCGTGAGGTTGAGAGGTAATTTTAGTGCAGAGTGTGCAGTTCGACCCCCTTGCAAAAGAGTAGCGGCTATCCCTGAAGATGCAACTGCTATAGCAATGTCGCGATTACTTCTAAATTTTGCAAGTAATAAATTTATTAGATAGGTTTTTCCGGTGCCCCCGGGGGCGTCCAAGAAAAATACTTCTCCTTCTCTATCATACACGCTTTCTGTTACTCGGTCATAAACTGACTTTTGCTCTGGTGTTAAAGAACCATAATTGTTAGTTACAAAAGTCTGTAAATCTGCCACATCATAGTTAGTCTCCCTTAGATAATCTCTATTTTCTAAAGTTAGCGGTACAGTTGGTTGAGGCAAACCATATTCTTTTAGAGGGAGACCACCTAAACTCAAAGAAGATTCTTCAATTTCATTCAAGCATTTATTTAGGACTTCATCTTTTAAATTATCGACATTGCTGCCAACTTGCCTCTCTACTTGCCGTTTTATATGTTCTGACAAGTCATCTTTGAAATCATTCCACAGGCTCAAAGGATCCGATAAGTGACAAAACACTAACATGGTTGTGAACAGCTCTCTCATCATGTACGGCGATCGACACAATGCTGCCTCTTTAAGCGCTGCATGCCAATGTTCATCATCCTCAAGCAACCCCAACGTCTTGCAAGCTGATTGAAAAGTAGCATGTACAACCCCATTAATCGTTTTTAATGCCTCAAAAGATGTTGGACCTCGGATCTCATGAAGGAGCATTCTTAAATGGAAGCATTCCGTATTATTAGGGTGTACAGTGTATACTCTACCCAGAGCATGATCTTTTTTCACACCAGGCCATCCATCTACATCTAATCCTCTTTTCCTCCTTTCAAAGTGGTGCTTGTTCCATGTATAATATGCTGGTATTTGGAAATATAAAAGTGTTTTTGCAAAATCGTCTGCTTTGCACAAATCAAAAAAGGCGTGGTTTTTGGAGGTGAAATCAATTTATCTGCAAGATTTTGTGGATTAAAATATACTCTTTGGCCGTTTTCAATGAAAATGAAAATTATTTTACACGTCAATGTTTAACATTGATAAGTTAGGTCTATTCCTATCCCGTCCCTATTTAATTCCTATATCTATGCGTTGAGCCACTTTATACTTACCAACAGACTGTAAAGACTTAAAAGTATTTTTAATAATTTTGCCTTTGTAAAGACTTTTTTACACAACATTTCATCCCGCATGATCCTTCCCCAAGGACAGAATTCCCAAAAAACCTTAATTTGCGTTAATCTTCAGCCCAAACCCAAAATTCGAAGATACTAACTCAAAACTGACCGACTTTTATACAAACTTTCATCCCTTATTTCACCCCCTTAGGGGTGGCATTCACAAAAATCCTTTCTTAGTAGATGCCTGCACAATATAAAGCATATATGTGCAAAATTTCAAGTCTCTAGACGATTTCATTATTCCCATGACTTCATCCCCCTTTTTACCCTCATGGGGATGTAATAATCAAAATCGCTGAGACACATGTAATTTATTTTTTAATCTTCAGTCCAAACACAAAATTATAAGATCATTACTTCAAAACTGACGGATTTTCATACAAATTTCACCCCCCTATTAACCCCCTTAAAATTAGAATTTCCAAAAATCCGTTCTTAGTGCTCATCTACACTACCAAAGGAACCTACGTGCCAAGTTTCATGATTGTAGCTTCAGCCGTTTGGGCTGTGCGTTGATGGTCAGTCAGTCACTTTCTTCTTTTATATATTTAAAATAATAAAGATTGTCAGCAGGAAACTCACTTTAATACAATATATCTCACCTTACTGAAGTATCAACACGTCAGTTTATGTCTTCCGCGCTTGTCGTCATATAAGTACAGAGTTTGTGGTCCAGGGAAACTCTCATCGTCTGCACAAGGTATTACATAGAACAGAACCGTTCACGACCACGTTCCACAGATTGTTTATATGAGAGTAGAAGGAGTTAAATTAACATACATTGTTAGGGTGCCTCCAGTACATTGCAGTAGTTTTGTGGTCTAGGAATAACTTGGCGAGGCAGTCCTCATGCGGAATGCTTACACCAGGTAACTCACTAAGTATACTAAAATATTCCATCTTGCTTTAATATCCAACGAAGTGGCCGCCTTCGAGGTCTAGAGTCATCACATGGTTGCCAGAGTGAGGAAGTATAGTTGTCTGTGCATAGCATCGATTCGGAGACTACACTTTACTTCAGCATCTAACCTTGCTGAAGTATCCAACGACGCGACAGCCCACGTAGAACAGGAACGGCTTCACGTCGTAGAACAGAGTTTTAGCGACAGCTCTAGACAATCTAACGTTGCTGAAGTATCCAAAGACGTGGCAGCCCTCGTCGTCTGCGCACGCTATCTCACGTAGAAAAAGAAAGGCTCCACGTTGTAGTACTGAGTCTTGTAATTCAGGAAAAACTATGCGAGGATGCACAGCTGATGGACTGCCAGCTGTGTCTCCTCGCCAAGAAGTAAAATTCTGTCCCAATTCTGACTTGCCAATTACTTAATTACTTACCAACAACCAATACATTACAACGAAACGGCAGTCCGCGTCATCAGTGCAAGTCACCACGATAAGCAGGAAGAACAGCGAAGATGCATAGTGTCCTCCTAAAAAATCCTACCAGCGAGCAACCTACTCCATCATATCTTACCTTGCTGAAGTATCCAACGACATGGCAGCCTTCGTCATCGGCGCAGGTCATCACATAGAACAGGAACGGTTCCACGTCGTAGTACAGGGTCTTGTGGTCCAGGAAGAACTTGGCAAGAAGGCACAGCTGCTGGCAGTACTGCTTGTGCTTGCGCCCGTCCACTTGCCACACGCTGAGGCTGTCTTTTCTGTACACCTAATGTTAACATAAAATATGGTGAGCATCAGGATGGCGGGTGAATGTCTTCAAATGATCATGTTAAACCGCCTCTGTGGTCTAGTGGCTTAGACCATCGGTTTAGACCCAGAGGTCCCGGGTTCGATTCCCAGTGGGGAGGTACATCTTTGTGTACTCGGTTTGGTTGGTGGTAGGGCTTGTTTGTCCGCCTGGCTAGCTACCACCATCTTATCTAAATATGTCACCATAACATCAATGTTTGTAGCATTGTTGTGTTCCGGCAGCTAGAGATAAGATAGCCAGTGCCTCACTAGTTGAGGATCCCGGGTGAAGTGCGCTTCCACCAAATGGCCTTATCATCACTTAACATCAGGTGAGATCAAGGCACTGTGCTTACCCGTTAATATAAAAAAAATGTTATATGCATGCTTTCATGCTTAGGAAGCCACGTAAGGACGTTGGTTCCTGCTGCATATGCAGTCGTTAACTAGCACCGAACCGCACTAGGCCCGCGTGGTGGTTTATAGTCCGTTCTTTATATACATCCATTGGCCTTATCATCACTTAGCATCAGGTGAGATAATGGCACAGTCTCAGGAGGAGGAGTATGAAATTTCGCACACTAAGGGCCTTACAAATAAACAGAGAATAAGGTCCGAATAGTTATTCCGTGTTTTCTTTTTTACCCTAATTTTTTACCCTAATTTGAAATGACGTTTTATGACAAGAATAAGACGGAATAACTATTCGTACCCTATTCTTTGTTTATTTGTAAGGCACTTATAGTTTATATAGAGAAGGATTGCAGAATGTTAATATATATTTTTTTACCTCTTTAAATATAGATATGGATAGACTTGTAAGAAAAATTACTTTGACACTGGCTAAATGTGCTAAAGCCATAACTAAGTAAAAAAAAAACTGACCTCATCCCCCGGCGGGTGGCGCCACACGCACTTGGCGCCGTGGCGGGCCGCGCCGGCGCCCGTGGTGTGGTGGCTGAGGCAGTACTCGCACACGAACAGCCGCGGCACCCGGCACGCCGCGCCGGGGTACGGCGACTGGTACCACACCTCCATCATGAACTTGCCCATCACCACGAATCTGCCGGTAGCTGGACGTGTCAGTCACCAGACACGTGAACCGCTCGCTTTTTTATCACATAATTCGCATTCGCATAACGTTTGGTGGATACAATTAAAGTTTTCAATCAATAATGGACTAGATAAAAGATCAGGAACCAAAATGCATCTCGAAAGTGATCCTGTTTGCTCTTAACTATACATTGAAATTTCAAATAAAAAATATTGAAAAAACATTGGATATTAGCATCAACAACTGCAGTTTACTGTGGACCATTAAGGCGAAGGGTAAGGCACACTAGCGCCGCTAATGGATTTAATTTGATAACTGCTAAACTGGATTTTTTTTCAAACATTGCGGACTTTCCGACTTTTATAGCCGAAAGTGGCCGTCATAAGATTAACGGACTTCACTAAAGAATCATGGCGAGATTTGAACACAAAAAAATATAGGGAAGTTGGAATTTTGTTGTTTTAAATGTTTAGTCAACTGTCAATGTCATTGTAACTGATATACCTGTTTGTGCGCTTTTTGTTGTTTCTGTCTAAAGAGGTTTGCAGCACTAAACCATAACGGTAGCTACCTCGCCCCGCGCGCACCCCGCCCCACCCCCAGCGCGCCCGCGCATCCTTGACACTTTGCGGTGTGTTGGCGTTGGCGCCTCCTACCCCAGTTCCAAATAATCCGCTGTGGTATACGCACGCTTGTTCGCCGCTTGTCGCTCGCGCGTTTTCTTCCGCACTCGCTCCGCTGCCGTGTCTACCTGAGAAGTGCCACTTTTCACCGCCACCAGGGTTTGAGGACAAACCAGCTGCAGACTACCAGGTTAGTGTTGCTTACTATCTTTGGAAGGCAGCAACCTCTTGGCTTTCCTTTTCTTACCGCCCTTTCTTTATTTATATTATGTGATCAATCCGCCAATTTACAGTCCCATCAATATATGGTGTTCGCTATTTGCGACGTGAAGTGTGGTGTATGGTGTTAAGGGTGAAAAGATAATATTTAGTTGCGAAATAGGTATATTAGCAAAAATTGTACAATACAAATTTTGATATAGGTAAGTATATGTCATTGACCATGCGATCGGAAGCAGAGTGAGGTGCGCGGACCGACGAGCCTATAGCTCGAGCTTTTTATGTTTGCGCGCGTGCGCGAATTCACACAGAGATGCGTTGATTAATATTGTCGCGCCGACATTCGCTTCCGCATATTTTTTACCCGCACTCCGATAATCGGATGCTTCAAGACCCGCGCGTCAGACATGCGTCAGACTATCTCTGATCAAAAACGGAAACTGATATTTTCAATTTTAAATATTTTAATTATGCGGTGTTTAAAAAATATATCTTATTTATCAATAATATTCTCAACTTTGGTAGAAATTTAGAGCCTTTTAAATAAACTCTTTTTCTTGTCTCAATCAAATATGTATACATTAATGTATGGGTCTCGCCATGATTCTTACGTACCAAGTACAATCAATAATATGTACCTACCGCCTGGAAACAACCTGGGTTCAAAAGTTACATTGAAATTGAGATGGTCTGTTATTTCTCACCTGGTACCCCTATCCGTGTGTATATCCCCCAGTTCCTCCTCGATCTTGATGGCGGCCAAAGCCTGCGCCTCCCTAAACAGCCTGAGGTCGTATTCAGGCGCAAACCCGTCCAGTATCGGCTCTCGTTCTTCCGTAGTCTCTTCGTTGCCTGAGGCCGCTAGCTTCTCTCGCAACTCTTGGCTACCTTTCCACTTCGAGCGCATGTCCTGAATGAATGAGGTTGTGTTAAAGTTTTTATTGCACTTGGTATACACATAAGAAAAAGAAAAGGTATACCGATAAAGATCTTCCTATGTTTTGAATTTGTATATGTGATTGTACCAAATAAAGATTTTTTCTATTTCTATTCTATTCTAAAGCCTTGAGGGACGATGTTCGAACCGATGACTATTTCTAGCATTGTTATATCAATTATGAGTGCTCTTTTTCTCTTATTCAAGGTAAATTATTTTAGATGCCGAAAATTCTCGAACGGTATACGTATTAATAATCAAATTATAAATTATACAAAAAAATATATATATTTCATAGTGCATTTCATATCACTTTAATATCGAAATCACCAGTGAGATTTTGAATGGGCATTTGTTCAGGGAAGCATAAAGGGATGGGCGCGACGGAAGTAGTTGTTATGTACCAAACTACAGACGAAACGCCACACAACGCCGTCCCACCCCGCCCGCTATGTGCAAAGGGCTTTAGAGATCATTTTCAGTAAAACCTGCTTTGTGTAAATAGAAAAAATTCAGGGCAGAATAAAAGAGCATGTTTGTACAATGTACACAGAGTTTTTTTTACTCGGCCAGTATGTGGAAGTCAAAAACCATAAGAGACACAGAGAACTGGTATCTGCTATACCTTGACTTTGAGCTGGTACGCGCGCTGCTCTATAGTAGGCATGGCCCGCGGCCGATGCTGCAGCGCCTGCAGCGCGCGGCGCCGCGTGGTGGAGGCGGACGAGCGCTCCTCATTGGCCGCCACGCACCACGCGCCACTCACGTTGTGGTACAGCGGGCAAGCGTCCCACGTGAAGTGACGGTTAAATTTACCACCTACAAATAAAAATAAAACCTACAAAATTGTTGTATTGGCCAAAGCCCTAACTATGGTAGCATGGGATAATTGTCTAGTAATCAAATGAAATGAAAAGACTTTATTTACTAGAACATAGTGAATAAGGTGTTACAGAAACAGTTGAGCTGTATGTTCTGCCGTTATGGCATGTAAATGTACAATTAAATTAACATTATTAAATTATAAAATGTTCAAAATGATTTTTAAAGCAAAATTTGTTGCGAACAAATTACAAAAACACAAATGTTGAACAAATTTCCACGAGCAGGATTTGAACCTGCACCCTTCTGACATTCCGGGTCAGGTGCTCTTCCAATTACGCTTGTGTTGCTATCGCAGCATCACCTAAACCGGTTCCGACGGAAGATCAGCGCTAACCTTAAGGCTAGCATTTTGCTAAGTCGGAACCGTTTTGGGAGCTCGCTTCTGGGTCAACTATCCCTTTGACTCGTTCCGCAAACCGCTGTGAGACATTGGACGGTTGCTAAGCCTCGTTTATTGCATGTGACTGTAACGGACATAGGACGAAGGTTTTGAGCTATCGTGGTTCTAACCAGCCCGCCGAAATTATTCAACACTTTTTACTTTGTAAGCCAAAGGCGCCCATTCAATGTCAACAACTACCGTCATTAACATCCGATCATAATATTTTTACAAATATTAAAGATCAGTTAAAAAATAAGCAAGCCGTGTTAGAACCACGATAGCTCAATTGGAAGAGCACCTGACCCGGAATGTCAGAAGGGCGCAGGTTCAAATCCTGCTCGTGGAAATTTTTTCAACATTTGTGTTTTTGTAATTTGTTCGCAACAAAATTTGCTTTAAAAATCATTTTGAACATTTTATAAAATAGCTTGCTTATTTTTAACTGATCTTTAATATTTGTAAAAATATTATGATCGGATGTTAATGACGGTAGGTGTTGACAATGAATGGGCGCCTTTGGCTTACAAAGTAAAAAGTGTTGAATAATTTCGGCGGGCTGGTTAGAACCACGATAGCTCAATTGGAAGAGCACCTGACCCGGAATGTCAGAAGGGTGCAGGTTCAAATCCTGCTCGTGGAAATTTTTTCATTATTAAATTATCAAAATAACATTAACATTACTAAATTATAAAATGTTCAAATAATTTTAAACGCAAATTTTGTTGCGATTACTAAATTATTAAATTAAATTAACATTATTAAATTAAATTATTTTAATTTCAGTTATAACATCATTATATTATTTTTACAATGTTATAAAATAAACTCATGTAATGACAATGAGTAAACGCACTTCTCTCAGTAAAAGGCAAGTGGCGACGCGTAGCTTTAACCCACTTAGTTCGAAAGGGAGTGTTATACACCCCTAAAAGTATTATATAGATGTACCCTAATGAGTTACAACAACACACAAACGCCTGGTCAATGTAAATGGGATTAGTCCGCGCTCCCCCGCGCGCCTCTTCCGTGGCCACGGAGCCGATCCGTGCGGACCATTATTCATCGACACTACGATCTTGAAGCCTTTCATAAACAAATGTTGCAATATTAAACAAATACACATCTAAGAGGATATCATCTTAAGCTATCAAAAACTGCATCACAAAACAACCCACACAAGCACATTCTTAGCAGCAGAGTAATTGAAGAAATGGTATGCTGATACCATTTCTTGCTGCTGCATTTGTGCTGACAAAGCATAAACCAAATTAAAAACAGGCTGGGCAAACATTTAAAATTATGAAAAGTGATGCAAAGAGGAGAAAACAGGACACAGACTAGATCAGTTGTCTCTTCTGCCCGCCTGTTTAATAATAACAATTTTTAAAAAAAGTAATCAGCCGATATACTATCCCCACTGGTGGGCAAAAAGGCTTCCATCACTGAAATCAAGTCATCACTACAATTAATGAGTATTGTTATAATCACCACGCTTGCCAACCAAAATTGGTCGGTGATCACCAATCCAGGCTATACATCGAAAAAGCCTAAACACACTTTGAATTGACCGACCTCAGAATTGTACCCAGGACCAAATGTATAATTTCTAAAATATTATCTTTGTTTTCATCAGCCTATAAAGTTACTACTAGTGAGCTCAAGGATATAAAAAAGGAACAGTTTTCATATCCTTGAGCTCACTAGTAGCTCACTAGTAGCTCACTAATAGATCACCAAATTTTTACACTATTATTCAAATGATTGAGGATACTAGCTGCCCAACTCCTGTAGGTCACGTGATACGCTACGCTGCGCTTCGCGATTGTCTTGAATTTCGAGGTTATCTTTTTAATTAGACAACAGAAAGCAAAAATTACTAAATTGAAACTCTCGTATAAAATATTGGTGTTATCTATTTGGTGACAAAATAACATATTTGGCCTGAAATGCAGTTAAAAGGTAAAAGGTAAAAGTTAAAAGGTTTTAAGGCATTTAATAAAAATATAAATTGTATCCTTTTTATAATATTTTAGAAAACGCAATTTGGTGATCATTTGTCCGTTTTGGTAAGCGTTTCGAATTTTATTGGTAGTAGAATTGATACAATTTTAGTAGGCGTTTAAACACAAGCCCTATTAAATAAGCGAAACATACATATTATGCAATAAGAGGGAATACATTTAATACAAGTTTTTTTTTATATAAAAGCTTACCTAAATGTCCAGAGGAATCACACCCGCGAATAGGACAGCGTCTCTCTGAAGGCTCGAGGAACGCGAGCGGCAACGTGGACATCGGCGAGCGAACCACGGGAGGACGGTTTTTTATATTTCTCTTATTGTCTTTAAAACTGAAAAAACATAGAAAATGACTATTAAAATATGTGAAGATTGATATTTGATTTTTATATATTCCATAACGGGAAAGTGCTTGACTTTAACCCATTTACGCTCAAGACTAAAGTTGCAATAAGAACCTCGTAAAAACTGTATCAAACAAGGAAAATAATTAATTTAAATAAAAAATATTTATTATATTGTTATAATATTCATATGAAATGAAAATTATTTATTTGCTTCAAAAATATAAGCGTCTTAAATCTACAATATATGTGTCAAAATTTTTAATGGAAGCAAAAAGGAACTGTGACTCGGCCGCTGTCAGCCTACTTATAAGCCGTTGCTGATATTCTGCCACAACCTTATATATTACTAGCTGAACCGGCGGACTACCGTAACGCATGCATGTAGCATTCTAATGCTGAAAGAATTTTTTAAATCGGTCCAATAGTTTTTGATTTCATTTGTA
Source organism: Eudonia mercurella (assembly GCA_963082485.1). Classification (NCBI taxonomy): domain Eukaryota; kingdom Metazoa; phylum Arthropoda; class Insecta; order Lepidoptera; family Crambidae; genus Eudonia; species Eudonia mercurella. The sequence continues at coordinate 17,850,064 of OY720032.1, forward strand.
GCAAAAATTATTAAAAAAATTGAGGGTACATTTATATGCGTCCTTGTACGGGGAAAGACAGGTGCTAAAGGGGCTCACTTAATGTTAAGTAACAATAAAGCCAAAGGTGGAATTGCATTACCCCTGGAATCCTAACTATTGTGGAGCTGGCAATGGCTAAATATACTTAACACTACTTATTATCATTTACTAGTGGTCGCCCAGTGGTCGAAATTCGACCGTAATTTTATTAAGGCTGCACGGATTGTATCCTAAGCAATGAAAAATTAAAAAAGATAGAATATGAGTTTGGATTGGCATTGACAGATGTCGGCCGCATTAAAGACAAAAAATATATGCGTGTGTGTCAAATACATGGTAGTGTGTGTAATGTTGTTTTTGTTGATTTACTGTATTTTTTATGCAAAATTTAAAAAAAATATTAACATTCGGATAACCTTCTCTATATAAACTATAAGTGTGCGAAATTTCATACTCCTCCGTCTGCGCAATTTTCGTAAAAAGGGGTACAAAGTTTTTGCTTCACATATTAATATGCAGATTATTCTAATACAAATGGGATATTGACAACAACAATAATTAATTTCAGATCATTAAACATATAAATGAAATTACGTTACAGTTCTTTTAAACATTTAACCTATTCTTTATTTGACCTAAGCATTAATTTCAGTAATTTAAAAAAATATTAATAAATACTGAATTGACGAAACAAAATAGTGATGTCATAGTTTCCCATACAATTTCTATAAAAAAATATCGTTTTGATAGTTGCTAAAAAGTTTTTCTATTGACTGACCAGTCAACTACCCGATTCAGAAGTTCAGCAGTGGACTAGTGTAACCTGATGATAATGATAATGATTTGAAAAAGACAAAGTGTAGAAAAAATTCCAAAAGCGGTTCGATTCGAATCCGCACCCTATGACATGCCGGGTCAGGGGCACTGCCAACTATGCTATCGTGGCATTTTTTCAACACTTTGTCTTTTCCAAATTGTAATTTGTTCAAAAAAATATTTGCATATAATTATATGTATATAATCATAAATGATAATAATGATGATATAATTTATGTTGGTGTGGAGATAGTAATATCTTATATATAGTTTTGTATGAATAGAATAAACTTGGACATGAATCCCTTCTTGAGTGAAGGTCTCCTTCAACAGACCTTACAAAAAGCTAACTTTGTACATAGAAAGAAAAGAACTATGCAGACTTTGATGATTGACATTATATTACTATATATTCAATTATATAAAATGTATTTCAGTAGCTCTTCTGTAAGTCGCCGTGATTGCAAAAGGGTTTGTTTTTATTGGTTTATTTCTCACTACGAGGGCGGCACTGAAAATTTCGGAAATCAAGGAAGTGACACAACATAACTATTTAAAAATGTATTTATTGCTTTTCGAAGTATTCTCCGCGAAATTTGACACATTTTTCCATACGATGGAACCAATCATTGAAGCAACCATTCCATTCGGAAGTTGGGGTCTCCAAAATGGCCGTTTTGTAGGCGTCCACAGCTTCTTCAGGTGATGAAAATCTCTGACCACGCAATTTATTCTGTATTTTAGGGAAAGTATAGAAATCATTAGGGCTTAGGTCGGGGCTGTACGGCGGATGGTCTAATAATTCTGTTTTCTTGCTCTAAAAACTCTTTTGTTCTGTGCGCGGTGTGAGAACTCGCATTGTCGTGATGGAGGATGATGCGGCGGTTGCAGTTCTCTTTACGGAGTTCAGAAACGACCTGTGGCAAACAAATACTAGCATACCATTCTGCATTAACCGTTCTTTGTCCCTCAAGAGGAATAGTCGCAACATGGCCGGTTTTGGAGACAAACGTACGGTGTTGTGTAAAACGCGAGCCGCTTTTTGCTCTTCACAGAGCGAATGCGGTATCCATCGGGAAAACAATTTTTTTACACCTAATTGTTCATGCAAGATTATTTGTATTTGATTCATGCCAATGTCTAAAGTTGCCTGAATTTCGCGGTATGTCACATGTCGATCTTCCTCAATCAGCTTACGCACAGCATCAACGTTTTCTTGGGTGACTGCAGTTTTTGGACGACCTTGACGGGGATCATCACTGAGCTTGACACGTCCACGTTGAAATTCAGCAAACCAGCGATAAATTGTGGTTTTGGATGGGGCTTCATCACCAAATGCAGAAATCATCCGGTCAACACACTGTTTTTGTGATAAACCACTTCGAAAGTCATAATAAATCATCGCTCTTGAATTTTCTCGAGTCAATTCCATTTTCTCAACGACTAAACAAGTTTGACAAAACTTTGTGACAAGACCGAGAATCTTTTTTTAAATAAATAAATGGTATTCGATTTTTAAAACCAAGGAGTTTTCAATTAAAAAGATTTAAATATGACAGGAACAGTGGTAATATTCCATTCCCGATACTTTTAGTGCAGCCCTCGTATAGCTAGGTGGTTCTTTACCTTTTTTATAATAACATCAAATTTAATAATACTTACACTTTGCTTTCATTATTTTTGTCATCTGCTTCAGAATCTGTGTCAGTGTGTGTTGGTCTTGATATGGTAGCTAGCCTAGACACACGAGCTGATAGTGACCTCGTTAGTTTCCTGGGCAAAGTTGCATCTTCTCCAATTTTTCCAATGTTTTCCTACAAAACAAACACAATTAATTTATAGTAAGTAATATATTTCTACTTTGAGAGTGTTAAAATAATATTTACTATCTGGATTCGAACTACACTTCCTGACAAAACAGATCAGGTACACAAAAAGATATTTGATGACATTGTTGAGAATTATGTTATTTATTGCCAACAATCACAAACAAATAATCAGCTCAAAACAGAAGGAAGTGGCATAACATGGAAGAAGCCTATGCCTAGCAGTGGATAGATATGGGCTGAAAATTATGACGATGATGATACTTACTTTACTAGAGTTAGAAGGTGGTTTTGTTTTCCCAGTTTTCAAGGAAGGTTCTTTTTTTTGTGCTGGTTCACTATCGCTTTCAGATGACACAGATTCCACAGACGATTGGCTTGAAGTACATGATGAGACGCTATGTTTTTCCTCCACAGCCTTTTTAGGAGGTGGCCCACTCGATCGGTTACTGCTTCTACGCTTGGCATTATCTTTGCTATTATTGTCATCATTTTCCGTTGGTGTAACTGAGGTAGATTCTTTTTCGTCACTAGTGTTTCTTGATCCTCTTTTAAGTTTTGGTGAACTTTTAGGGCTTTTAGATGATTTGCTTTCTGATTCTGATTCTGAGCTATTGTCAGGGGAGAAAATACTTTTTTTTTTCTGATCTGATTTCGTAGAAGATTTTGACGATGTCTTAGATGCAGACTTAGGTGTTTTAGCTCCTGCTGGCACACGAGATGTTGGCTTTCCTTTAGCAAGAACAGTGGCTGCGGACTTCGGTTTTGCTGAACAACGTCTCCTTGGTGTCACTGGTGTAGGGCTTACTACTTTAGGTGTATCATCATCACTGGATGAAGACACTTTGTTGCTTTTAGATGGGCGTCTCTGTTGTTTTGGTTCCTCTTTTTTCTTGGGTTCCTCAACAGGCTTCGTTGGAGACTTCGGAGGTGGTGGGGCAGACGTTTGTGGTGTTTCAGAAGTTGATGATTCAGAATCAGAGCTGGTAGAGCCAGACCCTGAACTTGTTGAGGAGCTTCCACTGCTACTGGAATCTGACGAGGAGCCAGAACTGCTGTCTGTGCTGCTATTGCTTACCTAAAATTTATTCATAATATAGAAAATAGAATGAATAATTATGAAACTTTCTAGCCGACATTAATAGTTAAAAACGTCATATTATCGTAAACCAAAGGTATCGTACTTAATAGTCTTTAAGCCGCTAGTAAGAAAATATGTTTACATGCAGTATAACCCCTTATTTAATATATTATTTTGATTTATCTTAGCACCAAAGTCGAAATACTCACATCAAGGATAGTCATTTTGAGTTTAGCGGGATAGATCAACTATTTTGACAAACCAAGGAGCCTATAATTTACTTCCCTTATTCATATATTTCAAGCAGCATCGATTTAAGTGCGTTTATCGCAAAATATTGCTTTAAATTAGAAGCAAATCTCCAATTCTCCAACTGAAAGTCAAAAGTATGTGAGCGATGGCACGATTTGTTGATTTGACAATCTTTGACATGACTTAGGGTATGTTCCGATATACACTGAGAGACATATCCTAACCTATTACTCTCCTCTATGTCGCGAGCACTGGTGAGAAATTTGTTCCTCTATGGACTGACAGTATACTGCCACAGTATCCTAGGGAAATATCTGACGTCATAAATCGTCGCCATTTTTGTACTGTAAGCACTGGCATTTTCGAAGTAAGGTACTCTCAGTACCTACTTTGATCACGTGATCAACAGCATCCAGAAATTTAAAAACTTGCACTATTGATTGAAAGTATACTGGACTAAGTTCCGTTTTAAACAGTAACCAGTATAGCTAACTATAAAGGAACGGCTTCGCAGTATACTAAATTTACGTCACACCTTACAGTGCTCGCAGTGTATATCGGAACATTCTATAATCGGTTAATTTAAGAATCGACTACGAAATTCAACAAAAATTTCTTATCGATTTTAAGACAAAGTTATAGAAATCTAGAAATAGAAGGTAGCCATAGTCATGGAGCTGTAGCAGCTGTAGATATAAGTGAAGAGGAATGTAGTTGAAGCAAAAAACTATTATAGCTACCTCATTCTTCTGGAGAAGGATTTCTCTTTCTATAGGGTAACTCTGACTAATTCATGAAAATCAGGACTTTGAAGTGAAGTAAAATAGAAAGACAAATTTTTGTTTTTTTAATAATATTTCTTGGACTTTTCATTTCTTTTGTTAATTTTAAAAAATTATTACACACCAAATAATAAAATTAATAAACTTTGATCGCCTAAGATCTTGTTAAGTATATATACTACTCAAAACAAAATAAGGGCCACGAGGTATTTTTTCATTTTGGTGTAAATTATTAAACATTTACATATTGAAAGTAGTAAAATATTACAAACAAAACAAATACAAACTCTTTGATACCTAAACTTTTTAATATTGTAGTATTCATCTAATGCTGGCAACAATTTTAAATAAAATTTGATTTAAAATTATTTTTGAAAATTTTGATTGCATTTTCTTTGACGTTTTGCTTTCCTTAGCTTCTTGGTTTATTAGAAATTATCAGAGTTCATTGATATCTCGAGTCAGAAACATCTTTTGCAATATGCCACAAGCACGCAGGCGTCATATGGACTCGCTGACAGCAACCAGAGCCGTTACAATGATTGAAGAAGGTCATTCGCAGCGATCTGTGGGTTTGCAATTGGGGTTTTCTCGAAGAGCTATTCAAAATCTATGGAATCGTTTCCAAGAGACCGGCAGTGTTAGAAAAAGACCTGGTTCGGGCAGAGTTCGCATTACAACAGCTCAAGAGGATCGTTACATTCGATTAAGTGCGCACCGAGATCGCACAACGATGGCCCGCAAGCTGCAAAATCGTTTACGGCTCACAACGGGTACTCGTGTCAGTGACCAAACTATTCGTAATCGATTGCATGAAGACCAGCAGGCATCAAGAAGGCGAGTTGTCCGTATTCCATTAACCAGAAATCATCGTGCAAATCGTTTAAGATTTTCCCGTCAACATTTGGACTGGGACATAAACCAATGGGGCATGGTGCTCTTCACAGACGAATGCAAAGTTAAATTTTTTAACGACGATCGGCGTATTAGAGTATGGAGAAGACGCGGCGAGAGATTTTCAGAAGCCTGCATCCATGTAGTCGATCGTTTTGGTGGTCCAAATGTAATGATTTGGGGCGGGATAAGCTTACACGGCAAAACTGAGCTCGCTATTTTAAATGAGGGTACTGTTACTGCTCAGCGGTATATTGAGGAAGTCGTCAGACCACATGTGATCCCATTTGCCCAGCGAGCGGGTCCTGGATTCATCTTGATGCAAGACAATGCTCGTCCACACACGGCTCAAGCGACTCGGTTTGTACTGGAAGCGTCTCAAATTCAAGTCTTGCCGTGGCCGGCGAACAGTCCGGACTTAAATCCAATAGAGCACATGTGGGATCAGTTGAAACGAAGAGTTAGAGACGGTGATCAGGAAATCCACAACCAACAGCAACTCATCAACGCTGTTAAAAGAGCCCAGGCTCTTTCCAGGAAGAGATTCCAATGGAAAATGTCAGGCATTTGATTGAGAGCATGCACTCCAGGCTTCAGGAGTGCGTAACGAAACGAGGGGGGCATACCCGTTACTAAAAGATGAGCATGGAGTATTTTCTTTTGTTTTCAGTAACTTTACATTGTTTTTATTTTTAACCTTAAATGTGTTTTTTCTTTCAAAAGCAAATAAACTTTTTAATCATTATTATTGGAATAAATTTATTGGTCTACACGGTAAAAACAACATTAGTTTTCGTTATGGAGACAAAAAAATTAATATTGGTTTTATTATTTTCATGGTACAGACAAAATACCTCGTGGCCCTTATTTTGTTTTGAGTAGTATATATAAGAAAAGCTCCACAGAGCCGAAAATTTTTAGGTTTATTATTTAAACTTTTATGTTAAATTAAATTAGCAAATTAAAAAAGTATAACTTTTTTTAAATAAATTAAAAAAAAAAATTCTAACGAGTATATGTTCTTTCAAGTATCTAGATGATACCATATTTTATTTTTCACCAAATTTTTAAATTCATATTTCTTACATTTAAAAAATATTTTATGTGGTACGCTGTCTTTAGCGGCAGTGCACCCATGCCGTAATGGCTGCACGGAGCCCTATTTTCAGCGTTAAATTAATATTATTAACAATAGAGGTAGAGTTTCGGGAGCTGAAACTTTTTATTCGGAAATTTCGTCCTCTTTAAGGAACTTTTTTGTTTCAAAATATCTTAAATATTAATAATTATTGAGTTATTAACAAAAAACTAAATACCTCTTTTTTACTTTTTTGTTAATAATAATTGCAATTTTTTACGTGCAGTAAAATCCTCACAAAGCATTTTTCTAGAGGTCATATCGCTATTTTCCACGTTTTTCAACTTGTTGACCGGACTATGCAATGCAACACATAAAATTTCCGTTGGGCAGGAAGGACGGATATCATACCTTGGTGATCATTCTTTACCTGGAATGTAAATCGATTCTATAATTAATATTTTTATAATATTATTAATAAAGCCCCCACACTTTTACTTGATACTCAAGGGGTTGGGAGGAATATCATTTATCACTACTCATTTCTATTGTTAAAGTAAATATTGTTTATTTTTAAATAACTTGTATAAAAATACTTTGACACTGGCTAAATATATTGGATTCCGACCGGTTTCGGTCATGGCGACCTCTTCGACTCCTAGTCGGGTCTGCGCTGATGCGCACGAAGATGACTTACATAGCCAATCTTCGCGGCAAACTCTCGTGCACAATGTGGGCATTTCAGTTTGCCGTTTACAATATTGTAAATAATAGCTGCGGGTGTACGCGCTTTAAGCTGGTCGCGTTTTAGGTCGAGGTCAGCTTGACGTTGCTCCTCGAAATCGCGTACTTGCCGCTGCACATGCCCGCGCCATTCAGACCGTTGTGCTGCCAAATCCTCCCAAAGAGAGTGGTCAATGCTGCATCTCTTCATATGACGCTTCTGAACGTCTTTATATCGGAGGAGTTGTCCGCCGATTTTCCGCTTGCCCTCCTCAAGTTCAGAATAAAAGATGCGCTTCGCCACTCTCTCATCTGCCATACGGGATACATGACCGCACCACCGAAGCTGTCGACGCATTATATAAGCCTCAATGCCACCAATATTGGCTCGTCGCAAAACTTCGGTATTTCGCACACAGTCAGACCATCTGATGTTCAGGATTTTTCGTAGACATTTTAGGTGAAAGCGATCTAATGTGCGCATTTGGTGCCTATACAAGCACCACGTCTCGGAGGAATATAAAAGATTTGGCAGCACAACCGCCATGTATACGGATATTTTGGTGGGCAGCTTTATATCGTGTGAGCAGAACACCTTGGAACATAGCTTGCCGAATGCTGCAGCTGCAGCGCCGACTCTGCTGTTAATTTCGGCATCAAGGCTACACTTAGATGTTACAGTGCTCCCCTGGTATCGGAACTTATGTACCTGCTTCAAAACGTCCTCATCAAGTTTTATGGCCAGTGTCTCATGACCATGGGTGTTTAGGGACATTACTTCCGTCTTTTTGACACTGACCTTCAGGCTGAACTTACAGCAAGCTTGGTGAAAAACGGACATAAGTTTTTGCAGGGCACCTGGAGATTCTGCTAGGAAGCACAAGTCATCAGCATACATGATATTTGTAATTAACGTATGCGACACTTTTGTGCGCGCCCTGAGTCTAGCCAAGTTGAAGAGCCCGCCATCTGTGCGAAAGCGGATGCGCACTCCTTCGGAGACTGATTGTGAGACTTCCTCGACAACTACTGCAAAGTATAAGGCAAACAGAGTGGGGGCTATTACACACCCCTGTTTCACCCCACAGGTAACGGGGAAAAAATCTGACTGCTCGCCGTCTACGGTAACGCAGCATTGCATGTCGTCATGCAAGAGTCGAAGAAGCCTCACAAATTTCTCTGTGCATCCCAGCTTTTTTAGCACCATCCATAGGGCTTCGCGAGGCACGCTGTCGAATGCTTTTTCCAGGTCAACAAAGCAGAGGTACAGTGGCCGACCCTGTTCTCTACTTTTTTCTTGCAATTGACGCACGGAAAAGATAGCATCGCATGTGCTTCGGTTAGGTCGGAAGCCAAACTGGGTTTCAGGCAGAATTTGCTCTGATATAGGGATCAGACGGTTGAGCAAAACTCGAGCAAAAGCCTTTCCAGGGGTTGAAAGTAATGAAATGCCCCGGTAAGAGTTGCAGTCGGAACGGTCACCCTTGTTCTTATACAGAGCACTAATGCAAGACACTTTAATTTCATTAGGTACTCGCTCCTCCTCCCACATACGAACAAAAAGATCCCAAACCCGTGTGTGCAACACCTCACCGCCACATTTTAAAAGCTCCCCCGGTATACGATCAATGCCAACCGCCCGCTTATTATGCTGCTGCCTGATGGCAGTAACAACCTCATCGCGCGACAATGGGTCGTCCAGCTCCGTTGCTAAAGGAAGTTGGGCAATCAAGCTGATATGTTGTAGATCAGCTAATCGATCTATATTGAGCAAGGTGTTAAAATGCTCTGCCCAACGTTTTGTCACGTTCTCCCAGCCAGTTATGAGGTGCCTACCATCTAGTGACCTTAAAGGCATCCTAGCTCGGTAGGGCGTGCCAATCAGCTTTCGAAGCTCGGTATAAAACTCCCCGAGCTGGTTAGTGTTTGCAAGCCATTGCATGCGACAAGCTTTGTCATGCCACCACCTGTTTTTTAGTTGGCGAGACAGCTTACGCAATCTTAAGTCACTTTCCTTGACCATCGTATCGCTACCACCACGACGTGTATGCTGTTGCAAGAGTGCTCGGTGTTTGTCAAGTGCATTTTTAAGAACTACGTCATTCTCATCAAACCAGTCTTCATTGCGTCGGTTTCTCGAACCCAAAGCCAGTAAGGCGGTTTCTTTAAGGTGAGATGACAACGTTTCCCAGTCAGCCTTAACCTCGTCGGTGTCAGTAATCGGCAACAGCTTACCAGCCAGAGCTTCAGCGAATTTCTCTCCCACCGCGCGATCATTTAGTTTGTCTAAATTTAAAGGTGTGACGAACCTTTGCATCTTCGACCTGCGTGGTTTACGGAGGCGTAGTCGCAGTTTAGTGACAACTAGCCTGTGATCAGTCCAACAGTGAGCACCACGCATGACGCGGGTGACTTGGACTTGGCAGATGTCTATTTGCCGTACGATGGCGTAATCAATTAAATGCCAGTGTTTTGATCGTGGGTGCATCCACGTTGTCTGCTTGGCGGGAAGTCGGAATATTGTGTTCGTTATCGCAAATTGGTATTGAGCACAAAGACAGCAACAAATGACCATTGCTGTTCATATTGCCGACTCCGTGGCGACCCAGGACTCCAGGCCAAGCCTCATAGTCCGGTCCAACCCTGGCATTGAAGTCGCCCAATAATAAAACCTGCTCTTTGGCGCTCACATTGTCAAGACATCGTACTATTCATATTCATATTCATATCTTTAATGCACTCCATAAGTTACATTAATGTAAAAATATAAGTAGGTACATTTATGGACCCTGTAGGGCACGGCAAGTAGGAAAGGCGAGGAGTCACCTTATGCTCGTATTTACAAATTTTAATTTTTTTAGTTTATTATATTGATGGATAAAATTGGTCTGAAATAAAAATTTATCATTATTATTTATTATTGGTAAATTATTTATTATTATTATTATTCTCTTTATTTATTTTCTTTCTTAAAACTAGATTTTTACAATATTTTAATATAAAAGCAATAAAACATTATAAAAACCTAATCCTAGAGTACCACCAACAGCGGGGCAGGGCCCAAGCTACCGGTGGTCAGGGCTGCAGAGTGAGAAACCTCCTGACAATACGTGCCGTGTCCAGCAGTGTTGCCTTCTGTATCTGACCCTTAATCCAGCCATCCAGCGAAAGTCTCTTGAGATGTTGGTCGAGACTCTTCGCTATAAGGCCGTTTGCAGATACGACTATGGGGACAATGATCGTCGAATCCACATCCCACATAGCGGTCACCTCGTGAGCCAGGTCAAGGTACTTAGTAAGCTTTCCCTTCTCGGCTTTCACAAGGTTCTCATCATGCGGAATGGTGATATCGATAAGCATTGCCTGGCGCGTCAATCGATCTGTCAACACGATATCAGGCTTATTTGCAATAACAGTCCTGTCCGTGATGACAGATCGATCCCAGTAGAGCGTTGCATAACCATTTTCGAGAACTGGCACCGGCGTGTACTTATAGTACGGCACCTCAGATTCTACAAGACCATATCGAAGAGCAAGTTGCTGATGGATAATTCTGGCTACAAGGTTATGTCTGTGCAAGTACTCACCGTTAGCCAGATGAGAACAACCGGAAATAATATGCCTGAGTGACTCACCGGGACGGCGGCATGCCCGACAGATGTCGGCCGTACCGTCCCTCAGGATATACTTCCGATAATTATTCGTCATCATGACTTCGTCTGCAATTGCACAGACAAACCCCTCGGTGTCCCCAAAAAGGTCACCGAATCGTAGCCAGTTTACCGACGCGAGCAGATCCACATCGGGCCCTGTTAAGGCCCGGTAGTACCGCCCGTGGAGCTCCTTACTCTTCTATATGTTCCTGCGGTCTTCAGTGCTCAGCACCGTTGGTCTGCGCCAGTTCTCGCTTGCCAAGGAGAGCGGCGTGAGGCTCCTATCTACTGCTACAACGTCGCGGTGCATCCCACACTCATTGTTAAGGAAGTAATCTCTCAGACTACACACCTCGCGGTTATGTAGGGTCTTGGCATTTAAAAAGCCACGACCTCCACACTTACGCGGGATGTACAGTCTCATAACAGATGAGCGTGGGTGAAGCATGCGATGAGCTGTGAGCTGTTGACGGACTCTCCTATCCAGAGCGTCTAATTAGTCATGTTAGTTTCTCTCTCTGTAGCCTCGTAATAGGCGCGCATGCAATTCTCATTATTTTGTTGAGACCATCGCATGCGACGCACTACACCACCGGTAGCGGGAGCCGGGCGCAAGGCAGGTTGCCTCGCAGGCCCCAAGCGTGCCGGCAGCGGGGGTCGTCCACGTCGCGCAGGTGGTGGCGGCGGCGGGGCCGACGGCCCGCGCTCGTCGTCGCTCGACTCACTGGTGTCGGGTACCATGGCAGACTCGTCACCCGACGACGTTAGCGAGGAGCTGGACGATGGCGCAGGCGGAGGTGGTGGGCGTGCGTTATTTTGTCGTCCCGCTTGTGATCTTGTAATCATCTCTTCATCTCATCATCTTTTAAAATTATTAATGACATGACTTGACGCCAATGTCATGTAGGTATTCAATACTTTTCATTTTGTAAATTTTAACGAGATTTTTATTAATTTTGGTCCAAATTTTTGAAATTGATGTTGATACTATTATTATTATTATTTATATAAATCATGTATAGATAAATCTTTATATTTAGCTTATACACAAATTAACAATTTTAATATAACATATTATTTGAGGTTTTTATCATCTAAAAATTCTTGTAGGGAGTAGTAGTTTTTATTATTTAATATTTTTTTTAATTGTTTTACAAAAGTTTTTTCTATTGTTATATTTTTTATTGTTTCGGGCAACTTATTGTATATTTTAATGGACATTACTAGAGGTCCTGATGCGTGTATTTTTAGGCAGGAAGTAGGAAGTGTTAATTTATTTTTGTATCGTAGTGTATATTTTAAGTTTAATTCCTCTCTTCGTTTATAAAATTCAGGGTATTTTTTTACAAATTTGCATATTTCTAGAATGTATATACAGGGCATAGTAAGTATTTTATATTTTTCAAAGAACGGTTTACAACTTTCTGTATTTTGAATGTTGAAAATTATACGAATAAGCTTCTTTTGCATAGTGAAGAGGTTGAGGGCGTCTGTGCTGTTTCCCCACATGATGATCCCATAGCTGAGCCACGAATGTGCGTATGCGTAATATGTTGTTATGGCTGCTTCTATGTTTGTGGTTTTTTTGACCTCACGGAGAGCGTATCCAAAAGAAGATAATTGTGATTTTATTTTTTGTATGTGTGATTTCCAATTTAAATTAGTATCTATTATTATGCCCAGTAGTGTGAATTGGTTAACTGTTTCTAATTTTAGGTTATTAAATGTGAAATCTATGTCTAAGGGGGGTTTTTGATACGGGTGGAAGCTAATGATTTTAGTTTTATTAAAGTTTATTTCGAGATTATGATCTTTCATCCAGTTTATTGTTTTATCTAACATTGAGGATAGTTTAGTGTTTATATTTACATTTTACTAACTCATCATAAAATTGATCCTTAATGTCATCAGATTTGTCTAGGGTTGGAGCATAGACACCGATGACATTAAGGAAGTTATCGTTGCCCAGGTGGAGGCGCAACGTGGTAACGCGGTCCGAGATGTGTACTGGGTACTCCTCAAGTCGCTTTATTAGTTGATTCTTGACCGCAAAACCTACACCAGAACGTCTAGGTTCGGAGGAGGCGGTACCTTTCCAAAAGAAAGTGTAACCACCCCCATCTTCCACCAGCTCTCCTTCATCAGCGAGATGTGTTTTGCTGAGAGCAGCCACGTCTATATTATAACGATGAAGTTCGCGAGCTACTATTGCGGTTTTACGTTCTGGGCAAGAGTTGCAATCTCGATCTATAAGCGTTCTCACGTTCCACGCGCCAAAGGTCATGATAGGTCTTGTTGTGTGTTTACTATAATTTTGTTTCTTTCGACCGCGATTATAATGATGCGGTGACAGCCGCGGTTGCTACCACCTCTTAAGTAGGAACGAGCATTTTTTAAGAGCACCTTTTCTAGCCCCCTCCCCGGCTGGGCGGGGAAAGCAGTGCCTCCCTAAATAAAGCAGCCCTGCTTTGTCATCCTGGGTGCTACCGAATCCGCACTGTCGTCCCAAGATTGCAGAGCAGAGACGACCACGGTGTGTGATCACACCCCCAGGACCGCCCGTGTGCAGGCATAGGACAAAGCCCGACTACATCAGGTCGGACTTCTCTACCTCATCCCATCGCCACGGGACTTGAGTGTATTCGGAGTCCATATACGGAAGCGGTCAAGTGCGCAGGATATATTAGGGTGCGCCAGCGTTCGCGCAGACGCAGGCGCACAAACTCGTCCTCCCTCTCCTTGATTCAGTGGAACGGAAAACCGCTACGACTGAAGCAGAGGTCGGATGGTGTGTCTGGCCGACGATAACTATACGCCCTCTATCGTTGGCGTGGGCATTACCCACGCCAACGTAAATTATGAAAAAAAACAATGAAATACTAACATTAATAATAAGTTTCATTTGTTACTAACACAATTTTATGAGCTACGCCTGAAATAAAAGTTTATTTAAATTAAAATAAAAAGTAAAATAAAGCACTTTCGGTAGTTTCAATTCAAAGGAACCTAAACAGAGAGGCCGCAATGCCTTCACCCCTTGCACGTGCCCGTAGTTTCATTCAAAGGAGCCGACAGAGAGGCTGCTCTTAAAAATATTACAATTTTTGTGTCAGGAAAAGTAAATGCTACTCCTTATATCTCTGATATAATAAGATGTTTTGTCAAAATATTTGCAGTTGATAAAATGTGACCTTATACAACCTGTAAAAAAAATAAGCAATAAAATTTGAGCAGCTTACATGTTTGGTGATAACTGTTTTTTCACAAGTAACAGGTAGCTGAGAAGTTTATATTTTTTAGACAAAATGGAGCTCAAGTTTTTGTTTAAAGGGGGCAATAATCTCTATTTCAAAGATTACTAACACAAAAGTAGCAAATCGATGATTCCATGTTTACTGCGCTTGTGCTTGTCAATCAATAACAAAGTAGGGTTGTACAAAATGTTAACTTTTAGTACAACCCTACTAAAAAAATTTTTATTTTTTTTTACCACATTTAATGGTGATATTTAAACAGTGAAGTCTTTACAGGGTATATGTACGCACCCTTAAATATTATTGCTTATTTTTTTACAGATTGTATACAATCGTTATAAGTATTTTAAAATAATGTTTCAAGGGACGTAAATTATGTATATGTAGTAGTAATCTAATAATATAATTTTATTAGGGTACATACGGTAAAATTAAGTTAACAATGTAAAAAAGATTTCTTATATTTTTATTTTTTTACCAATACCTTAAAAGCTTCAGAAAATCAGAACATTTTTTACAACTTTTATATTCAAAGAATAAATTACAATCATCAATCAATAGTAAATGCAGTAGTAGATTAAGGCAATACTCATCAATTGTAGCGATGAGTAAATTTGTATGATGGTGACTCTTTGCCCAGTATTGTTTACTATCCATTCGATTACGTTTAAGAAAACAAAAATTTATATTACCCATCTTTAGCTCTTCTCGTATGTCGCCAGAAGGCGCTGCTTCAATGCCATACTAATTCTCGTTTTTGTAAACGTGATCTAATGTCAAAAATAACACACTAGGCACTCTGGTTCCTGTCGAACACTGGTACAACTACCCTAGTTACAATTTACATTCGACTAACTATCGAATAATTTTTCGAACACAATCGTTTAACGAATTATTTCAATACCTACTTCAATTGTTTTTGACAACAATCGCCCATCGTTACGACAAATTGCAGCTAGCAGCCTTTATTATGTAAGAGTATTCCAGAGTATCGAGTGTGAGTTTTGTTAACTATCGGCGTATTCATTCGATCGAACGAAACAGACCGAAAATTTGTAGAGCTAAATCTTAACTCTTCTCGTATGTCGCCAGGAGGCGCTGCTGCTTGCGTGTATTTGACCGTACAGCAATTTCTACTTATCTCGAAATAATGATCCCATTTCCAAGCATGTTTAGGAAAAAAAATAAGGTGTCCTGCCTGAAGTAATTTTAATCATGGTCATCCTACGTCGACTACAATGGAAAACATAATTATGTAATTTTCTCTAAAACTATTGAAGTACTGGTGTTAATTGGCAAATGCGGCATTTGGCATGACTAAATAACTTAGAATCTCTGTTTAATTTATATTTTCATGCAAGATTCACGATGATTTTAGAAGTTTAGATCGTGGTCCCTCAGTTCACCCATTGTCAAATAAATAATTGCTTTTAACTTCGACCCAATTATCATTTTTAGTTGTTTTATGTATTTGTAGCTGTCACATATGTTGTCACATTGGTTTTCGGTACATTCATGCGATTAAGCAGAAAAGACGATTTTTGACATTTTAACCTCAAAATCCATGTAGACTGAGAGCCCACCGAAATTGATCCATCCTTCTTCCAGGAATCCAGTACAATAAATTTAAAGGCTAAAATAAGGTTTCATATCTCCGTCACAATAGCTCCAGGTCTTAGAGCATATAATGCTCTAAGCTCTAGGTAGGCAAATCAGCATTAGCGATGGGCGTTGAATCAACGAACGGTTTAAATAGACGGTCTACGTTCAATCGACGCATCGACGGTCTACAGTTCAATCGTGAACTAGTTGAATTCATAGACGGCTAAACTGAGAGTCCACATCGTTCTTACCTACTGACAACGCGACGACGACGCGTAAACGTATCCGGTTAATACAAGTTCATGCGTTCGTTAAAATACTATCGTCGAACAAAGCAATTTTAACCTTAAGTATAAAATTTAGGAGTTGATATTTGTTGTTTTTTAACTGGACTTGTTAGAGTGAAAAGGCAAGAGCATTCTGATAATGCGTGAAAGAGTACGTGGCTAAACGATGCAGTGCATACAAATATAAAAAAAAAAAATCAAAAAATCATAAAAACAGGGAAAAAAACTTAAAAATTACCTATGTAATAATTATGTATATAATAATATAAAAAAATGTAAATAAAAAATTAAAATAATTAAAAATGTACATAAAATCAGTTGATCTTCTAAATACGCCTGAAATACGATAGTATTAAAATCTTTTCTTTTTCGGCGTACGCATTTTGTCAGCGACAGACCTGTTTCGTTTTACTCCCGTTATTTTCTCTTTAAATTGTAGTAAAGGGTGTAAATTCTGATATAAAAGTTGCATAGTTTGATAGCTAAAAGCAGCATCTGTATACTGTTTCGTATTCCATCAATACACACACAACAATTTCGGAATAAACAAGAAAAACATCCGCAAATCTTCGTTAATTTTCGAGTGTTCCTGACCTACGACAACCCACGGCTAGCGAGCGAGCGGCCCGGCCGGTCGAGTGACATCGCACCATCGGGATTCTTCGTGAGTGATCGGCAAGTATCGAAGTCGCACACCCGTCATCGCCCGCGTTCGTCTCAGCGTACTGCGATCCGGCTCACCAGTCACTCAGCCAGGTAACCTGTCACTACAACGCGATCCGGCACGTAGGCTTATGGTGAAGTTGTACTCTTGAATATATAATATAACATGTCGACAACTTGCTACGCGTGTGGGAAGTCGATCCAATCCCTGGATTATATGGACTGCAAAAACTGCAAACATCTATTTGACCTGGAATGCCTCACTATATCACTGAAGACATTTCGGGAATATTCGGATGAACACAAGCTCAACTGGACGTGCCCTATGTGCCTGGCTAACTTACCTAAGCGCGATAACTCTGGTACACCAGTCCGTAATATTGATGAAAGATTTAACAACACATACACAAAAACAGAAACGAGCAATGTAAACATGGTTCGGGGCTCCCGAAATATGGGCTCTACTGATGTGTCTGGGAATGATTCGGTGGTGCTCTCAGAGATTCGACAGCTGCGCATTGAGATGCAGCAACAAGGCTCGGAAATCGGCCTCTTGAGAGCTGAAGTTCAAGAGCTTAAAAATGAACTGGCCAACATTCCGTCTTTACTACAAATGCTCAGCGATTTTGAGAGTCAGGTGGAAGACAAAGACAAGAAAATAGCTCAACTGAATTGCACGGTTCAGGAACTCCAATGTCAGATATCAGTACAGGAGCAAGCAGGCATGAGAAATGAAGTCGAAATTCATGGTATTGCAGAGTTGGAGCATGAAAGCCTACAGCACATCGTCATCCTAACATCCAAAAAATTTGGAGTAGACTTGTCGGAAGCGGACGTTGATGGCGTCTGGAGAGTGGGGCCGCGCCTTCCTAAGAATGGAAATGCCAGTAGAAAGGACTGGAAACCTCGTCCAATTGTTGTGAAGCTGCTGAGACGAGCTAAACGGGATGAAATCATTAAAGCTGCAAAATCTAGGCGTAATGTTACGACTGAGGGTATAATTTCTAGCATCCCCATTAAAGTTTCTATAGTAGACTTTTCTTTGACTTTCTAGCCCAGAGTAGACTTACGAACCGATGGCATAGTGACATTCATAAGAGCTACTTGTAGCCTAAACTGAATAAATGTTTTTGAATTTTGAATTGAATTTTGAATGAATATATACGAGCGTCTAAGCAAGTGTAACCGCAATTTATTTCGTAATGCCCGACTTCGCATTAGGCAGCATAACTTCAGTTTCTGCTGGATTACTAACGGGTACATTTACGTTCGCAAAGCAGAGGGGGCCCCTCCCATTCCCATTCGATCGCTCCAAGATCTTAATGAACGCGTGGGAGAAGACACCAACGAAGCAGCACCATTTCCTCAAAAACCTCGAACTTAGAAATAGTTGCCTACCATTCTTTCGTAATAATACTGCTTCTAAATTCGATATTTTATCTTTTTACGTCCACCTTTTATTATACTTTTTGTTTACATACATACATACACAGATACACAAACTCACTACTACCAACTCGAACATTTCTCTACTAACTCTCACTATTAGCCTATTAGCATGTCAAATTGCTGCGCTTGCACTCACAACAACACTTAACTACAGGTCACGCTTGTTTCCTAGCAGATCACATGAAAATAGCTTCTTCCAAGTTGTTTTTAACCTATTCTTTTATTTAGCGGTCTTGTCCGCAATATACTATTTTAACATGCCCCCTTGAGATGTCGATTATTAACATAGATATTGTCAACGAAATAGATGAAGCTTATGCTATCCCTTGTCACGAATTTAATCTGCTAGAAAAATGTAAAGACGTGCTAAACAACTCTTACGGGCTAAAACTTCTAACTCTAAACATTCGTAGTATTAGTCACAATTTTGATTCTTTTTGTATCGCCTTGAGCAGACTTGCAATTACTTTTGACGTTATTATCCTAACAGAATGTTGGCTGCAGTGTTCTCCTCTGGTTGGACAAATTTCTGGTTACGATGTCTTTCAAACCCAAAACAATTTGAACAGATGCGGTGGTGTCACTGTTTACGTTCAGAAATCTTGGCAAGCCTCTGTCCAAGAATTACAAATTTCTGAAGCTGAGGGTCTATCCGTTGAAATTGCGAACGTAGGTACTATTCTATGTGTTTATCGTTCCCCTGCAGCGTTAAACAAATCTGTCTTTTTTGAATGTCTAAACTCTGTGTTAAAACGCTTTGAAAACTCGCAGTCGCTTATATTAGCGGGTGACTTAAACATAAACATACTGGATCATAGTGATCGCGATTCGTCACAGTATCTGGATATTCTGGCTGGTTTTGGTATGCTTCCTGCTATCACGCAACCTACCAGAATAAATACATGCATAGACCATATATTTGTCAAAGCTCAGATGGCGGAATGTTTGGGTGCCATTGCTCACACTGATGTCACTGACCACAATATCTGCATGCTTGGTTTGAGCTGCATTAAACCGAAACCTCAAACCCGCCTCTATTCTAAAACTGATTTTATAGCCGTAGCTGAGGATCTTAAGCATGCAAACTGGTCATCTGTAATGGTAACTCAAAATGTAGACACCGCTGCCGAAAATTTCGAAACAATAATTTCAACAGCTGTAAACAAACATACTACAAAAAAACCTGTTAGTCGCTCAAAATGTATCTTGAAACCTTGGATGACACCCGGCCTCTTAAGATGTACTAGGCATAAGGACAGACTCCATCTTGATTGCCGAAAAAATCCAAATGATGACACAAAGGCACTAATCTATAAAAGATACAGAAACTACCTCAGAGATCTTTTGCGTCGTCTAAAATCTGAGTACGAATCTACTGAACTTGCCAATAACAAAAACAACCCCAAGGGACTCTGGAAAGCGATCAAAAGAATAAGTAATGCAAAAACCAAGTGTGACTCCGCCATCGAGCTTGCCAAGGCCAAGCCAGGAATTCTTGACTCCGCAAACTACTGTAATGAGTATTTTGCGGATGTCGGTGAGCGTTTAGCGAATCAACTTCTCTCACAACAACATTGTACACAGGAGGACCTACTAAGCCAAACAAATCTGGATTCACCTGTCTCTTTCTCATTTTTCTTGCAACCAACTGATGAATTTGAGGTCGATCGCATAATAATGCAATTAAAAAATGACAGTGCTGCTGGCATTGATGGCATTAGTCCTAGACTACTAAAGGCTGTTAAATCAGAAATTATTTACCCTCTGACACATGTCCTCAACCTCAGTATAAGCACTGGCACCTTTCCTGGTAACTGGAAGAGGTCCATGGTTGTGCCTATCCATAAGAGTGGTTCCAAGAAGATCCCAGAAAACTACAGACCCATTTCTCTCTTAGGCATTTTCTCTAAGATTCTAGAAAAAATCGTCAACAAACGTTTGCAAAGCTACCTAGAGGAAAATAAACTGTTAACACCTAAGCAATTTGGCTTTAGACACGGAATGTCTACAGAGAATGCTGTGAATACTCTGGTCGAATTTGTCTCAGATCAACTGGACAGGAGCCGCAAATGTATTGGCGTGTTCCTAGACTTAGCAAAAGCCTTTGATACGGTTCCAGTGCAACTACTGCTAAAAAAGCTAGAAAATATAGGTATTCGTGGCCTGCCGCTGGAATGGTTTCGAAGCTACCTTAATGGTAGGCGTCAATGCACTAAACTGGACGAGATTGTCAGTAATGAGCTTCCTGTACAATTTGGTGTCCCGCAGGGCAGTGTTCTGGGCCCAACCCTGTTTACCGTCTTTTTAAATGACATACATGATGTACTGGCTCAGAACACTGAAGCTGTATGTTATGCGGACGATACGGTTGTTCTGTTCCATGATGAAACCTGGGAAGGAGCACTGATAAAAGCTGAACAGGAGATGAACATTCTCAAGGGCTGGCTCGACAGGAATCTATTGACTCTGAACGCTTCCAAATCAAAATATATATGTTTCCATAAAACCAAATCATCAGCTCCTCATTTTCCATTCAAACTCCGTTTGCACTCCGAGTGTGATCGTTGCAAGTGCTCATGCCAGATTATTGACAGGGCAACGAACATTAGATATCTGGGGGTAGTCTTGGATGAAAACCTCTCTTTTAAAATGCACATTGAGGCTGCTACTGCTCGCATCAGGAAGTTAATCCATGTGATGAAGCTACTTAGGTGTTCAGCAGACTCAGAGACTCTCCGATTGGTGTACACAAGTCTGGGGGAATCTCTTCTTAGCTACTGTATTCCAGTCTGGGGAGGTTCTGGTGTCACTGCCCTGCTATCGCTAGAAAGAGCTCAGCGTGCAGTCCTAAAGACAATGTATAACAAACCATACCTCTATCCAACAAAAGCGCTGTTCGAGGAGGCAAAAGTTTTAAGTGTCCGCCAGCTTTACATACTCAGATCTTGCCTGAAAACACACCGGAAGGTCTTAAACTCCCCTGAATATCTGGATTTATGTAAAAAAAGAGTGTTTAAGATTCCAACTGTCGCTGTGAAATCCGCTTTTGCACAAAGACTCCCCACATACATGTTGCCACACGTTTACAACTGTGTAGCTAAACAATGCGACATTAAAGCTCTTACAGTTAAACAAGCCAAAAAATTAATTTCCTCCCTGTTGTTGTCTATGTCTTACCACCAGACTGAGAACCTTATAAAATACATAAAATAAAATGAGTTTAACACCCCCTCACACACGCACGCACACACCCCACACACACACACACACACCCCCCCCCCCACACACACACACACACCCCCACAAACGTACACACATACATACGTAACCACGCCTTCGTATTTATATTTGCTGACTATATTTCTGTCTGTCGCATAAACTTTTGTGGGTGCCCACGATACGGGGCTCTCCTGGTGTGGGACCCACGAGTTATGCTTCCTGTATTGTTACAATGTCACTGCATTAGTTTTTGTTTTATTGTTCGTAAGTTGTCGTACTTAATTTTGGTGCATACTATGTAACAAATTTTTGAAGAAAATAAATTATTTGTATTTGTATTTGTATTTGTATTCAGCCAGTCCTAAGCCTGGAAAAGTATGAACTATATATTTTTTAAGTAACTTTGTAGTTCATTCAACTGTCAGTGCGTAAAACTAGATTATCTAAAGACACCGTCGTCGTTGCGTCGCGCCCGTAGACCAGTAGTGTAGAGTGAATTGAATTGAACGCCTCAACGCCTGCCGTTATCGCGTCGACTAGTCGACGAATTCAACTAGTTGATCGACGAGTCGATGGACGGTAGTGGACGGTCTAATTTCGTTGACGAAAAATATGTCGACGACCCATCTCTAATAATCAGCATTCTGTGAGGTGGGCCATAAAGTTGGGCACTCAGTTCATATGTTCACCGTAGTTTTCTTTATCTGCAAAGGAAAAAACAAAAGGATCTAGCCCATACAGCCTAATCTTCAGATATCTTGTTTTAATATATAATTATCTAAATTATAGGTAATCAAGCCTTAAAGCATTAAATTGGTTTAATGCTCTAAGATTTAAGCTATCCCTGTGATGTGGAGTGGTGACCCCTTGCACCATATAACCAAGTGACCCAGATGATTTAAGTGTCATTAATAGGTATCTATTTTTTTTTAAACTTTGCTGATTGCTTTTTTGTATTTTCAGCGTCAACGGACTTTTTTGGAGTTGCGGCGAGACAGGTACCTACAAACACCGTTTGAGGTTTTCTAGAGGGATGGCACCGCGCGTGTCCCCTTCCCTACTAGATCCTTCGAGGGGTTCGGTTCAGCGGTGATTATTATCTAGAGTCCTGAAACTCTTAATGACTGTATCAAAATGAGCAAAATCTTTGAAAATTATTGTAGTTTTATTACTAGAGTGCGGTATTTAACGCAAACGAAATAGGTCTTGGATAAGTCGCAAAAAAATTCGAGGGCATTCTAAAGCATAACATTTTAAATAATTGTTAATGCTTGTTATATTGAAATCTGTCGTAACTTTTTCACGTTTCTTAAATATGTATACATAATAATCTAATATATTTTTATAAAATAATTATCGAGTCGAGGTTCTCTTCTCTGTGCATTTGAAGGCTCATCAAGCCGTCGCTCGTTGGCATAATAATATAGTATTATCTATGGTTGGCATGAAGCTGTAGAATCTCAGAATAATAACTTATTGTTCTGAGTGTAGAACGGTCGTCGTCGGTCCCGGTTGTTGTCATAAATTATGACAGTGGTAAACATCCACCGAACGTAATTAGTTTCCTCTTTGCACCAAACTGCTTTGGCTCAGCGTGGGGTGGGTGATGGCCCGGTTTCTCCATAAATGTGTAACGTGATATGGCCAACATTGGAGCGTATTTAGTTATTACAACGGCTGATTATGATAATAATAAAACACAGGTTGTTAATAATAATTTAATTACTATTGGTTCATTACCTTTCATAATGCAATATAATTTTGTCGATGCTTTTTCATAATTTGTCAATCATGATCTCAGCCTAAACCATCAGCTTCATGGCCTAAACACGTCCATTACTGGACGAAGGCCTCCCCCAAGGATCTTACACAGTTTAAAATAATAATAAAAATAAAATAAATTTATTTCACTAATAAGGTTTGGTTTACATTCATTAGTGGCCGGAATCTTCTTCCGCTCTTCTATTACAATAGTGTGTGTGTGTGTGTGTGTGTGTGTGTGTGTGTGTGTGTGTTTGTGTGTGTGTGTTATTTCATCTTTTGTAAATATAACTCGTCTTTCTCGTAATCAAGTGATGCCATTTACGTAATGTTTTTACAATTATTGTACCATATTATTCAGCCGAAACAAAATTTGTCTATAAATAATTGTAATCTTCTTTAATTACATCTGATGCTTTTTCTGCAATCATGATCACAGGAGCATTAGTGTTTCCACTGGTTATAGTGGGCATGACACTGGCATCCACAACCCTCAGCCCGGTAACACCACGAAGATTCAACCTTTCGTCCACAACTCCCTGTCCTTTTGGGCCCATGGCACAAGTCCCCGATGGATGAAATATACTGCCAGCCATATATAGAGCATAACATTTCCAATAATCACGACTCTTAAACTTTAAGGCCTTGCATTGTTGAATGTCTAACTCAACTACATCTGATTGAACGCTTTTAAAGTATTCTGTGTCGGTAACCGTTATAAAGTTCATAATACTATCAGCAATCTTATCTAAGTCTCTGTCTTTAGAAAAGAAACCAGTGTATATAAGAGGATCCTCCTTTGGGTCTCTACTTTTAAGCATAACCTTACCTCTAGATTCAGGGTGCAACAAGACAATAAGCCCTGTTAAAGTTTCAGATTTCTGTACTGCAGTATTTACTGAAGCAGATATTTCATCATTAAGGCCGAATGTATAAGAAACAAAAAGTGTAGGTGCTGTAGCACCCACGGGACCTGGTATCAGAATAGATTGATAATCAGGGTACGTTTGTGATTTGTTCAAAGCAACGAAACCCATTATTAATGGTACTGGAAATGTATTGATATTAGTTAATAAATCTAAGTTTTCGACCACTGAAAGTGGATTCTTTTTACCGGTGAGTAAAAGCGTCACAGTTGCGTGGTCCTGCATATTCGCACCAACGTTTGGCGAATCAACTAACACATCGATGTTTAACTCATTCAAATGCGTTTTATTGCCAATGCCTGAGAGCATTAACAATTTAGGACTATTTATAGCGCCTGCTGATAAAATTACTTCCTTTCTTGATCTGATAGTTATTATATTACCGTTAGCAAGTTCAACTTGAACACCTACGGCAACATCATTATCAAATATAATTTTATTTACGATAGTTTTTTTCAAAACATGCAAATTGCACCTGTTTTTAATAGGCCTAAGAAAAGCATACGCTGTACTCTGACGTACCCCATCTTTTATTGTAAACTGCGACTCGCCATAGCCAAGTTGTTTGTATCCATTGTAATCTAATAAAATGTCGTGGCCATTTTCACTAAAAGCTTGAAGATACTCGGTATTTTCTTTCCAGAACGGACGGGTTATTCCTAAATAACCATGAGTATTATGTAGAGGTGCTGATTCACTTTGCAATATCGGAACACTGTCTAGATTCTCGCTCTTTTTAAAATAGTACGAAGCGTTTTGCCAGTTCCAGCCCTTGTTCCCTTCTCGTTCCCAGTTCTCGAAATCAGCTTGGTTGCCTCTAACATATTGCAAATAATTCTTTGCGCTAGATCCACCTAGGGATTTACCTCGACGCATGTATATATTTTTTGTCTTTGTTGCTTGGCTTGAGTATCCATCGTCAACAGTATAGTAATCCCAATCTGGAACCACTACTGAAAACAAGCCAGGTACCTGGAAATAATATACAGTTTTATTAACTTTAATTGTATAATATTGTAGATACTGGAATAGATGCTTTTAATCGAACCGTTAAATGTATTTTAATGTAATAAACCGTTAAATTAACCGTTAAAAGTATATTCACCACAGACAAATCACAAGTAGGGTTGGCCTCAAAGAGGTAATATGTACATAGCGTATTATAGCAATCACATAATGTAAACAGAAAAAATCAATGTTTTTCAAAAGATTACTTTGTAGCAGCCTGTGTTGGACCTTTTAAGTGACATTAAATGCACATTTATAGCATTTTGATACGCATTGATACTTATGCAATTTTGATACTATTAACACACGTACACACCTGTAACTTAATATGTTACTCCACTCATGTTATCATTGTTAATGATATTGTTTAGTTGCAGTTATATTTTTTAGAATAAATGTTATTTTTTTTAGCAACTAACAAAAAAAGTCAAGTAGCGTTACACGGCTGTTCAATATTTATTCAGAGCGTAAAGTCACCTTGTATAAAGTATATTACAAAAAGCAAATTACCTATAGCACATGATTTAGAGTTTAATAAATCGTGAAGCACGCTTTCAAGTCAGCCTTCTTGCACGCTAGCCAGCAGTAAATCTAGTTATGAGAACTGGTAAAATCAGATTCAATATTTATGTAAAACAAATTGTAACTCAAAAGAATGCATTGCAATCTTACAGTGGAGTCGATGCCTGGATCGTCTCCCGCCTCTATAAGCAGCACGTCCCAGTCAGAGATCTCGGTAAGCCTGTTGGCAAGCACACAGCCCGCAGAGCCTGCTCCCACGATAACGAAGTCAAATTCCGCTCCGTCTAGAAAATGGTTTTAAAAGGTTTCTAAGATCACTTCATCATCATCATCAGCTCATTTTTATGTCCCCACTGCTGGGGCGAAATTTTTGGGCACCCATCCGATGACCGGCCTTTGTAAAAGTTGCTTGACCTCAGCACTCGCAGACCAGGCGTGTTAACCACTGCGCCATCGAGCCCCCTTATTTTAATTAAAAAGCAATGACCATGTACACCATGTATACTACTAACTACCATAAACTTTCTCATTTAATCAATAAGCTTAGAACTTTTATGTTTGTAGTTTAAAGTTGAACATTTATACAAACAATAGGTCAATCAGGACTCCGCCTCAGCTTGTGTTGTTGCAAACGAAGCGTGCGATAAGACCAATGATGAAAGCGCACTTCACCCGAGATCCTCAACTAGTGAGGCACTGGCTATCTTATCTCTAGCTGCCGGAACACAACAATGCTACAAACATTGATGTTATGGCAACATATTTAGATAAAATGGTGGTAGCTAGCCAGGCGGACAAACAAGCCCTACCACCAACCAAAGCGCGTTTCAATCTTAGACGGAAGATTATCCCAATTTCAGTCTTACACGGAATCTATGCTTTTGTCTCTTTTTATATTCATCTGACAGTGACTGTCACATGTATGGATTTAGAAAGAGATGGACCTTAATCGAAAACTTTAACTCTAAATGAGTTTGAAAATAACGTGACTGCTTATGTATATAATTAATTAAAATTAAATATATTTTTTTAATTTTTTTTAATTATATTTTTTAATTTTTTATTATTATTTATTATTTTTATTATAATTTACCTTTGACATCAGCACTTTTCGGGTAGTCGTTAGAATTTAAATGTAACAACGATAGTGCTACCATAATCAGCTTTAACAATTCTAAACTTATGTTCAAAGAAGATACTTGCAGGCGCGAAATTACATTTGTTATTCCTGACATCCTGAAAAAAAAGTTGTAGGTTTAAACAATCTTCATTGTCACAGCATGATATAGGCTGTTAAAGGCTCATTGGATCGAAATCGGCGACGGAACGGAGTACCTAGTGTGAGTGTTGTTTACTATCCGTATTCATTCGATTACGTTTACAAAAACAATAAATTTGTATGAAAAAATTTAACTCTTCTCGTAGGTATGTCTCATTAACCACTGTGCCATCGAGCTCCCTTATTTTAATTTAAAAGTAATGACCATGTATATGTTAACGGAAATGTATGTAATCCGCCATTGTATATAGTTCCTAGGAAATGTATGTAATTCCTAAAATCGCTCGGAAATGTGTGAAATAAATTATATTAGACACATTTCCTAGGAAATCTATACATTTCCTAAATAGCAATCGGAAATGTAAAACATTTAAGGTACGTGGGGATATCGGGGCGAGGGGAGGGTATTGCATCGTCTGATCAGGCGATCGCGCTAGTTGATTTTGTGATAAATGCACCATACAAATGGCTTGTGTTTAAACGCCTACCAAAAATGTATCAATTCTACTACCAATAAAATTCGAAACGATTACCAAAACGGATAAATGCTCACCAAATTGTGTTTCCTAAAATATTATAAAAAGGTTACAATTTATATTTTTATTTAATACAATAAAAATATATGAATACTTTTAACTGCATTTCAATTTGGTAATTATTGTTTTCTGTTGTTTAATAAAAAAATAACCTCGAAATTTAAGATAATCGAAGCGCACTTCGCGATTATCTTAAATTTCTAACCTATCACGTGACCTACAGGAGTAGGGCGGCAGCTAGTATCCTCAATCATTTGAATAATGGTGTAAAAATTTGGTGAGCATTATTATCCAATTTGGGAAGCAAAAATAATATTTGTACAGTCATTTAATTTATTTGGTACTTAGGCTTAGGGTCTAAATAGTATATTATGCAACTAGTGAATAAAAGACGGATTTAATGCGAGGGCCATAGATGAATCACAAGCAAGTAAAGGATTCTAACGAGTGAATCACGACCGTAGGGAGTGGTTCATGATGATTGAATCTTGAATCACTCGCTACGCTCGTGATTCAAGTCTTAGAATCCTGAGCGAAGCGAGTGATTCATGGCCTTCGATATAAATCCGTCCTTTATTCAAGAGTTACATACTATACTTTATACCATGACTACGAGAAAAAGAAAGATTTAAGCGAAAATAGACATTTAATGAAGAAAAAAGAAGAATTAATAATATTTTCATGGCTCTGCATACTAATGACAGCAAAGAAAAACACAAAACTGTTCTAAACTCAAGCAAGGAGTTTGTATGTCGAACAGTTTTTGCATGTTATCGAGTATATTTTGCGCAAGGAGGTTATGCATATAGTATTGAGATGAAGGTCGAGTATATTGGTGTGTTCTAAATTCAAACACCAAAACGTGGGAATGGTATAAACATATTTCTGGTGAGCGTTTAAATTATACCCCTTAAAAATTAATAGATAGTTGATTTTTGAAGCTTTAGTTAGATAATATGAAGATATTATATTTTACGGTATGATTGTTACCTGATTGTCTGAACTAGTGCCTTAATAAAAATATTATTCTCATTTTAACAACGTGTTTTATTACAGAAAGCATTCTTTTTACACATTTCCTAATACGATATTGGAATTATATACAATTCCTAGGAAATGTATACATTTCCCAGGATATGTATGTATTAAATAATTTTTAAAACAATATTTTACACATTTTCTAAATAGCTTCGGAATTGTATACATTTCCTAGGAGTTGTATACAATTCCTAGATTTCATACATTTCCGGTAACATATACACCATGTATGCATATTAAACTACCATAAACTGTCTCGTTTAATCAATAAGCTTAGAACTTTACGTTTGTAGTTTAAAGTTGAACATTTATTGACAGTTTTGAGTTTTGGAAAGTCTGTCTGATGTGCCTACGGATAATAATACCTTTATTTGATAGCACAGCAACTAGAATCTACCCACGTGTTTCTTTCTTATGTACGGTCCTAAGCCCGAAAGAGTAAAGGGAAAATTGGTTTCAGCAATGAAAGTCAGAAATGGAGCCAGCGATGGAGCGGAGAGCAATGACCCCAGGCGCGCGGGATCTGTCGTTATCAGTAGTTAAGAGTAACCATGAGTTGATAAGTTTGTGTGGAAACATTCATTGTTTTCTACGTCCAATGTTCGTAAGTCAAAAATATTAAAATAAAACACACGTGTACAGTTTTCGATTGCAAACAAAATAAAAGCATATGTGCACTGATAAAAAAAATCTCGGAATACAACTCAGGTAAGGTTTCGGATTTTCTCATGTTGTCCCAGAAAAAAAACACCTGTATATAATTATGATTAATTGCGATTGTTGCAATTTTTAAAAAAACTTAAGAAATTTCCAGGCGTGGGATTCGAACCCGCAACCCTTGCTATACCGGGTCATACCGGTTAATAATTCTTAAAACTTCCGGAATCTCTAACTGTAAAATATATAATAAATAAATCATCATCATCATCATCATCATCAGCTCATTTTATGTCCCCACTGCTGGGGCACGAGCCTTCCCTATGGATGGATAGGGAGAACAGGCAATAAACCACCGCGCGAGCCCAGTGCGGATTGGTGGTTGTTAACGACTGCTAATGCAGCCGGGACCAACGGCTTTACGTGCCTTTCGAAGCACGGAGGAGCTCGAAACTGCCCTATTACAACAAGCCCGGGATCCGGACTCTGTTTATGTGCATTTATAAACGGATTTATAAAAATTGCGCTTTCATCGCATCTCAATTTAATATACATTCAAACCATGAATTTTTGAATTTCAAATTATTTTTTGATATCAATAAACGTTAATAATTTTGAACATTCTAAAATAAGCTTTATGGGCTAGATCGCCTGCTAAATGAAAAAAACTGGAATGCCACTTTAAGAGTATGTTCCGATCTGCAGTGTAGATCAGGTAGGCTACTCTTGACGCAAACTCAATCTCAATACAATTCCAATGCGATTAATATGTATCGATATTGGGATAAGTTTCGCAATTTCGGAACGCCCCATCTCGATAATAATTTGTTCACTCGATTTCCACGCAATTTAATTCCAATGTAGCACTATTATCGCTTTTAAAAGTGCCATTTGAATTTTTTAGTTTTGTGATTGGAATTGTATTGAGATTGAGTTTGCGTCAAGAGTAGCCTAGCAGTGTAGATCAATTTCCTCTTTGGTGTAGATTCTACACTGCGAGCACTGTCGAGCTCTTACTGGTGAGAAATTTGTTTCGTTATGGACTGACAGTATACTGCTTGCACTATCCTATGGAAATATATGACGTCATAAATCGTCGCCATTTTTGTACTGTAAGCACTGGCATTTTTAGAGGTAAGGTGCTCTCAGTGCTTTGATCACGTGATCAACAGCGTCCAGAAATGACATGGATGACAGCATGGATGACTGGACAGTATACTGGACTGCGTTCCGTTTTAAACAGTAACCAGTATAGTTAACTATAAAGGAACGGCTTCGCAGTATACTAAATTGACGTCACACCCTACAGTGTTCGTAGTGTATATCGGAACAAACCCTCAGTCAACTCACATTGACAGTGACAGGACTTCTTGGCGGGAAAGTGAAGAGTCATGTATGCGGTTTTGTTTTGTTTTCTAAAATTTGTGTTGTCGAATATTAATGTGAAATAATGGTGGATTATTAACTGTTAATTGTTCGTGAGTGTACATGAGTGTTGGCAAATGAAACAAAACGGTGCAACGTCACTTTTCAAATTCTCTCAAGAAGTCCGCCCGAGGACTTAGTAAAGCCCCACATCTTTACTGAAATACTCGAGGGGATGGGGTGGGGGTATATCATTTCTCATTTCTATTATCATTCATCATCATCTTTAGGATTATAATACTAATAAAATTAAGAAACTAATGACGTGGCAGCATGGTCTATGAGCTTAGCCTTAGAGCATTAAACCAACTGGAGACGCCACTGTCAGGCGTTCCCCTCTGCCAAAAGAGTATGACCGCCGATCATACTCGTTATATAAAACTAGTTCCAGCGTGTTCCAGCGTCATTTGCAAATCACGGTGCACGCGATAAGACCTGAGCAAAAAATGCCAAATTGCAGCGTGTTTTCGCGTAAAAAGCGATCAGAAACGTCGATTGTACAAAAGGATAACGTTACTTTTCATCTGTTACTATTATTTTGTCTTAATATTATTGAATAATGCACAAAATTTGTAAAAAACTGAAAAAGTATTGTTAATCAAAAAGTGTTGCCACTAAAACGTCAAGTTGCAACTTTGCGTAACTTTTAAAGTTGAATGAGCCAACATTGAATTACAATTTATATTTCACGTTCTGTAAAGTTAAAACTGTATTTTTACTATAAATGCTTATTTAATTAATGATAGATCACTACTTATAAATTGTAACTTATTTTGTTTTTACAGATTTTTTTTTAACTTATTTGCATTAAAAATTCTCAATACTATGAAACTGTATGTTTATGATCGGTCTACTTCATTAATATATTATATTTACGTCCCGTCGCTTATCCCGAAAATAGGAAATTTTAATTTAATTACATTGGCCACACTGCAACAAAGTTAGAGCTGCGACAGTACAAAAACAAAATATTGATATCGACTTCATCATAATGTTTATTCTGGCTATTAAAGGAAAATAATAATATAGATAAATAAATTAAAAAAAAAACAAATTATTAGAGATCGAAACATACTTATCTCCATTTGGAGAAAAGGTAGTGGAATATAAAGCGGGCTTCGTAGTATTTTCTACTAAAAAATTAAACGCAGTACATGCATAAAAAGTTTATGTGGGGAGCCAAATGACAAAAGTTTAACATACCAAAAAAGTCGTGGTGGCCTATTGTATGCATCAAAAGAAGTTATTGATTTATGTCTCCTTTGTGAATTAAAGATCCGCCTAACTGATGACAAAAAAATAAAAAAAATAAAAAACCTATTAAATTAATACAACATTATAAGCATCAAAATTAATAGTTAATTTCTGACAGAAATAACAACACCTACACCATAGAATTTACTTAAAACTATAAGATTACGTTTTTTATCCCAAATTTTTTTAAAACTATTTGAACACTTATAGTAGCTTTGATGCATTAAAGAACTTTGCATCATTCAAAGATTTAATCTCAGAAAGCATTTTAAACCTTGACAGCATTAGGTATATTTCGCTGTTCGTTTGTATGATATCATTCTGGAGTTCGGTACATACCTGTATATTGATATGTTTGTTTTAATTTAAGTATGTTGCTTTTAAATTCAGCCTTATTTGGAAACTTATATAGAAATTAAAAAAATCTCTCGAATAATTGCATTTGGAAATCTGAACAATTAAGACCCTACGTTACCTACAAAAAAGAATTGATCTGCTTTATGGAACCATGAAAGTACTATCTATACATGTTGTTAAATTTTTCGCTTCCTCTTGTTTGAGAGTCGGTTAGATAGGTAGCAAACTATTTTTCCATAATGAAAGAATAAGATTGCAGCTTTTCTTAAAAACAACAATTCTCCTTGGAATGGAATAAAATTATGTAGGTATATTTTGCAGATTTTGACTTATCCTAATTAATAATAACTGTCGATTTTAACAATAAAGAAAAGCAAAGTGTCTACCTTAATTAACCATACTGAAGAGCCTGATTTAAACAAAAAAAAATCACATTAATCATCATCATAATCATCATCATCATCATCTCAGCCAAAAGGCGTCCACTGCTGGACAAAGGCCTCCCCCAAGGATCTCCAATACGACTGGTTTTCAGATCGTCGGTATACCTTGTTGGAGGCCTGCTGACACTGCGCTTTTCGGTACGCGGTCACCACTCGAGGACTGTTCCGCCCCAGCGGCCATCAGTCCTGCGAGCGATGTGGGGCACTTGAGCTTAGCAACTTTTCGGGCTATGTCATTATTATTGGTATCGACAAATTAAATCGATAGTGTCAAGCACTATCGACGTTTACATAAAGTTGCCGTCAGACTCTTGCACGGACAGGTTATCCCTGTGTGTGAATTTATTAGTGTGCGTCTAGTTTGTGCTAGTGTTTAATAATTTTGTCGTTTGCGTGCGTAGCGACGTCTTTGAAAAATGCATCAGTGTGAAACTGTATTTGTGTGCATTATCTCGTCCCCCGCAGAAAATGACAGACTTTTTTCATAGAAATTAGTGCGCATGGCGTCTCCATTTGGTTTAATGCTCTAAGACCTTAGCCGGTTCCGAAGGTAACGAACTTTAAAAAAAAAAAAATTGACAGTGACAGTTAGAAAGCTCATGATCTTGACACAAGTCACAAAGTCGTGAATAATTTTTTCTCATGTTATTATGCATAAAAATGTCGAAACTTAGGCAAATCATTAACACTTCCTATTGCAGATATTACAGCATTCAACAAGCGAAAAAGAAATTGCCAGTTATATCTTGCAAACGTCCAGAGTTCAATCATTACGAAGGCCAAACATATAGTAAATTTAAAGGTGTAACTCTAGCTTCTAAAGGCTGGTTACACCCAAAGTCCAAAGGCGACTACTTTATAATTTACGGCAATGCTAATGCTATTAAGAAAGATGAGAAAAATGTCTACAAGAAGACTTTCCAAGAAATCGGTGTTTGTACAGAGCTGATTGAGGTTATGTCAAACGCTGGGTTTTCATTACCGACAGAGATTCAATCTAAAGCGATACCGGCTATTCTCAAGGGACACAACACTGTAGTAACAGCAGAAACAGGATGCGGCAAGACTTTAGGATACTTGTTGCCTATATTTCAGCATATACTCGATTGGAAGCCAAAAATTCCTGAAGAGTTTAACAGTCCATTGGCAGTTGTAATTACGCCCAGTAGAGAATTAGGTAATTAGCTGTCTGTTTTATTTAATTCCGTAAGAATTCTTGTTGTTATGCACTTTTTGAACAACTTGTGTGCATAGTTTTAATTCATTTAAGATGTTATGTGCTTTTAATATGGTAAAGTAAGTTAAACTATGTTTTAATTTAAAAATGTTACTCTTTACAGCAAATCAAATTGGTGATGTAGCACAGAACATTGCTCAGAATTTGAATCTTAATGTAACAACACTTGTTGGAGGGAAGACAAAGCAGAAAATGCTTGATCCACCGATAGAATACTGCGATTTGCTTGTTACGACTCTCGGTGCGTACAGCAAATTGGTTACTACAGGCATATTCAAGATACACAACATTCATCATGTAGTGCTGGACGAGGCGGACACTTTGTTGGATGATAGCTTTATTGGAAAACTCTCTAACTTGATGAAGAAATTTCAAGTTAGTACCTATTATTGTGTATTTAAAAACTGAACGATTCATATATTTTCAAGTGAAAAATACTAAAATAAACAAACAAAACAGAACTGGCAACAAAAACAATAATTTTTTTTTTTTTTATTTTGTACAAAATCAAGTTGTCCTATGTTTGTCATATCATACTCCGAATAGTACAAGATCCTCACTTTTGGGTTATGTTTAACTGTACAAATGTACAGTAACAATTGTTGAGTTGAATTATTGTGAATAAATGTTATTTAATTAAAAATATTTTTTATGTGTAATATTACAATGGAATCCATCCAATGTATCTTTCTAAATAGTTTTCTTGAGTACCAGTTCAGTTGAACCTTTACTTAAATTATATATTAAAATAACTTTTTTCAGATACAATACAAAGTAGAAATACAAGCGCCACCCATAGGATGTCAGGTGACTTTTGTCAGTGCTACCATGCCAAATGAGCTGCCCGAGGCAGTCAACTCCTTCGTGGCTCCAGATTCATTGAAGACAATCACTACATCCAACGTACATAGACTGCTACCCCATGTTCCTCAAAAGTAAGTAATTATGATTGAGTAATAATAAATTGATCCACAAAAAAATTGTAGGCTAGCACCTAAAATGGTAAGTTAGCTTCTAAATGTAGTTTAGGTGCTAACTTTGTATTTTTAGGTGCTAACTTAGTATTTTTGTGGGTTACGTTAGGTTACTTTGGTGATTGATTGAATACAACCCATTATTATTTCAGTGAAGCTTTACACATTTTTTATTCCATATGGTTGACCACTTGGGCTTCATTTTACCTGATGTTAAGCAATGATAAGGCTGAAGTTGGTAGTGCACTGCACCTGGACTCCTCAAATACTGAGACACTGGCTAAAAAAAAATATTAAAAAATAAAGAATATGAATTTGGGTTTGAATCTAGCTGCCGGAACAAAACAATGCTATAAACATTGATGTTATGGCCATATATTTAGATGAGATGGTAGCTAGCCACGCGGCCATGTCATGTCACCTATAGTATGTCAGATAAAGCTGAAGGTGGAAAAATATTTTGCTCATTGGCTGTTTTCCTTAAAACTGTAAAGTCAAGTCAAAATTTTTTATTCAAATAAGTTCACGAAAGGTGCTTTTAAATTGTCCGTAAATTTTTTACCTACAACCCATTCAGGACGTCTATTTTTTAGCTGTGGAGAAGAATGGGTGGAAGAAACTTTACAGCTTTAATAGAAGAAACGACATTTACAAAAAAAAAAGTATGGTGTTACCAAATAATACAATATTTACAATTAAAAACTTTCAAGAGCCAGGAATTACAAATAATGCTTACCTCTATACATTTACTTAACATTACACATTATTCTAATAAAACGTACTTGGGCACTATGTATGTATACTAATTCAAAACTATAGTATGACGCTTTATACCTATACAGTGTGCAAGAATTGGAGGAGTATCAGTTCCATGCATTCTTATCATGAACATAATCATTTATATTGTAATGGCCCTTAATAATAATACTATACTTTTTTAAAAGTGTTTCCTTAATGTGTCTTAAATATTTCAAAGGGCAAAATTAAAACATCATTCGGGATTTTGTTATAATAATGACACTTTGTCCCATGAATGATCCATAAACTTTCTGCAGTCGAAGTTTAGGTATTACAAGTTTATTTTTATTTCTAGTATTTAGATTGTGCATATCGCAATGTTTTCTGTAAAAAGAAATGTATTGGCGCACATATAGAATACAGTTATAAGTAAACTGTGACGCAACCGTTAGAATATTAATTTCTTTAAACAACTCCTTAAGAGACACGCATGCTCCTAGGTTATATATAGATCTTACTGCTCTTTTCTGTAAAATAAAAATAGTGTCTATGTCAGCAGCTTTACCCCACAGACGGATTCCATAAGATAAAACACTGAAAGTAACTAAAATAAACTAATCGATCCTTTTTTCATCCGTAAGCTGTCTAATTTTTCTTACAGCGTAAGAAGCGGAACTGAGACTCCCCGCAAGAGTACTAATATGAGGGTTGCACTGTATTTTTTAATCTAAGGTAATACCTAAGAACACCGTTGATTCTACAAGATCCAAAAGTTCATAGTTTAAACTTTATGGTACCTACTTATAATGCTTTTAACATTTGGAAGAGTAAAATTTAAACATTTAGTTTTCTTCGCGTTTAATTGAAGATGGTTTGTGTTAAATCATTTAAACACATTGCTTAGAGCGTCGTTTACGTCATCAAAACTATTTTTATTTCGATCTATCTTAAAAATAAGAGATTTATCGTCAGCAAACAAAACAATTTTACTGAAATGTTCTGCAAAGAAAGGTAAATCGTTTATATAAATTAAAAATAAGAAAGGACCTATTATTGACCCTTGTGGAACACCCATCAGTACGGAAGATCCAGATATGGATCCATTTATGTTAGCCTTTTGAATTCTGCAGCTGAGATATGATTGAATCAATTTCAAGGCATCAGCTTTCACTCTATAGTGTTTAAAGAACAAAAGGGTATTATATTCAATACAGTCGAAAGCTTTCGAGAGATCGCAAAATACTCCAAGAGCATTCTGCGATTCCTCCCAAGCCTCAAAAATGTGTTTAAGCAGAGTTACATCTGCATCCGTAGTAGACCTTCCTCTTGTGAAACCATGTTGTTCACTATGAAAAAGGCGGTTCTTTGCGAAGTAGAAACTCAGTTGATCTAAAATTAGTTATTCAAAAATTTTGCTAAGCGTATGTAAAATTTAAAAAGGTCGAAAGTTACTTAATTGGGCTTACTGACTGACTTAATCCAATTTGGCTGGGTAGCGTCCGGTAAGCTACGAAATATCTTTTCGTCCGATATGCCGCAGTGTCTCAAGACGAAAGTCTTTGACCTGTGTGTGTTGCCAGTGATGACATACGGAACTGAGACGTGGTCGCTCACTATGGGCCTTATCAGAAGGCTCAAGGTCACTCAAAGAGCAATGGAGAGGGCTATGCTCGGGGTTTCTCTGCGTGTTCGAATCAGAAATGAGGAGATCCGCAGAAGAAGGCACGTTAACACGGAGGACAACTCCGCTGCACACATTTTTAGGACTATTGGAGGGATACCATCACGGCCATTAGCTTTCCGGACATCGATTGACTGCAGGAGCTGCAGTCAATCGATGGACGGACAGCACGGACATCACACTGCCTGATTTTAAAATCGGGCATTGTGTGGCCACAGTGAGAAATTGTAGGTGGCTGTGCATTGCAGTCATCGATTCGGGAGTTAGCCGCAAAGAGTTTGGCCAGGAGATCGACCTTCTCCTGCGGCTTGTGAGCTAAAGTTCCGTCAGGACATCTCAATGGTGGCAGCGAGGGTTGGCAGAAGTTCGATTGCACGGCTTTGGCCAGACGCCAGTAGCTACGGCTGCCCGTAGGATGCGTCAGTAGTTCTTGGCCGACCCGTGCAACACGCTGGGCATCCGTTCTAATGTAAAGCTCTTTTGCAGGACTTGATGGCATTATTATAGGCTGCTTTCAGCGAGCGGGTTTCGGGATCCCCAAGAGCTTTACCCCTGATCTAAGCGCGGTATGCCGCCTGCTTGTTATCAACAGCGTTGACACACTCGCGGTTGAACCATCGGTTGCGCCTGCCTTTGCTGATGAGATAGGAGTGTGGAATATAGTATTCCATCCCTAAAACTATCTCACCAGCAACTGCAGTCGCACTAGCTGTCGGGTCCATGACATGACAATTTAAACACACATAAGCTACAATTAAAGATTTGTTTCACTAACATGATATTTTTCGACTTGCACTGCGCATGTTTTTTTGATTGTTTAGTGACATGTGTAAATAAATTAGTGATTTTAAGAAATAAAAATTAATTTAAATGTATATATTATACAGCTTGTTAGTTAAACCAAGGGACATATTAAGGGAAGACAGGTATTCGATTCCCGACCCGATTCATAAAAAAAAAATCTTATTTTTTTTGCATAATCCTATAATAAATAATTTAGCGTATACACTAAGCGCGGGAAAAGATCAAATATGTGCCAACTGACTGCGCCGGCGGAGCGCGGCGCCGCCAATAGATCATGCCGAAAGGTCACTTTTTGCTTTGCATACCGCACGCACACCGCGAGGCCATGTCTTCATCCCCGCCTCGCGGCGCGTACCCCGCCTCGGGCAGTATGGTCACATAAATATATATTTAACGGATACGGATGGATGCATAAATCTTTTTTCCTATGGATATGGATATCCGGCATATCACTAGTAGGTACGCTGTAGATACCTGTAGATAAAGCGCTAAAGTGTTAATATTTTTTAAATATTTTTTTTCTATTATTCTATATTGACAACATGACAAGGCCTTAAGTGGACACTAGTGGGGCAATCTCCCCATAAATTGAAATAAAAGTTAAAATGTGACTATACTATTGTTCCAGGTTCATACGCCTCGGTAAAGCACAGAAACCGATGGAGCTACTAAAGCTTGTGCAAGCCGACGTGAACATGAAAAAGCCGGTTATCGTGTTCGCGAACCAGACTTCAACCTGCGACTTTGTATCCATGTTCCTGAATGAGAACAACGTTGAATGCGTCAACATTAACGGGCAAATGGCTGTAGCTCTGAAGGCGGGGAAATTTGAAATGTTCACGAGTGGGAAGGTCAATGTGCTGTCGTCGACTGATATAGCGTCGCGTGGGCTGGATACGATACGGGTTAGTGTTTTTTTTTATAACACGCTTTTTGTATACAAGAAAGGTATGAGGTTGTCAGTACTCTTTACTGGTCAATATCGTATTGCATTTGTAGTTAAAACCATAGTAATCTAAATACTGACATTATACACATCATATCACCAGCTCATTTTATATATTCTCCACTGTTGGGGCACGAGCCTTCCCTAAAGATGGATAGAGAGAATGGGCCATAGACCACTACGCGGGCCCAGTGAGGATTGGTGGTTGTTAACGACTGCTAATGCAGTCGGCACCAACGGCTTTACGTGCCTTCCGAAGCATGGAGGAGCTCGAGATGACAAATTTTTGGTCACCCATCCGATGACCGGCCTTTGCTAGTACAATACCTACGCGTTTGATTTTAGTGCGCGCGTTGCATTCATTTCACTGATTAACGATAAGTAAGCAACCGATTGCGATTGAGTTTTCTTATTGGTGATAATTAGTGATCGGAATGAAGAAGGCTTATTTACTTAAAGTTGCTGATAAGACATGACTAAGAGTGGTTAAAACCACCAAAATCTTGTTAACATTCTTTTATCAAATCCCGGATCCCGGCAATAGTTTTACTTCTTAGTAGTCTGTACTGACATGATATTACTCGTATTGTTGTATTTTAAAGCAATTCTAAGGTCCGCATATTAAAAAAAAGTTTGATTTTAAATAGAAAACTTATAAGTACCTATAAAATATTCTTAGACAGTTCAAAATGATTTAAAAAAAAAATAGCGGACGTTGGAATTTCTGTAAAATACAACAATACGACTAATATGTGTTCTAATATTATACAATAAAGTTAAACTCTTTCAGGGATCAGGGTTATCGATAAAAAATTAGTTGGTTGTTTCAACCACTCTTAGTCCTGTCTTTTCGGAAACTTTAGGTGAATTAACCCCTTTTGTTTCGATTACTGGTGATGGTATGACATTTCCAAAACTGATAACCTTTCACAGGTCCAACATATTATCAACTACGACTTCCCTCTATACACGGCGGACTATATTCACCGCTGTGGTCGCACAGGTCGTATTGGCTCATCACAGAGCTGTTCTGTGACCAACTTCGTAGCGTGGCCCAGAGAGATACAACAGGTGCAGAAGATAGAAGCGTCTGTGAGAAAACACCTTGAATTGCCGAGCGTGAACGCTAACATCAAGAGGTTGATTGAAGATAGAGTTGTGAGAATGGCAGAGTCGGCATTAAGATCAGCTGTCTAAGTCACTTTATACTGTACTGACTATTAAACAGTAAATCAATAACGTTAATGATGATTATGAACCAATTATTTCCCTTTAAAAACATATATCTACAGACCAAATAAAAACCTCCTTCTTTTTTAAATCACTCTCAAAGTGACTTGTGAGAGTTCCGTGACAAACTTCATAGCGTATACAATAGGTGCAGAAGATAGAAGCGTCTATAAGGAAACACCTCGAGTTGCCCAACGTCAACGCTAATATAAAGATTTAAAGATTGTGACATGTATTGGACATGTCCATCTTAATAATGAAGATTGCCAAAGTGTTACAAAAATGCATTAAAAAAAATTGTTTTTACATACCTTCTAACGTAGATCATAGAGGGGAATTACATTTATTGTTGTTACTATATTCACAATTCTAGATTTATATCGAAAATGGTATCTGTATTTTTTATATCGATAAAAAGACTTTTGGTAGAACTGTTGCTCGGTTTGCCAAAGGCCGCTTTTAAATGTTATGTAGTTTAAGATAGCATTACAATTTTGTAAATAGTGAATAAAAATGTAGTTATCAAACAATAAATGTCTCAAATAATTATTTGTCTGTCACTGTTCCACGCATTTATGATAT
Source organism: Eudonia mercurella (assembly GCA_963082485.1). Taxonomy (NCBI): domain Eukaryota; kingdom Metazoa; phylum Arthropoda; class Insecta; order Lepidoptera; family Crambidae; genus Eudonia; species Eudonia mercurella. The sequence continues at coordinate 17,891,062 of OY720032.1, forward strand.
TCATAAAAAAAAAACCATATTTAATTCTTTCGATTGATATACTTTAACCCATTCTATGTAGCGACAAAATATATGTAGGTATCCAGGTGAATTTCAACAAAACGCCGATCGGCGGGGATCGTACTTGGCAATGCTAAAATAAACGCCGATTGGCGTCATTAGTACTGTGTAAGACTTTGAATTTTATTATTGTTATTTTATCAAGCGTAAGTGTCCTAGTCCTTCAACATCCTATGAATTGTAATAATAATAAAATATTAAAGCCTTATATATCAATAAATCTTTGTTATTAATTGAAACTTTGACATGTAATAATAAACTTTATTTAAAATAAAACTAGAATATGATCTCAGAAAGGAGATGTTAGTTACCCTTACAAAATTCGATGTGCTGGCTTACTAAAAATTCATTTGCGCCCAAGACTAAAGTTACAATAAAAATTTGAAAAAAACGGCATTATAACATGGAAAATAGTGAATAAATAGAAAAAAAATTGTTTCCATTTTATTTTGCTAGATAAAAAAAAATGTCGTGCTCAAATGGGGACACCGGGCACATACAGTGTGAAAAAGTTCGAAACACGGTTTTTCAACATAGAGTTTTTATACATTTTGACACTATACTCCTGCCTTACTGCTACTGTTTACTGTTTTGCTAACCTTTGTCCCACAAAGTCCAGTGACCAAAATCACCATACTTTAGACTTGGAATCATTGAGATTGTTGGTCGTAACCGCCTATCAATCTCATATCTAAATAATATTAAGGCAATGTTACGTCGTAACTGTAGCTGTTCCATTAGCACTTCATTGCAAATAGACGGTAGAAGCCAGTCGCCAGGTACTGCTTACATCTAAATCAAGAACGTAAGAGAGAAGTAGTCAACATAATTTATTGCCTCGAACGATACAGCGTAACCGACTTATAGAATAAAGACCAAGACCAAGACCAGCTAAAGTGATATTTCTCGCTTTCGTTCCTTCCTAGGTATCAGAGGGCATTTCTTGGTTCTTCTTTCGCAGACAGTTCCAGTATATACTTAGAGTAATTTTTAATGGGATTCTTACCAATATTATTTATGTTTAGTCTATGATTATGATTAGTCTTGTTAAAAACCGCAAAAACAACAATAAAGCCGTTTCGCGTTCCGATACTGTGAGTGTAGTGTGTCGTGAGCAATTTCGAGTGAATAGTGACTTAAGAAACTGGTGGTACGGGCATCGAGCGCAAAAAGCGACTAAGGAAGAGGGTAGATCGTTTTGTATGCTCATAAAAAAACTCACCCGCATTAATTTCAGTAACTCCGTGATCATGGCGCATGCAACTGTGCCAAAATATAGGATACTCATAAATAATAAACATGGTAAGAATCCCGTTAATAACTAATGGTTTTATTGAGTATGTTCTTTACTATCTTGTATCCTGCTTAAGCTTGAGACTTAGCAAGGAAAATATCACATAGCCATCAGCACTAGCAAGCTTCGAACTTTTGTACACGAAACGTTATACTGCTAATTGCTTGAGCTTGAGATTTACTAAGGAAAATATCAAATAGCCATCAGCACTAGCAAGCTTCGAACTTTTGTACCCGAAACGTTATACTGCTAACTGCTTGAGCTTGAGACTTAGCAAGGAAAATATCAAATAGCCATCAGCACTAGAAAGCTTCGAACTTTTGTAGCCGAAACGTACACGCTTGCAATACATTATACGTATACCAATATCATCGGAGGATGGCCTAAGCCATACTCATATCTCTTCGTAACTATTGGAAAGTACCTCGACATTCGTAGGCTTGTACCTAGGCATCATGTCGGCAGAAAAATTTCGTTCTTGAGGAAGAGCAAACATGTTCATTCAAAAAACGAGTTTTTTTTATCCAATACTAGATAAAAGAGCCTCATGGAGTTCATAGAAACCGCCAGTCACTGAAAATCCACTTTGTGACATGGTTTGTTCATTATTATATCCAAAGAAAATTCATCCCTTATGTGTCCATTGCCCCATATAGGGACACTAAACTAAATAATAATAATATAAAATAACCACCTCGTGCTGCAAAAAACTTAATTTTTCATCTAGTTTTATTGTAATTATAATCTTTACAATATACCTACTTCATAAGATTGGATAACAATTATAGGTCTAATTATCAAATTCACATTTATAAAAATACTTAGTAGTTACTACATCTCACAAATTAACTTTAGTTCAATAAGAATACCACCCAATTTATAAATGTTTATCGAATATAATCTTTGTTGAACTCGAGGTTTACTATTTACCTTCAAAATTATATGCTTAGCACTATTTGCATTTATAAAAAAAGTTAAGGGTATTTTTACAGCTGTCCTTGCTTGGGAACGGCAGGCGCATAAAGGTTAATTGCTTGCATTGTAGGCACCGGATTTTTTAGGAGATAGGCCTTCTTTTGTTAATAAGGGAAGCATATCTTCTAGGTCTAGCTTATGTGGCTGCACAGGGGAAGGCGAGCAGAGTCCCACATAATGTAAGACAGCATTTTACCTAGTTATAAAAAATGTTTTATCCGCTCTCGGCTCATCATTTTATTTGCATTGCACCTTAGCATTGCACTGAATATAAACGACCATACTTTGCTGCTGCTGCTGCTGCTTCTTTTTAAAATTGGAAAATCTAGTATTTGCAATGAAAAGCAGTGGTATGAGATGTTGGAAAGGTGACCTGAAATAAGTATTACTAACCTAACCATTTGATGGGGTTGCACAAAAGATCCCGATGGGTCGAAGTGTTGCTGCGAGAGGGAAACCTCGGCAGGCCCCACTAAGATAAGATAAGATAACCTAACCAAAATCAAACTATTGCGAGTATCACCTGTGAGGGCCTTGTGTAAGCTATTTTTGACATTCACGAAAACGAAAATTAATATGGTATTGAAGCAGCGTCTCCTAGCGACATACGAGAAGAGTACAAATTTTGCCATAACAATTTTCGTTTTCGTAAACGTAATCGAACGAATATGAATAGGTAGTAAACAAAATTCACTCTAAAAATAAAAACAAAACGCCGCCGCCGATAGGCGGTGAACACGACACGAGATCATATGGTTTATTGAACGGGTTAACTAACAAATATTGAAGCAAGTGTGAAGAAACTAATTGGTTTATATTGTAACACCTATTAGGGTTGTAGACGATATATCGTTCTTGATATTTTTTAAATTTACGAAATACTTTTAAACTCTTTAAACTTTATTTACTACCTCTTAAACTACTTTCATGATTATATAACTGCACAACACAACACAATACACATAAATAAAAATTAAAACTTCAAAACACGAGGACGTGTGAAAGCGCGCGCCTTTTTCAGGCCTGGCTCACTCCGCGCGGTACGTCCGTTATTTACCTACAGCGAAGTGCCCGGTCCACCGTACTTGAATATATCGAGTGTCACGCGCGCGCACGTCGTCGGGACGCTCGCATTGTAATAGCACAGTGCCTACTTATTCTATGATCGCACTCGCTAATTAAATTAAATTACAATGAAATCGATGAGACTGGTTTTGTGCTATTATTTGTTTACAGTTCTAACTTACATTTTTGATGGATCGGACTAATTGCATATATGACCTACTGAATAGGTGATCTGATAATCGATAAAAATATCGGTACGGTAGTATGCGGGAGCCGTTAGCCGTGAAAGCGTAACAGCCGGAAACCATATCACGACTAGCTCTTTTACTATAAGTACCTATGCAACAATATTCAGGGAAATATAAATTGTTGCTAAAGTGTAGCGAGTAGCTTTAGAGTTAGCTTGCGCACCAGTTTGAAGCCGTTTTGTGTTAGCGTTGTAGCTATAAGTACGTCATAGATACCAGATTTGATACGTTGTAACTAAACACCTAATACTTAACTATGTTCAGTTTAGTATAAACACTTATGTGTAATAGTATGCTTAATCGTCTTATGATAAAATAGGTATGAAGATATTGTATTAAAATAAGTACTTTTTCATTTTATACTAAGTAGGTAGGTATATTTGAAATGTTATTTTTTTACAAAGGTAAAATACCTTCCTATGTATATACTTAATTAAAAATAAGTAGATTAATTATTCTTCACTAAGACAGCAACCCTAACAGCGTAAGAAGAGATAAGAGGCACGCGATAGAAAGAGACAAAATATGTAGGTATATAAAATTGCAAGTACGTAGTGTTGTGCGAGCTGAATTCCACTGTATCGCGTAGTAGCAAGACTCGCATTTATTTCAATCTTCTTGCAGAGTGATTCTTCTGTACCCTGGTACTATTAATTAAAAAAGTGACCAGTGACAGGTCGCTCGACGCTCAAACAATTAGGTATTCTGTGGCTCAAGAGAGTGGTTTGGCCTGACATTGGCTTTAAGATTCACAGTCTATCCAACCTCTTCCTTACAGTCGTCCAACGGCTACGTCTAGACAGAGCAATCGTGGAGTGGTTGCGGAGTGAGAGGGGGGCTGCCATACACCCAGCTTGGGCAACACAATCTGGGGCTGATTCATTTTAGTTTTGATCGTTTCGTTTGAATATTTAAATTTAATAATAAAAATATACTGTGACAATGGTTCATACTAATTGTGCTGTGAGAGACTCCATGTCATCGTCTCATATAAATAAGAAGTTAAAATATCATCAGTTTCCTCACACAGAAGAAAGAAGTCTATCAATATTATATTTATTAGGTTGTAGAAATAAATAGATTTAAAATGGCGGATGCGGAACGCAACTTTTAAACGAAATCAAAACAAAACTTATTATGGTTTGCGGGGGTGCGCTGATTACGATTATGGAAACTAATAAATGGCGGAGGCGGTTTTTTAAATAAAATTTCGACTATGAATCGGGTAGGTATCGTTTACAAATATGTGTGGATACCCACCCACACACGTTTCAATTGAAACACGCCGATTATGAATATGACATCTATTTCGAAATCCAAGATGGCGGACGTGATTTTTTTCAGAAGTCAATATCGATATCTATTCTAGGTTTTCACTGTTATATCTACAGCTTTATGGGTTTTCATGGGTGGCGATTACGAATGTCACTTATTTCACAATCCAAGATGGCGGATGTGTTTTCTTGTTATTGAAAAGTCAATATGGGTATCGCTTTTGGAGTTCTCGTGGTGCCGATTCAATATGGGAATCAAATTTGAGTCTGGATACGCTGACTACTTTGTGGAATCTCTTTGTGGAATATATCTGCAGGATTTCATTCTACCATAAAAGAAAACTAGGTAGGTACCTTAGGTAGGTACCAAATATAAATATTGTATTAATATATTTTACTTGCAAGATTTTGATTGAAGCAAAAATTGAGAATAGGGAATCCAATTCCGCAAATGCGGGATCAGTAATGTAGAATTACACGTGGCGTACTGGATCCGCGGAATAATTGCGAGTGTGAATAAAAAATTAAATTCGAAGAAAAATGGAAAAAAACTTCGTTCTAAATATTTATTCGTCCCGGTCTCGATATTAGGTGAATAAACCACTTTATCCATGGAACTCATCATAAGGCCACCCTTGACAAGGCAACTGAGCGGATGAAATTTCGTTGTATTTAATTATTAGAATGAACCGTATATAGTAAATAGCCTATATACTGTCCCAATGCCCACAGCACTGGCCAGGCTTCCATTGCGTGCACAGCGAGCGGGTCTAAGTAGCGGTCTCGAGGGGCCGATGCGAAAGAACTTGCGGGGCACGTGAGTTGCCCATAGTTGGTTGCTATGCTCAGTGGTTTTCACTTAGCAGAACTCCAACATCTCTGGTACTAGTCTGGATAACTAGTAGAGGCGCCCGCTAGATGCAGTCTTCGGTTCAGTCAGCCGCGTAGGATTTTGGAATTGACGAGGTGCCTTGATGGGTACTAAGAAGTGAGTGGGCTTACAACTCCGCCGCCAAAGGGGACATATGGTAGTCGACTTTAGAGTTAACGACTCAAGTAGTGGAACTGCGAGTTGTACTCTTAGTGCAACGAGAAGTGAGCGAGCTTACAGCTCCGGTAACCTATCCGGATATTAGGTAGTAGACTTTACGTGTCCACAGGGCAACAAGGTCGAGACACTAGTCTTAAAAGTACAGGATGAAGAATGCGCTTCGGCGCGTCCTGATCTGGCGTTATGATCTGACGTAGATGGTCCCTTGTGCTTGCGCAAGGATGTCTAACACCTACTTTGTAACCTGACGGGGTGTCAGTATAAACTTTAAAGTCGTGTGTAGTGGGTTGTCCCACTGCTGGGCAAAGACCTCCATCATTGATATCAAGTCATCACTACAATTGATGGGTACCTATTGGGTTACTCACCATGCTTGCCGATCACAAACTCAGGCTATGCATCGAAAAATCCGAAACACACTTTGTCCGACCCGGGAATTGAACCCGGGACCTGCGGGCATTGGGTCGAGCACTTTGCCACTGGGCCACCGAGGCGTTAATTAAAGTAAATTGAACAAATTTATTCTAATAACTGTCCATAGCTTAGGTATATCTATACTGATATTATAAAAAGGAAACCTTTGTATTTTTGTATGTAAGTATGTTTGCAACGAATAAACTCAAAAACTACTGGACCGATTTAAAAAATTCTTTCATCATTAGAATGCTACATTAGCGCTGAGTAACATAGGCTATAATAAAAAAAAACGACGGGTTGCACTCTGGGAGTGCCGGCAGAAGTGAAAACTTGAATATTAACGTTGTGCATTTTTGATATTTTGGAATGGTTAGGGAATAATTTTGCACGAATTGCTTTAATTATCAGTATAAAAGTACTTTCATTTATGTGGTAGAATACAATATTTATTTATTGGGCTATCGTACACAAACATGACAATTTATATTACATTAAAAAGTTATATTAAGTTATATAAAAAAATTATATTACGCCGCGCCAGCTGTCTACTCTCCATCCGTCTTACGAATTTTCGATCAGGTCACGTGTCCTGACGCGAGTTTAACATTTTTTACCCATTCCAAAAAAAGTGCACAACGCCGCTAAAGAAGTTTTTACTTCAAAAATATATACTAAAAACGACAATTTAATTTTCCAATACAAAATGATTTTTGTTTGTTTTGTTGTCATGAAAACCGTTTGATATATATTTAACTCCATGATAGAAACTGTCAAAGCGGTACGCAGTCCGCCGGGTCAGCTAGTTATATATAACTAAAATAATCTATTAATTAATCGATTGTTTTAGGTATTCCACACCCCTAATTGCTATTTTTTCTTGAATATTCAACAATCTCCTATATTTAACCTTTACTTACCATTTAACCTTGCTATGTTGAAAGACAGTTGTACCTACATGCACAATATGTTCCCATTGTTTTATTTGCGGAAATCCAAAAAAGTATTTAAATGATGACACCAAATTATTGGCACCAAAGTAGAATAGGACTAGTATAGGCTGATAATGATGATGATGATGATGATGTTGTTGATGATGATGATGATGATGATGATGATGATGATGATGATGATGATGATGGTGATGATGATGATGGTGGTGGTGATGTAGATAAAATTTTAAACATTTTAGATATTATATGGCAGATACGTGTTTGCAATGTTGTCGAAGGCAACCGTCGTGACAACAGTCACCTTTGTATGCCTCGTGCAAAAACACTTTTAATAAGCAAACGCATATTTTGTATGGCCCCTAGAATTTACAATAAATTACTTGTAAACCTTAAATAACCAAGTTTTAATAAATTTAAAAATAAAATATCATTATAGCTAGACTAGATTTTATTATTAAGCATGCATTTATATTTTAATTTGTATCTAAATTTGTATGTTCATGGTATGGCATGTTGAATCTAACATTAATTATAAAATCTTTATACAACGTGTGAGAGAAAGGTGTGGTCAAAATAAAAAGGTCCAAAGTGTATCCAATCTAGATCTTGTATGTATCTCATCATCATCATCATCATCAGCCTATACTAGTCCACTGCTGGACATAGGCCTCTCCAAGTGCACGCCACCGAGCACGATCCGCGGCTACTCTCATCCAGCTACCTTGCGAAGATCGTCGCTCCACCTAGTCTGAGGGCGTCCTACACTACGTTTGCCGATGCGCGGTCTCCACTCGAGAACTCGTTTACCCCAACGGTTGTCGGTTCTGCGGCTAATATGACCGGCCCACTGCCACTTCAGCTTGCTGATCCGATGGGCTATGTCGATTACTTTCGTTCTCTGTCGGATCACCTCATTCCGAAGTCGATCCTTCAGAGAAACTCCGAGCATAGCCCTTTCCATAGCTCGCTGAGCGACTTTAAATTTGTGAACCAGCCCTACCGTGAGTGTCCACGTTTCGGCTCCGTATGTCATGACCGGTAGGACGCACTGATTAAAGACTATCGTCTTTAGACTTTGTGGAATAGGCGACGTAAAAACCCGACGTAATTTTCCATATGCTGCCCAGCCTAGCTGTATCCTTCTGTTAGCCTCTTTCTCGAAGTTGTTTCTACCTTGTATGTACCTACCTAGAGTTATTTAGACATAATTATTAACTTTAATTTGTTATGCAATTTTTAATTAAATATTTGAATCGTGACGTTTTACAATCAAAATAAACAAGTCACAGCCCTAGTGGCTTAGTAACATGTGTACTTACATCACAGAGTAAATATACCCTCGGTTACGCATGTGCTTACATTTTATGATCACAGCTGCTCGCGACTTTACTAATATAAAAGTATTTAATTTACAACTACATGACAAACTAAAGTTAATAATTATGTCTCAGTAACTCTGCATACAAGATCTTGATCGGATAGTGTACACTTTGGATCTTTTTTATTTTGACCACACCTTTCTGTTACTTAAACGTTGCCTACAACGTCATTATACCTACCCATATATACCTATGTAGTAGTATATGTTATAGTATATACCTATAGTATACCTACATACACGTGTGCAAGCAAATAAAGTATCTTTATCTTTATCTTTGCGCAACACAATGGGTATTTATTTATTTAGAACGGAATTGACCGATACATGAAAATTAAAACAATCACACATAGACAAACCCGTACGCTTTAAGGGTGCGCCGACCAAAAAAGCCATAAGTGCAGACACGGTTAAGTAATTGAAAATACTATCGTATTACATAAAAAAAATTATATTTAGTATCAAAGAGACCGTGTTTACAATTAGTCCCATCCATAAATTCATAACACTCTGTAGTTTTTTTTCTTTCTTCAATATAATTTAATAATAATAATAATAATTCATTTATTCAGGTAACTTAAACCCATACAAATTACAATAAAATATCACATACAAAATAAAATAAAAATCAGAATAACATGAAAATAAAAAAAAATAAAATCAAAATTTAAAATCGAAATAGAAATTCAAAAATAAAATAAAATGTCTCAGAGATTAAAAATATGAATGCTTAAAATAGTGAATCAATTTATATTTATAATTTTAAATTATCCAATAAATCAAATAAACAAAAATTAATAGAATGTCATAGAAAAACATAAATAAATAAATAAAATATTTAGACAACACAGGTTTGAGCGGCTGTCAATACCGTCTCTCCGGTACCGGGACAGTCCAGTCGCGGGAAAGCGGGGCAGTCCAGCTTTCCCGCGATCATCTCCAGGACGGTGTTGGAGCTGGCTCGCACTCTGTGCACCATGGATGCGGCGCGCTTGCATATAGTCGCGTGAAAGCAGTCCGTGCGCGCCTCTGTGAACATGCCTGAGGCACTGCAGTATCGGGGCAGCCCCACCACCGCTCTGAAGGCGTTATTGTACTGGACACGGGGGGTATCTGGGGGCACGGCCGTGCCCCCACCAAGTCGAGCAAAAAAGCGTCACGGCCGTACCATCCTTTTCTCGAAGCAATTCAGACCATTTTCGACCCCCTGTTACTTCGTTGTGGATAAAACTAGAAGACTGAAATTTTCAGTAACCATGCAGGCATTGTAAAGACACGTATATTTCAAATTTCATTCAATTTGAACCAGTATTTTAAGAATTATAACGGGTCAAATTTCTTAATTTTGTCACTCACTGACTGACTCACCGATCATCAAAATTCTAAGGCACTTCTAGCAGACCTAGAAGCTTCAAATTTGGAATATAAGTAGTGTTTGGTGTATGAATCAAGGAAAAACTAAAATATTTTGCAATTTCGGTCCAATTTTCTAGATACACCAACTGCATAAATAGCTTTGTAATCCCATATAAATGTATAGGATTACAAAGTTACATGTGCAGTTAATGAATCCTCTGATTCATGTATAATATAATGGAATAATAGGTTCAGTTAAATTTTTCAATATTGGCTTTATTCGTAACGATGTTTTATTTTATTTATTTTACGGCAATTATTATTATTGCGTGCGAAGCCGCGGGTTTAAGCTAGTCCCATATAAATATAGGCGCATGGTAGTGCCCCTGCCAAATCGAAAGGAAAAAAGTAGAACTGTCTCTACAAAATACAAAAAGAAATGAGATCCCATCAAAAACAATACTTGTCAAAAAAAACCAAGTCTCGCAACTCAGTTGTTCTGCGGTAAAAAGTTGTGAGATCCATGTAATACCAAGTCGGTTATTAATTTATTCAGTCTCTACTTAAGCGACTTTCTGTCTTAATACGTCCAGTCTCTAAGACCACGATCGTGGTCCATAACATTCTTTAATTTTTTTTTTTTTTTTTTTTTTTATGTTTTATATAAATATATTGAGACTTGGCCATCGCCTGAAAACACGTGTAAATTCAATCGCCTGAAAACACATGTAAATTCAATTATTTAGTGCGATGGCCAAGTCTCAATATATTTATATAAAACATTAAAGAATGTTATGGACCACGATCGTGGTCTTAGAGACTGGACGTATTAAGACAGAAAGTCGCTTAAGTAGAGACTGAATAAATTAATAACCGACTTGGTATTACATGGATCTCACAACTTTTTACCACAGAACAACTGAGTTGCGAAACTTGGTTTTTTTTTGACAAGTATTGTTTTTGATGGGATTGTAATTTCTCTGAGTGTAATCAGCCCACAAGCTGCACGAGTAGAGTGATGTACAGTACGCTCGAAAAATCGTAATTTTAACTTCTTTTGAGCATCGCGCAAATCTGCGGGCTACCATATTAGCTCTTACCGAAAAAAAACCCTTCGCTCCCGTTCCATATCTGCGTACCTAGTCCTTGAGATCAACAGTTAGAACATGACCTAGGTATTTAAATTGTACAACCCTTTCCAGAGGACACCATTGAGCTTAACCGCAGGCATGCTCCCAAAACATTTTGCGCCGGTAGTCTCAAAAACCATACATTAACTCTTTTTAACGTTATACACTAAGCCGTGCCCACAAGCATATTCCTTGCATGTTCGTAACAGCTGTCTCAGGCCACAGATCGTCGCGCTCATCAGCACCATGTGTGTCGTCCGCGTAACTTAAGTTATTGACGCACATACCGTCAACGTGACATCCGACATGCTGACTGCTGAGCGCTACGATTAGCCCGTTTATTTACAGATTAAACAGGGTTGGAGAGGTTAATCCGCCCTGCCTGACACCGCACTCGAGCCGATACGAATCTGACATTGCGCCCGTCCATCAGACGCTGTTGGATTGGTGCCCATACCAATACTGAAACACGCTTATAAGTTCCCGTGGCATGTCCATGCTTCTCAACTTGTCCCACAGCAGGCACATACACTACAAGGTCGAAGGCCTTGGACAAGTCCAGGAAAGCACGCATACATGGGTGTCTTGCGATCTGTGTAGTATTTGATGGTATGCTTAATACACAGTATAGCACTTTCGGTGAACAGATGAGGACGAAACCCAAACTGGTTATCGTGTAGTGTTACGTATCTATTTAACTGTGCATTATAGTTGGCCAAAAATCATGAAAACGAGTGGCGGCGTTTAGTTAAATTATTGTACCTCTGACTTTGTCTAAACAATCACTAATGTCTAAGCTACAAATCGTCCGTCTCACATCTTTATCATAATTCCCCATACAAAATTAGTATGGCCGCACGGCATCAAATAAATTATTATGGACGAAGACATTTCAAATAAAAATGACACTTGTCACTTACGGACGGCACACCCTTAAGAATTTGTATGGCATTGAAGCAACGCCTCTTGGTCGTCACCAAGAAGGTGAGAACGAGGAACCAGTTTAGCATGACCACCTCTTTGCGCCAAAGGCTTTATCTCAGACTTGAGATCTGCAATCTTAATTGAACTTTATTTAGTCGATGCTAGAATCGCTATTTAGTTTAATGTTTTGCGGAGTGACCTCTGTGCTTTAGGGAACTACCACGGAACACTGTTCCGTTGGAACAACTATAACATCGTCGTAGGTATGTCAATAAAAAGTGTGTACACCAGAATATTTATAATTTTATTACATAATTATCTTACACAAATAGATTCTAAATCAGGAATTCGACTACTTAGGTATTCGTAGAGCTCATTGTTTTTATATAATACAAAATATGAACACTTCTCTATAGGACCACTCTTAGGGCAAGACTAGAATATAATTTCTAAAAATATAGTGCCTAATTTGTATGACAACAGCAGGCACTAAAGTGTATTGTTTTACATAACCTTATTTTCTAGTATACACTAATAGTTGTTTAATTAACTCGAGATATTGCTTTTAAGTTTTTATCTGTAGTTACACATAATTTGGCATCGAATATCACTACAGGCTTAAGAAAGATACCTTCTATACCTAAATAGAAATAACGGTCATAATGCCCTTAATAATAATAAACTTATCAAAACGTTCATTAAATACTTAGTGGAGCCGCTATAGTTGTAACGTGATGGGGCTGGTGGGATCTTTTTTCTTAGAGTATTTGTTTGATTTTGAAATAGGTACTTAAATTGAAATGAAGTTTTATTGTAATAAATTAATTGATGTCGTACCAATCTACTTGTATATTTTTTAATACATAGCTCGGCAATTGATTCACCTGATGTTAAGTGCAAGTACAAATGGTGCAGCGTAAAAAGAACGCAGAATCAATCAGTCAGTCAGTATATATCATTATGCAATATATAACCGGAAGATACATACGGATAAACACATAATAACTAGTTAAATTAGGTATATAAAGTTAATTTTCGTGAAAATAAATTGTAATTAAAACATACAATACGACACTAGGCCAACTAGGCGCGTGCGCTGATGTTTACGTTTTATACGACCAAAAGTAGAACGAAATATTGTCTTTGTTTATGCTATGGCGATGACGACTTTATGTTTATGAAATTACAACACAAAAACCCTTAAACGAATTTTGCCGTGTAAAACCATAGTCGCTTTTCTATTATTTTTTCGAAGAAGAACATTTACGGCATATTTACTACTTCGTTAAAAAGTACCTATAGATTATTTAATGATATGTAGGTAGGCTATATCTGCTTTACGTAAAATGTTCTGTAACATAGTAGTAATTATGATTTTGATGACAAGATGAAATAATTAGTATGTAAAATCAAATTACTTACAAAGGGCACCTAATTATTTTGATTTTCTAAAAATATTTTTTTATTTATAATAGACTTTTACCACAACTTTTACCTTTCTATCTACAACCAATCTAGTTCTTGGTGTTAATATTCCTTTTTAGCTTTTGACTATGTACAATATTACTATGTTTATTAAAATCCTTATAATGTAGGTACATAAATATCTAAGTATTTAATTAGTAAAATTACGAATATACATTTACACAAAATACAGATGCAAAATACACAACGTTTATATTACTAAAATGAAGTTCTTCGTATCTAAGAACGATCGTTTTTTTCAGCAACAGTCTGACAACGATAATCTGATGTAAAAATAGTTTTAATTGAAATATTGAAAACTACTTTTTTGGCAGTAGGTAGTAAGTACTTAAATTTTACTTTTTATTTTTAAGTGCTAATTGCTGCACTGAAGCTGAATTAAATATTTATAAAATATTTTATAAAATACAATGAAAAAATTAAACGCCCACTCGACCCAGCCAGGAATCGAATCTGGGTCTTCCGCAATCCGGGCGGCTGCACTGACCGCTATGCTACCGGGAAGGCTGACGTAAGCGCTGAATTTTGTCACTGCTTTTTAATTTATGAGTGCTTATTGCGGCACAGTGCTAACTATCCAATGGTTGTTGCAACCGATGGCTATGCAGATACATCTTTTCAGATGAAATACCACTTTGATAACACAACGCTGTAGTAAATTTTACTTTTTATTTTTAAGTGCTAATTGTATTAATAAAATATATTAATAATATATATTATTAATAAAATGTTGACAAACATTAACCTAGAATAAGTTTTCAGTTTGTTATATTTCTATTATTCACCATTATTATGTATATAATTAGTTTTTAATTGAATATAATTTTAGATTAGGTAAACTTTAACATAGACGCTAATTATTAATCATGATGTGTACACATGTTTTAGATAGAAATTTAGTTCTTATACAATTATCATGCTTTTTTGTTATTTTTTAATTTTTATCTGTTTTGTGTACCTAATAAATAAATAAATAAATAAATTGCTGCACTGAAGCTGAATTAAATATTTGTAAAATATTTTATAAAATACAGTGATAAAATATTTTTTAAATTTAAAAGGCTCGATTCCTGGCTGGGTCGTGTGGGCGTTTAATTTTTTACTGTATTTTATAAAATATTTAGTAAGTACTTATTCATATAACTTTTTAAAACTATTTGATTTACTTAAAAAATATTGTAACTATACAAGCTAATTAGGCAAATCCAACAGCCGAACAACCATCGTCCTTGGTTCAATACTGGATACTTCGTTTTGGCTAAGACTCCAAAACACAAAACCACGCAGTAAAAAAGTCCATTTCTACTAATTCCTTGAAGAGGGCCCAGGTCTCGCATCCTCAGTGGATTTCCACCTACTTTCTAAAGCCGACTTATCCCTAGATTCCTGGTCGACATTCTGATGACTGTAACGCCTTTGCTCATCGAATATTCGTCCTGATATGTTAAATACACTGTCAGCGCTTGTTTTCCGCCTAGTGTCTAAGGTAGACAGGCTGGATCCAGTCGGAGATATCCTGTGAGGGAATCTCGGGGAACCTCTTATCTTTTCACACGAGTTCTGGTGCGACATCGGCTTGTTATGCGTATCAGGCAAAACGAAGTTCACCTTCGTTTCGGGTTCCGCTATATATTTGTTAGCAACCGACGATATTCTTCTTTCCGGCTGGTAACTCGAACAAGACGGCTCATCGTCCGTTATTCTTATGATGGGTCCGCTTCTAGCGTAAGATTCCCTTCTTAGTTTCATTTCAGGATGCGGTACGTTGAGCGTGTTGCAAGAGAGGACCATGGAATGCTTCCTGTTGCCAGGCATGAGTCCAGCTATCATGCCCACGTGCATTTTCAGAGCGGTCGCGATGCTTTGGCCCGTTGGATCTGCTATAGACATGGTGGAAGCTTTTCTGCTCGACGGTCTACTACCGAAGAAGCTTTTTAGTCTGCTCAGAAGACTGGTATTTTCCTCTCGTCTGTTTAGGCAGAGGTTATACAAGTCTATGGCTGGTGTGGATTTTCTGTGGAATAGTTTGGGTTGCGAGCTAAAGCTGACAGAGTTTCGTCCGCGGCAGGCTTCTGCTGAGGGCCAGCTCGCGCGCGGTATGACCGGCGGCAGGACTGACAGCAGCAACATTGGCAGGCCCCCGGTAATGCTCGGCGTGCGCCGGTCAGAATCAGACCGGCATCTCCCTTCTTCTTCCACTGTGTTAAGTTCCGTCTGCAATAAAAAAAGGTGTTACGAGTTACAATTTGCTCATGAAAAGACCCCGCCAGAAAAAAGAGGCACTTGCGAGATGCCATTTCCACTAGAAATTCTCTGACGGCTTGAAGAACCCTTTAAGTTTTTCGCTGCCCCCAACAAGGTTCGTGACACTCAACAAACTCTTAAAAACATGGGCTTATGGGCTCCCGCTATGCTGTCCTGAAGCGGCTCAATGGTTGTAGCCATGCATAGTTGTAAAATATTAAGACAATGCCTGATGGTATATCTTCAAGCTTTTGAATTTTCTGTGAAGCCAGTTACAACAACTGCGGGCGGCGACGGTGAATCAGTCTTCTTTGAAATAAAGCTTGAAAAAATTACTTACTCGTTTATGTAAGGCGATTGAGGCATTGCTACTGCTAGTGGATTCCAGTGGCTCAGCCAGTAGTTTCTCTAATCTTCCAATTTCCTTGTCCAACGCGGCAACTTCTCTTTTGTACACTTTGTTCTGAATTTCTATCCGAAAGTGCAGTTCTTGTGTTTCGTCAGTGACGAATCTTCTTGTTTTACATTCCAATCTTAGGCCCAAGCTTTGTATTACGGGGTCGTCTTCGCCTAAAAAGATATCAGACATTAATTATTTATGTTGGACTTCTTGAATTTGTTCTTCTTCGATGAACTCAACAAAATAGATAAATAGTTATAAAGGAACATTAAATTTATCTTCAAATCTAAGCCACTCGTAGTTGGAGATAAACTAACTAAAGAATATAAGAACTTACACTTGGTCCTTATAGCAACAATCTTGGGTAAGAACAGCAGGCAAAGCGTCGAAGTAGTCGTAATCAGTATAAGGCTGGTTATAGTGATGTATGCGAGGGTGGCTCTCTCAGATATGATGGTGCCGATGACCACCACACTAGTGCTGGTAATGACGACAGAGTAGACGCTGATGCCGATGTACTTGGAGTCGTTGAGGGCGGATATCTTGACGTGTCTGGTCTCCCAAGCCATGTACACGCCGACGAGGAGAAGAAGACCTTTGTACGCGTAGAGGGCGCATAGCCAGCCCGTCGTGTTTTGGGATTTGCAGATTTCTATCTGAAATAGAAACAGGTATATAGTGAGTTACATAATATGTTGGAGAGCCAAATTCTACTTGTCTGAAAACAAAAGTAAATTGCAAATATTTTTATTTCATACAAGGCTTTTGTCTGGCCTTCCATCAATAATTAATCAAGTAAATTAGTAGACTGCCTCATCCGGTTTGTCCAAAGGTCCAGGTCCCGGCTTGTGGAAATTTCCCAACACCTTTTCTGAATATTTAAGTAGGTAGGTAGGTACCTAATGCCTGTCGTATGTATTATTCGAAAGAAGAACCAAAACCGGAATACCTATCTCGTATATCGTCACTTTGTGTCTCCTGCTGCCATACACACCTGTGTCACATATAACACGACACGACTGATAGGTCCTATCGAAGTTGTTGTCACCTGTGGCTCGTACACGAAGCTTCTATCGCTGGCCACACCCTACTTTCATAAATCCATACTCTCACGTCCTTCTTCAAAAAAAGGGTAGACAGAGCGTCGTAATCACATTTCTTTCGTAAATTCGCCGTTAGTGATCTTTCGCCACGTTTAGCATATTCAAAGTGGGTTCACACGTAGAATAAATAACATTAGTGATAGGTAGCTAGCCGATCGTCCGATGTGCGAGTATCTTTCGAACCCTTGTCCAATAGTCGGCTCTTAGACATGTGTGGAAAGTTAGGCAGTTGATGAAATCGTTTCACGTCCCAGACCAGCATGGGATCACGCTTCTTCGTTGAAAACAAGGAATAGTGAAGTGTTCGCTGTTACCTGTGGCTGGTACACGACGCCCCGGTCGCTGGCGCTGATCTCCCGCGTGAGGTTCTTGAGGTGGCGTTCCATAGGGTCGAGGGCCGCCCACAGCGTCACGATCATGCCGTCGATTACCAGCAGCGCGCACACCAGCGAGATCAGCGGCGTGTCCTGGAGCAGCTTAGTCTTGCAGACGCCGCTGCGATTGCTGGAAGGGTTATAGGTGGTTAATAGACAGTTTCTTTTAATTTGTCGTTTGCTGTGAAGACAGACACAATAGAGTTTTAATTGTTTGTAGGACGGATCTAACACTAAGCAGACGAAAGATCAAAGGTCAAATTGACCCCATTCACGGGCACTTTACTCCATCACTCCAAATTTAATAAAATTTACCTATATCCAAGGTCACTGCACTTCATCACTCCAAATTTAATCACATAACTTCTTGGATTGCGTGGCATCGCTCCGAGCGTTACGTTTCCAAATATTCTAATCCATATAACTTTTTAAACTATCATGGTCACTTACATTAGAATAAATATTATTAACGGGATTATTACCATGTTTTTTGTTGTGTTTGAGTATCCTATAATCCATTAATTTGTATTCTATAATCCATTAATTTGGAGTAGGTAAGAAAGAAGTCTCGGTAGCTGAGTGACAGAGCGCTCGGCCCGATACTCGACGGTCCCGGGGTCAATTCCCAGATCGGGCAAAATGTATTTCGGATGTTTCGATGCATAGCCCGGGTTTGTAATCACCAACCCGCATTTGGCAAGCGTGTTGATTAGCCATTACCCATCAATTGTAGTGATCACTTGATATCAATTATGGAGGCCTTTGCCCAGTAGTGGGACAGTTATAGGCTGTTTACTAAGAATGAAGTGCCCGTGAATGGAAGGGCCTTTAGGGTTGAACATAACAGTACAATCCTCACTTTTTAAGAAGCTGAGCTCAACCCAAAACAATAAAAACAGCGTGAGCGTCGCGTTCGTTCCTTCTCCGGACCCGTAGGATATGGAATGGGCAACCTTTAACGGTGTTTACCGAGGTATAAGGCTATCAAAGACGGTAATGCATAGGCAGCTTTCTGGATACTGCAAATGTTCATGGACGGCTTCCCATTAGGTGACTTTCCTGCTCATTGAAAATAGTAGTAAATAGCGAAATTACCTTATAAATATCCTGTGTACTCTGTACGTTTTTGCGAACATAGAGCCGAATGCAAGCGAAAATCCTGCAGATAAAATGTATACTCTGCCCTAGAAAAAAAACAGACAATAAATATTATATCACTGCAGATCCGTTTGCATTGGCCAACCGTTATTATTAACAACTGGGTGAAACCGGCTTGGTCATGGCTTGGTCTAGCCATTCTGACGTTAAAGTAGCAGGCCACTATTATTGCCATATTTATCGCTCTTTAGCTAGTACGCATTATTTGGTGTCAGGTACAAAATGGTAGCAAATAGGCACACAAACTTGGAATTGTTTATTGCTTCAGGCTGAACCAATTTTTATTTTTATGCCTTATAAGATAGCTCTTGACCTCGATCTCGCCTGATGATGAGCGAGCTACCCCAGAAGATGCCTATTAACTCTCGCCTTGAAGGAATTCAGGTTATAAGTTTTTGGGAACACAGACGATGGCAGAGAATTTCACTCCTTGCCAGTTCGAAGTAAAAATGATGACATGAAGCGCTTAGTGCGACATAGTGGAATTTCTACTAGGTGGGCATGATATCCTGCAGTACGTCTGGAGGTTCGGCATTACGATCAATATAGCTTCGTTTCATATATAATTGAAACATAGTTGGCCAAATACAAAACAGGTAAAATGTTTTAAATAAAACAGGGTTTTGTACCCTGGTCCATCGTTCCTACGTTCATTTAACTTACCGTGCACATAGCGGAAAACGGTACATACGAGGGCAAAGTCTCGTGGTCTACCCCCAGCAAAGCCACCGCTGTATACACCAGCACGCAGCCAATCAGGGTCATGTTGTTCAGACGGGGAGACGACAGCTTTATGGACCTTGGTAGAACAAATGAAAATAGTAGTAATAGTGACACTAAATACTATCCCGCTGTTGGGCAAACGCCTCAGTCGTTGATATCAAGTCATTCCGCCAATTGATGGGAACTGGGTTAATCACCACGCTTTCCAAATGTAGTTTGCTGATCACAGAACTCGGGCTAAGCACCGAAAATACGAAACAAACAGTCGACTTGGGAATTGTACTCTGGATCTCCGGTTTTACCACTTGGCTACTGAGGCTACTCGGCTTCTCTATGTGAGCGTCAATAGTGGTAGGCACATAAATACTGTAAAACGGCCACAGGTGAAAAGCACCAAAATCTGTCCATAAAAAATAACCCTGTATTTGTAAAACATCAATAACCTCGCAAGACTAGCATAAAATAGACTAACATCATAAACAACAACATTTGCTCTACGACTTTTGATAATTTGACACATTTTACTTTCATACAAAAATAAATAACAATTTAATTTTACGTCTGAATGTTCTTATCTCTGCGCATCGCATCGCGAGCGTCGCGCGCGTCTCCTTTTCGTATGTGAATGGAACTAGACTTACAAATGTCACGACAGTACAATAAAAGCTTGGAAAATAATTTTTAATTAATGTATTGAGTTATGATAAAACTCGTAGAACAAATGTTGTTTTCTATGATGTTAGCTATCTAGTCGTGCGAGGTTGTTGATGTTTTTTCAAATAGCCCTGTATATTACCTACCTTCTTTTACTGTAATGCAAATTGAACACCAAGAATGCTATCGCCAACGTCACCCCAGCAGCAGCTAACGTAGTTACAGCCAGTCTTGCAGGAGCCCACACTGAGTCGACCCTCAGTACCAATACTCGTCGAGCCGCGGGTATGCCACCAGCCCATTGAGGCCTGGAGCATCCAGCGCAAGGCAACTTCCTGCCGTGAGTGTAGAGGGCTACGATCTTTGGACGACCACCTGAATATGAAAGCAAGGTTTTAGAGTAATTCTGATCTGGATCTTGATACCGCTATTATAAAACTTCTTAGTGATCTCATTCTGACATTTTGTCTTTAGATCAATTATGGTCAAAATCAGCCTACTGAAAAACGACTGACGACGTTATGAAATAACAGAATCGAGGCTCTTGAATCCCTGATCCTTAAATCATTGGTTCAAGGATCAGGGATTCTAGAGCCTAAAAAGTAGACGTCCTGAATGGGTAGTAGGAAATGGACGATTCAAACGCACATTTCGTAAGTTTATTTGAATAAAAAAAATTGACTATGACTTTGACTTTGTCTTTGACTACAGCATATGGAGAGATCAGGGGCATATGTTATCACGCTGCTGGCCGAATAAGGATTGGAGTGGGTTCTACCATTTAAGATATTGTCTAAAAATATCTTCCTAAACACAGATGAGCTCGAGATGTTTGAATTAAGTCACCCCATCCTGTGACCTAACGTAGCGAAGGTTGCTTAACTTGCAAGATCGCAACCCGTTGTGTCATCTCTATTATGAGTTAGATAATTCAGATTTATAGCATTAGCATCTCCAAATTCTTATGAAAGCGAGCACCATATTTGTAATACTACTTCTAAAATAAGCTTCATAAAGTTTTACCTTGTATCTGGTAGAAAGCAGATGTGCCTATACGATCAGCACCATTGAATGATACAGGACCCTGAAATTAAGGGCAAGAACTTGTCAGCTTCATGATCATTATCAGCCTAAGAAAATACCGCAGCTGCGCAGTGCATCTCTTATAATAAGTATACAGCGAAATAGGAAGATTATTATTCATCGATTACCTACTTTGCAATGTTGTCATAGCATGGACACATAGGGCCAGACAAGCTTGTTTAGTTAGTTAATATTCTCCGTAATAAGTTATAAATCTTAAGAAAAAAAGTTGTACGTAGAGGCTGACTTACGCACAGAATTAATAATACATGTTAATTTTTAATTACATTAAAGGCAGACGTCAATGAACTGTTTTATTCTTGTGATGGTAAAGATATTAAGCGGCTGTTAATTATTATAGCTGTTCAAGGTATTTATTATCATGTAGTTTTTTGTTCTTGGTTGCCTTTTTTACTTCCACTTACCAAATATATGCTTTTGTTACGAAAGTTAGAATCCTTTTAGTAGGTAAATACTTGTACCAATAAAAGGGAAGTATAGTTGTTTATCCTAGTATACCTACTCTTTTATATCTTTTTCCTTTTAGAGCAAATAGCTTGAGTTACTTAATTTAAGTATGTAGCTGTTATACACAGAGTACCAAAGTACAGACGCCTGCAACTCATCAACCCATCCAAAACTGTAAAATTTCTTCAATAAATGTTGGAAATTTCACAGTCTGTGGTAATGTAGCATTCTATCAGTGAAATAATGTTGGTATTAAAATTACCCTCCACACACAAACAAAGTTACAAACTTTACCTCTTTATTATTAGTAGATATAGATAAATAGAATAAATTCGTAGAGCACCAGTGTTCGAACATTTAAGAACAGGAGATCGATAGTTTTCGTCGTCAATAAATAACATAGTTGGATTTTCAATGAAATATTACGGAATAAGATCAAGGAAGCTGGTGGTCTATAGTCAATTCTTGCTAAAGCCATAAGAATAAACAATAACACAGTAGAACGGAATTTTCTATTTATATATCTACTTCCCCCTTCACGTCGTTACGCCCCTCTGTCGTCCAGGCGCGTTGCCAGGGTTGCTTACTGTTGAATATTGCTTAAGTCTAAAAATAATAACGCTAAAATATAAGTTTTTCTTTACTTTGAAATCAATTTATTCTAGTTTTACAAAATATGAGATTTATAAATTATTATGCTACGTACCTACCTACATAGATACTTATAAATAATAAGTTATAGTGCCATACCAAATGAAGCCATTTATGTAAGTAAGTAATACTACAATAATATACAAATATAAAATACGGAAAACGGAATCTATACTAATATTATAAAGAGGAAACCTTTGTATTTTTGTATGTATGTATGTTTGCAACAAATAAACTCAAAACTACTGGACCTATTTAAAAAATATTTCACGTTTAGAATGCTACATTAGCGCTGAGTAACATAGGCTATATTAAAAAATATATATATTAAAAATATAAAAAAATAATGTCAATTTAATTTCCAAATACAAAATGATTTGTTTGTTTTGTTGTTATGGAAACCATTGATATATATTTAACTCAATGATGGAAACTGTCAAAGCGGTACGAAGTCTGCCGGGTCAGCTATTATAATATAAAGTACGGAACGCACAAACAGGCAAACGCGCGTGCGGTGACGCCGGCCGTGACAGCCCGACTGAGCATTCTGTTTAACAGTTACTCTCATATCGCGACCTTGAGCCCGTCCGGAGCGGGAGTTTCCGTTCTACTACTGTGTTATTGTTTGTTCTTATGCTAAAGCCTAAAATCAGTTGCTGGCGCCTTTTTTTAAATGATTAAAGACAATGTCGATTACTGGTTCCTATTGAACACTGATCCCTTTTATGTATGTTTCGAACTTACCGAAACGCCTATAAAACTCAAGTTGCCCATTTGATTGAGGAATTCTTCCGCCATATCTTTCCTGTCATAGTCGAAGTGGCTGAGCCCTAGCTTCCACCTCTTGCTGGTGCTGTTGGCGTCTGCTTCCAGGCTCCTCCACAGAGCCTCAGCCTTGCCTAAAGCCAGTGCGATAGACCAGACGGCGTCGTAGGTTTGCGGCGCGTACGCCGATACGGTTGCGCCAGCGTTCTCCATCTCCTTGCTGAACATATCGTTGGTCTGGAACAGAGTTAACCATTTGACAGTTGTAGATCATCATCATCATCACCCTATACTCCATCTCCAGTTGTAGATGCTCGGGTTGAATACGACAAGTCTTGTTTCAATCAACACAGCTCCGTTAGACCAGGGTTTCTTAAACTGTTTGCAGTCACGGACCACTTTCACAATTTAAACACAAAGATTGTTTTAGGGAAAGAAAACTCTTTTATTGGTAGTTTCACCTACTACTAAGGTTATGTGAAGGATGCTGCTGATGGACGTCACAACGTGCGTGACGACGATGATGCGAGTGCGTGGCTTAGCCAAGAAATGCTGAGTTTACTACATAATTTAACGTATTAAAAGTTTACTGAGCTACTGCGGACCCCTGATACACATGCTACGAACCTATTAGTTAGACTATCGATGTGAACCCATACCTCACACAAGCCGCCTTTTAACCGTCTCTGTGGTCTGTGGTTAAGGTCAACTGTCTCATAGTCAGAGCCCCCAGGTTCGATTCATGTTTGTGTACTCGGTTTGGTTGGTAGTAGGGTTGTTCTTCTCAGTAGGTACAAGGTTTCACGCCCTGTGTAGATTTACGAACGGATGGCATAGTGACATTCATAAGAGCTACATACTTGTAGCCTAAACTGAATAAATGATTTTAAACTTTGGCTTGCTTGTCCGCCTGGCTAGCTGCCACCATCTTATCTAAATATGTCGCCATAACATCAATGTTAGTAGTATTATTGTGTTGCGACTAGCGACATTAGGTGATAATAACCTCAGTATTTGAGGAATCAGGGCGATCTGGGTTTTACATTTATTGCAATGGTTAGAACAGAAGTACTGTGCCGTGGGGAATTATTAATACTTATTTTTAAGGATTTATTTACAAACTTCGAAAATTCTGATCCGAATCCCTCGAAGACGGGGTCACGTACTAGTGGGTGATGCCGTTAACTATAGAAAACCTCCAAATGGGATTAGTTTCACACGGCTTGAGGTACCCTTTAAGTTTCTCGCCGCCCTCAAAAAAGCCCGATGAAGCTGAAAATGCCGTCTGAGGCATAGCAAACTCTCTAAAAAAACCTTGAAAAAACGTAGTAGCAATAGCAACACAATGAATTGCGATTGGCAGAAATTCCATTGAGTATTTATAAGACACTGTTCGCGAATCGACTCGGCAACGTATGGGCGTTTATCCTTGCGAGTGAATTAGAGCCTTGAATGAAACATGAGCCAAGGTTGTA
The DNA here is from genome assembly GCA_963082485.1 of Eudonia mercurella. Taxonomy (NCBI): domain Eukaryota; kingdom Metazoa; phylum Arthropoda; class Insecta; order Lepidoptera; family Crambidae; genus Eudonia; species Eudonia mercurella. Next base: position 17,915,767 of record OY720032.1, read on the forward strand.
CTTATTTGTCGTTTCTTATATAATGCTTTATGTATTAGTAGCGTAAGTTATTTTAGGGTATTATCCTGGGGGAGTTTGATTATAGTAGTATAATGTTGAATAAACAAAAAGACTTAGAGCAAAGATTGGGTCAGAAAGTTGATGCAACTAATGTTAGCGCATTTTTAGAAAACAAAATAGGTAGAGATGCAGTAAACCTTACATCACAAAAATTATAAAAATGGCCAATAAAATAAATAAAAATGAGTAGTGTCTAAGAAAATTGTATAGGTAAGTAGTGTAAAGTGTATGTACCTACGTTTGGATAAGAAAAAAACTGTTAGGAATGAAAAAGTTCCCTTACTATACATATATATTAAGGGGAAAAAATGCAATTAAATAAATAAATTGAGAAAGAAACCATAGGAAACCCCTTTTTTTTAAAAGCCTCGGTGGCCGCCTGGCAAGCGCACGGCCTGATATCCGGAGGTCCTAAGTTCACTTCCTAAATCCCAAGTTGGACAATTTGTTTTGTATTTTTCGATGCAAAGCACGATTTTGTGATCTGTGATCACCAATCTGTATTTGGTTGGCGTGGTGATTGAAATATATCAATAATTAAAAATGTGTTTCGGTGGTATAGGTACATATTTAGGTACATATTTTATTAATTTGCAAATTTATGCAATAATAAAAATTAATTTGTCTTTTCATTGACATAGTATGATTATATCTTTTGTTTAATTTGATAAATAAGAATAACTCATATTTTCATTTTACTTTAATTTACTGCATAAAACATCTGCTTAAATACACACGACATTATGCATACAGGTATATATATATTTGGTTATATATATATTTGGTAAAGGTAGCTTAAGGTAATTTTATAAAACCATGAAATTCAGGTTGTGTGCCGGAATCTTAGAGAGATGCTAATGTGCAACCGGTTCCAAAAAATAGTGATAAAAACAGCCTCACGTAAACTCGGAGTGCCTTCCGAAGCACGAAGGAGCTCAAGACGATAAATTTTTGGTCACCCATCCGATGACCGGCCGTTGCGAAATTTGCTTAACATCAGCATACGCAGATCGGGTGCATTAACCACTGCGCCATCGAGCTCCTCTTTGTATCATCCATCATCATCATTTACTGCCATCTTTATACTGAAGTTTGGATATCAGTATATAATTTTTTTTGCGATCCCATATAGCTTGTTTTACCTGGCGAAAACCAAGTCCAGTCCACTTTTTGATGTCGTTCAGCCATTTGCGTCGCGGACGTAATTTTATAGATATTTATTTTAATTTTACATTTCAATTGTGTTGTGATGTGTTCGCGTTAACTTTACAAAACAATTCTAACAATACCTCCCTTAGTACAGGACAGGATTCTCATTCAAAACATTTTATTCATTAATCAATGTCCAGTTTTAAAACAGCCTAACATCGTTCAACGTTAACTAGAATAAATGGCTGTTACATAGAAGGCAGAACAATGCACGGATTCATTATTATCATTAATTAATTTACTGGCGTGTTTCGGAGTTTCATTGCGTTTTTCAGCGAACCTCTATTGTTCCAATGTACATTTTGTTAGATCATTTATGAGCCTTGAGCTATATACTAACGATTTTATATGTCTACTAGGAAAGGCGAGTAACAAAACAACTTCATTGCTATTCACCGCTGTCGGGTCATGTCGAATTACGCATCCATTCACGTTATTATGAAGTCTACTTTCCTTCGATGTTCAATTTTTAATAAGGCGTCAGTTTTCGAGCGTACTTTATAAGTTCGTATACAAATTAGGCAGGTATAATTTAGCAGTAGGTACAAAATTATAGATAAGTTTTTGATGTGTAACATCATCTTTTCGCTTGTTTTCTATATAAGCATTTTGTGGGAGTGACTTCGTGAAATAGGACGGAAGTATGTGTAACAGTGTAACAGGAAGTAGGGGAAGCGCGCAAGCGCTCGCTATTTTGTAGGTTTTAAAATCGATATTACGAACATGACATATAATTATTATATGCGACATATTGTGTCATTTGACTATCAAAGGTCATTTTGATATGTCAAATGTCTTCTAATGAGTATTTACTGCATTTATTTTATAGTTAAAATCCCGAAACATAGCCATTGAACGAATTACAAATTTTAATAACACCATGATAACATGCAAAATCATATTTATGAAGATTTACTTTTCCATACAAAAACTCAAATTTATTTTATTACATTATTTTGTTCAACCATGCAATGTTTTGACTTTTGTTTCGTTTGGACCATTAGGTTGACGAACAAGATCAATGTATCAGCTGGACGTAGGGTTGTCACTTTGCAATTTTACTTAGTAACGGACAACCCTAATATCTCGGCCATATGATGCTTTTCAGGTATGTTTATAATTATCTGAAGTTCTACGCCGTATTCTATCGCCCTATCTGTCATATTCGGGATTATATAGGTATTTCCAAACATGTATATGGAATACGACTTAGGTACTTACCATTCCAGAGTAGGAAGTGACGTCACCCACGATGCCCCTATGAGCCGTGACGGTGACCAGCCCTTCCAGAGCCCTGGCCAGGTGTGTGCGCGAGCAGGGCGGGGCTCCACGCATGCGGGGCGGCGCACCCGCCACCAGCCACGCGTACTCCGCCCCGAACATGCCCAGTCTGAAGGCCTGCGATCTCGCAACACGTCATGCTCTATTCATTATTAAGGCAATTACAGTTTTATTAGTGCTGTTTATAATTAGCGTGGCAAACTCCACTTCCCCTGATGTTGAGTGGAAATGGAGTCTAGACGCGAAAAAAACTGGTGCAGCGTGAACATAAAGGAGCATCAGTCACCTTCATCCGTTTGAAGGGCCCCACGTTACAGGAAAGAGAAAAACGTGTACTTGTAAACTAGTCCATCTTTTGGTGGTGCGACAAAGAAACGAGCCACCATATTTCTTTGTTTGTGATGGAATGTTCGAGACAGTGCTTCGTTCGTACTCCCATGGAGTACGCGAGAAGGTAAGATGCTTGTGTTAGTATAAAAATACCTTTGGGGGTCTCATTTGAGGACATGATACATATTTTAAAGATCTTGTACTATCTTGTACGATCTTGTACTCTTAGAGACTTTCGTAAAAAGTCACTAATTAGAGTTAGAAAAAAGTATAACTTACAAAAAAGTTATTTATAATAATAGGTTCGCAAATGACTGCGCTCTACCTGACGTAAAGCAGAATCTGAGTCCAGATGTGAGGACAGCAAGTGGTGCACAATTATGCCTCACTATAGCCGTCTTCACCTTACGATCCGAAAGTTGTAAGCTCTAGTAAATTCGTTAATGTTAAATTCGTTAATGTTAAAATTAACAAACTACCTGTAAGTATACGTAAACTATAACCGCGAATCGCGTTGCACGTAACAGTTGTGCAAATATCGCGATCATTGCAGGAACAGTCAAATGTAAGCCTACACGTTAAGTTCTTATTCCTTAACCATAGAGTTCATTTTGGATGGACCTCTTTTGTAGACCGTAGCAAGTCTCCAAGAAAATGTCTGTGACATACAGATAAGCAATGTTTACAGGTAAAGGGTTATATTTCGCCGTCTCAAAGGTAAGTGCCTAACAGCCCTCCGAAATGATGATGAGGTGCCCTGGAAGTCTGTGAAGTTGCAAAATTATTCATAGCTTGGACGCAAGTACGCAACTCACCTCACAAAATATTTTCGGTATCATTTCTTGGGAGAAACTGCCTATTATGATTCTGGTGTCGAGCTCCTGGAACCAAGAGTTATTATTACTTTAATAATCATTTAACTAGAAGAAAAAGTATAATTAGTTGGGTATATCTAGGTATACTAATATTATAAAGAGGAAACCTTTGTATTTTTGTATGTATGTATGTTTGCAACGAATAAACTCAAAAACTACTGGACCGATTTCAAAAATTCTTTCGCCATTTGAATGCTATATTAGCGCTGAGTAACATATGCTATATTAAAAAAAATATACATATAAAATACTAAAAACGACAATTTAATTTTCCAATATAAAATGATTTGTTTGTTTTGTTGTCATGGAAACCATTGATATATATATATTTAACATGTATTTAACTCAATGATGGAAACTGTCAAAGCGGTACGAAGTCCGCCGGGTCAGCTAGTAAATAATAATGGTGAAGTGCGAATACTGCCTTCTAACTTTTTTGAGAAATTGAGTTTATTATATTATTGACTTACCAAATACCTACATAACTGTTGTAAAATATTTCTTAATCAATGTCCACAACTACGTCATCAACATCCGATCTTAATATTTTTACAAATATTGAAAGATCAGTTAAGAATTAGGCAAGCTATATTTATGGTTACTTATATATAACATTAAATAGGACTCCTTTGGCTTACAGAGTTCCTTTGGCTTATAAAGTAAAAATAGATAGTGTTGATTAATTTCGGCGAGTTGGATTGAGCCACGATAGCATAGTTGGTAGTGCACCTGACCCGGCATGTCATAGGGTGCGAGTTCGAATTTTTTCAACAAATTGTCTTTTTTCAATCATTATCGTTATTATTACAGTCGTTAACAACCACCAGCTCAGTGAAATAGTACCTAAAATAGATAAGCGAATGTCGAAATTCATTTCGCCGTTTGACAATAAGGTCGTCAAAACATTAGGCCTTTCTGTTACTGATTTGGCCTACATTTGGTCTTCCTATCATTTGATCAATGATAGAAATGTGAATGGTTAAATATCGACAAAATATATTTTTTGGTTTGTTCGATCAAAAGGCAAAATTTTCTGTCGACCTTATGTCAAACGGCAATATGTATTTCGAAATCCCGTGGTTTTGGTGGTGTTTCCATTCATAGGGAAGTTCGGGCCCCAGCAGTGGGGACATAAAATGAGCTGATGCTGATGATGATGATGGATGGATGGATGGATGGATAGGGAGAACGGGCCATAAACCACCACGCGGACGCAGTGCGGGTTGGTGGTTGTTAACGACTGCTAATGCAGCCGGGACCAACGGCTTTACGTGCCATCCGAAGCACTCCTGCGCCATCGATCTCCTCGGAAGGAAGCACGGAGGAGCTCGCGGTGATACATTTTTTGTCACCCATCCGATGACCGGCCTTTGTGAAAGTTGCTTAACCTAGCCACTCGCAGACCGGGCGCGTTAACCACTGCGCCATTGAACTCCTCATGATGATGAAAAATGAACCCTGACATGGCATCATCAATTGGTTAAGTATTCAGTATTTTTTATTTAAATTTCGTCACTGATAGCATCACATCCGCAGTTACAGCTGCAAGAATGTTGTGTAAGGTTTTATTAATAGGCTGACATATTATTGACCTGCTGTACAATTAAACATTTAATACGTTTTGTTGTTAAGTTAACTTACAAAATTAATGTATAAAAAATAAATACGTGACAAAAGTACACTTTACAATAAAGACAATTACTAGGATAGGTTTGTTAGTATCTACACGTTTTTACAGATGATCAGCAATGTGACAAGTAAGATAGATAGATAGATAGATAGATAAAACTCTTTATTGCACACACACACACACAGGTAAGTAAAAATAAACAACGAAATTTATATAATAGGGTGGGCAAAGGCGGTCTTATCGCTCAAAGCGATCTCTTCCAGACAACCTTTGAGGTATAGGACAAGTAAAAGGAAAATAAAAGGCAGTAGTGCACTAGTACAAAGTAAGGTGATGAGGAAGAAAGTTGAAGGCTACGTAGGAAAAGGAAGATTGAAGATAAGATGTATAGGAGTTGCATCAGAGTTCATTGTGTAAAAACACGTGTTGTGAGCCGCCATTTTTTAACTCAATCTACCGTGCAGTTCTTATTTTATAATAATACTAGCGGCCCACCCGTCCCTGCTTCGCATGGGTGCATTTTTTTATATAGCCTATGTTACTCAGCGCTAATGTAGCATTCTAATGGTGAAAGAATTTTTTAAATCGGTCCAGTAGTTTTGAGTTTATTCGTTGCAAACATACATACATACAAAATACAAAGGTTTCCTCTTTATAATATTAGTATAGACAATACCACTTGAAATTGACGTAATAATAATAATCATTAAGATGTAATAATAATATTAAAAAGATGTATAGACTTTGTTAAAATATGATAATTGGCAAAGAAAAGAGTAAATGTTGAGAAGACGGCTGATAGAGGAAAATGAAAGAAGGATAAACATATTTCGCCCACCCCTATTAAGATTTAGAACAGGACACGCAATTAATATTATTTAACATATCTCACGGGTAAGCACAGTGCCTTCATCTCACCTGATGTTAAGTGATGTACCAATGGTGAAAGCGCACTTCACACGGATTCCTCAACTACTGAGCACAGACCATCTTACCTCTAGCTGCCCGAACACAAAAATGCTACAAACATTGATGTTATGGCGAAATATTAAGGTGATAGCTAACTAGGCGGACAAACAAGCCCTACCACCAACCAAACCGAGTACACAAACATGTATACCCCCCACTGGGAATTGAGCTCGGGACCTCTGGCTCTGAGACCGGTGGTTTTAAGCACTAGACAACCGAGGCGGTTAAAATTATGATGTTTGTTATTTTATTCGCTACTAGTGACTTTATTGCGCTCAGTTTTGCGACTATATAAATCCTTTTCACGCTGTCAACGCGACGGGATGACGTCGTCGCTCCATAATTTAGGCTTATGTCCAGATCCTGATAAGATAGCAGACGTCTCAGCAGAAAGAGCATAGCCACTCAGAAATGCGAGTAACTTCAAGTAGGTAATTAAATTCTCCCTCACTGATAAAGGTTCATTAAAATTAAAATGGAAAATTTGCGTAAACGCGCACGATTGAAAATTTTATTAAATACTGGAAATTCATTTAACTTTGATTAATGATTCCTGAACGGGTCATATAATTTATAAGATAAAGACAAGAGATTTATTATGCCGGCTCTGCACAGGGCTTTAATGAGATTTTGTTAATAAGATTACATTAATTTAAATTAAAGGAATTCGTAACGATTTGAACGATCAATGTTTTGTTCGTTTCAATAAAAGTATAGTGTCGGAGCTCCAAATTCTAGTAGCCGACAAATAACAGGTAGGCATTTAGGAAAACTTATAATTTATTAATCAAATTACCAAAGAATCTACATTTTAAATCCTCTAGTGTAGGTATTAAATTTCATTCCTTCGCGTCAACTTCGGCACACGAATTTCCTTCTGTTAATATAATTGCAAAATATCATGTGAGGCTTTCATTGAGCACGTCAATTCCGGTTTGGCATTTGTGATTAGTATTATTTATACTTATATTACGTCATAATTGTATTCAACTGAATTTGTTGGGATTTCTCCAATAACAATAACGAGTATTATAAATTGAAATGAAACAACTTTTACGGATCTACTCGCGTTTATTTTACACGTTACTTTTAATTAATGTTTATCCTGACGTTTCGAACCCTTTGCAGGGTCCGTGGTCACAGAGAGACGGAGGTGTTGGTCGTCTCATAATTAGTTAGTAGCTTGTATACCCTCATTTATCTACCACCAGCCTGGGATCCCACCATACAAAATATTAAATTCCAGCCCAACACCATACTGCCAGACCAAAATATACTGTAAGCTCCTTCTGCGTAAAACGGAACGCACCTGATTAAATTTGAATGAGGGTATACAAGCTACTAACTAATTATGAGACGACCAACACCTCAGTCTCCCTGTGACCACCGACCCTGCAAAGGGTTCGAAACGTCAGGATAAACATTAATTAAAAGTAATGTGTAGAATAAACGCGAGTACATCCGTAAAAGTTGTTTTATTTCGATGTGTAGTGTTCGCGTAAACTTTAGAAAACAATATGAGTATTATAAAGTTAGTCCCTTTTTTATATAAAATTTTGAAACTAGTATGTGCTCAAAATAATGTTTATATTAATGTACTTTTAAATAAAATAAAATATTATCTACAGCGCGACGCCGCGCACATTCACACAGAACTGGGTTCTCCATGGAAGATCAGCGTTGTAGTGTTTTGTTCACTACAACAAATGCTGAGTGAAGTCCTTTTAGGACACAATTTTTAATTAATATTTTTTGTTTTGTTCTACATAGATGTATAAGTACTGTGTGTTCTAAGAAATATATTTCATTTCATTTCATTGACCAACCCTAATATATACGGCCGAGAAACCAAACAAAACAATAACACATATTTAGTTGCTCTCTAAAATAGGCCAGCACAGCCATTTTAAAAAGAGAAAATATTTTGTGTATATTTTTAGTAAATTTGACGAACTACATAATTTTTTTCTTTGAAAATTAGAACCGGTAATCTAGTTGTTGTCTCACAATAAACTTTCGGAGGTTCCAAGAACGATTTTACAATAAAGTAAAAAATTAAACATTTTGGAATATATATGCCGGTGTTCGTAACAGGCAGCGATTTGTTTTCGAACATGAGCAAAGTTAGGATACGTTTACATAAACCGTCCATTCAACACTCGATTCGTAATGGGAAAGCTTAGTTGCTAGAACAATGTTTTACAGCTGCGCAGAAGTTTCATTAAACAGAAATGAACCCGACGAACGCCTAAGTTGGCATAGTGGAGTGCTCACGGTGCGGTGATATCGCGGTGCTAGCAAAATAATCACGTTTCGCCTGGTTGAACGGGGGAAGCACTCAGGGTGCTTATTTTTTTTGGCATTCGCTTCGATAGCGAAGTTTATTTGATATTTGATCACTGAAACTCTCCTCGTTGGTTTAACATCGGGGAGAGTTTTAGTTTTTAGTTTTTTACCTTTAAACAAAATAGAGAGTTTGTATAATTAGATTTTTACTCTCCTCGTTTGTTATCAGGAGTGATAAACCAACGAGGATAGTTTTAGTGTTTAGTTATATTTTATTAGTTTTAGTTTTGAGTTTTTCTTTAACGAAATACAGAGTTTTTATAATTATATTTTTACTCTCCTCGTTCTTTATTAGGGGTGCCTAGTCCGAATTTTATTTGGCATTCGATCATGCTAATGAAATCGAGAAGATAATTGTCTTGATTACTAATTATTACTCGATTGTATAACTGTTTGTTATACTTAATATAACAAAATAAATTTTAAATTTCGTGACACAATAGATTCATTATAAAAGGTAAGCATATATTTATCCAATTAATGTTACTAATGAAAATGCTACTTAAAAATGAATGACGTAATATTCCTAATTTAAGCCATTCTTTGGGATGCCATACAAAATCAAAACAAGAGAAATAAATAATATTTCAGTAAAAAATTGCCATTACAGAAACCTTAACAAGAGAAATAAACAATGTTTCAATGAAAAAAGTCTTCTTTACAAGTTTTCGATATTGTATTCATGAGGAAACTTTTCCTTAGTCCCACCCTGTTCCAGAGTTTAAAACAAAAGAGATACTTTCTTTGTTGAACTCGAGCACAATAGTAAGGTACACAATTAACTCAAAAAACTTGCTCGCCACGAGATTTATGCTTTGTTTTGTGTAGCCAGCTTGTTATAGGAACGGAGAGCAACCGCGACACTATTGATGTAGGTGTGTAAACCTTTGCTAATGAAACTTCCTCTATTTTATTGTGCAGGTAGGATGGCAAAAGATAAGGAACGAATCTAGACTTTTTTTTATATGTATGTGTATTGTTTAGAGAAGTGTCAGCCAATCAAGACATTAAACATGCTTATTAATAAAATCTCTTCTTCTTGGGCTTATCACCACCTAAGGCTGAGTGCAAGTCTCTCCTATTGCAGGCTCTCTCTTTGTTGGTATCCATTTTAAACCATGAAAAGCGAGCAGGCTGAGCGCGTTGACCATCGAGCTCCTCGATGGCAGTTATAGTTTTAAATAAAAATATTTGGCTAAGCTGATCAAAGTGAAACGAATGAAATCGTTTGATTGAGAGTATTATTTTAGATAATATATAAATTAGCGCATATTCGTACATATAGATATACTCAGAAGCTCATTGATTTAAGTCTTCGAAGTGATCTCGATTGATCGCTCGTATTAGCCGACGAGCCGAGAACGAGATCCAGTTTCAAAAAACGATTCGTTTGCAAATTACTGTTCCGGATCACTCGGAACAGTGTGTAATGAACCGACTACCTAAGCCCATTCAGTAAAGGTTACTACACACCAAAAGCAGGTCATAAGCAGATCAGAAGCAGTGCGGGGCAGAAGCAGTGCGGGTCACGGCACACTGTAGCCAGGCAGCAGTTTCAAAGTAGGTCTGCGTTGCATAAACGTCCGGTGTGATGAGTCAATATGGCGGTCATAGTTATTCAAAGGCGCGGGCCCATGGAGAAACTGCTTTGCGGCTGCTCCATTCAATTGGCCTACAGGAATAAAACAGGATTCCTGTTGGCAACTTTATTCACCATTCGTTAACGTTAACGGCATCCAACGAGAATTTGTATGACAAAATTCTAACTCTCCTCGTTTGTCACCAGGAGACGTTGTTTAAATGCTATAAAAATTCTAATTTCCGTTAACGTGATCAACAGTTTGTCCTGTGTCGTGAATCATATGCATATCATCATATCATGTGCATAACAACTGGCGCGGGCCTATATTCTGACCTGCTTTTGGTGTGTGAAAGCCTTAAAAGAGCTACACAGCTCTAACTTCTACTGTTCATCATCATCAAACTATAAACAGTATGTGTGGAGCACGCTCAAACATCCTCGGGCGTGCTCCCTCTGGCGGGCCGCCGCTAGGGTGAACACTGGGGACGGCCAAACCGGTGATCCATGCCAAACCAGTCATCCTAGCGGCACATGAAGAGGATGTACAGTGGTTTTTAGTGGGTAGGCCACAGGTTGGAGAACCCCACATAAACATCCAAGCCTCCCCAAGCGCGGTGGTACTTGGCCGACGAGTTTTCCACTTTCACAAAAAAAAAGGGTTGTGTACCACGTGCCTTCCAGTACGAAACATCTATACCTCATCATCATCATCACCACCAGCTCATTTTCACCATGGTGCAACAGTGCGGGTTGGTGGTTATTAACGACTAATGCAGCCGGCACCAACGACTTTACGTGCCTTACGAGCACGGAGGAGCTCTAGATGATAAATTTTTCATCACCCGATTCTGATGACCGGCCTTTGCGAAAGTTACTTAACGTCAGCAATTTTATTTGAAATGTCTTCGTTCATATTTATTTGATGCCGCGCGGCCATACTAATTTTGTATGGGGAATTAAGGGTGCTTAATGGAAAATAATAATTTAAATAACCGCTTGATAAATCGAAATTGTGAGTGTGAATTGGTAGTTTAGACATTGGTGATTGTTTAGACAAAATCAGAGGTACAATAATTTAGATATACTATAAGATATCAACTAAACGCCGCCACTCATTTTCATGATTTTTGCCCAACTTAAATGATATTGTAGAAAAATCTATAGTGTGTTATGAATTTACGGATCGGACTAATTGTAAACACGTTCCCATTGATACTAAATAAATAATTCCAATTATATCAACTTAACCGTGACTGCATTTTTGGCTTTTTTTGGTCGGCGTACCTTTAACTACTGCGAGTACTGCGCCATCAAGCTCCTTTAAAGTTTATTGGTGTTATTGTTAACATCCATATTGCATCAACAACGGCACAAATTGATATAGAAACCTAACGAGCTGTAAAAACGTAACTGGATTACCTACGGATCTAGGCCAGGTATAGCGTAACAAGCTGAAAGCTAAAAAATATACCATTACCAAACGGATTTGTTCAGCCTTCTCCGTCCTGAAATGTTTTCAGCCTCTGCAACCCGAGGCTGTCGGGTTTTTCCGACGCGCTACAATTTATCGGCCTTAACTTCGTTGTGACGTTTTCTATTTCAAACGGTCGTCGGTGTGTTACAGTTACAGCTCTTTTTGTGTTGTACGTTTTTAGATACGCAACTTTTTTGAAAGTCTATACGTGATAAAAATGGGTTTTGTTTTTAACACTATGTTAATTGCCGGTTTGTACCTGTTAGAGAGTTAAGGCGAAGGGTAAGGCACACTAGCGCCGCTAATGGATTTAATTTGATAACTGCTAAACTGGATTTTTTTTCAAACATTGCGGACCTTCCGACACTAGGCAAACATCTATTATTTAATAATTGTGCACTACTTTTAGGTTTTTGTATTCATTCGCTAACACCAACAGTGGCCACTGTTTGTGAATAAATGCGATAGCCCGTTTTGTGAATGAACCACGCAACAAAAAGTAGTGCACAATTATTAAATAAATACTATGGATGCTTTCCTGTTGTCGGACGGTACGCAATGTTTAAAAAAAGATCCGGTCAGTTAGTAATTTTCAAATTATCAATTGGTGGCGCTAGTGTGCCTTACCCTTCGCCTTAAGAGATAAATAGTAAATACTGGCCTCAAACTAAAATAGTTCGAAGCTTTTTAGAGAAAATTAAGGAAAACATATAAATAGGTATAAAGTGGTTAGTTCTCGTATCGGAGGCCAATACTCACTTTGGGTCTCTGCGCCAATGGAGTAAATAAGTAAGGAATAAGCATTGTTATGAATACATAGATAGATATGAGACGACCAACACTTGGTCCCCCTATAACCACCCTCCAACCCAACTCTCTAACGGTTAGAGCAAAAGGAAAGGGAGGGTTGGGTTAGAGTCTAACCCAACCCTCCCTTTGCAGCTTCTTCTCATACAGTCCATACAGTTCACACAGTCCATACAGTCAATACAGTCCATACATACCACAGAAGCCTTAAGTAATCTAAGAATCGAACAAGTCTTAGTGCCATCATACCTTAAGTTGTTGCAGTTGTTCTTTGAAGTCCGACTCCGCGAAGGTGATGGAGGCAGCGCAGGTAATATTGGCGGCTTCCAGTTGAGTAACCAGCTCGTTGACAGCTAGCGAGTAGATCTCCTCATTCTGGGAGAAAGAGGTCACTGTGTCCCATCCGAACTGCCTGCGAAGACGAAAATAACCTTTGATTTAAAGTAACTGAGCTGGCAAACAAGGAGCTTGATAGCGCAGTGGTTAACTCGCTCGTTCTGCGATTGCTAAAGTATGATTCAAAATTGTATCATCTCGAGCTCCTCCTTGCTTCGAAAGGCACGTAAAGCCGTTGGTCCCGGCTGCATTAGCAGTCGTTAACAACCACCAATCAGCACTGTGCCTGCGTGGTGGATTATGGTGCATTCTCCCTATCCATCCATAGGAAGGCACGTGCTCCAGCAGTTTGGATATAAAACGAGTTAGTGATGGTTATGGTCCAGCCAAGTTATGGCCAGGATCTTGTCATCAGGTAATCCAATTCTAAATTCGATGCATTTTCAGCAGGAAACAATTTTATTTTTTCATTGAAACACAAGAAAAATTAAATTCTATAAATTTACTTAGAACATGTTAAAACAAAGTTATAATGTCACGGTGTTATCGCTCTACATCGTCGTTTTATCTCTTCCAGACAACTAGATTAAGGAGAAGAAATTGTGTGGCTCATGAAAAATAATTTAATTATCTGAAGGCAAGCACTTTTTGAACTCGCACTCACGCTTCAGAGAATGTATATTAATATTAAGAACTTTTAAATACAATTAGTCTGATAAATTTAATAAAGATATGGTTAAGATAATTAAGCAAAACTTGATGCATGACAGCGCATATCAAATTAGTTTAAAACTTCATCTTTAATAATTGACATACATGAGTCACGTAGATTGGGGTGAACTCTGGTGATTGCTTATGGCAGTCGCAGATCACACTTCTTTTTATCTATGTAAAACTAGATATGCTTTGCGCATATACCGGGGTTAAGGGTCACCTCGAGTTATGTGGGACTCTCCTCCTTTTCCCTCGTACAGCTACTAAAAGCTCGTAGTGGGGAATGGAAATCATCATCATCATCTCAGCCAATAGACGTCCACTACTGGACAAAGGCCTCCCTCAAGATTGAGGGGAATTTGCCATAATCGCCACTCTTGGCAGGCGGGTTGGCGATCGCAGTATGGTTAGAATTATCACAAAGAGACGCTGCTGACCATCCTCTGAAATGGTCCCTAAGTCGCCTTCTACGACACCCACGGGAAGGGATGGGGTGGTGCAATTCTTTATTCCCGGCACCACACGGGGGTATCTCCGGCACCACACGGGGGGAATGGAAATATCGACCTCCAAGTATAAACCTATTACCATCTCTTCTCTGTCACGGGGATGGCTCGGGATCACGAATGGGAAGCATCGAGTTCCTTCCCGCAGTCCCGGATCACCAGGCTTACAAACGAGCCCTACCACTTTCGCTGGGAATCGAACCCGGGCTCCTGGGTTTGAGTCCAGTGGTCTTAAACACTAGACGACAGAGGTGGATAAAACATTTACATAAGTCAAAAAAAAAAATGAATTTGACGAATATGACCCATATGTTTATCTGCGTTTTCCGGGTTCAATGCTATATTTACACTCGTATATACACATTTTCTGTATAAAAAATGCTTTTGTATAAAACACCGACTGCATTTTTGTGTATGATTGATTCCAATTTTGTAGTAATTAGTTATCCGATATTCTGATGAATAATTCATTTTAAACTTTTGCGATTGACGTCATAGTTAATACGTTAATTCTACATCGGAGTTTTATCTTGAAGCATCTCAATCGGATATTGATTTCCAATAGTCGAACACTTGTTCGCTACGTGGGTTTGTCGACTGATCGGCTGATGTATTAGCATTTGGAATTTTACACTGAAACAATCTATATTTTATGGTATATATTTTTATAAAGGGTGAGGTGGTGCATTCAGCTTGTGATTGCAAGCTAAGCAAATAACTTAGGTATTATCAGGTACCGAGATAACTGGTCAATTTAAAATATAACCAGGTCTTTCGTGTTTCGGAAAGTGTAGGAATGCAATTATAAAAAAAAAAAGTTATATCGAAGCCGTGAACACAATTAGTAAGCACCAACCAATAATCCCATGTACAAATCTTTTTATGAGGACTATGCGGCGTGGGACAGCAAAATAAAATTTCATCATCATCATCATCATCATCATCATCAGCTCATTTTTTAATGTCGCCACTGAAGCTGCTGGGGCACAAGCCTTCCTTATAGATGGATTGGGAGAACGGGCCATTAACCATCACGCGGGCCCAGTGCGGATTGGTGGATGCTAACGACTTTACGTGCCTTCCGAAGCACGGAGGAGCAGAGATGATAAATGTTTGGTCACCCATCCGATGACCGGGCTTTGCGAAAGTTGCTTAACCTCAGCACTCGCAGACCAGGCGCGTTAACCATTGCATCATCGAGTTCCGAAAATAAAATTTAAGTCGTTCAATTATAACGTTCTTAAAATAAAAACAAGGCTTATTGATCGGTGGTAGCTAGCCAGGACTTAGAAAAAGACTTACCACCAACCTAACCGATAACTAGCTCCACCAGCTGTCTTCGAACCTGGTCTCTGCTTTAGATCAGGTAACAAAAAACCAAGTTATGGTCATCAAAACCAGACTACTGGGCCTAAGACCGTTCTACTCACTAGACCACGTGTATACTGGCTGTGTCCTAAAAATATATTTGACGAATTGTCAATCTCAGTTTGACTCTAACTATGAAGCAACTAACCAAACACATCAGAACATCGTGTCATCTGATTGACTGAACCGTACTGTGTGTCCCTTTGCCGTCTGCGTTTCAATACAAAGACAAACGTTCCAATCAAGGGCTGTTGACGATAGGAGTCAATGTCAGTCGCTATCGTCTTCGCCTCACAAAGGCCGAATTACCATTTAAATCTGATCAATTTGCGAGCCAAAGTTCGGCTGAAGTGGCTACTCAAGAGTGTTGTGAAACTAGTTTCCTCTGACTGTTCGCTTGTACCTTTTGAAGTGTATGGGACTCATGTGCTATTGGTATTGGGTGAAGCGATCGTCTTTCAATGAGTTCTGGTCGAAGGTATAGTTATACTGGTAGATTGTTACTGTGGTGGCGTTATTATAATAGTGTGGATATGACATTGTAAATGCAAAGGTATATTAATCACACTAATATTATAAATGCGAAAGTTTGTGTATGTGTGTATATTTGTTGCTTCTTCACGCTGCAACGAATGGATGGATTTGGATGAAATTCGGCATACAGATAGTTTATACCCTGGATTAACACATAGGATAGTTTTTATCCCAATATTCTCACAGGAATGACACTTATAATTTACTAGTTAGGTCTTGGATTTGATGTTGGGTGGTTTTTTATACTTTTTTTATTAAATTTTGACAGACTTTTGAAACTGTCAAAGCGGTACGAAGTCCGCTAGTAGATAATAATAACTTTTTTATTTCGTAGTTTCACCCGCGTGGTTCCCGTTCCCGTAGGAATATCGGGATAAAAAGTATCCAATGTGTTAATCCAGGTTATAAACTATATGTATGCCGAATTTGGCTGAGATGATGATGATGATGATGATACACACATACCTACACACAAACTTTCGCATTTATAATATTAGTGTGATAACATGATATAAAAATAATCGCGTGATTATTTCCCCTTAAAAAAATGTTAGTGTTAGGTTAAATGTTTTATTATGTTAAAAATATCGAAAACAGCTGTTTTATTAGATCTGTGGCATAGTATTTTAATGTCTGTGGGTCTTACAAATATAATAACATTGCATTACTCGGAATAGTGTTCAAATAATTTCTACGATAGGGATTCGACCCATTACATATCGGGTCAAGGCTATCGTGACTCAATCCGATCCGTTCAAATTTACTATCACTAACGAGCCTTATTCAATATCAACAACTACTTCATCAACATCCGATGTAAGCTATATAGCATCTAAGCTCATATAAGCCCTCATATAAGCAGGGTGCCTAGTACAAGTTTCATTAGAAATAGAAATAGAAATAGAAATTTTTATTGTGCAGGAAACACGGTACATTCGCCATTCGTTAACAAGCACGTTAAGAAGTCAAAGACTTTATTGAAAATTGAAGCTGCGCCTCCTGGTGGAAAACGAGGAGAATGGAGGCGCTGGACACGCTGAAATGCGCTTATTCATGTATGTTTCCTATAAAAAAGTTTTTTGACTGGAATCCAATGGAGCACTTACTATTTACATCCCTTTTGCTTGTATGCAGATCAACAGAGAGCGCTGTTTCATGGTTACCAGCGCCAAATAGCGAATGAAACACTCAGTAGGCAACCAGTTCTCAACTTTCACTATAGAGAATTGCGGTTTGTATCATACACACACTTTGTACCTACCTGATGAAGGCAATCCTGGCGGGGTTGTGCGACGAGTCGGGTGCGACAGTGCGGCAGAACAACGGGAACTCGGAGCGGTCCGAGAGTGCCGGCGACGTGGACCCGAACGACACCTGTGGGTACATGATGGGATTAGGTATTATTATTACTAGTGATTACCCAGTGATCAAAAACCGTAGTTCACAAAATATACAATGTTTATACAATGTAATGTATGCCGCCTCTGTGGTCGAGTGGTTAAGACCACCGGTTTACAGAGGTCCCGTATTCGATTCTCAGCGGGGGGTACATGTTTGTGTCCTCGGTTTGGTTGGTGGTAGGGCTTGTTTGTCCGCCTGGTTAGCTACCACCGTCTTATCTAAATATGTCGCCATAACATCACTGTTTCTAGCATTATTGTGTTCCGGCAGAAGCCAGTGCTTCACTATTTGAGGATCCCGTGTCTTCACACGGGATCCTCAAATAGTGCTCAAGAAGTGCTCTTCCATTCATTGGCCTTATCATCACTTAACATGAGGTGAGATCAAGGCACTGTGCTTATCCGTAAAATATTTCAAAAAATCTATTTACAAACTAAGAATAAGCTTCGGATGGTTAATCCGTGTTTTGTCTCTTTTACTCTTATTCCTTCGTCATTACATGACGTTTACATGGCAAGAACAAAACACGGAATAACTATTCAGAGCTTTTTTTTTCCTTTTTGTTGATGGCTTCGTGCGTTTAGCCCTTAGAGCATTAAATGTTCTAAGGTTTAGCCAGTGTCAAAGTAATATTTCTAACAAGAAATACATAAATAAACAATATTTCTTTTCTGTATGATAATGATGAACGAAAATAGAAATGAGAAGTGAGAAATGATATACCCCCCAACCCCTCGAGTATCTCAGTAAAGATGTGGGGTTTTACTACTTAAGTGCTCGGGCGGACTTCTTGAGAGAATCTGAAAAGTGACGTTGCACTGTTTTGTTTCATTTGCCAACACTCATGCACACTCACGAATACTTAACGGTTAATAATCCACTATTATTTAATATAATTATTCGACATAACACAAATTTTAGAAAATAAAATAAAACCGCAGACATGACTCTTCACTTTCCCGCCAAGAAGTCTATTCAGAGCTTATTCTTCGTTTGTTTGTAACGCACAAAGAGGTGAAGTTTGTGACTTTGTTAGTTTGATGAGGGTAATCTCTGGAACTACTGGTCCAAATTCCAAAAATTTTTTGACTCATAGAATGACATAGTTCTTGCGAGTAACATAGGCTATATTTTATTGTATTAAAAAAAGTTTTTGTTTTGTACGGAAAAATATGAAATCAACATGGAACGCGGTAAAAGTGCAAATGTAACTTAAATTACATAAGTTTTATCTTTGTACAATCCTTCTTTACTTGTATGAATTTTAACTATGCCAAATCTCACATTCCTCCGTGGGCGAAATGTGCTAAATACCCCTGAATGTGAGTATAATAATAAACTTAGATTTGTTTGAACGATACACAAGAACAAGTCACCAAGAGGAAGAATTATCAAAAATACATCAAAAAAGATGTCTAAATGACGTCATAACGTAATTGCCAGAAAACTTTTCTTTTTTTGGCCGTCCAAAGAGGTAACGTTCTCCCTCCGAACAGTAGGAGAGAGAGGAAGGGAATACTACATAATGTATACTTCACTCAGGTGGCTGAGATCCATTATGTCAGTCTTTTACTGACTAAACACTGTCTCCAATATTCCAACGCGCACAAATTAATTTTGGTGACTTGTTCCTTTATCGCACCTATAAAAGATAAAATAGATGAAATACTGGTAGACACCAGTACACGTGTAGACGTGTACTGGTGTCTACCAGTACTCGTCAGTAAAGATATTTTTAAAAAAGGAAGGTAGCCTCCGTTTTTAAAAATATCTTTCGGGTAAGCGCAGTGCCTTCATCTCTCCTTCCTATGATTGGGGTCACCAAACGAGACGTGGAAAGGCACCTGTGGACAGGCAGGGCGAGGGTGACTGATGCTATGTTGTTTTCACGCAGCACCCGTTGTCTTCGCGCCTAGACTCCATTTCCACTTAACATCAGGTGGAGTGAAGCCATTTGCCGAGATAACAAAAAAAAACTCCCTTGAGCCTAGTCTTGAAAGGGCTTTTAAGCTTCATTGGATCGGTCGCCGCTAGGGGGCGTCGTAATAATGGGATTAGCATAAGATTAACATTTTATAATCAAAGATTCAATTTTTTATTATTTACTAGCTGACTCGGCTGACTTCGTACCGCATTTTTATTTTTTTATTTTTAATATAGCCTATGTTACTCAGCGCTAATGTAGCATTCTAATAGTGAAAGAATTTTTTAAATCGGTCCAGTAGTTTTTGAGTTTATTCGTTGCAAACATACATACGTACAAAAATACAAAGCTTTCCTCTTTATAATATAAATATAGATTTATTGGTTATTATTAATAAGAATATAGTCTAAACATAGCGAAAGGAATCCATCAATAATGTCGTTCGTCTAGGCGTATCGTTGTTGTGCCACGTGAAAAGTATTTTATGAAATACTCCCTACCTATTCTGATCTATGTTTATTTTACAAAGTGAAGACGGAGAGCTTAAGCTGGCGCTGCCGGCAATATGCTTTAGGTATTGAATTGTACGCAACTTAGGTATTCTGTGACATCGAAAACCTTTTTTTCTTTTAATTAACTAGAAACAGGTACTCGGGGTGGCTGGGGTGGGTCTGAATGACACCTGTGGACATCTGATAAGATTAGACTTATATACAATTCATTATACGTAAGTCGGGTTGTAGCAGAATACCCAGTGCTTTGCTTAACATGTTATGGACAAAAATGTTTCAAAACAATAACTTCGTCTTTTGATGAGTTCCAAATAAAACAATCCAATTAATTATTGATAACAAGCTACAGACCCAATTATTATCACCTAGCACTTTGCCCACGACTTCGTCCGCGTAGATTTTGTATTTTTCTCAAACGGAATTAGTTATAACAACGAACAGTATAACTTTTATCGTTTTACTTTAAATTATATACATATACTATAACAAGTCGTCTACCAACATTATGTTCTACAATTCTATTTGCCTTCATCAACGATAATCCGGTTCTCGAGCAGTAATCAAATATTGCAACTGCATGCAGATATTCACAGCTCCGGGACAATAAACGCTTTACTCATGCTTTATTGGATTGAGCGTTAAATCCCGGCGAAGTAAACGGGACTTTCCGCTCAAAAAATATAGAATAGTTAAAGTACTAGGTAAGTAACTAAACAGTTTATAACTGTCCCACTGCTGGGCAAAGGCCTCCATAATTGATATCAAGTCATCACTACAATTGATGGAAGAATGTTGATATATATCCGATGAGATGATACATATCCTTAACTCCCACTGAACTATATCACTTATTTCACTTCAGTGAACGATTTTGCGCATCTCTAGTGGCCACCACGCGCCCCCGCCGCCGGCGGCGCCGCGCCGCGCCGCGCGCCCGCGTCACGCATTCACTGTGGACGCATAGAGTGCGTTGCTCGAGTCCGTTTGTAAAAAGCTTACCTTCTGCAGTCTCCTTATTTTGCAGTACTGCGGTGAGCGAAGTAATATTATATCTAGTACAGCTTTGGTGGTGCCTAAGCTACGGTTATTGAAATTGTAAAGTTCTAATACGTAGTTAACTGTTAGATTGGACAGAAGTTCGCACGCCTTGCTCGATAGATCCCTTGTTAAGGGAACTTGGGTACTTGATTTTAAACAGACACAAAGTAAGAGACTGCAGAAGATAAGCTTCATATTAACGAACACATAGACAACTTCTCACGTACAAGGAATCTCGTAACAGCTGCGCTCGGATTGGTTCAAGAGCATCCGAGATTTCGGGTCGGGTGAGATGTCTATGTGTTTTTTTCATTTATTAACAATACATTTATAGGTACAAAATTGGTTAATAGTATCTTAAAGCCTAAATTAGGTTTAATTAGATACCTACTAGGTTCTAAGCACCTATATAAATACAGAAAATTCCTAAAAAATAAATACAAATCAGGTATCTTCCAAACAAATTAAGCGACCGCGCGTGCACAGACAACAAAATCAGAAGCAACAAAAAAAAAATAGAAAAAAAATAGTAGCTTACCTTCTGAGGTCTCTTTATTTTGTGGTACAAGTAACTTATAGATTAAACCTTGTTTTGTCATGTTAATTAGTACTTGCAAACTATACATTGTGTACAAACATATCATGTCATACTTGTATGTTTTGTCCAAAGGTAAGTGATAATAAAGATGGCAGCCTCAATTACATATCAAAACGGACGTCCTCAAAGTTAAGTTTTATTTGTGGTCGAATAAAGATAGTCTGATATTTTGTCTGTCATCGTCAGCTCTTTTTATGTCCCCACAGCTGGGGCACGAGCCTTCCCTATGGATGGGATAGGGAAAACGGGCCATAAACCACCACGCGGGCCCAGTGCGGATTGACTGTTGTTATCGACTGCTAATGCAGCCGAGACCAACGGCTCTACGTGCCTTCCGAAGCACGGAGGAGCTTGAGATAATAATTTTGGTTACCCATCCGGTGACCGGCCTTTGCGTAAGTTGCTTAACCTCAGCACTCGCAGACCGAGCGCGTTGACCACAGCGCCATCGAGCTCCTCAATTTGTCTGTATTGTAACTGTTTTCGGAAAACTTGTCTTGACAAATTCAAAGCAACTTTGTCTGTTTTTTTAAAATATCTCTCGGGTAAGCACTTAGATCTCACCTGATGTTAAGTGATGATAAGGCCGAAGGTAGAAGCGCATTTCACCCGAAATCCTCAACTACTGAGGCACTGGCTAGCACAAGCCCTACCACCAACCAATCCGAGTACACAAACATGTACTCCCCGCTGGAAATCGAACCCGGGACCTCTGGTCTAAACCTGTGGTCTTAACCACTAGCCCACAGAGGCAGTTAAACACCCGTATCCCCAGATTTAGAAGGATTTGTTCAAAATCTTCATTCATAGCGATTTTTTTTAAACCTAGTTCAATATACCTAGCTGTGAAATTTGAAGCGTGTAGGCTTTGTAGATTTTGATATAGCTTGATTTGAGTCAGTCAGCCCATGATCACGGGTCGAAATGGGTAATTAAAAAGGCGTGCCTGTTAATAATCTGGAAAAAAGACGCTGGTTACGATTTGGTTTTAATCATAGGTTGTAATGATGGAAAAAATCTGAAAAGTGGAGAAATTCTCACATTTGACGTCAAGGAAAAAACAAAGAAAGCTTTCTAAATCTATCTCAGACAACAAGATAAGGATATCGAGTTGCCAATACCTAGGACACATAAACTAAGGAGTTTGTTTAAAACCCCATAAACATTACGAGTATTTAGATAGCCAGCTGTTTTGACCTTCATGACACAAATGGGTAGTTGCCTCCCAGATCCTTCATAATAGAGTACCTGCACTATGTTCCAGTAAGGTACAATCTTGGCGATGCTCTCTGTGACCTCGGAGCAAGCCGTCCCAAGAAGCATCACCATTCTTGAGTCCCGCTCCGTGTACAGGGCGTGGAAGAACCGGTCCACACCCACTCCTGGGTCACACTGTGGACAAAAGCAAGAGATAGTTAAACGTTAATTGCTACCATCAGATGGTACTACTTCACTCACTGCTGATTGTGGTATTCCTCATATTTTATGAAGGCTATCCTTTTCAGTCATGGTGCATCCAGTTCCAGTATTTCTTTTTAAACTAAAATTTTAAATTTGATTGACATGTGGTTGTCTTTCCTTGAGGGACATCTTTGTCCAGCAGTGGACGTCTTTTGTCTGAAATGATGATGATGATGATGACGATGACATGTGGTTATACAAAGGTCTTACTTATTATCTATTAAGATGTGCTTAACACTTTCTTCTGACTTTCCCGGCTACCTTCGTTACGTCGTCCTACAGGCGGCCATCTTTATTGTGCTGGTCATGGGTCCCCATTGCATCACTCTCCTGCTTCATCGGTCTTCAGTTGCGGCTTATGCGACGCGTCTATCGCCACTTTCTAATAGCAACGATACAGCCCACCTCAGTAAGGATTCTGGTGACCGAGTTTCGCATTCTATCACTCAGAGTGACACCTTTCATGAGGCGTTCCATCTTTCTTTAGTTTCTGCTCCGGAATACAAGACCGTCTGAAGGCGTTGTTTGTATATTTTCATCATCATCACGAGCTCATTTTATGTCCCCA
Organism: Eudonia mercurella; assembly: GCA_963082485.1. Classification (NCBI taxonomy): domain Eukaryota; kingdom Metazoa; phylum Arthropoda; class Insecta; order Lepidoptera; family Crambidae; genus Eudonia; species Eudonia mercurella. The sequence continues at coordinate 17,939,290 of OY720032.1, forward strand.
TTGCTAGGGCACGAGCGTTTCTATGGATGGATAAGGAGAACGGACCATAAACCACCACGCGGGCCCAGTGCGGATTGGTGATTGTTAACGACTGCCAATGCAGCCGGGACCAGATGCTTTACATGCCTTCCGGAGCACGAAGGAGCTCGAATAATTTATTAGTCACCTATCCGATAACTGGCCTTTGCGAAAGTTGCTTAACCTTAGCAATCGCAAACCGGGCGCGTTAACCACTGAGCCATCAAGCTTCTCAGCTCCCGAGCTCCTCATATATTTTACTACTTATGTAATATGATGACTCACCTTAGTATCATTCGTGATGAGGTGCAGCTTATACCCTGGCAGGACCGCTCGCGTGTTGACGTGTTCCACGGCAAGCCTAGCCGCTGCCAATTCCGATACACCATCAGCTCGCGGTGCGTCCCCGACTGACATCTCGAACAAGCCCAGTATGGACACGATGCGGTTGCTTGTCGATTTCGGGAGATCTGTGGCAAATTCAAATATATTTTTTAATTCAATGTAAGGCACACATTTTTTGCTTACGAAATTCACTAAGCGGTCCTTATAACCTGTCAAATCGTATTGGGTTAGCATATTGGGAATTTCTCGTCGACGACGACGCGACGACGTCTCGATTATTAATGATTTGTGTAGATAAGCAATCTTAAATCTGTTAGATTGTTAGAATATAAGTTTCTGATTAACTTAATAGGTAATTATATAAATCTTATTCTAGACACTTAGGCCGGCCGCAATTTGGATGCTCCGTCTACTACGAGTATATTACCTTGCACGCTAGGTGCAAGCTAGTGGAACGTGTATCTGTATGGAGATGTATCGTGCGTATTCATACGAGTCAAATTCGTACGAAAACTCATCCTAAGTGCGGCTGACCTCATATTCTAAACCTTTAGAACCTCTTTGCTTCTCGTTGTAGCAACTTGGTTTGTACAACTAATATATAACTGAAAACTAGCTATATGTATTTGGGAATAATACCCCAGAAAATTGAAAAGCTTTGAGTTTGCTTGCAATCAACGTAAATTACCCACAGCCAATACATAACCTACAGTAGAATACTATTACATATTCAAGTTTCCGAGCGTTACGGTTCCCTTTGATAAAGATCAAAATAGCTTTATACTTTTATATTCGGACGATAAAGCCGCAAGCTTTTGTATACTTACGAATTTAAGAGTAGCCATGTGGATTGCTCCGAGTAGGGTTGCCAGGCGTCCGACTAAAGACGGACACGGTTTTTTAAAAGATTTTTTTTAAACTATTTGGTATAATATGTGACTATAATCTTAAATATATTTTTTTATATCACAACGGGAAGCTTGGCATCTCACCTAATAGTAAGTGACGAAGGCCCAGGGTAGGAGCGCACTTTACCTGGTACCCTCAATTATTTAGTGACCAAACCACTGCTCTGTCTTGCTCATCTTCCTGTTCTTCAAACGACACAACGGCATTCAAAGGTAGTTTTAAGTATGCCGCCGCCAAAATATGGAACGATATTTGATATTATTAGCAGGCAAAAATTATTAATCATTACCTAAGCATACAACTTGGCGGTGTCAATTAGTTTAGGGATTGCCATACACTCTTTATCTACTGTTGAAGCAGATGGGCATCATATTGTACATTATTATTACATTATCTAATATATAAAATTCTCGCGTCACAGTTTTCGTTGCCATACTCCTCCGAAACGGCTTGACCGATTTTGATGAAATTTTTTGTGCTTATCCGGTATCTATGAGAATCGGCCAACATCTATTTTTCATCTCCCTAAATGTTAGGGGTAGTCCACCCCTAAATTTATTTTTTATTTTTTATGGCAAAACAACGTTTGCCGGGTCATCCGGTATCTATGAGAATCGGCCAACATCTATTTTTCATCCCCCTAAATGTTAGGGGTAGTCCACCCCTAAATTTTTTTAAAATTTTTTATGGCAAAACAACGTTTGCCGGGTCATCCGGTATCTATGAGAATCGGCCAACATCTATTTTTCATCCCCCTAAATGTTAGGGGTAGTCCACCTCTAAATTTTTTTTTTATTTTTTATGGCAAAACGACGTTTGCCGGGTCAGCTAGTTATTTATATTAAATTGAATGTACATTAATTATTATTAGTTTTTCTTTGTACTTTGTTGTAGTTATTTTTTAAGCAATGTATGTAGCTTAGAGCGCTATCTAACCTCCTAACCGGTTCCTCCTGAAAACCAGCGCCATGACTCCGGCTGTGACATTAGGCTGAGGAGAAGCCGTTTTGGCATTTAATTTTTTGTATTTTTTTACTATTTTCTTTAATGTATTTCTTGAAATGTCATATAAACGTTTCTTTCTTTCTTTCACTGGCTATTTTATCTTTAACTCAATATTTTTGCCAGCTCCCACTATTAACCGCAGGTTAAAAGTTATTTTTCTGTACCAAAATAATTCATATTTATTTTAAAATTATTAAATTATGTTATTATATTTTTTTACTATTTTAGTCCTAAACCTAAGGCCTAGCTTATAACTGTAGGTATATTATTATTGTCTTGCCAAGTAGAGCGGCGGCGTACTGCTTGTTCGCTCTTTCTTCTTGCACAAAAGAAAAATTATTCTTATTAAAATGTTATTGTATTTTTGGTAAATTTCTTAGTTTATTTAGTTTATTTTTTTACAGTGTTATGTATTTTTAAACAGATCTCGGGCTTAACTAGCTGGTCAGTCCGGCTTTCTGATTTGTTCCTGGCAACCCTACCCCGGAGATTAGTGGGCATTATTTGGGGCTTCTTACCGAATGTAATGGGTATTTAATGATACTTCTTGTACAGTTGATGTTTTTCCACATAAGTACCACAGTAATATGAGGCACTTGTTAAATCGGCTCATATGTAGTATTGTTATGTACTAACATGATTATTATATACCGGCGGACTTTGCGGGCTTTCCTTTTGTTATAAAATTATTTGGTTAGTGTCTGTAGCCTTTTCAATCATCATCATCATCATCATCAGCTCATTTTTATGTCCCCACTGCTGGGGCACGAGCATTCCCTATAGATGGATAGGGAGAACGGGCCATAAACCACCACGCGGGCCCAGTGCGGATTGGTGGTTGTTATCGACTGCTAATGCAGCCGAGACCAACGGCTTTACGTGCCGTCCAAAGCACGCAGGAGGTCGAGATGATAAATTTTTGGTTACCCATCCGATGACCGGCCTTTGCGTAAGTTGCTTAACCTCAGCACTCACAGACCGGGCGCGTTAACCACTGCGCCATCAAGCTCCTCGGGCCTTTTCAATAAATAAATATTATTTATATTTGTGTTATAGAGTCTTTGTTAATTAAAAACTAGTCATATTGCACTAATTAAGTAATGCTGTGTTATGTTGTTGGCGTGCCCTATTATTCTCGTATAAGAATAAAACTGTTCAATGCAAATGAATCTCAATACGATTTTAAAAGTAAAGAAAACACTAAAGAAACACAATACTAATTATCAATCTGCTTAAAAAAATATCACTTTGATAACAATCGGTCGCCAGCAGCTCGAAAATTTACCTGAGGTGTTCTTTTAATTAAAACTGGATTATTATTACCGTTGCCGGCTGTTAGGCACTTGTCCCACAGACAACGATGAACGAGAAGCGAGCAAAGTCAAAAACTAGAAACGAGATGGCGAACAGCGAGAAGCGAGTGTGTAGTACCGATAGTTTTGCGACGGGCGACTACTCGCTCCAATCGCTTGGAGCTGCTCAGACGTACATTTACGAGTATAAGCAAACTGCAACATCTGACCGCCAAGCGGGCATCGCTCAGCAAGTTTTATCTTTGATAGCTCTTGTCGCTGCGACAAACATGTGAAGAGAGAGTTCTCGCTGGAAGTGTGAACAGTCAGCGATCAAGTATTATTACAAGCGGTCATGTTGCCGACCGACCAACCAACCTTTTTGGGTATGTACGATATACACTGCAAGCACTGTAAGGTGTGACGTCAATTTAGTATACTGCGAAGCCATTCCTTTATAGTTAGCTATACTGGTTACTGTTTAAAACGGAACGCAGTCCAGTATACTGTCATCCATGTAATTTCTGGACGCTGTTGATCACGCGATCAAAGCACTGAGAGCACCTTACCTCGAAAATGCCAGTGCTTAAAGTACAAAAATGGCGACGATTTCTCTAGAATACTGCAGCAGTATACTTACTGTCAGTCCATAACGGAACAAATTTCCCACCAGTAAGAGCACTGGCCCCTATACCCTTTATATATCTAGTTATTTTTTATATTTTCCACATTTTTTTTTAAATAAGACAGTCTTTTTTTAAACACCAAACAGATATTAAATTGTTTTTCTCAAACTTATTGTCGTGTTTACTTACGTTTTCATAAGTTTCATATTATATATATATTTAATTGCCACATGATAAAGGTACGTTCACTTTTTTATTTTTTAAATTTTTTTGCGAGTAAATAAATAGCCTTCAGTTAGTTGCTTCCCCGTCGGCGTTGGGACAACTGCTTTGTCACAAGAGCTGTGCGAGATATCGAAGCAATAAAGTACGTTAAAGTAAACATGTAACTATTCCACTACTGGGTGAAGACCTCTCTCGATGAAATGAAGCCATCACTAAAACGAATGGGTAATGGCTTAATCACCACGCTTGCCAAATGCGGGTTAGTGATAACAAACCCGGGCTATGCATCGAAAAATCCTAAACACACTTTGCCCGACCTTTGATCGATGCAGACGCGAAAAGAAAAATCCCACCAATTAGTCCATTTCACATCGTAATGAAAAGAAAGCAATGCTATTGTTAGATTTTTATTCGTGCACTGATTTGCTACCTCGCATCGCTCTCGGTGGAAAAGCAGCCTTATTGGGGTCCCGAAGTGGAATTAATTGAAATAATGCTAATGTTATCATAGGCCTGCTTCTAATTGACTGTGGATTACGTGCAATTTATTTAAAAATTTTAATAGAAAAATTTTTGGAGTAGCAATTATGAATAATGCGCTAGTTCTTAATTTCTTTTTTAATGCAATAATAAGTTGTTCTTCACTAAGCTGGTAATGAGGCGTGTACAGAATGGACGCCTGTTGAAACTTGTAAGTCATCCTTGCTCATTGCTGACGCTAAAGCTAAGGCTTTAAGATTAAGCTTAAGAGATAAATTAATAAAGAATTAGAAATATTGTGTTTTTTTCCTCTGTTTAGTTCCCGTCATGTAAACTTCATTTCAGATTAGAGTAAAAGAGACAAGAGATATTCTAGTTACATCACCCAAGCGAATATCACCTGAGCTGAGCTAATTTACTTAGATCGCACCTACGCCAAAGTACCCGCTAGAGATGTGATGTGTTTTTTCTAAGGGCGTTTATTAAATAAAACCTATCGATAGAATCATCAGAGTGTTTATTGTTCATATAAATAAAATAATAAAAATAATAATTACACTGCATTCGTTTGGCTTACTAGTAACCCCTAACACTTGTTAGGGGTTACTTATTACTTTGGTACTTTACCAAGCTATAATTATTGGCTGTAGGGGAATGTAGAACCGTGTCAACACAACGCCGGTTGACCTCGTTGTTTTCAACGGTGTGCCGATAGCTTACTCCGACACGGACAAGAACCTGGGTGTCACTCTAGACTTTAATTCACTAGCGGCGCTAGTGTGCCTTACTAAACCAAGTAAATCTTTTTTTCAATTTAAAATATTGTTAGACAACTTTGTAAGTAGGAATCGACAGATGCAGCTAGAACAAACTCGCTTGTGGTGGTCTACCATGAAATATGACGCTTATCCCGGCAAAGCTTTCCTGTGAGTTTACCCGTCATTTCAATATTTATTTATTATTAAATATATAGAAATATTAAATTATATTAGATTTAAGTAGGTGAATATTGAATACTCCAACTGTGATTTTTGATGTGATTTCTTCCACATCGCTGAGGTTAGTCGTAAAATGTTTATCTCTTTCCATTCGCTCCTCCATTCGTCTCCCAGTTTCTTGCCATAAAAGACTAACGTCACCCTCGTCCAAACTCTCATACAACCTCTCTTTGACTATGCTGATGCCTGTTACTTGGACGCTACAGAGGAGCTTCTTGATAAACTTGAACGCCTACAAAACTTATGCATTCGATTCTTTTTCGGTCTACGAAAGTATGACCATGTTTCAAGATTCCGCGAGAAAGTCAAGTGGCTCCCAATTCGCCTACCCAGGAATACTAGACTTTTATATCTCCTCTTAATGTCCTTTATAATCCCTCCTATCCATCCTATCTTGCAAGTACGTTTTTCCTTTTCTCATCCCCCTGGTGCTCTCTGCAGTTCCCACCTCCTACACCAACTGAAAACTCCACCCCATGAAACCGATTTTTTCTCCTACTCTTTCTCCGTGCATGCTGTCAGGTTGTGGATCGCGCTGCCGCCTAATATCAAAGACTCTCCTAACATCAGCCTTTTTAAAAAGCGTTTGAAGGAACACTACCTGATGTCCAGTTGATTCTGTCGTCCTACCAATTCCTTTCTTCTTTTTTTCTCCTTTTATATTTGTTTTGTATATTCAATTTTATTAAATTAAATTTATGCAGTTATTAGTATGTATGTGTATTATAAATATTTAAGTAAGTTCATTTTATGTATGTATTTTATGTATTTATGGTACAATCTGTTTATTAAAGAGGCCTAGTGACCTTAGTTAGTCTTTGGTTTGTAATTATATCCTTAAAACAAATTTCACAAAGAGCAACATTAATGCAGAACATTTATTATGTAGGGTTACAGATATATATAGTTAAAACATTATTTAAAAAAATATATTTATAAAACGAAAAGATTATGTTATATCTTAGATATCATAATCATCTCATCTCAGCCAAAAAGACGTCCACTGCTGGACAAAGGCCTCTCTCCCTCAAGGATAATTAATTTTGAGGGGAATTTGCCATAATCGCCACGCTTGGCAGGCGGGTTGGCGATCGCAGTAAGGTGAGAATAATCACAGAGAGACGCTGCTGCCCATCCTCTGGAATGGTACCATAGTCGCCTTCTACGACACCCACGGGAAGAGATGGGGTGGTGCAATTCTTTACCCCCGGCACCACACGGGGCATATCTCCATAAAGGCTGGAAGTAAAGGATACCTATATCATAAAGTTAATATACCTCTGGTAGGTTTATTAATTTTTTGATATAACGTAAAAGTATAGGTACTACCTATGTACCTACGTGTGAAAACGGTTTTGAGAGACAGACAGGGTGACTGTTAATGTCATAAAAGAAGATTGTGCCTTTTGCAATTTACCACGTCCATTATCTTGGAACTTTTTAAATTTGCGCAAGCTTTTAAAAGTGCTAACACTCGCAATTTTCATACTTTGGTATCATCCTCCTTCGAGACTGATTCGATTTCAAATCTCAACCCGTTCCTGTTAAGAAAATTAAACTTTGTAAAGGACCTTTTATAGCGCCTTTAAAGGGATGGATGTTGCTTTTTATTAGATTCCGCATAAAAAGGGATGGGACGAGATTTATAGTGCCGCGCGGAGGGTGGGAGAATAAAATGCAATGTGGGTACCTACTCGGCAAAGCGATCTGCTCGATACCTATCCGGTCTCGGGTTCAATTCCCAGGTGGGGCCAAGTGTGTTTCGGATTGTTTCGATGCATAGCCCGGGTTTGTGATCACTAACCCACATTTGGCAAGCGTGGTGATGAAGCCAATACCCATCAATTGTAGTGATGACTTCCTTTCATTGATGGAGGCCTTTGCCCAGCAGTGGGACAGTTATAGGTATATACTTACTAACTTAGGTACCTACTGTTTAAGTGTGAAATTTTACAACTTTAAAAACTTCCCGTTGAAAGCTCTCGTGATGCCTCCGCGGATAAAAGACTCGCTTTTAACGGCCGAAAAGTAAGTTTATAGCTTCAAAATTAATTGCTGCAATTTGCCAAGAAAAATCTCGCAGAGCCACAGTGTTTAATCAGAGAAATATTACTGAACATAGCTTGTTTTAGTAAATATTTGCAAGTGAAAGTGAAAAGTTGTTAAATTAAATCAGTAATAGTAATAGATTCCCGATAAGTACTTTAAAACGGGATAGATACCTAACTTTTGTGAATATTAATAATTGGTTAATAATAAGTTTTTATATTATTACTAGTTTGTTTGTATGTTTCGCAGGTTTTAATGAGGCCTGTGTACATAGCAGTTTATGTTAATTTTGCTGCTTCTAATTAAAGACTGCTAAAATATTTTCTATTACACTTGGAGTGTAGATGAAACTTTTGTGAATATTAATAAGTGGTTAATAATGAGTTTTATATTATTACTAATTAGTTTGTATGGCTCGCAGGTTTTAAAGAGGCCTGTGTACATAGAAGTTTATGTTAATTGTGCTGCTTCTAATTAAAGACTGCTTAAATATTTTATTTTGTAAAAAATTTAGCTTATGAGGCTCTTTATGAATATGTAAAGTAATAAAAAAATAATTATACATAAGAATTTAAAATGTAGCACGTTGCACAAATGCAACTACTACTACTTGAGTGTAAAAGTCGTATCATCGAATTTTGTTTCTTCGAAACCTTTCAACGACATCTCTATACTGCGGCGCCTTGTTAAATCGACATCTTGTTACTGCGATGACTCGTTACATCGAAGAACTGTACTGCGAAATTATTATAATGCGAAGCCTTGTTCAATCGACGTCTTGTTACTGCGATGTTTCGTAACAATCATCGAAAAACTGTACGTCGATTTTCTTTTTTAAAACAATACCTAACGTAAATTTTTTGATTTTTACATTTTTGTAAAAGCAGAGAGCGCCGTCTATCTGAATATCAGTGTTTAAGTAAAGATTGTAGACCAATGCGAAGTTCGTTATGTCTAGATAATTTGTGGCGTCTTGTTATAAATTATTAAATTTGAAGTAAACACATTAACATAAACAAGTTGTAACTGTTAACATGTTAATGTTAATGTAATAATGTTAATGTTAATTAACAAATAACAAGAAACAACTTGTTTATGTTAATGTGTTTACTTAAAATTTAATAATTTATAACAAGACGTATTTGTTTTATATGAATTTTTGTTCTAGATTGTTAAACCTGTACTATTATTGATCGAATCATCTGGACTTTGGACAGTTATCTTCGCGTCTGGACTCTATTTCCACTTGACATCAGGTGGAGAGAAACGGAGTCATTTACCGAGCTATGTATAAAAATAAATAAAAAATATACATCATAAGCGATTTGTGAATTGTAAAACATTTTAAATGTAATATTTTAAGTTGCAACTAAAATATAAAAAAAAAATCGTTTTCTACCCTCATTCAAGCTGAAATAAAGATTGAGCAATGACCAAGGTTTTTACTCTGTGCCAGATGCCACGTGTTGGGCTGCTTAGTCAGTGCTTAGTTAAACACGCGTTAAAACAGTGTTTAAATTGGTGTTATAATTCTATAAAAATATTTATAATTGTGCTGGATGCGAGCAGCACAAAACCGGCCGTTGTGGAGATCCTTGGGTAGGCCTTTATCCAGCAGTGGACGTCTTTTGGCTGAGATGATGATGATGACGATTTATGTTGGCTTGCTAATACATTCATATACTTATCTTACGCAAATTTTTTTGCTAACCTAACAAATGATACTTCAGAAGAGGTGTTAAAAGAAGCCATATAAAAAAGAATTGCCCTAAATCAGCAACATGATTGTATTGCCTGTTGTGTACGAATTCAGTGTTTCGAAATAATGGAGGCGCCTCTCGCTCTACATTTCCCTACCTGCTGGCATGCGAAGGTAAATTAACTATGTAGGCCTGGCTTCAATCAGTCGGGTTATCCGGCCTACAATCCGCCTAACCTCCCACCTTTCGAGCCTGCAAACACACGTATATCATCCAATTGCTGCCCGAAATTTCCTTAGGACTAATGTAGGACAATATTTTCACATTATCCTACAATAATAAAGTGAAAAGTGAATAGGGCTCCATTGGCTTACAAAGTAAAAGTAGATAGTGTTGATTAATGTCGGCGAGTTGGATTGAGTCACGATAGCATAGTTGGTAGTGCACCTGACCCGGCATGTCATGGGGTCCGGGTTCGAATCCCGCTCGTGAATTTTTTTTAACACTTTGTCTTTTTTCAAATAATAAAGTTTTAATTATTCTTAACCTTAGTTAAAACGGAATGGCTTCGGTAAAGTTAGTGAGTTACTGGACATAGCTGGGGTAGTGGAGCAGTGTTCAACACTTGAAGACCAGTGGTGCTCGACAGAGTTTTTCTCGTCAAAAAATAACATAGATTTGTACTGATTTTTTTTGGGATAACAGCTAGTTTTTTTTAAATCTTAAAAGGAGGTAAACAAGCAGGCGTGTCACCTGATGGAAAGTAATCACCGCCGCCGCCCATGGACACACCCGCAAAACCAAAGTAATCGCAGATGCGTTGCCGGCCTTGAGGAAGGAGTTGGATCTTGACGAGGGAGTAGGAATTGGGAGGGGGGAGGGGTAAGAGATGGGCCAAGAGGTAAGAGGTGGTTGAGGCTATATTCAATTGTTGCCCTTATTTTTAATGATAAAAGGAAAAACGTAGATCATTCTGTGACAGCATATAGGCATTCAAAATCTCTTAGTCGCGATAATCTATACTAATATTATAAAGAGGAAACCTTTGTATTTTTGTATGTATGTATGTTTGCAACGAATAAATTCAAAAACTACTGGACTTATTTCAAAAAATCTTTCACCATTAGAATGCTACATTAGCGCTGAGTAACATAGGCTATTATAACGAAAAAATATGAATGAAATGTAATTAATATTTAACGCTGTTTTGGTATATAACTTTTACATACTTACACAATATAAGCTTGAACGCGTGAATAAATGTAAAGATACTGAAGATAATAAATGAATGAAGACTAGACTGATTGTTATAATACTTTTCAAATAGGTCAGAAATACTTTAATGAACGTGTAGTGTTATTATTCGTCCAGAGGATAGGGACACCATGTATATATAACTTACTTAGACCAATTTGCAATCCCGACATATTGATATTTCGAGTTAACGTACTAGAAATGTTTATTCGACCGCTTGGTGTTGTGTTTCGGCGTCATGTACACTCACGAGCATTAACATGTAAACAATGTAACTGTACCAACATCCAATTTATACGAGAAGACCCATTATAACTTTACTCTTATGATTTAATCTACGGCTAACTTTGGTTTCATTTCACTAGATTAATCTATGGGTAAGTTACTCTCGCATAGTTACTCCGTGACGATGAACGAATGAAACGAAGGAAAATATTAACCACCAAGCATAAAAGTACATTCATACGGTGCCTGAGCAATGGCGCTGCGTATTTTTAATTAACCAGGGTAATATGTCTACTTGACGTTTGGAATAATTTCAAATATTCTGTTATGTTGATTGTTTGTTGACAGAGAATATTGTAGAGCAATAAAAAGTCATGAATAGCCTAATTTTTTAATACGTACCAGCACGTAAATACAACGAGCGCATACAACTCAGCTACCTATTTGTTGCATACTCCAGACGATGCTCAATTTTTGTCAGCAAATTATACACAGACGCTTTTGACAAACGGAATCTATGGCGAAGTCATAGTTATCGTTATCTTCAAAGTACTTACTATGTTCACTCTTTAAACCAGTCAATAAATTGGTTCAAACGTAACGACATTTTGTTAGGTTATCTACAAAAGTTGTCCGTTACAGTTATTGTGACGCAAATTAATCTACGAATAACAGCTTACTCGGCCGAAATCGGTGGTATAAGAAGTTACTCTAGTAAAGCAAATTTACCCTTGGGTTAAGAGTTGGTAAAGTGAAAAGTTCGTTTACTCTCGAGTAATTAGCGATTTACTCTCGGAGTAAGACTTATACTACCTTGGTGAAATCCGCCATTAATACAATAGAATAAGTGTTAAAACTAGACAAAAGTGTATACGTGTTTTACTCGCGTACTGTACGTGTGTACTGTACGATCTCCTCAAATACACTCCACACGGGCAAACAAGGCTTGCTAATAAAACAACGGGCTTCACTCGACCTTATTTAATTAACTTCTTAAGACTTTCTCAACGACAACGACAAAATAAAGAAATGTAAGACAGGCGCCTTTCCTATCTAATTAATCCTTTGAATGCTCGTTTGATTGGTATTAAAAAGCGCAGTTGAATAGACTTTGTTAGGACAAATTTCTATTTCTACAGAAAAGTGGAACTTTCTTTAAAATGTCTCTTATAAAGCAGCCGCTCTCATTACTTAGTACCAAACATTTTTTTATAGCAAAAAATGTTTACGATCTCATGGTTAGACACTTTTCACAATGGAAATTAAAATAATGCTTACTCAATAAGAACTCATAGACGTTAATTATCATTAATGATTACTTAGCACTTTTAAAATTGTCTATTGAAAAATAGTCTCTAACAGTGACATTAGAAGCACATTTTCGACTGAACAATTTTACAATTAATCATAATTGACGTCTATGAGTGCGGCAGTTAGCACTAGCATTTCTCACATCTGCATCTCTTACTGCCCTTCTCATTTAAAAAAAATATATATGAGACAACATCACATATATTGTTCTGATCCCAAGGTAAGTAAGCACTCGTTTCATGGAAATCAGAAACAACCACAACCACCCCGACCCGACACAATATCGAAAAGTTCGTTTTCGACATTGACCCGACTCTGCAGACATCTCAAAATGTCAGACTCAAATTATACCTAATAAAATGAACATGTAAAGCTCTTATTCCATTTTCATTTCATTTCCCCATTTTTACGAAGGTTCCTCAAGTAAGCACTGCCCTTTTTCACTGGCAATACTGTTCGTTTCACTCGCCCAAGTAAGGGATTAAGAAAGTATTTTTAACTTAAAAATAAGTATATAACCATGAAAACTAATTACTTTAAAAAAAAATGCAATTTATATCTTACTAGCTTACGTTCGGATTATGTTAGTATTAAGACAGACTTCTATGCTGAAATATAACAGCAAAAGCTTTATTGCTCTTAAAATATATAAGTAGGGATGTGGACCAATGTTGGACCCTTTAAGCCAGCATTCAACATATGTTTGGTCGCCAAAAAATAACGTTAGTTGTCATTAAAATTTTAAGAGATGGCAACTAGGGAGCAAGTGGCCTATATTCATTTGTTGCTAGAGACTAAAATCAGTTGCTGATCCCTATTTTTAATCATCATCATCAGCTCATTTTATGTCCCCACTGCTGGCACTGCTGGCACGAGCCTTCCCTATAAATGGATAGAGAGAACGGGCCATAAACCACCACGCGGGCCCAGTGCGGGTTAGTGGTTGTTAACGACTGCTAATGCAGCCGGGACCAACGGCTTTACGTGCCTTCCGAAGTACGGAGGAGCTCGAGATGATACATTTTTGGTCACACATCCGATGACCGGCCTTTGCGAAAGTTGCTTAACCTCAGCACTCGCCGACCGGGCGCGTTAACCACTGCGCCATCGAGTTCCTCATGCATCCTATTCTTAATGATTACAGGGAAATAATGTCGATCACTGGATCTTGTTATGGTGCTACTACCCTAGCAATTTATTTTTCACTAGCCTATACTATGATTAAGTTCAGTCTGTCGTAGGAGAAAACGAAGACCATGGCGCAATCAGGTTTTAGATACAAAATTTGCAGAAAAATACCGTCGCCTCGTTTCTTTGTTTGAAATATATATAAAACATTAAAATATTATACTTAACCTAGTTGTACTACTAGTGAATAGGTATTCACGACGCTTAAGATGTACATACATATCTTATCTCCTTTACTATACTAATTTGTAAACACGAAGGCCTTAATTAAGAACGCTCTGGTAAATATTTTATTGGTTTAACGCTGTTAACTGCCGACCAGTTAATCAATAGACGATAAATGGATAATGGAAAATGGCAGTCTATTTGAGTTGATTATTTAAACTCTCATTTTCATTTTGAATATTTTCTACTATCTGGCTGCTTTATATGCAAGTATCACGCTAATAAAGCTACAGAATAGATTATATTAAAATTTAACATAGTATTAATTTACACATACAACATAGTAATAATTTAACATAAGTTTTTTTTAAATATCTTATAAGACAGCTCTTGACCTCAATCTCGTCTGATGGTGAGCGTAGATGAGATCTACGATGGAGTGAGCTGCCCCAGAAGATGCCTATTAACTCTCGCCTTGAAGGCATTCAGGTTATAAGTTTTTGGGAACATAGAGGATGGCAGAGAAGTAACTTGAGATCGTAGTAATATTGTCTTTAATGATGATGGTAATAAGATACTTTTTGTACCATATAATATCTCTTTTACCTGCACATATACACACACATATCTGCACATCAATTTACCACAACCTGTCAAATTTCCTAAATAGACTTTGAGCTTTATACCTTAGGCTTAGGTAGGTATATTGTTCGCGCCAGAAACGCGACGGTATCATTAAAATAAAAGAGCGTATCTTTTATTTACAAACCGACGGCGGAGCGAATATGTGTGCGGCGTGCATTCAGTCATTAAGTTAACAACGATCGGCCCACCCGTGACGTCGCGTCATTCAGCACAAGCCGATTCGATCAGCCATAGAGAAATACAATTATACCATCCGCTCTCCGCTCCAGAACCTTCTAGAACTACTCGTGAATTGCCTACCGGCTGGTACACCCCTTCATAATGTGCGTGCGCGCGTGTGTGTGCGCGAGAAATAAGCGACTTCTACCAGCTCAGCTCCATGCTCACGACAGTCGTGTCGTGGCTACGCCGTCAACGCGTCAGCTCGCCAAGTAAGTCTTAATTCTTCAGCTCCCATTGCTGTGTCAGTATTCCCTTCTCCCGGTAGCAGATACATATATGTTTGAAAATGTATTGAAGTTTGACAGTATTGGATAGCTTGATGTGCATGCGTCTGTGCTTCTAATTTATTCAAAGATGTCATAGGCAAAATACATTTATTTTCTTATTTACTCGTACAAGTACTCATATATTTATATCTATTGCATGTCAATATTTGTAAAATTCATAAATCATGCAGAAGCAAAAGCTGTAGAAAAGTCGATTCTGTAAATACTATATTTTTACGAAATAACGTGTGTAGGGCTCTATATAAACGAAACGGGAGTGAACAAAATGATTAAAAAAAAATATGTCTACCTGTCTGTCTGTCTGTCTGTCTTTCTGTCTGTATGTCCGCTTATAACTCATAATCTACTGGTCGGATTTTTATGAAACCATGACGATCGGTCAGAAATACCCGTTTTTCTACAATACCAAATCTAAAGGGACCACCAGGTCACAATTATTAACCGATTTTCAAATATTTTTCGCCATTTTGTAGCTAAACTAATACCCTAGGACCCCTATTTTAATTTTTTTTAAGTCGGTTTTTTTTAGAAATATTTACAATTTAGTATTCAAACACCCCTAAAAAATCCATTTTTTTACCTTTTTCAAAATTCCAAAAAAGTTTTTAGCCGATTTTCAAAATTCAAACGTTCACATGTGTCTCGATAAATTCCTCAACTCTTGGTACTATTTTCATCTCGATTCTCCCAAAATCCTTGGAGCTATAGCCAAAAACACGTCTCAGGCGATTTGCATCTGATAACCTTTTTCAATGGTAAAAATTAAATGAGAGAGGTTAGTCTTACAATTTGCTGTTTCGGCCACTACATCGCGATGTAAATATTTGAACATCAATGTAAATTGTTATTCAATTGGCATGTAAAGGCGTCATTCGGAATCGCAGCAATATCACAATAAAACCTTTTGCTTACATGTTGTGTTGTTGTGGTTAAACTATAAGCATGTACAATATTATTAATATGTGTCAATATTTAATGTATATAATGTCAATAAAATTAAATAATGTAAAAATTTAAATGTTTTCGCGAACGAAGTCGCGGGCACAGCTAGTTACAAATAAGATCGTTTTGTATTTTACAGATATTATTTGTCACAAATTCTTTAAAATAGTAGTAAGTAAGTAAGACTTTAAAAGTGGTTTCAAAAATCTACACCCAAATCTACAATCTAAAACAAAATCTAAAACAGCTGGTTGATTCGAGATATGAAGATTAACTTTTTTGCTCGACCTTTTTATATGGAGATATACGCTTCAGCACGCTTGCACCCGATAGATTCATTCGGTTCACTGAAATGTGTGTGCACATCGCATTATAACACTGTACGTCTGATAAAGTATATGAATTAATATATTTTTTAAATAGTTTTTGGTAACTACTCATATAAAAGGCAGGTCCGATTAACCATCGGTGCCCTGTCAGGTGCATTATACAAAATGCTCTACGAAATGCAACTATCAACAATCAGCTTGTGTAGGCACTGTAGAGAAAGCAAAGTCTATGCAGCACTTACTGTGCGGCTGTGACTGTCTTGGAAAAGAGTGGGACTACTGGGATCAGCCTATCCGAAACCAGAAGGTTTCAGGCTCTTCGCTCTTAAAGACATTGCCAATTTATGGCAGTCATCTTCACTCAGAAAGAAAATAATTAATTAATTAATTTTAGGATAGCTAACAGCTTGCAATTGTAAAAAAAAATAACAACAAAAATTATAACTATAAGCTATTGACAAGCTACCACACCTAAGGTATCTACTTACAGTAATAGTAAAACTAAACTTTACATATTAAAATTAATTTTGAATCGTCAACAAGTCGTGGACAACGGTAAGCGCCTTTTGTATGCTATTGATGCTGTCGAAAAATATGTCTATATTATTAGCATTAGTATTATTAATACACATACAAGCTCTTAGGAGAAAACTGCTCTGTCTATTGTTTGTGTGAGTGGACGGGATGCTAAATGGTTTATATGAATTGTTTCGGGGTGCTTGCGTAGATAATGGACACAAGAGTCGAAGGGTTTCGCAAGCCGTGTGATCCGAAACTCAGTTAGAGGTTTCCTAGAGAGAATGGCATCATTCAATAAGCGTGTCCTCGTTCCCTACTAGATTTTCCGAGGGGATCGGATCGGATCGGGAAGAAATTTGAAATCGATAGAAGAATGAAGTACCGGTCCCGGTTATTTGTAAAAAAAAGTCAAAGCAGTCAGATACACAATTTTTTTAATAATGACCAAATTTGAATTCTATTATTAAACCTACTCGCATTCTTATATGGAAATTCTTCTCGAAGTGGAAACTGCGTAATTTTATTATTCTACGGATTACTGTTTTATTGTAAACAGCCGTTAAAAAAGAATTATCGTTGAGCTTGTGGCCAAACGAGTGGGTCTCATGAAATTTTAAGCATGAATTTATTCCAACACTAACAGTTGGTATTCATGCAGTATGTTTAATTCGGCATCAGTTATTTTTTGTACAAAATTATGTGATCGGCCATATTCATTACTCTGGTATACAGATAAGGATTGACATATTGATATATTAGGTTTTTTTTTTTACAATGGATGTAGGCACAAATATTTCACTACGTGTTTACGTGTAACAATTTTTACTTATTGTATGTATGTTAGTCTATAACGTATTTAAGTTTTATTTGACATTGTTGCCTTATTCAAAATATATACATATATAAAAAAATATACAGCAATAAGTGACTTAATGCTGCACTCTAGAGACAGTATAATTGAGCACCTATGACTTTCATTGTAAAAAAGAAAAAGGCTCTAATTTTTTGAATAAAATGATTGGTTGCTTATTATTATTGTTAGCTTAACCGCCTCTGTGGTCTAGTGGTTAAGACCACCGGTTTAGACCCAGAGTTCTCGGGTTCGATTCCCAGCGGGGGATACATCTTTGTGTACTCGGTTTGGTTGGTGGTAGGACTTGTTTGTCCGCCTGGCTAGCTACCACCATCTTATCTAAATATGTCGCCATAACATCAATGTTTGTAGCATTGTTGTGTTCCGGCAGCTAGAGATAAGATAGCCTCAGTAGTTGAGGATCCCAAGTGAAGTGCGCTTCCACCAAATGCCCTTATCATCACTAAACATCAAGTGAGATCAAGGCACTGTGCTTACCCGTAAATATAAAAAAAAATTACGTTGATTGCATTCTCTAAGTGCGCCAAAAAATTATCAAGGACTTTACATAGTTGTAAGTTTATGACTTATGCAGACCTACTGTTTCTTTTTTTGGAAATATTGTTTACTTTACCATAGCTTCGGCAGCACATAGAAGAGAACCGATTAACGTAATTATTTTAGGGCCATCAATCAAGGGCTAAGCCAATCAAGAGAGACAAGGACAACGCTATACGACAACAACAAGCGTACGAAGCGAGTGGTGGCAACCGAGTGACGGCAGTGTACTACTAGCAGTACTATCACATGTTAGGGGGGTATATTTACTCTATGGTACTATACTTGAAGAAAAAGCTTTTTACCCCTTTTTTACCTATTAAACTTTAATGTATCATCATCATCATCATCAGCTCATTTTATGTCCCCACTGCTGGGGCACGAGCCTTCCCTATGGATGGATAGGGAGAACGGGCCATAAACCACCACGCGGGCCCAGTGCGGATTGGTGGTTGTTAACGACTGCTAATGCAGCCGGGACCAACGGCTTTACGTGCCTTCCGAAGCACGGAGGAGCTCGAGATAATAAATTTTTGGTCACCCATCCGATGACCGGCCTTTGCGAAAGTTGCTTAACCTCAGCTCTTGCAGACCGGGCGCGTTAACCACTGCGCCATCGAGCCTCATTATGTAATGTATAATTATGTGAAATTAAGTGTTTTGCGTAATTTCTAGAGCATGTGGCGCTTTCCTGTAAGTGTAGTGTCACTACAGTACAAATTTTTTTTGTTATTGTAAATTGTATTGTAACAAGACATTGTAGAAAATTATATAAATTAAAAAATAGATATAATGAAATATTCCAATTAACTACAATGTTCCCAAGGTTAACTCACCTATGTGACAGACTTCGATGCACATGCAAAGTCGTAAGCAGTAGCTGGTTCCACTAAACTCTAGTTGCTACACAACGGACAATTTGCGGCCTACCGTCACGTCTCGCCGCGATAAACCACAAACTTTCAGTCGGCTTTACGTAAAACAGCCTTTGTCACCTCGGCCCAGACAAATGGGACAGTCCGTGAGCACGAATTAATATCACAGTGGGAAACTAAAACCGAATCTATGTCTACATTTGTCAACTAGCAATGAATTCTAATACGTGTTTGCGCTATATTAATGGTGCGGATTAGTCTTGAGTGTCTGGATTCATTAAACGCTAGTGGGAACCCCGGTTTGGCACGGTATGACAAAGACTTACTATGCTGTTGTTTAGACTTCTACGGTTATGCTTTGATATTGCTACGACTACGCTACGAATACGCTACGAATACGCTACGACTACGTTACGACTACGCTACGACTACGCTACGACTACGCTACGATTACGTTACGACAACGCTTTGACTGCACTACTATTTACGCGTTTAGGTGGTGATCTTATAGTCACCACGGGCCAGACAAAAGAAGGAGTCCGCAAATGAATATCACAGTGAGAAACTAAAACCAAATCTATGTCTACATTTGTCAACTAGCAATGAATTCTAATGCGTGTTTGCGCTATATTAATGATGCGGATTAGTCTTGAGTGTCTGGATTCATTAAACGCTAGCAGGAGTTTTGCATGGGATAACAAAGACTATTACAATGCTGTGCTACGACTGTGCTACGAAATTGCTACAACTTCGCTACGACTATACGAGTACTACGCGTATGCTACAGCTAAAATAATATTAATAGTAAATCTTTCTTAATAAATATTTCAGCCAACAAACAATGTAAAAGATGGTAAAAATACAGAGCGGCCCATATAATAAATACCTTACAGACTCACATACATACAAAATAAAAACATTTTTTAAATGTTCAAATAATTTTTAACGCAAATTTTGTTGCGAACAAATTACAAAAACACAAATGTTGAAAAAATTTCCACGAGCAGGTTTTGAACCTGCATCCTTCTGACATTCCGGGACAGGTGCTCTTCCAATTGAGCTATCAATAAATATATAAATGATTTGACTTTGACTTTAGTTTGAGGTGATTTGCCATCTGATTAAAAAACTTATGACCTGTCTTCCTCTAAGTAAGCCTAATAAAATATTTCTTTCTTTATTTCTCCTTCTTCTTAGCTTTATTTCAAAGCAACATCGAGAATGATGTGTCATTCATAATGGAGCACATATCAGAACTGACCTCCTTGGTCGAGTGGCTTGCACACCGGTTTTCATGGTGTCGCTATCTCTGAGGTCCCGGGTTCGATCCCCGGTCGGATCAATTTAGAAATTCCTGTTTTTCTATATTGTTTCGGGTCTGGGTGTTTTCTATGTATAATAAGTATGTATTTAAGTATATTAAGTATGTTTATCCGTTGTCTAGTTAACCATATAACGAGTTTCTTAAGGAAGCTTTTCTTGGGGCTAGATAATTGGTGTGAGTGTGGGAAACATTTTATAATTTTTTTTTTTTTTAACACAATTATTATTGTACTATAATTTTTAAAGTGTGTTCTGTGAGTGTACCAGTTTAAATAAAGAAATAAATAAAGCAGAATGGTGGGCAGGCAAGAGAATCCCTGGGTACTGATCAACCAGTTGGACAAATCTCATAACCCCTTGGAGCGTCGATCGACCACCAGGTGGACGATAACAATTAAAATTAAAATTACTGTGCCTGGTATTCGCGCGCTCGAGCTCTTATGATATTTCACTCAACACCACAATGTCCCCAATAAAGCTTGCTTGACCCACCTAGAAACAGGACCATTCTGCTTTGAGTGCCCGACTAGGCTTAGCGATGTTTATGTAAAAAAATATATCCATATTTTTTTCGATATGATATGAGTATATTGAAAAGTTGCATCGATATTGTCGGAATTTTAATTTAGTTTAGTTAAAGTTTCATTTAATTACTCGCTACCAAAGTATGTTAAAAGGGATAAGACTTTATTAAAAGTAAATAGTTAGTTAAATCTAGTATCCAAATCAACTTTTAAATTGCCAATATTTTTAGCAGTAGTCTGATCTATCGAGACGTTTATATCGATATATATCGAGCAACTCTACCCGGGTGTAGCAGTAGCCTGATCTATCGAGACGTTTATATCGATATATCGAGCAACTCTACCCGGGTGGCACATTATTTTTTTGATATTAACGTTCATAAGGAAAGGTCCACACACACTGTCTGCTACATATTCTATTACTTATACTGTCATTAACAGAACGATTCGTAAAGACAGATGACTAATACACTAGATAAATAATGTAGCATTAAGAAAGGCAAAGACAGATAATGTTTTTATTCTATTTTCTTGAAGATATCGATATTAATATCTACATAAATGCTAAAATATGTGTGACGCTATTCAAAATATTTAGATGCTAATTCGTCTTAAGTAGTTAACAGGTTTACTGTTCAATAAATAAAATAATGGTTAAATGAATTGTTATCATGGACTGCGAGACTGTACACCGCTTAAGATAATAAAACATACTGATATTGACAGCATCACGTTTAAATCTTTTGATCGCCTTGAAAAGTATGTACATCGTATTATTGCAACTTTATCGTCATTCGATAACAATAACGAAAACGAAAATATGTATAACAAAATTTTAACTCTCCTCGTTCATTTCCGATTCTCGAATTCGTTAACGTGATCGAATGAAAAATAAAATTCGTATTAGGCATACGCCTATTAAACTGAAACAAAACTTTTTCGACAGAATTGACGGCGGGAGCGGGAATGTGAATCGTCATGTTTGCAATTTCATTTTATTTCACTGAAACTTGTGTTACTTTGTATATCCACTCTATGCGTTGGATTGTTAGCAGTTCAGTTTGTGTACGAATGTTATTAGTAGTTAGTTAATAGTAAGTGATGGAAATGTAATAGTAAAGATGAATAAGGCCATAACAACCACCAATCCACACTGGGCCCGCGTGGTGGTTTTTTTTCCTTTAGTTGATGGCTTCGTGCGATTAGCACATTTAGCCAGTGTCAAAGTAATTAATTTTTATTACAAGTAATACATAAATAATAGTACATTGTTCACCGAGAGGAGAAAGTGACCGATCACCGTCGAGGGTGTCGTTTGAAGCCCGAGCAGTAGGCGAGGTCTTTAAAACACCCGAGATCGGGAATCGCAGTTTCTCTCGAGTGATACATAGTGCTTTATACTACACCTGATACTTTATCAAATTTACGGTAGAAAGTACGTCATTGCATATCGAACAAATATGCGGGGAGAAAACGCATCTGAGCGGGAGAGAAAAGTGTATGAAAATCCATTTCTTACGTGGTTTTGCAATGACGTACTTTCTACCGTAAATTTGATAAAGTATCAAGGTACTTTCCAAGCAGGTGTAGTATAATAGTACATTGTTCACCGAGAGGAGAAAGTGACCGATTACCGTCGAGGGTGTCGTTTGAAGCCCGAGCCGTAGGCGAGGGCTTTAAAACACCTGAGATCGGGAATCGCAGTTTCTCTCGAGTGATACATAGTGCTTTATACTACACCTGATACTTCATCAAATTTACGGTAGAAAGTACGTCATTGCATATCGAACAAATATGCGGGGAGAAAACGCATCTGAGCGGGAGAGAAAAGTGTATGAAAATCCATTTCTTACGTGGTTTTTGCGTTTTCTCCCCGCATATTTGTTCGATATGCAATGACGTACTTTCTACCGTAAATTTGATAAAGTATCAAGGTACTTTCCAAGCAGGTGTAGTATAAATAATATTTCTTTCCTGTATGATGATGATGAATGATAATAGAAATGAGAAGTGAGAAATTATATACCCCCCAACCCCTTGAGTTCAGTAAAGGGGCTTTACCAACAGGACTTCTTGAGAGAATTTGAAAAGTGCCGTTGTACTGTTTTGTTTCATTTGCCAACTTGGCAATGCACACTCACGAACACTTAACGGTTAATAATCCACCATTATTTCACATTAATATTCGGCATAACACAAATTTTAGAAAATAAAACAAAACCGCAGACATGACTCTTCACTTTCCCGCCAAGATCCGCGTGGTGGTTTATGGCCTGTTCTACCTGTAGTGTTTCCATCCATTGGGATTGGCTCATGCCCAACAGTGAGGACATAAAAATGAGCTGGTGATCACATCACATTACAACTGATCTTTTTAAATCTAAGCTTAAAATAACTATGAATAAAATATTAAATTTTACTTTTTTATTTTAAGTATAGTTGCTGCAATAAAATACAGTGAAAAAATTAAACGCCTACCCGACACAGCCAGGAATCGAACTTGGGTCTTTCGCAATCCGGGCGGCTGCACTGACCGCTATGCTACCGGGAAGACTGACGTAAACGTAATTTTTTCACTGTATTTTATAAGTATTTAATAAACCGGTTCCGACGGAAGATCAGCGCTAACCTTAAGGCTAGCATTTTGCTGAGTCGGAACCGTTTTGGGACTGTCTTTAATTTTTTTTTTCCACTTATTATCTGTATGTTTAATTTGTCTAGTTCCAAATAAATTTATTTTGATTTGATTTGATTTGATTTGAAAATATTAATTAATAAATAAACAAAGATAACAAAACCTTGTTCAAGGTCTGCATGGTTAGTTACCACAATATCGTATCCTCGTAGCAACTACACAATTGTCATTAGTATGATTTTAAAGTTAGAGGTAATATAGACAGATTCACATCAGATAGCTGGTTCAACGTTCTACTATCTTCGGCTTCGTATAATGAAAATAACTTTTTTATATAACTTTTAAATAATCATTCATGGTCACTTGCATTAATTATTAACGGAATTCTTACCATGTTTATATTATTTTTGAGTATCCGATATTTTGGCACAGTTACATGCGCCATGATCACGGATAAACTGAAGTTATTGCGGTGGATATTCATGAGAAGCTAGAACGAGAGTCTTTCTAAGTCATTTTATTTTATTTAATACTTTTATTGAATAAAAAAACTTCTACCCGGTTTAAGACATCTGGTTTTAATGCCCCAATTTGACTTTCTACCTTAGCTTTACTTCGCTAAAGCCTATTAGCGTTTGACAAATATAGCGATTAAATATAATTGCGACTTAACGAGCCTTCCGGCGTTGTTAACAAAGATTCAGGGAGATATAGGCACAGGTAACGAACTGAGACGCTGCTGTGGCGCCGTGGTACGAGTAAGTGATTTTCGGGTTAAATTATGGAAATGATTTATATGTTGCTTTTCATGCTGAAGGTAATGTGGATAAATTTGGTTAGTGGGCTATGGTCTAGTGTTGTAAAGGCTGCCTTAGTTGCTTTTGGCTGTTTAAGAGTTGTAGTAGGGTTTATATCCTGTGTCTATAGCGGATGTACGTGTAAGTGATTTTGGGATTAATTATAGAAATGGTTTATGTAGCTTTTCATGTTGTGGGTAATGTGGATAATTTTGTGTCTGGTATTGTCGAGGCTGCTTTAGTTGATTCTGGCTGTATAAGAGTGGCGTTAAAGAAAATGTTAAAATTGTCTTGTGTCTCGCGCCGTGGTACGAGTAAGTGATTTTTGGGTTAAATTATGGAAATGATTTACGTTGCTTTTCATGTTGAAGGTAATGTAGATAAATTTGGTTAGTGGGCTGTGGTCTAGTGTTGTAGAGACTGCCTTAGTTGCTTCTGGCTGTATAAGTGTTGTAGTAGGGTTAATATCCTGTGTCTCTAGCCGATGTACATGTAAGTGATTTTGGGGTTAAATTATGGAAATGGTCTGAGTAGCTTTTAATGTTGGGAACATTGTGAATAATTTTGGTAAGCGGGTTGTGTGTAGTGTTTTAGAGGCTGATATAGTTAATTCTGGCTGTATAAGAGTTCCACTACAACTCTAAAGTTAAAGAATGCCAAAATTGTCCTGTGTCTCTAACCGACGTACGTGTAAGTAGTTATTTTGGGGTTGAATAATGGAAATGATTTATTTTGCTTTTCATGTTGTGGGTAATGTGGTCAATTTTGTGTCTAGTATTGTCGGCTGCTTTAGTTGAAGAATCATATATTATAAGATGTTATAAGTTGTATAAGAGAGGCGTTAAAGAAAATATAAAAATTGTCTTGTGTCTCGCGCCGTTGTACGAGTAAGTGGTTTTCGGGTTAAATAATGGAAATGATTTACCTATATAGCTTTTAATGTTGTAGGTAATGTGAATGGTTTTGGTAAGTGGGTTGTGTCTGTTGAGGTTACTCTAGTTGTTTCTGGCTATATAAGAGTTGTAGTGGGGTTAAAGTATGCTAACATTGTCCTATATCTTAAGTTAAAATATCATATCTTGAGTTTTACTAAGACTTACTTGTTTAATCATATGAAAATTTATTATTATATATTTTAAGGTAAGTAAAATTATTAACTGAAGATAATATTGAACTAAGTTTAAAACTCCAAAGTCTGTTAAGTTCAATGAACTGACGTGAATATGTTTTGATTTAAACCATACCTGCTTTAACACAATACGATGCCTAAAGTTAGACAATGCTTAAAACAGATGCTGTCTCTTTTTAGCTAATATGTTTAGATAGAGACGCAATATTTTAAACACGTATTTAGTCATTGTTTAACTTTAAACACTGTTTTGCTGTAGGTACAGGTAAACATGTTTTATTATTAAACCAGTCTGGCTCATCACCAGCTTATAATATCCCCACTGCTGGGGCACGAGCCTTCCCTTTGGATGGATAGGGAGAACGGGCCATTAACAACCAGCAGTAGGGACATAAATGAGCTGATGATGATGATGATGTTATCACCAGCTCATTTTATGAGCCCACTGCTGGGCCACAAGCCTTCCTTATAGGTGGAAATACCACTTTATCTGTTAAGTTACCCTTTAACAAGTCACAAATAAGTTCCGAGAAACCGTAAAAACCGGACTAAAAATATACTCAACGTGCAATTACCAACAATTCGCAACCAATCTTTATGTCTCTACTATTAACAGCCATTACCTAGACATCGGAAATTCAACTGTGCGAGCACGTGCTAGAGTTCATTTTCAACGGTGATAGTGTAAAAGGAAATTATATCGTTCGTCGAGCTTCCGACGAAGATATATTATCAGAGTATTAAGCTTCGGGCTGCGAACGTGGGTCCGTGCAACTTGTGTGAACACGAGCGCCATACGGACGGTGGGCGTGTACAGTCAACAGCGAAAGTAATTGTAACGGAAGAAAGGGAAAGGGTGGACTGTATTAAGGAAAGAAAAGGCTAAAACAAAAAATTATAATTATAATAATGGGAAAATCAGCAAACACGATGACAAGACAGCAGAGAGAATAAAACATTTTTTTTTTCTGTTTAGGCTACAAATAGCTCTTATGAATTTCACTATGCCAATGGTTCATAAGTCTACTCTGGACGGGAGATCTTGTACTGAGAAGAACCGGCAAACAAAGCAAAAGAAGCTTGATAATTAGAAAAGAAGAAAAATATACAAATAATACATTTAAAAAGGAGTATTTACTCCGTAACAGTAACTGATCAGTGATCAAAGACACATTTTTAAAATATATAATATATAATTTCTTCCTTTTGGTACGAAAGTTGCGCTCGCTCAAACTCTTATCCAACCTCTCATTGACTATGCTGATGCCTGCTACTTAGATGCCACCGAGGAGCTTCTTAACAAACTTGAGCGTCTGCAAAACCTGTGTATTCGTTTTATTTTCGGTCTAAGAAAATACGACCACGTTTCAAGCCTCCGCCAGCAACTCAAGTGGCTCCCAATCCGTTTACTCAGGAATACTAGAATACTATGCCTTCTTTATAATATCCTTTTCAACCCTTCCTACCCTTCTTACCTGAAAGAGCGGTTTGCCTTTTCCCATAATCCTAATGTTCCCTGTCGCTCACACCTCCTCCTCAATCTCTATATGCCATCCCATAAAACCGACTTCTTTTCCTATTCCTTCTCCGTTCATGCAGTCAGATTGTGGAATGACCTACCACCCAGTATTCGGGAGTCGACGTCGATTTACTCTTTTAAGAAGCGCGTAAAGGAGTACTATCTTTCCGGTTGAGTGTGTTATAGTTATTGTATATATGTTTAATTTGTGTCGTAACTTTTTTATACTTTGTTTGTTTCTTTTGTGCACACTTTTTCTACGTTTCTTTGTGTCTTCTCCTTCTACGGGCCTGCTGGGAGAAATTTCAATGTGAAATAAGCAGCGCCCTTGTACTTGTCCATTCTTACTATGTTCTCCCTTCTTATTCGTTTGTGTGTACATAAATTATAAATAAATAAATAAATATAATATCAGTTTGAAGATGTTAAAATTTTCAAACTGATATTATAAAACTAGAAACCTTGATGAACTAGTGCCTACAGACTTTGTCTGCAGTTACAAAGCAAATACCAATTATCATTACTCTTTAAACTTCATTTAGAAAATATTATCTACTTTTGCTCTCGACTGTACGAAGTGCCAGCACCAGTACAATTTTTGGTCACCGATCCGATGACCGGCCTTTGTGGAAGTTGCTTGACCTTAGCAATCGCAGACCGAGCGCGTTAACTACTGCGCCATCTCATAAGATTATTCCCAGCGTAGATAATCTATACCGTAACATATATGTTGTGCAGGTTCTGCGTAACGTCACGCCATGTCTTTACGCATCCGAATAAATTACAAAACATTAGTATTCAATGCGCGTAATCCAAAAGATAATCCTTTGTTTAAAGGACCGTACCCAGTGTCACGTGCATGACGTTTTAGAGTGTGAACTTTATTGTGATACGACTAAGAGCTACGATGAATTTACTGTAAAATGTGAAACACTTAATTCCGCTCGTGACTTTGTTTTCTTAATTTTTCTTCTGTGTGCAAACACTGTGTGCTGACACAGAAGAGATATTTATACGTGCAACTTATAAATCCTTTTACATCGTAAACAGGCACATCATCGAATGGAAAGAGCAGCCGGGTGTGAAACACTCCAAATCCTTCCTAGGAGAAAACGCCTTAGGGCGGAGTAAGTTCATATGCGGAGGCAGTAGAAGGCAGGCCCGATTAACCATCGGTGCCTTGACAGGGCACTATGCCACAAAACAAATGCTCCACAGAATGCATCTATTAACAAATAGCTTTTGTAGGGCATGTGGAGAGGAAACGGAGTCAATGCAGCACCTACCTTATGTGTGACTACGACTCTCTGTCTAGGAAAACAATGGGGCTCCTGGGGTCGGCCTATCCAAAACCGGAGGACTTCAGGCTCTTCGCTATGAAAGAGGTTGTCAAACTTATGGCATCTATCTTTACAGAGGAAGAAGAGTGAAAGGATGGGGTTGCACAAAAGATCCCGATGGGTCGAGGTGTTACTGCGAGAGGGAAACCTCAGCAGGCCCTACTAAGATAAGATAATTGTAAATCCTTATTTACTAATACTTTATTATAGTTTTATAGGTTGCTGTAATAGACTAAGTAACTAAACTCATTGATGTGATTCTATGAAAATAAGAGATTCCTGTAATATTATTAATAATTGTATACTTCTTAGTAAGTGGTAATAGTAATAGTAATAGCACAAGATAGACTGTGGTAATAGTATACTTTATTGTGTATATTGGATCGGAAAACCTTTTCTTAACGGATGCCTACGTCATACAAAGAACACACTCTCCAGGTTTCAGGTCTCTACGATCAGCAGCGATTTTGGCTGTGCGTTGATTCATCAGTCATTCAGGACAAAGCATTTTATATGTATAGATAATCGTTCTTTTCCCTTATGCTGGTGATAGTTTATGAATAGGAACGACTATGAAATCTTAAAAAAATACAACTGTTTCATAAATATTGGGTGAGTAGGTTTTATTGTAATGTTGTATGATACAACTTAAAATTCACAGTGTACCTATAGACTAAGTAAGCGAAATAAACCATTCGATTTAAATATAGTGAGTATAGTTTAAAGCGGTCGACTCGCCGACTGAAGTTAATGATTCACAAGTTCGTGTCAATTTGCACAATTCCCATGATAGCTTGACTGAGTGGCGATGATGTGCAGCAGACAGAACAAATTAGAACTTCAGATGAGTCAGATTTGATAGCGATTCGAGATCTAATTCGGTTTCGGTTGTGCAATATTTCATGTTAAATACCAATTTCGATGTCTGATGCTAGCGACAAAAAAAAATTTAAAGCACACTAATTTGGATTTTTTAAATGCCGTAATAACTACGACCGTAATAACTACGACTAACATAATGGAAGTGAAAGTTGTCTGAATAATAAACATTTTTATTTTGATTTTGATTTTATTTATTTAATAAATTTTACATGAATATTGAATGGCGATTGTCGAGTTACAGATAAACTACTAGTATAATTTTTAGGGTTTCATACCCGAAAGGTAAAACAGGACCCTATTATAAAGACTCCGCCGTCCGTCCATCTGTCTGTCTGTCGGTCTGTCTGTCTGTCTGTCTGTCTGTCTGTCTGTCTGTCTGTCTGTCTGTCTGTCTGTCTGTCTGTCCGTCCGTCTGTCACCAAGCTGTATCTCATGAACCGTGATAGTTAGACAGTTGAAATTTTCACAGATGATGTATTTCTGTTGCCACTATAGCAACAAATACTAAAAAACAGAATAAAATAAATATTTAAAAGTGCTCTCATACAACAAACATTGCTCGTTTTTGCTGAATATTGATAACGGCAACGCTTGAAACATTCACAGAATATTGAGTTAAATATAACTCACTTAATAATAATTCACTTTAAAAATAAATAATTAAATTAAAATAAAATAAATATTTAAGGGGGCTCCCATACAAAAAACGTGTCATTTAAAAAAAAAATCGGTCTTAATAACGATAACAGGTAGAAACTTGAAATATTTTTAAAGATAATGGTACGGAACCTTTCGTGCGTTTTTTATAAATGTTAAATAATAAAAGTAAAAAAAAGGTACATAGCTTATAATACTGTCTCACTGCTGGGCAAAGGCCTCCATCATTGAAATCGAGTCATCGCTACAATTGATGGGAATCGGCTTAATCCCACACCAATTAGTGATCACAAACTTAATGCATAGAAAAATTAAACACACTTTACCCGGACTGGGAATTGAACCTAGGATATTGAGCCAGGTGATTCATACTTAGCCAATGAGGCGCTAATCATCCTTTGAAAAAGGAAACCGCTCAAATTAAGATGACACTTAGCTTTAAGTTTATCATCATCATCAGCTCATTTTACGTCTCCACTGTTGGGGCACGAGCCTTCCCTATGGATGGATAGGGAGAACGGGCCATAAACCACCACGCTGGCCCAGTGCGGGTGGTGGTTGTTAACGACTGCTAATGCAGCCGGGATCAACGACTTAACGTGCCTTCCGAAGCACGGAGAAGCTCGAGATGATACATTTTTGGTCACCCATCCGATGATCCCAACCAGCCTTTGCAAAAGTTGCTTAACCTCAGCACTCGCAGACCGGGCGCGTTAACCACTGCGCCATCGAGCTCCTCTTTAAGTTTATATTCGTTTCTAAAATGTTTACTTTTTTTTTCATTTATTTACCAATATTAAACACATACAAAGAAAATTTAAAAAACAAATTACTAATAACAATTACAATAAATAAAATATTACTTGTACCATTGTTTATTTTGTTGATTATCCTAATAAATAAATAAAAAAAGCGCTTTATTTCTTCGGCTTTCCAAGTGAGATACAGGCTTAGCGCTTTCTCGCTGTGCAATGCAAGTGTAGGTTATTACAGATGTTCAGAACTCCTTCCCTTATATAGTGGGCTTAGTGAGCAATTAAGCTGCTTGAGCCTTTGCGGTCACTTTTGAAATGAGTTCAAAGAATTCGCGAGCGACTCATTTACCACTTTGATCTTTCGAGCAAAACAACAAGCTAATCCCAAATTTGTTCTTAAGCCTTCACTATTAAGCTCATTTTGCAACAAACAGGAGCTTTAGGATTCTAATGATTAATTCGTTGTTCCAATTTCTTTTATATAAATCAACACATGGTATTTTAACTTTAGATTTTTGCGTCGAGGTTGATGTTGAATTTTTTGTACTAAAATTATGTTATAAAAATCAGGACCGTTTTTTTGCATACTAAGTGAACTTTCATTGGGGACAAATAGAATAAGATACTCTATATATTTAGATAATGATTATTTACATATAATTAACGCAAATATTGTTGCAAACAAATTACAATTTGAAAAAAGACAAAGTGCTGAAAAATTTCACGAGCGTGCAGTGCACCAGACCCGGCATGCCATGGGGTGCGGGTTCAAATCCCGCTTGTGCAATTTTTTCAGCAATTTGACTTTTTTCAAATTTAGATACTGTTTTAAATTGCAAATTTGAGGAAAACTTAGTAACTATCGTAGGCACTATGGTCGTTTTTCGTTCTAACAGCACAGAATAACTTATCTACTCGTAGTTTAAAAGATCGTGTTCAACTTCCTCGCCGGGGATCAAACCCATTACTTTTGTGTCTTAGACCGGTAATCAAACCACAATATCATAGAGGTAGTAAAAATAAACACTTTCATTTCCGAATAATATCATTACTACTACTACTAACGACTGACGTATAATAAGACGACGATAATGACTGTTTTGGTAGGTATATAGGTACTTAATAATAATTCGTATATGAGAACTAGCCAAATCAGACCTTAGACTTTGAACTTGGCACCCATTTAGATCTCACTTCTTTTGTCGTTGAAGTCAACAACCAAGGCATATATCATAATTTTGAACTCGGCTCTCACTTCACATTTATGTTTTTGAGGGGATTACATGTTACTTGATGTGGACTCACCTTTAGAAGGAAAATAGACTGTCAAATTTCAAGTAGACACAGTTGGAGACTTTGTGATTGGTCAATCAGTGATAGATATTTTAGGTTTTATGAATAAAGATTTTATTGGCATACTGAGCAAACAATGGAAAAAAGCATGATAGATGCCATTCAGAGCACAAAGGTTTTTGATGATTGATGGAAAAAAGTCGATTCACAGTCACTGAATGAAATAGAATTTCATTATTCGGAAAAATATCTGTTCACCGAATGCTGAATAAATCTCGCATCAAAAAGATGGACCAATTAAATTGGCTAATTGGAGTCAATTTTGCGTGACCTAGCGAACGGAATGAACTTTCATATTCATATTCATATTCATAAAAAATATTTATAGTAGTACGACGTAGTACTCTGTAGGCTTACAAGACTTTTTTGAAATAAACAAATGGCACAGTAGTAACATTGATATCGTAGAATGTCGATGTAAGAACTTACAAAGAAAATACACATCCAAATCTAAAATATAAATAGAAGTAGGTAAACTAATTAGACTTGCAAAAAATTGTTATCTTTAATCTTTAAAGATAACAAATTCATTCGCATAGGCCGGTCATCGGATGGGTGACCAAAAATTTATCATCTCGAGCTCCTCCGTGCTTCGAAAGGCATTAGCAGTCGTTAACAACCACCAATCCACACTGGGCCCACGTGGTGGTTTATGGTCCGTTTACCCTGTCCATCCATAAGGAAGGCTCGTGCCCCAGCAGTGGGAACAAAAATGAGCTGATGATGATGATGATAATGAATCTTTAAAGATCTTTCCATTTAGCGTTTATTCCGCTATTTCTTCCCATCCTACCTATATAGGTACTCTGAAAATATTTTCTTTAAAAATAGAATATCATAAAGAAGATTCAGGTACTTACCATCAATAAAACCCGGTCGTGGAGACTGTATAGCTTTCCTAATTGAAGGAACATGATAGGATGAGAGATTGCCCGTAGGAAGAGCTAATGACTCATTAGAGAATCTCCGCCGAATCACCCCTCTAGGCTTTGCTAGTGTGTACGTTCCGTTATCGTAGAGACTATATTGTTCAGTGTCATTCAAATATAAATTGTAATCTTCTGACTCGAAGCCAGTATCAGCTACCTCAGTGGTATATTTACTCTGCTCAATGTTTTTATTGACCGTTGAAAAGAAGTCATGAAATATTTTCGTTCGTGTTGCATCATCAATTTTTAGTTTCTCCATAGAGTTCTTATCCAATTCATCAAACTTTGGAATTGTATTATAATTGTCAGTAATTATTTGATAGTTAATGGTTTCATTCATTTTAAAAAGACTAATATTACTAATATCTACATCGTTATCGTTTACATATAGATTCTGAAATACGTCATTATAATAATTTTCAACGTTGTTAGAATTATTTTTTCTTCGAAATCTATCAATCAGTGTTTGGTATTGCTCACTGCTTAAAGTGTTACTTTCAATTCCATTTTTATCTTTATTCTGGATATGGGATTCTTGCAGAAAATATTGTTCATCAGTGGAGTTAGAATCGTTTGTGTGCAAATTTGTGGATAGTTGTGTACTGTTCTCGATGGTCATTTGTGTTTTGGTGACAGCTGCAGATAGTAGCACGATTAGGAAGGGAAGGGAGGTGGGGGGTATCTTCAAGGTTGGCACGTAAAGGGGTGAAAAGTGGAAGTGGAGGGAGGCAGGGTGCGGTGGACCCTTCATGCCAGGCCGGCACTTCTGCGCCGACTATCCTGAAACAAGAGAAAAACTATTAATACGTAATTATAGCGGCAACTCGTTGTTATGTCTATAACGTCAACTTTTGCAAGTAAGGAATAACGATTGTTTTTTATTTTTTTATAAGATAGCCAGTGCCTCTGTAATTGAGGATCCCGGATGAAGTGCGCTTCGACCATTGACCATATCATTACTTAACATCAGGTGAGATGAAGGCACTTTGCTTACCCGCAAGATAAAAAAAGAACTTATATGTATAATGGTTGGCTCTCGGCATATTTTTTCAACTTTTATATCCCACAACGGGGAAGCTTTTTTAATGAATTTTATATGGCATCATAAGTTCGCTCGCTGGCAGACCTGAAGTGTCCTACAAAGACATTGGGTCCAAAGACCAAGTCCAAAGTCAAAACACATCCGCCCTGATACATCCCCAGACTGGTTTTGTGTATGAAATTAATTAATTAATTGATATCATAATATGTATACTAATATAGTTTTAAGTATCTGTTCATTAATACACTTAGACCATATTACATTGTGGATCTTTGTTATCAGAATGAAATAAGATAAAATAAAAATATTTAAAATTATTTCAAAAACGAAAAGAGGTTTTAAGTCATGTCAGTCAAGGAGATTATATGGAAGCAATCAACTGTAGAGAAATAGCTGAAGTTTAAATATTAACCATTGTTCCCGTGATTGGACTCCAGATAACGGTCACAACTCACGGACTGAATCAATCAAGCTTAGCCGCTCTGCTTCTGGGTCAACAAGTTGAACAGACGGCAGTCTAACTATGGAAAAAGTTACGACAACCGTCACGTGGCTGGGTCTTGGTACCAGTTTTATTAAACGATCGATCACGTTAACGAAAACGAAAATTTGTATGAAATAACCCCTCGGATAATCTAGTAGGGAAGTGGGAACGCTTGCATGATGCCATTCCCTCTAGCAACCCTCTGACGGTGTTCCGAAGGCACGGCTAGAGAAACCCTTTAAGTTTCTCGCCGCCCTCAAGAAAGTTTGCTGACGCTGTAAAGGCCGTCTAAAGCCAAAGGAGAAAACTCTCTCCAAAAAAGTAATAATACTTGTATGGCAAAATTTTAATTCACTTCATGTACACGTAATTATTTACTTCGGCTTGTTTTTCAGTTAGTTGTAATTTAAGATGTATGTTAAAAAAAAACATTTTCGTTTCGTTATTAATTATATATCACCACTCAATGGCATTAATGAAATCGCGAATTTCTTTGGCAAAATTGCACTTCCCAAAAGCGCTGCTCCAATGCTATACAAATTCTCGTTTCATTAACGTGTCAATGTCAAATGAAAGTCGCACTAATAGGCGTCCTGCATCATTGAAAGGGTGTCGCTTCCAATCGCTACCAAATTAAACTCTCCTAATTCAATTTTAGTATAATAGAATTTTGAAAAGCTACTAGGTTCAGAATAGGTAAACACGCGTCTTCGTCCGCGTGGATTTGAGACTTCATTTTTTTTTAATCAAATTAAAATATAACCTTAGTTACCCGCAAATAATGTAGCATTCTATCAGTAAAAGAATTATTGGAATCAAATTAGTAGTTCCAGAGATTACCTTCCTCAAACGAACAAACAAAGTCCAAACTTTACCTCTTTATTAATAGTATAATTAATTTATACTAGCGGCTACCCGCGACTTCGTCTGCGTATTAATACTCGTATCTTTAGAAATGATGGTCTATTCTGTTGTATGAGTCATAACTATATTTTTTAAGTCTTCTTTTAAGCAATATACTCCTGTAAAATATGTTCAAGGACTTTTTTAGAAAGACGTGAGCAAGCTTCGTAGTAAAAACATGGCGTGCCCAAATGTATTTAAGGCTATCTTTAAGGTTTGACCCTGTGACTTTTGATAGACATTGAAAATGCAACTTTTTATGGAAACTGTAGACTTTTAAAATGCGTTGTATGCGTGGTATTAGCACATTGTTTCCCTTGGTTTCATCAGTTAATATTGTGACTCGCTACCAAGTACCGTTGTAAAACTAACCTTAGCGCGTTCAAGTCAAGGATGGCACCCCGGGTAGCTCCAAAGAGTTTGAAACTCCATGGGATAGCTCGTAGTGTCATCGGAAGACATGACTGTATCGATGAAGTTGTACACTGATGTTTCGCTAGTTATTTCGTCCAAGATTTTTTTATTTATTTTCGTAACAGTCTAAGTTTTAAGTAACAGTTTCACATAACTATTTTTGACGGAATGTATTGTTGCAATAAACGCTCAAGTTTTTCCGAACCCACTACATCCTCGTAGTATTTTGAATCTACTAAATGACTAATTTGGTGTGTGACCAGAACCATACCTTCTTTCATAAAGACCGGTTTTATGCTAGTCGCATCCAGCTGCTACCCGCGACCTTCACCAGATCGTCCGTCTACATTGTTGGAGGCCTGCCGACACAGCATTTTCTAGTGACCACTTGAGAACTATTCCGCCCCAGCTGCCAATAGCCCTCCGAGTGATGTGCGTGCCTGCTCACTGCCACTTGAGCTTAGCAACTCTTTGGGCTATGTCGGTAACCTTTGTTCTTTTACGGATTTCCTAATTTCTGATTAGGGAATCCCCAAGCATAACCCTCTTCATTGCTCTTTAGGTGATCTTGAGAGTCTCAGGATCACCTAAAGAGCAGAGAGTCTCAAGTTGAGACTTTTTATGAGGCCCATAGTGAGCGACCACGTCTCGGACCCGGGTGTCATCACTGGTAACACGCAATGGTCTAGACTTTCATTATAAGACACTGCGACACACATCTTCGCGTGCAGCAGTGAAAAGTTTCGGTCATATAACGTCTCATTGTCTCATTCCTTGCTGAAATTGAATGGGTTTTGAGCTCTGGTCCTGAAGACGATCGGACATAGTGGCGTTTTCATACAAACATTACAACATTTCGATGTACTGGTTGTCAATTTGGCACTTCTGAATAGATCGCTAAGCAAAGAGGCTGGTTATACTCTTCAGCTTTAACTTATTTTTTGTAGATGGCCTTCACTCACCAATTTCGGGAATTGTCGCTCTGCGTCGAACCAAACTATTTTTCTCATCGTCGTAACTTTTAAAATATTTATCTAAACTAGTGGTCACCCAGTGGTCGAAATTCGGCCGTAATTTTATCAAGGCTGCACGGATTGTATCCTAAGCATAGAAAAATTAAAAAAGATAGAATGTGAATTTGGATTGGCATTGACAGATGTCGGCTGCATTAAAGACAAACAATACGTGTGTGTCAAATTCATGGTAGTGTGTGTAGTGTTGTTTTTGTTGATTTAATGTAATTTTTATGCATAATTTAAAAAAAATATTTACATTCGGATAACCTTCTCAATATAAACTATAAGTGTGCGAAATTTCATACTCCTCCGTCTCGCGCATGTTTCGTTAACACGGGTACAAAGTTTTTGCTTCACGTATTAATATATAGATAACGTAGTGTAAAAGACAATGTTTATCTAAATTAAATATCAGAAGCGAAAAAGTATTTATTTTGATAAGAATCAGTTTGTTCCTACAAAATGTGTACTGGAAATATAGTATCAAATTTTATTGTGTTTATGGCTAACTGTTTTGGCAATAATGGTTTACATATAAAAGATAGATATATGCTGTCGCGGATTTTTTTGTAGAACAATAAAGGAGACACGTTTTCATCGTAGGGATATTCGTATAACTTGTACGGTTTTTGCAGCGCACGCCAAAATAGCTCGCAAGTGGCAGTTTTTTGCCTGTTACTCTTAATAATAATAAAACATCCTCATAAATTATAACCTATATGTTATTCTGGAGTAAGAACTATATAATTGTAAAGTTTCATTAAAATCCATTCAATAGTTTTTGTGTGAAAGAGTAACAAACATCCATCCTCACAAACTTTCGCATTTATAATAATAGTAGGGATATATGTATATTGAAAGTTTCTGGATCTGGCCACTTACAATAAAAGAATGAAAAACCAATTATGGAATTCGAAAATGGAACTCTTTGGGAACATGTTACTTTTTATTTTGCGAGACTGTCATTTGGTTATCAATCGTGACGTCCTTTCGAAAATTGTGTGTCGCTATCAAAATGAATTTAACTCGTGAAAATTTTATGATTTTCGTTGTGGCCTAAATCAACAAGAGAGTTGCCAGAGACTTCAATTGGCATTTGGTGATGAAGCACCATGTCGTAGCTCTGTGTATTCGTGGTTTGCAGAATTTAAACGTGAACGAGATCATCTACATGACGATGTACGTGGAGGTCGGCCGGTAGCTTCGGTTACATACTCTAATATTGACACCGTACGACTACTGAGAAAGAACAAGAGAGCGAGAGACGGTAAAGGCGCGTTAGCACGTCCATTTCTGTCCCATTTCACAAAATCACTTCACAAATTGCTTATATCGAATGCGAGCGGAATGATGCACATCAAAAATCATAAATTTGAGAGGGAAAGTGCCTGAAATTGGTTTTTACAAACCTGTCTTACAGGTCACCGGTCACAGCTTACAATCTCATTCAAAGTCACCCCAACCAGTTTCTAAGTTGCTTAGTTCGGAAACAGTGTATTGTAAACCAAGTGCCAATTAACCAGACCTCTGACGCTTACAAGAGTCGCAATCTAAAACTGACTTCGCAAAAAATAGCAGTATTATGTGACACGCAATTTTCCCCCTTTTGTGTTACACTTCAAAAGCGAGATTAGATTAATGATGTCCGAATGGACGCTAAGAAAGTTTCAAAGGGCTTTTATGAGAGATTGCTCCATTGTTGGCGCAGTCTGTGTTTAAATGAAGAACTAAAATCAAGGTTTTTATACTAGACACTAAGAAAACTTGAAAAGCTCGATATGATGCAGTAGAAGTTGTTTAAACTTCCGCAAATGCCGGTCATCGGACGGGTGACCGTGCCGTTTCCGTGCTAAGAAAGGCACGTTAAACCGTAGGTCTCGGCTGCATTTAGCAGTCGTTGACAACCACCGACCCGAACCGAATGCTCGTGCCCCAGCAGTGGGGACATAAAATGAGCTGGTGATGCTAAAGTCAAAGACAAAGTCGAATTTTTTTATTCAAAGAAACTTAAAAAAAGTGCTTTTGAATCGTCCATACCTACATTTTTTATCACCTACCCATTCAGGACGTCAATTTTTTTTAGCTGTGGAGAAGAATGGGCGCAGGAAACTCCACAGCTTTAATAGAAGTAACGACATTTACAAAAAAAACGAGCCTTACAGTAGTCGCATATGATGTGTAACATTTGACATACTTGGATTTTTTATCAATGATCTGCACATTATTGAGACATATCATCAGTAAATTTATATTTATTAATCTATATTACAATATAAAATGAACTCAGTAAAGAACATGTGAACAGTTTCGAGAAAATAGATCGTAATGTCAGCACCTCAAATATCATAATCACAAACACAGTACATAACCCCTTGAGCGTCGATCGACCACCAGGTGGCCGATAACAATTAAAATTCTATTGTGTCTGGTATTCGCGCGCTCGAGCTCGTAATGCGTTCACAAATTATGCGGCAGTATCACACTGTTACCATCACATTTCTACGAAATCACTCCCACAAATATTACTACCTACAACTGACATTGGGCTTAAAGTGTCGATCACTGGTGGTTGTTACGGATCAAACTGTTACGTACTTCCGTCCCTTTTCTACGAAATCACTCCTACAAATTGTATATATAGAAGGCGAGCGGAAAGATTATAGGTTAAGTTAGTAAGGTTTAGTTTTTTTCTTGATTGTGGATTTTGTACACTATGTACGCTGTACGCTGTGATTGCAGCATTGTCTTTGATACAAAACAGAGATGCAGAGATACAGAGATATAAGGAAACATTTTGCGTATGAAATTTATGTGAAAAACATTAAGGGGGTGCAGCGCGGAATTTGAAAATTTACGTGTTTTTAAGTCACTTGTGCTAGGCGCTGAATAGGTCTTATACATTAAAAGGACTAGTGTAGGTCAGCTTGATCCTTTCACAAGGTCATGGTTGTCTTGGAATTTGAAACAAATACCCAGAAACTGCATAAACATTACGTAAAATAATGATATCTAAAAACTTATTTCTTCAGAAACTTTGTAAATATAGCCCAAATGAAACAATGATCCGACATCAAAATGTTTGTATTGATATTCCGCAGGTCATACTCAATATAAAGATCAGGAAGTTAATGTTGTTTGTTTGTCTGTCTGTCTGTCGGCCGGTAGCGTGTGTGCGTGTGTGCATTAATTTACTTTGCGTGCGCATGTGATTGAAACTATCACCTATCTCCTTGGATCAATAATGTAGGTACTAGATTCCCGAACAGCGCTTGAAAATCGGCAGGCGACTTTGGTGCCACAGAACCACAATGAAGATTGTGGCAATGACAGTAAATATTAAGTACAAATTTTGCAACCTTCAATACAATTTTGGATCCTTCATCTAGTACAATAATGATCGAAGCCTACCTACTACGAGTATATAATTCTTTCTCTTTCTCTATAATTCTTTTCTTTTTTTTTTCAACATTTGTGTTTTTGTAATTTGTTCGCAACAAAATTGGCGTTAAAAAAATTTATTTAAACATTTATATAATTCTTGTTAACAGCTGTATCCAGATACTGTATTTGTACTATAATCAAATGTGCATGTCTATATCTAGTTCTAAGACTGAATTGAGAGGAACTTGCTACTGACCTGAATTCTAGATACGAGAATATTTGATATAGGAATATTTGGTAGACCTCCTATGTCTGTTGATTTGATTTGATTTGATTTCGGTAGTCGCTTAATTAGTTGTTAATTTGTAATAGTCACCGAACACGATATCTGACGACTATACATAAATAATTTTTGAACTAATACCTCCACAGTTAATTAACTCCACAGTTAACACAACACATAGTTAACCTTAACCGCCTATGTGGTCTAGTCACTAGAAAACATAGGCGGACCACTAGACTCTAGTGGTTAACACCACTGGTCTCAGACCCAGAGGTCCCGGGTTCGATTCCCAGTGAGGGGTACATGTTTATGTACTCGGTTTGGTTTGTGGAAGGGCTTTTTGTCCGCCTGACTAGCTACCACCATTTTATCTAAATATGTCAACATAACATCAATGTTTGTAGTATTGTCGTGTTCCAGCAGCTTGAGATAAGATAGCCAGTGCCTCAGTAGTTGAGGATCCCGGGTGAAGTGCGCTTCCACCATTGGCCTTGTCATTGCTTAACATCAGGTAAAATGAAGGCACTGTGATTACCCGTAAGATATAAAAAAAACTTTTACCAAATAAGTACATCGCTCTCAGTTTGGTACCGGACACAAAAACACCTGACCTGGGACAATTCCCAGGTCAGGTGGTTTTGTGTTTTGCTCTGTCTGGAAGTGATGGGTTCAATAACCCATAACTTCCAGATAGAGCCGAGCGGTTTGTTTTTCGGCTACTGAGGGTAACTCGGCTGCTGATCTATCTATAACCTTATTCAAATAATAAGTAGACAAACAATAAATACGAGAGAGATTACTAACACAACAAAGCGGACGCTACAACTGTTCTGCTGCATTGCAAAACGTTTCCTGCATTTGTATGTGTTCGCCGGATCAACACACCAGCATAGGCACTCTATTGACTTTCTATCAGCTTTGGAAGGAAGGAGCCAAGGCCTCGATTCGATATTTCTATTTTAAAACGTCTGCAGTTCTGTGTCAATGTTTCAATTCCAAATGTCAAAATCAGGCTACTGACACACAGTTGAGACGCTATTAAATAAGCTTACTTGAGGCACGGCTTTGATTCTGCAATTTTTAAACGTCCCAATTTTGTAAATATTCTCACTGTCGTATGTGAAAAGCAGGCGTGTTCTTCAGTCGTTACATTCTTGGCAGAGTGTGGTCGTGGTCGTTGCTTTGGTCCATAACGACTTTCTTGGGAAAATAGTGCAGTGGTTTCCCATTGCCTTCTGCACCCCAAAGAGTGATTGAAATCCCAAAAGCAGGCTACCGACACATTATTGAGACGTTATTGAATAAACAGAATTGAGGTTGCCATGTTACAGAGAGATAAGTAGTAAGTAGGACTTGGATTAATTTTGCGACGTACAGTTCAGCTATTAGATTGGCTACAATGGTGAATACCACTATGACGTGGAGTTCTGATTTTCCCAAGAGATTCTACAAAGTAACGAATGCTATAGGATAATTGGGTTATGAAGCTTGTTACTGGCAGTGTTAGCTACTTTAGAAGTCACGTAAAGCCGTTGGTCCCGGCTGCATTAGGCTGCATTATGGCACAACCCCTGTGGTGTTCCAACTAAAGGGAAGGCTTGTCCCAGCAGTGGGAACATAAAATGTTGATCATGAATAATTTCGATTGTATTTTTCCTACTTAAAGTGTCTTTTACGTATTTAAAATTACACTTATCTACTACATTCCTTAACCCCACAATAACCTTTCATGTTAGAATATTATAAAGCGGAAAAAAACTATTTTTAAACCAAGCGGTACAACTCCGTACTCGTACGAGCTAGTTCCTACCTCAATCCCTTGAGTGGGCACTAGACAGCAAGATGAGGGTGGCTTTCACGGAGTAATGCCGGCGTGTCGTCGCTGCTTCATCTCATATCCAACTGCGACCTTCATGACAATGTAGAAGCTTATATAGAAATGTGAACTCCATTTTAGGGTTCCGTAGTCAACAAGGAACCGTTATAGTTTCGCCATGTCCGTCTGTCTATCTGTCTGCCCCATAGTGTGGGGTGTCGTTGGATAGCAATTTCAAAAAAATTGCGGGTTTGTAAAAACAGTTTTTTGATTGAGGCATCCGTTTGTGAACTATTAAGCTTTGAAGTGCAAAATTTTGTTAGAGTCAACTGTCCCCCGTTCCCCCCCCTGCCAGCCAAATGGTTGTTTTTGGATACGTGAAAAAATTCACGGTAGTTGTATATGTGACGAAGTTAAAAGGAAAGCTACACCAACTTATAAAATGCACTTGGCGCAGTACGAATTCCTCATTGGGAACTACTTAAATAATGTTGTCAGGTGTGTGAAACTATTGAGATGGGCTACGGAACCCTACACTGCGCGTGTCCCGGCACGCACTTGGCCGGTTGTTGATTATATAACTCGTTTTGTGAACATTAAAAATGGCTGATCTTTACTTGCGCTGCCATAAGGTCGAAAATACGTAGCGCCTGCGACGATTGAGACCGCTTAGAATTTAAAATAACCTTAAAATATTTAAAAATAGAATTGATTCATTGTAGAGGTATATTGTTTATAGAAATGTAAGTTATGACCTGGGACTTCTTGGCGGGAAAGTGAAGAGTCATGTCGGCGGTTTTGTTTTATTTTTTTAAATTTGTGTTATGTCGAATATTAATGTGAAATAATGGTGGATT
This sequence comes from Eudonia mercurella, assembly GCA_963082485.1. Taxonomy (NCBI): domain Eukaryota; kingdom Metazoa; phylum Arthropoda; class Insecta; order Lepidoptera; family Crambidae; genus Eudonia; species Eudonia mercurella. The sequence goes on from OY720032.1 coordinate 17,982,349, forward strand.
ATTAACCGTTAAGTGTTCGTGAGTTTGCATGAGTGTTGGCAAATGAAACAAAATAGTGCAACGTCACTTTTCAAATTCTCTCAAGAAGTCCGCCCGAGGACTTAGTAAAGCCCCACATCTTTACTGAGATACTCGAGGGGTTGGGTGGTATATCATTTCTCATTTCTATTATCATTCATCATCATCATACAGAAAAGAAATATTATTATTTTTTGTTTATTTATGTATTACTTGTTAGAAAAATTACTTTGACACTGGCTAAATGTGCTAATCGCACGAAGCCATCAACAAAAAAAAAAAAATAGTTATGACCTAAAACTCTAACCTTATTGGTGGTTTTATTTTTGCTTTTAATAAAAAGTTTTGAAACTTTTTTATCAAGAACGATATTTGTACCCGCACTTTCTGACTGACCGGTATACAATTCAAAGGTCTTAGATAAGTGGTGGTGGTTTTTAGTCCACCTGGCTAGCTACCATTACCTTTTCTAAGTCTCATCATCATCATCATCATCATCTCAGCCATAAGTCGTCTACTGCTGGACAAAGACCTCCCCCAAGGATCTCCACAACGACCGGTTTAGTGCTGGTCGCATCCAGCGGCTTCCCGCGATCTTCACCAGATCGTCGGTCCACCTTGTTGAGGTCTGCCCACTGTCTCTCTCTTTCTAAGTCTATCACCACAAAAACAATATATGTAGCATTGTTGTGTCCCGACAGATAGAGATAATAAAGGTACGTTTTAACTGTCAGCCCTACTGACACTTACCATCAGCAGAGATAAAAGCCACACGCTTACCCGATGTTGCATAAAAAAATTGCTAAACGAGAAAGTTATACGAGAATCTGAGCTCCAAAAATCTGAATACGAATTATGTGTTTACCTAAATAACGGGAACAACTTTTTTAATACTTTGGAGGAATCTTTTTACTTAATGTCATATTAATTATGCTCAGTACAGAATGGAATTTATGCGAAATATTTTGTTGTCTTCAAAGGTTATTCAACAATTTGAAAAGTAATCTCACTCTAAAACAATTTCGTTGTCCTTAATTTGATGGAGTTATTCTTCTGCTGTTATTATTCACAGCTCAGGACAATAATAAAAGAATACTTTGAGTAATAAACAAAACTAAAATAAGACTATAATTTATATTTGTTGTTGTGCCGGCTAAAACAAAAAGTCACAAAAATAAATCTTAACAACAAAAATAATACATAAACAAACCTGGAGTTATCTTTTATATGTAAAAATATGTATTAAATTACATACAATAAAAACCTTATGAAAATATTGTCCTATAAACTACAGAAGCTGCCAGCACTTATTTCTTAAATTTCATATACAAGATTAAAGACTAGAAAAAATCAACTAGTCCCAGGAAGCTCGAGTGGGATTTTAAGTCACTGTTAATTAAAAATGTCACAGAAGCAATGAAACTTCAAGTATGTAACACCTGTTTGCACTAAACTTATAAATCGCCTAAGTCTTGGCTTAACTATTACCCGCGCAAGTTAACTCGGCACCTGGCTCGAAAACGTAGCTTACAGTCAGGTGCCGAGTTAACTTGACCGGGTAGTAGTTAGGCAAAGACTTAGGCGATTCATAAGTTTAGTGCAAACGGGTGTTAGACTAACAAGGGATGACTTATTTCAATGACAAAGTACCTGCATACAATAATATTTTTCTATCTCCCACAAATAATAAATCTATTCTCAAAATAGAAAGTTCCATTACTGGCGAGTATTGTTAATTGGTACTAATTAATGAAATTTACCTTTCGTCATTTTAATTAATTGTTTGTTCTCGGCAATTCCGTTTGCTAACCAAGTTGCAAAGTTGGGTGTCTAAAAATTTGATTTAAACTTGTATAGCTGATGTGGCTATAATTAAATGATATTTAAAAGTAATAAAATATATATATTTTGAATGCCGAATTTTAACCACTTAGTTTATGATTCTACAATACAGCTTGCCCAATTCAAAGCTGAAAATCCCCCGCCAAAAAAGTTAAAAACCTATAGCATATAGGTACCTACTACTATCCCAACCAATGCTAGGCTCTTTCATCATAGTAATCAAGTCATCGCAACAGTTCATAGTAGGTACTGTTTGATCATCACGCTCGCCAAATGCAGCTTAGTGATCACAAACCCGAGCTATGCATTAAAAAATATGAAACACTTTCTCGAATTCCTGGGAATTGAACCGGTCTGATCCGAACCCCTCGGATAATCCCAATCCAATCCGAACCCATCGGAGAGTCCCAATCCGATCCGACCCCCTCGGAGAATCTTGTAGAGAACGGGGACACGCTTAGTGCGTGATGTCATTCCCTCAAGAAAACCTCTGACGGTGTTTCGTTTCGCACGGCTTGAGAAACGCTTTAAGTTTCTCAACGCCCCCAAAAAACATCCGGTAACGCTAAAAATGACGTCAGAGGCAAACGCCAAACTCTCTCCAAAAAAAATGCTGGGAATCGGACCCAGAACCTCCGGACATGGGACGAAGCTCGTCCCCACTAGTCCACCGAGACGCGTAGGCGCCGCTATCTCTTTCAGTACGATCTGTACGATTATCTCTTCTGTGCCGCTAGTAAAATGCTTCATAAAACTCTATACTGATGTAGCCACAACGATTAATGATCCGGAAACGTCCCACAGGATCCTAATTACGATAATGATCGTTTCAAACGAGCCAAATCCATGGCAAATGATTCTCATCAACGACGTTTAGGACAAATTAAATTTGGCTAAAGGTGGCTAAGCTTACGCAAAAGTTATACAGGCTTTTCGAACGATAGCCATTGGAGTGAAATAAAAATATAGGCTATTGATTGGATGTGAAATCAATATCTCTCCATGTGCTATTGTTTATCTAGAAATGCCTTAGCCCAGCAGTGGGAAGCTGGGACATAAAAGAGTCTCTTCACCACCACCAGCTTATTTTTATGTCCTTACTGCTGGGGCACGAGCCTTCCCTATGGATGAATACGGAGAATGTCCAGGACTGATTGTGCAGCAAGGACTAATGACTTAACGTGCCTTGCAAAGCACGAAGAGATAGATAGATAGTTATATAGATAACACACTTTATTGCACATACACATAGAAAACGAATAACAAAACAATATCTCTCGCTCCTCATCTCAAGGACAGAGAAAACGGCTGAAAACCAGCGCTGAGAAAATCTCAGTGAAAGCTGAGCCTTTCCTTTTTGCCTCTAACATTTTGTTACTTTTTTATGTGTTTTTTATTGTAATTTTTTGAGGCAATATATTAATTAATTAATTATATTTTTCAAAAATGTTAATACAGAGGTGGGCAAATGTGGTCTTATAGCTTAAAGCGATCTCTTCCAGACAACCTTTGAGTCATAGAACTACTAAGCGGAAATAAGAGGTTAGTACAACAGCAAGCAATTTAATTTATATGAAGATCTAATATAAAAAAAAATCACTCAATAAACTTACACAAAATAAAAATAAAAAATGTAAGTTATTTAAAAATATATACAACGTGTAACAGAAAGGTGTCGTTAAAATTAAAAGATCCAAAGTGTATCCGATGAAGATCACACAAGATCTAGTGTGTGTGTTGTTACTAAAACATAATTATTAACTTTAGTTTGTCATGTAATTGTAAATTAAATACTTATTTTAGTGAAGTCATGCGCGTCAGGCGCGCATAAGCAAGCAGCAGTCATCACTAGGGCTGTGATTTGTTTATTTTGATTGTGACGTCACCATTCAAATATTTAATTTAGTCCTGGTATGTCGGAACGTGGACCTACGGCGTCAAACAATTGAAATTCTATTGTGTCTGGTATTCAGACACACCAGAGGTTAATAATTGCATAACAAATTAAAGCTAATAATTATGTCTAAGTAACTCTGCATAGAAGATCTAGATCGGACTTTGGACATTTTCATTTTGACCACATCTTTCTGTTACACGTTGTATATTTATTACAATTAATATAATAATTATACTTACATGAGTAATGAGTAATAAGTACATAATGAGGAGCTTGTGATGATACATTTTTGGTCACCCATCCGACGACTTTCCTTTGCGAAAGTTGCTTAACAGCAGCAATCGCAGACCGGGTGCGTTAATCACTGCGCCATCGAGCTCCTCTCTCTCACAGAAAAAAGAGACTCACAAGTTGTTTTTAAAGTATTATACAACTCTTGAATTTCAAAATCATTTTATTTTCTATAAAAAAATTAACGGGAAATACCCATCCAGTTTCCGGTGCTATTATGTAATCCAGGCATAGTTTATTTTCAATTGGAATCGACATCATGAATGGTTTATCAATCTAAATGTTATAACTGCATACTTTCAATGTAGACGCAATGTCTGAAACAAGAGGATAAAAAATCTAAAACTTGTGCCTGCTTTGAATTTAACTTAGCAATCAGTGTTGGAGGTGATGGAGGGATAAGTTGGACTCCCACTTGAAGAATTGAGACGAACTAGCTCAGGAGTCAGGATAGAGATAGGTGGAAGGAAGGAGGGGAGGCCTTTGCCCTAGAATGGGGAAGTAGTGGCTAATAATAGAAATAATAATCAGTGTTGTTGTTCTAGTAAGTAAATCACTTACGAAATAACTCCGAAGTAAAATAGTAATCTTTGCTACAATACATTACTTTGCCCCTATGTGGTGCCGGGGATAAAGAATTGCACTACCCCATATCTTCCTGAGGGTGTCGTAAAAGCCGACGAAGGGACCATTCCAGAGAATGGGCAGCAGCATCTCTCTGAGGTTACTCTTAAACCAACTGCGATCGCCAACCCGCCTGCCAAGCGTGGCGATTACGGCAAATACCCCTCATGGAGATCCGTGGGGGAGGCCTTTGTCCAGCAGTGGACGTTTTTTGGCTGAGATGATGATGATGAGATGATGATTACTTTCACATGGTCATATTAATCGTCCAGGAAAAACTCTATGTTTAGTACAGATTATAAATCAAGTTGCCTTATTTATTTTATTTTTTGTCTCATTTATTTATTTGATTAGGTATAAGTATGCGAGTCTGCTGGCTTACAGCTGTCGCCAGCAAACTAATTATTACACTTAAATACAATATTTACGGTGTTAAAATTAAAATCATCATCTCATCATCACCTCATCTCTAAATCAAAAACAATATAATGTAAGCAATGTCACTCTTTACACAATTCCTGATTACTCCGCCCTACGTCCGATCACTGTATTTGGACTTGTAGAGCATTTTTACTTTTAGTTTTATATGTATTGGGTGGGCACTACTATACTAAGCCTATAGATATAATAGTATTTAGTTTTTGAGTAAAAAGAGTTCGTACGTCATCCCTTCTAACCAAATCACTCAATCACCTTGCTGTTAATAAATAACACGGCTCTGATTTACGAGCGAGTTTCATCAACGTCCGTGAAATTTTACACAATTTTTTTTTGCTTAATTTACATCAGAAAGCATCTACCCAATTCACTGATTTTCATATTTCAAATTGCGTTCCATTCGTTAGAAAACTTGGTATAGGAATTTCTAACGACGAGGCTTTATTTGATATATCTATTTGGAGATTGTCATTATTAGTCATTATAGAAGAAATTAGTAAATTGATTCGACTAGAAACACATAAGCCGTTGTAAATCTGCATTTAATTTAATTAAACAAAAAAAAACTTTTTTTCTAACAGTTAAGTATTGAATGTATTAATCCAACTAGAATATAATTTACGTGCTGATAAAGATAAGATAAAGACAAAAGGTTTTTATTGCTACAATATTAGTGTAAAAATATAAATACAATACAATAAAATATAGTATACAATAAAGTATAATATAACATAAAGTACCCGTAGAATCAAAGTTTAGTACCAATTTCTTGTTTAATCAAAAACGCGTGCACTAGCGAGCGGTACAAATGTCATAATAATTTCGGTTATCGTCAGATATTGGCTCGGATTATGCGTAACAGGAAAACACGGGACTAACAAAGTTGCGGGGGACAAGTCATTTTATCTTTGAAATTGGATTTCGACCCGATAGGCCGTCATCCGGTCAGAAAGGACTTGCCAGCGCCACCGCACATTGCATAATACATATAACGCACTTTATCGCCAATACTCGGGATATTTTGTTAAGTTTAAGTAAGTAGTTTAGTTAGTTTAATTTTTAATTTATAGTTAGATAAATTATTAATGGGAATCTTACCATGTTTATTATTGAGTTATCATGGCGCATGCAACTGTGCCGAAATATTGGATACTCAAAAATAATAAAACTGTAATCACATTAGTTTATAACAATATTTTTGAATAGGCTACTCATTTGTTACGCTTTGTAAGTTTTTAAGGAAGTAACTCATTAATTAGATAATTCATTATCTATCTAAAATACTTCCATCAATTAATCATGAATGCTTTTACGTCACATTTACATATTTTACATATTTTACATATTTTTTTAGATAAATTCAAAAATACTTGAATTGAACTCGGCCCGAACGCTCCCGAGAATGTCATTAGCAAAAAGAGTGTCAGACCCTTGTTCTATCAAATTCAATATGAAATAATCCCTTTCAGTGTGAGTGGAACTCGGGGGCGCTTTCAATTTAGACGTTTCGTGTCGGACCGCTGCCGTGCGTTTTCATATTAAACGCCAGCCGCACGACAGCCGCACGACAGCCGCACGCTTGTTTTAATATGAAACGCAGTGCATACGCACGACAGTGGCGTTCCGACACAAAACGCCTAAGTTTATTTTACTTTAGGTACATATGCCTGCATAGTCTGTATCCAGAGACTTCTTGGCAGGAAAGTGAAGAGTCATGTGTGCGGTTTTGTTTTATTTTCAAAAATGTGTGTTATCTCGCGAATATTAATGTGAAATAATGGTGGATTATTAACCGTTACGTGCTCGTGAGTGTGCATGAGTGTTGGCAAATGAAAAAAAAGCAGTGCAATGTTACTTTTCAAATTCTCTCAAGAAGTCCGCCCGTGGACTTAGTAAAGCCCCACATCTTTACTGAGATACTCGAGGGGTTCAACTAAAAGAAGAAGAAAAAGTCTGTATCCAAAACTGTCAAGTTTATTCTATGAATGTTCAACTATATGCCATAGACATAAAGTTTAATAGCTATTGGGGAAAATTGACATTATGTGGTAGTTTGATGTGCGGACACGTGTAGGTACGTACAGCCTATTGACACTACCAATTTTTTGTGAACTATCAATACGGCCTTTGATAGAACATCGATTGGCAACTTTCAAACGGCAACACTACAAACTGTTATCAAAGCAAGTTTATTTTAGTTCAAGTGTACTTTAATATTAAGTAAGTGGTTACCCAAAGAGCAAAGAGTTTCAACCAGACAGTAGCGAGTTGAAATTACTTTCACTTGATTAACTAAAGTAAGACTTGGGGCTTAGTCTGGCGCGAATTAGTTTTTGTTTCAGAAATAAAGGTTCTGCAAAATTACTTTTTTTATTTGGTACAAAGGTTAGGTACCTATAAAGGTAATTATTATGTAGATTCGAATGATGTTGTTGCGACTCACGCTATGGGCGAAAAAGTTTTTGGGTGTTACGTTAGCAGGAACACCAATTTATATCACTACAGCGAGCGAAAGGTTTTGAAGTCGAATATGGAACCTTTCAACTTTTTTAAAATTTATCTTACGGGTGTCATCTCACCCGGAAACCTCAACGACTGAGGCACTATCCTTTTTATCTTATCTCTAGCTGCCGAACACAACAATGCTACAAACATTGATGTTATGGCGACATATTTAGTTAAAATGGTGGTAGCTACCCAGGCGGGGAACAAGTCCATCACCAACCAAATCGAGTACACAAACATGTACCCCCCGCTGGGAATCGAACCCGGGATCTCTGGGTCTAAACCGGTGGTCTTAACCACTAGACCACAGAGGCGGTTAAATTTTTATGATGCAGGATTGTGCCAAAAATGCTTTTACCTTGTCGACGCGCTCTTTACACCTTGTTTACCCATGTTGTAGGAAGGAGGGAGGAATATGTGTGCTAGGAAAGCATTCCAGTTTTCGGTGAGACATCTCTAGAATTTTAATGATTTTGCTTCTATATAAAAAGTGACCTTTTTATCAACTGCAAATATTTTGACAAAACATCTAATTATAACAGAGAAATAAGGCCCTAGCATTAAAAAAAAAATCAGGCTAGTTTTTTTTTACTTTTCGTGACACAAAAATTGTAATATTTTTAAGAGCGGCCTCTTTGTCGGCCTGATTGAATGAAACTAGGGGCACGTGTAAGCGGTGAAGGCATTGCGGCCTCTCTGTTTCGGCACCTTTGAATTGAAACTACAGAAAATGCTTTATTTTCCTTTTTAATCGAAATGTCTTTTGGCGTTTTTCTTGAAAACTAGCATATAAAAATTTAAGGTTTTTTTATAAAAATATTTTGTATATGTTGTTGAATTTATCCTCAAAATATTTGCAGTTGATAAAATGTGACCTTATATATTATATAAAAATTTATTGCTGTTCGTTTGAGTCGCTAAAACTCGAGAATGGCCGGACCGATTTGGTTCAGGGAAGGTTTAAACGGTGAGAAACATAAATAATAAGTAACATAAAATACTAAATGCGACAATTTAATTTTCCAATGCAAAATGATTACTTAGTTTGTTTTGTTGTCAAGGAAACTGTCAAAGCGGTACAAAGTCCGCCGGGTCATGTAGTTAAGTATAATTTGTGAATAATATAATTTATATCAATTAACATCTATTATTATACAAAGAAGTTATAATCTACAGTGTCTTTCCATGAATTATTTGATTTGAAATTAAGTAGGCAAAACCGAAAATGCCATTAAAAAAACTTGCCTATCTATCATCATTGTTACGTTGTGGCGAAACATTAATGTCATTCTATGTATTTAGGTGAACTGAAGAGAAGGCTTTAGTGTTGAACGGCAAACATTTTGATGTCAATGGAAAATGGAAAAGATATTTCGTCAATGCCATAAGGGGACCGATATCTCTACCAATGTTATTACAGTGAAGATGACATTCACGGATCATATTTCAGCATATTCGTATGTGGGAGGTGAACTTCGGTATTCTCACCAAAGTGACTCTGAATAGATGCGAATTCAACACACATTCTATTGGAAGCAGTATCGAATTAAGTATCTGTGGTAGCGTCATTGATACTCGAAAAATCATGGGAAATTCAAATTATCTTTTTATGAAAAAAATTCGTCATTTTTTTAAATATATTTACGGGTAATCACAGTGCCTTGATCTTACATGATGTTAAGTGATCATAAGGCCATTTGTTGGAAGCGCACTTCATCCGCGATCCTCAACTAGTGAGGCACTGGCTTTCTTATCTCTAGCTGCCGGAACACAACAATGCTACAAACATTGATGTTACAGCGACATATTAGATAAGACGTTGGTAGCTAGCCAGGCGGACAAACAAGTCCTACCTTTCCGTTATATTGGTCCTTCTTTGCTTTTGTTTGACATCGTGTCAATGATAAGAAATATTATTCAGAACAAGTTCCTAAAGAGTCCATAACGTATGTACTGACGGCTGCACAACAACCTTTCCAAAACTGTTAAATTTCTTCAATAAATGTTCATCCATATGCCATATACATATAATGTTCAAAGTCTATTGAGGAGTTTTACTTTTTATTTTTAAGTGAGCAGCTCGATGGCGCAGTGGTTAACGCGCCCGGTCTGCGAGTGCTGAGTAAACAACTTTCGCAAAGGCCGGACATCGGATGGGTTACCAAAAATGTATCATCTCGAGCTCCTCCGTGCTTTGGAAGGCACGTTAAGCCGTTGGTCCCGGCTGTTAGCAATCGTTAACAACCACCAATCCGCACTGGGCCCGCGTGGTGGTTTATAGCCCGTTCTCTCTATTCATCCATAGGGAAGGCTGGCTCCCCAGCAGTGGGGACATAAATGAGCTGATGTTGATGATGATGATGATGATTTTAAGTGCTAATTGAATTTGAATTAAATATTTACAAAATACAGTGAAAAAATTATGACGGAAGACCCAGGTTCGATTCCTGGCTGGGTCGGGTAGGCATTTAATTTAGAAAATTTGACAGTTTGTGGCAGTCTGATGTGCACGACTGTGTACATATTTTGTTCGCATTAAAATAGCTATAAATTAAAGCTGAAAAAAACCCCTTATTATTGTGTGTCCTACCGCCCGATCCTCAAAATGCATCTACGATTACACATTCACATAATACACTAAACATGCACCCTTGCATAGCCCTAAAACACTGTACCCGTAGAACAAGAGTACGCAGACTCGGTTCACATGCGCTCAATACCAGGTACAGACATTTAAAATAATAAATTAATTTATTTTGAATCACACAATCATTTGAAAAAAAAAAACAAATTGAAATAAGTTGAAAATTTTTTGAAAAAATTCCACGAGCGGGTTTCGAACTCGCACCCCATGACATGCCGGGTCAGGTGCACTACCAACTATGCTATCGTGGCTCAATCCAACTCGCCGAAATTAATCAACACTATCTACTCTTACGCCCTTACAAATAAACAAAGAATGAGCTCCAAAGAGTTATTCCGTGTTTTGTCTCTTTTACTCTAAATGTCAGTGATGTCACCTATCTTTTATCTTTTATTTATTTATTTATTATTATTATTGTTTTTCTGGTTTCCACGGAAGATCAGCGTCGAGGTGCCAACCAGGTATCTCGACATTATGCTGAGTGGAGACCGATTCAACACCACGTCTAGTTCTAAGTCTTTTGTCCATGTTGCTGTTACTAATTTAAGTGGTTATGAATAAAATTTTTCTATTTCTATTTCTATTTCTAAATATTTATAAAATACAGTGAAATAATTAAATGCCTACCCGACCCAGCCAGGAATCGAACCTGGGTCTTCCGCAATCCGGGCGGCTGCACTGACCGTTATGCTACCGGGAAGGCTGACGTAAGCACTGAATTTTTGCACTGCTTTTTAATTTTATTTTACTCTAATTTGAAATGACGTCTACGTGACGGGAACAAAACGCGGAATAACTGTTCCGACCTTATTCGCTGTTTATTTGTAAGACCTAAGGCGTCGTTCTAATTGGCAATGATCGTTAGATGACACGATGCGTTTTCGTCGTGCGATGAAAATGATCGTACTATGATCGTGCGATGACTTGTGAACTGGATTAGGACACTGAAGAAATCTAGCGAAAATTATTTATTCGGTTACATAGAATACAAGTATTACAATTTGATTTAAATGAAAAAAAAATGTTGTCTTTGAAATCAATATGGCGTCCATCGAAATCTTAAGATAGAGATCAAATCAAATCAATCAAAATCAAAAATTGTTTATTACTTTTTAAGACAGTTGTATACAATAGTTGTCGGAGCCCCCTTTTAAGCTTGTAAGAGATAAATGCATTAAGACGGGGGAGGCCATATCTCAGACGATAGCTAACCTCTTATCAGGCTCAAACTTCTAAATCTCAGCCAAAGTTTAAGTTGAAACTGAGAAAATTACCAATTACAGAATTTCGCCGACAAAATTGCGTTAAGGTAGACCAATTTCGTTTGCCGCTGCTCCAGCCTAGAACTTGGACAACTTAAATGTTTGACCATTTAATTGAAGTGTCATTACAAAGATAACTAGGGAAGTTGAGGAAAAGTTTTCACGAAAATTCTAGTGGATTTCTTCAAAACTGACAGAAGCAATAATAACATTGTTTTCGTAAAAATAAAAGGCGTGTTCCATGGAGAAGGAGGTTAAGAGTAAGCACTAAGGTCGACTGATTATATGAAAAGTAGACAAAATCAACGTTTCGTAGTCCCCTGATTCCTCCTCCAAAACTGGACCGATTTAATTAATTTTTTCATTAAAAATTAAAGAAATGCTTTGGCTGTGTCCCTATGTTTTGCTTTTGCTTGTACCCAAAGGTTAAAACGGGACCTTATTAATAAGACTCCGCCGTCCGTCCGTCTGTCTGTCTGTCTGTCTGTCCGTCTGTCACCAGGCTGTATCTCATGAACCGTGATAGTAAGACAGTTGAAATTTTTACAGATGGTGTATATCTGTTGCCGCTATAATAAGAATAAAATAAATATTTAAGGGGGGCTCCCATACAACAAACTTGATTTTTTTGTGCGTTTTTGCTCGATATTGATAACGGCAACAGGTAGACGCTTCAAATATTCACAAAATATTTAGTTTATATACACTTTAAAAATAAATAATTAAATTAAAATAAAACATAATTTTTAAGGCCTATAATCAAATGTGTTTTTTGCAGGTTTTTGCTCGATATTGATAACGGCAACAGGTATACACTTGAAATATTCACAGAATATTAAGTTATATTAATCTCTTTAAAAATAAATAATTAAATTAAAATCAAATTTGAAAAAAGGCAAAGTGTTGAAAAAAGTCCACGAGCGGGATTTGAACCCGCACCCTATAACATGCCGGATCAGGTGCGCCTGACCCTGCAGGTTAATATTTAAAGGGAGCTCCCATACAACAAACGTGATTTTTTTTCAATTTTTTTCTGGGTTTAATAACGATAACAGGTAGAAACTTGAAATATTTTATAGATAATGGTACGGAACCCTTCGGGCGCGAGTCCGACTTGCACTTGGTCGGTTTTTAGTTATTTTAAACATATTTATTTAACTTGGTAACAGCATATAATTTTGTAAATGTCGTTACTTATATTAAAGCTGTGAAGTTTCTTGGGCAAGAATGGGCATTCTTCTCCACAGCTAAAAAATAGACGTCTTGAATGGGTAGTAGGCGTTATTATTCTAAGGTAGTAGGTTAAAAAATGTTTGGACAATTAAAAAGCACTTTTCTAAAGTTTATTTGAATAAAAATATTTGACTTTGACTTTGACAGCGATGCATGCCATAGACCTATGAAAATGTTATTTTGCTTTCACAATGCTGTAATAAATATATTGTCGAAACTGTTAACGACAAATAAAAAAGCCCAAAGGTACTTAGAACGTTTATAAGCTGATATTGATATATATTTTTTCAGACTAACGTTGATAACTGTGTCTGGATGTTTAAGTACCTAAGTATGTGAATTAGCATACACCTCCTAGACAAATCAAAGCCGTTATTGTTTATGAAGTTATCTTTATTATAAAAGCGTCAAATACCTAGGTATATCTTACAAAAACACAAATGTTGAAAAAAATTCCACGAGCAGGATTTGAACCTGCACCCTTCTGACATACCGGGTCAGGTGCTCTTCCAATTGAGCTATCGTGGTTCTAACCAACTCGCCGAAATTATTCAACACTATTTACTTTTTACTTTGAAAGCCAAAGGCGCCCATTCAATGTCAACAACTACCGTCATTAACATTCGATCATAATACTTTTACAAATACTAAAGATCAGTTAAGAAGTAGGTAAGCTATTATAAAATGTTTAAATATTTTTAACGCAAATTTTGTTGCGAAACAAATTACAAAAACACAAATGTTGAAAAAATTGTAATTTGTTTCGCAACAAAATTTTCGTTAAAATTTATTTAAACATTGTTGGTATATCTTATTAATCTTTCATAGACTTGGTTAAAGTTTACTTAAACAATTTTGATTCGATACCTCTTGGGCTCCACTTTAGGACCCAAGCCATTTCCAGGCGTACCACTGACCTTTCCCAAACTCGATTTCCCCCATTACAGTTATATCGCTCCCTGAGGATACCTTGGACCTCTCAAACTGTCCTCCTAAGCTTTACTGCGGAATATTTATCTAAAGCCGTCTTTCGATTTTGAGAACTCGTTCCATTTACACATAAAGCTTGATAGGTTCGATGAGAGAAGTTGGAATTGATTATTACTTTAAAAAGCTGTCTCAGGTAGAAGTTAAATTAATTATAATAGAAGAATCGAATTTATTAGATAAAGTTGCTGTGATTTTTTAATATAGGTTTAATATAAGTAAATATATTTTCTCATATATTCTCTCATGAATATTTTTACTATAACAGTGTAAAAAAGTCATGTAAAATTTTAAACTAATATTACATTCACTCATTCGGTATATGATTAATGTAAACTTTATTCATAAAAAACAATAAAAATCGTCAAGAACAGGAGCTCCTAGTAAACGAAAAGACTCTTCATCAAGAACCCTTAAGCCCCGAGCTAAACTTTAAAATTTTGAAATAATACTTTATTTATCGTTCGCCGAGACTGAGTTATGTATATAAAGTTCAAATTAAATTTTAGACTTATAGACGAAAACGCGTCAATTAAAAACTTAAAATCTCCCAATACCGTTTCAGATACCCTACCCACAGTGCCATCATCCAAATACCAAATATTAAATTTAGATTCTAATTTTTTTATTACATCGTGTATTGCTAGACTAAAAATTGCAGGACCAAGTGGATCACCTTGTTGACAGCCTACTGATGAACCAAGCAACCTTTCCTCGTAAACTAAATTTGAAGGCGTGCCGTAACACTGCCAAACGTAAGGATAAATGGCCGGGACATGTCTTTTTACTTCCTCCAACAAAATTGTCCTGTCAACGGAATGGTTTATTGAGTTTTTTGACCATATTATGGATTGGTAATTTTAACACAATAAATAGTAAGCAGTACACACAAACAATTTACAAGTATTATGTAGTTAATTAGGATAAGTTTGTTTAAGCAAATTTATATATATCTTAGATGTTGCTATAATCGAAAAATGTTGACGAATACAAGCAAATGTGGACCCAATAATGATTCATGGGGTACTATTTGAAGCGATATTGCCTCTACCGACGACGGAGCCTATATTTCTAAAATCACGAGAACATGTTTGCTCCAGTAAGCCGATAAATGCACGATATTTATTATGTCATCTTATAGCAAGCGGTTCGATAAACAACTGGAAATGTTGAAGCATAGCAGTCTTATTAGGTCTCTTAGATAAATTCAAAAGTCATCTGAACGAATTTCAGTTTAACGAACACCATTGATTCAATTCTTCTAATCAACGATGCCTATTGACAATGACATTTTAAATACTCGATGTAACAATTCATCGGAAAACCACTAAACAACTCTCTAATTTAATAATAATACCTAAGATTTACAAATTATTCAGTCCATGTGACATTTCACCGATGTTTAATGTTCTGATAATGTACTTTTTT
The DNA here is from genome assembly GCA_963082485.1 of Eudonia mercurella. NCBI lineage: Eukaryota > Metazoa > Arthropoda > Insecta > Lepidoptera > Crambidae > Eudonia > Eudonia mercurella. The sequence continues at coordinate 17,997,518 of OY720032.1, forward strand.
ATTACCACGCTGCGTCGTACGTCGCCGTCTGAATGTTTGTTAGTCTGTAAGGTATATATAATATGGGCTTCTATGTAACTTACCATTTGTACATTATTTGTTTGTCTGAATTAAATGATTCTTAGCCCCTTGAGCGTTGAGCGACCAGCAGGTGGCCGATAACAATTAAAATTCTATTGTGTCTGGGTATTCGACGCTTAACTAAATGAAAATCGATCAGATGACCTTCGAATTTACATAGGAGACGTCTTATTAAGTATCAGGAGACGGTGCGAAAAATTTGTAGCTGTGTCAACGGGTATTGCTCAATGGATCGAATCGAAAAAAATGTTTACGCGTCTCCCTTTGTACGGCCAGGTTTTCAGGTATTTCTTTGAGGTGTGTAAGTGGGCTCCCTGAAGCTTTTCTGTATTTAAGACACATTCTGGATAAATGCGATGTACGTGACTGTTTGGTTAATGGTACACGGGTAATAACTTGGACTACGATGATCTCGCATTTGAATTTTTATTGTACCGCGTAGAGCAACTGGCAGAATAGGTAGTTGTTTTACGAGCTATACTTTAGTTGGTATTCGCTTGCTATTTGATCAGTTGATCTTCACAGAATACATAGAATATTCTTGCACTCAATAAAAAATAATTCTGTTTCTACAAAATATTATATTTTATTAGCATAGCTATTACGGGAATTTATGTAACTACTTTTTACGTATTTGTATCAGCTGAATATAATAAATATCAAAACAGCAAAAATAAAAGCAATTTTTGCTATATCGATTCAACATGAAGTGTTTGCAATTCATTGTATTTTGTGAGTTTGCATTAATAGTCTTAATCCACGTCGCAAAATCACCTCAATAGTTGATCTGAATGGTCCTACACTATTAACATTTAACCTTAAACAAAAGCATAGTTACAAAGTATTGGTCAACGGAAAACAATTTACAATAAAATCCGCGATTCGACAAATCTCTACAAAGTTGTACAATGTAAGTTAAAATTCCCATTTCCTTCCATAATCCTGAGGCGTATTATAATATAAGTTTTATGCGGTCGTAAACTCAATGGCCGTTTAATTTTATATCCAATATATCGGACAGTTGAGCGGCGATCGTAATCTGACAAAATCCAATAAAAGGTTTATCGCTGGGGACTGCACTACCACCTGGCTTTCTGATAAAATGGAAAAGTGTTGAACCACGCTTGTGTGTCACGATCTATTTTATTTTTATGCACAGAAGCACTTTTACAGTTTCAGAAGAATAAAAAACCAAACTGTTAATGGGGTGCCCAGTGCCAAGTTTTATTCTAAATTTATCACGTCAACAAAAGCGACGAATTGTATAGCAAAGTTTTTACTCACCTCGTTTGGAGGGAGTTTACCACGGGATATTGAAATTAATTTCTCCGTTTGACTTATGTCGTAATGTTTTGTCAACCTTATGGTCGATAAAAAATTTAGCCTTTCTATTATTGATCAAATAAATAACCGACCAAAATACATTTCGTCGAAATGAATTTCGATAACTCGTTTGGAGGCGCTACTACGAGTACTATGCCATACAAATCCTCGTTTTCGTCGATAATAAAATCGCAATATGTACTCTGGAGAATAAAACGGTAATTAAAAGTACCGATTGAAAAACTCAGCTCATTCGACGTTGTGATACTCGTACAAGGGAAGATGAATTTGTATCAAGGTATCTACCTCAAGATATTAAAAACAATTCATCCGGAGGTATTTTCATTTCCAATGAGTATTTCGTATTTTTCGATGCTGTAGTAGCTATTTTTCGTAGCTGGGGTAACCAACCCACATTATGGCAAGGTGATTAGTCAATATTAATCAATTCTAGCTCTGATGATGATGATAAAATCCTGTGATTCCTCATCGGAGACATAGGGCTCGCGGGACTTTCATGCGTCGCGGTCTTGCGCTGTGGCTTCGAGGTCCCGCCAGTAGCAACCAATCGCTGCGATCGCACTTGAATGAGGATTTATGGGTTTATAACACTCTGTTTATCATAATTTATGCGAGAAAACTTTATGCTGAAACTGTTATGCCAAACTACATTATGACGAAAGAGATTATGCGTCCGAAAGTGCTCCCTTTTAATGATATAGGTATTTGCCCAGCTGTGGGTGAGTTTTATATAGACTTTTAATAGCATATCTATCGTTCCAGTTTGTGGACTTCAATCTACTAATATTAAATAAACATTAGAAACAGTAGTAATTTTAATTGAAGAAGATGGCCGACATTACTTGCTCTTGATAATGCACAGGCTCTAGATATTTGAAAGGCATTCTTAGTAGACAAACACAATTACCGCGCGTCGACACTTTGAAAAGGAAAATGGCCTAGCCTTTCAGCAAAAATCTTATGAGATCAAACCTTTTGTTCTTGTGAATTATACTGCTGTACGTAAAATCCCCTCGGATATAGAGTTACATAGTAAAAAGGTTGGTATTATTTTTATTACGAATATGTTATACAGCGGTAATTTTTATTTTTAAGACAAAAGTGCTCTCTTAATTGTTAACTATACCATCGTGGTCAACCTTATTTAGGTATTCAAGCAAAATCATCATCATCATCAGGATATCAGCCAGTAGAAGTCTACTACTAGACAAACGCCTCCCTCAAGGATCTCCACAATGATCGGTTTTGTGGTGCTCGCATCCAGCGAGCATCAATCCAATTGATATACTTAATTTAATTACATCAGAGTATTTTTTGACAAAAACTGTTAAACTTTTAATTTAATTAAGTATAGTAAACTAGAAATGTATTTATTTAACTTTTTTTTAATTCCTTATGTTTCGTAGATTTTTATCATTAGCCTAAACATCCCACCACTGGGCTCAACCCTTCCTACACGAACAATAGCACATGCGTCATAACTGCAGTCCTTATTACGACAAACAATGACTTAGCTTGCCATCTGTACAATGTGTCATTTTCCAACAAAGAGCTCGAGATATTTAAACTGGATCAGCCATCCACTGACCCAGCATTGTGAAAGTTGCTTAACTTACAATCGCTACCCAAAGTTGCGACAACGAACTCGTAGGTACCTATTCCAAATAAGTAATAAATAACCTAAATTTACTATCCTACTGCAAGGTAAAGGTTTGCATCATTGAAATCAAGTCATCACCACCATTGATGGATATTGGCTATATCTTCTTCTTTTTCTTCTTCTTCTTGCGCCTCTTCAATCTTGAAGGTTAGCCATCAGTTTCTTAAATATCTTCTTGGCCGAGGCTTAATCATCACGCTTGTCAACCGGGTTTGAGGATAACGTGCCCGAGCTATACATCGAAATGAAATCCTGGAAAACAAGGTCGGATATCGGGCCGAACGCTTTGCCTTCGAGGACCTACTCCTAAGTACTTGAAAATCAAGTCAACCGTCCAGCATTCACTTGTCTGAGTAGACGTACAAACAAATCGTCGACGTTGCCCCCTCCCAGCATTCTTTCTGTTTGTTTTAGCGCTGACGATGTCGACAACGTGCGCCTTTATTTTACTCCCCAAATCTATTTATAGTTGTTCCTTGGGAAAAGACGCTCGGCGGCCCAGTCACCGTGAAATATCTTTTCATGTTCCATTGAGTACTGTATTGTAATGGGCTGACAGTATAAGTAGTTGTTTGGATGAATACGATGTGATAATGTTATAACAATATGTTTTATTTATTTACTCTCTCTTTCAAACGTGTACGACATAAGTTTAGATTCATTTTAATTGAAAATGTATGTCTATGTATGTATGAACCTAATAAGCCTGTTTATAGTATCACCTGCTGCGAAGCTTCTATCATTGAAATCAGGTAATCGTTCCAATTGATCGAAATTAATTTAATTACCATTTTTGTCAAATGCGGGTTAGTGATCACAGACCTAGGTTACATCGCAATACTTTTACATCGAAAAATCCGAACACACCAACCTAGGAAATTAACCCAGGACCTTTTAACCTTTTGAACGCCAGAGCGCAAACGCATTGGCGCCCCTTCCACGCCAAGCCACAAATTCAGAGCAAATACCTACAAATAAAATAGGAATGCCAACGATCTTATCGATAATTTGTCAATAACCAATTTAATAATTGCTATTCGTCACATATTTTTGAAATAAAATATTACTCGTTATATCAATCTTTATTTGACACTATTTCGTATCATTTAACAGCAGTTACAAAATTCTAAACAAAGTAAAAGTAGACATTAGAACTGCAAACGAATAAATCAGATAATAATAAGGTACATCACTAATCTCGTTCGTGAAGTCATCCGCTGTCGGGAAGACCCGACTATGGCGTGGTTGGCACGACCTTTGACAACTTTCTCGCGTGTGAGGTAGGGATGTGACATTTCAAGTAAACTAAAAATTATAAACAACAAGGTAAAGAAAAGGTTGTCTATTAGAGTACTAATTATTAAGAGGCCTATTACATCTCGACTGTGATTTTTGCGTAAAATGCCCAGTTTCGTATTTTGTAGTAATTTTCCAGTTGTATTTATCGTTTTTATCGAATAATAAATTCATCCTTAGTATTACAAATTTCCACTCTGCGAGAAAAAGCTGAGTTCGGACGGCCGGCGCATCGCATTTTATAGTAATTTTGCAGTTGTATTTATCGTTTTTATCGAAATAGGATTATAAATTCATTATTAAATGTTTATTCCTCATGAAGTAACAATTATTCTGGTATAAATTTTGCTCAATAATATTATCGTAGATAGGAGAAATTCACATCGATCTTAAAGCGATTTTAGAAGTTTTGTAAAATGTAAAAATGTAAAAATGTAAAATGTAAAATCAATGATATCTAAAAATTCCGAGGCCGCTACGAACTATTCGACTATATAAGAGATAACATTCTATTTTTTTTATTTCATTTGTTTAGAACAGTAGTTCAATCTAGGAGCTCAAATAAGTGCCTTCGCGCATTTTATGAAAATCTTTCTCTACTATTTTGGTTTTCATTAAAAAGGTAAGCAAAATTTACAAAAAGCGAGGCCGCTACGAACTATTATATGCCAATAGCTATTCTGCACTATTCAATAAATTTACCTAACTTACCCTTCACTAGCTGTCGTATCTTGCCGACTGTGGCGTGAGGAGAACACCTTTTTAAGGATTTCGATTAGCAATATTTAATGATAATTTTTGCTAGTGAAATGTAACTAATGGATATATCTTCGTGCCATTTTACAATATATCATTACTGTACTTTTAAATAGTAGGAAAAAGAAACACAAAAAAGTTAATTTAGTATATTTATTTTGTATTTTAAAAATTTCGTTTTCTCGTCGGCTATACACGACGGTGGCGTGTTGGGCACTTTTTCATTTGTCGTCCAGTGCCGACCGTGGCGTTCAAAAGGTTAATGAAATCTTGTTTGATTTAGACCAAGGCTATAAAGACTGACATTGCTGATTGTGTGGATCCAAACAGCGCGCATAATTATGTATCTGTGTGTTAGGAGGCTATTTACATATATGTGTGATGTATTGTATGTACCGAATACAATTTAAAAAAAATCTACACCGCTTGGAACCGTAGAATATGAGGCATTCATAAGTGTTTAAGATCTTGTGTAAGCAAGACAATCATTTTCTAAGAAATAAATGATTTAAGTAATTTGATTTGATTTGAAATAAGGATTTCTTCTATTTCTATGATTATTCAAATAAAAAAAACTATTTAAAATAATAGAAAACATTTTGCCAAAATTGCCTAAAATTGTTAACGATATTACTGTACTGTAAAATGAACAAAGACATGCCTTGTGACACAATTCTTTACATTTCAATTGGGTCTAAAAGCAAAATTCAACTTAAGCCGTTGGCAATACAGTTAAAAGCCGAAAGCGTATTCTTTCACTCCTTTATTCGTTCGGGATTAATTTAAATGAATTTTTCGATGTAACCTTTTGGGCCGCGTCTGCGTCGAGATTCCGGAGCAATTTTATCTTCGTTACGGCCAACGCTGCTCTTGTTTCGTTCAAATACTCATTTAGGACGTGGTCCCACGTATTGAATGACAAACAGTTGGAAGGGAAGGGAACGCTGATTACCCTAATCCCTATTTATATTCCTGCTGTTGTTGAATAAGATGTTTGCGAATTGCCCGTGGCATGTGCAGAACTGCTGTCGCCTCGTGATGTTTGTAATTAGAAATGTAGTCTAGCATTGGTATATTTAACGAAGGATAGAAATCAATAGATAATTTTCAATGTCTCCAGTAAAAGGTAAAGCTGGATAGTGTTTAGCTAGCTAGCTTAGCTGCTGGCTTTCGTTATGGTCTGATTCTGGATGTGTGTACAATATATCAAATATGAAAATTGTTAGTACACTCGTCTATTGAGAAAATTTGACAGTACCCATGTGGTAGTATGATGCGCAGGCGTCTGTACATGAAAATGTAATAAATATTTATGATTTATACCTTCAACTAAATAAATAAACTGCCTCTTGGAGCTTGACAATGTCGTCCCTACTGCTAAAGTTTTATACGATTCTAAAGTCAGTTCAAACTTTAGCAAAGTGATTCTTATGAAAAAAACCAATGTTATAGAAATAAAACGCTTTTAAAGTTTATTTAAAATAGTTTTAATCTTAAACAAATTCGAATCGTTTATTTACAATTCTTTATACAAAGCACAATTTAATTGTCACCAATATAGGTAATAGTATTGTGGATTTATTTTATATTTTAATGCGAGTCTTTGCATGTTGCATTTTAATGTTCCTGTCTTAATTGTACTTAGTTGTTGTTTTTTTTTACCTTTGTTGTGGACAATGTCGCTGGTTGTACAATGATTCCATTTGGTTATAACCATGTATGACATATTTGTTATTGTGTTATTGTTTATTGCCCTGAATAAAATAAAATAAAACGCCTCAGTGGCGTGGCTAAGCGCTCGGCCCGATACCCGATGGCCCGGGTTCAATTCCCAGGTCGGGCAGTGTGTTTCAGATTTTTCGATGGATAACCCGGGTGGGTGATCACTAACCCGCATTTGGCAAGCGTGGTGATTAAGCCATTACCGATCAATTGTAGTGATGACTTGATTTCAATGATGGAGGCCTTTGCCCAGCAGTGGGACAGTTATGGGCTATTTATTTTAATTTTTATTGAAATAAAACACTTTCATTCGGATCTATTTAAGTTTACTTTTGCAGATTATACGTTGTCCAATTCAATACTGTTGTGTTTTTTATGTAATTAAGCCAGCTAACGTGCCTTCCACCTGACGTAAAGCAGCCACTGCGCCCCTACGATAAATGTAACAAAGAAGTCACGCGCGCGTTGCGGACCTTAGAGCTTAAACTTTGTGAATAAACCATGCAATAAAAAGTAGTGCACAATTATTAAATAAATACTATGGATGCTTTCCTGTTATCGGACGGTACGCAATGTTTAAAAAAAGATCCGGTCCGTTAGTAATTGTTAAATGATCAATTGGTGGCGCTAGTGTCCCTATCGCTCATTCGAGTATACGAATAAATGTAACAGTTGTAGGCAGACGCCTCGCGGTACGGTTAGCTTTGTTAGTGCAAATCCATGTCCAATTATAGTCGTTCAACTTTCTGGCGAACTTTCTGGAGACTGCTTTATTTGAAGACAGAGTTTGAATGAATATTTTATTTTAAATAAATAAAGTAGGAAATTGTTGGCTTTAATTTAAATAATACTTTCGTGCTGAGTCTGTTATTCGACTATGGCCAAGTGTCTATGCCGTTTGGCTAAAGTCATATTCGAAAAGTTGCAGTTCTTGAATCTCTGCAATTGCGTAGAGATGGTGCGTCACTCAGCGTGTTTTAACGCTTATACCATGGCGAGTGCTCTGAAGAGCTCTTTGACCTCATCCCACCTTCTCCCTTCTTTCATAGGAGTACACGTGCTGCTCTTCGGAGTCACCGCTTCACTGCCTCAAATATCCCATCGCGCACAATAAATTTGGTGACTCTATTCTTTGTCGCACCTCCAAAAGATGGAATAGCTTACCAACACACGTTTTCCCTCCTTCCTATGATATGGGGTCCTTCAAAAGAGGCGTAAAGAAGCAACTAGTGGGCCGGCAGAGTGAGGTGAACTGATGCTACGTTTGTTTGCACGCTGCACCAGTTATCTTCGCGTCTGGACCCCATTTCCACTTAACATCAGGTTTGATGGAGTCTTGCCGAGCTATCTATAAAATAAAAATAAAAAAGTTCCTTTTTGAAATCAGCTATCTTTGTTCGAACGATTTTGTTGATTAAAGCTTAGTTGGCGATTTTTATTCTCTACCTAGCTGCGGTGCTTTATGTTTAGCAATAAACATCTACCAGATCATTTTGTATGTTTCCATTACTGAGGCACGATCTTTCCCTATGGATTGATAGGAAGAACGGCTCAAAAACAAAAACGCGGGCTCAGTGCGGATTGACGGTCGCTAATGCAGCCGGGATTAACAGCTGTGCCTTCTAAAGCACGGAGGAGCTCGAGATGATTTACGTTTGGTCAAGCATCCAATGACCGGCTTTTGCGAAAAAAGCTCAACTTCAGCAATCGCAGACCAGGTGCGTTAACATGCTACGCTATCGAGAAATAAGAATACCAATGTATAATATTATTCCTAATGCTTATATAATTGACTAATAAGAAATATGTTATTCTAAATGAAGGAAGGATTAAAAAACCGGCCAAGTGCGAGTCGGACTCGCGCACGAACGGTTCCGTACTTTATGACGTATTAAAAAAAAAAGTGGAAGTGGAAGTTTGCATGGTAATGTACATCATATATTTTTTTTAGTTTTATCTTTCTCTTATTTTAGAAGTTACAGGGGGGGGACACACATTTTACCAATTTGGAAGTGTCTCTCGCGTAAACTATTCAGTTTAGAAAAAAATGATATTACAAACCTCAATATCATTTTTGAAGACCTATCCATGGATACCCCACATGTATGGGTTTGATGAAAAAAAAATGTTTGAGTTTCAGTTCTAAGTATGGGGAATCCCCAAAATTTATTATTTTTTTTCTATTTTTGTGTGAAAATCTTAATGCGGTTCATAGAATACATCTACTTACCAAGTTTCAACAGTATAGTTTTTATAGTTTCGGAAAAAAGTGACTGTGACATACGGACGGACAGACAGACAGACAGATAGACAGACATGACGAATCCATAAGGGTTCCGTTTTTTGTCATTTGGCTACGGAACCCTAAAAAGACTTAGGTACTTCTCTTTGGGAAAAGATGACATTGATTTTAACACAATTTCTTAGGCCTGCTTTTTATCCTCAACGAAAATACCTTTAAAATATTCATAAGATGTCAGCAATAGCAGGTATTCATCAACGCGACAAGTGAATCTATCCCGGGCGTTTGGAGCCCGAGGTAAATTATGCTCACTGTCTCCTTAGGAGGCCCAAAGGAATGGATCCGCGTAATGTTGTAAACGATTTTTTTCCCAGACAATTTACTTAAAATAAATTGAATTTCCTTGAAAGAAGTTAAAGACAGTCTTTATTTGGTACAAGATGGTGTTACTAGGCTATAGCAACTCCAATGATTCTAAATTTGAGTGAAATAGGAAATTGTGTCGTACTTAACTCTTCAGTCCAACAAACAAACAAACTCACTTTTTTTAAATAAATAAATAATAAGTTACCTAATTATTGTCTTTGATTTGTAAAAAAAATCACATAATTGATCGAAATACCTACGGTATAAAAATGCGTCTAGTAGTTTCGGCATAGTTTATACTCCGCCAACTAAATCGTCTAGGGTCTCTTCTGTGGTGTAAGTATACCGCCTTGTAGACTTACGAACCTATAGCATTGTGACATACATAGCAGCTCAGTTTTTGTAGCCAATAGTACCTAAAAAAACATTTTTTTGTGAATATTCATTTTATATGTGGGTAAAGATGTGAAGTAGGTAAGTAACACACTTTAGTAATGTAAATATAACAATCTTCGGTGTTTAGATTTTTATAGAGATTAAACTTTATTCCCAAGAATAGGCCGGATAAAGTTTTCAGTCTATAAGCGAGCGTTATTCTCATACAAACATACAAAACCCTTAATTTTTTCTGATTATTATTAGTTTTTGTTTTAACAACAACAACTGATTAAAATCGAGATGTCATTTAAACTATTACCTAAATATTATATTCTATACCGATTTCATTAACTAACAAGAACAGATTTACCATTCGTAAAATTTATTCATAAATATTAATGAATTTATTCGTTAACCGCATTTCTGCCGATCCTCCTGCGGTGCCATTGAGCCTTTTCCCGCATTTCAAGCTACGTCGCAAAAGGCATGTATATGTGATAAAGCATTATGTATTTTTTACATGTAAATGGTGACAGACGTTCTAGCGGGTCACCTGATGGAAGGTAATTACCGGCGTCCATAGATATTTGTAATACGAGTACCAGAAGAATCGCAGATGCGTTAAGGCCTTTGCCGAAAAAATAAGCTCGTTTCTTTAAGAATACAAAAATCTCGTTGTATTTTTTTTTTGCACATTAACTAAGCATGGTGGTACATGCTTAGACATCAGTAAATCCCTATTTACTCTTGCCTTAAAGAGACCTAGATTGTAGTGATCGGGGAACACATACGCAGACAGCGCATTCCACTCTTTAGTGGTTCGCATGAGATAAGAACTAACAAACTGCTTGGTATGGACAGGTGGAATGTCGACAATGGTAGGCTTACCTGCGTCTAGTATACCTCGGTGGTGGAAGGGGGTTCGAGGAACGAGATCGTGCAGATCATTCGCACACTCTCTAAAGTGTACTCTGTAGAGATATAGCGTCACTCAGCGTCCTCTACCGCTTATACCACGTCGAGTGCTCTGAAGGACTCTTTGGTCTTATCCCACCATCTTCCTTCAGCTGTACTACCGCTGTACTGTCTCGAACATTCCATCGCGCACAAAGAAATTTGGTGACTCGTTTCTTTGTCGCACTTCCAAAAGATGGAATAGTCTGCCAGCACACGTTTTCTCTCCTTCCTATGACATGGGGTCCTTCAAATTAGGCCTGAAGAGGCACCTTGTGGGCCGGCAGGGTGAGGGTGACTGATGCTGCGTTGTTTTCACACTGCACCAGTTGTTCTTGCGTCTGGAATCCGTTTTCACTTAACATCAGGTGGAGTGGAGTTACTTGCAAAGCTAGGTATAAAAAAAACAGATAGATCAGCAACTCTGCGACGGCGACCGTGGCTCTGAAGTTCAGCCGTAGCCGATGTTGAGTCACCGATTATGTCTCCTGTTCCAGTTTTCAATCGAGACCAAAGTATCCAACTGATACCAAGCAGAAACATCCCAAAGATGACTGCAGTACTCCATGCATGGACGGATCTGTGCTTTGTATAACAAAAGTAAATCAAAATGTGATCTCATCATCATCATTTTATGTCCCGATGGATGCATAGTAAGAATGGGCCATAAACCACCACGCTGGTCCAGTGCGGATTGGTGGTTGTTAACGACTGCTAATGCAAGCGGGACCAACGGTTTTACATGCCTTCCGAAGCACGGAAGAGCTCGAGATGATAAATTTTTGGTCATCCATCCGATTACCAGCCAGCGAAAGCTACTTAACTACAGCACTTGCAAACCGAGCGCGTTAACGCGTGATCTAATTATCCAAAAAATATATATGTGTATTTCTATTCTATTCTATAACTGAAGCTGTGATTTACGATTGGCATAAAGCATTGGCATTCTCGTCAATAATACCTCACGTCGGGGGAGGCAGTGGCAGCGGCTTTCGGCGTCATCTTCACTTTTTCTGTGTACGTTCGGCGCTCGTTTGTGCGCTCACGTTACATCAAACACTTCAAAGGTTCGCAACACGGATGTCCTTAATACGACGTTGACGTAAATCCGTGTTGATTTTTCAATTTGAGAGACTTTATGCGTTTAAATCCCATATAACTAAACTTCAAAGTTTATTTTTATTCAACCTAAAATATACAAAATACCATATAAAGAACACAATAAAAAAGGCTTCAAATTTTTATTTGTCGATTTTAACAAAACATTGTGTGCTTATGTGAAGAAAATCTTAATCAACACTTTTCCAAAAACAATCAGTAAAAGAAGCTAATCTTTTAGTGTTTACTTGCACCCATTTTTATCTTCTTTTTTATTTTTATTACCCAAGGTTACATGGTAGTGCTTGCTTGTTAGCAATAAGGCCGCCTATTTTGTACTGTCTCTGTGTTAATTTATTTGAACCTGTTTTTTTTGTCTGCAAATAAAGTATTTATGTTTTTTTAGGTAAAATATAGATAAGTCTAGCAAAAATATTATTGTTAATTTTTTTTTAAGCGTTTGCCCAGCAGTGGGACAGCGAGGGCTAATAATAAATAATAATAAATAAATAATTGCTACACTGTAGCTGAATCAAATACTTATAAAATACAGTGAAAAATAATAATAATAATAATATAATACTTATGAAAGAAATCTACTAACATCTGTATGGATTCTATAATCTAAATTAAATGTTTTATTATTATCTCTTTTATTTATTTTCTATCTTAAAACTAGATTTTTACAATATTTTAATATAAAAACAATAAAACATTATAAAAACCTAATCCTAGAGTACTTTTTTTAAAAAGGGTAAATTTACTATAGCGTTGTGTTATCAAATTTGTGGTATTTCATCTGTAAAGATGAATGTACATGGCCATCGGTTGCAATGACCGTTTGATAGATGGCACTCTGCTGCTATAAAAGCATTCAAAAAAATTAAAAAGCAGTGACAAAATTCAGCGCTTACGTCCGCCTTTCTGGTAGCATAGCGGTTAGTGCAGCCGCCCGGATTGCGGAAGACCCAGGTTCGATTCCTGGCTGGGTCGGGTAGGCGTTTAATTTTTTCACTGTATTTTATAAGTATTTAATTATTGTTAATATTATTATTTCTACGCAAACAAGAGCCGTGAGCGCAGCTGGTAATCTCTATAGGCATAATTAAGTAACTCGTTAATCAGGGATGAAAACGTAATTTCACGTAACAGTTCTATAAAACATTTAAGTACCAGTTTATATTTGACCTAATCACATTTTTTTTTTCCTTTAGTTGATGGCTTTGTGCGATTAGCACATTTAGCCAGTGTCAAAGTAATTTTTCTTACAAGTACAGTAAATAAACAATATTTCCATCTTGTATGATGATGCTGATGATAATAGAAATGAGAAGTAAGAAATGATATACCCTCCAACCCCTCGAGTATTTCAGTATAGATGTGTGGGGCTTTACTAAGTCCTCGGGCGGACTTCTTGAGAAAATTTGAAAAGTGACGTTGCACTGTTTTGTTTCATTTGCCAACACTCATGCACACTCACGAACACTTAACGGTTAATATTCCACCATTATTTCACATTAATATTCGACATAACACAAATTTTAGAAAATAAAGCAAAACCGCAGGCATGACTCTTCACTTTCCCGCCAAGAAGTCCTAATCATAAATTACTGTAACCTAAAAGTTATTAATGAACACTCAATTGACGGAACAAAATAGTGACATCATAGTATCCATTCCCTTACAATTTCTATAGAAAAAAATCGTTTTGACAGTTGTTAAAAAGTTTCTCTACTGACTAACTAGTCAACTAGCCAATAGTGAACAGCACGCTTTTAAAAACACAATAGCATTATTTCTAATGATTCCAACGTCATTATCTAAATTATCAAATTAAAGAAAACGACTCCACTCACATTACTAATTAAAGATGAATCAATTTCTCAATTTCTACAGTTTATTAACAAACTGAGTGGTAGAGCCACGCTGCGTTGCAGCACGAAATGGGTCGGCTCGACCGGCGTAATACTCGTACCACCCTTTCACAGAATATCGGCGTGAAACAATAGCACACGTTGCTGTTGTGTTTCGTCCGGTGAGTGAAAGTACCGGAGGCCCATCTCTCAGCCCTCCCCCCTCCCAATTCCTACTCCCTTCTCAAGATCCAACTTTTTCCATCTGCGATTACTTTAGTTTTGGGTGTCCATGGGCGGCGGTGATTACTTTCCATCAGGTGACCCGCCTGCTCGTTTGCCTCCTTTTAATATTAAATAAAAAAATAAAAAATTCGTTGGCTAAATATTTGTTATTGTATGGAATGTTCCTTATTTGCCCTGACGCTTGGAAAAATCTTGACACGGGAATGTTACTTAACATTAGCGCAATATTAATAATTTTAAAGGTATTCGTATAAAAGACATACCTTCTTATGTACCGGATATTTATTGAATAGAACAATTTATGAAAGTATTATATTTTGATTTTCTTAATTAATTATTAATAATTAATGAATTATATAGTGTTATTAACACGGAGAGCCATTCATTTTGTTCATTAACTTTTTTATATTTAAATGTCAGGTCATTGAAATGGATGGGTAAAATTGTAGATGGCATGACGTAGCGCTGTAGATTTCGTAATAAGATTTTATTGAAATACACCTACCCCCGTGCTTCAGAAGGCACGTAAAGCCGTTGGTCCCGGATGTATAAACAGTCGTTAACAACCAGGTACCGATTCGCGCTGGTGTGGTGGTTTATTGCCCATTTTCCTTGTGCCAGCAGCGGGGACATAAAAGTGAGCTGGTGATCTGATGATGGTCATGAAATAGCACATGAGTTTTACACATATTCTATTGCACAAAAAAAAGTACAAACAGTATTCACCAAAACGTTTTCACATAAATCTCATCCACCTTTTAAAGTTTCTAAACTATTCGCCAATATTTCAGTTCCACCTGAAACATATCAAATTAGAAGCGTAGTAGAGTAGATACATTCCGGCCTGCTGAGATTAATTGGCGTGACCAAACTACATGTACAAAATAAGGAAACCCAGAAGCTAAGCTTAAGGCGACACACTGAAAAAATGCACCAACTTTCGGCGAATAGTTTAAGATTATAATAAAGATTCACGAATCTGAAATGTTGATATAAGTAAATTCATGTCTTTATCTTGAATTTGCTAGCTAAAATACACGATTGTATAATTTTGACTCGATCATAATTATTTTCGAAAACACTACAAAAAAAACACTATTGTTCAAATTACAACAGAATTATTTAATTGATATGCTTGGAAACCAGTTGAATCTATTGATAACATTATTATTCGTAATTTAGTTGCTGCATATTTTAATAACTAATACCAATAATAATAAAAAAAAGATACCATCAAAAACAAACTTGTAAAAAAAACCAAGTCTCGCAACTCAGTTCTTCTACCGTAAAAAGTTGTGAGATCCATGTAATACCAAGTTCTCAATATCAAAAATCTTTTATGTTTTAAATAAATAGATTGACTTGGGCATCGCATGAAAACACAATGTATCTTACAAGTAATACATATATTATATTAAATTAGATTAGATTACATGAGATTCTTTATCGAATTTGGCTAATTGCGGTTGATAAATTAGTATTACGGACACTATAAGTTGCAACTGTACAATCGACAATTGGTTGTTTATTGTTTTCTATAGTTTACGCGAACACTGCACATTGAATGAAACAACTTTTACGGATCTACTCGCGTTTATTTTACTACTTTTTAATGTGTGAACGTGCCCTAGAAGGGCCTAACCATTACATCAGATCTGATAAGCCACAAATACTCGCAAGAGAACAACGATTCATCCCTAAGAAAACATCCTAATTTCAATAGAGAATGGTTGGAATCTACCACCAGCATGGGATCCCATCGTACAAAATATTAAATCCCCACCCCAACACCATACTGCCAGACCAAAAGATACTGTAAGCTCTTTCTGCGTAAAACGGCACGCACCTGATTAAATTTAAATGAGGGTATACAAGCTACTAACTAATTATGAGACGACTTACACCTCAGTCTCCCTGTGACCACGGGGCCCTGCAAAGGGTTCGAAACGTCAGGATAAACATTAAAAAGTAATGTGTAAAATAAACACCAGTAGATCCGTAAAAGTTGTTTCATTCAACTGGTTGTTTTTTTCGGTAATAAGCCCGCGGGACAATCCAACTGTTGCGAGATTTCGTGTCCGTGATATGTTGTCTATGAGCAACGCACGCTCGAGTGCGTTTGTACGAAGCTTAACTTCTGCATTCTCCTTATTTTGTGCTACATGTCCCAGTTAACCTATCTCAAACTCTCAACTTCTGTCAGTGAAGAACAATTTGCGGTGAGTTTCGATTCAGATTCACCTGCAGGGCGCTGACATGTTGATAGACGTTTTCAACTCATCGTCAAATACTTGACCTACATTGCGAAAGTTGCTAACATGCAGGATTGCGACCCCAACGCGCATCAAGCCACCTCAACGAAATCTTTAATTCCAATCTCTCTTAAGTTATGTGGATATTAGTCAGATGCGTTTTTAAACAAACTCATTATGCCTGCGCACCTTGAAACGTATGTTAAAGTAAATAGTTCCTTAAATATCATCATCACCAGCTCATAATGTCTCCACTGCTGGGGCACGAGCCTTCCCTATGGATGGATTGGGAGAACGGGCCATAAACCACCACGCGGGCCCAATTGCGGATTAATGGATGTTAACGACTGCTTACAGTAGCCGAGACCAACGGTTTTACGTGCTTGCAAGCACGGAAGACCTTGAAATGATACAAATTTGGTCACCCATCCAATGACCGGTCTTTGCGTAAGTTGCCTGACGGCAGCAATTGCAGACTGGGCGCTTTATTAAAGTTACTACAGTTCTTCCAGTAGAAGTCTCTGTGTGTTAGAGATGTTACGGAAATATGCTTATGTGAAATTGTTATTAAAATAAGAAGGCAAAGTAAAGGTATAATTTTAATAAAAAGAAATGCATATTTCATAAACATTCTATCAGCCATAGTATTATAAAATACTGCGCTAGGTATAGCACTCCCGTGACAATAGTCACGTGGGTGACACAAGCCTACGTCATCAAGCCTACATCATGGTTCTCATGGATAGCGGCGATGACGTAGGCTTCTGTCACCCACTTGACTATTGTCACGGGAGTGCTATACCTGGCGCAGTAGTATAATGCTATCAGCAACCACGATGACAATATAAGAGGAAGCAAAAGCAAAACAAAAGAAGGTTAACATTATTAAAAGTAGAAAAATATAAAAAGTATAAAACTTAAAAAAGAGTATTTACTTCGTAACAAGAGGCTTCTCAATTACTATTCATATCTCTACGTTCACTCGGGATTCACACTTTATTTGATAGCTTAAGACTTTTTATGTTGCCAAAATATGACTCTTCGTTCATTTTTATTATTGCCTGATGTTTTATTTACTACTCTGTAGGTGTGCCTTGGGATTTACGCGCGCTACGAAGAATATATGCGAAACGATGGCTGATTCATGTGTCTTGTATGAATGCTGATAGTCTTAAGGTTTTGTTTTTATTGATATATCGTTATAATAATATCTTAGTTAGAAACGGATTGTAAAAGAATGCAGCTTTCAGTCCCATCAAGGGCAGTAACTTTTTCGGTAGTAACGTTAGTAGGTACCTCCTTATAAAAAAATATGATTGTTATCTCAGGAAAAAAGGCACTAAAAACTAAGGAAAGGAAAGGATAATATAATTATAATTAAATTTATTTGTGAGAAACTGCTGCCATAAGTAGGCTTCGAAGAAACCTTATTCATTATCGGTGATCGGGATAGGTATTGCTAAATGGAATGAATAAACTTGAACGTTGATGTTAATACGGATAAGACTGCGGGATTGCGGGATTACGTATACTTTATTATTGAGAATGACGCGCGACCTTGAAAATTCGATAAAGTACAATAATAATAGAAACATAAAATATGTGATGCCTAAAAAAAAGAAGTAGTCATTAATTAAAAAAGTCGCCGCTATTTCGACCTTTTTTGTTACAGTACCGATTGACAGAAAAATCGAAATGTGGGGGTCTGGTTGCATTCCAAACACTAATCTGTTTGTAAAGTACTGATTTCTAAAAAGGTGTTTAATTATAATGTCATTACATTAGAATCCCGGCATTCCGAAGGCATATCCATGCTAAGATTACGTTCAGCAATCCCACAAAATAGCACTACCTATCGCGATCACTGTTCGTTATGGATACCCGTGATTATTATGTAAATAGAGTGCAATATATTACCATTTTTATTTAAAAAAAATAAGGTAATCAACAGAAGACTAATAAAATTACGCAGTTATTACGACATAACTACCTAAAAAAAACATTTAACAACAATTTTATTAACTAACTGTCTTAAAAATTATTGTTACATTTAGGATGTACATATTGCAGTGATCCAAAGTGACAAAAAGTTATTGTGTTACCATAAAGCACTATTTCATAAAATAGTATTTGCATATTTTAGTACCGAGTGTCGCTATAGTGCCATACTTACATACATTAGAAAAGACAACGAAATACTTTATGTCGGGCCATCTGAAACCTTTTAGATCTGCATGTTGGACTAGAGAGAAGTCTTGTTTTCATAAGGTACTTACTACAAGGGAATCCTTTCCTCAGTTCAAGATACTAGATAGTCGTATATGTTCTGATTATAATAGTATAAAGACTATTCACGTCGTTAGATTCCAGCAAAATCATGATTAAATACGTAAACGCAGGTTGCGTAATGGGATAAATCAGGGAGACCATTCGTACCCTAATTAATTATACGTGACCTAAAGGGAAGAAGAATACTTGTGTGTGTTGTGGCGGCCCGAGTCGCCACATAATTTATTATCATCACGTATCGGTTAAAGAGTTTGTAAGCACATTCCTAAACGCGTGCAGATCCGATAAAGATATGTCACGGCATCCTCCCTCCAACATCTACATAGTAGTACTGTATAAATAGTCGTGTAAGGTTTAGATAATAAGTTAGTTAGTAACAATGTAGTCACTGCAAATATACAACATCACATAAGAGACGCAGTCGTTATTTACCATCGCCATGGAACCTACCATCATCACAACCTCGCATACATCCATACTTCGACGGAACACTGGTGACCCCGCTCAAGCAACAAGCAACCTTCCAATGGAGTACCCGAAAAAAAAAAACACGTGAGCCATTTGTAATATCTACACATCAACCATGGCAGTAACATTCTGTTCAGCGACGGACGCAACAAGAATATCAAAATTAAATCACTATGCCGAGCTACAGCGAGCTGCGACTGCGTCATTTAACATCATTCTATGGCTCCCACAACTTTGGCTTCCTTTCCGGCACATCGTATTAAGAACGTTTTATCGACAAAGGCAAAAGAAATAAGGTACCGAGAAAAACAATACGATATAGAATATACTAACGATTTCATAACTGCACACATTACGTCATAAATTGTGCAGCGCAGCGAACGCGCAAGAATTTCCGACGCAGCACTTTTCGCCGTTTACTCTACGCTTGCGCAAGGTCAAGTTCACTGCAGAAAGAACACAATATATCACTTATTCATCACGATAATGAAAAATGAAACAAAGGAAAATAAGCATAATATGTATACAACGAGTATTCACCCGTTTAACCGCCTCACTTTTACCGACTGACAAAGTGGTTTGAGGTATGTTATTTATAATTACGGGAAGAGATATTTAGAAGCATTATTTTACCAGTCGATGGTTTTATGAGACGCTTATATGCTACTAGCTACCTCCAGGCGAATTGATTTCTCCGGTTATCTGGTAAAGAGCCAAGGAATACGCCAGTTCGAGGATAATTATGAAGCTATAATGAAGTTGTACTCAAAATGAAGATATTCAACAAGTTTAAAATGCTTTGATTGTGCAATAAAATACAGCACAAAAATGAACCATGTTAGGGTAACTAAAGTAATAATAAGATGTTAGTCAATTTTAATAATATTTTTTAGCTATGCACTTATTTCCCTATATTAAGCATGTATACTGAATGCAACATGTCTTATCTCTATGTACTTAATGTTTAATCCTAGTCAATTCTAATTTTTATGTTTTGTTATTATATATTTTATTAAGTCTAAATAGTTCAATTTATTATTAACATGTAATGCGTAATTTAAAGTTCATTGCAAGAATATGCTTATTTTAAAGCTGTACTTGTTTATGCCACTTAATTTGTGTGTTTATTTATAGTCTTGGTATAACGTGATATAAAAATAATATTAGTAACAATATTATGACGTTGAGAGGAATTATAAAAAATATTCGTGTACGTAAATGTAAAACGACCGATGGTTTTTTAAAAGGTATACTATAATAAGTATTTTGTTCAAATACAAGGAAACAGCTCTCTTAGCAGCATTCAGCAATCCAGCCTGCCTCAAGGTTCCATCGCAGCAACGTATCGCTTCCTGGATCCTCGGCATCACTCGACGGTCAAAATAAGTACCGTCGCACTCCACACGTCTCGACTCACAGCAGACATGGTAGCACACGCTCGTCTCGAGTCACGTAGACTGGAGAACGCTCGTTTTGTCAATGAAGACTTGAGCACGCTCATCACGACTTAACGTGGATTAGAGCACCACTGGCATCTCCAAGCTGAAGACCTGATGGTTTTTTTTTTATTCCCTTTTTCAAGAGGGGGAGTACTGTGGCGGCCCGAGTCGCCACATAATTTATTATCATCACGTATCGGTTAAAGAGTTTGTAAGCACATTCCTAAACGCATGCAGATCCGATAAAGATATGTCACGGCATCCTCCCTCCAACATCTACATAGTGGTACTGTATAAATAGTCGTGTAAGGTTTAGATAATAAGTTAGTTAGTAACAATGTAGTCACTGCAAATATACAACATCACATAAGAGACGCAGTCGTTATTTACCATCGCCATGGAACCTACCATCATCACAACCTCGCATACATACATCCCTCAACGGAACATGTGTCGAGAAAGTTTCGTGTACATAGCTTATTTATTATTTCTTATTATTTCTATTTACATTTTGAATTCAAAATGGTTTGTTTATATCGTAATTGGAAACAGTACTTGAAAGACGAAAGCCATTACCCATCAATTGTACAGATGACTCGATCTCAATGATGGTGGCTATTGCCCAGCAGTGGGACAGTCATAGGCTATTTACAACTTTACTTATTCCTATTATGTTCTTACACCCGTTTGCACTAAACTTATAAATCGCCTAAGTCTTTGCCTACTATTACCCGGTCAAGTTAAGTCGGCACCTGAGTGTAAGCGACGTTTTCGAGCCAGGTGCCGAGTTAACTTGACCGGGTAATAGTTAAGCCAAGACTTAGGCGATTCATAAGTTTAGTGCAAACGGGTGTTAACCCGTCCCGCGCCGTAGGTATAATTAGCGGGCCCCCTTATGCACTACCGGTAGTACGTATGGCGCGCGAGGACTGTGCACATTAACAATAATAGCTTTGTTCCATTCTTACAATTCAATAAGTAAACATATCTTCTTTCTTTCTTTCTTTATAAAAAAGAGATTCTCAATCATTTGTAAAGTCCTCAACGAGGCTTTGTAGTGTTTAAGCGTAGGAATCGAATTAACGATATTTTCCCGCTTAAATCACTTTGAGAAGCGAGTGGGTTGAAGTTTTCATTTTCAGCAGTTTTGAAGTGCACTCCGCTTGTTTTTCACAAAGCAGTGCTAATCCCCACTAGCCTATCAAGTGGTGCCGACATCAAAGGCTGTTCGGAGAGTTTGCGTTTGGTGCCTTTGCCGAGATTTTATATCGACCACGTTGCGATGGGTCCGCGCCGCGCCCACTCGACCCGCTAAGACTCGACCCGAATAATAATAGCAGATGTTTTACAACTTATTCAGTGTCATTTGTACAAAGAGGAAAAGTGATTTTTAAAAAATTATATAAAAAGACCGTCGACAATCATTAAATTTTTAAACCACAGTCTGTCAGTCTGTAAATTAAGTGCGGCAAATGTATCAAAAACCTACGATAAGCATACTCGTAAAATGAGACGATTGAGACGCTTACAATCCTATGAACAGGATATAGCATACTTTTGTTGCGCTTTGAAGTACTGATCTATTTGGATCTCCAAAGTACTACATCACCTGGTGTTTGGCTAGCTAGTCCCTTGGACTACCGGAACACCATCCTCGGTCAACCAAAAGTTAACCAAAGTCTCAAAGTCAAAATCTCAAAGTCGAAGTCTCAAAGTCGAAGTCTCAAAGTCGAAGTCTCAAAGTCGAAGTCTCAAAGTCGAAGTCTCAAAGTCGAAGTCTCAAAGTCGAAGTCTCAAAGTCGAAGTCTCAAAGTCGAAGTCTCAAAGTCGAAGTCTCAAAGTCGAAGTCTCGAAGTCACAGTCTCGAAGTCAAATTCTCGAAGTCGAAGTCTCAAAGTCGAAGTCTCGAAGTCGAAGTCTCGAAGTAGAAGTCTCGAAGTCGAAGTCTCGAAGTCGAAGTCTCGAAGTCGAAGTCTCGAAGTCAGAGTCTCGAAGTCAAAGTCTCGAAGTCAAAGTCTCGAAGTCAAAGTCTCGAAGTCAAAGTCTCGAAGGCAAAGTCTCGAAGTCAAAGTCTCGAAGTCAAGTCTCGAAGTCAAAGTCTCGAAGTCAAAGTCTCGAAGTCAAAGTCTCGAAGTCAAAGTCTCGAAGTCAAAGTCTCGAAGTCAAAGTCTCGAAGTCAAAGTCTCGAAGTCAAAGTCTCAAAGTCAAAGCCTATCAAATATTTTTGTGCTTTTGAATCGTCTAAACATTTCTTTAACTACTACCTACATAATTTTGTCAAAGTCTTGTCAACGTCACACAAATGAAATTTTGTATTTGAGAAAAAGAGACAAAACAATGATTAACTAAAATGCTTAAATAGTTTTTATGAATAAGGGGGCTAATATTTATTTTTAAAGATAATTTATTCAATCCATGTTTTATTAATATTTTAGAAGTTAAATAAATATTTGACCTTGGACAGCCCTGCAAAAATATCTGATCATTGGTGGAAGGCATATATAAATGTCGATCTAACTCGGTATAAGTATGTGATGATTTGTGGCCGGTATAAATATCGATTTCGAAAACGGCATAAGTATTTGACACCCCGGGACGCTTAAAAATATCTGATATTGCA
The DNA here is from genome assembly GCA_963082485.1 of Eudonia mercurella. Lineage (NCBI taxonomy): Eukaryota > Metazoa > Arthropoda > Insecta > Lepidoptera > Crambidae > Eudonia > Eudonia mercurella. Next base: position 18,020,582 of record OY720032.1, read on the forward strand.
CAACATCAAAATTATGTAATCCACTATCAGCATAAATATCTATTCACTGTTGTAAACGAATAACCATCGGATCACAGGTGGCATAAACTTTAGTGTTCTAAGTCCAGCGGTTACGGCTGTGCGATGTTGATCGCTCCCCAGTCAGTTAACTTTTATTTTATGTAATTAAATAAAAAAGATTCTCCTTATATACATAATATCGATGTAATAGTTAACTTCTGTGAATGGCGGCCGCTGTATGACGTCATACTGCAACGTTTCTCGCCTTTGTCAGGGCAATGAATGCGACCTTTGCTCGCGTACTCTCGTGAACCGTGATTGCGTGCACCGGACTGTTGAGCGATACGTTGCTATGCCACAAAATAGGGAGACTGCAGAAGGTTAGCTTCAAACAAATGCGCTCGAGCAACGCACACATAGACTACCTAACGGACATGGAATGTCGGACAATCTCAGATCAGTCCAAGCGCAGTTTTTTTTTTTTGAGAATGTTTTTACTATAGTCTGTTCATTATAGCTTAATACCGGTGACAGATGTCAAGTTGTCATGCCTAGAGTTGAGACAATACTGACGTAATTACATCTAATGATAATTGAAGTTATCAATTGAATATCATTATCCTAATGAAGATTTTTAGAAACTCCATATAAACATCATTTATTCAAGAAAAAAATAAAGACTAACTAATTTCTTGGTATGATTGGTAATTTAAAATTTATTAAGCTTTACTTGGTTTACTTTCCCAACACTAGTATTTATTTGTAATGAAATAACCTTGTAAAAGAGTATGTTTATTTTATTGTAATGTTCTGAAATTGTGATAAATGTGTGTTATGCGATAGTTTATTGGGATAAGCCTAATCTAACATATAATCACAAAACCAATTGTATTAAATTAAGTGATGGATTATAAAAAAAATAATGTTATTTTAATGTAGTCAAATAAATTCATACGCTTTTGCAAAGTCACGTTTTCGATTTTGATGACTTCTGTCACAGGTATCAAGCTATAATGAACAAACTATAGATAACTGATTGTCCCAAACGGCATTTCCAACGTCCCAGGACTTTTTTGGGAGCGGCGAAAAACTTAAAGGAAAAACAAGCCATGTTAAATAAAGCACCGTCAGAGGTTTTCTAGAGAGAATGGCATCACGCCAGCGTGTACCTTTCCCCTCCTAGATTCTCCAAGGGGTTCGGATTAGAACGGCAGCGGAACAACCCGAGGGCGCCTCTAAAGGCTAGGACCTCAGCTCGGGTTGCCTGGTCGTGGGGGTTGGAAGAAGCGTCCAGGTGCATGTTTCCGAGGGGTTCGGATTAGATCGGGTGAGCGCAGCTATTGCGAAATTTCGTTTTCGTGAGAAGCTTACCTTCTGTGGGTCTCCTTATTTTGTGGCTAAGTTCAGCTCGCTTGCCCATACATACAAACATCTAGGGTTGCTAGGTCACCAAACCTAATAGCCGGACAGACCAGCCAGTTTGGCCGGACATTTGGGTAAAAAGGCCGGACACCCTACATAATTGAGGAGTGTCTCAGTATTAATAGGTAGGTACGACAAAAAAAATTGTATGTAAATTCAAAGCTTTTTGATTGTTACCATAAATTTTGTTAAATTTTAATGAAATATAAATAAAATCGAATGCCAAATCAGTCTAAGTACTTTATTATTATTTAAAAAAAAAGGAAAATGTAAAAAGCCGGACACCGTTTATTTTGGCCGGACACGCAATCAAAAAGCCTAACTGTCCAGCTTTATCCGGACGCCTGGGAACGCTAATACATCCTACAGGATGACGTCACACGCAAACACGTCCCACGGTTGTTAATTAATTCTATATCTTGAAATTTGGTTATTTGTATCATGGTACTATGGTACCATGTCTATCCAACCTCTTTGGTACTAAGTGTGGAGTAAGCTTAGCACACTTTCTTAAATATTTTTTTTTTTTTCAAATTCTAAAGTTTACGCAATTACTGAAATGAAAACCTTAAAAAAATGCGCCTTACATATGTTTTGCACTAGCGATCACCTGCGACTTCGTACGTGTAAACAAACTTTTGAAGGTCATCTGTGCAAAATTTCAGCTTGAAACCCTTGAACCTAAAATACTGAAATTTTGCCGCTGCTCAGCCTGTCAGTGAATATTTTACATAGATATGGTGGAGCACGATGGCGCAGTGGTTACTGCGCCTGGTCTGCGATTACTAAGGTTGAGCATCTTTCGCAAAAGCTCGTCATCGGATGGGTAACCAAAAATCTATCATCTCGAGCACCATTAATATAAACGACTTTTTAAATAAAAAATAAACTTTCTAAATAAAAATATATTAACTCTCCAAATTACTAAAACTTAACATGTAGGTAGGTATAATCAAATCCCCGTTGCTCTGCGTAATACACGAAGCGTGACATTAATAAATAATACTTTGAAGTTCACCATCGCCGTAAAAATGTTGCTTTATAAACAACCCACGCGCTACTCAGGAGTAATTGCTGGTGCCGCTGTTTGATCGTAAAATGTGGATATGTGAGATTGTTGCTTGAAACAATGATATGGCATACCTACCTGTTACATAAAAAAGTAGGGAAAGAGAGTTTGAATAGAGATTCAATTAATTATGTCGAATAGCCATTTCATAAGTATTATTTCTTTCATGTTTATAACGTCTTGTCAAATTAAAGAGAGATGAAAAAAATAACTTATTGTATTATAGAGGAGCTCGATAGCGCAGTGGTTAATGCGTTCGATCTGCGATTGCTAAGGTAAATAAACAACAAGAGGCCGGTCATCGGATGGGTAACCCAAAAATGTATCATGTCATGCTTCTCTGCTTCGGAAACGTAAAGCTTTTGGTCCCGCGTTTTGGTTTATGGCTCGTTCTCCAGCTCTATAGGCCGTTCTACGAGTGGAAACACCCTAGCCGTGGTGACATAAAATGAGCTGATGACGATGTGATGATAATTATATCATCATCGCCAGCTCATATACGTCCCCACTGCAAGGGCACGAGCCTCGAACCGAACCACCACGCAGGCCCAGTGCTGATTGGTGGTTGTTAACGACTGCTAATACAGCCGGGACCAACCGCTTTTCGTGCCTTCCGAAGCACGGAGGAGCTCTAGATGATACATTTTTGGTCACCCATCCTATGACCGGCCATTGCGAAAGATGTTTAACCTCAGCACTCGCAGACCAGGCGCGTTAACCACTGCGCCATCGAGCTCCTCATTATTATATCATGATTATCATTATGATTATATAGATAAACGAAAATAGCTTTTGAAAAAAGATGTTACGCCTCATGTTAAACATGGTATCCAAAACATATTAAGGAAACAATCAAAATGACGTTAAATGTTCCGAGCCACGTTAATACAGAAAATGTGTTACATCCAACACATCAACTTATATTATTCTTTCAGCTCACGCCCTCAACTTTACAAAAAATGGATGTAACATGTTACACGCATACCTACGTTATTTCACTTCTTCCAAGAAGTTTTATTGTCGGCTGAAAGGAGGGTTTTATTTTCATGATTAAAGATTTTTTTCTTATGACTTGTGTTTTTATGTGTAGCTTACAACATGTGTGGATTAAAAACGTACCAGTTTTGACTATAAAGCTGAGTAAATGACAAAACTATTATATTAAAGCCATATTCGGGTAAACCTATATTTATTAAAAAAAGATTTTTTAACAAAAAAATCCTTGATCGGTATTTGAACCCTCACTCTTTGACATTCCTGGTCGAGTGTTTAAACAATTAGGGCTTTCGAGGCTGTCAAAGGGTGCGAGTTCGAATCTCGGTAGCGGCCATATATTTAACACTTTACATATTCCTACCTTGCTACAGCATGGGGTCCTTTAAACGAGGTGAAGAAGTAACTTGTAGTCAAAGTAAGGACGGCTAGTGCGGCACAATTCTCCTCCACTAGGTGTCTTGGGTTCCGATCCGATCCAAACCCCTCATAGAAAGAAGTAGCCCTCTAGTAGGGCACGGGGACACGCTCTAGTGCGTGATGCCGTTCCCTCTAGAAAACCTCTGACGGTGATTCGTTTCACACGGCTTGAGGAACCCTTTAAGTTTTGCGCCGCCCCCAAAAAAGCCCGGTGGAGCTGAAAATGCCGTCTGAGGTAATCAATAAACTCTCTCAAAAAAAAATTGGTTTCTTGGTGAGCCAGGTGTTTCTTTTTACTTGTGGTCGCCCAGTGGTCGAAATTCGACCGTAATTTTATTAAGGCTGCATGGATTGTATCCTAAGCAATGAAAAATTAAAAGATAGAGTGTGAGTTTGGATTGGCATTGACAGATGTAGGCCGCTCCTCTTCCTTTTTTGAATTTTTGAAAAGAGTATATATACATGTGTCAAATACATGGGTAGTGTTTGTAATGTCTGTTTTATTGATTTAATGTATTTTTTATGCATAATTTAAAAAAAATATTCCGCAATCCTTCTCTATATAAACTATAAGTGTACGAAATTTCATACTCCTCCGTCCGTCCTTTTCTTAAAAAGGGGTTCGTAAAGAGTTTAAAAATCACCTCCCTGGACTCCATTTCCACTTAACATCAGGTGGAGTAGCCGAGCTAAGTATAAAAAAGTACTGGTGTAGTATATCGATGATTACATACATACAATAAAAAAATATACGTCATTTGTTTTAAAACAAATGCCACCGTTCAGTGGTTGCTATTTTCCAACAATACAAGCCATTGTTACCGATCTCGCGTGCTATTTTCCTACGTTGTGTAAGCCTCCGTCCCGGCTAGTTTCGACTGCCGCTCTAGTTTGCCCTACATTGACGTTTTTCGGATGTTGCATCAAAATAATAGGTCTGTTTCAATCGTAAATGGGGAAGTATTTGAATACGAAGGTTTAAAGGTTTCCTATAGTTATTGTTCATACCCACATTTCGAATAATCATATAAGATTTTTGATTTCATTTTTTTGATTTTTCATGTCTGGATTTGTGATTGCGGTTGATGGCGAAATAATTTGGGCCTTTTTAATTATTTTCGCTTGGTCTTCGTCACGCCTTCTGCCAATAAAGCCGAAGCTCGTATGTGGAAGCGTACTTCACCCGGAATCCTTTATGTTTCCCACACTCACACTAATTATCTAGCCCCAAGAAAAGCTTCCTTAAGAAACTCGATAAATGCTTAACTAGACAACGGAATAACATACTTAATATACATAAATACATACTTATTTTACATAAGAAACACACAGACCCGAAACAATTTAGAAAAACAGGTATTTCTAAATTGATCCGACCGGGGATTGACCCCGGGACCTCAGAAATGGCGACGCCATGAAAACCGGTGTGCAAGCCACTCGACCAAGGAGGTCGTCAAAGTAACTATATCGACTTACACTCACGATCAAAAGATCGTCGAATGACATGACGCATGAGATCTTGAGGCTGCTCGATTGTGGAATGTATTGCCTATAACAATCAGATATGCTAAAACGTCAGCAACTTTTAAGAGACTAGTGGAGAATCATTACTTGTCCCAAAAACTATCGTCACTGTAATATGCTTTTATATTTTATTACGCATTCTTATATTATACCTAATTATAACTGTAATGTTTGTATCAATTATATGTTAAGTATTTATTATTATTTATTGCTGTGTTAGTTATACTATAATTATTTATGGTACACCGACGCGACGACAAGCCCACTTCAAACTCAAATATTTTTTGTCCATCCAAAGGTTGTCTGGAAGAGATCACTCTTAGTGATAAGGCCGCCCTTTGTACGTGGCGTTGGTAACATCTGTACTAATATTATAAAGAGGAAACCTTTGTATTTTTGTATATATGTATGTTTGCAATACGAGGAGCTCGATGGCGCAGTGGTTAACGCGCCCGGTCTGCGAGTGCTGAGGTTAAGCAACTTTCGTAAAGGCCGGTCATCGGATGGGTGACCAAAAATTTATCATCTCGTGCTCCTCCGTGCTTCGGAAGGCACGTAAATCCGTGGGTTCTGGCCGCATTAGCAGTTGTTAACAACCACCAACCCGCACTGGGCCCGCGTGGTGGTTTAAGGCCCGTTCTCCCTATCCATCCATAGGGAAGGCTCGTGCCCCAGCAGTGGGGACAAAAATGAGCTGATGATGACGAGAGCTTTGCCTATAGCAGTGGGACAATCATAGGGACAATCATAGGTTATTTGCTTTGTTATTGAAGACTAGCGGCCCGCCCCGGCTTCGCACGGGTGTACTTTTATTTTTAAATATTTTTTTTTAATTTAGCCTATAGCCTTCCTCAATAAATGGACTATTTAACACAAAAATAATTTTTCCATTCGAACCAGTAGTTCCTGAGATTAGCGCGTTCAACCAAACAAACAAACTCTTCAGCTTTATAATATTAGTGAGTATGATTATAGTATGATTTATTTGCCTTATTTTTCCCACAAAACATTCTCTCACATGTATTTATTTTGTTTCAAATGCAGCGGCGGTTTGGGGTGGTGGCGACAGGTTGACACACACGTGCAGCGAGTGACATCACTAGTTTGCTTATTGTTGCCCGAAATAAAGGAATATTCTGGCTGAACAGGTGCCAAGGATTTTGCCATAAAATAAGGAGACTACAATGATTAAGGCGAAGGGTAAGGCGCACTAGCACCGCTAATGGATTTAATTTGATAACTGCTAAACTGGTTTTTTTTTTCAAACATTGCGGACCTTCCGACACAAGGCAAACATCTATTATTTAACAATTGTGCACTACTTTTAGGTTTGTTATTGTATTCATTCGCTAACACCAAAAGTGGCCATTGTTTGTGAATAAATGCGATAGCCCGTTTTGTGAATAAACCACGCAACAAAAAGTAGTGCACAATTATTAAATAAATACTATGGATGCTTTCCTGTTATCGGACGGTACGCAATCTTTAAAAAAAGATCCGGTCCGTTAGTAATTGTCAAATTATCAATTGGTGGCGCTAGTGTGCCTTATCCTTCGCCTTATTGATTAATGATTAATCCTTGGGAGCCTTTGTCCAGCAGTGGACGTCCTTTGGCAGAGATGAGATGATAAGATGAAGGAGACTGCATCATGTAAGCTTCATACGAACTCGCTCGAGTAACGCAAATACAGACAACCTCTCACCAGCTTCTCGCCTCGCCATCATCATCATCAGCTCATTTTATGTCCCCACTGCTGAAGCACGAGCCTTCCCTATGGATGGATAGGGAGACAGGTCATAAACCACCACGCGAGCCCAGTGCCTCGCCAGCTTTTATTTATTTAGGGTTCTGTCTAATTATTGTACGATGTCTTTTATTTTGTATATTTTGTTTTTTTATAAAGATAAGATAGTGTTTAGTATGTGCATTTTTATATCTTTATACAAGGTCACATTTTATCAACTGCAAATATTTTGAGGATAAATTCAACAACATATAAAAATATTTTTTATGAAAAAACCTTAAATTTTTATACGCCAGTTTTCAAGAAAAACGCCAAAAGACATTTCTATTAAAAAGTAAAATAAAGCACTTTCGGTAGTTTCAACTCAAAGGAGCCGAAACAGAGAGGCCGCAATGCCTTCACCGCTTACACGTGCCCGTAGTTTCATTTAAAGGAGCCGACAGAGAGGTCGCTCTTAAAAATATTACAATTTTTGTGTCAGGAAAAGTTAAAAAAAACTAGCCTGACTTTTTTTTAAATGCTAGGGCCTTATTTCTCTGATATAATTAGATGTTTTGTCAAAATATTGGCAGTTGATAAAATGTGACCTTATGTATATAAAAATCTTCTGTGCGTGTGTATGTTATCGAACTCCTTCTAAATTTAATATGTGTGTTCAAGTTGATTCGAGAATGGTTTAGATTTACAATTGGACCCGGTAGGTGGCGCTGCTATAGGGGTCCATCATGGGATACGGGTGTTCTTAAGCGGACGAATGATTTGTTTGTTTTGTTGTCATGGAAACTGTCAAAGCGGTACGAAGTCCGCCGTTCAGCTATAGTTACAAGTAAATACCAAGACTGTTAGTTGTTTATTAGTTTTTCTGTCATTTTCAGACTTCGCTTTTTCCTCACTTTATCCATTCTTGTACTTTACATATCAAAAAATATCTGCTTTTTTATCTTGCGCAATTAAAGAGTCTACTATCGGCTTTATCTTTACTTATCAAGCGATATGAAGGTTAAACGTCTCCTTGTTGTAGAGAACAGGAAATTCTGAATATGATTAGATAATTTAATAGACGTGACATTGTGTCAATCTCACAGTGAAGTATTTTAATATCCGGAATTAAATTAAACCTTTTGATTTTTATACGACTAGGAAAATAAACTTTTTTTTATACATATAGCTCGGCAAATGACTCCACTCCACCTGATGTTAAATGGAAACGGAGTCAAGATGCAAGGACAACTGGTGCAGCGTGGAACAACACAGCATCAGTCACCCTCACCCTGCCGGCCCACAAGGTGTCTCTTCACGCCTCGTTTGAAGGACCCCATGTAATAGGAAGGAGGGACGTGTGCTGGTAGACTATTCCATATTCAACTACTATTTCATTACTTACTGACTATTTCAACTTTATCAAAACAGTTGCTGCAAATTAATTTGAGCAAATCTTTTTTCCTATTGATATTGGTATGTGTAACTTTTGGTAAGGAACATGGATATTTAAGGCTATTATGCCTTCTGAGTAGCTTGCTTTTCTTGGTCGAAGGCTCTTCCAAAACCCGAACCCGGTAGAAGTAGAAGAATAAGTAGTCCAGTTTAAGTTTTTAGTTGTTGCGCCTATTCTTCTCCACAGCTCAAAAATAGACGTCCTGAATGGGTAGTAGGTAAAAATGTACGGACGATTCAAAAGCACTTTTCTTAAGATTATTTGAATAAAAAATTTTTACTTTGACTTTGACTTTGATACAATTTTTTGTTGTTTTTATTATTAATTTTTGGATTTTTGTAGTTTTGACTTCAATAAGTGCCTTTGAAGGCTTGAATTGAATAAATTATTAGAGTGTGAGTTTTTATTTAAATATTTAAGGGAATATTTATTTAATTCTGTTTTTTAGTATTTGTTGTTATAGCGGCAACAGAAATACATCAACTGTGAAAATTTCAACTGTCTAACTATCACGGTTCATGAGATACAGCCTGGTGACAGACGGACAGACAGACAGACAGACAGACGGACGGACGGCGGAGTCTTAGTAATAGGGTTCCGTTTTACCCTTTGGGTACGGAACCCTAAAAAAATAAAGAAGTAAATGTTGAAGGCTGATCGAGGAGAAAGGAAGAAGAAACAATATTGCGTCGATCCCAAATAAGATTGGGAATAGGGCAGGCAAATGATGATATGTATAACTATTGATTATCTTTCAGAAAACAGGTGTCTCTTATTGATTCTCCTTAATAAAAAACCTGTCGTGTCACAGGAAGATCCAATATGAACCAAAACACATTGTATGTATCGAATTCAATAAGATAGGTTACGTAAACGTATGTATGTACACTCGCTTGCACATCTGACAACTACAAACTGTCATAATTCCTCAATAGAAAGTCTATTACTACAAGTACTATCTATATATTAATACGTAAAGCAAAAACATTGTACCCCTTTTTACGAAAATTGCGCGGATGGAGGAGTATGAAATTTCGCACACTTGTAGTATATATAGAGAACGATTGTCGAATGTTAATATTTTTTTTAAATTATGCATAAAAAATACATTAAATCAATAAAATAAACATTACACACATTACCATGTATTTGACACACACACATACATACTCTTTTCAAAAATTTCAAAAATGGAAGAGGAGCGGAGCGTTTTTGTAATTTGGTGGCAACAAAATTTGCGTTAAAAATTATTTGTACATTTTATATATATACATATTTTTAATGTAACTATTTGACGTTAATATGTGCAATTTATATGCCTAAATTAATTAAAGGATTTTCATTTCATTTCATTTCTTTCGTTACATTATACTCCCCGAAATGTTGGTAATTGTTTTCGTACGATATCTTAAAAGCAGCCAAAACATGTTACCAGTGTAATCGACCCTTAAAAACTCATGGCTCAATAATCATGAATACATTTGGCTATACAATACAAATCTTTTAATTTTAGATATCCCAGGGAATAGTAAACGGGACCATTGAACAAAAGCAGTGGGTCGTTATGATAAGCAACCAACAAAAGAAACCCGCAACTCCATGAATTGCTAAGTATTTTTTGGTGAAAATTAAATAAGAATAAACGGACTTTCGAAATTACCTTTCACTTTATTCCAGTATATGTTTCATAATATTTAAAAAGAGATAAAAAAATATATTCGCATTCCGTCCCAAGAATCATCATCATCATCTCAGCCAAAAGACGTCCACTGCTGGACAAAGGCCTCCCCCACGGATCTCCATGAGGGGTATTTGCGTAATCGCCACGCTTGGCAGGCGGGTTGGCGATCGCAGTTGATTAAGAGTAACCTCAGAGAGATGCTGCTGCCCATCCTCTGGAATGATCCCTTAGTCGGCTTTTACGACACCCTCGGGAAGATATGGGGTGATGCAATTCTTTATCCCCGGCACCACACAGGGGTCCCAAGAATGTTCTATCAATATAAAAACAACACTAGATTTAGGTACAGACGCAGACGTCTGTAGTACATCAGACTGTAAAAACTGTAAACTTTCTTCAATTACGCAAAGAATAGCACCAACCCATATCTTCCCGTGGGTGTCGTAAAAGGCGACTAAGGGCCTTTAAGACCCCGTGCATGTCGAAAAGCATCCTGGGTCACCCGCGCGGTGGCGGGCAAACCACCACTAGGATTCCCAAGGAGGATTGGTGTCAGGCGGGCGGCCGGCCGTAAATACAAATGAACGTGGAAGATACGGACATTTTGCGTCGACCCCAGGGCTGGAAGAGGAAGAAGAAGAAATTTTTAACCATATGCCATATTTTTAAAGTTCAAACTCTAGTGAGGAAGTTTAACAGTTTGTTGCAGTCTTATGTGCAATCGTGTGTACTTTAATCAAAATTCCAAACGTAGATAATTCTCATATCTGCAGCACAAACAACCTTATACTAAATATCATCGTAATACCAACATACATTCAAAAATTATTATTACTGTGTAGGTACAAACCCTTTAAATATTTATATTAACTTGCACTCTGCGTTAATGCATTGGGTTATTGCTCAATAATTACCTACTTTTATGTAAATGCATTTATTTGTTCACGGTGTTTGACAGTGTATTAAAGACATTCGAACTCTACTGACGTATTTTAATTACATCTACGTAGATCTACATAGATCGTCCCGTGACAATTGCCATAATCAGCTAACAATTTAAAAAAGCTACAAATTTTGAACTAACAAGATTATTGTATTGATGGCCGCTGGGGCGGAACGGTCCTCGAGTGGCGACCGTGTACCGGAAAGCGCAGTGTGGGCAGGCGTCCAACAAGGTGGACCGACGATCTGGTAAAGGTCGCGGGAAGCCGCTGCCTGGATGCAAGCAGCACAAACCGGTCGTTGTGGAGATCCTTTGGGGAGGCCTTGGTTCAGCATTGGAAGTCTTTTGGCTGAGATGATGAAGATTATTGTAAAATGTGTAAACTGTGTTTGAATGTTGCTGTATTACTACGCTTGTTACGATGCTCCTTTCTGTATATTTTATTATAAATTAGTATAATTCTTTTTGTAAGCGAATATTGTACCTATTCTGTTATTGAGAGTCGGTGCGCAGCTCTACTACCGTAATTGCTTTCACGGTACTTCGTCCCAGCATTCGTCTTATTAGCCGTAAAACTTTTGAACAGCCAGTAACCCGTGCAAACAAGGCTATGATTCTGCTTTAAAACAATTACAATCGTGTTTATGTGACCAGCTGATTTTGACAACAGTATCGTTAACGCATCAACGTTACAACTACTATGGGTAAATGTCATAATCAGGCCAATGAGACAGTTTATCGTCAGCTCATTTTTGATGTCCCTACTGCTGGGGCACGAACCTTTTCTTTAGATGGATGGGGAGAACGGGCCATAGCAGTCGTTAACAACCACCAATCCGCACTGGGCCGGCGTGGTGGTTTATGGCACGTTCTCCCTATCCATCCATAGGGTAGGATCGTTTCCATGCGGGGACATTAATGATGGTGATAATATTTGATTCTTTCTTTGTTCATTCCAGTTTTGTTGTCACGCACCTAATAAAATTAAAGTTGCAACAACCTGTTGAATAAGCTTTTCACTTAGACGTTGTTGACGTTAGGCATTACAATAAACAATCTGTTACATTATCCAACTGTGAACAATAAACTTTTAATAGGACTTGATTTTCTGTAGCGTGCCCAAAGTTTTCTAGTTACGGTCCGAGCGCGCCGTTTGCTGCTCGTAATTGGATTATATTTGAGTTTTCAACAAGGAAAACAAGTAATGTACAGTCACGAACATTAACGTGTAAACAATGTAAGCAACAGAGTGGTTGATGCCTGGAATAAATTGCCCGAAGAAATTATAACAGCACAAAGTGTCGAATAGACTAGAGGTACCTACTACAACAAAATGAAATAAGAAACAAATAATTTGAGTTTAGATTGGATACAAGCAGCTATCAGTTGTTCCAACTGCCTGCCTGATTTACCTATAATAATTATAATAGTTAATAATAATAATGTTACTCTTGATACAATGGAAAAAGAGTTAAAACTTGTCAAAAGTTTTAATGATCGTGACTGTATCTACGTAAGTGCAATCGTCATCATATCTGGACATAAAATGCAAAGGTCGTATATAGAATAATTCACGGGCAAAAATAAAATTGACAATATTGTTTAAATTAAAGGCACTATATTAGTTTTTTCAAAAGTTATGTACAATAAAAAAGTACCTTTTGTTTTTCAATGAATTGACTAAACTCAACGTTAAATAACGTATTTTTTTTTATTACCTTTTATTATGTTGTTACTGTGACTTAGCGTACCATTATGTTCACATCCAACTTTATGCTTGTAAACACTAATAGCATATTATAAGGTTTTATTTTGAAATACGTTTTAAAGGTAAAAAATATTTTTGGAATAAAGGAATTAGAAATAAAGCTTACAAATATTTCAGATAGTCATTAGCTCGTACTATAAGCATGGATGGATCTCAAAAATGAAGAAAGATAGAATTAAAAGAATCAATTTGCTAGAAAGAGAAAAACTACGTTAATATAGTAATATAGGTCTCTGCCCATTGGATCGTATCATACCATGACCGTGCTAGGAACGTATCAGCCAAGGAAAGTAACAAGACACAGGCTACTTTGCCTACTACAAAGTATCAACAGCGTATCATAACCGTGTATAACGGGTTTAATGACAACGGTCAACAATTATTGGCGGGAATATTTTGCCGGTGCCGATACGCTCCGTGCATGGCACGCGACGGTATTGGTCGAAGACGGAACGGTCAGTGGTCATAGTCTCATACTTCTCAAACCAAAGAATATTCTTTTGCCTGACACGTTTCTAGCACGGTCGTGGTATGATATGGTCCAATGGACAGAGGCAGAGGTCAGATCCGACCATAAGCTGTTTATGCCCAGATAATAATATAGTATGATATCGGATATATCTGACCAGTTTAATGCTAATAACACTAATAAGTTCTTTACATTAGGTCCATATTTTGTTCTATTTTTATATTTGAGCAGCTGCATTTCATAATAAGACTGCTACAATACATCTGATGGCGACTGTACATACATTTTGCCGTTCCCAGAGTTTTAATTTTTGATACAGCCAACGACCAGCCTTTTTGCAAGTCGGAAATTGCGCCATCAAATATTTATTGAACTCTTCGCTAATGTGTTATTTAAATATCCTTTCGAATATTGGATTTGGGGTCTAGTTGTGTATGTTGCTACCCCATTTAATCTCGTGAGTGTCTTAAAGAGAAAATATGGAACATCTTTAAGAAGAAAAAGGAAAAATGTCGCGATAAAATTCATTTCTCTGTCAAAAACATTATGCTACCGTCTTTGTAATTTCATGTGTAGGTCGTCTTTATCTAGATAGATATATGTATTTGTATAATAGCTTCATCATCATCATCATCAGCTCATTTTATGTCCCCACTACTGGGGCACGAGCCTTCCTTATGGATGGATGTAAAAGTGGGCCATAAACTACCACGCGGGCCCGCCATCGCCAGTATAGTATATTATAGTATTAATATTATTACCTGTCTATTAACCAAAAAGTAACCTAATATTTAATATCGTAAAATTACTGTTTCTAAAGTCTGAAAGGTAGATTGTAACTTGGATATATACTGTTATAGAACCTACTATTAGTTTAAGCAATATTTTATTATTTCAAAGTAGAAAGTTCTTAAGTTGATTACAAAAGCAATATCGAGAAACAGCGATATGAAAATCCTTTATCTGACAACTCATCACTTTACAGATTTCAATATTTGTCTAAAGTGTTTGTTAAATTCTGACTCGACCTTAAATGAATTTGCTGATTCTATATTTTCGTAACTGATTTTGTTTACTCAAACGGTTTGTGATTATATTTATTTAGGTATACAAAGCAGACCGCTATTTGAGAAATTTTAATAAATTACTTTAAGCTAAGGACTAAGTATCTCTCCAAAAATATAACTGTTTTGAGAGTTGGGTTTCGTTTAACATTGATTTAATATAGACAATGTGTCAAAAAAAAGGATTTTTCACAGTTTTAACATACATATCGACGTTCTAATTTAGCACCAACAATCATTAATTCCGTTTTAAAATGAAAAGTGTCTAGTTAAGTTAATAAGATGTTTAGATAAAAATTACGTATTCTTTAAGTAATACCAGAATATTCTCTGTATACAAAACTTTATTCTAATCTGTTGATGCGGTGTGATTATATAACAAAGCCATCGTACAACGTATATTTGTAATAAACAAATATTATTACTTTAACATAATACTGGTAGCATTCACTTAGCATTAGCAGAGCTTATTAGAATCCTGACTAAATTATAAGTACATTTAATATTGATACCAAGGAAATGATATTAAATTTACTATCTGTGCAGTGCAGACAGACAAAGGGTCCATAGGGGCCGGAGGCGAGGCCGCTTGCTGAACACTCTGTGCGCTTCTTTATGCATGTTTTCTATAAAAAGTATACATACAACGCTAAACAAAATATATGTTACATTACAATAGAATATATTAGCAACAATGTTATTGTTTCCAAAATACAGAATTTTGAAATTTTCTCTATAAAAAAAAACCAAAGTCACCTCTAAACAGTATCTATTTACATGATTATCTTTTCACTTATTAAAGTACGTAGATGAAGTTAAGTGTAAGTACTTATACGTAATACTTATTTAAAAAACGAAAGGACGAAACTATTGTTTCATTCTTTTATCAAACATCTAGATTTAAAAAAATAGTATTTTTCATGTTTTGTAACTTGAATCCAGTGGATCACACACTATTCGCATCCCTTATGCTTGTAAGCAGATTGACAGAGAGCGCTGTTTCATGGTTTTAAGGCACTGATGCCTTAAATGCTCGCCAAATTGAGATGACCAGAAAGCAGCCAGCTACCATGTCCAAGCAAATCAAAGAGGAAATGTTGCCGGCATTCTTGGGACCATTTCCATGAGCTCAAAGTGAGAGGTCGTCTTTTATCGTAAGTTTTTATGTTACTAAGAAGTAAAAGTTTCCTCTTTTCTCTTTATCTTTTGTAATACAAAAACATACATTTCTATAGACCACTTGCAAGTCACAAGTATGTAACTATTTAATAGTAAATGCCTTTATTAGCTTGCAATTAGTAATTGATAAAATTGTTATCTCTAGATAAAAAATATTTATTTTGCCTTCGTTTTATAATTTGGAACACAAAAAACGATACTATTAAAAAGGTTAGGAGTTACTTTGTAGGTTTGTGTTTCAAATCGGTTTCTTATCCTTTAATCTTGAAAGCGCTTATCTTTTTTATTGAAATCTTCGTCCACGTTATCACCTGTATGTATCTCGAGATTCTTATTCCCTGTCTGCATTATAAAGTACCCTTATGTGTAGAACTCCAGCTTTCTAGTACCTAAGGTTGATGATTCGCTGAGGAAGAGCCCGATGGCGCAGTAAGCGCACTGGGTCTGCGATTGCTAAGGTTAAGCAACTTTCACAAAGACCAGTCATCGGATGGGTGACAAATAATTGTACATCTCGAGCTGCTTTACGTGCATTACGGGCTTTAAAAGCCATTGGTCTCGACTGTATTGGCAGTCGTTAACAACCACCAATCCGCACTGGACCCGGGTGGTGGTTTATGGCCCGTCCACAATATCCATCCATAGAGAAGGCTCGTGCCTTAACAGTGAGGACTTATAATGAGCTGGTGTGATGTGTGTTGTTGATGCCTTGCTGGCGTGAACTTTGGTGGTTGCTTTTAACGGTCTCGGCTCATCCTGACGACAGGAAGGGAAGTGCAAGAGATAGGAGTGGATATTTCGCCCGCTTGGTGGTTTATGGCCCGTTCTCTCTATCCATCCATAGGGAAAGCTCGTACTCCAGCAGTAGGGATATAAATATGACCTGAGGATGATGATGATGATGATGATGATGATGAAACTCAGCTGTTCCATACAAACATCAATATTCAATATTCAAAATGTATGGAACAGCTGAATTTTATTTTCGAGTTAGGGAGTTGGTTCAAAAGTAAAAGTTGTTCGTTTGTGTCACGGGAGTCATCTCAGAAGGTTTGGACGGTGATAAAAAAGTTAACCGGTATAAACATAGCCAACACTAATGCTGAATTTAGCGCTTCTCACAAAAGAAATAGTACATACAAAGGTTTTGTTAAAACTTTTTTGAGACTAAAAACGTGACAAAGACGAACTGTAAACTCCTTACGCTCAAAATAACTCACCTTACGATTATTTTTTCACACAGTTTTTTTTAACACACTTCATTGACCGAATTCTCGAGTGATCGTCAAACCGGCGGCGGCGGACGATGAAAAATCATGAGTCGAGATTTTATAAAAGATCCTCCACTCCCATAGTCGATGCTAGCGGCCTCTTAGGGCTGCAGGAGTGGTTTCAAGAAGCTGCCCTATATCATGAGTACTTCAGCCCTTGATTTGATATTGAACCTTAAAAGCGACTCGTTTCGGTCGGAAATACAGTGTAACCGTATAAAGGCTTGTTAATTTTACAAAGTAGGAATGTAAAAAGCGGGAAATGAGTGACTAGGCTGAATTAAAGAGTCACTCGAACTACGAACAGTATCGTAAAAACGATTACTATATAGTAAGTTAATAAAGAGTCTGTATAGAGCAACCGCCTCTGTGGTCTAGTGGCTAAGACCACCGGTTTAGACCCAGAGGTCCCGGGTTCGATTCCCAGCGGTGGGTATATGTTTGTGTACTCGGTTTGGTTGGTGGTAGGACTTGTTTGTCCGCCTGGCTAGCTACCACCATCTTATCTAAATATGTCGCCATAACATCAATGTTTGTAGCATTGTTGTGTTCCGGCAGCTAGAGATAAGATAGCCAGTGCCTCACTAGTTGAGGATCCCAGGTGAAGTGCGCTTCCACCAAATGGCCTTATCATCACTTAACATCAGGTGAGATCAAGGCACTATGCTTACCCGTAAATATAAAAAAAAAACTACTGTCCCACTGCTGGGCTAAGGTCTCCATCATTGAAGTCAAGTCATCGGTTTAATTGATAGGTATTGGCTTTATCACCAAACTTGCCAAATGCGGGTTGGTGATGTCAAACCCGACTGTGCATCGAAAAATCTGATTAATTTTTTGCCCGATTTAGGAATTGGACCCAAGACCTTTGGTATACACCGTTGGCCTGAATAACCCGAAAGATTTAACTTAACGATTTTACAGCCTAATTAGAGTATATAAAGTTATGTAACACATAGTCCTAAACCCCATAATAAAGGAGATATTCATTATTTAAAACAAATAATAATAAAAAAAATATCACGTATAACACACCCTAAGGTATGACGTAGACACCTACTTGACTACCTTTCACGCAGACGCACTTACCTAGGTGCATCGGTGTCAACCAGTTTTACCTAAGTAAGTTTGGTACCTGTCGACAAAAAGGTTTTACTACCGAAAATAATTATTTTTCATTGTGGATAAAAAGATGTAACATGCAACTGATATACAGAGTAGGTAATAATTATAACTTTATCTTTCTTATTACACTTTAATAACAAGTAGTTATTCTCTTATCAGTAAGACTGATAAGACTAGATTAATTCCGCTCTCAATCAGCAAAGTGCAACCTATTTGCCTTCACTGACAACTAGCTGATTCATAGTTTGAAAGTTGAACATGATTGATACATGTGACATATTTCAAACAAACTGATTTCAAATTATTACTGATTGTCACGTAAGAATTACACTGTTATAATTTAATAAATAATATTCGTTATGCCGTCTTATCCGCCGGAACATTTAGCGGAAATACATTATGTGTACGGATTCGTGAAGTGTCATGCTCGCTCCCTGTTTCTCAACTTGAGATTAATATGATTCGCTTACTCTCTGAAGTAAAGGCTTGACCATAAAGAAACACGCTATTACTATGATTGAATTTGTATTGAAAAAGTGGGTCAATTAAAACACACATTTCGACCCATGTTAATATAACGTTATTTACTCGTACTGTCGTTAAGAATACGTGGTTTAAATCTTTCGGGTTATTCAGGCCAACGGTGTATAAGCTACATGTAAATGATTTTCCTTAAGGGTGCACGAATTACATTATTAAAGCCAAACGCTTATTTTTCTTTTATTTTAGATACGACTTGATCCCGACTTTCCGAACCTTTTGCATGGTATGCGGTTACAAGGAGAGCCAGTAAAAAATATATAAAAAAATAACAAAAAACAGAAAACAAAAAGAAGAGAAGACGACCTTTTAAAATGTTCATGCATTTTAAATGAGTAGAAAAACTTTTAACTACAAATCAAAGAAGCGCTCTGCCTTCATTTCCAATTAAAGCTATTGTTGGAAACGAGAGTTGACAATGTACCTAATTAATATAACATCATATAAACCCAAAGTTATCTATGTAAAGCACTGTTTTCCAACGAAATATGGCACCCACAATAGCCTACGTTATTGGATTTAGCAACTACAATAGAGCATGCATTAATTATGTAAGATCACCCATTATACAAGATATAACCAGTCTAGTCTAGTCTGATTTCCGAGTAAGGTCATTCTTTGGTACGTTATATGAGGAGCTCAACGGCGCGGCGGCATAGTGGTAAACTCGCTCCTGGTTGCTTTTCATCTTTTCATCCTTTCTTTTTGCCATCGCATGGAAACACAATGTATCTCACAAGTAATACATATATTGTACTAAATTAGATTGCTTAGTGGGATTTGCCAAGTCAATCTATTTATTTAAAACATAAAAGATTTTTTTTATTGAGAACTTGGTATTATCATTGATCTTTACGGTAGAAGAACTGAGTTGCGTGACTTGGTTTTTTTTTACATGTGTTGTTTTTGATGGTATCTCATTTCTTTTTGTAGATAGTCCAACTTTTTTCCCTTTCCGGTACCATCTAGGTACCTATCTACACCTATCATTATATTATACATAAACAGGTACACATTAACTGCAAATGTCACTTTGTAATCCTATACATTTATATGGGATTACAAAGTTACTTATGCAGTTGATGTATCTAGAAAACTGGACCCAAATCGCAAAATATTTTAGTTTTTCCTTGATTTATACACTAAACACTCATTGTATTCTAAATTTGAAGCTTCTATGTCTGCTAGAAGTGTTTTAGAGTTTTGATGATCGGTCAGTCAGTCAGTAAGTGACAAAATTGAAAAAACTTTGACTAGTTATAATTTTTAAACTACTGGTTCAAACTGAATGAAATTTGAAATTTACAGTGTTTATACAATGCCTGCTTAGTTACTGAAAATTCAGGCTTCTAGTTTTATCAACAACAAAGTTATAGGAGATCGAAAATGGTCTGAACTGTTTCGAGAAAAGGATGGTACGGCCGTGCCGCTTTTTTGCTCGACTTGGGGGGGGGACACCAGATATGTGTTTTAGTAGCGATACATTGCAAATTGGTGCAATTGAGACTGTAATTTAAAGATCAGTAATAAGCCTGCCGTCTGCGATTGCTAAAGTTAAGTAACCATCGCAAAGTCAGTCATCGGATGGGTGAATAAAATCAAATCAAAAGTGTATCATCTCGAGCTCCTCCTTGCTTCGGAAGGCAGGTAAATCCGTTGGTCCCGGCTGCATTAGCAGTCGTTCACAATCCGCACTGGGCCAGCGTGGTGGTTTACGGCCTGTTCTCCCTGTAATATTTTCATCTATAGGAAAGTCTCGTGCCCCAGCAGTGAGGACATAGAAATAAGCCAGTGATGATGATGATGATGATGATACGTTATATCTTTTCATCCAAATCCAGTATTGGTAACTGGGGGGCGATCTTTCAATCTAACCGGTAATCTCGAAACTATAAAAGTGACATTAAATACACAATGAAATATCAAATTTTCTTTACAATTGAGTTCAAGAGTTACCGGTGTCAAAAATAAGCAACCAGTGACTTTGAATAAGAGAAAAAGGAGCACACGTATTGATATCGTGAGAATTAGTCACCAGTTCAAAAATGATGCCATACAGTACTAAGGTCGCTAATTACGAATGTAAGACGACTGTAACTCTCTCAAAGTTATGTGAGGAGAAGGTATAATGCTCGGAGTTTCAATGCGGAGCCGAATTAGAAATGAGGAATGCATAGAAGAACTAAAGTCATAAGAACTGCCAACCTTAAGTGTTAGTAGGCGGGCCACGTTTAGGGCTGTCACCTTTAAAATGAGTAGACCAGGAGATTGTACAAAAAAAGAAAAAAGAAAACAGTGATTTATGTTTTCTCAAATAAATAAAAAAAAAAATAAGTATATCAAAATCTCAACATTCACTTTGTAGCCTTCCAATCTTCTTTCTAGATTTTAGAAACTAGTTGCGTTCTTCTTTAGCATCTTTGTTTGTGAGACTTTGATAATGTTTTCAATTTAGTATTTTTTTATACTACTAATGTTGCTTTAACGCATACGGTAGTCCTGAAAATAAGCGTTATCAAAAACAAGAGGAGAGCCACCGCCAAGTACGGATTCTCACTTTCTCCATCCTAACTGAGAGATATAGGACATAAGCGTCCGCTGCGTCAAGTGGGCGCCCGCGCCCTGCTCCGTCGCGGACAAATATGGCGGTTTTGAAGCTGTCATGTGTCACAGTGTATAACAGTGATCCTACCCGCCAAGGACAAGCGTGCCCCGTTGGCCGCTTGACCCAGCGATCGCCCAAGACGAACGTAGCCGTAACCTTAATTCGGAGGTGGCAGCCCTACGCATTTTTTTCGTAAAGCTGACAGTTCTTGGGGCAGAGAAATTCTCGAGAGGCGACCGCGTACCGGAAAGCTTAGTGTAGCGTCCAACGTTTACCGATGACCTTGTAAAAGTGGAGGGAAGCCGCTGGATCCGAATACCACATAACGTAATGACTTTCATATAAGACTTCAAATATAGATGGAAAGAGGTTTTTGAATGTTGAACATTAAAAACTGAGCAACGAAATTCTGTTTGTGAATATTAAAAAACAGCTGATCCTTACAGGTGCTATCATAAAGCCGAAAATACGTAGCGCCCGCGACGATTGCATATAAATTAAGTAATTTCGTTGTAATTTCAACGATAGTGATTTTTTAGAGTTATTTTCGTAAATAATTATGATCGGGTCAAAATTATACAGTCGTGTATTTGAGCTAGCAAATTCAAAATAAAGACATGAATTTACCTATATCAAAATTTCAGATTAGTCATATTATAGTCTTGAACTATCCGACAAAACTTGGTGCATCTATGGGTGTGCTTCGTGGAATACTTTAGGTGTGCTTCGTCTGGGTGAGCTTCGTTTAGGTGAGCTTCGTGGAATACCTCATTTTTTCAGCGTGTCGCCTTAAAACCTATTATTCATATATTCGTGCGATTTGTGTGTCGAACATATCAAATTAATAAATATGTTATTGTTAGTAGATAATCACGCGGAATCACCACTTGTGCAATTTGTAATAATATTCGATTTAGTGACGAATCCAAACGCAAACTGAATGGTTTAATTTATCGTGTTCTTTTTTAAAGAGGTACCTATTACACTGTTGTTATTTATTTAAACAAAGATTGTTTAACTTCTGTGATCCTTATTGAACTAACGTGAACCCTTCGCAATGCCATTTCACAGTATGATAATAGTGTTCACATTATTGTCTCACAGCAACGTTTCCACGCGATCTCTGAATGTACAATAATTCACTTGTTTTAAAAACAAAGGACTGCCTCACGTGAAAAGGTCGCTTCAACTCTTTTGTAAATAAACAGAGTACGCCACACTGAAATGTATTCTCGCAAATTTGAATGTATGATGAAAAGCTTTAACATACAGGCGTATGTAGTACGTGTGTTAACTTGAGTGATCCTCAAGCTTCGTTTCGGTATGAATTGGATCCAGATGGTATAAAATATTAATACAATTCGCGCCTATTTGCATTCGGTACGGGTCGGTCATTTGTTTTTTGAAGTGGAGTTTGTTACGGCGAGTAGTACGGCTATACCACAGCTTAGCTTTGTACTTATTATTCCTATTTCTATTATGAAACTAGACAAAGTATTTGTTTATGAGGCAAAGACGTACATCAAGGTCTGCTATAACGGCTTAATTTATTATCTATACTTACTCGGTGTGTCAGACAGACTCGTGCACATCTAGGCTACATGTCGCCTGTCGGATTGTCGGATAACTACCTTCTCACTCTCACGTCAAAGAGAAAAGGTAAGGATTATTTTAATTCACTCTTCCCTCCCTCCATACCTACGCACTTTCATAAATAATACCATACCATGTAGAATTTTCCACGTTTTGTTTTGATTTTCTAAAGTATTTCCTTTGTTTAATTATTTGGTATATCAATTTCGATTATAAAGTAAGGATGTTTAATTGCCAATAAGTAAACTACATGCAAGTGTATAATCCTGTGTAATGCCGTGCCGTGCCGTCCCTATATGCCTATGTTCCACAAGGCTCCGTACTTAACCCCATATTATTTTCGCTTTACGCGAGAATTATTTCCTAGAACTTAGAACATCCGTGAAGTGCTTGCTTTATTCGTGGTTGATACCGCTCTCTATTCTTACGGTAGGAACTAAGGAATAAAGACGTTTACAGTCAATGTTAAAGTCAATTTATTTATTCAAATAAAGTTAAGAAAAGTGCCTTTGAAACGTCCACACATTTTTTTACCTATTAGTCCTACTACCTATTCAGGACGTCTATTTTTTAGTTGTGGAGAAGAATGGGCGCAAGAAACTCCACAGCTTTAATAGAAGTAACGAAATTTACAAAAAAAAGTATGTCGATATCGATACCAAATCATACAATATTTAATTTGATACCTTTACTAGTTATTCTAAGATCTCTAAGATACACCAATCTGCTGCTAATCTCATGAAATAGCACCCCGTTTGTTGTGTTCTATTTCCTGGTTCACAACTAGTTGCGAACTAGGAAATAGAACTAATAACTTAGGTACTAATAACCTCCTATGCCATTGCTCGACCGTGATATGGCTTGCTTCTTTCGACTTTTAAATAACAAAAGCAAAAAGTTTTTTCTCCGTTTCAATTTTCAAAGTTCGTTCGATATTTACAAAAAATACTAAAAGAACAGATGCGTGGAGATGACGGACTTTGCATAATACGTTTTCTCGAGGAGCTCGATGCCGTAGCGGGTTGCATATTCAGTTTGCGATCTTGCTAATTAAGCAGTATTTGCAATGCAAGGTCACCCAATGGGTTACGAAATTAATATATCTCTAGTTCCTCCGTGCTTTGAAATGCAGGTAAAGCTGTTGATGCTGGTAATCAATGTGCCAGTGTGGTGGGTTATAAGTATTCCATGTGTGCATGTAGGATGGCCCGCGCCCAGCTTTCGGACGTTTACGGGCTGACGGTAAATCATTTCTGAACATGAGTTAAGAGTATATTAAACGCCTACATAATATTTACTGCAATCCGGTATTCCTAACTCAATAGTTTCCTAGTAGTTTCTTAGTAGTTTTTGGTTTCTGTCTTGGTACTATTTTTATTTTTGTTTCTGTATGTTTGTTAATGCTAAGTAATAATGTTTTTAATTGTTTATTTTATTTGTAAAAATATTATGATCGGATGTTAATGACGGTAGTTGTTGACATTGAATGGGCGCCTTTGGCTTACAAAGTAAAAAGTGTTGAATAATTTTGGCGGGCTGGTTAGAACCACGATAGCTCAATTGGAAGAGCACCTGACCCGGTATGTTAGAAGGGTGCAGGCTAAAATCCTGCTCGTGGAAATTTTTTCAACATTTGTGTTTTTGTAATTTGTTCGCAACAAAATTTGCGTTAAAAATTATTTGAACATTTTAGGTAATTTTATTTTATTTTTTCTTTGTGTTATAACTGTTTCTCTTTATAAATTAAAAAAATATATATTAATATTCCTAGCTTAATATCGGATACCCCTTATTACTCTTTATATGAACTAATAAATCCTGATTCAAAGGGAGTTCTTAAACTTGTTTTATACCGACCTTTTGACTCTTACCGTTTGTCGCCAAGTGGCGCTGCTACTATGCCTTATAACAGTTAACGTTATCGAATAAAACTCAAAACAAATAAAACTGGCATTATGCACCCTGGTGATGCTTTGCCTATCTTACCTATACGTCATTACGTCAAACTTCTGAAAGAAAATGACGCAGTCCAATAATAGAAGCGGGGTTACCTACTCGCAGCTTTGAAAGTCAGAAACGATAAATTGATTCTAAATCGCCTGCTATTTTTGGAAGACGCCGGCAGCAAGCGTTCAATCATTGAATTCTGTTCAAACGGTAATTCCGACAAACGTTTTCTGTTATGTTTTAGTTACCTAAGAAAATTCTCCTACATTTTATTTTGAGGCAATCATGTCAATGAGTTTAACGTTGTTGTTTTAAAATAGGTAAGAATCTTTAATGAATATTAAAGATTCTTACCTATTACAAAAACTTACAAAAATAATTTTTTGTGCATACTTTTCTAATAGGCTTTGTTTAAAAAAAATAAGTTATAAGAATGGGCAACAAAACAACATCTAATAATCAATTCTCCTTTTCACAAAATCTTTTCTTTTTCTTCTAGTGCGCCCAAAGTGTTACTGTTAATGATGTGTTGTTTGTACATTTCGTAGACCTTTGATGGTGATAATGTTGAAAATCCCAAATAAAGGAAGCCAGATGTGGAAACAAATAAAGATGGCGTCTTCTAAAACATGCCGACACTTACCAGCACTGTTTGTATTGGCAGAAACCATTTTGTCCTGCCAAACAAACTGGCGGCCAACACGATGAAACGACGACATCTTATATTTCGATGACAATGGAGTAAACAGTAGAAAAACTACTAACTAAATGTACTTGGTCAATGTTTCTTGCTAACGATAAGGAACTCAGTAGTCAAAAGGCGCGAGGAAAGCGCTCGGTTCGACACACGGAGGTTCGAGGTTAAAAATTCCCAGATGAGTAATTTTTGAACCGGTGGTGTGACTAATTATTCGCACGCTATGATATCAATATCCTATTTCTCTTATTCAAAGTCACTGGTAATTTAATTTTGGCAGCGAAAATTCTGAAACGGTGTGTGTAGGTAACTGTATCATAATAATCAAATCTATACTAATATTATAAAGAGGAAAGCTTTGTATTTTTGTATGGACGAGTATGCATGTTTGCAGCGAATAAACTCAAAAACTACTGGACCGATTTAAAAAATTCTTTCGTCATTAGAATACTACATTAGCGCTGAGTGACATAGGCTATATTAAAAAAAAAGAAATGCGGTACGATCTCCGCCGGGTCAGCAAGTTCTAAATAACGCAAAAAATATTGTATTTTATTTATGTCTTTTAATTTCGAGATTACCGGTGAAATTAAAAAGTCGCCTCCCAGGTCGGGTGAAGTATTTCGTATTTTTCGATGCGCATTAAATTTGGCTCGCGATATTTATAAAGTGGTTTTGACAAGATTACAATTTGGGGTGGATTAGGTTAGTCCACCTTGGCCCAGCAATGGGAAACACAGGTAACATTAGAAAAAGTGACCAAACGGTACCAATGAATTTGTGTCGTATGTCGCTTAGGTGCAAGTAGCAAACATATAATAAAATAATAAGTAAGGTTTTTTATGAAGCCAGTTCCAAGTAAGGAATAATTTCATTGGCTGTCAAAAATATTTTTCATTATAGTTAATTAATTATTTTGGTGCCCCGCGTGACATTTTGGGTAAGCAACATCTGTGATTGTCAATTTTTATTATTATTATTATATTATTCATTATTATCATATTATTATATATATATATATATATAATAATAATAATAAATAATAATATAAATAATATAAATATTTATCTACATAAATAAGGTATAATTATGTGTTTGTAAAATTTTCGCTCGTCATACTAATATTATAAAGAGGAAACCTTTGTATTTTTGTATGTATGTATGTTTGTAACGAATTAACTCAAAAACTACTGGACCGATTTAAAAAATTCTTTCTCCATTAGAATGCTACATTAGCGCTGAGTAACATAAGCTATATTAAAAAAAAGAATTGCGGTACGAAGTTCGCCGGGTCAGCTAATTATAAATAAAACAAACAATTATACAGCCTTAATTATTAGGTTTTGATTTATTAATTACCAACTGGTTACGCTAAGAGGAAAATAATTATTATGCTGATGACTATTACTACGCTGTAGGTAATTAATTTTTTTTGTTATTTTATTATTATTGTGTTACATCTATACCTAAAAAATTTGTTCCAGTGTAGACATTATTGATTATTCAAATTTTAACCTATTTTTACGATTATATAAACAACTTAAACAACAATATGAAAAAAACAATACTTAAACAAAAAACATAAAACAAATAACATAATAAATAAACTAAAAAAACTTAGTAGTTAGTAACATTGAGAAAAAACGTGTAAAATATAACGATCGTCAACAAAACCAAAGAAGGGTTCGATAAATGTACCAAGCGAATTTACCTGCTCTTTTGAAACATTATCGAGTGGTTCATTTCTAAGTCTAAAAGTCACAACCGTATGTACGGATGCTATTTACAAACCACCA
The DNA here is from genome assembly GCA_963082485.1 of Eudonia mercurella. Classification (NCBI taxonomy): domain Eukaryota; kingdom Metazoa; phylum Arthropoda; class Insecta; order Lepidoptera; family Crambidae; genus Eudonia; species Eudonia mercurella. The sequence goes on from OY720032.1 coordinate 18,047,868, forward strand.
TACCTTAGAGTATGCATTAGTCACCGCAGGCTCGTCACGTCAGGCGCGCGTGTTATTTTCTCGTTTAGAAAAAACAAAACACTCGTTAGAAGTCGTTCCTGATAAAATCAGCGACTGCTTTAATGTGTACTTGCAACATATTATGACTTTGTGCGTCATACTAACATAATGTGAGCGATAAGTGAATCTACGGTTTATTCATTAGCGCCTCGGAATCGACGTTGGTATCCATATGCAGACTTGCTGCGTGTAAACAGTGATAAAACCAACAAAAATTGTGACAGACATTACGAAATCCTTGTTTTTCATTGAAGATTTGTGATAAACATTGTGGAACTGATAACCTGCTAATAAGCCGTGAAATTAGATAGATACAGTGATTCCTAAAAACTTGTGTGCTTTATTTGTACGAGTTTAATTAAGTTATAAGAATGGGCAACAATACAACATCTAATAATCAATTCTCCTTTTCACAAAATCTTTTCTTTTTCTTCTAGTGCGCCCAAAGTGTTACTGTTAATGATGTATTATTTCTGCATTTCGTAGACCTTTGATGGTGATAATGTTGAAAATCCCAAATAAAGGAAGCCAGATGTGGAAACAAATAAAGATGGCGTCTTCTAAAACATGCCGACACTTACCAGCTCTGTTTGTATTGGCAGAAACCATTTTGTCCTGCCAAACAAACTGGCGGCCAACACGATGAAACGACGACATCTTATATTTCGATGACAATGGAGTAAACAGTAGAAAAACTACTAACTAAATGTACTTGGTCAATGTTTATTGCTAACGATAAGGAACTCAGTAGTCAAAAGGCGCGAGGAAAGCGCTCGGTTCGACACACGGAGGTTCGAGGTTAAAAATTCCCAGATGAGTAATTTTTGAACCGGTGGTGTGACTAATTATTCGCACGCTATGATATCAATATCCTATTTCTCTTATTCAAAGTCACTGGTAATTTAATTTTGGCAGCGAAAATTCTGAAACGGTGTGTGTAGGTAACTGTATCATAATAATCAAATCTATACTAATATTATAAAGAGGAAAGCTTTGTATTTTTGTATGGACGAGTATGCATGTTTGCAGCGAATAAACTCAAAAACTACTGGACCGATTTAAAAAATTCTTTCGTCATTAGAATACTACATTAGCGCTGAGTGACATAGGCTATATTAAAAAAAAAGAAATGCGGTACGATCTCCGCCGGGTCAGCAAGTTCTAAATAACGCAAAAAATATTGTATTTTATTTATGTCTTTTAATTTCGAGATTACCGGTGAAATTAAAAAGTCGCCTCCCAGGTCGGGTGAAGTATTTCGTATTTTTCGATGCGCATTAAATTTGGCTCGCGATATTTATAAAGTGGTTTTGACAAGATTACAATTTGGGGTGGATTAGGTTAGTCCACCTTGGCCCAGCAATGGGAAACACAGGTAACATTAGAAAAAGTGACCAAACGGTACCAATGAATTTGTGTCGTATGTCGCTTAGGTGCAAGTAGCAAACATATAATAAAATAATAAGTAAGGTTTTTTATGAAGCCAGTTCCAAGTAAGGAATAATTTCATTGGCTGTCAAAAATATTTTTCATTATAGTTAATTAATTATTTTGGTGCCCCGCGTGACATTTTGGGTAAGCAACATCTGTGATTGTCAATTTTTATTATTATTATTATATTATTCATTATTATCATATTATTATATATATATATATATATATAATAATAATAATAAATAATAATATAAATAATATAAATATTTATCTACATAAATAAGGTATAATTATGTGTTTGTAAAATTTTCGCTCGTCATACTAATATTATAAAGAGGAAACCTTTGTATTTTTGTATGTATGTATGTTTGTAACGAATTAACTCAAAAACTACTGGACCGATTTAAAAAATTCTTTCTCCATTAGAATGCTACATTAGCGCTGAGTAACATAAGCTATATTAAAAAAAAGAATTGCGGTACGAAGTTCGCCGGGTCAGCTAATTATAAATAAAACAAACAATTATACAGCCTTAATTATTAGGTTTTGATTTATTAATTACCAACTGGTTACGCTAAGAGGAAAATAATTATTATGCTGATGACTATTACTACGCTGTAGGTAATTAATTTTTTTTGTTATTTTATTATTATTGTGTTACATCTATACCTAAAAAATTTGTTCCAGTGTAGACATTATTGATTATTCAAATTTTAACCTATTTTTACGATTATATAAACAACTTAAACAACAATATGAAAAAAACAATACTTAAACAAAAAACATAAAACAAATAACATAATAAATAAACTAAAAAAACTTAGTAGTTAGTAACATTGAGAAAAAACGTGTAAAATATAACGATCGTCAACAAAACCAAAGAAGGGTTCGATAAATGTACCAAGCGAATTTACCTGCTCTTTTGAAACATTATCGAGTGGTTCATTTCTAAGTCTAAAAGTCACAACCGTATGTACGGATGCTATTTACAAACCACCATACCTTAGAGTATGCATTAGTCACCGCAGGCTCGTCACGTCAGGCGCGCGTGTTATTTTCTCGTTTAGAAAAAACAAAACACTCGTTAGAAGTCGTTCCTGATAAAATCAGCGACTGCTTTAATGTGTACTTGCAACATATTATGACTTTGTGCGTCATACTAACATAATGTGAGCGATAAGTGAATCTACGGTTTATTCATTAGCGCCTCGGAATCGACGTTGGTATCCATATGCAGACTTGCTGCGTGTAAACAGTGATAAAACCATCAAAAATTGTGACAGACATTACGAAATCCTTGTTTTTCATTGAAGATTTGTGATAAACATTGTGGAACTGATAACCTGCTAATAAGCCGTGAAATTAGATAGATACAGTGATTCCTAAAAACTTGTGTGCTTTATTTGTACGAGTTTAATTAACATTATTGGAGGAATAAAGGCACTAGTGAGTCCATTTTGATCTGACTGTGTTTTGTGAGTTACAGACATGGGTGTGTACTGTGAAATAAATCTGTTTAAACCTTCTGATGGTGCGTTCCTACCAGGCGGCACCGTGTCTGGCATTATTAAGTATGCGGTGGACGAAGAAACTGTATTCGACAAGATAGATGTATCTTTAAAAGGTAACGGGACATTAAATATACGAGACCAAACAAGAAAGAAAAGGCAACATATGTATATATATAGAAATTCTGAAGACTATGTCGATATTGAAAACATTATACATAGCAGTGACAAAGCGTCTCCCTTAGCTGTTGGGTCATACGAGTCCCCGTTTCACTTCACGCTGCCGAACAGTATTCCAGCATCACTACAGTTCTTGAAAAGAACACCTAGATACAGAATAAGGTGTGAAATTAAATACTACATTTCTATAAAGTTCCATAGACCAGGTTTGTTCAAATTTGCCAAAAAATTTAAAAAGGATATAACCGTTCTACCTGCTGTCAAACCTAGGTTGCCATTGGAACCCACGATTTTTGGCGAACAAAAGAAATTGTTTCAATTGTTTTCTCGCAAGGAAAGTGTTGTTAACATTACAGCCAATATAGAAAGTTGTGTGATCAATGCGGGTGGTAAAGTTAAAATGAATTGCGAAATTTCCAACCACACGAATTTGAACTTAAAAGGTGTCGAAACAAAACTGGTTGAGACATATGCATTTACGACTAAAGGACATCGCAAGGTGAAATTATCTAATGATATTGAGAACACAGACACTAAGAGTGGTTCCATAAACAGCGGGGCATCACACAACAGTGATATCATTATAAACGTTCCATCTGTGCTTGGGTCTCTGGAATATTCTAATTTAGTTTCTAGGGATTACTTTGTACAGATAACAGCAGAGGTACCATTTCCCCATACAAATGCGGTGTTGGAAGTCCCTCTTCAAATAGGTGACAACAGGGAGGTGAATCTTGACAACGTTGATGATCCACCGCCGTCGTACTGGGAGGTGATGGCTGAAGACCAGAAAAAAGAAGGTGATAAAGGGGAAAAAAACGACGATGATGATGATGATGACGATGATGACGATGAAAAGTCTTGATAATTACCTTTAAAATTTAATATAACTTATAAATATTTTAAGAAAAATGAGCTTCTTAAAAAGAATTTTATAATGTAACTCTACTGATGTCCTTACAAATCTTAAGATATTTTACAAAGCACAAGTACGATCCATTCGCCTTTATTTAAGATTCTACTTTATTCTGACCTAAATTAGCTCATACCTAAAGTGACATTTCGAACACTATGCATTTTAATGTTTGTATGAATTTTGAAGACAATAGCTAGGATTCGTAAAGGTTTGAACTGTATGTAATCTCATAATATTGTGACAATATAAATGTTACTAATATAAATTAGTTTCGAAAGTTATTTTTAAACCGAACGAACGAAGTTACCTTTTTATTTATAAAGTGTAGATATTACTTACCTTTAATAATGTAACGTTTTAATTTTTTTTAAATATTATTTCGAACATCTAATTTGTGTTATTTTATTAATTGCAGTTGACCTTTATAAATTTTTCATTATTACTTCAATATCTGTGTATTTTTTTTTGTGGAAACTCTACTGATTTATGTGAAACCTTAATTTTTGCCATTTTTTGTACTTAAAAAAAATGTTTGTTTCCCAAATAGATTAAATTAAAAATAAAATAAAATTAGTTAATAGCATTCTAAAAATACCACGCCGCTTCTAAGCGTTACCATTTCTAAATGGTGTTTTACTCTAAAAATGTTTTTTCTTCTTAAGAAATAAAATAACAACATTGTGATTTACAATACCAAAGAACTTATTGAGAACCAGTAACTTAATGGTTTATTTTTATGCGCAAATTGCAATCCAACTGATAAGCAGCAGCTACATAGGTACGAGTACAACTACATTCATACGGGGTTATAATGGACTAGAGATTTTTATGTAAATTTTGTTTGCTCTAACGTTATTAAAGGTTATTTCGTGGTTTTGTCTAATTTCATATATTAATATATATGAAAGCTATTATCGTAATACATATTTCCATTTATTTTATTTGTCCTGGTAAAAAAATTATATGTAACACGACCTCAGCAAAGAGTTCAAACATCATCATCAGCTCATTTTATGTCCCCACTACTGGGGCACGAGCCTTCCCTATGGATGGATAGGGAGAACGGAACATAAACCACCACGCGGGCCCAGTGCGGTGCGGTGGTTGTTAACGACTGCTATTACAGCCGGGACCAACGGCTTAACGTGCCTTCCGAAGCACGGAAGAGCTCGAGATGATAAATTTTTGGTCACCCATCCAATGACCGGCCTTTGCGAAAGTTGCTTAACCTCAGCACTCGCAGACCGGGCGCGTTAACCACTGCGCCATAGAGCTCCTTCAAACGTCAGTTCAATCGTCAGTACGAAATAATAATTATGTAAAATCATTTATTTATTTTATTTATTTATTTAAACTATGCGATGTAACTATGCGACTAGATCCCGATAAACTGTTTCATTTCAATGTATTGTGGTCGCGTAAACGTTAGACAAAAATATTACAATCTAACTTTTTAAACTATGGTCACTCATGGTCACATACATAAGAGTAATTGTTAACGGTATTCTGACCACGTTTTACGTCGGATAATACTCAAAAATAACATATAGCATTATCAAAAATGATATAACACTTGAGAAAATTACTTCTTCAGATGGGACCCAACTACAGTACCTTTCGCAATTATGTCGCTTTAACCGCCTCTGAAGTTTAGTGGTTATGACCACCGGTTTAGACCCAGAAGTCCCCGGTTCGATTCATGTACACGTTTGTGTACTCGGTTTGGCAGGTGGTAGGGCTGGTTTGCCCGCCCGGCTAGCTACCACCATTTTATCTAAATATAGCGCCATAACATCAATGTGTGTAGCATTTTGTGTTCCGGCAGCTAGAGATAAGATAGTCAGTGCCTCAGTAGATGAGGATTCCGGGTGAAGGGCGCTTCCACCTTCAGCCTTATTATCACATCATCAGGTGAGATGCTTACTCGTAAGATAATATGTAAAAAATGCGCGTTTACAATACTACACTTCCAATTGAGTTCACGGTCACGCATTCTATCTAAAGCAGTCACTATTTGTAATATTCAATTTTGAATTGTGTTATTATAGTTGTTATACTAATATTGTAAATCGCTTTAGGTTACTGTACAGTACAAACAAGGAATGACTAGGTGATATAATAATTTAAGAATATTTTACTTGTTGTATGAATAGTTCGTTGTTATTGGGTCAAGCCCAGGGTTGAATCGGAATGTGGAATCTAGATTTAGCTTAACCTTCTATTTCTGTCAGATGTATAATATTAATAATTTTCGCAACTTTTTTCGCATGTAAGCGATATTGACGACCTCCTTGGTCGAGTGGCTTGCACACCGGTTTTCATGGTGTCGCCATCTCTGAGGTCCCGGGTTCGATCCCCGGTCGGGTCAATTTAGAAATACCTGTTTTTCTAAATTGTTTCGGGTCTGGGTGTTTCCTATGTATAATAAGTATGTATTTAAGTATATTAAGTATGTTTATCCGTTGTCTAGTTAACCATTTTATCGAGTTTCTTAAGGAAGCTCTTATTGGGGCTAGATAATTGGTGTGAGTGTGGGGAACATTTATTTATTTATTTATTTATTTATTCAATTGTAAGATCTTGGTTCACTTTGCTAGACAATTTCTTTTTTTCATTGTTACATTTCTTAAGTATTTTAATATAAAATGAATTAATGAAATACTGTTTTTTTATTTAAGGCGAAGGGTAAGGCACACTAGCGCCGCTAATGGATTTAATTTGATAACTGCTAAACTGGATTTTTTTTCGAACATTGCGGACCTTCCGACACTAGGCAAACATCTATTATTCAATAATTGTGCACTACTTTTAGGTTTGTTTTTATATTCATTCGCTACCAGCAAAAGTGGCCATTGTTTGTTAATAAATGCGATAGCCCGTTTTGTAAATAAACCACGCAACAAAAAGTAGTGCACAATTATTAAATAAATACTATGGATGCTTTCCTGTTATCGGACGATACGCAATGTTTAAAAAAGATCCGGTCCGTTAGTAATTGTTAAATTATCAATTGGTGGCGTTAGTGTGCCTTACCCTTCGCCCGCCTTTTTTGTATCCTATACCTAACTGTCTTCTTCCAAGTAAACATTTAATAGCTCTCATAATAGTCACTATGGCATTCGGTTCGTAAATCTACGGCAGGAGACCTAGTACTAGAATGAACCGACAATGTAGAAGTTACCATTGTTTTATAGTTACAGATAGATGATATTTTAAAATAACCGTTTAAAATATTTACTCACAAAACACCACGGCACATAATTATAAAACCTAAATATCTAGGTAGATAAATAGAATCTCTTCCTAATTAAAAAAAGTTAGTCAATATTATAGTAATATTAACTATATTAACTTATACTTACATACTACACGGGTAAAAAGGATTTCTTAAACCAAGTAATGTCATTTTCTTAGCAATATTAGCTTAGCTCAAGCATATTTGCAAAATCTGAATATTTTGAACCAAAAACCCATATTTTCTTGTTTGATTTGCTAAATTTAAAACCAATATATTTAATTTGAGTTCAGGCTTGTTTGATTGAAGTGTGATCAATTTTATTTAAACCAAAACCAGAAATTTTGTCAAAGTAAAAAATACTTTTTAAAACCAAGAAATAATTTACTTGCATTCAGAACTATTATACTGAAATCAAATAAAAATATTTAATTCAATCTGAAAGAACTCTTTTCTTGACTCTAAACACTAATTTTATTGGATCAACTAAATATTGTTTTCGCTCAAGTTTTCTGGACCGCAAGAATATATTTTGTTAGCTCAAGTAACGACAATATCTCATATCCACAAAAATGTTTTTTTTAATTCGAATTAACCTGTTATTTCAATTCAACATTTTATTTGTGATTACAAGAAAATCAGACTATTGAAATTAACATATATTTATTTAAACCTAGAGGATATCAATTCGATCTGATACAATAGAAATGTAAAACTAACAAAACCATTATTTCTCTTGATATAATAAAGCATGTTTTTGACTTAAATTATACAAATACTAGAATGAAATAATATTAGTCTGTAGTTAAGATTATAACGCTTTGAACTGGCTACACAAGTCATTTTCTGCCTTGAGCTGTCTGGGTTTGGTTGGTCACTGTTGCGCTGTGTTGCGCTTTTACCTTTAGTTATTATTGAAGAGGATTTTACATTCAGTCTGGCCACTTTTTAACGCGCGCGCTGCTCACCGAGTGTAAAGTGTGTGTCATTACATTACCTACTAGGTACATAGTACTACATAGGTATTTTGTACCTTACCTACTTAAGGACGTTAGAATGGAAGAACTTACAGAGCTGCAACGATCGTGCGTGGCTAGTTCCCGACGAAATTGTTAAAATTTTCATAGGTAAGTACCTAATTTGTTTTCCAAAATCTAGGATTTAAGAAGAAAATACTTACTGATATTACAGTTCGTATCTATCCATCAGATTATGCGCTGTTTGTGTGCCTTTATTGTTGTGTGTTGTAAACCTATGCCAAGGTTTAGCCATTGTTAATACTGTTTTTTAATGATGAAATTAATTTATTAATGAGAAAGACTGTTTAAATTATTGTCCTTCCGTCATGTAAAGGATCGACGTAATTTTAAATTAATATAGATGTAAGACAACATCAAATACAATGCTCTGATCTAAAGTAAGTAGCTAAAGCGCTTTAAAATTCGAATTCGAAACCCGTCACCGTTGCATAAAATTCGGATTCCTAGCTGCTACTTCATCTATTTACTCTTTATTTGTTATAGTAAAAATAATTATGTATTTTGCAGAAAGCAATCAAGCAGGTTTGATGTGGTTGCAAACAACACAGATCCATGGGAGGAAGTGGAAAAAACATGATAGTCTTTACAATGTCCTGGAAGAATAGAAGATTCTTTGACCAAATAAGTGATGTTCGTAAGTATATTTTATTATTTTCATATCATAGCGATCCTATTGGTGGATATCATACACATGCCTTGCTACATAACTTAGCACATCTTTGGTCGAAAAGCAGTATGATACAACCGCTATTTAATATTAAATATTAAATACACAAACTTTTCAGATAAAATACAATAAATGATGGTAAAACCCCAATGTAATCCATTATGTAGCTTAGAAGATCTAAGCAATTAAGTGAAGGGGCTGAAGGCAACATTGTATGTACTAAATATAGAGAATAATTGAAAAAACAAGAAAAATATTGTGTGCTGTTATGGTGACTTGACTGAGCCCTAATTTATTTAATGTTTAATTTTCAAAATTTAATCCATTTCGATATGATATATACTAACAAGGGACTAAACTTTTATATAAACTGGAAAAACTGAAAATATTTTTATTTAAAAACCAACTTAGTGTTATAAACTTTATACACAATCTGGATGATGTGATAAGTTTTTTCATCGCTTGAATTTAATTTTGGAAATTCCCTTTACTAGTGGTAAGAGTCAGAAAAGCTCTTATATATTTTAAAACATTATTTTATAGAATCAACTCTTTAGTAATATTACCGTAGTTAATTTGGTATATTGCAAGGTCATCTTTTTATTTCAGTAAAAAATCCTCACAGATGCCATCCACACCTCATGTATTGGAACATCAAGTAGGTACCTACCAAAAGAGAGGCTTATGAAGAAATTTAAATTATCGACGCAGGAGCTATAGATAGCATATTTGTCAGTGCTAAGGTGTGTATTGTATTATTTTCTTTTACATTATCATAATTATCTACTGTGTTAATAGGCAAAATAATATAATTTGCCAACAAATTCCTGCATACCCATATTAGTCAAATGGGAAACTAGTGAATAATATATTTAAATATTTACAGATTGCTGGTGACGACAACATAATTGCCACACAGAAAGAAAAGGCTTCATTGAAAAGCTTGTAAAATATATACATAATTTTTATTAATTATGTTAGTTATGTACTTGACATGAAACGTTAAAAACGCAATTAATTTAAGTATAAGTAGAATTATAAATAAACAGTAAATTTGTAATAATGACTTTCAATTTTTATATTTGTAGGAGTTCCATTCAAAATGTTTTATAGTTTTGTATAAAGAGGTATTAAGTTTTTATGGAAATGTAGGATGTTCCTGCACCTTCTAGTCTTTTTTACATAGCATCCTAGCCATGCTATGCAAAAAATAGCATGGCTAGGATGCTATGTAAAGAAGACTAGAAGGTGCAGGAACACCCTAAACTTCCAAAAATAAAACATTTTGAATGAACAACATCCTCTATTTGACCCAAGAAAATATCATATTATTTCAAAACATTAACGTCTTCAGAGAAAAAAGTTGTAGTTTTAATTTGAAATAATAATAACTACATGATACTTGTTTTTCTTGATTCAAAATAATAATTCTGTAGATCAATTTTTTTATTCTTAAAACAAGAAATAGAGTTGGTTTGATATAAATTATAACAGTTATTGAGTGAAGGCGTTATTGTAGTTAGAAGAAAAAAACTATTTTCTTTAATAAAAACAACAATCATTTAGTTTGAGAATTTATAGAATTAAATAAAGAAAAGCATTTTTTTTTCTCAACAATACATTTTTTTATTCTAAGAATACATTTACTTATTCTAATATATTATTTATTTATTTTTAATTGCATATAATCTAAGAATAACGCTTCCATGTATTGGTTCAAGAAAAAAAAAATTTTCAATTAAAAAAATATTTACTTGGTATTCAAGAAAATAATGATTTGAATGGAAAAAAATATATTTTTTCAAAACAAACAAAACTAATTTTATTGTAAAGAAATAAAACCAAGATTATTGTGATATTAAATTTAAGAAAATATTATTTTCAGTATATATGAGTGGATCATTTTGTTGAATTTAAGAAATATGCTTTGACTGAAGTAATTTTGCTTTGTTTTAAGAAAACTGTTTTTACCGTGTAATGTCTAATAATCTAATAATAATAATAATCTAATCTAATAATAACTAGGTATATTATTTGCCCCTAACCAATGAGTTTTAATATTATAAAATAAAAATTGGAATGAGATTCTACTTCTAAGAAGTATTCTTCTTAAAAGAATAATAATTTATTATTCGTGCTTTTGTTAGATTATTAACGACTTTAAAAACAATACGAGTAGGCATTTATATTTAGCAGTGTAAATAGACTAACGCGTAAGTATTTGAATAAAGACTATCACAACTTGTTGTTATCACAACATTCAAGTGGCCTTCGTATTATAGGAGTGATAACTAACTTTATCAATAACTATACAGATGGAAGTTTGAGACGGGTCTAAAAGGTGAATGTCAATCGAAATATCTTTGAAATTCATGGACAATCTTCTAAGGCTTTAGCTATATAGGTTTCCTGTTGCTATACCGAAAAAGGCAGCTGACCTTGCCGACCTGTCTTAGATTTCTTCCTATTGCGGTGTAGTTGACTTTGGCTTTAAACTATTTACAATAGTTATTTCAGCATTCATATGTTAAATAAATGTCTTTCGCAATTAAAAATACAAAGTAATGAATTGAAACACTTATCATTACTGACGTGGTGATTTGTCATACACATGGAAAAATTATTGTTCATAATATTTATGTTTGTACAAAACATATCTTTCAACCATTTTAATGTTTTTTTATAAATTTCATAAAAAAGATGTCTCAGTATATATCAGTATCCACAGAACATACATTTTTGTTGATATGATTGACTATCATTGAAAAACAATATGTAATCTCAATGGTTTTGATAAGATACTCTCAAATGCCAAATGTTAGGTTTCATCGAAAAAAACTTAGTCAAGTTTAAGATTCTCGAAGTGTGCCTATTCTAAAGCAAAATATTAAAAGTGTCTGGTTACCTAACACTTAATAAAATGGGAGTCGAATGTGACATTTACATCAACGAGCCTTCATGCGGTGCATTTAATCCTGGAGACACTGTTACAGGAGTCTTAAGGTATGAAATTGATAACAAACCTCCTTTCAGTAGAATGATTGTGACACTGAAAGGTATTGGACGCTTAACATTAACCAAAATTGAAGGATCTGGTAGAAATATTAAAGAGACAACATATTACAATAAAGAAGAATATGTTAATAAAGATAATATTATAGAAAATAGTGAAAGTGGAGCTACAACACCATCGTCAAAACATGAACATAGTTTCAACTTTACACTGCCAGAACAAATACCATCATCCCTAAGCTTTTCACAAAAGAATGAAAGATATAAAGTCAATTGCAATATTGTTTATTATGTCTGTATTCAATTCGAATTTCCGAGTTTGTACAATTTAAATAAAATATTTAATAAAGAAATTACTGTTGTGTCAAAAATCACTCCAAGATTACCCATGGAACCCACAGTTCACGTCGAAAAGAAGAAGCTTTTTCAAATAGTAAAAGTGAACGAATGTAATGTTACCATTAAAGCGTCTATACAAAATTCAGTTATCGATAAAGGTGGTAAAGTGGAATTACATTATGAAGTTTCAAACGATAGTAACCTTACTGTAAGAGCTATCAAAACCAAACTCATCGAGGTTTATACATTCTATCCATCCAACATGTGTGGTGTAAAGTTTAAAAGAGATGTTATAGACACAGACGTTAAAACTAGCCCTGTTAAAAGTGGCGGCATTTTTGGAACAACACTTGATATGGATTTACGATCAGATCTGAACTCTTTGGAGAATTCTAAATTTGTGTCAAGAGACTACGCTGTGGTGATAACAGCAGTGCTTCCCAGGCCTCATTATAATGCTGTACTGGAAATACCGATACAAATCGGACAAAAAATAAGCAACTTACTAACTGAACTTTACTATGGAGAAAATTGTGAATTAACTTCTTTGCCGCCTACTTACTCGGAATCTATAGCCAAAAGTAGTATAACAGAAGTCAAAAATGATATCATTTATTTAAGTGACTCTGAATGCGACAATGAAAAGTGTACCAAGGATAATCAAAATAATGATGCAGTTTTGGAAAGTACAATTTACATTAATGAACCCGATAATAATGATGTAAATTTGAGCAATAGTTAATTTAATAATTGTGGTAAAAGTGTCAGACATTAATTTAGTGAATAATTGAGTGCTAGAGTTAAATAAACTGAATTAAAACCAGGTCATATTGTATTGTTTAGAACCAGGTAAAAGCATTATTCAGTTTAATGCTTACTTACTTACTTACTTTTTTATGTATTTAGCTCGTGTTATAAAAATTTTAATACATTATTGTTTTGTTGTTATCAGTTGTATTATATTATGAAACTAATAAGATTGTACTGTATTAAACTAAAGAGCTGGTGATTTGTTGAAAAATTATTATTTATATAAAATATAATAATATAGGTTTAATAAGTAACTAAATAACTTAAATTAATTATAAAACAATAATTTATGCTTTAGTTTATTATGTAATAAAATTGACATTATAAGTATACCTTTTAGTTTTGAATTTTTGATGTATGCTTTCACTAAACATTATTAATTGGAAATTTATTTCTGAACTGGTCCGTATTATGCAACCATTTATGCTATGTTAGTGACAAATAATAAAAATATTAAGGATTTCTTCATCATCATCATCATCATCAGACTATACACGTCCACTGCTGGACATAGACCTCACCTTGTGCACGCCACTTAGCACGATCAGCGGTTACTCTCATCCAGCTCTTGCCAGCCGCCTTACTAATAATAAAAAACGAATTAAAACAATGGTCCTTAGTTCCGAGTTTTTGCTGAATTCGTTGTCACCTTTGTTTTTATTTAAGGAGAAATTAAATGAAATGAAATGACAATCCTTTATTCAATTTAGGCATATAAGTTGCACTTATGAACGTCTAGTAGTTACATAAAAAAAACAAAAATATATTGGAAAATAATATACGTGTTTTGGGGGTTAAAGTTACTTGCGTCCGTAGATTTACCCTTGAGACCCTACACGTGACCCCTGGGTGGTTTTAAGTTCTGAGTGTCACTCATTCACAAATGGGCCGGCTCGCCCGCAATACCACCCTCTCACAGAATATCGACGTGAAACAATGGCCCTCGTTGCTGTTGTGTTTCGTCCGGTGAGTGAAAGTACCGGAGGCCCATCTCCCACATCTCCCCCCTCCCAATCCCAACTACTTTCTCAAGGCCGGCAACGCAACTGCGATCACTTTGGTTTTGGGTGTCCATGGGCGGCGTGATTACTTTCCATCAGGTGACCCGCCTGCTCGTATGCCTCCTTTTAACATAAAAAAAATAAGTACACACAATAATATTTAAAATACATAATTTAATAAACAATATATATATGTAATGCGATTCTACTGCTGGTTCGGAAGGTTGATTCTGCTAAGAAGACTCCAGCAAGAAACTTAGCAGCTACTTTTTTTAATTAGTTTCAGTTAAGAGTTGTATACAAAAGTGTACATGTGCAGGCGAGCAGACTAGAGAGAGTTTGCTATTTACTTCAGACGGCATTTACAGCGTCAACGGATTATTTTGGGGGTGGCGGCGGCGAGAAACCGTCAATAGAGCCGAGTGATCCAAACACCGTCAAAGGGATTCTAGAAGGATTGGCATCACCGTCTTCGTTTCCTACTAGATTCTCAGAAGGGTTCGGATCGCATTGGGAACGTAACAACCCGAGGGTGCCTCTAAAGCTTAAGACTCGTGTTCACCGAGTCTTGGTGGAGTTACCGTTGTGCATATCGATACTACAAGTATGGTCACGGAACTACTCGGAGCGGCAGTCGCCACGCGAACCGACCTAGCTAACAATACTTAGGTTTATTTATCGTTTTTTCTAAATCACGTTTACAATATTTTACGGAAAAACTGAGATAAATATAGACAAAAACATAACAATATATATATTTTATTATTTATTCGGTAAGTATTTTAACTACAGATTTAGCTTCTTAAATAATGCAGGTGAAATCGCCACCCTGCATATCCTCAGCAATGACGTAGAACATAACAAGTTGGATTTTTAAATCTTGTTCATATAATAATTTATTCTTAAGTCATTCCTTTAAGATCATTAAGATTACAAATACATATATTATTTACATTAACATATATAGACATTTAAGTACACTATTGTTTTATCAACAACAAAATGATAAAGGCTATAAAATTTACAATTAAAGATAAGATACTGTTAAACGTTTAAGCGTGTAACCGACCTTTTAATAGAAATGTAAGCTGTTTCTATTTCATATGTGAAAGTGATTTAGTAAATGCAATACAATTGGGAAAATTGTAAATGTGACTATGGCAATTAACTGTCAAATTAATGTTATTCAACCCCCCAATAATGAGTTTACACCTGGAAGTATAGTGTGTGGGACAATAAAATACGAATTTTACGAAGAAACTGTAGTGGAACGAGTCGTTGTCTCTTTTAAGGGATATGGAAGACTGCATGTGATTGAAACTAGAGGATCTGGTGATAGTGAAAGTAAAACAAGTGACAGCAATGGAGAAGATTATATTTATTTAAAAGACACTATACTTAACGATGTGGTCGGAATATCATTTGCGATTGGTGCGTACGAAACGGCATTTAGTTTTGAATTACCACAAAATTGTCCTTCTTCATTAGATTATTGTAAAAATGATTTCAAATACGATATAATATGCAAAATTATTTATTGCCTTAGAATTAAATTCCATTGTAAAGGCATGTTTAAGTTTAACAAATCATATGAAACTGAAATTAAAGTGAAGTCAGGCATACAACCAACACTGCATACAAAACCTCTCATTTATGGTGACCGGAAAACACTTTTTCAACCATTCAGCATAAACACAAGTATCGTGAATTTGAAAGTTTGTATCAAAAGTTCAGTTATTAAGCCCGGAGGCAAAGTGCAATTGGTTTATGAACTCGTAAATGATACTAATAAAACAGTTCAAGCTATTAAAACAAAAATTGTTGAGGTATTCACATTTTATAAAACTGAAAAGCGTATCGTCAAAAGGTATGCCGATATAAAAAATACAGACTCCAAGACATCAGCAGTAAAAAGTGGTAATACAGTAGAGGCATCTCTTGAAATTGACATACCAACTAATTTGTGTAGTTTAGGTAATTCTAAAATTGTATCTAGAGACTATTCTGTTGTCGTGATAGTAAGTCTTCCACTGCCGCATATTGACATGCCTCTTGAAATTCCAATACAGGTGGGCAATATTTCCGACAAACGTTTTATACCGAGTATCGATTATGGCACAGAAGTTCCCAATGAATTACCACCCTCTTACTGGGAATCAATGAATACAGATGAAAAGAGATAACATTAATAATTTGGGAGTTAGTTATCTTGAGTTAAGATTAATTTTAGAATTTGTGATTTGGAAGAGAGAAAGATATTTAATCTAATACTGCACTCACTAGTAGACTGATTTTGTTGTAGATATTATATGAACTATAGGTAAGTCAAAGTCAAATATTTTTTTTTTCAAATATACTTTAGAAAAGTGCTTTTGAATCGTCCAAACATTTTTTTATCTACTACCCATTCAGGACGTCTATTTTTTAGCTGTGGAGAAGAATGGGCGGAAGAAACTAATTAAAGTAATTTAATATAACAGAAGGACCATAAGGATAATATGATGATATGTTTTACTTTAAAATATGTATTATTACTGAATTATAATATTGTTATCTCAAACTGTTATAAATAATAAATATTGTCTTGACATGAGGTGTTTCATTGCACCTACCTATTCACTAGCTCATTTAATGTCCCCACGGCTGGGGCACGAGCCTTCCCCTATGGGGAGAACGGGCCATAAACCACCACGCGGGCCCAGTGCGGTGCGGTGGTTTTTAACGACTGCTAATGCAGCCGGGACCAACGGCGTGCCTTCCGAAGTACGGAGAAGCTCAGGATGATTAATTTTTGGTCACCCATCCGATGACCGGCAAATTATTGTAACCCAATCTATGACTGAAATTCTCTTTGTTTTTTTTTAGTTGATGGCTTCGTGCGGTTAACACATTTAGCCAGCGTCAAAGTTATTTTCTTACAAGTTATATTAATAGATAATCTTTGTTTTGTTTGTATAATTGATGATGATGAAAGATAATAGTAATGAGAAGCGAGAAATCATATACCCCCCAACCAATTCAGTAAAGATGTGGGGCTTTACTAAGACCCCACGCGGACTTTCTAAGAGAATTTGAAAAGTGACGTTGCACTGTTTTGTTTTATTTGCCAACACTCATGCGCGTTCACGAACACTTAACGGTTAATAATTCACCATTATGTCACATTAATATTCGACATAACAGAAATAACCATTAAGTGTTATTTTTCCGCCAAGAAGTCCCTTGTTGTGTTTATGAACTTGAAAGAACTGACACAGACAACATTTGACATTATGTTATAGAGACAAGTTGTTGTCTAAATATTATGTTACGGCCGCCAGCCACTTTCATCTGGTCGTTGGCTGTTGTCTCTTACATCGTCCACCCAATGCTAGAAAAGGTCATAAACCACCATCGTGGATCCCTATCCATGAAGGTGGTTTAAGAAAAGTGCATCTATTTTCTTAATGTTTCTAGAAAAACTTCGTATTTTTAAAATATTTTTTTAAAATATTCTTTTTTATGTAAAATATTCGTTTTTCCTTTGTCTCGTTTCGGCTGTCGTCGGATTAATATCAGTTTTTATAGAGAATATAGAGCTGCTACTAGGTACTCTTCACTTATTATTAATTTATTTTAAAATGAGGAGAAATAGGTAGTATTGTGTCCTACGTAATTGATCTACAAATGACACAATACCTACACGAAAATCAAAATTACATTGTTAGTACGTTGTTCTGATTTTCTTTTTAAATGTTAAAAGGAGGCAAACGAGCATGCGGGTCACCTGATGGTAAGTAATTACCGCCGCCCACGGACGCAAAACCAAAGTAATCGCAGATGCGTTGCCGGCCTTGAGGAAGGAGTTGGATCTTGGGGAGGGAGTAGGAATAGAGAGGGGGGAGGGGTGGGAGATGGGCCTCCAGTACTTTCACTCACCGGACGAAATACAACAGCAACGGGTGCCATTGTTTCACGCCGATATTCTGTGAGAGGGTTGTATTACGCCGGGCGAGCCGGCCCATTTCGTGCTGCAATGCAGCGTGGCTATACCACTCAGTCATCATAGATCATAAATGAATAATCTGATAATTAATAGACATGGAAATCAATATTCGATTGCATTTAAAAATGCCATAATTACCTATAGAAGCACTATAAGTGGTTAGTGCCAGTTAATTTTTTTGTCATCGTTTGTCGCCATTGGTCACGTTAGCGAAACCGTATGTACACACGCGTGCACATCGGACTACCACAAACTGTCAAATTTCCTCAATAGACTTTGAACTTTATGTGTAAAGCATAATGGTTGAATATTTATCAAATAAATTTGACAGTTCTGGATAGGTTGATGTGTAGGCGTCTGTACGTACGAGAATTAGTATGACATCGACATCGACAAAACGAGTATATTTTAAATTTGGCCAAACAAATTCTCGTTTTTGTTAACGTGTTCAAACGGCAAATAAAACTCGCACTCACTTTCTTTGCCTCGGTCTTCACAGTTCTCCAGAGCCATTAGTGATATAAAGGTGTTAAAAGGTTACACTACCATATTTCTAATTCAGCAAAGTACCTTCTTTTTATAAAAGGAGGCAAAGGAGCAGGCGGGTCACCTGATGGCGAGTAATCACCGCCCCCCCATGGACACCCGCAAAACCAGAGGAATCGCAGACGCGTTGCCGGCCTTTAAGAAAGGAATAGGCTCGTTTCTTGAAGATTCCGAGGTCGTAACGGTCCGGAAATACCGCCGCCGAGAGCTGGTTCCACAACACTGTAGTTCGGGGCAACTAATTTCGTGAAAAACGCGCAGTAGTAGACCTACAACAATACTTTAAAAAAATCCATTTCTACCTATTTTTCTACCTACCTATTTTTGACGTATAAATTTTGCTATTAACTGTGTGGGGTAAAACACATTGTAAGGGATGCAAATAAAACTTCAAAAGTATGTTGCCAAAAACGATAGAAGGGTGCGAACAGCAAAATGGGATACTTAACTGATTTTTTGAGTGACTGCCAAAAATAATATTAAAATTGATGTGCACACCCTCAACTACAAATAAAATTTATTTAGTTCACAAAAGTCACAAGAGATGTCGCTAGTAGTGTATTAATATAGTGATCGTGACAAATAATGACACAGTTATTTAAGATGCGACAATAGTCGACTGGTAGAAATATACACTTAAAATAAGTCCCTGAACCAAATGTAAAAACAACCTTTATGTATAATGTTTACAAATAAATACAAAAAATATAAAATTCCGTAAAAAATAAATCTGCTATATGCCTAAGGGAAACAAGGAAAGCGTCGCTTACAATCCCCCCCCTTAGTGCTATTAATTAGCACTAGAGTCCGTTGGTGCTAATAAAGCGACGCGCGTCACAGGCCGCCGGAGCACGCCGGTGCGCGTGCGCACGTCCACCACGCGCACGCGCCCGTCGTCGCCGGCGTGGGTCGCACTCACTACTCCGTGTCGCCAGCACCCTCGCTCAATATTGGGTTCTACTAGTAAAACATAGTCCCCGATGCCTAAGTTCCTCTCCTCCTTAAGCCATTTCTGCCTGGGTAGTAACGTGGGCAAATACTCCTTTACCCAGCGGTCCCAAAACATATCTGTCAACCTTTGAGCCACTCGCCATCTTTTCCTAAGACTCAGATCTGCATTATCATATTTACCAAAGCTAGGATTATTTGACGAAGAACCTATTAAAAAATGGTTTGGTGTCAAAGCCTCTGGGTAATTGGGATCGACCGATACATGGGTCAACGGACGACTGTTAACGAGAGCCTCGACTTCCACTAACATAGTAGCCAGGGTCTCTGGATGTGGTGCGCGTTCCTTTAACACTGCCTTGAGAGCTGTTTTTACAGTCCGGACCATCCTCTCCCATGAGCCACCCATCTCAGGAGCACCAGGGGGTATAAATCGCCAATCAATTCCCCTTACGGAGCCATCTTCTGCCAACTTTTCAGAGTTCAAACTCTCGATGGATTGTTTCAGTTCTGTTGCGGCGCCTCTTAGGTTTGTACCATTATCGGAGTAGATAATGTTAGGTTGTCCTCTACGTGCTATCATCCGTCTTAGAGCCATGATCGTTGCATCGGTAGTAAGATCATCGGTGAGTTCAATATGGACAGCGCGTACGGTTAAACATGTAAATATTACACCATAACGCTTTTGCCTTCTGCGACCAATTGTAACTTCCATCGGGCCAAAGTAATCAATGCCAGTGCAGTTGAACGGTCGTCGGTTATGCTGCAGTCGAGCCGATGGCAAATCAGCCATGCGCAGAGGCTGCGGGGCCGCCCGTCGATACCTACAGAATAGACAACGACTGGCTATGTCTCGGACGGTGGGTCGTAGGTTTATTACCCAATAATGCTGACGCAACTCATTCACTACCAATTCGTTGGCTCCATGGAACGCTCGGCGGTGATAATATTCCACCAGTAGTTTGGACATACGATGCTTTCCATCAAGTATGTAAGGTCGTGTCACATACTCACTAACTCCAGTCGTCTTGTCGATACGTCCCCCGACCCGCAGTAAACCACTCTGATCTAACAAAGGTGTCAAATTAAGTAATCGACTATTCGCTGGCAGTGGCTTAATAAATTGAAGACAGGCTATTTCAGCTTTAAAAGAGTCATACTGACTTTTTTTTATGAGAAGCTCCTCTGCTTCAATCATTAAAGATGAATCTAGCTTGACATCTTTATTCCGGCATTTCCATAAAAACAATAAAATCCTTCCTGTCACTCTTTTCAATTTAATCCATGAAGAAAACCTATCTTCATTTGGCAAAGCTAATTCTAAATTTACAGTTTCTTTTAAAAAAGTTAAATTAATATTTCTTTTTTCAGAATAGCCTTCATGTGGTACCTTTTTAATGATTAAATCCTTAGGCCAAGATTCCTCCGGTTGACACAAAAAATCAGGCCCACGAAACCATTCGTCTCCAGATTGCAGTGGCGGAGTGTCGTCTTTCGTGGCCCTATCGGCTACGTTCAGACCAGATGGTACATGTCTCCATTCCGATATCATGGTTAGCTCATCGATTTCTCCAAGTCGATGAGCAACGAAAGGCTTATAATCTCTCGGGTCGCTTCGTATCCACTGCAAAACGGTGGTAGAATCTGTCCAAAAATAGCGTTTAGAATATTTTATAGCTTGTTCCTTCTGAACATTACAAGCGAGGCGTGCAGCAATCATTGCCCCTTGCAGCTCTAAACGAGGAATAGATACTGGACGCAGCGGTGTTACTCTGCTTTTACTGGCTACGAAACAAACATTTACTTTGCCATCCGAACGAGTGAAGCGCCAATAAACTACCGCTGCGTACGCCTTCATAGATGCATCACAAAAAATATGCATTTGTGTGTCGGTAATAAACAAGTCATTATCAGTAGGCCATGATGACTCACCCGCCAGCGGACGCTGCGCAGTATAACACTGCGTCCACGCCCCTGCATTGTCATACCAGCGCGGGATGCGCAGAGCGTCGAGCGTCCTCAGTTCATCGAGCCACCTCGACCAACTCACATGCTCTTCCGGTCGTATACGAGATTGCCAGTCAATACCACTACGATGTACACTCTGTAAAATCATTTTCGCTTTTATTATAAACGGTGACAAAAAACCATGGATATCATACACTGACATAAATATGCTTAGCATCTTCGCTTTGGTAGGTCGTTCGGTACCATTTAAAATCTGCTCGGAAATACGGTTTAGTGAAATTTTAAAACTAAATGAGTCATCAGCAGGATGCCATATCAGGCCCAGCGTACGCTCACTAGTATCGGTAGCTCCATCCTTAAAATCAATAGAATTTTGCGCGAGCGTTTCCGTAGGTATAGACTCTAAAACCGGTTTGCTATTGCTCGCCCAGCCTCGGATCCTAAAACCACCTTCACTATGTATTAAACTAATTTCGTTAATCAATTTAATTGCATTTATTTCGTTATCTGTCGAATATAAACAATCATCCATATAATGATTATTGAGTATAACCTGTACAGCTTCCGGATATAAGTCTTCGAATTTTAAGGCATTTTTATTCTTTATAAATTGGGCAATAAATGGCGAACACGTCGCACCAAAAATTAAGCTATCCATAACACAATGATCTACAACTGAAGAACTATTAGATTCTTGCCATAAAAAGCGACAGACATGTTGATCCTCGCTGCGAATCTTAATTCTCAAAAACATATCAGCAATGTCTCCAATAATCACTATTTTACGCTCGCGAAATCGCAACATTATACCAAACAATGAATTATATAAATCGGGCCCAGTTAACAAATAGTCGTTTAAACAAACACCATCCACTTTCCCGGCTGCATCAAAGACCAATCTTAATTTCTCAGGCTTATTAGGGTTCAAAACACCAAAATGAGCAAGATACCATACAGAAGTAAAATTACTCTCAAGTTCTTTGGGTGTTAATTTACGGGCGTAATTACTATCGAACAACTTTTGCATTTCCAACTTATACCTATGGGCGTAAGCATCATCTTTACTAAATTTGCGCAATAATGAACGATGGCGGGAAAGTGCATACTCATAAGTGCTAGGCAAAATAAAATCGTCCTTGCTAAAGGGCAAGCCAACCTCCCACTGGTTACCTACCTTGCGTGCAGTGTTTTCTAATATTTGAATGGCCCTGACGTGTGCCGTATTCTCACGGCGTAAAGGTGAAATTCCCACAGAATCAATATCGAACGATGTTTTTATCATGTTGTTTAATTTGCTAATATCGTTTAGTGACTCATCACAGTAATCGAGATGACAAATATGTTCACTTACCCGGGAGCGAGTGCGACCACAGTACCCGTGAATGGACCATCCCAATTGACATCTAGTTGCATACGGCGCATTCCTGTTTCCGTGCAGTACTTCTAGCGGCGCGATAAGAAAATAATTATCTTCACCTATAAGTATACGTGGAAATACACACTCTTTACAAACTAATTCCTTTATAGGCAAAATATGTTGGTGTTTAAGATTGTTGATAACAGACAAGTTTTGCATTGGTAAATTTAGTTTTGACACTTTACGGAAAATAACATTATGAATATCAGAACTATCTTTGCCGCTAATTTCTGTGTACACCTTAGGGGCGTCCGACTGATACACTTCGATACCGAACGCGTCGACAAACTTAATTGCACTTGATTGTTCACTTTTGAGACCCAAACTATCGGCTAAATCAGAATCTATCATAGACACTGAAGCGGCATCGTCCAAGAGGGCATACGTATTCACTAGGCCGTTAGGCCCGCGTAATGTCACTGGAACTATCTTCAACATGACGTCGCTGTGGGAGCATGCTACGTTGTCACCGTTCGCGGCGGCGGTGACGTGTGCTACTGTTGCGGCCGATGTTGACGTAACGGGCTCCTGCGCGCGATCAGCTGATTGTTCTTGTGTAGGCTTTTTCCAATGTAGTAGTGAGTGATGTGCCATACCACAGTTGTCTATGTCGCACACAGGAGCGGGGCATGTATCTCGAGCGTGGCGACTTACGAGGCAACAATAACAAAGTCCGTTTGTTTTGACGAATCTCCACTTTTCTTTGCGCATTGCACGTCTAAATATGCGACAATCCGGCAGCTCGTGATTAGATTTTTTGCAATAAACACATTTAGAATCATTTTCTACAGCGCTTGTGGTGAAAACGGGACGACTACGATATTTTGATTCTTCCGTTCGTTTATTTTGCGTCTCAGGGTTCCTTTTTGGTTCAAATGGTTGTGGAAAACCTACATTACACAACATTAGAGTTTCTCTCTTTAGAAAAGCTGCCAATAACTCTAATCTAGGCTGCTTTTCGGTTAACTTTTCGTATGCGAAGTCAGTCCATTTACCAACTAGTGTGCTAGGCAGTTTAGACAATACTGCAGCAGCTAGCTCTGGGCTACGAAGATAATCATCTTGGCCTAATGCACGTATTGTTGCTACGCAGTTGTTCACCTTAACGGAGAACTTAATGATGTCGTGGTGATACCAGGTAGGTAGTGGTGATAATCTCTTTAGTTGTGTAGTGATATTAAATATAATTATATCAGAGCGACCAAACCTTAATTCCAGCGCTTCCATAACGGCCTGTGGTGCAGTGTTGCCGATCAACAGGTCGGTTACGGCTTCCATAGCGTCACCACGTAAAGCTTTTCGAAGCCTCCAAAGGTTTTCAGAATCACTGAACTTGCACACACGAGTAGATTCTTCGTAGGCACTTTTAAAATGCAACCATTCAATACAATCACCACTAAATGTAGGTAGATCCCGTGGAGTAGCAAGACGGCTAATTAGGCGATCATCTCGCTGTGCTGATGATTGACACTTCACCATATCCTTCAGGGTTACTGCCAATTGCTGTATGGCGTGGCTGGAGCTAGGTTCCCTGTTTGATTCCCGAGTAGGTTCGCATTCATGTTCTAGCCAATTATCAACCCGAGACTGCATCTGGTTATCAGGAAGATCACTGCCGCACATACTTGCAATCTCGTTGTCTTCTTCTATATCAACTTCTTCTTCCACTTCTAATGCAGCCAGCTTTGCTTGCAGCTGCTTATCAATTAAATCAATCTTTATCTTAGCCTTAGCTTCGGCAGCTTCCAGCTCTAGTTGCTTGCGCTTAGCTGTAGCAGAAGATGCCGTAGACCTTTTGGATTTTACGGAACCCTTTTCCAAGTGTGTCGTCTTTTTTAAAGAACCACAAAGTGACGACTGTTTTAAGGGCTCACTCTTGATGTCTTCCATCTCGTGTAGCTTCTTAGGTCGAAGATTACCACAGCTGTAGCTACGATCCTTGCATAAACCAGCTTTTAGTTCCTTGATCGGTGCTTGTTCTAGCGCACCGGTCTCCATTAGTTCCTGTCGTTGACGGCGGGTTAACACTTTCGATGTTGGCGTCCGAAACATTTGGTGCTAATCCGTAGATGCGGCTCGAAGACCAATTTTGTAAGGGATGCAAATAAAACTTCAAAAGTATGTTGCCAAAAACGATAGAAGGGTGCGAACAGCAAAATGGGATACTTAACTGATTTTTTGAGTGACTGCCAAAAATAATATTAAAATTGATGTGCACACCCTCAACTACAAATAAAATTTATTTAGTTCACAAAAGTCACAAGAGATGTCGCTAGTAGTGTATTAATATAGTGATCGTGACAAATAATGACACAGTTATTTAAGATGCGACAATAGTCGACTGGTAGAAATATACACTTAAAATAAGTCCCTGAACCAAATGTAAAAACAACCTTTATGTATAATGTTTACAAATAAATACAAAAAATATAAAATTCCGTAAAAAATAAATCTGCTATATGCCTAAGGGAAACAAGGAAAGCGTCGCTTACACACATGATAAGAGCTTTTACAGTCAATCAATCCATCGATAATCTAGACAATTAGGTAATATTATAATGAGGTAGGTACCTACGTAGTATTAAAATTTAATACAATCTTTATTATCTGCACAATAAACATGTTCGGAATCAACTTTGAACATTGGTTATCTTTTTATCTAACCTTGCCTTTCTGTTACCGTCTCTTTTGTCTGTTTATTTTAATAATAAGCGATAATATACATATATACATATTACCTATTTATTGTTATCTAAGATAGTATTACCGTGTCTAAGTGCTCTTACACACGAACAGTTGCTGACGACACACGTAGGTAAGTAACAGAGGCCGTTGCTACGAGTATAACTATAAGCCGTCATAAGGCGGCGCGGCGCGGCGGTTAGCCTTCGACGCGCCGTCGTCGTCGTCGGCGACGTGTCAGTGACAGTCAGCATTGTCAGTGACTGCGGCAGATGATGGCGGCACCAACGCCACAACTACAAGCGTCTCCATATGCGCACCAAAGTACAGAATAGCACACGTTAGTAGTAGCTTCTCTGGAATGGCCACAAGATCTTTAATAAGATTCCTATATCTCTTAAGACCTTGCCTATAAATATTTTTTTAGTTTATAATAGTTCATCATCATTGTAATACCTATGTTTCACAAATAAATATTCTGATTCTGATTCTGATTCCCTCTGGCGACGCTTGTAGTTGTGGCGTGCAGCATCTGCCGTTCCTCAACAATGGTTTGTCAATGGCTGCCGTTGAGGTGTGTACCGCTAGCCACTGACATGGCAACCGCTAGCCGCTGAATGGTGACGGCAACTGCAGTTACTCTGCCGTCGTCGTCGTGAACTGCCGCTCTTGTGTAAAAGCCCTAAGCTTTTTCTAAATATTTCATGTAGACAACTAGGTATATTAACACGTTGACTGCCGCAATCCGCGAAGTCAAAAATATACTTGGGTGGTTTGCACTGTGGTGCGAATCGCTGAAGTACGAAGAAGACATTCGCCGATTCAAACCATGGTTCGAAACAGCCAATTCACAAGCGTCCTTCTGCGATTCACACCGTGGTGCGAACCAGTCGTGGTATGAATCGATGAAGTACCCGCAAAACCAGACACAATAGAAAATTTATTGTTTGTCGGTCACCGGTGACCACCACGGCGATTAAAGACAACATCATAAGTGAGGGTTCATCATTATCATCTCAGCCAAAAGAAGTCCACTGTTGGACAAAGGCCTCCTCCTAGGATCTTCACAAAAGATAGGTTTACGATTATCTAAAGCCGCTGAGTTTCTTGCCAGCTCCGCTCGAACCAAGTCCTCGTATTATTAGAACTGGAGGTAGATATAGTAATTTAGTTTAAATTAAAATTTTGAGTATTTTTTTATCAATATAATTTATAATGCCAATGCCACACAACCGTCTGTGAAGGTTTGTATTAAATAAATAATTTGACTTTGAATTGGTAATATATTTTACCCAATACCCATCATAAATCGGCCAACTCGATCGCCGAGTGGCAAACCGCTCGACCTGGTACAGTCGGCGGCAGATCAACCTACTCAAAACTGTCAAAATTCTGTTTGGTTATAAGGATCAATATTTATTGGAGAATTTGACAGATTTGGGTAGGTTGGTCTGCCGCCGTGTGTATAATAAGGTCTAAGGTTTAAATCCCAGGTCGGGTGAAAGTGTGTTTAAATTTTTTTGATGCATAGCCCGGGTTTGTGATCACCAACCCGCATTTGGCAAGCGTGGTGATTAAGATATTACCCACCAATTGTAGTGATGACTTGATTTCAATGATGTAGGACTTTGCCCAGCAGTGGGACAGTTATAGGCTATTTACTACTTACTTACATCATACATCATAAAAAATAAGTGTTTATTTATACAAAGGAAAAGTAACTAAAAAAATATGTAGTGTTAATTTCGCTAACTCACTTTTATCCAGCTTGGATGCAGCACTCATGCACCGCCCGCCCTTTTTTTTTTGGAGAGAGATTGCTGATTGCCTCAGACGGCATTTTCAGCTTCAACGGGCTTGTTTGGGGGCGGCGAGGAACGTAAAGGGTCCCTCAAGCCGTGTGAAACGAATCACCTTCGGAGGTTTTCTATAGGGAACGGCATCGCGCACTAGTGCGCGTCCCCGTGCTCTACTAGATTCTCCGAAGGGTTCGGATCGGATCGGGGAAAAACGCAAATGTATGCATATGCGGAAGACACAATGGATGCAAGCGAACATGCACACGTTTATTTATATAATTTCTAGGATTGTTTTAAAAGACAGCAAATAAATTATACATTAACCAGATATTTGTGATCTTGGAATCGAACGTCGTCGACCTCAGACTCCAAAACTGTCAAATAAATCTTCAGCCATATGCCCTAGCCATAAAGTTCAAAATCTATTGAGGAAATTGATAGTTTGTGGTAGAGTGGGTGCCTAGTGTGAGTTTTGTTTACTATCAGTATTCATTCGATCACGTTTACAAAAACGAAAATTAGTAGGTATGGCAAAGAAGTGATCGAATGTCAAAAATAACTCGTACTGGGCCCTCTGATGTGCAGGCAAGTGTACCTAAAAACTTAAACGCAAGTAGCTGATCCACAAAAATTATTATAATTTATTGTTTAATGTTTGCGTGTTCGCGTAGAAAAACAATTTTAGTAATTAAATAGAAACAGCAAAACCGTTTTGCTACGTATTTGCTCTAATTATTTTGACTGGCGTTTACTGAATTTATATTCACTAGGGCAGAGCACGACAAATAACATGTTAGGGTTGTAAAATGTTACTTTTAGCAGAATGCATGCTGAACTGGAGTCATCTGTCAAACGGTTTCTAACCCAGTCTTTAATGTTATTCATCTCTGAAAATAATGACTCGCAGGCAATAGGTAGATGAAAATATTGTTAAAATAGTCATGAGCCAGCTTCTTCAAACAGTTAAATGTGTCTGGTAACGCATTCCATGTTTATTGTTTTATACAGTTCTTAGGTAATAAGCCTAGATATCGTATTGTAACTAACTACTATTGTTAATTTTACTAATGTTTAAAATTTCGAGTTTTTCGATTTTCATATAATGTAATACCTTATTCTAAGGTAATACCTACTTTTTTTCGTAATGCATAATGAATTTTGTGATCAGTGACGTGCCCAAAATATTGTGTTGCGTGCCATTAATGGCACGAGTGCAATCGGTTCACCGTCCCTGCACTAGTATATCCCAAAGGTCAAAACTCGATCGTAACTGACAAACTACTTATACAATTTATACATACAAATCTCTGCACTCCTCCATGTGAACTTAAAATACTTATCCGTAATCTCACACTTTTTTTTGAGAGAGTTTGCTGATTGCTTTACACGGCATTTTCAGCTTTACCGGGTTGTTTTGGGGGCGGCGAGAAACTGAAAGGGTCCCTCAAGCCGTGTAAAACGAATCACCTTCGGAGGTTTTTTAGAGGAAACGGCATCGCGCACTAGTGCGTGTCCCCGTGCCCTACTAGATTCTCCGAAGGACTCGGATCGGTTCGGGGAGCAAAAATCGCACACTGTGCGCACATTGTGCATAAAAGAAGGCCGGCAGTATACGGATGAAATACTCCAACCGAGTGTCTATATTTCACTTGTAGTATATCATGACAGTTTTCTCTCCCTAAATAACACTTATAAAAAAATAATCTCAAACACGATTTTGCAGTTCAAGTTTTTCCAATTTATATGCATTTTATATGTGACATTTGTGTGAAAAGTCACACGTGTAGTTACGAGATAATTATTATAGATTTGTTTATACCGTACTAGCACTATACTCGCGAT
Source organism: Eudonia mercurella (assembly GCA_963082485.1). Taxonomy (NCBI): domain Eukaryota; kingdom Metazoa; phylum Arthropoda; class Insecta; order Lepidoptera; family Crambidae; genus Eudonia; species Eudonia mercurella. Next base: position 18,077,257 of record OY720032.1, read on the forward strand.
ATCGTCCGCGTTGATTTGAGATTGAAAAATAAACTCTTTTTTAAATAAAATAGTCTATGTTACCCGCAAGGAATGTAGCTTTCTATCTGTGAAATAATTTTTGGAATTGGACCAGTAATTCCAGAGATTAGCCCCGACATACAAACAAACAAACAAACAAACGTTACCTCTAGTACCTAGTACTAGAGTCGTTTAACCAGAGTCGTTTCATCAATCATAGTATTAATAACGTACTACACAAGAATAAATATTATTAACGGGATTATTAAATGTTTTTTGTTGTGTGTGAGTTATAGATATTTATTCTAATGTAAGTGATCATGATAGTTTAAAAAGTTATAGTACTAAAGAAGCATTTGCAATTTGAACATTTTAACACTCAAATAGACTTGCTGTCACACGGATCGCAAAAGTCCTTGGGTTCAAGTCACAACTGAGGTAGACGTCTCTTAATCAAATGCTTTTTACATTATAGATAAAAAAAAATAGTACCTACTGTGAATACAAAATAACAATTTGAATTGACACATATGAAATTTATTGAAAATTATCGCAGTAGGTACTCACTTGAAAAAGTATATTTTTTGTTTTTCATTTTGCTAGATTTATTAATAAAAAGTACCATGTTAATTTTTGACTTTTATTAGTACTGTACGACATTGTGAAAATTGAAATTGGTAGGTACCTGATGTAAATTTGGAAACTTAATTCTTTTTTGTATTTTTGGTTGTTGTGATTGTCCTTTTTTTGTGTTTGTTTGTGATAGAAAGTGTCCTTTTATGATAGGGCCATAGGGTTTTCCAATATTTTTGACGCTGTAAGGGAGAAAAGAGCTTGACACTTGCTGAGTTTCTTGCCGGTTCTTTTCAGTACAAGGTCTCCCGCCCAGAGTAGCTTACGAACCGATGGCATAATGACATTCATAAGAGCTATTTGTAGGCTAAACTGAATAAATGATTTTGAATTTTAAATTTTGAAAGTATTTTCCAGTAATATAAGTGAACCACGAAAATTCCTTAATATAGGAAAAAGGTTTGCTATTCCTCTTTTTAAAAACATACGAATTCTGCTCAGTTTTAATTTTGTCCAAGGATTTGATTCTTATTGATGAGCAATACATAAAAAGAGATAACGCACTTCCGTTCTTGATATAGGAACACGTAATTATCAGCATCGATAAATTTAATGGATAAGATAGTGCTTCGGAGCCGCGAAAAGTAACAAAAAGTTTGCTTTGCAAACAACAGTACGTATTTAGATACAAAACACGAAGTTTCTAGTGGGAAAAATGGGAATATTTTGTAAAATCAGTGTCGTTAATCCTCCAAATGACGAGTTCACCCCCGGAAGCGTAGTTTGCGGTTCAATCAAATATGCATTTGATAAAGAAGTAATCATCAATAAAATTGATGTGTCACTCAAAGGGCGTGGAAAGTTAGTTATAAAAGAAGAAACTGGAGACAGTAAGACTAGAATAATAACAACCGACCAGAATACAGAAGATTACGTTTACATTGAGAAAGGTATACATTGTGGTGATGGTAGAAAATCATTGCCGATTGGAGAGTACGACACATCGTTTAACTTTACATTGCCAGAAGATATTCCGCCGTCTTTAAATTATAAGAAATGTTTCATGAACTATGATGTAAATTGTAAAATTAGCTACTGTATAAGAATTAAATTCGAGATTCCTGGTGTTTTCACTTTTGATAAGAAATTTGATAACGAAATTAAAGTAGTATCAGGTATCAAACCGAGATTGCTAATAGAACCTCTCATCTACGGAGCCAGAAAACAACTGTTCCAACCGTTTCGAAGTAATAAAAGCATTGTTAATTTAAAAGCTTGCATCAAAAATTCAGTGCTTGAGCCTGGTGGTAAGGTGGAGGTTGTATATGAAGTTGTAAACGATACCAACAAGACCATTCAAAGCATTGAAACGAAACTAGTAGAAGTTTACACATTTTACAAACACCAAAATAATGAAAAAAGTGTTATCAAAACTTCTACTGACATTGCGTTCACTGAATCTAAGACGTCTGCAATACAAAGTGGTGATACTGTAGAGAATACATTAGAAATTGATATACCGCAATATTTGCATAGCTTGGATTATTCAAAAATCGTTAAAAGAGATTATGCCGTTGTTATAAAAGTAAATCTTCCAATACCTTACACTAACATGCCTGTTGAGATTCCGATACAAGTTGGCAATAATGAGTCTACTGTAAAACGGTTTATTACAGACACTAATATTGAAAGTTTAGAGGATTATGATGAGTCGCCGCCCTCTTACTGGAAAACGATGAATGAATGCATTGACAAAGGTGGAACTAAAAGCGATATTTTGAAAACAAAACAATTATAAAAAAATTAAAAGCAGTTAGACTGCAAGATTTGGTATTGGAGTGGAAGCGACCTAAACAATGTAGCTAAAACAATGCAGGAATCTTAACACCGCCCGCGCTGCTCTGCTAAAATTATGAAGAGATAAAATGTCCATGGAATCGACATCTAAATGTATTATATAATGTGTAGTAGAAAGGTGTGGTAAAAATGAAAAGATCCAAAGTTTATCCGATCTAGTTATTTTATGGAGAGTAACGAAGACATCATTATTAACTTTAATTCGTTATGCAATTTTTAATTAAATTTTTCTGTTGTGACGTTGACTTCACTAATATAAATATTAATTTTACTAATATAATAATAATGATGTCTTAGTAACAAGATTTAGATCGAATACACGTTGGATCCTTTCATTTTACCACACCCTTCTGTTACAAGTTGTATAATGTTTTTCAATAATAAATAATTACGTTATGCTTGTAGAAAATATTTTCCGGGGTATGAAATAAACTTGTTTTGATTATAATATAATCAAAACAAGTTAAATCTTATATTATAAGATTTAACCATATTCTTATGTTTTATTGAATTTTCATTATCACTTTCTACCTATGTAAAATCCTATGCTATCCTATTTATAATATAAAGTATGTAGGTACTATAAATTATGTCGATGTAGGTATTATAAAGAGGAAACCTTTGTATTTTTGTATGTATGCTATGTATGTATGTTTGCAACAAATAAACTCAAAAACTACTGGACTGATTTTAAAAATTCTTTCACCATTAGAATGCTACATTAGCGCTGAGTAACATAGGCTATATTTAAAAAATATATTAAATAAAATACTAAAAACGACAATTTAATTTTCCAATACAAAATTATTTGTTTGTTTTGTTGTCATGGAAACCATTGATATATATTTAACTCAATGATGGAAACTGTCAAAGCGGTACGAAGTCTAGTTTTAATAATAAACTAACATGACATGAATACAAAATGAAAATTCAGAAAAAACATTGTCTTTCAAGTTTTTATAAAAAAGATCAAGCTCTAAATTATTGTTTAATAACTCATGAACTTGAACTTTTGAACATATTTATTGTTCTGTACATCCGATACAACGCCTCAGTGGCCGAGTGGCTAAACCCTGGTCCTGGGTTCAATTCCTGCACTGGGCAAAGCCTGATTGAATTATCCGATACCCGGGTTTATGGTCACCAGTACGCATTGCGCTTAAGCCAAATCTAAATACCCATCAATTGTAGCGATGACTTTATTTCAATCATTTGCTTAACAGTAGGGCAATATATAGGCTATTGACGTAACTTTTTACTTCATCATTAGCTCATTTTATGTCCACACCGCTGGGGCACGTGCCTTCCCTATGGATAGATAGGGAGGACGGGCCATAAACCACCACGCAGGCCCAGTGCGGATTGGTGGTTGTTAACGATTGTTAATGCAGCCGGGGCCAACTGCTTTATAGTAGGGGAGCTCACGATGCTAAATGGGGTTTTACTCGAGCGTCATAGAGACCTGTTGAGCTGCGAAGCTTAGATGATAAAAAGAAAAAAAATTTAGATAATGTATTTTCATCGGTGGGTCATCAAAATGTTAAAAAAAACTATTGCATGGACATTGTAGTATTTTTGTTAACAGGTAATAAATAAAAATGGTTTCTATTTATACCCATTAATAATACACAATAATAGAAAATATTTATACCTAATTTCAAACAGCCCTCGTGGATTTTTTAAAAACATTTTTCCGAATTTTTTATGAGGGCTGATTGGATCGAAGTATCCCAACAGTAGGACATTGTGACTCAGCAAATACCTATAATCTGTAGCCAGCACTCTTCAATAACTGTAATATGTTTTTAGTGTTTATTGATAAGTTGATGACTCACGATGATTAATTGATTCTGACCCAGGAAGAGCCTTGTATACAGCTCGTTTCGAACATACACAAGGTGAAAGTAATTTTTCTTTCTAGCCAATCCTTTGAAGGTTAGAGATTATACGCTTAAAGTTTGCTTGACAAACAGTCCAACAAGGCAACGCAATGGATCCCAATTAATAGTTCTCTATATTAATCAGGTTCCTCATGAACCTATCAAGGTTCATCATCAACTTCCACGACTTTGCAGGAGACCTGAAGATGGGGAAAAAGTGTGGGGTGGCCTTTACCGAAGAGTGGGATAGTAATACATTTTTTTAATTAGCTTAATTTGTGTCCCACTGCTGGACAAAGGCCTCCCCGCTGCGGTTCCACTCTGATAGAAAATCATCGGCCACATCTCCATCTCCGCTTTGGCCTGACAATAACAATAATAACTATTATTATATAAAAGGTTATAAACTTAAATATAATATCATATTATTTATTATCCTTTTTGATCACAATGCCTACGCCCAAAAACGACTTTAAAAAATTAAATTATAAAATATTATATACTAAAGCATCGAATTTTATTGGGTGTTTACTGTAAAGATGTTGTAATTTCAAAGTTTCCTGTCAAGGGTCAGTATACACTAGATCATGGTCGTCCTCATAATGACATTCTATAAGTCAGCCAGTCAATTTCAATCAACAGGAAAGTTTTGAATTTTTCCTTATTTAAATTTAACTTTATTTAGAAATAATGGAGCTCGGAAATAAAGTCTTGCAAAATAAAGGACATAATCACATTTTTGCCTTTACAAAAAAACATGCCCAATGTTTTAATATTCGCAGATAGCTGATAATAGAACGATAAGATAAACAGAGAACCGCTTTTTGTTTATATAAGTGACTACAAGTTGCGTATATCATTATACCGGAGTGGAACAGAGAATGTCATATTTTAATTTTTTAAAGTAGTGAATAAACTAGTCGATATGGGGATATTCTGTAATATAATTATAGCTGAATCTCCACAAGGTGAATTCAGACCTGGGAGTGTAGTTAATGGTGTTGTAAGGTATACGGTTAGTGAAGAAACGACTTTTAGTAAAATTGTAGTGTCCTTAAAGGGAATCGGCAGATTATCTATATCAGAAACAACTGGAGCAGGAAAAAGCAGAAGGACAAGGCATTTTAACCAAGCTGAAGATTATGCCAACTTCGAGAGTATTGTTCAAGATGGCGATAAAGACGGACCACTTGCCATTGGCCAGTACGAAACTGCGTTCACTTTTCCATTGCCAGAAAATGTACCGTCGACCTTGAATTACAAAAGAAGTTGTAGTCGTTTCAAGATAAAATGCTTTATAATGTATTATGTTCGAATAAAGTTCGAACAATCAGGTTGGTACAAGTTGGACAAGAGATTTAAAGAAGAATTGATAGTAAAATCCGGAATTACGCCTCGATTGTCAATTGATCCAGTGTTGTACGGTGGAAGAAAAAAACTTTTCCAACTCTTTAGAAGAGATGAAAGTTTTGTCCACATAAGAGCGGTTATTAGTAATTCTGTTCTAACGCCGAATGACAAGCTGCAAGTGTCCTATGAAATTGAAAATAACACCAATAAAACAATTAATAGTATAGAAACCAAAATAGTTGAAGTGTTTACTTTCCGAACTCAGAAACGTTCGGATGTGGAAAAGTCAAACGTTGTGAAGGAAACCCAATCTAAAACATCATCGATTAAAAAAGGCGAGACGGTGTCTACAACATTAGAAATTGACACGCCATCTTATCTTTATTCCCTGGACTACTCCAAAATGGTATCTAGGGATTACTTCTTATATTTAACGGTGGAGTTGCCTATGCCCCACAAAAATTCTCTTGTTAAGATACCCTTTCAAATTGGAAACATTGATGGTGGTTTAGCACCACCAGATAGTAATGGGTGGATGGACGTTGCTGGAGCTCCTACCGGTCCACCACCATCTTATTGGGATGCAGTAAGTGAAGACAAAGTGAAAAGTGAAGAATGTAATGTTAGCTATTTTGATTCTAATAATGATATTCCAGAGGCCAGTGAATTTGAAAGGAACGATACCAAAGACAATAGTGCTTCAAAAATGTAACGCAATTGTTTGAAAAGTGTTTTTATGTTAGCAATATTCTATTCATATCGTTAAGTGTAATTTATACGTAATTGTTTATCAAATAACAAATAAATCTAAGAAGAGTTTGAGAATAGTGAATCATTTATATTTTTGTTTAATAAATAAATTACTTGTTAAGTAAACTTTACACATAGAAAATAAACATTTATACTTGTTTTTATCTAACCTCTAAAATTTTAGCCAAAACCTAAGCCAATAGTAACAGTTTTACTCCGTCTGTCACCTAAACTAATCTCTAAGGTAGGTTAAGGTCTCACAGGTAACTTATAAAATAAAAGATCATCGCTGTAAACGGGCACTAATCGTGTTTATTTTACGTATTATTATGCTTTTAGTGTCGCCATCTAGTTAATGATAACCAAAACATACCCGATTAATGCATCGATTACAAAGATAGAGTCGAGATAGTGTTGTGAACGTCAGAGTGACGTTCATGCCTCGATAAAAATCACGGTTCTTTGCAAATTCCTTATGATAATAATAATGAATGAAATCAACAATATGACCTAGTGGTTTACTACCAGTCTCAGACCCAGGAGGCCCGGATTCGATTCCCAACAGGGCAACATTATATTGGTGTTCTATGTCCGCCTGGCTAGCTACCACTATCTTATTCATGTCTGTCGCTACAACAACATCGTTATTGTTGTGTTGTGGCAAGTAGAGATAAGATAGTTTATTCCGCACTAGTTGAGGATTATAAATGAAGTTATAACTAAGCATAATATAATAAAAAAATCCATATCTTACAACACACTTCTGCTAAAAAACACCTACTGCTATTTTAATAACATGAAGTATAGTTTCACGAACTATTATGCTTACACCTATTATAACAATGAAACTTTATTCCATATGAACAACATAAGTAATTTATGTCATTCTCAGTTCGTCTTCTAACCAGGCCTGGCTCACTCCGCGCGGTACGTCCGTTATTTACCTACAGCGAAGTGCCCGGTCGACCGTACTTTAATCAGTCGAGTGTCACGCGCGCGCACTTTGGGACGCTCACATTGTAATAGTGCCTACTTATTCTATGATCACGCTCGCTAATTAAATTAAATTACAATGAAATTGATGAGACTGGTTTTGTGCTATTATTTGTTTACAGTTCTAACTTACATTTTTGATGGATCGGACTAATTGCATATATATGACATACTGAATAGGTAATCCGATAATTGATAAAAATATTGGTAGTATGCGGGAGCCGTTAGCCGCGAAAGCGTAACAGCCAGAAACCATATCACGGCTAGCTCTTTTACTATAAGTAACTATACAACAATATTCAGGGAAATATAAATTGTTGCTAAAGTGCAGCGAGTAGCTTTAGAGCTAACTTTAACGCGCAAGCTAACTTTCGCATATCCAAATAATTTACCAACATGATTTTTGGGTGGCGGCTCTCGAACTAGGTTGAAGCCGTTTTGTGTTAGCGTTGTTGGTATGTACGTCATACCAGATTTGATACGTTTAAATATGTTCAGTTTAGTATAAACACTTATGTGTAATAGTATGCTTGATCGTCTTATGATAAAATAGGTATGAAGACATTGTATTAAAATAAGTACTTTTTTCATTTTATACTTATATTATATTTGAAATGTTATTTTTTTTACAAAGGCAGAATACCTTCCTATGTACATACTTAATTACAAATAAGTAAATTTATTATACTTCACTAGACAGCAACCCTAACAGCGTAAGAAGAGATAAGAGGCACGCGATAGAAAGAGACAAAACTTGTAGGTATATAAAATTGCAAGTACGTAGTGCTGTCCGAGCTGAATTCCACTGTATCGCGTCGTAGCAAGACTCGCATTTATTTCAATCCTCTTGCGGAGTGATTCTTCTGTACCCTGGCACTATTAATTATTCTGTGTTCTAACGATTTGCATTTTATAAAAGTTTCTTGAGGAGCTCGATGGCGCAGTGGTTAACGTGCTCGGTCTGCGAGTGCTAAGGTTAAGCAACTTTCGCAAAGGCCGGTCATCGGATGGGTGACCAAAAGTATATCATCTTGAGCTCGGAGGAGCTCATTTTATGTCCCAATGGTTTACGTGCCTTCCGAAGTACGGAGGTGCTGAGGTGAAGGCACGTAAACCCTTGGGTTCCGGCTTCATTAGCAATCGTTAACAACCACCAATCCGCACTGGGCCCGCGCTTGCGTGGTGGTCTATAGCCCGTTCTCCCTATCTAACCATAAGGAAGGGTCGTGCCCCAGCAGTGGGGACATAAAATTAGCTGATGATGATGATGATGATGAAGTCTCTTGTCATATCTGAGTACCTACCTACTAATGTTAACAACTTCGTTGTGTTTTTCAGTAAAAGAGAGTTGTTAGAGAGCCAATTCCTCGGGGTTGAGGATTATGGATGTAGGACGTTGCCATCTTAGATCTTATCGTCACTTACCATACAGTGGAATGAAGCCCAAGTATTTCCCCATTTTAAAATATAAATATAAAAATAAGTTTTGGTGGCTCCACTAAACGTCTTTAAACTTAAAGCATGATAAAACTTTTAAAAAATCGAACCTACAACCCTTAGATTGGATTGGATTGGATTGCCCTGACCGCTGAGATCTCTAAGGTCTCGGTAGCTCAGCAGTCAGAGCATTGGACCAGTAATCCAAGGGCCGTGGGTACGATTCCTACTTGAGCTTCCTCAAACTGGTTGATATTTTCTAGTAAAATTTTATCTTGTAACTACAGCAGCTTTGTGAATGCAAAAAATAAAATAATAATTCAAGATTGCAGCCCGTATATGGTAGTGCAAGTTCATTTAGAATATCAGCCAGCCTCGCTATCAGTAATAGGGGATTTCATAAAGCATTTTAATATTATTTATATTAAAAACCCATTGTTAAAATGTGTTATAGTCTAATTAAACTAATGACAGGAGATCTGTTGTAAATTTAATGAGGTTATGATAAATTTTAATATAGTAAAGTATTAATTAATATTTCCAGATAAGGCTGCAATTAATTTATAGTAAACTATCAAAAATCAGTTTGCCATTGCACTCTAATGGAAATTGTGGTCGATATACCTACTCGTATATAAATATTATAAATATAGAACTACTAAAATCGAAGGAAAAGTTCGCCATGAATGTTGAACTTGTAGTAAATTCAGTCAAAACCGTTAATGAAAATAATATATTGGTCGCGGGAGGAATAATTACGGGTTCCATAAATTATGTATTACCGAAAGCTAAAACGTTTAACAAAGTGTGTGTATGTTTAAAAGGCAACGGAAAACTTACTATTGTCGACAAGTGGAGTAGACAAAGGCACCAGGGCCCCAAGCGATACTATGCCGCTGAAATATACGAAAACGTTGAAAATATAATACACGATTCCGAAAACAGTATACTTTTTCCTGCAGGTTCGTATACTGAAGACTTTTCATTAACCATACCAAATGATATACCTCCTTCGTTTAAATATATAAGGAAAAGAGGAAGATATTCAGTAAAATGCAGTATCACTCACAAAATAAAAGTAATATTCAAGAAGAATGGCTTTTTAGGGGATACAGTAAAAGTTAAAAAAGTGATTTATATAATATCTGGTGTTGAGTCTAAGCTGCCTGATGTGCCCCTTATATACGGTAGTCAGAAAAAAATGACTCAACTTTTTAACTTCAAGCAAGCTGTTATCAATTTGAAGGCTAAAATAGAAAAATCTGTTGTGAAACCTGGAGATGAATTAAACTTCTCATACGAAATATCCAATGACAGTAATTTGCGTATACTGACAGTGAGAGTGAAAATCATGGAAGTACACACTTTTAAAGCGTCAACAGCGGTGGTGAATCTTTATGAGAAAGTGAATGACATAGTCTGGAAAAGTGGAAGAATCAGCAGACGTTCCAAGTACAGTGAAACATTTGTGGCAAGCTTGCTTAAGACCGCATTTTCCGTAAACTTCTCGAAGTTGGTAAAGAAGAACTATTGTATTCATATTACTGCTGTGTTGCCATGCCCCCGACAAAATTTAGTGTTAAGGGTACCTGTTATGGTAGATGCGATTGTCGATAGAGATTTGTTATATGCAGAGGACGGAGAGTTCATCAAGTGTTTCTCTAAAAATTTAATTAAAACCTAGTTAAATTTTTTAATTAAATATCGTAAAGTATTCAATATTAAAAGTCTTTGTTTAAGTAGATACATATTAGAATAAAACATATGTATACAAAAATGTACTATAATTTTAAGATTCATCATCATCATCATCATCATCAGCTCATTTGATGTCCCCACTGCTGGGGCACGAGCCTTCCCTATGGATGGATAGGGAGTACGGGCCATAAACCACCACGCGGGCCCAGTGCGGATTGGTGGATGTTAACGACTGCTAATGCAGCCGGGACCAACGGCTTTACGTGCCTTCCGAAGCACGGAGGAGCTCGAGATAGAAAATTTTTGGTCACCCATCCGATGGCCGGCCTTTGCGAAAGTTGCTTAACCACAGCAATCGCAGACCGGGCGCGTTAACCACTGCGCCATCGAGCTCCTCATTTTTTAAGATTATTTACATGTAATTTTACGCAAATATTGTTGCAAACAAATTACAATTTGAAAAGAAAAAAAAGTGTTGAAAAAATTCCACGAGCGGGACCTGACCCGGCATGACATGGGGTGCGGGTTTGAATCCCGCTCGTGGAATTTTTTCAACACTTTGTCTTTTTTCATACTGTACTTTTGTTCTTATTTTAATATTATGTTGCATTACTGCTAATAATATATTCAAAAACTTTTAAGAAATTGCTATGTGACTCAATTAATGAAATAATAATAATTTAGTTAGTTATGAAGTTTGAGGAGATGACAAAGCAGCTTGTGCGTTCGGGTTGTGATCTTGCAAGATATGCAAATTTCAGTGCGAGTCACTGGGTAGGTCACCAAACTAGAACATCTTGAGCTCCTCTGTAATCCATCCATGTAATTCATTCATAAGGAAGGCTCGTGCTCCAGCAGTGAGGACATAAATTGAGCTGGTGATGATGAGCTCCTCCATGCCTCGGAAGACACTATCAGATGTTTTTCCCGGTTGTTGTCATAAGATAGCAGTCATTTAAACTTACCAACCCGCATTTGCCCAACGTTGTTTTCATAAGGTCCGCTCTTATATGTGCCCAAGTGAGAAGAACCCTGAGAATTTGCACAAAACCTCTGCAACAAGTGATAAACAGCTTCAATAGATTTTGTGAAAGATATCCACTTGATACCTATTATTTAGTTAGCCAAGTGCAACCATGATTAAAACAATTTTGTTCAATAATATTGGCGTATCATAATTAATTGATGCTTTATGTCGGTACTCATTTTTCATACTAGAAACACAAAATTTTATACGGGTCACTTGCGACGATTATCGTTGTCATATCTTATCTACGTGAAGATTGCAAATCGTGTAAACAAATTCATACATAAATTGAAAAGACACAGAACATTGCTTAGTTATAAGAAACGACTAAAGGAAATAGGTAAATTACTTTGCCCAACTATTGCAACTCTTGATCGATCTTCCTCTTTTTAAGAAAAATGTCTATCTTTTGTGAAATAATAATAAATAAACAGTGCAATGATGTGTTCCTTCCCGGCGATACTGTATCTGGTGTTATAAAATATAACTTCCACGAAGAAACGACGTTCAACAAAATTGTAGTCTCTCTCAAAGGCAAAGAGACTTTATTGGTAGACGGAACTTGCCAAACTACCAAATGTGCTGCAAATGTTGGCAACAAACACTACGTTGATATAAATAAGGTAATATGTGAACATGAAAATGGTGTAACATTGGCAGCTGGTACATATGAAACGGAATTTTCAATGCAACTGCCTTTTGACATACCAAGGTCACTAAGGCACCAGAAGACCACAGATGGATATACTATTAGTTATGAAATATTTTACTACGTCCGCATAAAGTTTGAAAGACCAAGCCTCTTGAAACAGTCCAAGAGTATCAAGAAAAGTATAACTGTTACTTCTGACATTGTTCCTTCTTTACCAACGACACCGTTCACTTACGAAGAGAAGAAGAGGCTAGTCAAATTGTTTTCGAAAAGAGAAGATGTCGTCACTATTAAAGCAACTTTGGAAAAGTCAGTTGTAGAATCTGGGGGTGGAATACATATCAAATGTGAAGTTATAAATGATACAAACTTTAACATTAAGAATGTCGAAGTGAAACTTGTAGAAGCATTACAATTGAAAGCTGCTGATATCTGCGAAGAAGTTGTTGATGTTTTACATTCAATCAACATTAAACCATCATTAGCAAAGAGAGGTGATACAGAACTGATAAAAGCGATTCTCGACGTCCCAACAGAAGCGTTTACAGTGCGAAATTCAAAGTTAGTGAGCAGAAACTACTTCGTGTGTATATCGACTGCACTACCAGCGTTTTACAAAAACGCTGTCCTCAAAGTACCAATAGAAGTGGGAAAAAAGACGATTAACTATAATGTTGCCAAAGATATACCACCATCATATTGGAATGTTATGAACTTGAACGGCCAAGGCGACAGAAAGCTTTATAGTTTGAAATGAAGCATTATAAAAAGTTACTGCTTTGAGATTATTGGTACCAGAACGTACCTATAATAAGGCAATAGTTATGGCAAGCAAAAGAGAAATGACAGGATCTTCCCATGAAAAGACGATAATCTTTAAAAATACTATGTATGTATTGATAAAAATAATAATAAACCTAGGTACATAAGCTTATGGCCTGATATCCCCATGTGCTGTCTATAAGTAGGCTAGAACCTAGCGGTACGGTATAAACGATTGTTTGATATTTCACTAGAAACGAGATAGATAGAACAGAAATATTTTGTACATTTTTTAAATATACTTAAGTAGATGTCTGTCTGTGTAATGTCTTTATGAGCTAGAAGAATGTTACTGTAATTTAATCTCATTATGTGTTAGATCGCTTTGCGTATTACCATATTTTTAGAACTTATCTTATTAAAATAAGTTACAGCACATAATAAATTTGAACTCAGCTTTATTTAAGAAATACGTTACATTAACTTTTAAGATTATGAATAAATTGCTATAAATTACGAATGCATTCATTTATTTAAACGTCCTTCTTTTACGCATGAACACTACCTTTTAAAATAATTTTCTTTTCATAGACGATTAGTTATTAGAAAATTAGTCTTATAATGTCTTATGGCGACTTCCGTAGCTAAGTAGCTTGCACGCCGGACTTTGGGCGGCGCTAACTCTGAGCTCCTGGGTTCGATTCCCGGTCGGGTCAATGTCAAAAACGAACTTTTCGATATTGTGTCGGGGTTGTGGTACCAACGTTGTTTATGATTTCCACAAAATGAGTGCTTTAGCTACTTAATTTGGGATAAGAACAATGTATGTAATGTTGTTTATGTATTTACCTACCTATGGTAGGGCATCTGGTGCGGGTTCGAATCCTGCTCGCGGAAACGCAAAACTGTAATTCATTAAATGGCAGAGGAAAATAAGTATTACGAGTTGTTATAGCCTATCTTTTGTTTGTGATAATAATTTATTAATTTTGGAAAACGAAATATTAATCCAGTTATCATACACCAAAGCTTCCTGCCTCTCACAACTATCCATGACTCATCAATATCTAATATAAAGATTTATTACCTTACTGATAAAACATTAGAAAAAACGACACGAAGCTGGTTCTCCCTCTTCCTCGGTGTCTCAGTAGGTCATAGATTGTCGTAATTATTATCTAAAAGTATTATTATACTACTATCTAGCTTCCGCTAGCGACTTACCGCGTGTGAAATTAGTTTTGTCACAAAAGTCTGTTTCACTTGCCCCCAGAATACGTTAACAATAATTTTGTAGCAAATATATTTATTTATTTTATTTTCTTAGGTGAATCAAAAGTAATAAAACAAGAGTATGTATATAGCTATGTAGTTAGTTTATATAGGCCTTTTTTGGGGGCGGCGTGTATCTTAACCCTTCTGTCACAAAGCGGGTGAATTCACCCTCAGAGCAATTCCGTCAAACACCAACTGGGCGTAAACGCCCAGAGCACCACGCGACTTAAAACTTTAATATTGTTTATTTAGAGCTTACTTTTGTATGAAGAAGTTTAACTATAGACAAACTAGAATAAATTTGCTACACTCTCAACTCCTAACAACTTTATTCTCTGCGCGTTTTAATATTTTTTTTAATTTCAATTTTTTTTTTGCGAATTACGTCATCGGCGCAGGTGCTGTCACTTGCTTTTGGCCTTGTGACAAAGGGGTTAAAGGGTTCCTCAAGCCGTGTCAAACGAATCACCTTCGGAGGTTTTCTAGAGGGAACGGCATCACGCACTAATGCGTGTCCCCATTCCCTACTAGATTCTCCGAGGGGTTCGGATCGGATCAAGGAGCGGAACAACCCGAGGGCGCCTCTAAAGGCTCGGACCTCGACTCGGGTTGACCAGGCCGTGGTGGTGGGGCTAAGTGCCCTGGTGCATCTTTGTACCTGGGTATAGAGCGCGTGTCAACCGGCTCGTCGTAACCTTGTTCTACGGGTACGCTGTCTTGGGCCTAAACTAGTGTTCATGTCTAGTGTATTTTGGAAATGTGTGGTTGCATTTAGAGGATCGGGCAGGGCCGTAATATCCGGTTGCGGCCGGTGCAACTACAGTGCAACTCGGTCAAAATGCCTAGACTGAGCGAAAGTAAGTTAATCGAAATCATAAGCTATAACAACTTCTAATTTAGCTGTGCAAATAAAACGTGTGTTACTCAAATGAAGGACGAACAAACTCGGTTAGAAATTTAAATAAAATAAACGGAGAGCGAGCGGAGTGTCGACACGTCGAACTGATTGAGGAATCAATCCCTCCATGCTCCGTCCACACTTAATTAATTTCAGTTAATTGACTTTGTAAAGGAGAAATGTAGATTATGTAGGTATACTTATGTAGATATACTCGAGTTTATTTATGTGTAGGGTTCGCGAGGGGAAAAGCGCGATGGCGCTGCGGTCGGTGCGTTCAGGCTGTGATCTCGCAAGTAAAGCAATATTCGCAATAGCGAGTCGCGGGATGGGTGAGAACTGTGCTCTGATGGCGTAGTGGCCAGTAGGAGCAGTATGCGTTCGGGTTATTATTTTTTTGAGACAGTTTGCTGATGGAATCTGGACATTTTCTTTGAGGGCGACGAGAAACTTAAAGGTATTATTATTATAGTACTTATTTTCTTCGGTAAATCAAAAGTAACACAACAAGGGTATCTTTCTATGCAACTAGTCTATACAGGGTTATTTGTAAAACATCAACAACCTCGCAAGACTACGTGGCTAACATTATAAACAACAACATTTGTTCTACGACTTTTGATAATTTGACACATTTTACTTTCATACAAAAATAAATATTGATTTAATTTTACGTCTGAATTTTCTTATCTCTGTGCGCATCGTATCGCGAGCGTCGCGCGCGTCGCCTTTTTGTATGTAATGGAACATAGATTCACAAATGTCACGACAGTACAATAAAAGCTTGAAAAATCATTTTTATTTAATGTATTGAGTTATGATAAAACTCGTAGAACAAATGTTGTTGTCTATGATGTGTGAAGTTGATGATGTTTTTTCAAATAACCCAGTATATATAGTCTATTATAACATTTATGTTTCTTGGCATTCTTATGTTGTATCCTTTTATATAAGCCATGCATAAGTCGAGCGCATTTCACAGTACTCGCCGTAACACATTCTCTTTTTCTTTTTTCTTTTGGAGAGAGTTTGTTGATTGTCTCAGACGGTATTTTCAGCTTCACCGGGCCTTTTTTGGAGCGGCGAGAAACTTAAAGGGTTCCTCAAGCCGTATGAAACGAAACAGCGTCAGAGGTTTTCTAGTGGAAATGGCATCACGCACTAATGCGTGTCTCTGTGCCCTATTAGATTCTCCGAGGGGTTCGGATCGGATCGGGCGTTCAGGTTAATATCATGCAATCTAAGCAAAGTGAAAGTAGCCGCGGATCCTATTCAGTAGCATGGAGAGGCCTATGTTCAGCAGTAGCAAATGTAGGCTGATGTTTATGCTGAAGTTAAACAAAACCCGGACGTGTGGCCGCAGCCGTGTGGTGCCGGCCTAGAATTGCACCACCCCAACTCTTCCCGTGGGTGTCGTAGGAGGCGACAAAGGGACAAAACCGGGGGGCGGGCAGCAGCGCCCCCTGTAGAACAACTCCATCACTACACACTGAACTGCGATCCCCAACCCGCATGCCCAGCGTGGGGATTATGGGCATACCCCCCTTATGATGGTGCAAAAAAGAAAATGGCCCCTAGTTCCCGGCCGCCTCGCTATTCCTGGCCATGGCAGCGGCCATGGTAACGGCGGGGCAGGGGGTGCTAACAATCACCGGGCTACCTCAGGCTGCCACAAACAACTGACCCTGGCAACGTTTAACGGACGCACTCTGAGGCTTGACCACCATCTAGCGCAGTTGGAAGTGGAGTTAGAGAACATAAAATGGCATGTTCTGGGGTTATGTGAAGTCCGTAGAGAGGGGGAGGACACCGTAACCCTAGACTCGGGCCATCTTCTCTACTTTCGCGAGGGTGATAAAACATCCCAGGGTGGCGTAGGCTTCCTCGTCAATAAGGTCCTCTCTAACAATGTTGAAGAAATCTCTAGTGTGTCGACCAGGGTAGCGTACCTGATCATTCGGCTGTCAAAGCGTTACAGCATGAAAGTCATTCAGGTTTACGCACCGACCTCGACACACTCAGATGATGAAGTCGAAGATATGTACGAAGACATATCCAAAGCCTTGCATAACACCACTAAGGCTCATTTCAACGTTGTTATGGGGGACTTTAACGGCAAGGTGGGAACCCAGACTGGCAATGAATCCCGGATAGGACCACATGGTTATGGAGTTAGGAATCACAGGGGGCAAATGCTTGTCAACTTTCTCGAGAAAGAGGGGCTGTTCTTAATGAACTCCTTCTTTAAAAAACAGCCTCAAAGGAAGTGGACATGGCAAAGTCCCGACACTGTGACCAAAAATGAGATCGACTTCATCATGACGGATAGCAAGCACATATTCAGAGATGTCTCAGTGATCAACAGGTTTAATACCGGATCTGATCACCGACTCCTCCGAGGCTCTCTGAATATCAACTTGAAGCTTGAAAGAAACCGTCTGATGAAGTCCACGCTCCGTCCTAACCCAATCCAAATCATGGCGGGCGCCGAGAAATTCCAGCAGATTCTCGGGGACAGATTTGTTGCCTTGGAACCCACTGATGACGCTAACGAGACCCTACACAATCTGGTCGAAACGTTGAGGGAGGAGGGCATTAAGTTCTGCAAAAAACAGCGTACTGGCAGGAAATCCAAACTCTCGGCTGAAACTCTCGGGCTGATGACAAGACGACGGGAAACCACCCAAGCGACTTCGTCGGAGAGGTCAGACCTGAACAAGCAAATTGCGAAGATGGTACGGCGCGACCTTCGGAGCTCCAACACACGCCTCATTGAAGAGGCGATAGAGCAAAACCGAGGGTCCAAAGTATTCACTCAGCAGCTTGGCAGGAGCCACCTGACGAAGCTTAAAACGCACGACGGGAGGACAGTATTGTCGAAGCCGGAGATCTCCGCCGAGATTGAGGATTTCTATGGCCGATTGTACGCTGCACATGCCCCTCGTTCCCGACGAGACGACCACGATTCCAGAGCCACCCTGACACGCCACTACACCGACGAACTGCCTGACATCAGTCAAGACGAGATCGTGTTAGCTCTGAGACAGCTTAAAAATGGAAAAGCCCCCGGTGAGGACGGAATTACATCAGAGCTTCTAAAAGCTGGAGGAGCCCCTGTTATACAGGAATTGCAAAAACTCTTTAACGCCGTCCTTCACAGTGGGAGAACTCCAAAGGCGTGAAGCGGGGGCTTGGTGGTGCTGTTTTTTAAGAGAGGAGATAAAACTCTTCTCAAAAATTACAGACCCATCTCGCTCCTGAGCCATGTCTATAAGCTTTTCTCACGAGTGGTCACGAATCGTCTCGCCAGGAGACTCGACGAGTTCCAGCCACCGGAACAGGCCGGGTTTCGCGGAGGATATGGCACCATAGACCACATTCACACAGTGAGGCAGATTATACAGAAGTCTGAAGAGTATAATCAGCCCCTGTGTCTGGCTTTCGTGGACTATGAGAAGGCCTTTGACTCTGTCGAAACCTGGGCTGTTCTGGAATCCTTACAGCGATGCCAAGTGGACTATCGTTATATCGAGGTGTTGAGATGTCTATACGAATCCGCCACCATGAGTGTCCAAGTACAGGGCCAGCAGTCCAAACCCATCCAATTGCGCAGAGGAGTAAGACAGGGGGATGTCATATCCCCGAAACTGTTCACAAGCGCGTTGGAAGATATGTTTAAGACGCTGGACTGGAAAGGAAAGGGCATTAACGTAAATGGTGACTACATCTCACACCTGCGATTCGCTGATGACATAGTTTTAATGGCGGAGTCGCTAGAGGAGCTGAACCAGATGCTGGACGGCCTAGCTTCAGCCTCGCGACGCATCGGTCTTGGCATGAATTTGGATAAAACCAAAGTCATGATCAATGGCCACATTGATCCAATACCGGTCGTCGTACATGGTCACCTTCTTGAAATCGTTTCTGAATACACCTACCTCGGGCAGATTCTGCAATTAGGTAAAAACAATTTTGAGAGGGAGGCCAAGAGGAGGATCCAGCTGGGCTGGGCAGCGTTTGGAAAACTACGCCGAGTCTTCTCGTCATCCATACCGCAATGCTTGAAAACGAAAGTTTTCAATCAGTGCGTCCTACCAGTCATGACCTACGGAGCTGAGACGTGGACACTCACGGTAGGGCTGGTCCACCAGTTTAAAGTCGCTCAGCGAGCCATGGAAAGAGCTATGCTCGGAGTTTCTCTGAAGGATAGAATTCGTAACGAATACATCCGACAGAGAACCAAAGTCATCGACATAGCTCTAAGAATTAGCAAGTTGAAGTGGCAGTGGGCCGGCTATATCTGGCGAAGAACCGACAACCGCTGGGGTAAACGTGTTCTTGAGTGGAGACCACGACTCGGTAAACGTAGTGTAGGACGACCTGCGGCCAGGTGGGATGATGACCTGCGAAAGACTGCAGGCAGATGCTGGATGCGTCAAGCTGAGGACAGGGCGCTATGGCGCTCATTAGGGGAGGCCTATGTCCAGCAGTGGACTAAGATAGGCCGATGATGATGATGAACAAAGTTCCAACCAACCGTATGCGGTAGATTTGAATGGGTATAATTTAAACGCTCACCAGAAATATTTTTTTGACCCTAAGCCTAAGTACCAAATAAATTAAATGACTGTACAAATATTATTTTTGCTTCCTAAAATGGATAAATGCTCACCAAATTTTTACACTATTATTCAAATGATTGTTGACTTTGTCTTGAGTTTCGAGGTTATTTTTTTATTACACAACAGAAAGCAAAAATTACCAAATTGAAACTCGAGGCATATAATATTGGTGTTATCATCTGTTTGGTGACAAAATAACATATTTGGTCTGAAATGCAGTTAAGGAAAAGTCACATAACTAAAAAGACATCGCCTCTTTTTAGTAGGTTCTGGTGTTAATTGACATGCTATGGCATAGTAAAGCGTTTCTTTGTGAATGCATAATTACTTGTGGTCGCATAACCTGCCGGCCGGGAAAATTTAAATTTACCCACGGGGTAATTAGTTGGCACTAAGGCTGATGAGTTTGTGGCGTCGCGACTTAGAGCTTTCAACCTTTAGGACCCGCAGTAAAGTGTTGAAAACTCTCTTACTAACTTATAAAAGGCTCTTTTAGAAGCACTTGACTTTCTTCTCATCGGATGTAAGTGATGATAAGAGCAAAGATGGAAGTGCACTTCACTGGGATTCAACTACTGAGGCACCAGCTATCTTATCTCTAACTGTTGGAACACAACATCCTACTAATATTGATGTTATGGTGAAATATGCAGATAAGATGGTGGTAGCTAGTCATGACTTTAAACAAGCCCTACCACCAACAACAACCGTTAGTAATTACGCGAACATCATCTTATTATAACATAACCCACTAAAGCGACCTTCGGGGGGCCACATCAAACCCCCCCATGGTTCGCCTAATTCGTATTTTGGGTTTCAACGAATGCCATTTTTTTTTATATTAGCGGGTAAGCACAGTGCCTTGATCTCACCTGATGTTAAGTGATGATAATGCCAATAACTAGTGAGGCACTGGCTATCTTATCTCTAGTTGCTGGAACACAACAATGCTACAAAACATTGATGTTATGACGACTATGGAGGGAGAAAGGGCCATAAATCACCACGCGAGCCCAGTGCGGATTGGTGGTGCCGGGACCAACGGCTTTACGTACCATCTGAAGCACGGAGGAGTTCAAGATAGTAAAGCATTATTACCTATTTCATATGTACACCATTCATGTGATGACAATGATTTTTTTTGTTGCGTTGTTGTGCAGACGCCCGTGAAGGTTACTGAGTTAGTAAAACCACCACGGGTCACGGGTGCTTACGCGGCCGAAGTAAGGGTACCTACCACTAGTATTTCAAACGAAATAAAAAAAATTAAATGAATTTTTTTTTTTACCCGTATACACCAACCAAAACAAGTAAGTAAGTAAGTAAATAGCCTATAACTGTCCCACTGCTGGGCAAAGGCCTCAATCATTGATATCAAGTCATCACTACTATTGATAAACATTTATTTAGAATAATAATAATGTCTTATTATGTATTTATAACTTTGTTGTTTAATGTCTGTTGCGTAAAATTATATCTTACCATATAAATATATTTGGTAATTGTAACCATATACTCGTAACAGTTTCCATGACAACAAAACAAACAAATCATTATAATCATATGTCATACTCGTGAACGGGTGCCGCCTGTGGAGGCTGGTCTGCTCTTGCATACTTATCTTATTTTTAGTATTATTCACTATAGTTTGACTTTGTTCTTCTAAAACAATTTTTGACTTTTACTAGAATGCTGTAGTGGTACTGTATGAGATTGTGGAAATTGAAACTTTTGCCTAATGTAAATTTGTTGACCTAGAATTTTTATTTCTTGTTTTTTTTTTTTACATGTTGTGGTTGTCTTCTATAAGTATGTTTTGTGTTTATTTGTAATGGAAAGTGTCCTGCTATGATCGGGCATTTTCCAATATTTTTGACGCTGTAAGGGAGAAAAGAGCTGGACACTTGCTGAGTTTCTTGCCGGTTCTTCTCAGTACAAGATCTCCCGCCCAGAATAGACTTACGAACCGATGGCATAATGACATTCATAAGAGCTACTTGTAGCCTAAACTGAATAAAATTATTTTGATTTTTGATTATTTTTTTTTTGATTCGTCCGCTTAAGAACACCCCTATAGCTGCAGCGCCACCTACCGGGTCCAATTGTAAATCTAAACCATTCTCGAATCCACTTGGACACACACAGAAAATTTCATCGTAATCGCTATGCCATCGGTTGCACTGAAAAGAACAGGCAATAAACTCAGGCTATCAATATCTCGATTGTTTTTAACAAGGCGGAAATGACCAGTAGGTTCATATACCAAATACACGTGCTAAATTCTTTTCTACTTCTAATAAAATATAACTAAATAGATTAAAAATAAATGTAATGTTAAAATAACTACATTTCCTTTACTTTTTTTACTTTTTTTCCTTTACTTTATAACAAAGCCAAACTTTTTCATACCCCTAGAGTACAAAAACATTCAACAATAACTGTAAGACAAAGTCAGTTAGTCTGTTTGTGTTTGACGTCCAGTTGCTGTGACTTATTTGTGTTAAGCCAGAGGCTGCGAACTACTCCATGAACACTTTGAAAGAAACGCGACCTTCCACCTTATTATAACTTGGACGGCTCGTGGGCACAACTCATTATGAAAGTCAACAGTTGAAGCTATGAACTCGTCGTAGTCATAGAGGAGTTTATTAGAGTTATGTACGAGTACTTTGTGGCGTACTAGCTTTCGCCCGTGACCGAACATGAATCTCAGTTGGTCCCAAAAGATTAAAAACTTAGTTAAGTTAGAAAAGAGGTTCTAACGTTTACTTAACGTGTTTGATTTTCACAGAAAAGTTTCTTATTTTTTTTTTCAATTATTCTGGCAATTAGCACGGTAAATAATAGTAATTATTGTATCTTACGACAAAAGACTTATAGTGCCAAATAATTTATATAATGAGTACTATTTACATTGTTATTGCAGTTATTTAAGGATTTATTGACAATTTAATATTATTATGGATATAAATAGAGATGCTTTTGAAACTAATTATGGTCACAGTTATGGATTACTTCCATGTTTTTTTTGTGGCGCATGGCGCATGCGAATAGTAAAACACTCGAAGACAACAAAAACTTGGTATAATACTTATTTGTAATTACAAGAAATTTTATCTTGTAAATATATACAACGTGTAACAAAAAGGTATTTTAAAAATAAAAGTATTCAAAGTGTATCAGAACTAGATCTTGTATGTGTTGTTTCTAAGACATAACAACTGACTTTAATTTGTCCTGCAATTGTAAATTAAATATTTATATTAGTGAAGTCATGCGCGACAGGCGCGCATAAGCAAGCAGCAGTGATCATTAATGTAAGTACACAGAGGTTACTAAACCACTAGGGCTGTGAGTTGTTTATTTTGATGTAACGTCACAATAGAAAGTAAGTAAAGTAAATAGCCTATAACTGTCCCACTAATGGGCAAAGGCCTCCATCATTGAAATCAAGTCATCACTACAATCGATGGGTATCGGCTTAATCACCACACACAGTCACAAACCCGGGCTATGCATCAAAAAATATGAAACACACTTTTGCCCGACCTGCGAATTGAACCCGGGGCCTTTGGGTATCGGGCTGAGTGCTTTGCCACCGAGGCGTTACACGTACATCAGAAATATTTTTTTTAAAAATTTATAACAAATCAAAGATCTTAGTAAGTCGGCATACAATTACGATACACTTTGGGTCTTTTCATTTTTACCACACTTTTCTGTTACACGTTGTATAGCATTGTTAATGAAAATTTCAAAATAATAAAACTATTTACAATTGTTTGAATTCTAATAACTGATAATTACTTTAGCTGTGTTTTGTTGTTTGTTCTACATTTCCATTATAATATCTAATATAATGTGCCGATGACTATCGATAGTTATGTGTCGATTCTAATATAGATAAATACGCAGTGTGTTGTTTACTATTATTGTACGAATAATGAGAATAGAGTATCGATTATCATCGAACGATAAACTTAGGTTAATGCGATTAATGCTAATGTAAAGGTTTTTAAATAAACAAAATGTTTGGCCAAATTTATAGTTTGCAAAACTTTCGACAACCACAAAAGCGCTCTCTGTCGATCTGAATACAAGCAAAAGGAATGCAAACAGTGCGTGATTCACTGGATTCAAGTTAGGAAATTCGAAAAACGCTAATATGGTTTACATAATTTCATCGAGAAACTTTAAATAAAAAAGATAAACAGGTAAATAAATAGGTACAGTTTAGTTTTTAGACTACTACGTAAGTAGTAACTTACTAGACTTTGGTTTTATTAATCGAGGTGATCATTGTTGCAAATATAGTCTTTTATAAACTATTTTTTTTTGACGTTGTATGTTGTATACTTCTTATATAATATGTGCTGAATAGAAGCGCATTTCACAGTTATCAAATTCAAATTCAGATTCAAATTCCAAATCATTTATTCAGTTTAGGCTATAAATAGCTCTTATGAACGTCATTATGCTATCGGTTCGTAAGTCTACTCTGGGCTGAGAAGAACCGGCAAGAAACTCAGCAAGTGTCCAGATCTTTTCTCCCTTACAGCGTCAAAAATATTGGAAAATGTCCTATCATAAAAGGACACTTTCCATCACAAATAAAAACACATAATATAAAGGACAATCACAATATGTAAAAAAAAACACAAAAAAGAAGAAAAATGAAAAATATATATATATAAATATAATAATATAAATATATATATATATATATATATATATATATAATATCAGCGCCTTAAATCATTGTCATCGCTACAATTGGTAACAATAACATTACACACACACACACACACACACACACACACCCCCACACACACACACACACACACACCCCCACACACATACCCTCACACACACACTTATTATTAAGCACTTTAGATTCATAAAATATAATAAAATGTTTACATAATATTGGCCAGTTTTTAAACTGGCCCAATATTGTTATTGGCAGTAAGTTGAGAGCGAGACACCCCATTACAAGTATTTGCATTACTCTCGGGGGTTGTCTCAATGCAAGTTATGTATTTATTTGTGAAATACTAACTATTTTATTTATTTATTATTATTATTAATAGGTAAGTAATAGACTAATCACTTCGCTTGCCAAATGCATGTTGGTAATCACAAACCCGAGCTATGATCAAAGATATCCGAAACATATTGCCCAACCTTCGAGTTGAATACAGGACCTTCGGAATTCATAGTTGTTGCGTAAATAAATAACTAACTAAGTATAAAATAAAAAAAAATAAATAAATAAATAACCTTATCGGTAATTATATTTTCGAGCCGTTTGGGGTTGAAACCCTCGGGCCGTGGGGTCCGAATGCTCATGTTTTATTTAATGACATCTCCAAACGGCTGGTTGACACTTCCCATGACCCAAAGGCTGGGCTTTTTCCTTGGCCAGAGACTAAGCATTGCCATTCAACGTGGAAATGCCGCCAGTCTCTTGGGTACTTTACCAGTCGACTGCGATGCGGAGGAATTTTTTGACGCCGTATTTTAGTTTTGTATTAGTTTTAGTTACTTTAGGTTATTATAATCTCAGATTTTAATTTTGTAATTTTCAATAATAAATAAATGATATACTAAGTATAAAGAAAAGAGAGAGAGAGAGAGATATACATGGAGACAGGGATAGTATAGGGATAGGATCTGAAACAAAGGAATTGTACGGAGAACTGAGACCGACATAGCAGAAAGAATTAGCAAGCTGAAGTGGCAATGGACGAAGCATATTTGTCGTAGATCCGATGGCCGTTGGGGCAGACGTTCTCGAATGGAGACCGCGCTCAAAGCCTCGTCTGCTGCTCGCCACCCGCTCGCTGGACCGAAGACCTTAAGAAAGCGGTGGGAAGTGGTTGGATGCGGAAGGCGGAGGACCGGGTGTGGTGGCGATCCATTAGGAAGGCCTATGTTTAGCAGCTATGTTTAGCTATGTTTATCCATCTATAGGGAAGGCTCGTGCTCCAGCAGTGGGGGTCATAAAATGAGCTGATGATGAAGATGATGGTGAAAGAAATAGAGTGAAGGCAAACACGCAAACCAAGACGCAGGTTCAGCTAGTATATAGATATAACAAGAGGGAATTTGGATTTGATTAATTCTAATGTTGCGGCAGCCATGTTTTTTGTGCGTTGGTAATGTTTCTTGTTGTTTGTGGGTTTCGGGGGTTGTGGGCCATTTAGATAAGTTTTTGTTTCGAAAAGCTATTAACTGTTTCATAATTGCAGTTCCGTAAATAGTTCTAAAGACTTAGTTCAGCATAACGAGTGTTGACTGGAAGGGATCTTTTTAAAGAAAGCTGTCTGTATGACGCATGTCTCTTCAAGTCTGTAAAACACAAAAAGACATGGAAATCTTTGATAAAAAGAGATATTTATAATACCTCTTTTTATGTTTAGTTTTTCAAAAGAGCTAAGACAAACTTAAGTTACTAGATTTGTATCTATCTAAATCTTTGCTTGTCCAAATAAATTTAAAAAAAAAATTACCTACTTAATTTTATTACTTACTTTTATGCAGTTATCTATACATTTTTTTCCTGCTATCTTAATTTCATTAATTCTATTCTTTATAGCACTCTTCATTATCATCATCATCAGCTCACTTCCACCCACTGCAAGACATAGGCCTCTTCCCTCGCACGCCACTCTTCACGGTCTTGCGCCACCCTCATCCATCCCCTGCTCGCCACCCGGACTAGGTCGTCCGACCACCGAACTGGAGGTCTGCCTACAAATCGACGAGCATTTCTTGGCCACCACTCTGTTACCGACTGGGTCCATCTGCCGTCTTCCCATCTAGCCACGTGTCCTGCCCACCTCCACTTAAGTCGTTATAGTACTCTTATGAAGGTTTAACTATAGCTATACTACCAGCGGTTGCTGCATATAGCTCTAAGGGTGAGTCCACATGAAGTAACATGTTACATAATTATACTATATAACATGTTTTGTCATATAGTTACTACATACTTACAATTTGTATAAATAAAATTGCATCTTAATTTGAGTAAATTATTGTTACATAAAATTTTATAAATAGTTTTATATAAAAAAACACAAATGTTGAAAAAAATTCCACGAGCAGGATTTGAACCTGCACCCTTCTGACATACCGGGTCAGGTGCTCTTCCAATTGAGCTATCGTGGTTCTAACCAGCCCGCCGAAATTATTCAACACTTTTTACTTCGAAAGCAAAAAAATTGCAACAAAATTTGCGTTAAAAATTATTTGAACATTTTATAAATAGTTTTATGTTAATAGGTAGAGAAATTTTATTATATATTTACATTTTTTTTAGTGTACAGTCAGACACGCCCGATAAAGTTATATATTTTAACAGTCGTTATCATGTTTTGAAGATAAACTTTACAGCCTTTGTACATTTATCCTTCTCACGTGTCAGAAATGTATGTACTTATTGCCGATAAAATTATATTGTTATTGTAATGCTAATATAATGTTCAGGAAAACAACTCAGGGTCCTCCTTTTTATCTCTTTTAGATTATTAATATGATAATACTTTTTCCGACTTTAAATTGCCTAAATATTACTATGTTGTTAAGGATTTCACAAAGTTCTTGATGCAGTAGTAGCAAGTTCGAATTACGACCGAATAAGTCTTGGGTTCCTGTCTCTAGGGTTTTTCGTTATCTCTATTATAATTATGACCATATCTTTTTAACTAACCACACTGAGTTGCAAATGCTTTTATGACGGATGAAGTGGCTAAATATTTAATTTTAGAACATCAAACGTATAAATGAAAACACGTAAGTGTTTTAAAACATTAATCTATGTTTTATTTCACTAAACATGCATTTTTGTAACCTAAAAATAGTTAATAAACACTCAATTGACGGAATAAAATAGTGACGTCATAGTTACCATTCCCCTTAGAGCATTAAACCAAATGGAGACGCCATGCGCACTAATTTCTATGAAAAAAAGTCTGTCATTTTCTGCGGGGGACGAGGTAATGCACACAAATACAGTTTCACACTGATGCATTTTTCAAAGACGTCGCTACGCACGCATACGACAAAATTATTAAACACTAGCATAAACTAGACGCACACTAATAAATTCACACACAGGGATAACCTGTCCGTGCACGAGTCTGACGGCAACTTTATGTAAACGTCGATAGTGCTTGACGCTATCGATTTAATTTGTCGATACCAATAATAATGACATAGCCCGAAAAGTTGCTAAGCTCAAGTGCCCCACATCGCTCGCAGGACTGATGGCCGCTGGGGCGGAACAGTCCTCGAGTGGTGACCGCGTACCGGAAAGCGCAGTGTCAGCAGGCCTCCAACAAGGTATACCGACGATCTGGTAAAGGTCGCGGGAAGCCGCTGGATGCGGGCTGCACAAAACCGGTCGTATTGGAGATCCTTGGGGGAGGCCTTTGTCCAGCAGTGGACGCCTTTTGGCTGAGATGATGATGATGATGATGAATATAAATGTGATTTTTTTTGTTTAAATCAGGCTCTTCAGTATGGTTAATTAAGGTAGACACTTTGCTTTTCTTTATTGTTAAAATCGACAGTTATTAATTAGGATAAGTCAAAATCTGCAAAATATACCTACATAATTTTATTCCATTCCAAGGAGAATTGTTGTTTTTAAGAAAAGCTGCAATCTTATTCTTTCATTATGGAAAAATAGTTTGCTACCTATCTAACCGGGCGGTGAAACGTGCATACGTGGGACGGCCGAGTGGGCGACGCCCGGTTGGCCGTCCCAGGTATCGCTGGGAGGACGAGGTCGCTAAGGACCTGCGCGAGCTCCGCGTTGAGAACTGGCGAGAAGTGGCGCGGGATCGGGAGAAGTGGCGGCAGTTATTATCGGAGGCCAAAACCCATCTTGGGTTCTTGCGCCACCCCAGTTAGTTTTAGTTAGTTACCTATCTAACCGACTCTCAATCAAGAGAAACCGAAAAATTTAACAACATGTATAGTACTTTCATGGTTCCATAAAGCAGATCAACTCTTTTTTGTAGGTAACGTAGGGTCTTAATTTTTCAGATTTCCAAATGCAATTATTCGAGAGATTTTTCTTATTTCTATATAAGTTTCCAAATAAGGCTGAATTTAAAAGCAAAAGACTTATATTAAAACAAACATATCAATATACAGGTATGTACCGAACTCCAGAATGATATCATACAAACGAACAGCGAAATATACCTAATGCTGTCAAGGTTTAAACTGCTTTCTGAGGTTAAATCTTTGAATGATGCAAAGTTCTTTAATGCATCAAAGCTACTCTAAGTGTTCATATAGTTTAAAAAAAAAATGGAATAAAAAACGTAATCTTATAGTTTTAAGTAAATTCTATGGTGTAGGTGTTGTTATTTCTGTCAGAAATTAACTATTATTTTGATGCTTATAATGTTGTATTAATTTAATAGGTTTTTTATTTTTATTTTTTTATTTTTTTGTCATCAGTTAAGCGGATCTTTAATTCACAAAGGAGACATAAATCAATAACTTCTTTTGATGCATACAATAGGCCACCACGACTTTTTTGGTATGTTAAACTTTTGTCATTTGGCTCTCCACATAAACTCTTTATGCATGTACTGCGTTTAATTTTTTAGTAGAAAATACTACGAAGCCCGCTTTATATTCCACTACCTTTTCTCCAAATGGAGATAATTTCGATCTCTAATAATTTGTTTTTTTTTATTTATTTATCTATATTATTATTTTCCTATAATAGCCAGAATAAACATTATGATGAAGTCGATATCAATATTTTGTTTTTGTACTGTCACAGCTCTAACTTTGTTGCAGTGTGGCCAATGTAATTAAATTAAAATTTCCTATTTTCGGGATAAGTGACGAAACGTAAATATAATATATTAATGAAGTAGACCGATCATAAACATACAGTTTCATAGTATTGAGAATTTTTAATGCAATTAAGTTGAAAAAAAATCTGTAAAAACAAAATAAGTTACAATTTATAAGTAGTGATCTATCATTAATTAAATAAGCATTTATAGTAAAAATACAGTTTTAACTTTATAGAACGTGAAATATAATTGTAATTCAATGTTGGCTCGTTCAACTTTAAAAGTTACGCAAAGTTGCAACTTGACGTTTTAGTGGCAAAACTTTTTGATTAACAATATTTTTTCAGTTTTTTGCAAATTTTGTGCATTATTCAATAATATTAAGTCAAAATAATAGTTACAGATGAAAAGTAACGTTATCCTTTTGTACAATCGACGTTTCTGATCGCTTTTTACGTGAAAACACGCTGCAATTTGGCATTTTTTGCTCAGGTCTTATCGCGTGCACCGTGATTTGCAAATGACGCTGGAACACGCTGGAACTAGTTTTATATAACGAGTATGATCGGCGGTCATACTCTTTTGGCAGAGGGGAACGCCTGACAGTGGCGTCTCCAGTTGGTTTAATGCTCTAAGCCATTCCCATACCATTTATTTTGAAAAGAAATAGTATCGACAGTTGCTAAAACGAATTCTTTAGAAGTAGAAGAAAAGCATGTTATTAAAACGCAATTTTAATATTGGTTACACAGTAAATATTGTAACAAACCGAGGGTTATTCGTCTTTCTTGACCAACAAAGTAGCATTATCTTGTTTCAACAGATAGAGATAAGATAATCAGTTCCTTGGCTGTAGAAGGTTCTCGCTGATTGCGCATCTATCTTCGGCCTTATAATCACACTATCAGGTGATACGAGGGTCAAGTTTTTTTGCGTTGTGAAAAGTCGATAACGATAAGTCGATGACGCCAGAAGGCTCTATGCAACCGGTAGAACACACTTTTCGAGTACACTCAAGCATCATTATGTCCGACTTTCAGTAGAAGTCGAACAAAATGGATCTCACCCGCTGTAGTGATGTAAACATGTGATGGTCAACAACACCCGGTGTTCAAAGAAGAGCTTCTAGATGGGCGTAAAAAAAAACAAACGCAATCCCTCAAGGAGTTCTATCAATTAATTTCTGCCTTTGCTACTATTATGATCTGATTTCACTGCCATTACATCTCCAAAGTTATCAAGAAAAATATTGTGATTTACAAGAATGCAAAGTAAAGTAAAAAGTAAATAGCCTATAGCTCCCACTGCTGGGCAAAAGCCTCCATCATTGAAATCAAATGCAGGTTGGTGATCACAAAACTTTGGTACCATCTATACTAATATTATAAAGAGGAAAATTTTGTATTTTTGTATGTATGTATGTTTGCAACGAATAAACTCAAAAGCTACTGAACCGATTTATAAAATTCCTTCACCATTAGAATGCTACATTAGCGCTGAGTAACATAGGCTACATTAAAAAAGAATATTAAATAAAATACTAAAAATGACAATTTAACTTTCCAATATAAAATGATTTGTTGGTTTTGTTGTCATGGAAACCATTGATATATATTTCACTCAATGATGGAAACTGTCAAAGCGGTACGAAGTCCGCCAGGTCGGCTAGTTTTACAATAAAGTAAAAGCCTAAATACTGTCCCACTGCCGCATATGCCTTCACCATCAAAAATCAAAATACTTTTGTTTCAGCACTAGAAACATTGAAACAATATTATCACTTGGAGCCTCCTATTAGACATGAAAATATCTGTAACAGAAGGCTCCGCTCTTCCATAATCATAACTTTATAATATTTCTAGTTTTAATGGCTAAAGTACTTAAAAGCTAATTTTTTATAATTGCTGTTGTCATAAAAGAATGTGTGTGTGTGTGTGTTGCTGTGTATGTGTATGTGTTTGTGTTTGTGTGTGCGTACATGCATGTGTGAATGCGTGGGCGTGCGTGATGTTTGCGATTATGTATGTGTGTGTGTATGTGTGAGTGTGTCTAAGGGTGGGGGTGTGTGTGTGTGTGTCTATCCATGTATATTTTTTACTATAAACTTTAATAAACTTTCTGTTTCGCTATAGGTTAAATTTTCCAGACAGAATTATTTATTTATTCTTTATTCCACAATTTTTATTGTAAAATAAAATAAAGTACAAAAGGCGGACTTAATGCCAAATGGCATTCTCTACCAGTCGACCTAAGGACTAGACAGAAAAATTGGTAACCGGTGCGACAAAGAACGTAAATGAAACATATACTACATAAATTTATAAGAGCTGAAATATACATTTATTAAGTTTATTAAGTTAAATGATAATATTATAATATACTTACATACTATAAAATAAAAATAAAAACTTAAATAAAAATAGACTACATAAACATACTTAAACATAACAGAAGAAAAGATGATGGGAATCTCTTACGTAGGTGTTGATTCCTGTAGAAACAAATTATACACCATTGTTTTAAAGACCGGTTTACTTGGAGCTTGTTTGACTTTTCATACATCATTTTGAAAGGGATTCAGGTCAAACCTATGTCCATGGCATGCCTAAAATGCAGGCCCAGCGCTATGCCTTTTGGCCACCGAAGTGTTACTCAAAATGGAACTTAAAAGATGTTTAACCATATATGCACTTAGCCTACGCTCTCAATGAAGACATAGGTAAAAGCACAGAGGTAAAAGGTATTATCATACAATATACCTGTGTGAAATTGGCACTTACCACTACGCTAACTCAATCGGAAGGTTAATATAACCCTCTCACTTCAATTAAGCTATGCAAATGGATTCGACGATTTCATAGCTCGACACGACCACGATTCGTATGTAAATTTTGTATGTAATATTATGTTTGTTTATATATGAGTTTACCTAGCAATAATATTGACTCTATTGTTAGTTTAACTAGCTGATTATATCTGAGAAAGGGATTGTCATAGGCTGAGTACTTTGATGAATGATTACATGATGGGTATATTGAATTGTTTCAGGAACATTAATTTTTTTTTAAATTATACATTTGCAGATTTTTGGGGACTTCTTTTAGACATACGTATATATCTGTTTCAGAAGACCCCGCTCTTCCATAGCCATAAAAATTTCTAGTTTTTTATTATTAACTAATTATACGTAATTCACATATGAGTGGTGTAAGTGTGTGAGGGGGGTGTGTGTGCGTGTGTGAGGGGGTGTGTGTGTGGGGGTGTGTGTATGTGTATGTGAGGGTTAGGGAGTGTGTGTGTGTGTGTGTGTGGGGTGGGGGGTGGGGGGTGGGGTGTGTGTGTGTGCGTGCGTGCGTGCGTGCAATCGTGCGTGGGTGCGTGTATGCGTGCGTATTATAATATTATAGATGTATGAATACTACTACAATAAAAATATATTTTTATTAATATCTATACGATATATTTTAAAAGATCTTCCGTCTCACTATAGTTAACAGTTTTTATCCAGTTAAATAATAAAACTTTAGTATTATATAAGTTTTTCGAATATATATTTGAAATTTTATTTATTTTATTGTACAAGTGCGTAGATAGTTTGTTAAATTGAAATTGAATTTTACTTACATATATATAACGTTTACATAAGGCATGCATGAGCTATGATTACAAAAGTTTAGTTCTATTCATCTATAAATCTTGTAGTTAATAGTGCTTTTATTTTTTACAGACACGATATCATTGAAATCTTAGTTAGCAGCCGTGCTATATAACAAATTACTTTTGTTATTGGCAAAAGTAGTCATTAATAAGTTAGTACAGTCAGCAAAAAAACTCACTGAACACTTTAGTAATTTGATCTTTTGTGACACAGTTAGGACCGTGTCAGTTCAGTTTTCCGCTATATCGTTGTATATTAGTGTAGATGTTAAAATATATTTTAATTATGCTACTTACGTCTAAGTTCGTCCATAATGATTCGGTATCTGTAAATAAACAAATAAATAAATTTTTAATTAACACAATATAAAATCATATAATTTTTAGGAACGAAAACTTATTATTTTTAATAACAAGAACACTTATTAGGTACATACCTATATCACAAAAAAGTTTAAATATACTTTTAACCAAAACAAACGTTAATGCGTTTCTTTTAGTTTAGATCTATCACAAAAGATTATATACAATCGTATAATCTTTGTTTTTACTCGATTTTAATAAATCTTATCAATAAAAAATAGACATAGTACTAAAATAGTATCTAAATATTCCAATCTGTCAAAACAAAACTGATTTCTTTATCTTTACGTGTAAAATGTTGTGAAATGAGAAAGATACAACGATTTAAAGCGTTGTTAGCCCAATGGATAATGCTCGGTCTGAATGCGAGAAATCGTGGTTTTTTTATTTATTAAAATTTACCAACATTTGAATACATTATTTCATGAAACAAAGATGAATGCTACGGCTTATGTCTAAATGCATCAAACAATTATATACCACATGCTATGTAAAAAAAAACTTAATTTGATTTATCCTAAGTTAATACTAATTAATTTAAAATAAACATAAAAAGGAAAACAAACATTTAAGTAGTTTTTGTTTACGATCCTAGTAGGCTTTGGACAGCTACTCTGATTTATACTGAACTAGCGGCTCGCTCGCGACTTCGTCCGCTTGAGTGAACCCGAATCCTTTAGAACCCTATAGCAGCGCCATCTATCGAGTCCAATTATATGCATTATACATAAACCTTCCTCTTGAATCACTCTATCTATGAAAAAAAACCTCATCAAAATCCTTTGCGTAGTTTTAAAGATCTAAGCATAGGTACACATACATACATACATAGGGACAGACAGACAGCAGGAAGCGATTTTGATTTATACGAGTACTATGTAGTGATGATTACAGCTTTATGAATACAATTGAAATTCAATCCTCACAGCTTCATTACACTGACATGATACCACACCTACAAAGCTAATATACTTGGTATTAGCTTTTATGGATGGGCTAAAAGGACTTTTACTAATGTGTTAATCGGGCATAAATAATAAATATTTCTTATCATCATCATCATTTCAGCCCATGATTTCCTTTAACTTGGTGTCTGCTATGAATACAGACACAACAGAATTTTAATTGTTTATTATTGTTCAGTTCAGGTTAAATCGCCAACTTAGCAGGTTCTCCTTGCCGATCTTGAAGCTTAAGTAAATGGTTGGACCTTAAAGCTTAAGATGGTTGCTATGAAAGGGAGACGAAGAAACGGCCACATAACTTCGGCTCCTATCAGGAGCTGGAGTATACCAGTGAACCTTCGCTAGGATTCTTAGAATCCTTAGGATTATAAATGTTTAAATAATTTTTAACGCAAATTTTGTTGCGACCAAACAACACTTGTATCCTTAGGATTCTTAGGATCCTTAGGATTCTTAGTATCCTTAGGATTATTAATATCCTCACAAATTACAGGATCTTAAAAAGAAAGATGATCGCCATATAATAGAGAAAAGCTTTGGCTCTCACCGATCTTTGGAACAGGCTCAGTGGCATGCATTATGAGAGCCTATTTCCAGCAGTTGACACTGGTTGATTATAATGATACTGTCTATATACAGTCGGATTGTGGCTAGTTGTGAAAATCTGTTAATACTTAAGCCTGACCAAACAAATCCCGGAGGTTTTCAAATTACTCCGTTTCATTTGATGCTAGGCCGAAGCGAGGTGCTGATGCCAAGGCAACTAGTGGAACAGGATTGTGTCTCTTTAGCCGTCCTCACCTTGCCGACCAGCAAGTTCGTCACACCTTATTTAAACAACGCCATGTTGTAGGAAGGAGGGAATACGTGTGCAGAGAGTTCATTCCATTGTTTGGGTACAGCGACTCCTATGAGCGGACTTCCATATTATCACACCCTTACTTTTTAAATTTTCTTCCCATCTGTAATCCCATTGTATTAGTGTGTTTGAAGTAGTGTGTGTGTATTTAACAATTTTCAAAAATGAGTTAACATTTTGATTACGTCTGTAAGTTTTATTATTTGAAATACTTACCATTTTCACAATATTCCAATAATAAACTGTTTTTGTCACATTTTAGTCTCTTATTAAACAGCACTTTATGAAGAGTTTTAAAGTTTTCATATTTGTCATACACAAATTTACATTTTAAAATATTTTTACTGTTAAAATAAAAGTTACTAGTTCAGCACTAACTTT
Organism: Eudonia mercurella; assembly: GCA_963082485.1. Classification (NCBI taxonomy): domain Eukaryota; kingdom Metazoa; phylum Arthropoda; class Insecta; order Lepidoptera; family Crambidae; genus Eudonia; species Eudonia mercurella. The sequence continues at coordinate 18,113,083 of OY720032.1, forward strand.
TTATCACTTAAATTAATTGTCATTAACAAAATATTCGGAAATAAAACAACACAATATCAAAGCGTGGATACTACAAACACCGGCTTATTACTTAAAATAAATTACCAAATCAACTGACAGCAAAATTATAGTAATGTTCCATTCCGTAACATTTAAAATGCAAACTTCTAAGTACGTAAGGGCAAAGTTTACGCGCGCCGTAGTTCGTAGCTCGTAGCGGTGTAGCGGCCGCACGCTACGGAGGCTTCGACAAAACTGCGGCGTATGCAGCCTCCCGAATGAGGCTGTGTCCGTAGCTCGTAGAATGAACAGCTAATTCTGTACGTTTTGGTTTAGCAAGATGAAATTACTGTACAATAACAATTTTATAAAAGAATATCATTCTTTCCTATACTCAATAGTCTTTTATATATATTATTCTCTATTTAACAAATAACACACATACTGAACAATTTTCAAATAATGGTGAACAAAGGCAGTATTAACTTTAAAAAAGATCTTTTCCAACCCACCTGAGGTTCAAATAAACCAAAATTATTATTTTTGTTATTTATAAAAAACTTTTCACTAAGTTTTTTTTGAACGTCAATTCTAAGTCATGTCATGACTTTGTAAACCCTACGGTGGAGACCTTTCACGAAAAGAAGCCGCAGGATACTGGAAAAGGATTTTTTCAAGGTGGAACTGAGAAATTGGATGTGTAAGTGAAAATAACATAATTGTAAACAAATTTATTTCTAACAATACGTATCAAAAATTACCAAAACATAAATACATTGTTGTATAATATATCTCTTATTCATATTTATTAATAATATACATATTACATAATAAATATATCTCTAAACCTACAAGAATTTAATGTCTAAATAATTGAAATGAGGTTTAAATGACAGTTAGTAGTAATAGATTTTTCTTTTTAAAGATAAGTACAAACCTATAAGTAAATAGTGTTTTGTTATATCATTGTAATATCGAAAATGTTTTTCATTCTTTCTTTCTATCTAATATTGGACTAGCTTTCTACGTAGAATGTAGGTGTAAAAGTAAACGAGAAGCATCGATGTACTGCGGTCTCGTCCTGACCGGTTGTTGGGTTTTCAATAGCTTTTCAATGTTAATACTTCGCCACAAAACATTTAAGAGTTCAAACACATTGTTCGCGTGAAATTAAGCTTGCGGTCAAGCGGGCTGAGCTATTATAATTCGGCTTCTGAATATTGTAACGTCCGTTACAGCGAAATGGACCACGTGGGAGGGCTTTAGCGAGACTTTGTTTATCTTGCCTTTTGTTTTAATTTATCGCTGGAAATGTTGGGCCTACCTTTCGTACAAGTTCATAAGGAGTTTACGTAATTGGCAAGTCGGTTGGGTGTTTCTTCGTTTTACGTTTTCTTTTCTTTTTTAGAGTTTTGTTAGCCTCCAAAGGCTTTTACAGCGTCATCGTACTTGTTTGGAGGCGGCGAGAAACTTAAAGGTTTCGGCAAGCCATATGATCGAAAAACTCTCAGAGGTTTTGTAGAGCGGATAGCATCACACAATCGTGTCCCATTACCTTTCTAGTTTCTCCGAGGGATTGAGATCGAATCGGGCGCGGGGGCCCTCTAAAGGCTACGACCTAGGTTCTGGTTGACAGTGTCGTGGGGGTGGTATAAACTGGGTCTTAGTACTCTTGTTCAGCAAATACGGTGTCTTGGGCCTTAATGAGTGTGCAATTGTGTAGTATATAATTATGGGCATTTTGAGAATCGGGCGGGTGTTTTATGTTGGTCAACTGAGTACGTATAAGCCTCATGGTTTTCGAAATGAATTAGCCAATATATTTTGTCCACCAAAGCCTTGAGCCAAGAGCTACTCCTGTACAAATTGCTCCAGCAACTAACTATATTTCATCTCTCCGTCTCTTTTGTGGTCTTGCTCCTTTCTTTTTACTGCTCATGGGGTAGTATCAGTTCTCTACCCATCTTACACCAGAGAAGTATAACAATTACAGACGTAAACAGAAGTAAAACAATAACAATTTCGGCCTACAATCTCCCAATTCAGGCAAAATGTGTTTTGCCTGAATTGGGAATTGAACTCAGCACCTCCGATTATAAACGACGCGACGCTATAATTTTATATAATTTATTACCACTCGTAGACCGAAATTGTTATTGTTTACTTCTCTGGTGTAAGATGGGTAGAGAACTGACGAGAAAATCGCTTACGCTCAGTGATGCAGCGAGGAACCGCTTCCTGTACTTCCTCAGGGGAGGAGAGCATTCGCTTACTGGAGCCTGACGGGGATGGTGCGCGAGGTGCCGGTGTGGGGAAGCCACTTGGTGGGGTCATTTGTAAGGATTGACGAGAGCTAAACCCCTTTTCCTTGCCGAGCTCAACTAAGATGTTGAGTTGAAGAAGAAGTGAATTGACGGACAATTTGACGATAACGTTGTATGGTGCAACTCTCCCTTAGTATAACTTGGCTGTTCGGTTCAAACTGCGACTGTAGCCAAAGCCTTACCCAGCAACAGCTAAACAGATATTCGACAGTCCGATTAAGCTTCACGCTACATCATAAAGCGACTGGCAAATTAACTTACCCGACTTTATACCACATCGTAATTATGTAGCAAACAGTTCAGATTTGTGTTAATCCATGTACATTCGCGAGCATAAATCTGGTAGCATATGGACAAGTTGTCCTCATTCGTTTTCGCTGCAAGTTGTCACATATTTTTGACGCTAGAATTACAAACCGCCTAGCAATTATCTTATAATTTACCTAACTTATAATAGACTTATAATACTTTTCATGTGCAAGATGGACAAAGAACAGGTATCCCATTGGCAGTTAAAAAAAGAGGAAGGCCGCAACAAAGATGGAGTGATGATATAATTACAGTTGCTAGAGCAATTTGGGCAAGAGTTGCATATACATAATGCAATTGAAAGCTTTGGACAAGGAATTCACCGATATTGGCGGTCCCTACACGGAAGAAAACTAAAAATTCTAACTTAATCTCAGAGCTAAAATTATTCCCATTACTAACGAAGTTTATTAAATTAATTAATATACCTATATTAAGTATACCGACAGTTACGAAGTGTTGGGAAATAAAATCTTTTTTATTTATTCATTATTTTTGGTGCAGTTACATTTTGTCCATTTGTCCTTAGAAATATATTTATGGTCGCGACTGTACGTACCGCTTGGCTGCTTTGTTCAACGGTACCACCGGTTTATCCATTAATTAACTGCACGTAGAAAGCCGTCAGTGCAGACGTAAGCCAGCTGATCTCGGCTGAGGCCTACGCGGCTGAGTTATGGAGTGTGTGCGCTCATTAATTGTGTTCTGGCAGTCCCCATCCCTGATCCGATCCTCCCCAATCGGTTTCGAACCCCTCGGAGAATCTATTAGGGCACGGGGACACGCACTATAGTGTGATGCCGTTCTCTCTAGAAAATCTTTGAAGGTGCTTCGTTTCACACGGCTTGAGGAACCCTTTAAGTTTCTCGCCGCTCCCAAAAAAGCCCGATGAAGCTGAAATTGCCGTCTGAAGCAATCAGAAAACTCTCAAAAAAAATCTGTCAGTCTCGTGCCGGGCTTATGCAATTTTATTGGGCTTGCCTTCAATCAATGATAACAGCCACTCTTGATCGAAGGGGTATGTAGAGAGCCACTCTTGATCTCAGTACACTTCCAACTAATGAAGCATCGGTAGCCGAACAGATGGAATGTGAGAATTCATGGTTCAATCCCTGTAGCTTCGTTAGACCATAGTCTTAGTGTAATAGAGCTATTCACGGAGCTATTCACGGAGTTATTCACGTATATTGACGTATAGTCTTACTTACGACTTAAACCCATTCCTGATACGAGCGAATTAGCTTTCTTGACGAGTTAACAGGGTTAATTATGAATAATAGCACATCATCATCATCATCATCATCATCAGCTCATTTTATGTCCCCACTGCTGGGGCACGAGCCTTCCCTATGGATGGACAGGGAGAACGGGCCATAAACCACCACGCGGGCCCAGTGCGGGTTGGTAGTTGTCAACGACTGCTAATGCAGCCGGGACCAACGGCTTTACGTGACTTCCAAGGCACGGAGGAGCTCGAGATGATTTATTTTTGGTCACCTATCCGATGACCGGCCTTTGCGAAAGTTGCTTAACCTTAAAACTCGCAGACCGGGCGCGTTAACCACTGCGCCATCGAGCTCCTCATAAAATAAATAATAGCACATTAACAAATATCTTAGAAAAAAAAAGATTTTTTATGATTATTTACATATTATTTTACGCAAATATTGTTGCGAACAAATTACAATTTGAAAAAAGACAGTGTTGAAAAAATCCATGAGCGGGATTCGAACTCGCATCCCATGACCTTGTTCGCAACAAATATATATATATAATATATGTAAATACATATAATTTTATGCAAATAAACATTCAAAAAAAAAAAATTACAAAAAAAAAAGTAAAAAAACAAGTCTTGTTATTACGTAACTTGTGATGACGTAGTTGTCGACATTGAATAGGGTCCTTTGGCTTATAAAGTAAAAGTAGATGGTGTTGATTAACTTCGTCGTGTTGGATTGAGCCACGATAGTTGGCAGTGCACCTGACCCGGCATGTCATGGGGTGCGGGTTCGAATCCCTTTCGTGGAATTTTTCAACACTGTCTTGTTTCAAAAAGGACTTTTTATTTTTATTTTCAAAGGATCGTATAATTTTACTATTATTCGTTAAGATAATGTTTTGACTGTTATGTTGACTGGACACTTCTTCACGATGAGGGTTGATGCTCGTCATGTGGTGGAATTCGCGCATGAGTGAACATTGTCAAGACTCCGAGCGATTATCTTCTGAAGTTGTTGTAAGTACTTCATGTAAGTTATTTTCCATTGCCAGGTCGACAACTAACACACGTGGCAAAACATTATTACGGGGTGGAAACTTAGAGCATTAAACCAAAGGTGGAAAGAAGGTTATAACAAATAACCTTTTCAAATGACTTTGACATGCGTCCATGATTTCGACAAATAGCAACAGCTAATAATGAAATAGTAAAATTAGAAGCAAAGCAAATATATTTTGTATAAATGGGTTGTTGACAGAATTGTGAGTACTTGTATTGGTGTACAAAGCCCTGTAAGCCCAGTGGTGGCCTTAGTTTTCAATAATGATTTAGTTTGGAAGTTAGAATAATGGAATATGGGTCAGGCCTATGTAAATTTTGTGCCGTATCGAGTACCAGATGGCCGGATGCTTGTAAGGCCGCACCGTTTAATTTGCCCATTGATGTAACTAAACCTTCCTTAGTAGTTGTGAAAGGCTTTATTTTTTCTTATTGATTTATTTTGTTTTATACATAATCGATAGTATAATTTTACGTGGAATACCACGAAAATAAATGAAAATACATTTTAACTATGTAATATATAGATATAAATAAATGTTAAGATATACCTTTACCTTTTTATGGGTCAAAAAATTATTTGCAACTAATAAATTACAAAAGAAAGTAAAGTGTAAATCTGGCGAAATCTAAATAAATTTTTTCTGTTTTAATCTCATCAAAACTTATGTTATCATTTTAATCCAATTTTATTTCCCAAACGAAAAAAAATATGATTATAATGGTTAGGAATGTGACGTTGTTGACGTGTAATATTGCTTTGTAAAAACGCAATAAAATTCATCATCATCATCATCAGCTCATTTTATGTCCCCACTGCTGGGGCACGAGCCTTCCCTATGGATGGGTAGGGAGAATGGGCCATAAACCACCGCGCCCAGTGCGGATTAGTGGTTGCTAACGACTGCTAATGCAGCTGGGACCAGCGGCTTTACGTGCCTTTCGAAGCATGGAAGAGCTCGAGATTATAAATTTTTGGTCATCCATCCGATGACTGACCTTTGCGTAAGTTGTTAACGCCCGGACCCGACCAAGCGACTTCAAACTTAAATATCGTCTATTTAGAGCCTACTTTTGTATCATGAAGTTTGGCTATAAACAAACTAGAGTAAATTTGCTACACTCTAAACACCCAACAACTTTAATTTCTTTGCGTTTTCATTTTTTTTTTTTAATTTCCAATAATTTTTTTTCGCTATTTTGCGAATTACGTCATTGCCGCAGGTGCAGTCATTAGTTTTGTTCGTGATTTGAGAGGTTAACGTCAGCACTCGCAGACCATTGCGCGATCGAGCTCCGCATGAAATTCTCTAAATCTAAATCTATTTAGATGGGAATGATTCCAGTAGCTTAGTCTTGTATTTAATACTCATTTGATACTATTAATAGTGTTTATGGCTCTCGTGATGACTAGGTGGTTTAGCTAGGAAGTTGGTTTTAGAGATAGGCACAGCTAGAAACCGTCGGCCACACAGAAACAACTTCCGAGTTGCACATTTTACCCACCAAAAGTTCCACAAGATAAGCAATGAGTGTAACATGTCTTCCTGGGACCAATATTATGTCTAGGTAATGTATTTTTTCTGTAAAAAATAGGCGTCACCAAAAAGGGCCAGCTTGGAGGGTTATGTCTCTGTGTTTCTATTGGCTTTAGTTTATCGTTGGTTTGGTTTGATTAATAGAAAGGTGTTAACGTGTCAGGGTAACATTTATGCCTCCAAGAGTATCAAGTTTCTTGCTAATTCTACTCAAATAATCCAAGTTGGTTAGAACAAGTAACTTCGTGCAAAGTTAATGACTATGCATGAGTTAAAAGGTCACAAGTTTTTGTCTTTACCCATACCTAATAAATATTATATTCCGTACTGGTTTTGGTCGGTCCTAAGATAATATTTTGATCATCAGTCGAAAATAGATTCCTGAATAAACATAGATACGGCTTGCATGAATAAACATAGGTAGGTGCTTAATTTTGTAATGCTATATTAAAAACAAAAGCTATAGTAAAGATTTTTTTCTTACGGGTACCGTTTCCACCTTTTACTTTTCTTCCTCTGTAAAGATAGATGACATAAGTTTGGCAACGTCTGTGAGAGCGAAGAGCCTAAAGTTTTCTGGTTTCGGGTAGATTGATCCCAGCAAAATGTCAAGAGGTCTTCAAATTATTAAGCGTAGTACATTGACGTAGGCGTGTTGCTAGTGATGACATACGGGACTGAGACGTGGTCGCTCACTATGGGCCTCATAAGAAGGCTCAAGGTCACTTAAAGAGCAATGGAGAGGGCTATGCTCGGGGTTTCTCTGCATCAGAAATGAGAAGATCCGCAGAAGAACAGAGGTTACCAACGTAACCCGAAGAGTTGCTAATCTCAAGTGGCAGGGCACACTGGACTGATGGCCGCTGGGGCGGAACAGTCCTTGAGTGGCGACCGCGTACCGTAAAGCGCAGTGTGAGCAGGCCTCCAACAAGGTGTACCGACGATCCTGGTGACGATCGCGGGTAGCCGCTGGATGCGAGCAGCACAAAACCGGTCGTTGTTAAGATCCTTGCGGGAAGCCTTTGTCAAGCATTGGCCGTTTATCGGTTGATACGATATATAATAATATAATATCAGCATTGATGAAATAATATTGGTTAATAGCGTATTAAATAAATAATATTATAAAATTATGCTCTTTATCTGTATACCTGACGGGTAAAGTCCATTCAACTGAATAGATAGCAGCCTTCTTTTTGTCATGCATTGTTTTAGATACCATAGTTTGATGAACTTTTAATTTTGTTACTAGGAGCTACGTTACTCTTTGTTAGCTTAGCATTTGTGGACTATGAGAAGGCATTTGACTCTACCGAAACCTGGGCTGTTCTAGAATCCCTGCAACGATGCCAAGTCGATTGGCGATATATCCAAGTGTTGAGGTGTCTCTACAATGCTGCCACCATGGCCGTCCAAGTACAGAACCAGCAGACTAAGCATATCCCATTGTATCGAGGTGCGAGACAAGGGGATGTTATACCCCCCAAATTGTTCACAAACATAAACAGCGAACACATCTCACACATGCGATTCGCGGATGACATCGTCATCGTGGCCGAAACGTTGCAGGATTTACGTTACATGCTGAACGGCCTAGCTGATTCTTCTCAACGCATCAATCACCGGATGAACTTGGACAAAACCAAGGTTATGTTCAACGAACATGTCATTCCGGGACCGATTGTAGTACAAGGCGGTGCTCTCGAAGTTGTTAAGGAATATGTCTACCTTGGGTAGATTTTGCAATTGGGTAGAAACAACTTCGAGAAAGAAACTAACAGAACAGTCTTTAATCAGTGCGTCCTACCCGTCATGACATACGGAGTACACTCACGGTAGGGCTGGTTCATAAATTTAAAGTCGCTCAGCAAGCTGTGGAAAGGGCTATGCTCAGAGTTTCTTTGAAGGATCGACTTCGGAATGAGATGATCCGACAGAGACGAAAGTAATCGACATAGCCCATCGGATCAGCAAGCTGAAGTCCTCAGACTAGGTGGAGCGACGATCTTGGCAAGGTGGCTGACAAGAGCTAGATGAGAGTAGCCGCGGATCGTGCTCGGTGACGTGCACTTTGAAAGGACGTTGGCCTCTCCAAGTGCACTAGTATAGGTACAAGTGGGCTAGTATGGGCTGATGATGATGATGATGATGATGATGATGATGATGATGATGATGACATTATACCGTGTATTATCCTCCGTGCTTCAGAAGGCACGTAAAGTCGTTGGTCCCGGCTGTCGTCGGCGGGTCGATCGGTCGTTAACAACCACCAATCCGCACTGACCTGCGTGGTGGTTTATGGCCCATACTCCCTATCCATCTATAGGTGAGGCTCGTGCCCCAGGAGTGGGGACATAAAATGAGCTGATGATGATGATTATAATACCGCGTACCTACAACAAAAGTGAGTGACGACATAAAGAAATAAGTCGTCTGTGGTTTCAATATGCTGTTTTTGTATGTTCTACGTTCTTTGGTACCATTTTAATCCATTTACTTATTGACAGAAAATGCTACAAAAAGATTATAACCAAAAAGAGAAAAAATTACACAGTTTTAACTGGCTTAAAACAAGATTGTAAAGTTAAACTTTGTAGCCACAATAAGTATATATAAGTTAGTTAGTATATAAGTTAAAATACTCGTACTAAACAATAACAAGTGTCTCTATAATATGTACAATTAAATATTATATTCTATTCTAAATGGAAAAAAGAAAAAGCGTTGAAAAAAGTTCGACTTGCCTGAGTTACGACCCGAACCCAAACCTTTCGCAGTCCAGGCGATTACTCTTCTAAAAATACATATACTATATTGAATTCCCTGTAAACATAATAATCAAGAGCTATTTTAATATTTGCTAAATACCTAGATTGAACCACAATAGGCTGTACGTACGCTCATAGGTGCTTTGCCCAGTAGTATTTAAATATTAATAGTTAGGACAAGAGCAAAACCATTTTGATTAACTATTCATAGCCTGTGGTGGAATTCCATCACAGACGAATGGCTACCACTCTCATACTTATTAAGGCCTCTAAAGATTTTTTTGTATATACTATTGTCTTGGTAGGTTGTATTGTATCAACTATTATAAGAGCTCGATGGCGTAGTGGTAAAAGCGCTTGGACTGCGATTGCTAAAGTAATTTTTTTTTTCATCTTGATTGACTTGACTTAACTGAGCTGCTTAACTGACCTGACTTAACTAACTTGACTTAACTGACTTGACATAACTGACTTTTCCAAATATCGGATAGGTGACCAAAAATGTATAATCTTGAGCTTCTCCGTGCTTCGGAAGGCACTTAAATCCGTTGGTCCCGGTTGTATTAGTCAGTCGTTAACAAACACCAATGCGCACTGGGTGGTTTATAGCCCGTTCTCCCTGTGATGCTTCCATCCATAGGAAGAGATCGTGCCTCCGCAGTAGGGTTAAAAAAGGAACTGGTGATTATCTCGGTAGGTGGCAGGACTTGTTATAAGTCCGCTTAACTATCCCTGTCACCATAAGAACAGTGTAAATAGCATTGTTGTGTCCGCCATAAATTACATACGAAGTTCTCTTTTAAAAAACGACTTAAGTCTCTTCTGCTCGCCAAACAGAAGTTAAAATCTGCCAATCCGCAGTGGGCACGCGTGGTGGACTGACGCCCAATCGCTCTCTAATGAGGGTAGGTTTAAGCCCCTGCAGCGGGGCATAATTATTATAATCGTAGACTGATGATGTATTATTTTTTTAGTATTACGGCAATGATAATCATGATATACCTATTTGTAATCCTTGTGTTGAGCCCTCTAATTTGATACCCATATGTAGTATTCGAAAAAAAAGAATGTTTTTCACCAAGTCCAATGGCGTCGCACAGCCGCCATGTTTTTTTTAACGTCACCTATCTAAGAACACTTGGGCAGCTAAGACGAATCTAATGATACCTCAATTATGTAAATCCGTTCAGCGGTTCCGGAGATATGAGGTAATAAAGAATGTTACATACATACATACAAGATACGCGCGAAAAACAATACCCTTCCTTTGCAGTCGGGTAAAAAGCATCACGAGTCCTTAAGATCACGGCTGAAGGCGCTCCTAAAATTTGAACAAATCAAATTTAGGTGTTATTCAAGTAAAGTATATTATTCTTATTAATTTCAATAGTGTTTAACATCAATAAGTGTCTGTGAAGACTTATGTTAAATAAATAATCGAGGATTCCAGGTAAAGTGATCGGCTGCTACCTTCAGCCTTATCATCACTTTTCATCAGGTGGAACCATAGCCAAGCGATTCCTTTTTGTGAAACGCGCTAAGGATGCCCGAAAATTTGCTGATGAAACTTTCTTACAGTAAATTAACCACGGTTTGTGATTAGGCCCCTATCTCTGGTTATCGCCGTAGAGACATCGCTTTTTCGTTACGTTTAACTATAGACCTGGAGACAAGTAAATGTTAAATGTTTTTTTGTAAAATTCATAATATTTATATTGCAAGAAGTCATATGATTATCTTGAAATATTATTGTCCTCCTATTATTCTTAAAAGTTCCACTTGGATTTTACATCAAGGCTTTGTTATGAATCTTCTAAGTTTAATTTCTGGTTTACGGGAAATCCTAAATAATTTACAAAAACACAAATGTTAAATTTTTTTTCCACGAGCAGGATTTGAACCTGCACCCTTCTGACATACCGGGTCAGGTGCTCCACGTGGAAATTTTTTCAACATTTGTGTTTTTGTAATTTGTTTCGCAACTAAATTTGCGTTAAAATTATTTAAAACATTTCCTAAATAATTTTTTCTCGCGACTTATCTGACCTGTTTAGTTGTTGTTCAATTAGATGCTTCTTTATTACTTCTGCAGCAGCAAAATAAGCATGTAGGGTCAATCAATTTAATTTCTTATTATGACTCAAATAATTTTCAATTTTGCAACATTACGAAATTCGAATTAGTTCTTAAACTGAATTTAATACGAATATACCACACAATTATTAAAAAAAAAGTTTTAAGCAATTTTGTTGTTTCTAATGCCCAATATGGATTTTTAAGATTAAATGATGAACAGGGTATAAAATAAAATAAATATAAATATAAATAAATTTTAGTTGAAAAATATAATTGAAAAAAGTATGCGGTCCCTGGGAGTAAGGCCGAGTGTTCAACGGATATAATTAATCACGGCTTATCGCCTACCGTGTAGGGACCACGTACTGATATAAATGTATAAAGCTGACCTTGAAGGAAATACGTGTATCTCTACATCTAACCCACGCAATGAGAAATAGGAAAGTGGCTGTTATTTATAGCGCCATTTTTGTAATTAATGATAACAATAGATGTGATATTGTACAAATTTAACCTGGGAACAAAATAAGCGCATTTATGACTTAAATTTATTACTATTTAATTTGATTTGTCGTCATAGTGACACTATTTTATATTTCGATATTAATAAATTTATTAATAACTTTACTTTGACGTCAGATACTATGTATCTTTCTAAGAAATGTAGGACTCAGATAGCTATCTTGTTAGCTTTTAATATACATGATACAGTTATAGGTGGTATAACTAAGTCTTTTCATGATAATAACTTAATCATTAGTAGTTCTACTAATGCAACTTTTACACCTAGTAATAAGGTAACCTCAGATTTAAACTGAGGTCTAAGACAAAAGCCAAGCCCACATCCATTACTATTGTACATCAAAATATTCAGGGTTTGGCTGGCAAGGACTTAGAATTAGAATTATTAGCAAAAAATCAGGTAATTCATGTATTTTGTATAACGGAGCATTGGTTAAGAAGTCATGACACATCGTTCCATGTGAATAATTTCCAACAAGCAAGCGCGTACGTGCGAAGCTCCGCTATTCACGGCGGTTCTCTAATATTAGTAAAAAGCAATATTAAATACAAAAATCGCAACGATATTGTAGACCTATCAGTGGAGCGTAACATTGAACTATCGTGTGTGGAGTTCAATAGTTTTGTAATAGTGTGTGTATACCGACCCCCATCGGGCAATTTCGATATTTTTGAATCAGTAATGGAAGACGTACTTAGAAAATTAAAATTAAAAAAGAAATTTGTTTTAGTATGTGGAGATTTTAATATAAATATTTTAGAAAACACTTCAACGAGTGTTCGTCTTCTTGCCTTATTTAAATGTTTTAATCTTTTAAATTTATTTCTTGAACCCACTAGAATAACTTCACATTCTGCCACTTGTCTCGATAATATTTTTACAGACTATGACCCTGTTTCCAAGTCACTCATTAGTAATCTTACGTCTGACCATTGCGGTTTGAAGGTGACCTATGATTTTGATATTAGGGATGAACCAAAACTAGTGAACTGTAAACCAGTTACAAAAGAGCGAGTGGAGTGTTTCAAAAATAGTATAGCTTGTAAAATTAATGCATTACCCTTTGTACAAGAGGATCCAGATGTACTTTATAGTAATCTTTTTAACTTAATCAAGACCGAATACAACCAGGTGTTTACACCAAAAACAATAAAAATTACTCATAAACTTAAGTTCTGTGACTGGGCCACGACTGGTATATATAAAAGTAGAAATAAATTGTATGATTTATATAGTTTAAAACAATATAACCAAAATGTTAATTTTACGGAATATGTAAAGAATTATTCGAAAATGTTTAAGAAAGTGTGCATAGTAGCAAAATCTAATTACATTAAAGAAAAAATTAAAAAGTCTAACAATAAAATTAAAGCCACTTGGGACATTATAAACCGTGAAACAGGTAAATTTAAACCACGGGATAATACTTTCACTTTAAAAGTAAATGACAATTTATTTAATTCAGACTCACAAATTGCTAATATTTTTGATGATTTTTTTGTAAATATACCTGTAACAACAACGTCAAATTTAGATTCATCACCAGAAGTTGCACAAACTTTACTCAAAAAATATGTACCAAAATGTAATCTTTCTTTTCAATTTAAATACACTGATTCAATTAATATTATTAAAACATTCAAATCACTTAGAATGAAAAACACGAGTGATTTATGGGGTATATCTGTTAAAACAATTAAGGATATTATTCATTTTATTGCACCGTATCTCGCTGAAATTTTTAATAACTGTGTCGATAAAGGAATCTTTCCTGACCTTATGAAGTTTAGTAAAGTTATACCTTTATTCAAATCAGGAAACAAAGAAGACCCCAGTAACTATCGGCCCATTTCAATATTACCGGCGCTAAGTAAAATCTATGAAAAAATTATACTCGAACAGTTGATGACATATTTTAACACAAACAACCTTTTACATAGTAAGCAATATGGCTTTACTAAGGGTCGTTCTACTACTGATGCAGGTGTTGCTCTAATAAAACATATATTTGATGCCTGGGAGAAGTCTCAAAACGCTCTTGGAGTTTTTTGCGACTTATCCAAGGCTTTCGATTGCGTTGAGCACCGGACTCTGGTGATGAAGCTACATTATTACGGTCTTAAAGATTTTGCTCTAAAATTAATACAGTCATATCTTTGCTCTAGAACACAAACTGTCGATATAAATGGTACTAAATCATCTGGTTCTAATGTAAAAATGGGAGTTCCACAAGGGTCGATTCTTGGTCCTTTTCTATTCTTGATTTATGTTAATGACTTGCCATTCTTTGTAGAGAACTTCTGTGAAATTGTATTATTTGCAGATGATACTTCACTCATTTTTAATGTAACTAGGTGTAGGACTAATTATGAAAATGTAAATAAAGCTCTTTCGGAGGTACTCCGTTGGTTTACTATTAATAATTTACAGCTTAACGCTAAGAAAACAAAATGTATTAAATTTATATTACCAAATGTCAGAAATGAACCAATTGATATTAGAATAAACGGTGATCAATTAGAATTGGTGGATTCTACAGTCTTTTTAGGCATAACCCTTGACTCAAAACTTCAATGGAATCCTCATATATCGAAATTGGCCGGTAAACTCAGTTCTGCTGCTTATGCCATTAGAAAAATTAGGCAGTTAACAGACGTTGAAACTGCTAGAACAGTTTATTTTAGTTATTTTCATAGTGTCATGTCTTATGGCGTCCTACTGTGGGGAACAGCGGCTGATATTGAAACTATATTTATTCTACAGAAACGAGCAATAAGAACAATCTATAAACTAGGATCACGAACTTCCTTAAGAAATCTTTTTAGGGAGATTGGTGTCCTGACAGTTGCATCTCAGTATATTTATAATTGTATAGTTTTTGTACGTTGCAATATCAACTCCTTTACTAAACATGGTGACGTACACAATTTCAATACTAGAAATAAGACAAAACTTGTAATGCCACTGTTCAGGTTACAAAAGGTTCTTGGTTCTTTCTTGGGGCAAGGTATACACTATTACAATAAAATACCAAGTACTGTACTAGATTTACCTTTAGATAAGTTTAAAAAACATGTGAAATCTTTATTACTCATAAAAGGTTATTATACAGTCAAAGAATATTTAGATGATAAAACAGCCTGGTTATAATAAAAACAACATTATACTCTAGAATCATCATAATAAAATTAATTTATATAATTTGTATACTGATATGATAGCCTTTATCAACAGTGTCCTACAGATAACAAACAGCGTTGCGTTAAATAGATCACTAAGTTTTTTTTATTTAGAGTATCTTGAGTGTGTCATGCTCTCTTTACTGTCTCTACGGTGGTGGCGTGTGCGTCGGGTCGTTACGTTCCCTAAAATATGGTTGAGCGAAGCGATGGCTGATTCATATGTCATACTCGTGAACGGGTGCCGCCTGTGGAGGCTGGTCTGCTCACGCTTACTTATTTTATTTTTAGTATTTTTCACTATAATTTGACTTTGTTTTTCTTAAACAATTTTTGACTTCTACGATAGTACTGTAGTGGTACTGTATGACATTGTGGAAATTGTAACTTTTACCTGATGTAAATTTGTTAGCGTAGATTTTTTATTTTGTGTTTATTTTTTTTTTACATGTTGTGGTTGTCTTCTATATTTTTGTGTTTATTGTAATGGAAAGTGTCCTGCTATGATAGGGCATTTTCCAATATTTTTGACGCTGTAAGGGAGAAAAGAGCTGGACACTTGCTGAGTTTCTTGCCGGTTCTTCTCAGTACAAGATCTCCCGCCCAGAGTAGACTTACGAACCGATGGCATAGTGACATTCATAAGAGCTACTTGTAGCCTAAACTGAATAAATGATTTTGAATTTTGAATTTGAATTTTGATATTTTTTTATTTTTTTATGTAACCCTTAGTCTTGCGACGTGACATCAGCTCGTTGTGTGTGTTCTACCGCCTGTATAATGGAGAATGCTCTGAGGAACTTTTTAATTTGGTGCCCACCTCCTTCTACCATCGCACCGCTCGCCATGGGAACAGGGCACACGCACACTTCCTGGAGCCGCTGTTCACTCGAACGATTCGCTTTCAGAGTAGCTTCATTCCACGTATCATCAAACTGTAGAATGAGCTGCCATCCAAGGTTTTCCCATTAAGCAAGCAAGCACATGGACTCTATTAAAAGAGGTGTTTTTTAGGTTAAAAGCAGGCAAACGAGCAGATGGGTCATCTGATGGAAAGTAATCACCGCCGCCCATGGACACCTGTAAAACCAAAATAATCACAGATGCGGTGCCGGCCTTGAGGAAGGAGTTGGATCTTGAAGAGGGAGTAGGAATTCGGAGGGGGGAGAGGCGAGAGATGGGCCCCGGTACTTTCACTCACCGGATGAAACACAACAGCAACGAGTGCAATTGTTTCACGCCGATATTCTGGGAGAGGGTGGTATTACGACAAAAGCAACATCTCTGATGTTGCTAATGTCCTGGGCGGCAGCGACCGCTCACCATCAGGCGGCCCGCCTGCTCGTTTGCAGACTGTCAATATAAAAAAAAATGTATTCACAATGTTTTTATATATACCTACTGTACATATTGAAATATAACAAATTACTGGCAAGGCAGGCAAATCTCGAACTCACAACCTTTCGCAATGTGAGCTTAGCTTTTCCAATTCGTAAGCTATTCCTCGTAGACGCTCGATGGCGCAGTGCTGGTTAACGCGCCCAGTCTGCTGCTACTGAAGTTAAGCAACTATCGCAAAGACTAGTTGGTCATCGATGGAAGACCATAAATTTATAATCTCGAGCTCCTTCGTAATTCTGAAGGCAAGTAAAGCGTTGGTCCCGTATGCATTAGCAGTCGTTAAAAACCACCAATCCGCACTGGGCCCGCGTGGTGGTTTATGGCCCGGTGTCCCTATCCATCCGAAGAGCTCTTGCCCTGACAGTGGAGACATAAAATGAGCTGTGATTTTATAAAAGTTTGAGCGAAAGTGCCAAGTTTTAAATCATTTTAAATCATCACTACACGTTTTAAAATACTATTTGGGAAGGTGTTTTTTATGTTTCTCAATACTTTTACTTACAAGTATTTGCTTACAGATCAACAAATGATTATCAAATCCTTCCAAGGGTGCATTTTCTGAATCTAACCGGTGGTGTACTTACTTGTAATTAAAATGTTTTATGATTATTTACATATACTTACATTTACGCAAATTTTGTTGCGTTATTATTATTATTATTATTAAAAAAAAAACAAATAACAATTTGAAAAAAGGATGTTGATGACGTAGTTGTCGACGTTGACGTAGTTGTCGGCTCCTTTGGCTTACAGAGTAAAAGTAGATAGTGTTGACAATTTTCGGCGAGTTGGATTGAGTCACAATATCCATCTGACCCGGCATGTCATGGGGTGCGGGTTCGAATCCCGCACGAGGAATGTTTTCAACACTTTGTCTTTTTTCAAATTAAAATGGTTTCTTTGAAATTTTGAAGTATTCACTCACATTCCAAATTCAAATTCAACAAGGCACGGACCGTAAAGAAAGCACCGGTGATTTCGAATACTTGTAATAATATCATAGTGTGCGAAAATTAGCCACTGCCACAAAAATACACACCTCCTATACGCTAAGAATTACGATAAGTATCAGCAAAAAAATAAAAAGTTGGTAATTACATCACGTAGTAGTAATCCATGATAAAATACTATCGTGCACTGAAAATTGACTCAGATCTATGTACTTAGTCATTAGTTCATATAAATCTAGTGGTCTTGACAATAACTTTGGTATTGCTGTTGCCATGGTCAACCATCAAACGTACAATTTCAGTAATATGTAAAGTAGGAGTAGTAATGATTATACATAGTACGGTAGAACGGGGCTATTTTCGAATCAAGTGTAATTGATCACAGCTTCTGTTCTCTACAGTTGCCTTCCACATGTAGTTCTACGGTATGACCCTGGAGGGAATCGCACCAGAGACGCCTAGATCGCTAGGGATACCCATATTTGCAGCTACTTAAGGATTTATAGCTGCGATCAATGTTACACTTACATCAAAAGTAACCCCATTCTACGGTACCTACGTGTGTGATCGACCTATCACAAAGTCCGAAGCAAGCATGTCGTTAATTCTCACTGTGTTGAATTATTGAATATCCCAACAAACAGACGATGAAAACATGGAAGGTTTAGACGGAGATGGCGGGATGAGTTGGACTCCCCTTGCAGAATTGGCACGAACTAGCTCAGGATAGAGATAGATGGAAAGAGGGAGGGGGGCCTTTGCCCTGCAGGGAAAGGGAAAGCTAAGAAAAAAAATACTTACAAATAATAATAATAATTGACACGGCACATATTGTCAGGAGGTTCCTCACTCTGCAGCCTTAATCACCGATAGTTTGGGTCTATCCTCGCTGCTAGTGGCAACCTAGGTTAAGTTTTTTATAATATATTATATTGTAAATATGTTTTTATATAAAATATTGTAAAAAAAATCTTAAGATATATGTTTAATAAAGAGAATAATAATAAAATGCTAAAATGGCAAAAACTTATGTTATTTTTATATCTAAATAAAGTAACAATACTGTTTCATCAACAATATTTACGGATATTGTAAGCTTGTATACTTTGTAAACATGGTACAATAACCCCATGCAAATGGATAAAACCTCTTATAAAATAAAATATGCATAAAAAAATAGCAAAAAGCGATCGGCTCATCTGTGACGCGTGTTAGATCATAATGTGTATTTAATGCGAGCATATCGAGGTCGTTACCGCGACGTATGGAGGATGTCGTAAATCTTTATAGCATTTGGCTTAGAATCATTGTTAGCCGTTGGTGTATAAGCTAGGACGTACCCTCGGGCTTCCCTAGGGCTGCTGGTATCCTTAAGTAGGATATCTCCTTGTATATAAAGGATGTACCCTACCCATGCCTTATTCCTGATTTTTTTAAATAGACAATTTGGCAAATAACTTGGTTGTAACTGATGTTAAGCAGACGCCGAGTCAAGTTGCAAAAAGTCGCACTTAACCATCTGCATTTGCTCATGAAGTGGTAATAGGGGTTTTATTATCATCTCAGCCAAAAGACGTCCACTGCTGGACAAAGGATCTCCACAACGACCGGTTTTGAGCACGCATCCAGCGACTACCCACGACCTTCACCAGTTCGTCGGTCTACCTTGTCAATCAAGTCCATCTTGTTGTATACAGCTGGCGATATTGTTGCTAGTATATTATGACTGAGCATGAACCCTCTGTATGGACGCGTACTGCGTTTCCATACAAACCATGCATGTGAGCTAGCGTGGCTTTAGACGTTTTCGGCAGTAGATTAGCGCCTTTGAAGCAATCGGTGAAGTTTCCTTAAAAAAATTACTTTACGTAGTATGTAAAAACTTAAATAAGTTTTTTTTAACTTTACCTACTTCGTCCCACTCCTGGGCATAGATCTCCCATTAAGTATCTAAATATCTCGAAATGTCTACTAGTTCCAATTTTCAGACTCTTTTTTGTAATATTGTATAATATTGTATTAAAAAAAAAGGCAATAATTTTATAATAATTTTAATTCCACTCCCATATCGCTGTACCGGCATTGCCTTCCTTAGGCAGCCAATACATTCTGGTCCCTTCGAGCCGTTGAAGATCAGCGACTTACTCAGCTCTTAGTTAGGTACTCCAGTCCACTGCTCAGCCCATAATTTCAACAAACTTCTTGAAGACGTGATCTGAATTTACTTTTCCTAACTCATTTTTTATTCTATTATGCTCGCGACGACTAAAGATACGCCTAGTTACTCTTCCATTTTGATTTAAAATTGCATAAAATCGGGTCGAGCGCTTAGCCACTTCGCTTGCTTGAGGGCTAAGCGCTCAACCCGATAACCGAAGGTTCTGGGTTCAATTCCTATGTCCGGCCAAATGCGTTTTGGATTATCTGTTACACGGGTTTGTGGTCACTAGCCCGTATTTGGCAATTGTGGTAATTAGGTCAATACCTTTTAATTGTAGCGATGAGTTGATTTCAAGGAAGCCATTGCTCAGCAGTAGGACAGTATACGTAGGCTATTTACTTAAAGGTTTATCTGTTGCTGGACATACCAACCGATGTGTAGTGATTCATTATTTTTAGGTACAAAGTATTTTCATAGTGATATCTCTTAATTAATTCAAAGTGGATTATGCATTTCAAGGATAGGTACGCCTTAAAACTCTTCAATTTTCCCTCTGTCTGGTATAACGTTGGTCTTTAATTTTATTTCAATTCACTCGGTTTTTGTAATAGATACTTGGGTTGAATGCGAGAAACGGTGGTTTAGTCCATATAGCTCCGTTAACCTAGGTACTGACGTGAAACATTTAAGTACTTTAGACTAGGTTTTTTTAAAATAGCCTATAACGGTCCCGCTGCTGGGCAAAGGCCTTCATCATTGAAATCAAATCATCACTACAATTGATTGGTAATGGGATTAAAAAGAGAAATAAGCACAAAAAACAAATTACACAAAAAACGTCAGATTTAATTACCAGTAATTGTGCAGCCACTTCTGCGACAACAATGATTTGAGCCTTGGGAATGTACATACATTTACGAAGTCTATTAAAAAAATAACAAAATATGCCGATGTATTTTTAATTCATACTCGTAACCACCTTACTGCACAATGATTTGAACCTCATATACCGATGGTATATCACGAGAATAATCTTATCCATCACTTCAATAAATAGGAGAGTATCTACAAAAAATGCTATGTATGATAACATAGCATTTTTGTACATACCACAACTATCGCCTTTCTTCAACATCATTTCCGTAGACATCCAAAACGAAAGCTTTGGACGGGGCTAAGGTGAGGGTCACTGATGGCCCTTCGCAGTCGCCCTGAACACTCTTGACACTACTGGAAGACGTGCTCCTAACTATGACACATCTCATGCCTTGCATGGTGACTTCAATCTGAAAATAGATAAATTTCAATTTAACAAGTACAAAGGAGGAGCTCGATGGCGTAATGGTTAATGCGCCCGGTCTGCGAGTGCTGAGGTTAAGCAACTTTTGCAAAGGCTGGAATGGCCATAAGCCATAGGCCATTTTGGAAAGGCTATAAACCACCACGCTGGCCCAGTGCGGATTGGTGGTTGTTAACGACTGCTAATGCAGCCGAAACCAACGACTTTACGTGCCTTCCGAAGCACGGAGGAGCTCGAGATGATACATTTTTGGTTACCTATCCGATGACCGGCCTTGGCGAAAGTTGCTTAACCTTAGCACTCGCAGACCGGGTGCGTTAACCACTGCGCCATCGAGCTCCTCATCATCATCATATACCTAAACGTTATACTGCTTGTGTTAAATCTCGTTAAATATTTTATTTATTAACACACAAAGTAAATAGATGCTCGTTTTACCTTAAAATCTACGGAAGAGTCATCCATGTCAGCATCAGAGCTCGCTTCACTGTATATAAGCCTTGATTCACCAAGGTTCTCACACTGCCCACATTTCCATAAACCACCGTTCAAAGCTGGCTCTGGGAAACAAAAAAAAAACATCATCATCACAAGCAAATTTTACGTCCCCACTGCTGGGGAGGAGCTCGATGGCGCAGTGGTTAACGCGCCCGGTCTGCGAGTGCGGAGGTTAAGCAACTTTCGCAAAGGCCGGTCATTATAGTAAACAGCCTATAACTGTCCCACTGCTGGGCAAAGGCCTCCATTGAAATCAAGTCATCGCTACAACTGATGGGTAATGGCTTAATCCCAACGCTTGTTAAAGCCGGGTTGGTTGGTTGGTTGATCATAAACTCGGGCTATGCATCGAAAAATCCGAAATACATTTTGCCCGACCTGGGGGTCGACCGCCTAACTCTCTCGCTTTCGATCGCTTTGAAGGCGAGGCAAGGAGGAGGCGTCATCTTGTCATTTCGAAAGCAATATAAAAGCAATATCGAAAGCTATAGGCTATAGCTTTCGATATTATTTGATATTATATTTCGATAGCTCGCTTTCAAAGCGATTGAAAGCGAGAGCGTTAGGCGGTTGGGGGGCTGGTGGGTTACTCTTGAAACACAATTGCAATAATCAATTACCAATCCCAAATCTAAAAAATTCAAATGGCACTCTTAAAAGCGATAATAGCGCTACATTGGAATTAAATTGCGTGGAAATTGAGTGAACAAATTATTATCGAGATTGTTCGTTCCGAAATTGCGAAACTTATCCCAATATCGATACATATAAATCGCATTGGAATTGTATTGAGATCGAGTTTGCGTCAAGAGTAGCCTACCTGGGCTCTGCCACTCGGCCAACGACGCGTATCCACGCAGGTGGTAAATTAATATAAATTTTTTGGTTAATTACCTTCAATCTCAGTAGGCGTATCCTTCTTATCTTCATACTCTCCGTTCAACAAGTAATAGACAATTGGGTCGACTTTGTAACTTTCATTCAATTCATCACTTACACTCAATGTAGCTAAGACTGTCAAGCACAGTAACTTCAACAACATGTTTAACAACTTCGATACTTCTCAATTAAACCGTATCTCGTATAAGTATGATTAAAACTTATATGTAAGCGATCACGTTTTCTTGCAATAGTTTTAGAACTGTAATCGATAAGAGTGTTTGTGACATAACGCTTGTAAAGTCACGGGCATTAACATGTAAACAATGTAACTCTTATTAGAATGGAATAAGAGTCAAAACTAGACAAAAGTGTATATTGTCTGTCTGGTCTTGCTTGTGACGTAACTACAGCTTAATCAGTTTCATTGACCTTTGTCGATTTTATTGATGCTTTATCATCAGAGTATTTAATGTCCCACGACTGCTAGCAGTCGTTGGGAAGGCGAACCACGACCCACCATTACAGGAGTGTTTGGGTTTAAACGACAGACATCTAACGATAACAACCATGATCAACGACACTGGAGCTTGAGATGTATTGATTTGGTCACCCATCAGGTAACGCGACATAGCGAAAGTTGCTTAGCTTTCAATATCGCTACTCGAACGCGCAATCTTATTAAATGTGAATTGATTTGCAGAAAGTTAGAGGACCGGATTGTCTTAGGAAACGTTCGAGACTTATGGATTGTGTAATGAATAAAATGATCATTCGTAGTTTTAAGATTTGATCAACCCTATAAGGGTTTATTAAACCTAAACTTTACTAATTTATTTTCTTCTTATTGTTGGAAGCATTCGTGCGTATGTAAACTTCTTAGAAGAAAGTGAACCATACCAAAATAGATACACAGTATACCCGCTTCTCATATAGCATACCTATGGTTTGGTATCCATACCAAACCATAGGTATTTTTTTTGATCAAATTTTTTCAATAAATAATCCATTATTTATTGAAAAAATTTGACAGTTTTGGATTAGTTGATGTTTTTTTTTAATTAACGGATAAGCCTTGATCTCACCTGATGTTAAGTGATGATAAGGCCAATGATGGAAGCGCACTTCACCCGGGATCCTCAACTACTGAGGCACTGGCTATCTTATTCTAGCTGCCGGAACACAACAATGCTACAAACATTGATGGTATGGCGACATATTTAGATAAGATGGTGGTAGCTAGCCAGGCGGGCAAGCAAGCCCTACCACCAACCAAACCGAGTACACAAACATGTACCCCCCGCTGGGACTCGAACCCGAGACCTCTAGGTCTAAACCGGTGATCTTAGCCACTAGACCACAGAGGCGGTTAAAAAAAAGCGTCTGTACATGATATTACTCGTACTTAAATGCAAACATAACATACTACTATATTATATTTTGTTATTACGTCTGAGGTAAGTCTAAGAGGATAGCAAGACGAAGGTCTGACGTGTGAGAAAATAAAATAACTATTTACGGTTGTCTAATGGCCGTTTTCATTAGGCAACTTTTGTCCCTTATTGTGTTCTTCTGAACAAGAAATTACTAAGTCTTCTAACTTCCCAACACCTGCATGGTTTTCATTCTAGATAGTATATTAAAAATTGTAAATTCTTTCACCATCAGAATGCTACAAAAGCGCTGAGTAACATAGGCTATGTTAAAAAAAAAAAGTTAAAATAAAATACTAAAAACGACAATTTAAACTTCTTGGCGGGAAAGTGAAGAGTCATGTCTGCGGTTTTGTTTTATTTTCTAAAATTTGTGTTATGTCGAATATTAATGTGAAATAATGGTGGATTATTAACCGTTAAGTGTTCGTGAGTGTGCATGAGTGTTGGCAAATGAAACAAAACAGTGCAACGTCAGTTTTCAAATTCTCTCAAGAAGTCCGCCCGAGGACTTAGTAAAGCCCCACATCTTTACTGAGATACTCGAGGGGTCGGGTGGTATATCATTTCTCATTTCTATTATCATTCATTATCATCAAACAGAAAAGAAATATTGCTAATTTATGTATTACTTGTTAGAAAAATTACTTTGACACTGGCTAAATGTGCTAATCGCACGAAGCCATCAACAAAATGAAAAAAAAAAACGACAATTTAATTTTCCAATACAAAATCATTTCTTTGTTTTGTTGTCATGGAAACCATTGATATATATTTAACTCAATGATGGAAACTGTCAAAGTAAGCGGTACGAAGTCCGCCGAGTCAGCTAGTTATACAATAATATTTTTGTTTTTTTTAATGTACTTGACGTTCATTTTTTAATTAAACATTATCCTTTCATTTTGACGACCTCCTTGTTCGAGCTTGAACACCGGTTTTCATGGTGTCGCCATCTCTGAGGTCCCGGGTTCGATCCCCGGTCGGATCAATTTAGAAATACCTGTTTTTCTATATTGTTTCGGGTGTGTGTGTTTTCTTTGTATAATAAGTATGTATCTAAGTATATTAAGTATGTTTATCCGTTGTCTAGTTCACCATTTATCGAGTTTCTTGGAAGCTTTTCTTGGGGCTAGATCATTGGTGTGAGTGTGAGAAACATTTATTTTATTTATTTTTATTGCGCCGTAACCACCAATGCTTTTTACGCGGTTTTGAACTATCCACGACGAAGTGAAAGAGGTAGATAACTGAACGACTGCGATTTAAATGTTTTGTTGGCACATAAAAAAACTTCTATAACTTTTAATTGGTTAATTAGATTTACGTTTTTTTTTAAGTGCAGCAAGTTAGCACTTAAGCTGAATTAAATATTTATAAAATACAGTGAAAAAATTTAATGCCTACCCGACCTAGCCAGGAATCGTACCTGGGTGAGCCTTCCCGGTAGCATAATGGTCAGTGCAGCCGCCCGGATTGCGGAACCTGGGTCAGGTTTGATTCCTGGCTGGGTCGTGTAGGCATTTAATTTTTTCACTGTGATTTATAAATATTTAGACTTACGTCTATAAATTACACGAAAGATCAGAAATAATTTAAAAAAATATCTTAATTTCATTACAAATACAATAAATACTTCGGGAGAGGTAGGTACCTATCGATTCGTCCGAATCGTATTTTTCGAGACACCAATTATTCTAAAATCAGAAGCAATTCTTCCGAAGTATCGAAAAGAGGATTGTAAGCTTAAGTTTTTCCGATGATAAACCGACGAAGGGAATGTTGTTTTAATTTTTTCAATATCTCATAATACTAAATGATCTTTATGCGTTTATGAAAAAAAAAAACTAAGTAAGTCGTTGACGCGCAGTATTCTTGTTGGCGACCGACAAAGCCAACCTCTTTATTCTTTTTTTTTTCTCTTATTAGGTATTTTGTTTTAATAAATTAACAAATTTTGAATTTGTATTTTATATGTCCATAATTATAATAAAGAACAAATAAATAAATTAGCAAATAACACTTTTAACTTAAACATTATTATTATTGTATTAGTAGGATTTTGTGTAAATAAAATACTTAAAAAGGTTGATTTCATAAATTTTATATTGTCTTATTTAATTTATCAAAAGATTTAAAATACGATGATTAGCGATAAATTTGATTTGCATGCGTATTATTGTTTAAAGAAGAGAGTAAAAATATTATATTTAAAATAAAATGAAAAGATTGACAAATACAAATAACAAAACACGCCGTGATACTTGACGTGACTTAATACGTGACAAGCCGTGATACTTATAATTTTCTGTAACATTTTTCTATAGAGGCAGAAAGACAGAGGGTAGTATATAGGAGGGTGGTATAATTACTTAATAAAACAACTTTTAATACGAACTATGTACATAAATACAACACATTTACGCAAAAATTAATATTAGTTAAAACTTTTGTGTTAAAATAATAATCTAAATGATATTATACTCGTAGTACCGGTGTTTTCATAATAAATTAAAGAGAACTAAATAGTTTTGTTACATTTACATACATTATTAATTATTGAGACATCTACATTACTTATTTTACTATATTATTACGCCTTAGAACTAAGATATCGAACTAAGATATAGAATAAATATCAAAGCGCACTAATAGTAGCTAAGGTCCCGCGCAAACTAAGTAACTTTTAATTAACGATGGGGACATATGTAGCAACAAGCAACTATCAATAATAATTTATAATTTTTGATGTGTAACATCTTTCCGCTAAATAAGCATTTTATGGGAGTGATTTCGTGAAATGGGACGGAAGTATGTGTAACAGTGTAACAGGATGTCGGGAAAGCGAGCAAGAGCGCGCCATTTTGTAAATTTAAAATCGATATTATGAAGATGACATATTATTATTATATGTGACATATCGTGTCATTTGACTATCAAAGGTCATTTTGATATGTCAATGTCTTCTAATGAGTATTTACTGCATTTAACTTATTAGTTATAAAATGATGTACCTAATACCTGACCCATTTTTTTCAGAATATAATGTTAAAATTGCTTATTACTAAGGTGAGATGTCAAATGTTACACATCATATGCGACTACTGAAAGGCTCGCTTGTTTTTTTTTAACGTTTCAAAGGTAGGATGGCCAGGCTCACACCTCTCTCACAAAATAAGGAGGACCCAGAAGGTAACTTGCACGGGCACGGATCTTGGAACAGTCCGAGCTCAGCTTTTGCAAAGTTTCGTGTCTGTGAGAGGTTGTCAATTTGTGCGTTGCTCGAGCGCTTTGGTATGAAGATTACTTTCTGCAGTCTCTAATGTTATTCCTCATTTAAACTCCTTCCCCAAGGCCGGCAACGCATCTGCGATTACATTGACTTTGCGGGTGTCCATGGGCGGCGGCAATTACTTCCCATCAGGTGATCCGCCTGCTCGTTTGCCTCCTTTTAATATAAAAAATATATATAAGTAAATACTTTGTCCATATCATATATATTTACTTAGTTTATGTGTATGTATTCAATTTATAACATATTCATTGTATGTATGATAGTTAAGTATATTTATATTGTCTGTAAATAAACTCATAATTTGAAAACACAGTTGACCGCTCATTTCTTAACTTTTTTGTCCAGTTCAACACCTGGTGCCTGGAATAAATTGCTTTTTAGCGATAAGGCCGCCATTTGTACTTTTTCTTTTATTGTCCTCTTTTTGTATTTTGTATGGTGTACAATAAAGTGTATTTTTATTTCATTCATTTCATTTAATTTAATTTCTCCTTATTTTGTGATGTGATAGTTTGATCTTCGATTTACTCACGTTTTATTAATTTAAGGCGTCTCAAACTCTTTGCTAGATTTACAGACCAAATATAGATCTGTGGCACAGCTTCATGTCTGTGGCTGGGTCTGTAGTGACAGTGGGTGCGTTTAATTTTAAAAAAGTATCTAAGCATGCGCTGCGCCTAAATGTTGTTTCTTAAATATTATGATGTAACGCTATCGATGATATTAACTACTTCAATTAAATAACTAAGTGCTTCAGAACTCCATCGTAACATAGCTTCTGGTAAGTGGGCCAGTCAATGTCAGATGCGTCGCATGGGAACTGCATCTTGTCTTCGGCTTGCAACGAGGCGTACAGTGCTCGCCCCTTATCGGATCTCATGACCCAGCGGTTCCTTTGGAAATGTTCATAAGCCCATCTTGTTGCTACTATTCTCTTGATTTGCTTCACATGCCTATGAAAAAAGGGACAATTTACTAATGAAAGTGAAAATTTTCTTTTAATTTACAATTTTCGGTAGTATTCTAGATTACTACCATATACATAACTATTTACAAACCTTGGTTCTTCACGTCTGAGCCGTAGCAAAGTATCAAATGCATAAGCAGGTATCTTTTGTGTCAATAACGACTTAAATGCCAATACGGCATCTGAATCCTCCAATTTAATCTTAGGATATTTAACATCTAAAACAAGAACAAAATTACAAATAAGTTTTCATCAAAAAAACAGACATCGAGGAAGAAGTATGTAAATATGTTGTACCGACCTGAAATAAGATTAAGAACAGGGTGAGCTAATGATGATGAAGTTTGTTACGTATTCGGAACAATTAAAGATGGCTAAAAAGAATACGAAGCTTTAGTTTCCCTTTGTAAAAATAACACCAATACCTTAGATGTTTAATTACTTGTAAAAGCAGCTGTGAACTAGAAATACGTTGGCATAGTTGACAGCATTTGGCTTAATTGCACAAAGTTTTGAGGGTTCAAAAAGGACTAAAAAACAGATGGCAGCGACATGGACGCTTAAAGCCATCAAAAGACGGGAAGAATTGGCGCCTTTAAAATTTTATAATATTCCAAATATCACAAATACTATTGGGGAGCATTCTTCCATATTATTTTAAAAATATATTAGTTATCCGATATTTTATGTATAGTATACGTATGTGAAGGACTTACATTTGCCAGATTTCTTTGTCTCATTAGCAAACGCATGATACCAATCGTTCCACGTTGCTGGATTGCAATCACTGCTGGTGCTGTTATATACAAGCAAGTCATTGTTTCTGAAAAAAATAACCATTTTCCATCGATCTTTAGGAATTCAGGTAATTCAAGTTTAAATGATGTTATTGTTTACGCTTAAATTCTTAAAATTGACGTAGTTACAGCTATAATGGCATCAGTATCTAGTGCAGCTTATTTAAAGCTCAAACTTAAACTCTGTACTTGTTTCTCTGCAAAAAGTTTTTTATAGTCTACAACAAATTCTATCTATCCCTATTCATTTGCTAGTATCCAAAACGAATCCTGTATAAAGTCTTACGAATAAAAAAATAATGAATAAGCAATATACCCGCTATTTTTGGCTGCTGCTATCAAGGTAAGATTGGTGACATAGTCAACAGGAATGATGTCAACAACGGTGTCATGACTAGTGCGTACATAATTGTTCAAGCCAGTGGCTACATCGTATAATGCTCCGACGAACGTCCAATTGTCGAGCCAACCGGGAAGTTCCTTGTACGATGCCGACACTGAAATAATAAACAATTCAAGATCACAAACTATTGTGAATGATGATATAATAACAAGAATGGGAGTAGCATGAACTTCTATTGAAATTACGTTACTTAGCGGTGATAACTTCATGATTTGTCCTCCTCATGTAAACCTGTGTTGGTAGAGAGTTCCTTGCCATGAAAATTGCCAAAAGCTTAATCGTTATGCATTATCAATATTCATTAGCATATATCTTATTTTAGTGGAGTCCCTGTGCACAATTTGAGCACACTTTAACCTAAGATCAGGATCTTTTGTGCAATAGTAGCTTATATGCACTTATTACTTACGTAGTCGTCGAAGTTCCACCGTAATTGTATTAAGACTGCACGGATTGTATTCTAAGCAATGAAAAATTTAAAAAGATAGAATGTGAGTTTAGATTGGCATGGCACTTCGTTCGCGAAGACTACACTATCCCACAGGAACCTGTTACCGGGGTAAAAAGTAGCCTATATCCTAGTCCGGGTCATGTTTGTCCATGTGCAAAGTTTCATTTAAATCCGTTCAGCCATTTTCACGTGATGCGCGGTCAAATAAACAGACAAACAGATAAACAGACAAACAGATAAAATTCTAAAAACTGTTAGAACGTGTTCTGTTATCGATTTTAAGTATCCCCACCAGTCAACTTTTTTTCGACTATCTTCCATGATAGATGTATAGATTATTTAGGTACCCTTACCTATACTTGGTCGAATGATGATTGTAGGAATGCCATTGGTGTTAGTGGCTACATAGTTCTCCGTCAGACCTTTGGAGAACGTGTAAGTGTTGCCGTGTTCTGTGAAAACACGTGTATACCATATATTGAATTGTGATTAAAAGTCTATTGTGTAGATATAATTATATTTAACACACAAGAACACCTAACTCGACGCACTACACCAAGCGATGGAACGCAACCGCTGGAGGCAGCTAGTTGACAGAGTCAGGAGTCACAATATTCAGAAGTGAGTCAACGACTACGAAGGGAGAACACACGGCAAAGGATTAGCCTTCTTCTTCTATTCTATTGCATCTCGTAGAACACTTTACTCGGAATCCTCAATCAAAAAGATCTCGCTACCTTATCTCTTACTCTCATAGATGTTATGGCGCCATGCTTTATTATGACGGTGATAGCAAGGCGGATTTGGAATATACCTAACAAAATCTTGGGTTCATAAAGAAAGATTACAAATTCTGTCGTGCAAATTATTTTTTGACGCGACAGTTTCCTTTAAAAAGTTCTCTAAGTTAGTCTTTTGACTTCAGGTCGTATAAGGTTGTATTAAAGGACGGAAAATGTCTTAATGTTGGTAGGTAACTTACGTATTTACCTCTTTATATATTAGTCTTTTTTATCGTCCTTTTAGTCTTTTATATGAAAGTAGTTTAAATTTGATATCACTAAGATTTTACTTGTTTTTCTTTTTGGAATGATAGCTGGGAAATTGTAAATATTTTTCTTTTAACATGAGTTAAGACCTAGGAAGAGTGGATTTGTCCTAGAACAGGTTTCTTTAAACTTAAATGGATAAGACCTACATATTTATAAAAACATATGTTTATTATCAATAAATATTTTGTATTTGTATTTATACGTACCTATAAACTTCATAGTTGCTTTTAAGTTTTTGTCGTACTTTTCAATGAATTTGTAGACCTCTTTGTAGTCCTTCGGAGCAGGGTACGCTTTTTCTTCTAATACCGCTGCTTGGGGATTGCTATAAGCAGTCGAAATGTATACAAAAGTCTGGAATGATAACGAAATGGTCTTATGTACGAGTACAAGACTATATATCTTTTTTTTTTGTAAGAGTAAAAAGTTTTATAAAAAGAGATGGAACAAATTCTACGATTTATTCTTCGAATTAATACGGGTAAGCACTTAGCCCTCATCTCACCAGATGTTTAGTAATGATAAGGCCGAAGGCGGAAGCGTACTTTATCCGGAATCCTCAACTAATGAGGCACTGACTATCTTATCTCTAGCTGCCGGAACACAACAACGCTACAAACGTTGACGTTATGGCGATTTAATAGTAAACTAAAATGTCTTAAATTTATTTGTTTATTTATTTATTTTAAACTTTTGCAACAAAATATTACATGGCGGACTTAATGCCCGAGGCATTCTCTACCAGTCAACCATAGAGTGATGCAGAAATGACATGGGAGGTGCAAATTTTGAGAGTCAACAAAAGTGGAAAACAGTACAACAAAAAGATTTAAACTTATAATACATACATAAATATTCTATATTCTATTATATATAATATTCTAAATAAACTAAAATAAAAAAACTAACATCCAATTTCTTCATTCCTTGACATAGGTTCATCACTCGTCGGGTGCCATCAAAGTTGCTGTTAATAATTTCAGATAAGCCCACATTAAACTTCACATTGGCTGCGGAATGGATTACCACTGACACCTATAATATAAAAATAAAATCTTTTGAATTATAAAATAAAGACTATAATAATAAAGACATTAATACTTTTATAATGCAGTACAGTATGTTCTTTATGATACTTACAGTATTTGTAGTGTCATAAAAAATGTAGTAAATGTAAATTAAACAAAAAACTATATAATTAAAACAACGGCTTTAATACCGACAATTAGGTTGGTTATAATTATAATGAAAATGCAAATTATGTACCTCTTCTTTCAAAGTCTTTTCGTCCTCAGAATTAATCCCCACTCCTTTTTCTGATATGTCACCAGCGATAGGAACCAACTTATTTAGGGCTTGTGGTTTTGACGTTCTCACTCTATTGAAGACCTGGAAAAAGCAATATTTTTTTTTGTGTTGTCCGAAATAATTAGTATTGATATATTTTTTTTTACATTATCACTAAACGCTTGCAAGTTAAATGTTCAATATGACACCTTAACCCTTGGCTACTTCTTAAGGGTCACAGAGACCCAGTAAACCTTTTAATTACCTAATTTGGGCAATACCCCGTCTGGAGTTGTTCTTACAACGCGTCGATGTTAACACAGTGTTGTTATATTTATTGCATTAAATATCCTGTTAATTACGGTTCTCTTTATATCAGTTAGCAAATGAACAAGATGCAAATCAGGTGCGGGTTCAATTTCACCCATGAATAGTGATAAGTTACAAAAAAGGTGAACAGTAACCAAGGGTAGATTAAAAGTAGAATAGTAACATTTTTAAAGCTTATTTTTAATTATTTGAACCAAAATGTGTAAATAATAAACTCACCTTATCTTTCATCAATTGCTTTAACCTCTCTTCGATGGGCTGTCCTTGTTTCTGGCGAATTAAAACGTATATTTTGTCTAGATCTTGACAGCTGTATAGCAGCTTCTCCATAAAAGACTGAAAATAGACAAATTGTTAAATTATTTTCGAGAATATGAAACTTACAATAATATCATACGATTTTCAGTTGAACAGTTGGGAAACAATGTAGGTAGTTAATTTTTATAGTAAACCTATCATAGTTACACATATATTTGTTACCATAGATATTATTACATGTGGTTTATAAAAACATACTGACCTTTCCGAGAAACCCTGTGCCACCAGTAAGAAAAATTGATTTTCCAGCATAATAATCTGCTATTCGTGTCCCACTGTGATTCCTGCTAAAATTATTTTATGATTCATTGATGTTGTGCACTAATATTTTTGATGTGTAACATCTTTCTGCTTGCTTTCTATAAAAGCAATTTGTGGGATTTCGTGAAGTGGGACGGAAGTATGTGTAACAGTGTAACAGGAAGTCGGGGAAATTTTGTAAATTTAAAATCGATATTATGAACATGACACATTATTATTTTATGTGACATATTATGTTATTTGACTACCAAAGGTCATTTTGATATGTCAAATGTCTTCTAATGAGTATTTACTGCATTTATTTTATAATTGTAAAATGATGTAATACCTGACCCATTTTTTTCAGAATATAATGTTAAAATTGCTTATTACTAAGGTAAGATGTCAAATTTTACACATCATATGCGACTACTGTAAGGCTCGCTCGTTTTTATATATTATAATTGTTGAACTAAGTCCCGCACTGGGCCTTGGTATGGTGTATTTTTTATATTTATAAATCGTCGCCTCAGCGCTTATTTGTCTTATCGACCTTTATCGAAAATGAACTTTACATGCAGAATTGTTAAGATAAAAATTTCAAAGTTTTAATCTTGACAATTCTGTTAAAATTAAAACTTTGAATCTCTTCTCTTCATTTATTTTAAAAGACAAATTTAGAACATTTTTCTATTAAAACAATAAAAACATAAAATGTTCAAATAATTTTTAACGCAAATTTTGTTGCGAACATATTACAAAAACACAAATGTTGAAAAAAATTTCCACGAGCAGGATTTGAACCTGCACCCTTCTGACATACCGGGTCAGGTGCTCTTCCAATTGAGCTATCGTGGTTCTAACCAGCCCGTTTTTTTAAAAATAGCTTGCCTACTCCTTAACTGATCTTTAATATTTGTAAAAATATTATGATCGGAAGTTAGTGACGGTAGTTGTTGACATTGAATGGGTGCCTTTGGCTTTCAAAGTAAAAAGTGTTGAATAATTTCGGCGGGCTGGTTAGAACCACGATAGTTCAATTGGAAGAGCACCTGACCCGGTATGTCAGAAGGGTGCAGGTTCAAATCCTGCTCGTGGAAATTTTTTCAACATTTGTGTTTTTAATAAAAGCATAATTTAAAATTTATACATGACACGACTGTAATTGAAATGTTGTGCTTGTTTGTTCTATGTCCAGTATTTGTTCTAAGTCCTACACCATAAGAAACGTCATGTGCTTGAGTGTTCTATGTCCACTCAATCGACCAATCACAGCCCGCGGCGGCATATCCGCCATTTTAAAACCGTTTAAATTGTTGTGTTTTACAGCATTAATTGTTTTAGACAAATGCTAAATTATGCCTAGATTATATTTTAAAAGTAAATATAACCAGAGGCTGCTGCAAACTGAGCTGAAACAACTTTTTAATTTGTACTCGATTCCGGGTTGAATTTGAAACAGACTTTGAACAACCTCCAAGCATACCCGTTGTGTGTATGTTTAAGTTTGTTTTTCTTACCAGCGTAATTTATTTTACCGAGTAAATCGAGTAGGTTTGTATATCATTTATCATCAGTTCTTATAATCATTTATGTCTAAGCCTATTTTTTTGTTTCAAACTTTAACATCCCCAGAATAGAAGTATGTCATGACTGGATGACAATTTATTTGGTATTACAATAAACGTATTTAAAAATTATTAAACTTTATTTTTTTGAAAAATTATATCTCTCATAACTTTAAAGAAAATTTTCAAAAGTTGAACATTTATGTTAATCAGTGTAGATTGAGGCCCAGAACTATAACTAAGAAACCACCCAGAACTAAGTAAACCCAAAGTGATGAAACTGAAATTAGGGTTCCTTTTGAGTCCAAAGTGTTTATACTTTATTGTCAGTTTCAGTTTTAAAAGAAAATACAACGTTATAATTGTCATTTAGTTCCAAATTGAATAACGAGATGTTACTGTCTTTATTATGACAAATTCTGAATTGCGGTGACAAGATTTTCAAATTGGTACATAATACCTATGTATTGTTAACAATGATGTTCATTGGGAATAAAATCAGGTTTGATTTACAACTATCCTGGTTTTATTGAATAAGGTTTATCCCAAAATAAACTTTAGCTATAACACATATAACACACAGAACAAATAAGCACGTAAACATAAAACAGTGACTTTGTCCTAACTCCAATACGCTAATATTCTAAGTCCACATTCGTAATTTGTTTTGTGCAAGTTTGTTCTATCTCCAAATAAAAACTGTAAAATAATGTATAATTAACTGTTATAGATGGAAATTATAACAATTAATTCATAGGTAACTCATGTATTAATGTCTGACACCCCGCAGGTTCACATGCGAACCAATAACAATTGGTTTTCAATTGTGTCTGGTTTTACGGTGCCTGACAGATTAAGATAAGCCTCGATTTTAGAAAATATTATTTTATGAAAAGAAACAAAAAACTCATCTCCTGTAAAATGTAACCAATGGTAGATAGGACAAACAAGCACTGAGGTGACGAAATGATAAAAAATATTTTAATAATAACACTTAATAGAGTTAAACACCTGTGTATTATCACTGATACTATGCCACAAGATCCCTTTCCATTCCTGACCAAGGGAACATTGGCTATAAAACTTCTGGCACTCCGTAACATATTTTTATAGAATATATTTTTTGTTTATACAGCTACCAAAATTAAAATTAAAAAGTTTTAGAGAGAATTGTGACAGTTTGTTCCACGATCACTTTTTATTCGATCACAATTTAATTCTTTTTAGCACGTTTTTTATTGGTTCTTGGGTCTCCAACTCCGCAGGAGACAAGATTTGTTGTAAGAGTATACGTGTCGTCAGATTTTTCCTAACCTCAAGGGCAATGTTCTTTGTGTTATGATAATTAGAAACACGGCCGAGTTACGTCTTCTACGTCAGCATTCTCCTTACAGATGTATTATTTTATTTGTGGACTTTTAACTTTGATGCGTCAACCTCAACTTTTTGCTTTATCCCAAAAACCCAGTAACACAACATTTGTTACTGGGTTTTTGGAAAGCATGCGGTTTTTTCCTAATTTTAAAAGAGCACTGGTTGTTTTATGATTAAGAAGAAACATGAAAACAATACAGTGAAAAACACAGGTTTTTTTATGACCTGTCATCCTGTATAAAGCATGAATGTTAAAGAAACAGCTAAACGGCGTACAAACGGAAACCGAATACATATAACACACAAAGATATTGAAGACCTTCGACGCCGAGTGGCTTGCATGCCGGACGTTGAGCGGCGCTAACTCCGAGGTCCCAGGTTCGGTTCCCGGTCAGGTCAATGTCGAAAACCAACTTTTCGATATTGTGTCGAGTCTGGGTCTTTGTGGTACCGTCTCGTTGTTTCTGGTTTCTATGATACGCGTGCTTTAGCAACTTACTTAGGGATCGAAACAATGTATGTGATATTGTTTAATATATAATACTATATAAATATATATATATATATATATATATATATATATATATATATTGACAATACAATACGGGTTTTATTTCTAAAAAGAGTCTCAAGCACCCAGTCTCCTACATTAATTATTTATGTATTCTACACTTAAGGATTCAAATGAGTGAGTAAGTATAAATTATTATAATATTTTTGAGACGGGATAAGAAAACAGAAAACATCACGGCTGATCAAGGAAAGGCGTTGAGCATGTTAGCTTTATTTTATATTTTTGTGATGTATGTTTAAGTCGCCACTCGAGAACTGTTCCGCACCAGCGGCCATCAGTCCCGCGAGCGATGTGCCCTGCCCACTGCCACTTGAACTTAGGAACTCTTCGGTCTATGACGGTAACCATTGTTCTTCCGCGGTTTTCCTCATTTCTGATTTGATCACGCGGGAAACCCCAAGCATAGCCATCTCCATTTGCTTTTTGGGTAAGATTCCTTTGTCCAGCAGTGAACGTCTTTTGGCTGAGATGTTGATGAGAATGATGATGCGTAATGACCTGTCGCACGCCTTAGCGTAGCTAGTTGCTAGTTGCGTACAGCAAGTATTTGTAATTAAAATAAATAAATAAATTAATTGAAAGACATTTATTCTGAATAAACTGTAGAAGTAATAATAAAACTAGAAAAATATCTTTTAAGTTTTGGGAAGAATTACTATTATGACCTACTGTGACCTTTATATCGCAACCAAGTAAAGTGCTTAAGACATTCAAAACAATGGTTTAAGTACACGTGCTAGTAATAATTGTTGTTGCTAACCTAACTAGTTATAAATAGAGAATAAATTAAAAATAATAGACAAAAAAATTGCTAAAATGCTAAAACTCTCTGAGGGCACGCCAGTGCTCAGCTGTACCATCCTTTTCTCGAAACAGTTCAGGCCATTTTCGACCCCTTATAACTTCGTTGTGGATAAAACTAAAAGTCGGAATTTTCAGTAACCAAGCAGGCATTGTATGAACACGGTATATTTCAAATTTCATTCAATTTGAACCAATAGTTTAAGAATAATAACTAGTCAAAGATTCTTTTTTTTTTTAAAGCATACTGTCTAATCATTTGGCCACCAACCTGCATGTTGGTGAGCGGGATGTGGCCTAAGGTGGTACATGCTTAGACAGGAAATGCCTATTCACTCTTGCTTTGAAGAGACCCAGGTCGTAGTGAACAGGGAACACGTGACCAGGTTCGCAAAAGAAAAGAGTTAGCAAACCGCTTGGTACGGACAGGTGGTATGTCTACAATGTACGTAGGAAGGCTAACCTGCGTCTAGTACCCCGATGGTGGAAGGGGGCTGGGAGAACGAGATCGTGTAGATCACTCGCACACTCTCCAAAATGTATTCTATAAAACACCGATAGACCAGCAACTCTGTGACGGTGACTGAGGCTCTGAAGTTGTGCTGTAGCCAATGTTGAGTCACCTATGAGCTTCCTGGCCCGGTTTTCAATCGCGTCCAAAGTTGCCGACTCTCGACAATACTGGATTTCATCTTTGGAGGCCTTTGCATCGGATAGGTATCTGCTAGTAGTAGAAGAACTGAGTTGCGAGACTTGTTTTTTTTTACAAGTTTGTTTTTGATGGTAACTCTATATCCTGAACAACCGTGAGTACCCTTCTTGCCAATGCAAGATGATATCAACTTTAGAAATACCTCCAATGTAATGTCACGTAGTTACATTTGACAGCAAACCCGCAAAGCCCACCCGATCCTCGAAATGCCTTTACACATTCATAAGATACACAAAACATACATACCACACTAGCACTCCAAGACGCCGTACTCGCAGAACAAGAGTACGAACACCCGGTTCACACACACTATATAGGTACCAGGTACAGGTACCTGTGTGCTTCTTCCTTCCCCCATGAGCTGGTCAACCCGAACCGATGTTCTAGCCTTAAGAGGCGCCCTCGGGTTATTCCGCTCCCGTTCCGAACAGAACCCCTCGGAGAATCCAGTAGAGAAAGGGGAGACACTTGATTGATGCTATTCCCTCTAGCACGATGTTTCAATGACACGGCTTGAGGAACCCTTAAAGTTCTTCACCGCTTTCAAAAAGAAGTGCGGTGACGTTAAAAAGCAGGCAGAAGTCATCAGATAACTCTTTAAAAAACTCGAAAAGGCTTTTTTGGGGGCGGCGAGAAACTTAAAGGGTTCCTTAAGTCATGTGAAATAAATTAACGTTAGAAGTTTTCTAGAGAGAGCGGCATTGCGCTCTAGTGCGTGTCCTCGTGCACTACTAGATTCTCCGAGGGGTTCAGATCGGATCGGAATTCTCCGTGAGGTTCGTATCGGATCGGGATTACCAACCTGTATATTTTGGCAAGCGTGGTGATAAAGTGTGGCGAACCCATCAGTTGTGGCGATGCATTGATTTCAATGATGGAGATTTTTGCCAAGCAATTGGACAGTTTATAGGCTAATACTTTATGATTATTTACATATAATTTTACGCAAATATTGTTGCGAACAAATTACAATTTGAAAAAAGACAGAGTTGAAAAAATTTTACGAGCGGGATTCGAACCCGCACCCCATGACATGCCGGGTTAGGTGCACTACCAACTATGCTATCGTGGCTTAATCCAACTCGCCAACATTAATAAACACTATCTACTTTTACTTTGTAAGCCAAAGGAGCCCTATTCAATACTTTAGTTTTCTTTAATCCGTGTAGTGTATAATCTCATTCATTTTCTTTAACATTGAACATTCTTATATATTTTCTCAAAACAACAACATTTCTACAGGCGTATTTTCCGAGACATAGCAATTACTCTTGCAACGGAGGCAATTTCTTTAAAGATAAAGGGGAGGATCGTATGCGTAGTTGCTTTAATTTAAAACGATATATCCCGATAATGGGGGAAGTGATTTTTTTTGGAGGATCAAAGCGTTTCTTTTTAAAGGAGCCTTAAAGAAATTGTCGTCCGCGAGAATAAGACAAATTCTTCGCGAGCTGAAAAACGCTTCGTGTGTGTCTGCCTACGCAAAGTCTTCTTTCTTGATATAATTTGTTTCTTCGCAATGAAAAATACATGGATTTCAATACGCCTTTATGCTAGTAATGATAAGGCTGAAGGCAGAAGCGCACCTACCCAAGAATTCTCAGTAGGTAACTGAGGAGCTGGCAATCTTAGTGTAAATAACTGACAAAACACAACTTTTTATTATTGTTATGGCATCTTGCATTGTATTGTTATTGTTATGAATTTGTATGTAACTGAATAAATTATTTTGAATTTGGAATTTAAGTATTTAACTGAATAAATTATTTTGAATTTAGAATTTAAGTATTTGTTTATAAAGGTACTAGCTACTATCGATGCTAGTAGCTAAGTATATAAGTATTCCGAGTCACCACCGAACCATGGCAATATTGACTGAACCTGATTAGCCTACGTGCACCGCGTGTTGCCAACAGTGACTCGTGATGTTCCTGTTAATTTGAAGCGTAATTAACTTGGGGATAAGATTGCTCGGCGGCCATAATGTGAAGTTTGATTGCGTTTTGATCAAGATAGAGCTCTAGGCAATTGGATGTTAACAGCTTGGGTTCGATATAGTTCAGTGTTCACAACTTAGAAGTATATTGTATGTTACACATACTATAGTTTTTAAAATTTTTTCAACATTTCTGTTTTTATAATTTGTTCGCAACAAAATTTGCGTTAAAAATTATTTCAACATTAATATAGTTAAGCTTTGCTTTTTATACATAATTTTTGAATTTTATTAGTACTCTATGACATTGTGACATTGTGAAATTAACTGATGTAAATTTGTAAACTTAGATATCATTATTTTATATCTTTTTTTTAACATGTTGTGATTGTCCTATATATTTTGTGTTTTTATTTGTGATGGAAAGTGTCCTTTTATGACAGAGCATTTTCCAATATTTTTGACGTTGTAAGGGAGAAAAGAGCTTTGACACTTGCTGAGTTTCTTGCCGATTCTTCTCTGTACAAGTTCTCCCGCCCAGAGTAGACTTACGAACCGATGGAATAAAACGTTTATAAGAGCTATTTGTAGCCTAAACTGAATAAATAATTTTGAATTTTTACATATAGAGCTAGACTTTAGATTTCTCCATGTGTTTATGGAATATTTCAATACACTTCAACATTATTTCAATATACTTTATTTATTATAATAAAATAAAAAAGTAAAAGTAATTTCATTTCAATGTGTAGTTTTCTCATAAACTTTAGAAAAAAGACTTACAACTTAAAATAAATATATTTTTAGAATAGTTGTAGAGCATACCGTAGCGATTACGGCAAATACCCCTCATATCCTTGGGGGAGACCTTTGTCCAGCAGTGGACGTCTTTTGGCTGAGACGATGATTATGATACCGTAGCCTAATCAATTATTTAAATGGTTTTTTTTATATGCTTACGGCATGTATGGCAATCTGGCAACTAAATCTTATAGTGTTTCCCGTAAGAAGTACCTACTTATATGCGAAAATTCAGGGTGTAGCTATAGTGTAGGTACCTATCGTCCCGTTTCAACGCAGCTTATCCGGTATGTGCATCCGTCTATCTACCGCCTGCCTCATAATAAGGGGGGTAAGCACACAGTGGAAGAGAAAGGTGGTAGGTAACTTAATCTTAGGATAATCAATCATCATTATTTAAGCCAATGAAAATTCCACATACCTCAGATGTTTAAAATTAAAAATCATTTATTCATTTTAGTCTATGCCATCTACGAATTTGTGAACTATGTGAACTAGTAGGTACTATGTTACGATATGAACCATAGGACTTGAAGACTTGGCCACCAACGGTTTAATGTGCCCTTTGAAGCGTGGAGAAATTATAACTATATCAGTGAAGAGACACTGTGGTCCCTTGGTTCGTTGTTTTTTTTATTCACCCACGAGGACGCGCCTTTTCCTCACCCGATCGGAGAATCTAGTAGGGCACGGGGATACGCACTAGTGCATGATGCCGTTCCCTCTAGAAAACCTCCGAAGGTGATTCTTTCACACGGCTTGAGGAACCCTTTAAGTTTCTCGCCGCCCCCAAAAAAGCCCGGTGAAGCTGAAAATGCCGTCTGACTCTCTCCAAAAAAAAAAGCCTTTTCCTCATCTGATGGTAAGTGAAAGTAAGGCTGAAGGTTCGTCTGGATGTGATGTGTAAGTAAATAATGGCAGACAGACTCAAAGAAAAAAGAAATACATTCATAGAGCTAATTGTTGTAGCCTAAACTAAATAAATGATTTTGATTTTATTTTGATTTTTATAGGATGAAGGAATGAATAGATATTTAACAACTTTAAACCACTTCTATCACCAAATGTACCATGTAACCAATCGTAGAATGGAACTGGAGACCTCTGTGTTTGATACTTGACTTAACTACTAGACCTCAACGAAGTATTAAAAAAAATAGTATTGATTAGGTAAGTGTGTTTTATAATTCTAAAATTTGGCATATTATGTTTGTTTAGGTGGTCGTAACTCGGTGCTTGCCATTCGTGATTCGGAGCCATTCCCGTGGCAGAGAAGGGTTTTAAGAGGGTATGCCTCCCTTCCCTTGTCGAGCTTTAATGGCTGGACGATGGAAGAGGAAAAGAGTCCCGATGTATGTGCAAAGCTTTTTACCTACGAGTAGTACAGGATGTTTAGTAAAAAGTGTATAATCCCGAAACACAGACATGCAACTAAGTACAAAGAATACCGTGATGATGTGCAAAAGCATATTTACGATGAATTATTTTTCCAAAAAAAAGCCTTTTATTTACTTAACATTATTTTTGTTCAACCCTGAATGTTTTGACTTCTGATTTTTTTGAACATGAGATTAACGACCTAGAACTATCTATCAGTTGGACCTAGGATTACAAAAAATTCCACGAGCAGGATTTGAACCTGCACCCTTCTGACATTCCGGGTCAGGTGCTCTTCCAATTAAGCTATCGTGCTATTGAGTACCAGCTCGCCGAAATTATTCAACACTTTTTACTTTGAAAGCCAAAGGCGTCCATTCAATATCAACAACTACCGTCAGTAAAATTCGATTATAATATTTTTACAAATATTAAAGATCAGTTAAGAAGTAGGCAAGCTATTTATAAAATGTTCAAATAATTTTTTACGCAAATTTTTTTGCGAACAAATTACAAAAACACAAATGTTGAAAAAATTTTTTGCCACTTGTAATTTTACTTAGTAACAAAGAACCTCAAAATCTCGGCCTAAATGGTGATTATCAGGTGTGTTCAAAAATTTCCAGGGTTCTATACACAGTACTCTATCTGCTATATTCAGGATTATACAGTTATTACCAAACACCCTGTATAAAAAAAGTGCTACTGCCGTCCCTACACTACGGGACAGCCGTGTAAAATCTTATTACCCCAAAGAACGCCGTCGTGGGTATAACAAAGGCTACATTACCTGCTTATCTGAAAATTTTACGCTCCGTTGCCCGCCCTCTATCTTAATAATTTTGGCCCAAACTGGTATACTGCCGTCTACTATACGCCGTAACATCATTATTTTTAGAATAGTCAAAGTACTAAGAATAAATAGTAATTAGCCTTTAAACTTTCTCACGGGGCGTAGGACTCCATCATTGAAATCAAGTTATCGCTACAACTGATGCATGCTCACCAAATGCGGGTAGGTGATCATTAGCCCGGGCTATGCATAAAAATCTGAAACACACTTTACCCGACCAGGGAATTGCAGTCGACATCCGGATATCGAGTCATTTATTCAATTTCTGCCTTTTTATTGCAATAAACTCATTATAAATAATTTATAGTCTGTCTTATAATAATTTATAAAAAGTTATTGTATTATATCATTAATATACCTACCTTACCATTCCGCTCAAGGCCCGCGTGGTGGTTGATAGCCTGTTCACCCATCCATAGGGAAGGCTCGTGCCTCAGCAGTGGGGACATAAAATGAGTTGGTGATGATGGTGATGATTATTTTACCTACTTATTTTTTTTCGCTTTTTTGTTTTTGTACCGCGGCATTGCCAGAAGCAAAAGTGGTTGTTAAACAACTTATATTTAATTATATGTAGTTAAATAAAGTTGAGAGTTGTACGTAATATCCAAAGAAAATAAAAATGTTTTTAGAATTACTACCTTCAAAACCGTTTGTATTAGATAGACATTTAAAAGTAAGAAGGTCATTGAAGAAGTTATTTTTACCTTGCCGAGTTTGTTAGGACGTTTTTGTGTTATTGCGCCATAGATCATGAACTCTGTATAATGCTTTGTGTCTAAAATGAAAAACCGCCAACTCTTGCATCTCGTTACTATAACTTAGTCCAACATAGTTTTTATGTACTATGGTTACAGATAATAGTGAATCTTCGAATTCTTGTAAGGAGTTTTATTGTGTAACAATTTTTAATAAAAGTTTGAATTTAATAAATAAGTAAAGCTTAACCCTTGGTATTCGGAACGTAGATCCACGGCGCCAAACAATTGCAATCCTGTTGTGTCTGGTATTCAGACAGACCAGAGGTTAATAGCTTCCACCATACCAATGGCGGGGTCACTGTGAAATGAGACCCAAAAAGAAAATTGGGTAACATTGAAGATTGAGTCATTAATGCTGTCAATATGGGGAATCCCCAGAGCTACTATATAAGTTTGCCACTTTGATAAAAGTTATTCCAAATGTTGTAAGTGAGCGACGATAAATATCATGATATCTAGCAGCGAACCCTGCTATTACCACAGCGACATTTTGCGAAAGTGAGCATCAGCAAAAGGGGTATTCTGCAAGTGGAGCCGACCATATGACTTCTTATTAAATAATTAGACAAATGTAATTATATGTAATAGTGAGAACAAAAACAAATCATGTTAATGGCCCATTGTCCTACATTGTTGATAGTCATGGTTTATATACGAAGGGATACAACGCCAATAGAATCACAAAAGTATGTTTTATATCAATAATGTTAAAATAATGTTCACTTTCTCTTTGTCCAACTTGTTGTCTGTCTATCTATCTATATACTCCATGTACGGTCTCACCACTGTACATATTTAGCTGACTTAGCGACCTACTTT
Organism: Eudonia mercurella; assembly: GCA_963082485.1. Taxonomy (NCBI): domain Eukaryota; kingdom Metazoa; phylum Arthropoda; class Insecta; order Lepidoptera; family Crambidae; genus Eudonia; species Eudonia mercurella. The sequence goes on from OY720032.1 coordinate 18,157,419, forward strand.
GGGTCGCGCCTAATTATTGTTTACTTTATTAATATATATTATTTCATGTGGTAGTACGCAAATACGCTTGCACTGAACAGTCTAGCAAAGAGTTACCTACAACTTATTTACTGTATTTACTTGGGAGTTTAGAATAAACAAACCGTTTAACTTTGGTGATTTCTTTATCTGCGTGCCACAACTACAACTACTTCAATCAACTAACAGCATCCTCAAGTGTACGTAGTCAAACTGGCTTGTACACTCCATCACCCAATGCGAATTGGTAATCACAAACTCGGTCTATGCATCGAAATATCCGAAACACGCTTAGCCTGACATGAGAATTAAACTCATGAGAGACCTTCGAATATCGATCGTAAGTAACACCGACTGATCTTTCACAAACCGAATATGCTGGTTTATAATTATAACTAAAGTACGATTTCAAAACTTTTTTAATTAGCTTGTAAAATGTTCCTTATCGTTATTTTGTATTGTCTCAAATAAACATCCCTTAATCCAATTATGCTCTCCCACAAAAGGAATTTCTAAGACGTGAATTCTCACACGTTTCAACGTAATTAGGGTGAAAAATAAGGGCTTCCCGCTTCCCGCTCAAAGAAATTATCCATAAAAAGTGTTAACAGACCCAATTTTCGTGGGTCGACAATAAATAAAAGCAGGCACTTTATCTGAACGACCTTTTTAGATGGTTAAGAGAATTCTAATTTTTGTAGGTACCTACCTCAAATCATTGTGTCTAGTCATTTAATTTAGTCATTCGAAAACTGTTCCGCCCCAGCGGCCATCAGTCCTGCAAGATGTGCCCTGCCCACTGCCACTTGAGCTTAGCAACACCTCCGCGTACAGGAAAGCGCAGTGTGGGCTGGCCTCCAACAAGGTGGACCGACGATCTGGTGAAGGTCGCGGGAAGCCGCTGTATGCGAGCAGCACAAAACCGGTCGTGGAGATCCTTGGGGGAGGCCTTTGTCCAGCAGTGGACGTCTTTTGGCTGAGATGATGATGATGATTTTATTCTTTAGAATTATAAAGTCAGATAAGATCAGCGATTAGAGATGATAATAAGTCAGATGAAGTGATTAAAACTGTAATTGATGGATGTCAGGAAATTTCTTAAAGCTTGAAAAATTCCACATGAAGAACCTAATGTAATTAATTCATTACTTACTTACTTACTCGGCTGGCTCAGCGACCCGTAGTGGATCTTGGCCTCCGACAAAACAAGACGCCATTCTTCCCTAATTTGGGCCTTCTCAGACCAGTTGTCCATTTGCAGTCCAAGTAGGTCCTTCTCCATTTCATCACTCCAGCGGTACCTGGAGCGCCCACACGGACGTCACCCACTTGGCCGTCCCATGTAAGCTTTCTTCACTGCCCAATCCTCTTCCATTCTCTCCACATGCCCAAGTCTACATTGTTGATTTTATTTCTCTGATAATGTTGGGCTCGGACACAAGGTCTTCGATCTTCATACAAACCTTGTCCTAACAGTTACGAACTCAATAAAAAATAAATCAGCCAAATCGGTGGAGCCGTTCTCAAGTGATACTCTGATATACATGGCAATTGACTTTTGTTTCCTAAAGTTTACGCGAACACTGCAAATGCAGGCGTGTACAAACTGGACTGCGACTGTGGGCTCTCTTACATCGGGCAAACAAAGAGAATTGTAGGAACCCGTGTTAAAAAACGTATAGCCGACGTCAAGCATGGGCGCGAAAATAAGTCTACAATATGCGAACATGCCCTAAGGGGGCCCAACCATTACATCAGATTTGACAAACCACAAATACTCGCTAGAGAACCACGATTCATCCCTAGGATGGTACGCAAGGCTATTGGAATTAAAAAAACATCCTAATTTCAATGGAGAAGATGGTTGGAACCTACCACCAGCCTGGGATCCCATCATACAAAATATTAAATCCCACCCTCAATACCATACTGCCAGACCAAAAGATACTGTAAGCTCTTTCTGCGTAAAACGGAACGCACCTGATTAAATTTAAAAGAGGGTATACAAGCTACTAACTAATTATGAGACGACCAACACCTCAGTCTCCCTGTGACCACGGACCCTGTAAAGGGTTTGATAAACATTAATTAAAAGTGATGTATAAAATAAACGCGAGTAATTCCATAAAAGTTGTTTTATTTCAATTGACTTTTATTAATATATATAGATGTTTCAATCAGAACGTGCTCCATGCCTTTTGTATACTTTAAAAGCATTATATTAATACTACTTCATTTTACACAAAGCATTCATTTAATTATAAATGAAAATTCACTATAATTTAGTAGAATGCTCGCTGCATGCTGTATGTACGAGCCGTAAATAAGGCAGTGCAAACTAAATTAATCATTCGCTCTTAACTCTTCGTACGGAGCAAACGGAACGAGGCACAACTTCCGATTCAGAGATAGCTTGAAGTTACAACTTGTTAACTTGAAAGTTCAACTTGGAAGGACGTCCATCAATTTAAAATGATGTACAAAGAAACTATAAAACTCATACAATGTATACAGGATAAATATGTAAGTAATTATGAAGAATATAGAGTGAGATTGTTTTAGAATAGGTTGATAAACCATTGGCTAAACTTTACTATATTAGCATAAGACTATAAGTATTATAATATTATTTTTATCATGATTTAAAGGCCGATATAATTATAACTCGATGGCGCAGCAGTGAGGAGCTCGATGGCGCAGTGGTTAACGCGCCCGGTCTGCGAGTGCTGAGGTTAAGCAACTTTCGCAAAGGCCGGTCATCGGATGGGTGACTAAAAATTTATCATCTCGATGCTAGTCAAGCTCCTCCGTGCTTCGGAAGGCACGTAAAGCCGTTGGTCCCGGCTGCTTTAGCACTCGTTAACAACCGCCAATCCGCACTGGGCCCGCGTATTGGTTTATGGCCCGTTCTCCCTGTCCATCCATAGGGAAGGCTCGTGCCCCAGCAGTGGGGACATAAAATGAGCTGATGATGATGATGATAATTATAACATAACTGCTTTTTTGTTTTTAGGTGTAATCTCTCTCTGGGGCACGAGCCTTCCCTATGGATGGATAGGGAGGACGGTCCATATACCACCACGCAGGCCCAGTGCAGATTGGTAGTTGTTAACGACTGCTGACGCAGCCGGGACCAACGGCTTTACGTGCCTTCCAAAGCACGGAGGAGCTAGAGATAATACATTTTTGAACACACATCCGATGACTAGCCTTTTCGAAAGTTGTTTAACTGCGCCATCGTATTCTTACGATGTAGAATATACGAGTATAATAATAGATGCACGAGAACAACTCGGTTGTATCAGCAAATCTGGATATCCACCATTAGAAATCTTAAGAAAGAAATGAATTTCTATTTAAGATTTAACAATGAACTAAAACAAATGGCTTTGACAAAAAAAGGTCGGAAGGTTTACTATTGGTCATTCTATAGTCATCTTCATGGTAGGCTGAGTTAACTACGATCGCCACGTTTTAAGGCAAAAATGTTTGTTACTGGATATCCCTATTCGTCGATCGTATGTTACTACTTACCTTGTCGGTACACATAAAGTGATTAAGCGTATGTCGGCAGTCGCTCAATCTATCGCGTTATTAGTTTAGCACGCTTATTACCCGCAGGCTCTTGTCTTGTACTTACTGAAACACTTTCCGAATAATAAAACGGTATTAACTTTCAGTCTCTCTTTGTTTTCAGAACCTAATTTGTGTTCGTGTCATTATTTTCTGTCTGATCTTTGTATGCTTATTTAATTTTCGTGCTGCAAAAATATATTTTAGCTTTTGTCTCGAGGTCTTCGACAAATTACGGTAATTAAATAAGATTTGTGTGACTTAAAAATTAATTTTTAAATTGCTATCTTTCTTCCTTTTTTACAACGTTTCATTACCTAATGTTTTTTTAATGTAACGCCTGTTAAAGCAATAAATCTAAATATTATTTTCCACGGTGTTAGCGTATATATTATATATGTATAATATAACATATTGTTATTTAATTACATATATTTAATATATATTGATCGACGTCGACGAAACCATTGTCTATAAACAAACAAACCCTCATGGGGTTTTAACACCTACACAGTATGTGATATTTAAGATTATTTTTAAATAAGTATAAGTACTAATAAATGTAACAAATAGTAAGAATAATAATTTGTTGTTTGTATTTTTACTACGTTATATTTCCATAAACCCGGCTATAATCTCATAAACAGAATATTAAAAATTAGTAAGTGTGGGGCACCAGACAACCAATAACATCATGCGGAACCGACAGACCCTCGCTCGAGGCGATTAGCTAGCAGCGGAAATTAAAAGTCATCTGAAGCGACATTAATGTAATTTCTCTATGTATATAGATTTATTTTACTCAGTACAGAACTTTTGATCAGGGTCTCAAGTCTGCTGGTTCAATAACGTCTCAATAGTGTGTTAGCAGCCTGATTTTGTCTAAACACGACATGATTGAAGACACTTTAAAATAAAAACAAGAAATAATAAATAATTAAATCAAAAATTGTTTCCGCGCAAAACCAAGGAAATCCAACTTTATTTAGATCATTCATTATATTATGTATCCAATCAATACTTTCACAGAATAAATTGATGTTATAGCTTTCTCTGCTAACTAGATACTATCAAAATACTATTTAGATATTTGTCAAGTTACTTTTGCTAAGTAATAAACAAATTGATTTTTACTTAACGTTTCATTTCAGTAGCAATTATTCGTACGACAAAGTATGTTAGGTATTCCATAACACTTATACCTAAATGCGGTGTTTAGACAAGGAAATAATAAATTATACTACAAATATATTACAACATGTTGTAGGTACAGACTCCGCACACCCACTTAACCAATACTGTCAAATTTCTTCAATTAATATTCAACCTTAAGCCATATAAGTAAAGTTCAATGTATGTTTAGGAAATTTGTCAGTTGTAGTAGTCTGTGAGCGGGTGTGTGTACGTACCTACTAGGCTCATCCGTTTTGGCAACAGCCGTAGATAAATACAGACTACGCTACAACCGCTCAGATAAGAACTTGGCATGCAATTTAATATTGCACCATTTCTATTTAATATACGAGACTTCGGACTTTCACTAATTACACAAACATTTACAATCTGCTACAAACTAGAACTTAAAACTTTCCTACACTCACACCAATTATCTAGCCCAAGAGAAGCTTCGTTATGAAACTCGTTAAATGGTTACTGGACAACGGATAAACATACTTAAAATACTTAAATACATACTTATTATACATAGAAAACACCCAGACCCGAGACAATTTAGAAAAAGAATAATTTCTAAATTGCTCCAACCCGGGACCTCAGATATGGCGACTCCATGAAAACCGGTGTACAAACCATAACGAAAATAACTAATAACTATAATGAAATAGTACTTGTATTCCAAAAATGTGTATATTACCAAGTACAAAATTAGGTATTTCATTAAAATATCTTTTACCTATTGAAATGTCAGGCGATTGACACACGTTGACGGATGTAGTGCGTGTGGCTGCGTCAATGCGTCTGCCATAGTAACGTGCGTCAGTGCGACTTGCCGTCCGTCCGTCACGACGTAATGCGGTATAAGGTACAAGGTATTCCCAAAATTTGTATACCACGTACAAAAAGTGGCTTTTCATTAATATATCTTCTACCTACTGAAATGTGAGGCGACTGACACACGATGACGGATGACAATCGTGTTACATCCAGGTGCGTCATGGCGTCTGCCATAACGTGCGTCAGTGCAACTTGCAGTACATTGTGGAAATTTAAATTGGTAGGTATCTGATGTAAGTTTGCAAAATGAGATATGACATATATTTTTTATTATCATTTAATTTTTATGTTACAGATGTCCTGTCTATTTTGTGTGTTTATTGATAGGCCTATATTTTGACAATGTAAGGAAGAAACGAAATGCCTTTGCTGAGTTTCATGCTGGTTCTTTTCAGTACAAGCAGTCTACACAGGGCGGGAGCCCTGTCTAGACTTACGAACCGATGGCATAACGACACTCATAAGAGCGATTTGTAGCCTAAACTGAATAAATTATTTTTAATTGTTTTTTTTATTTTTTTTAGAATGACGACGTGAAGCGGGTTCGATGCCTATCGACTAGTACCGTACGACCAGCGTCTTTCCCTTACAAAAAGGGGTACGTCACTCCCATGAACCATATCATGTGACGTTGCCGCACTGACGTACCAGTCTGGCAGCCCCATCTTTGCTTTATTGAAGCGTGTCAATGCGTTACTCGCTGTGGTATGCAGTTTCAACAATAAAATTCGCAATGACGCACGCCGCAACGATGTCCGTCATCGTGTGATAATTTTATTGCCTTAGTACCTATTAAGGTAGTGGCACGCAGAAACGCCCGCCTTATTTAAAATCATAATAAAAAATAACGTTTTGAATGTTTGACGAAAATATCTATTTGTAATGTTGCAATGCTTTCTTATCCTTCTAAAAATAGTCAAAAAGTTACAATTTTCTTATTTAAAATTATATTAAAGAAGGTTTTTAAAAAAACACTATATTGGGCCTAGTTAAAAGCATACACCCTTACTAAGGCCCGTTTATGACTGAATGATACTCAAAATCTTCTTAATATTTCTGCAAAATAATTCACAGTTTTAAATAAGTCATTCAATCTATATTTTAGAGACAATAAAAAAATTGCACACTGGGCCTTGACCTATATGTACAAAAAACAAAAATAGTTATAAAAGCAAAATTCTGCTCGAAATCAATAAAAAAACACAATTATATCTGATAACAAAATCGTAACTCTAGACAGTATAATTTCAAGAATCTAAATATTCAGTCTTCATTTGCCACTCGAATTTTAAGTGGGCCTTACTATGGCTATTGAATATTTATTTTTTATTTTCACAAGCTATGAGTATTTTTTCTTTCCGTTCTACTTGATGTTTAACACAAGCAGAGTTCAGATGCAAGAACAGCTACAGCGGAACAAGATTGTGCCTCACTAGTCATCCTCAATTCCTCACCTTGCGACCCAAAAGTTGGTTCTTCACACCTCGTGAAAGTGAAACCCAAAAGTAAAATAAAATTTGTTTTGTGTTTAGAATATTTTATTACTATGTAAGGTTTATTTCTCCTAATCTACCAACTGAGCAAAATTACGCCACAGAGAATAAAAGGTTGACTGTAAAGTAACTTAAGCTAAGAATTAATTAAAATATATAACACTTCTTCCTATTATTTTTACATTTAACTTATCAGACAAATAATGTAGTGTTTTTTTTATTAGGACAGTATGAGAAAGTCCGAAACCACAATATATACAAAGAAAATGTCTCTAGAACCATTACGTCTTCCAATACAATAAAATTATTCGTATCGTACATGAAACAGAGACGATCCGCATTTAATAAAAAAAAACTATAATAATAATAATATTTTTATTTACAACTTACACTTGATCAAAATATTTGCTACGCTAAAATTGGTATCAAATTTTCCCATACTGTTCCAGTAAAAAAATCACACTGTGTATGTACAACTAACTAGGCTTAAATTTACACATTAGTAATTAACATTACAATATAATACTACCAATGTTAAACGTTAAACAACATTTATATTTGGAAGATGAGATCCATTACTCATTTTATACAATAAATATGGCATACAACACTTAACAAAGAATAAATTATACTTTACTTTACTAATTAATAGTATTATATTAATTGGTACTTTTTATATATAATCTTTAAAAGGCACGCAAAGTTTGTACTTGTACGAGTATATGCTTACTCGCACTTTTAATACCCAAATCATAATAAAACAATTCTACACTGTAAACGATAATACCCTGCATGACTAGCAATTAAATATTTATTAGAGGAGACCGGGGGCAAAAGTAACACGGGTCAATAGTAACAGTAGTGATATTATTGGGCATTCTGGCTTAAGTCAACATATCGGCGGCGGTGCACAGTGAAACGAGGCAACGCAATGAGCGGAGCGAACGCCGATGTGTTGATTCCAATACCTATTAGTAATAATAGTTAACCTAGACAAAGTTAATAATGAAGCTTCAAGAATACAAGAATAAGTAGAACGAAGTAAGGTTAGATAAGAAAGAAGAAGAAGTTTAAAAAAAAGACGTGCATAATGTTTTTAGCAACTTTTAAGTAAGTAACTTACTTTTCCAGCGTAATCGGTTAATGATGTAACAAATTCGATTATTAGATTCCCACTCGAGCTTCGTGAGACTGGTTGATTGTTATAGTAAAATTTTATCTTGTAAATGTATATAGTATTTTTACTTTTTTTATTTTACGTAAGTGCCAATTGCTACGCTTAAGCTGAATGAAATATTTATAATATATAAAATACAATGAAAAAATTAAATGCCTACCCAACCCAGCCAGGAATCGAACCTGGGTCTTCCGCAATCCGGGCAGAGCTGCACTGACCGCTATGCTACCGGGCTGACGTAAGCAAAGAATTTTTCTACTGCTTTTTGATTTTTAAAATAATAAAGATTTAACAAATCTTTGCTTTTTACATCATCAGCCTATTTATTCCGCAGCGGGCATATTCCTCTCAGTTATTTTTGAAATTTCAATTGACTACAAACACTACAATATACTAAGTAATTATTAAATTATTAACAATTTACCGTTCGAGGATTTTTAGTGCGTTTGCAATAGTCACTGGTGACTTCGAACATATAACCCTCAAGTTTTTAAAGCCCGAGTGAATAGGCTGTTTCTGGGCAAGCTCGATCCATCGTCGGCCTCTTCTTAGCCCTAGGGATTAGAATGAGGCCAAGAGCAAGCCCATCATACAATAAAATAAAATAAAAAAACATAAGTATGGGTCCAGCACTCGTAAGTGCAATAATAATAATAGGCTTCTAATATTCGAAAGCAAAATTCTGGGAAAGAGAGCTCCGCCGTCCGCGACGCAAATGGCTGGACGACAACAAAAACTGGACTGGACTGAGGGACGCCCCACACTGGCGTCTTCCGAGCGTCAGCGTCGGGCCAGGCGTCCACGCGGCGTTGGTGCAGCGCTTGCGTGGCGTCGACGCAACGCCGGCACTGAGCGGCTGCACCAACGCCGCGTGGACGCCAGTCCGACGCTGACGCTCAAAAGACGCCAGTGTGGGGGGTCCCTTAGTTATCGCATGTTAAAACAAGCACTAAAGGATCGCAGAAAATTTTGTATACTGATCTCCAAACATCAGCATGAAGATGGCACTTTTGATGATGATGATGATTCGTAAGTCGTAATTAATGTCATATTGACGATGATGTGAAAGTTTAAAAATAGCACTGTATAATCGCGCTTCCCAAAAGCTTGCATATAGTTTTCATCCCACCTTCTTGTTGACTCAAAACTGTATGCAAGCTACCTGCAATGCGGCTACAGACAAAAATTGTGAACTATGTTCTCCAACATACCCGTAAAATAGTGAACACAGATCATGATCACATCTAACCTAGTAGTCCTAGGGCCTCAAGACTGTTTCAATAACGTCTCAATAGCGTCTCGTCGGTAGCCTGATTCTGACATTAGGACATTGGCAAAATTGTCAAAATCACAACTCCAACACACGTTTGTTGACTTTAAAATTGCAGATTCAAATACCAGGGGCTCAAGACTTCTGATTCAGTAACGTCTCGATATTGTGTAAGTAGCCTTATTTTGACATCAGGGCTATAGGAACATTGACAAAATCACGATTGTGAACGTATAAAGGCAACGCATCTGCGATTAATTTGGTTTTGCGGGTGTCCATGGGCGGCGGCGATTACTTTCCATCAGGTGACTCGCCTGCTGGTTTGCCTCCTTTTAATATAAAAAAAAGAAAAAAGAAAATCTTTGTTATTTTTTGCCGATGAAATTTGTACCGAACACTGGGCTTAAAGTGTCGCCCACTGGTGCACACCCTACTCTTTGCTGTTCAAGGCAAATTTAGGTAAGGTAGTTGTAACTAGCTTGGATAGACTTAGCGAAAGTTCTATCAACAATCAACAAATATTATTCAGAATCGGAATTCAAGAGTTCTCGAGTGGAGTTGCTGCCGTCTGCTGCGGACTGGTTTGAGGATGGCGACGGGTCTTCTTGGGCCGACGAAGTGTTCTCCAACAGTTGTTTTAGCTCTTCTTTCTTCTCCCTCGAGAAGAAGCCGAACTGGAAAAGAAACACCCGAACAGTTAAGTGGTGGAGAAACGTGGACTAAATATTTATTGAGGGTCACTAAATAAGGTCAATGACGAGCTCAATTTCATTGTTAAAGTTTTTACTTTGAATTTCGACATCTAAACCATTTTTGCTTTGGTTACCTACACTGTTAAATCACACTTAGTATAATTAAGCTAAACTGTGAGATTTTTCTAAAGTAAGTATTTATCCTAGTTCTAGGAGTTTGTGTCAAACCTCGATTTAAAAATATAGGTAACTAAGTTTAATCGAACATGAAGGCTTTGAAGTCTGCTCAAAGGTTCGGCCTTATCTTTACTAACCATGGTTATCTGTTTTTATATTGAAATTTTATGTATACGATGTGGTATTACTAAATAAATAATAACTAACCTTATAAAGAGCTAGAATAATAGCAGCTAGCAGTATCAGGCCAGCCACTGAACCTACAATATGTGGCCAAATCGGTGCTGTCGGCTCTAGGACCAAAGTTGTAGTCACAGCTACTGATCTGTAAAGAACAATATTACGTATTACGAAGACTTATTATTAAATTCTTACATATTTGTTTAACCTATCTAAATATTGGTTAAAGAAAAAAAGTATTTTTTTTAGAGAACAAGTTATTGGTAAACCAAAATGTTGAAATAATATGTAGTGTTAATTCCGCTAAATCACTCGTTTATCTATTTGGCTTGGATGCAGTACGCATGCACCGCCCTCCCGTCGGCTAAAAATATGCACATGCAGAAAAAACAATGAATGCAAGTGAACATGCATACCAACACCGATACCCGACACGTGTTTCGCCCCTCCATGGACCATCTTCAGGAGCTGTTGATTGGTCAAGAGCTGCACACCGACTTAACACAGCGGAATTAGCACTTCATATTATTTCAATTAGGTACATTTTTTGTGTACTATGGATTTCCGCAAACTAACGCCTGATTCCATTAATTAAGTTATTGGTGTTAAAATATTGGCATACCTCATAAATAATAAATAAAATAACGTGAGACGTTCAAAAGCTAGATATTGCTATTTAAACTCATACATCCTTAGTAAACTTACGCGTTGGTAGGTGTTGAACCATGGTAGTGTTGCAAATACAAGTAAACCGTCGTTGTCACATTCAATACCAATTGTTCGTTCAATTTCTCACCTGCGAAACAAGTAGTATAATAATATCCAAAATGATGAGCACTTGGAGAAGCGGCTACCTCAGGTGGGTTTGATATCTCACATAGTTAATTTTGAAGTTATTTTCATTTGCAAATAAATTTCCAAAAATTATGGCACAAAATCAAAATTGTAGTATGTGTACATTACGACTTGTAAATGTATTCAACGCCTCCTTAGAATGACTCATCAACGCCTACCCCAAACTTTTAGACCTATAATGAAAAAAAATTGCAGACAAGCTCCGTTCGTTGTAAGCCTCTTTCGTGCTTAGGCAGACTTAGACGGGATTTATTAAAATTTCCTCAGAGTAACGGGATACAGTTTAAAGTTGAAGTTGCTTTTGCCTTTCTATTTCTTTATTTGTTACTAACAACCGGGTGGTTGTTAGTAACAAATAAAGAAATAGAAAGGTGATAAATAGATGACATTGTTATAGTCAGGCGCTGTCGTGATAAAGAACAATCAACAAAATAATAAACCTTCCGAGTTTCTTGTAAACTTTCCCTGGTTGTAGGCTTTTAAAAATTTCGGATTTATGGTAGGCGTCAGTAATTTAGTTTAAACAAAGTTTTAGTGTTATTGGAAATATATTGGGAATATTTTTGACGTCAATAAGTGCCTGTGTAGTTGTAGAATTTAAGATTAGGATCAGATAGATCTATCATAGTCAATTTATTCAACCTAAGCTCCCAAATCAAATAAAGAGATAAATTGCCTGTGAATCCTTACCGAATCTGCTCAAGTCGTATCGCAGGGTCAGCTCAAATGTGGCTGTTGTGTTGGCTTTTAGCGTAGCAACTTTGTATGTCAACTTATTGTCTATTAGCGTCGTTCCTTCTACTGGAAATGCTAGAACCGCATCCTCAGGCAAGTAAGCGATTGCCTCCATGTGGTAATAATCCGATGGCCCACGGTTCGTAACCTATAGAAGAAATGGGAGAAGTTAATAAATCTTTATACCCACTTACAATTTAACAAATTTTAGGCACTCTTTATTTTTTTTGGTTAATTATGTCAAGCTATCGAAGAGCGTTGCTTTCTAATACCGACTTCCGTATGTCTGAAGGAGGCTTCAGTCACGGTCTAACTTTGTGCTTCTTCAAAAGAAATACAGCATTTTTCATTTTCAATCCTAGGAGAAAAACTTTTCCCCTACCGTGATAATTATAAAAACATATAAGTGAATTATTTTATGCGATAACTTACCTCATAATTGTGAGTAAACATGACATCTCCATTTTTGTTAAAAGTATCTCTTGTAACATTTGTGATTTGGGTTGGTTGAGGCTTTCTGGAAATTAAACAAAATTAAAAAATATACATACTTGAGTGAGAACTTTAAAAAAATCTAAGTGAAAGTAAAACTGTTAAATACCCAGTAAAACTATAGTTGCTCATCGGTGTGATCGGTATCACCACCTCCTTAGCATCCTCACTGATATTCCTCATGTACAAAGGATCTACAAGAGCCGCTCTCACATTCAGCTCGCTGTCAGAGCCTTCCCACGTGTATTCCAATTCCACTATCCACTCAGCAGATTGATTTCTTTTCAAAGGTGCTGGTAGGTCGCACGTCATATCTAAGTTTTGAAGGGAGCAAGAGCTGGGCAGCCTCTTTGGTTGGCATGGCAGTGAAACGTGTAGCTTGACGCCATATGCTGGCTCTTCCTTGTTGACTACTGTGATCTTTGCCCCAAGTTGGCTTTCTATCCCTGGTGTGTATGGACTGGAAGAAAACGAATGAGTTTTTATAGCAGTATGGTCAGGTAAGGTTTTTTCAAGTTGGTATGTCATGGGGCAACGATTGACTTTCTGATGGAAATTAAGTGACGATTAGGAAAAAGATGGAAATTCATCTTCTGGAATCTTAAAATAATGAAGATTGGCTATCGTATCTCTGACGGAACACCATGTAGATACTATAATTATAAATGAAGACAAATAGTGGTAGCTAGCCAGATGGCTTAAAAGCAAGCTCTATCTATCACCAACGAAACCGATATAATAACTCATCTTTGTACCTCTCGCATGACCACTGGGTCTAACTAGTGGTTCAACCACTAGACCACAAAGCGCTTTGCTACTGTTCACTCAGCTACTGAGACGTCAGTTTTACCAGTTAAAATTCTTGATGAAACATACCCCTCCAGCGATCCCATGGTCATTTCCAACCAGGGTGTGCAGACTAGGTCCTCACCGCAGTCGCTTAGCATCTGAATGAAGAAGGATGACTGCAGGGTAGAGTCTTCCGATATCCTGGCCATGTTTAATGGCAATGTTTTTGATTGATCTGTGGAATGGAAGAAAGGTGTCAGTCAGTTCGAAATAAAATTTACAAAAATACAATAATATTTTATTTTTGCAATACAATGCTGTATGTAGCTTTCTAAGACTGGTCGATTTTTTTTTGTAAAATTTTATCTTGTAATAATAGTTATGTTAAATTGAATATAAAAATAAAATAGCCCATGAAATAGACAACTGCCTCAGATGGGACTTTGGGCTATGGCTTCATGGTTAATAAGCCAAGGTTGTTGCTAGTTGTATTGTATATTACGACGTTATAGCTTAATTAACTATATTTAAAATTTGATAAGAAACCAATGTCGTTGTTATTCAGATGGGAGAGCTGTACCCTGGATGACGAAAGGTAGTGAAATCGAATTCCACCTCAGACGGTCATCATGACGTTAGGCAAGACAATAAGACGTTATCTCTTTATATTGTGTGATTGAATAGTAGGTATATTATAATTCTGTTAAAGCAATATAAGAATATTCTTCATAAGATTTATATCTTGTATTTATAGTGAGTGTACTGACCTAAATCAACAATGGGTTCTAAGTCGAACTTAATAAGAATAGGTTTTGACAGGTCCGATTGATTCTGAAACAAAAAGAAATGCCTTAAAAAGTATGAAACATAATAAATGGAATTAACATTTTGAAAACAAGAATATTAGAAAAGTAACTGTGCACAACATGCGCGATTTAAGTGTATTTGAGTGTAGTTTCTTATACCTATTTTTAAAGAACTTATTAAAATTAAATAGGCTTCTAGTATTCGACCGTAATATTTTTCATCTTTTATAGAAATTTTGTTTTACAAAATCATACAAAATTTCTGCAAACATTGCCCACCAGTACTGGTATTAACCACAAAAAGTCCCAACAATCACTTACATTGACTGCGATGATCTGCTCATCACAAATGTCAAGACCCGGTTTCACTTTTACTACAAAGTTAGTACTGCCCAAAGTGTAAGCTCTTCCACCTTCTGGGTCCACAGAAATTGTCGCCTTCATGTCTGTCGAAAAGATTGAGGATGAGCATACTTGAATAGTTTGAAATAAAACCGATGAAATATGTGATTCAGAGCTGTTTCATATATAGGTAAGTAAATAAACTTTTTAATTACTTTACTTAACTTGAACCGAAGTAGCGAGTACAGATTATCACAAAATAAAAAACTCATAGAGGTGTAACAATATAAAATATAAAGGTATTAAAAGACCCATGACGCCGGTTTTATGTATACATATACCCATATAAATAGTAACACGTTGAATTAGACTAGGGGATTAGTGGAAAAAAAACTAGAGGACTAGAGGACTAGAGGACTGGAGGACTGGAGGACTGGAGAACTGGAGAACTGGAGAACTGGAAGACTGGAGAACTGGATGACTGGATGACTGGAGGACTGGAAGACTGGAGGACTGGAGGACTGGATGAATGGATGACTGGAAGACTGGAGGACTGGAGGACTGGAGGACTGGATGAATGGATGATTGGAAGACTGGAGGACTGGAGGACTGGAGGACTGGAGGATTGGAAGACTGGAGGACTAGAGGACTGGAGGACTGAAGGACTGGAGGACTGGATGACTGGATGACTGGATGACTGAAGGACTGGAGGACTGGATGACTAGATGAGTGGAGGACTAGAGGACTAGAGGACTGGAGGACTGGAAGACTGGAGGACTGGAGGACTGGAAGACTGGAGAACTGGATGACTGGGTGACTGGAGAACTGGATGACTGGAGGACTGGAGGACTGGATGAATGGATGACTGGAAGACTGGAGGACTAGAGGACTGGAGGATTGGAAGACTGGAAGACTGGAGGACTAGAGGACTGGAGGACTGGAGGACTGGAGGACTGGAGGACTGGAGGACTGGAGGACTGAAGGACTGGATGACTGGATGACTGGATGACTGAAGGACTGGAGGACTGGATGACTAGATGAGTGGAGGACTAGAGGACTAGAGGACTGGAGGACTGGAAGACTGGAGGACTGGAGGACTGGAGAACTGGAGGACTAGAGGATAAGGAGGATTGAACGACTAGTAGTATTAGGGGGACTAGAGGAACGATCAGTCAAAATATTTGATTTCTTTGCAGTAACTACCAATAACCAGCAGTACGGACGTCCCAAAGCTACTATAAACAAATATCAACATACCCATTTCGACATTGCTCAAAGATTTACTCATAGGCACGGTAACGCATAGTAACGCGTTGAAATTGGTGGCGTTCTGCTTCATATTCTTGGCGTCCGGTACTTTAATCAAAGTCAGCACTTGTATTGTTGGCACGCTGCGGTATAAGTAGGCGGAGCCACTGTTCAGAGCTCCTATGGCCACATCTGGAATAATAAACACAAAATTTAGTAGCATGGTCGTGTTCCGAATAATGCCTTCGAAAAGACTGACAAAGGGTGGCGGGAATGGTGGAACTTTGCCCAACAACGGGATAATACAGGATGTCTGAAACTGTGGTGTTCCAATTACGAGTATAATAACCTGGGTGTCGAAACTAGTTTTAGTCATCATTCGATAACGTTTAAAAAAACGAGAATTTGTATGGCATTGAAGCGCTACATGGTAACAAACGAGGAGAGCTAATATCTTGCCATACAAATTGTAGTTTTCATTAACCTGGTCAAATGTGTGTGTGTATCAAATGTAAAAATATTTTTTTTATTCCGACTGTTAGTTTTAGAGTTTAGCGCGTTCAAACAAAAAAACAAACTTTGCAGCTTTATTATATTAAGTAAGTATAGATAATTTAATAAAATTCAACCGCAAACGTTATTTACAAATGCCAATTACCGGAAACTATTAGCTACTTCGCTACTGCACTGAAATACTGTTAACACTGTACCGTGACAAATACTCATCAGGTGACTAATAACACCAAAAATAAATATACAAAACCACAATAAATATGAGAGATGATAATGACGCTTGTTTCAGAATGCAGTATGCACTAAAATTACTTGATGCAAGGGTAAAAACGCCCTCATCCCAATTTCACCAAAGACCAAAGCTCAAATTCCTGCCAATAAGACACCACGAGTGTATATTGTGGAATGTGGATATGGTTGTAAAACAGCTTTTTGTGATGTAGGTAAGAAGCTTACTGCTATAAAATAACAAAACGAGAAAAGACTGGATTCTCACCATTGCAGTTATTTTTATCAACGTCATATCCCTTAGAGACAGCTATGCCGAAGCTCCTGGCTCCGTCTGCGTACAGCTTCTGTATGTATTGGCTGTGTAAGCCATGCTCGCTGCCTTTGTAAATGTACACTGCACCTGACCCGTCATTCTCCCATGGAGCTCCCACTGCTATTTCTGTAAGAATATGTTAATTATATTATTTTAATAATATTTAAAAAAAGACGAATCACAAAGATTTTATCCTTAAGTAATGAGCGATCTAAGAGATCATCTTGAATGATGTACCAGTTTCTCAAACAACAACCCTTACAAATTCTTACTGAGCAATAGTGTAGTAACAGCGTGGGACAAGCGCCATTTTAATTATTTCAAAAACAGAAAAAACAGAACAGAACTTAACAAATATTTTTTTATAAAAATAATTATAACTAGTGGGTTCCTCAAGTCATGTGAAACAAAACGACGTCAGATGTTGGCTAAAGAGAATGGATTCACGCACTAGTGCGTGTCCCCATTCCCTACTAGATTCTCCAAAGGCTAGGACCTCGGCTCTGGTTGACCGAATCTGAATAACTAGTGATGTAAATAGCATATTACTGTGACAATGCTGGGCAAAGGCGGCCATAATTGAAATCAAATCATCCCTACCAACAAACAAACAAACCTTAATAGGTTTAAGTGGTTATTTGCGATACTTACCAGTATCCAGTATTAAGAAGAATCATGGTACTATATTCATAAAAGGCGGTATACTCTACAGACGTTTGCGATTTTATTCCATAATCCTCCTGAATACTAAGATGACTTGATTTCAATGTTGGAGGCCTTTGCCAAGTATTGGGACAGTATGTAGGCAATACATACCATTGTGTCCGTCACCATCTACGTCTCCTAAGTCAGCTATAGCAGATCCGAAACGAGCGCCACTTTCACCAGAACCGATGACATGTCCAGTTTCCTTGAGGACGAAACGATAATCCTGGAAAGGTTAGTTAGATAAGTTAATACAATCCAAATGGGTATGACAATTCGGGTACTATGGAAGATAGGAAAACTTGCTCTTTGGAACCATATCGCTATATTAGAAGTCAGTAAAACTACATTCAAGAATTCTTAAAAACTCTCATACCTTAAATCTCAACCCTGTCTTTCTTAACATGGTACTTTAAAACATATTTCTCTCTCTTATACTCGTAGTTTCGGCCTTCCCCATACAGACTTTATCTTTTGTGGATCATTAACGACCGCTTTGTTTTACAGTTTACAAGTTTTGGGACACTTTGTTAAGAAAGTCTTATGTGTTTGTGATTTATACATAAATTGTTTTAAAAAGTTTACGTGTACACTTCGCTGCATGACGCATTCAACTGTATCAAAAGTTTGATCCAAATAATATTAATTTTTCTATGTGGCATTATTAAAATACAACGTGTAACCGAATTAGATCTTGCTTATAGAGTTACTTACACATGCAATTGTTAATTTAATATTTATATTAGTGAAGTCATGCGCATCAGGCGCGCATAAGCAATCTGCAGTGATCATAAAATATGGAAGCACACAGAGGATATTGAACCACTAAGACTGTGAAGGCCTACGCAGACCGGGACGGCATGGCAAAGGATTTAAATTTTTACCAATGAACATTCAAACTTATCGAAATATAAATAAGACATAAGAAGCTGTCGAGGCATACTTCGACTTGACGCGGCATGCCGTGGAATGCCGTGGCAAGGCTCTGGAATGTCGCGGTACTACTTTGCCATGCCGTCCCGGCCTGCGTAGGCCTCGACTTGTTTATTTTAATGTAACGTCACAATAAAAATATTTAATTAAAATTTGCAAGATAATTTAAAGTTTATAATGATGTCAAAATAACTCTGCATAAAAGATCTGGATCAGATACACTTTGGGTCTTTTCAATATGACCTGATACAAGTTGTATAAAAGGGGAAACTATTTGTACTTGCTCATATGAAACTATGTATTCCTCTCATTCATTGCTTACCTCTTTCCTGCTCATGTAGACATAGACAGCACCCTGATCGTAATGCAGCACTCCGCTTTGTCGTTTCGCATAATTCGGAGCCCCAACTAAGAGGTCACTTAGTCCATCCCCGTCAATATCAACAGCACAAATACTGGCTCCGAAGTATGAACCGAGCTGAGGACCTTCTATCTTAGCCCTTATGTTCAGAGGTTTCATCTCACCCGTAGACTGAAACAGGAGAACCTGCAAAGGAAGTTATTTTTATCAACACTGCCAAACTCACTATCCTCTTGTAAAACCCGCTTGCGCGATCTATTGGTCATACTACAAGTATCAGAGAGAGGTCCTGTGTACGACTCCCAGCGGGTGTACCTAGTAAGAAGCGTGGAAATAAGGCACTGTGAGGAGGTGCTGATAAGCAAACATAAGGCAATACATTACTACCTACATAGGTAATGTCGTGTGTGTGATTTGGTTGGTTGTTGTCCTAAGAATGTCTGGCTAGGTAAAACTTTAATTCAATTCATTTTATTCTCAAGCATCATGGCTCATTTACGTTAGTTACAATAATGACCTTAACTTATGATTTAGTAAAATGAACAAATTCAATAAAATTAAATACAAATACCTACATGACAATTAAATTAATAAATATATAATTAGTTAAAATTACATTTAAACTATAAAAAAAAATCAAATTACCAAATGATCAATAAAAAAAATAAAAAAAAATATAAATAAATTAAATTTTAAAACAAAATTAGACTTCAAATTAAATCAAATCGAATAAGTAATTAAAACATTATTCTTACAAAATATACGATAACGTTTATTATAAGACGTTATTGACCGAATTTCAATCTCAAGGATCGAGGTGACATATTTGACAGACTGTATCAATGATTATCTTTATTAAGACTGACTAATTTATTATTAATTTAATTTCAAGTAAGAAATACTCATAATGATTAGTAACAATGGCACTTACGGGCTATGTTATTACATAATACAATGAAAAACAATTTTTTTAATTAAATTAAATTAAAATCAAAACTAAATAAAAATAAAAAAGTCGCTATATATTTGCTATTTGCTGCTGTAGCACACATGTCTACTTCGATAGATCAGTTGTAATGTTTTTGTTTATGTATTTTTTTTATTCATTTCAATCATACATTATATTGTTATATGTTGATAGTTGTTCATTTATTTGTTTTTTGTTTGTCTTTTCTTTTATTGCTTTTATTAATTTAAATTTGAACTAACGTGGTCGCTTTATCGATGTATCTGCTATTACCTTAATCTTGTATTATTATTGATCTAAACCGAGATCGAGACCGTGACGGCAACATCAACCAATCCAAAACTGTAATATTTCTTCAATAATTGTTCAACCATATGCCATGTACACAAAGTTCAAAGTTTATTGACGGCATTTGATAGTTTGTGGCAGTCTGTTGTGCAGACGTTTGTACGTGGAATCTAAGCTTCGCTTTACCTGTCCATAGCCTTTGCTGGACCGAGGCGCGCCGGCGACGTATAGAACCACTCCGCTTTCGTCGAATGTACCCGAGTCCACACTGTAACCTGATTCAGAAAACAGTAATACATTTATGATTATTTACATATAATTTTACGCAAATATTGTTGCGAACAAATTACAATTTGAAAAAAGACAAAGTGTTGAAAAAATGCCACGAGCGGGATTCAAACCCGCTCCTTGACATACCGGGTCAGGTGCACTGCCAACTATGCTGTCGTGGCTCAATTCAATGTCGACAACTACTTCTTAAAAGGTTAACAAAGTAATATAAAACTAACGTTAAGTTTTACTTGAAAAACATATCTTACCGAAATAATCGTCAGGTCCAAGATCCTTTGTATAATACGGGTTTGTTACCGGCGTCGAAATGAAGGTGAACGATGATAATGACGGTGATGGATCGAACTTGTAGTCCACAACAGCTCCTGAATAAAAAACTTTCTGTTGTCATTATGCAAAAACATACCTTTAGTATGATTAATAACATATTAAAATCTGTATCCAGAAATAAGTAATCCAGACGTTTACAATGATAAAAGTAGTACATACGACGTTTTAAACGATGAACAAGCAAGCAAACACTCTTTCACAATTTTGTAATATCAGTAAGAATAAACTTAGCCTTGCTCAGTTAGCAAAAAAATGTCGTATCAATTTTTTACTACTCTCTACTCTCTCTACTCTACTCGTGTTCAATGTACTCTCAGGGCGTCCGCTGTGTCAAGCGGACGCAGGGCGCGGGTGCCCGCGCGGGTGATGTTTTACCTAAACTCATAGGGCAGCGCTGCATGAGGCGGGTCGCCCGTAGCACGGGACGTCGTCCGCTCGCGGCGCGGATCAGATCACTGATATGCACTTTGACAGATGGAGAGATTTCACTGATTGCCTCAGACGGCATTATCAGTTTCACCGGGCTTTTATGGGGGCGGCCGAAAAACTTAAGGCATCACGCACTAGAGCGTGTCTCCGTGCCCTACTAGATTCTCCGAGGGGTCCGGACCGGATCGGATAGTGACCCGCGCTGTGCTTGATGCAGCGTAGGCCCTTTTTGTTTCTCAAACTAAAAAGATTTAAAGTACTAACCAGTCCAATACAGAACTCCCGGGGCCCCGATTAGTAGACGGTTGTTCTTCGTCACTGCGACCGACATTCCCGATTGGCCGAACGCGAAGTAGTGGAGATGAGCGCCGCTTTCTCCGTACTCGGGCCGGTGGCCGTCGGTCAAGAATGCTTGACGTTCTGTAAGAACATAGCATAACTTATGAATTGAAAAAAAAAATCCATCACAGGAAAGCCTTCATAGTGATAATAAAGTCGAAAATGAATAGGAAAAATTGTAAAAAATATTAAGATCGGATGTTGATGACGTAGTTGTTGTAGGGCTTCTTTGGCTTACAGAGTAAGAGTAGATAGTGTTGATTAATTTCGGCGAGTTGGATTGAGCCACGGTAGCATAGTTGGTAGTGCAGGTGCTTCGGCTTACTGCAAGAACTCATTAATCGACATGACAAATAGATGTATCCTATAAGGCAATTAGGTTATGTCAATATAAGTATGGGATATTAAATTTAAAGAAATCATTTCTTAGTAATGAGGGCATAAGGCAAAACATCTCCAAGTAATACCAAATAGTTGTTAATGTCACTTAATGAGTTCTAGCAGTAAGTACTAATTGTAATTTGGTATTTTTCTAACGACAACTAATTCTTTGACAATCAATTTTGTAACTCGAAAGCGATTGAAGCCAAAAGGTCACTAATTGACTTTTATTTTGTTCTCGGTCCTCTTCGAAGCTCTACTAGTAACGTGGGGTAGTAGCAGCCATGTTCGACAGGAACAGTAATCAACACTTTTCCCTTAAATCATTAATAATAGAGGAGGGGGAGGTTAGGTGACGCGGCATGACATGGGTTGCGGATTCGAATCCCGCTCGTGGAATTTTTTGAACACTTTGTCTTGGTTTTTTAAAATTATGTTTTTAATGATTACTTTTGTTTTGAAGAGTATTTTCTCATTTAACTTTTAAAAATACGTCTTCTGTTACATTCCCAAACAAATCTACTTTTACGTTATAAACTGATGCAAAATTATACACCCATTTGCATTACATTAAAATTTCGTAATTAATTCAATTTTAAAAAATCAGATGGCACATAAAATTATGTTCGATGGATTGAACTAATAAGAACAAATGAATTGTTCTAGTATAACTTGACATTTTAAATATAGTTACATCATTTAAAAAGTATCAACAGTTTACCTAATTCGTTTCAGACATTCAATGTGTTTTATAAATAATACCTGTTTATTAGCATGGTAATCATTTAAATTCTTTAATCTATTCTATTATATGAATAAAGAGGTATGTGACTTTGTTTGTTTGGGTAGGGTAAGCTCTGGAACTAGTCGTCCAATTCCAAATATTCTTTCACTGATAGAATGGTACTTTCATTGCATGTAACATAGGCTAAACTGTATTTTAAAAAGAGATTATTTTATAATGTAAAATCCATGCGGGCGAAGTCGCGAGTAAAGTGCTAGTAAAATATAAATCATGTAATCTTACTGGGATCCCTAAGGGGATAAAGGCCTTGCTCTTTATTTTTGCTATGGAGGTAGCAGATGCCATTTGCCAGCAGATGCTTGTCTTGGTATGGCGTCGTCACCCTTGGTGCACATACCTGGTAGAAAAGTGAGATAAGACAAGATAAATATATTTTAATTTTTGCATTCGCTATTATATTTGTAGTTGTTATTTTACTAGAAATAATCAACCAGTCCCAGGAAGCTCGAGTGAGAATCGAACCCACGACCCTTGTGTTATCGGTACAATGCTCTGACTGCTGAGCTATGGTGGTTCAAGAAGACCTGTTGAATTTTTCTAGTACTTTGTGATTTACGCTGCAAGTCAAGGGTATTACGACACTGACTTCTGTTCCATTCCAAAAATAATGAACTTCATTGGGACAACAAATAGAAAATAATAATTAATAGGTAGGTAAGTACGTCGTATGTATGTAGTAGGAAGTCAAGCTGAGCATCATTCAATTCAAAATTCAAAATTCAAAATAATTTACTCAGTTTAGGATTCAAATTAGCACTTATAAGTGTCACTATGCCATCTGTTCGTAAATCTAGACAGGGCGGGAGACCTTATACTGAAAAGAACTGGTAAGAAACTTAGCAACGGTATTATTTTCTCCCCTTCTTTTAAAGCGTTAAAATATTGACAAACACCCTATAATCAATACTTCAATGCAGGGCTTAATACCGTTACCAAATTCCTACTATAAGTACCGGTAAAACGTTATTTCTGTAAAGCTACCGGTAATGCAGTTAAAGTATTCTAGAAAAGTATCGCTACTTTTTTCGTCTTTTTTAGCCAATAAGCGTAGAGCGGTTACTTAATTTACCGGTAAAAATGCCACCCGGGTAACGATACCAAGTATGCCGTTACTTTTTATTCCGGTATTTCTTCGTTTGACAGAGGTATCGATCCTACCAATTTTTAAACGGTTTTCGAAGCCCTGCTTCAATGGTATAACTACAACATCGACAACTAATCTTAACTAAGATGGAATAAGTTCTCACTAGTAGCTTTCCTTCGGGCACCACAGTGACGACAGCTCCGAACCACATGTCGTGTTTAAAAAAGTCTTTCTGTATGTGTCTCCTCATGTAGCGGTTATCGCGATCTGGAATTGAAACATATAATTAGTCTGAGTTTTTAATGATGACCACCCAGAATCATGTTATTTATAATTTAATTCTTAATAGTAATTATTGTTAAAGGTATAAACAATTTTGCGCAACTTATGTTGCGAACAAATTACCGTTTTGGAAAAAGTGTTGAATTTTTTTTACCCGTGCTGGATTCGAACCACAATATATAAAAGCCACGATAGCATATTCGGTGGTGCATCTGACCCGGGATGTCATTCGGAATCGAATCCCGCTCGTGTAATTATTCTCAACACTTTTTCAAATTTTAATTTTTTCGGTACAATAATTGAGTAAAATTAAACATTGTCAACACAACAAAATAACAAAGGCCGAATGTTGAGAAATGGCGACTGATCGAGAAGACTGGAAGAAGGAAACATGTTGCGCCGACTCCAAATAAGATTGGGAATGGGGCAGGCGAATGATGAATCCGTCTCCGTCCGTGAGATAACTTCTGCAGTTTCCTTATTTTGTGCTACAGGTATAGGTCGCGCCAAATTTCTAGTCCCCTCTGAAGTTGGCGCGATTCGCGTCGCAGTAGTAAAAAATAGTAGGGCGAAGGCGGGGACGAGCGGTAGGGCCTGACTGTACAGCTGCGCAACGAAGCCACTTCAGAGGGGACTAGAAGTTTAGCGCGATCTATACCTAACAGTTAAAAAGTAGCACAATGCTTATGTAAAGGTGCTATTCTGAACCGGGCTGCCAACTGCAACTGCCGACAGCACGTGCAGCGAATGCATGAAGTCGGCCGCAGCTGCACTACTGGTTTGTATGTATTTATATGAAATGAGGAGCTCGATGGCGCATTGGTTAACCCTACAGAGGTCGCGCCCCCAAAAGTTACACAACTGGTCGCACGGATTACATATGTAGTCCATTTTAGTTTTAGGTTTTTTTTTAATAAAATTCATTTTTATGCCGTTTTCTTTATTAATATTTCGAGAAAACTTATCTACTACTCAATATAAACTGAAAAGACACTCAAAATCAACATAATTCTTCTAAAAATAAACAAAAACATAAACTTCTAGAAAATTGTCTTTAAATAATCACTTTGGATAATATGAGATCAAAAAATGAGTGTTACTTATATTTATTCATTATTTTCTAAACATGAATTGCACACATATCTAGAATGGTCCGGACAAATGTGTTTGCTGGTCACATTCGTAAAGCCAATTCATTCATTCATTCTGGATTCAGGCCCCTTTTCTCGAATCCATTTTTTTTCTACAAAATCACAATAAAAATTATAGTTTTCAATACTCTTAGTCGATATAATATCAATACGTACCTAATAACACAATCAATATTATGCACTACGAACAATACAACTACCTTCAAATGTAAAAATTTGTTTGAAAAAAATACTCACATAATAGGTCGCGCGGATTACATATGTAGACCGCGCACTTTCACACTCTCTCCCGAAATAACCACCCATCGCCAATACACGAGCGCAACCGAGCGGGGACGGGGACTATTGAACTTAAAGTACATGAAGTCTGAGCTAATAAATTTGAACATTCTGCGAAATATTCAGTTTTTTACCACCCTGGATTACATATGTAATCCGCGCGACCACTGCAGGGTTAACACGCCCGGTCTGCGATTGCTGAGGTTAAGCAACTTTCGTAAAGGCCGGTCATTGGATGGGTAACCAAAAATTTACCATCTCGAGCTCCTCCGTGCTTCGGAAGGCACGTAAAGCCGTTGGTCCCACCTGCATTAGCAGTCGTAAATAACCACCAATCCGCACTGGGCCCGCGTGGTGGTTCATGGCCCGTTCTCCCTATCCATCCATAGGGAAGGCTCGTGCCCCAGCAGTGGGGACATTATGAGCTGATGATGATGATGATATGAAATGGCTTCCAAGCGCCGCGGCAGCAGCAAGTGAGTGCAATAAAGTGCCGCTGCACGTGCTGTCGGCAGTTGCAGTTGGCAGCTCGGTTCGGAATAGCACATTAAGACTTTTGAACAAAGCTTTCACCTAAAGGCATCCCTGACATGAGTAAAATATAAAGGTTTTGAACATCACAACGCAAGTAATAAGTGCCATATTTAGGCTGTTTATAAGCACAGTCTATGTAATCTCTCTATAACTATGTTTATATTTCAGGTCGGCTTGATCCACTGGCTCTTCGGAGAGACGTTGCGTCTCTCTGTATATTGTACCGCATATATCATGGGGAGTGTTCTGAGGAGTTGTTCGGCTTGCCCTGACGCTGCTTTCCTTCACCGCACTACTCGCAATCGACTGTCATTCCATCCACATCACCTTGATGGAAGGCGGTCTACTACTGTGCGTTTTTCACGAAATTTCTTGCCTCGAACTACAGTGTTGTGGAACCAGCTCTCGGTGGCAGTATTTCCGGATCGTTACGACCAAGGCCAGCAACGCGTCTGCGATTCCTCTGGTTTCCATGGGCGGCGGTGATTACTCTCCATCAGGTGACCCGCCTGCTCGTTTGCCTCCTTCTTATGTAAAAAAGAGAGGATTCTGAGGCTCCTCTTAAAGACGTTTGTACTAGAAGTAAAAGTATTTACCTTCCTCTCTGAGTGGTAAACATGTTGCATCACTGCTATTATATTCTGCCACTGGACAAACGAACACCATTCCTGGTGAGCTCCCTTTGACAATTCGGCTCTTCGCTTTCGGAGCACCGATGTGGAGACTGAAACAAAACAAATGAATAGCAGAAATTAATGAAACATCACCATCTCAGCCGAAAGACGTCTACTGCTGGGTAAATATCTTCCCTTATGGGTGCACCGTCCGTAAGTGACAGGTGTCATAAATTTTATTTGAAATGTCTTCGTCCATATTTATTTGATGCCGCACGGCCAGGCTAATTTTGTATGGGGAATTTAACGTGTTAATTTGAAAAATAATAATTTATAAAACCGCTCGATAAATCGAAAATGTGAGACGGATGATTTGTAGTTTAGACCATTTTGCCCAACTTTAAATGATATTGTAGAAAAAACTATAGTGTGTTATAAATTTATGGATCGGTCTAATTGTAAACACGTTCCCTTTGATAGTAAATATATATTTTGTTTATTTAATACGATAGTATTTTCAAATAAATCAACTTAACCGTGACTGCATTTTTGGCATTTTTTGGGCGGCGCACCCTTAAGAATCTTTACAACGACCAGTTTTGTACTCGGTTTGGTTGGAGATAAAACTTGTTTGTCTGCCTGGCTAGCTACCACTATTTCATCTTATTATATCGCTATGGCATCACTGTTTGTAGTATTGTTGTGTTCCGGCAGTTATCTATAGGTACTAATATTATAAAGAGGAAACCTTTGTATGTTTGTATGTATGTACGTTTGCAACGAATAAACTCAAAAACTACTGGACCGATTTAAAAAATTCTTTCACCATTAGAATGCTACATTAGCGCTAAGTAACATAGGCTATATTAAAAAAATATATTACATAAAATGCTAAAAACGACAATTTAATTTTCCAATACAAAATGATTTGTTTGTTTTGTTGTCATGGAAACCATTGATATATATTTAACTCAATGATGGAAACCACAGTTACTCATGTGATGGAAAGTGTCAAAGCGGTACGAAGTCCGCCGGGTCAGCTAGTTAGAGATAACATTGCAAGTGCAAATTGAGGATTCCCAGTGAAGTGCGCTTCTACCTTCCACCTCCACCTCTACCTCCACCTCCACCTTCCACCTTCCACCTTCGCGGCCATATGACACTTAACGTCGTGTGAGGTGAAGGCCAAGAGCTTCACCGAGAGGAATTAAAAAAAACATTCCATTCCTGAATCCAGTGAGTCATAAGTAAAAATTTGTGTCCGCATGTTTATTTTAAATTAAATGTGAATTATTATAATAATTAGCATAATTATTACGTATATCTCTTCCCGTGGTATGAATAGGGAAACAAGTTGTTGTTTAAACAAAGCACAATGGAGTAGGTTTATGTGAAATCGATTAATGTTAGCGTGGTGCATTAAACACAATAACACTTTTTTACATTGGTTCATCCTGGTTGTCATAACAAACTTATCACTATTATTTTTAGAGAAATAATAAATTGATCCACAAAAAAATAGTAGCTTGCACCTAAAATGCTAAGTTAGCATCTAAATAGTAGTTTAGGTGCTAACTTAGTACTTTTGTGGGCTAGGTTAGGTTAGATTGGTGATCGATTAAATACAACCCTTAACATATTATAATTGTCAGCTCATTTTATGTCCCCACTGCTGGGGCACGAGCCTTTACTATAATGGATAGAGAGAACGAACAGGCCATCCACCCAGCGGGCCCAGTGCGGATTGGTGGTCGATAGCGACTGCTAATGCAGCCGGGACCAACGGCTTTACGTGCCTTCCGAAGCAAGGAGGAGCTCGAGATTATCATCTCAAGCTCCTCCGTGCTTTTTGGCCTTCCATTCGATGGCCGGCTATTTATTTAACAAATCATTTGTTCAACATTAGTTACAGGCTTAATGTCGGCAAAACTATAAAATCCAAATACTTAATAATAAAGAACTAAAAAAATTACTTAGACTAAAGTGCTGAATTTACCACCAGTTCGGTTCTTGAGAGAGCCTTCGACCGAGAAGAGCTG
Source organism: Eudonia mercurella (assembly GCA_963082485.1). NCBI lineage: Eukaryota > Metazoa > Arthropoda > Insecta > Lepidoptera > Crambidae > Eudonia > Eudonia mercurella. Next base: position 18,186,148 of record OY720032.1, read on the forward strand.
GCAAGAAAGGAGGAGTCTTACATTACCGCCGCTTCTCCCGGGGTGCGGCCGGCGTGTATTCGTAAACAATTCCACAAGCCAAAACAAGAGGTAAAAGAAGTGGATAACCCAAAAATAAACAAGCTAAATGTTTGTAGCTACATGTGCAATAAATAAATAAATTAATAATTATTAAAAAGAATGAAAGAAGAAAGGATGGAAGGTGTGATAGTGATATTGCAAGGAGAGTAAATGCCGGTAACATGGTGAATGGAGCGTTGCACGCCTTCATGAACAGTCAGAAGGTATCCGATAAGGCCCGACTGGCTGTGCATGGCGGGGTGTTGGTTCCAACACTGATGTATTGCAGTGAAAGTTGGGTATGGCAGAGGAAGCATGAAAGCAAAGTAAATGCAGTAGAAATGAGAGCGTTAAGAAGTATGATTGGAGTCAAGCTAAGTGACAGGATAAAGAATAGTGTGATTAGGGAACGTTGTGGTGTAAAAGAAGATATAGTGACTAGGGCTGAAAAAGGAATGCTTAAATGGTTCGGACATGTTGAGAGGATGAAGGAAAGCAGGCTGACTAAAAGTATATATAGGGCGAGTATGGATGGAAATGTTGGTAGGGGAAGGCCTCGACGCAAGTACCTGGATCAAATCGGGGAAGTTCTTAAAAAAAGGTCAGGTCAAGAGTACCCTAAACCGACGAGCGTGTATGAAGAGACTAATGAATGTGGATGAAGCGAAAGAAGTCTGTAAGGATCGCAGCAAGTGGAAAGAGGTGGTCTCTGCCTACCCCTCCGGGAAAAAGGCGTGATGTATGTATGTATGTATATATGTAAATATTAATAAAACTTAAATAAAAGTTTGGAAATTTTAGTTAAACCAAATATTAATAAATATTGTATAACACGTAATATAATACTTATGTAGATTATAAAATTACCTGCTACCATGAAGTTAGAAAGCAGGAAAAATATACAAAATTCTGTATAATAATACGCGAAGAAAAAACTTTTAATCAATAAATTAAATAAATTAATATTTGACAAAATCACATACATTGCACTGATTCCAAGGTAAGTAGCCAAAGCAATCGTTTCATGGAAATCAGAAGCAACGACGGTACCACAACCACCCAGACCCGACACAATATCGAAAAGTTTTTTTTCGACATTGACCCGATCGGAAATCGACCCCGGGACCCCAGAGTTAGCGTCGCCCAAAGTTCGGCGTGCAAACGGAGGTCATCAAAACTTTGTAGGTGCCTAGCCCTTTTCAAGCACATTGCGCGGTGTGCGAAATTCGGCAAAGTCACTATTGTAGTTAAAAGTTCATAGAAAGTAAGGAAAAAAATATTAATAATATGTGTCACATTACATTACAATTAACTAACAATAACAGCCGTTGTTAATAAATTAATATTCGTAGTTAATTATATTGTTCACTGTATTGTCTTTTATTCTTTGAATTCTTTATCACTGCCTACCTACAGCACAGAGTAGTAGACACTAGCTCCTGGATGACCGAGCTTTGCTCGGTATTTTTTACGAATAAAACGACATTTTCTAAAAATTAAACCTAGCTAGATCGATTTAACGCCCCCGAAATACTGCATACTAAATTTCATGAAAATCGTTGGAGCCGTTTCCGAGATCAGATTATATAATATATATATTATATTATATATTATATAGTATATAATCTGATATATATTATAAACATATAAGTATACAAGAATTGCTCGTTTAAATGTATTAATATTTGTAGGTTAATAATTATATTGTTGACTTTATTGTCTTTTATTCTTAGAATCCTTTATCACTGTCTACCTACAGTAATTAAGTAATATGATGCATATTTCCGGCAAACTTGATATTACCATGAATAATAGTGACTAAGAATAAGTTCCGAATAGTCATTCCGTGTTTTGTCTCTTTTACTCTTAATAATAGTACCTGGATGACCGAGCTTGGCTCGGTTTTTTTTTTCGGATAAAACGACGTTTTCTAAAAATTAAACCTAGCTAGATCGATTTATCGCCACCAAAACCCCCTGCATACTAAATTTCATGAAAATCGTTGGAGTCGCGTCCGAGATTCAAATTATATATATACATAATATGATCGTTACATTAAGAAAGTATTGTTAGGAAGAAAGAAACAATTTAGGTAACCTAATAAAAATGTTGTTGGCTAACCTAATAAAAAAAAATTAAAAAAAAATATACCTACAAGAATTACTCGTTTAAAGATATTAGATTCGGAGTTGATTATTTGTTTTTTTGTAAGGAGTTCGATGGCGCAGTGGTTAACGCGCTCGGTGTGCGATTGCTGAAATTAAGCAACTTTCGCAAAGGCCGGTCATTGGATGGTAGACCAAAAACTTATCATCCCGAGCTCCTCCGTGCTTCGGAAGGCACGTTAAGCCGTTGGTCCCGGCTGCATTAGCAGTCGTTAACAACCACCAATCCGCACTGGGCCCGCGTGGTGGTTTATGGCCCGTTCTCCCTATCCATCCATAGGGAAGGCTCGTGCCCCAGCAGTGGGGACATAAAATGAGCTGGTGATGATGATGATGAAGGCACTAAATGTTTAGACATCAAAGTCAAAGTCAAAGTCAAGAATCATGTCGTATGTTTTTTTCACATTTATAATTAGAATAGAACAGAATAGATTTTTTTTTTAATTTATCATATTCATCATCATTATTAGGTATATAATTATTCTGCTAGCCTACTGGTAGGCTAAAGCGTTTCTTTACGAGCAAAGGTATTGAGCCATAATCCACTATTATGTCTCCGCATTAGGCCATTCATTGTAAATTTATATATTTGGTTGGTTATGTTCCTTTATTATATAGTGAACAATTTTTTTATCTTTTTCAAAATTTATAACTGGCAGGTTTGAACATTTGTTAATTTTGTCCTCTTCCTGCATATTGTTTTTTGTAAATTTGCGAATGCCGTGTATGCCTGTTATAAATGTCATAGAAACTTTTTTAAACATGTTAGTATTAAGTAAACTGTATGAACATTATTGATGTATGTAAGTACCTCCTATTAAATTAAATAAAAATAATATTTGTGAAAACTTCCAAAATCGGACTTCGATAATCTTAAAAAAACTATACTATTGTTGTATAAATAAAAACAATCCTAACTAGCAAAATAGCATAAAAATTTGTTTAAAAAAAAATAATGAATATATTTCTTAATAATAATAATTAAATATAGTTCTTATGTTATACGTTATAGATATGCTAACTTACCCCATATCACTTAGAGACACGGCATATCCAAAATATTCAGCTGCTTCGTCCGGACGAAACATAGTCCTACTATTCACATGAAACAAATCACTACACATCACACAAACAGTGTTTGCCAAAACAAACAAAAGAACAACAAATAACTGACACATTTTTGTTTTCGTGCGCTTAGTGCTTAGCCCTAGTGTTTATCATGCACATGTCATGTCGTCTGTGTCAAGTAGCACACTGACCGAACGTTAAGCGATATTAATCATTAAATATACTTACGCATTAGGTACGTACGCTATCAACAAAAGGTAGGTACTTACGCTTGAATCACAGGGTGTCACTCGTTGCTGTTGTGTTTCGACTGGTTAGTGAAGAAAGGCCCATCTCTCCCCCTCTCAATTCCTACTTCCTTCTCAAGATCCAACTCCATCCTCAAGGCTGGCAACGCATCTGCGATTACTTTGGTTTTGCACATGGACACCCATGGGCGGCGGCGATTACTTTCCATCAGGTGACCCACCTGCTCGTTTGCCTCCTTTTAACATTTTGCATTACTATCAATTTGATTATCAAGATAGATACAGTTCAAGAGTTTTGAGTGTCGAAAATTAGTTACCAGTTACTTTGAATATGAGTGGAAGAAGAAATAAATTATATCATAGCGTGACTTCTATTAAAGCTGTGAAGTTTATTGCGCCCATTCTTCTCCACAGCTAAAAAATAGACGTCCTGAATGGGTAATAGGTAAAAAATGTATTGACAATTCAAAGGCACTTTTCGTAAGTTTTTTTGTATAAAAATTGTTGACTTTGACTTTGAATTTGATAATTAGTCACTAGTTCAAAAAGTCTGGCCTTAGCAAAAATATTTAGGTACTAAGTATTTATTTTCTATCAATCTTTCCGCGCCGTGATATTAGCGGAACTGTGTTCGGTAAATTACACAAAACTTGCCGTAAATAAAAGAGGGAAAAGAAGACGCGTATTTTTGATGTACAGTCAACAACACATAGACCTTCTTCCGGTCATGCATGTCACCTCGCTCTATCGCCAAGATAGCGCATTTAGTGAGAACGATAGATAAAACGGAAGTGGGGTAACTAGATGTGCTTATGTGTGCACAGTTAGCACCGGGAAAAGCTGAACACTTTAGTTTGATTATCATAATAACTTTAGTATAAATTGATAAGTTGCATTCTTTATAAAAAAATAAAAAACCGCTCATGGTTTTTTCAACTGTCTTTTTTCAAATTGCATTCTTCTTCATACCTTAGTTACGTTGACAAAGTATTAAAGTGTTCAGCGACTTTTGTTGTTGATAGTACCAAAAATTTATATACAGCATCATATCAGAGACGGTGAGATGTTGATTAGGATTAAAATTATGCGTAAAGGTAATCGCGCTCTGTCTGCGCTTGCTAAAGTTGAGCAATTTCTACAAAGGCTGGTTATCAGATGGGTGGCCAATAACTTATCATCTCAAGCTCCCCTGTGCTTCGGAAGACACACAAATCCATTTGTTGCATTAGCGGTCTACCAATCCGCACTGGTTTACGTGGTGGTTTGGATTATAACAATAATAATAAGGTTCCCGTTCTTGCCCAGGCAGGAGGAATCAAAATGAGCTGTTGATGACAAATTCATAATAATAATAATAATAAACAAAGGAAATTTAATATACAAAACAAAAATAAAAGGTGAATTATTTACTCTCCATGCGGAGACAAAATAAATCATTGTTGTATTTTAGGTACAGGATGCACTGATACACTTCAATGTTTCCTGTTCAGTGATAACAACTATTGTCTCGTCTGGAGCATGACAAAAGTTATTAAAATACAACATAATATTATGTAGTTACCGCCGATTATTAAAAAAATACGTGATGACATACGGGACTGAGACGTGGTCGCTCACTATGAGCCTTATCAGAAGGCTCAAGGTCACTCAAAGAGCAATGGAGAGGGCTATGCTCGGGGTTTCTCTGCGAGATCGAATCGGAAATGAGAAGATCAAAGGTAACCGACATAGCCCGAAGAGTTGCTAAGCTCAAGTGGCAGTGGGCAGGGCACATTGCTCACAGGACTGATGGCCGCTGGGGCGGAACAGTCCTCGAGTAGCGACCGCGTATAGGAAAGCGCAGTGTGGGCAGGTCTCCAACAAGATATACCGACGATCTGGTGAAGGTCGCGGGAAGCCGCTGGATGCGAGCAGCACAAAACCGGTCGTTGTGGATATCCTTGGGGGAGGCCTTTGTCTAGCAGTGGACGTCTTTTGGCTGAGATGATGATGATTAAAAAAATGTGCTCTGTTTGGTTGGTGGTACGGCTTGTTTTAAGTCCACTTGACTAGCTAGCTAGCTACTATCATCTAACTTAGTCGCCATTGCAACAATGTTGGTGAATAGCTGCCGCTATTCGGAGGAATACCCTGAAAAGCTCTTTGACCCCATTCCACCTTCTCCCTTCCTCCATGGAAGTACACGTGCTGCTCTCCGGATTCACCATTTCAACGTCTCAAATAATCCATCGCGCACAAAGAAATTTGGTGACTCGTTTCTTTGTCGCACCTCTAAAAGATGGAATAGTCTACTAGCACTAGTTTTCCTTCCTTCCTATGACATGGGGTTCTTCAAACGAGGCGTGAAGAGGCACCTTGTGGGCCGACAGGGTGAGGGTGACTGATGCTGCGTTGTTTTCACGCTGCACCAGTTGTCTTCGCGTCTGTACTCGATTTACACTTAACATCAGGTGGAATGGAGTCATTTGCTGTGCTAATTATATAAAAAAAAACACCAACATATTATTTTGTCACTGCTTTTTGATTTTTGAAATGCTTTAGAGCGACATTAGTGTCATCTATCCAAAGGTATTTGCAATTAAGCGCTTACGTCAGCCTTCCCGGTAGCATAATGGTCAGTGCAGCCGCCTGGATTGCGGAAGACCCAGGTTCGATTCCTCGCTGGGTCGGGTGGGCGTTTAATTTTTTCACTGTATTTTTTATAAATATTTAATTCAGCTTAAGTGTAGCAATTAACACTTAAAAAATTGAAAGTAAAAAAACCAACATATTAGTTGATAATGGCTAAGAGAAAGAAGAGAAGCCTATATACAGTCAATTCCTAACTAGTTGAGGATTCGGATAAAGGTTTCATAGGCTTTCATGCGGCACCTTATTAGGCAGGCCGTAAGCACTTTAAAACAGATTTTTTATTTATTTAGTGCGATTTCATGAAAGATAAAGTGTAGCCTAGGTACTATATATTAGCGGTTGCTAAACTGTTTAAGGCAAAGGGCACACTAGCGCCGCTAATGGATTTAATTTGATAACTGCTAAACTGGATTTTTTTTAAACATTGCGGACCTTCCGACACTAGGCAAACATCTATTATTTAATAATTGTGCACTACTTTTAGGTTTGTTTTTGTATTCATTCGCTAACACTAACAGTGGCTATTGTTTGTGAATAAATGCGATAGCCCGTTTTGTGAATAAACCACGCAACAAAAAGTAGTGCACAATTATTAAATAAATACTATGGATGCTTTCCTGTTGTCGGACGGTACGCAATGTTTAAAAAAAAGATCCGGTCCATTGGTAATTGCCAAATTATCAATTTGGTGGCGCTAGTGTGCCTTACCCTTCGCCTTAAGTACGTATTCATTTAATCAGTCATCACCAACTGTCATAGTCGGCATTGTAGAAGTGAACAGGTGAATGACGACTTCACTTGATAACATAATGTGTATATCCGGTGTAGTTAATGATTCATTGCGGTTTACGATGAATCAACAAAATAATTCTTCGTAAATTATAAAATATTTAGATAACCTTCAATGCTTTATCATCTACTCTTAGAAATCTATTTTTATTCTCGATTATAAGAAGAAATCCATTTTACGGATACCGACGGTGAAAGGCGGGCAAACTACCGCTTCTACCGACTCGCCTGCGATGGATTGGGTCCGCCACGAACTCCTTCAATTCTTTCACCACGCTTGGCACTCTATCTCGTATTATATGGAGGAACAAAGAGTACCACCCTAGAGATCGCTCACACAAAGACCCCCCCACCCCCCCCACTGCTCGGTGTCTGTCCCTCCAAGACAGCTGCTAAATTAGGTGTGACACCACCACCCGACACCACCACCCGACGTCGCCACCCGACGACGCCACCCGACGACGCCACCCGACGACACCACCTGACTGGAAATGGGTCCCAGTTGTTCCTGACCAGTTAGTCCAGAAAATTAAATGTCGTTATCGGTGACCCCGAAGGGCCCAACATTTAAATAACCTACTAACCCACGATAATAATCTACGTTATCATAATAAATACATTTTTAGTTCATAGTATGTTGTCATTAATTATTTGGATAATGATAATCGGCCATTGCCTATTTACTATATTTAATAGTAGAATTTTACCCGTGGCGTATCGTAATACGTATGCGTACGAATAGAGCAAATTAATAAAAATATTGTTCCAATTCTAAAATGAATTCCATGAAATCTTTTTAGGCAACATTTGTTATAGTTCTTTTTTATAAATTTTTATTTGTTTTGTTTTCCATTTGATTTATATGTTCAATTATGATTAGTGTAGGTTAAGGAGTGTTATTACTTATTGCATGCAGTGTTCACTTCAAGAAGGTTTTACACTATATTTTTACGATATCATGTAATGTTTATGGGTAAGTTTTGTGTGTATAGCCAGTTATAAAAAACAGGTACATGTCTGTACCTGGTATAAAGCGCGTGTGAACCAGCTCGTCGTCGTACCCTTGTTCTATGAGTACGGTGTCTTGGGCCTAAACTGGTGTGCATTAGTGTATTCTATCAATGTGTAGTGGATTTTAGAGGATCGGGCGGGGTGTGAAAGATTATTCTAACTAAATGATCATAGGCTGGTAATAATGTAGAAAAAATTCCTAAAATAAAAGTAAAAAAAAACCTTGGGTTATTTGAGAACAATTATTTTCTATGATAGCATGATGAAAAACTGTAACTCATTAAGTTATTAAATTAATTAGTATTATATAGGAATTTGAAAAGGATTAAATGGAATTATCACGCCATTAAGTGACTTAATATGTCATCATCCTCTTTGTTATTCTAGCTTAGTATTAATTACCTAATAGTTTATAATGAACCACTGAGTCACACACACAATATAATTAAGATAATGGACAACTTATCACATGAATAAAGTAGACAATAAAAAAAAATCTTATTTAAATAAAAATTATTAAACCGAAAAGACAAAAAAATACTTGCGATGACAACACAGCTGTTTGAAAGCCTTCGTCATTGATAGTAACAATGATGTTTCATTCGCTGTACGCGCTGTAAAAACTTAGTTATACAATTGAGGTCTTTCTCTGACATATTTGAGACGTCGTCGTCGTGATGGCATAATTTTAAAGCCATTACATCCACTCAAATAGAGTAGTAGTAATAGATAATTTTAACGTAGGTAGTGTTTGTTTGAATCTGTATTTGTCAATAATTTGATTATTATTAATTCATCATCATAATCATCTTAGCCGAAAGACGTCCACTGCAGGACAAATGCCTCCCCCAAGGATCTCCACAACGAGTTAATAAATGAATTCTCCTAATCAAATTTATGTTTACTTCCAATTGCATGCTTATTCATTTTGTAAGTGTTATTGTAAATCCTATTAGTAATCCTAAATAAATAAATAAAATTAATCGCGAAGGTTAAAAAGTATATACAGTAAGTACTTATAAGTCGATTATGTGAAAAGAATGTTGACGATATATTAGTTGTGTAGTAATTTTAAGTTACATTGATTAAAATAGCCATGGTCTGTAATTTTTTTATATATTATGTTTTTATCAGTAATGTAATATTCAATGTTTTAGACTACAAATGCTTACGTGCTATGAACGGTGGTAAGGATGAAGGAGGATATTTCAATGAAATTTGCACATAGATAAACCATGATGATCTTTAAAGGAGGAGCTCGATGGCGCAGTGGTAAACGCACCCGGTCTGCGAGTGCAACTTTCGCAATGGCCGGTCATCGGATGGTTGACCAAACATTTATCGTCTCGAGCTCCTCCGCGCTTCGAAAGGCACGTAAAGCCGTTGGTCCCGGCTGCATTAGCAGTCGTTAACAACCACCAATCTGCACTGGGCCTGCGTGGTTGTTATGGCCCGTTCTCCCTATCCATCTATAGGGAAGGCTTGTGTCCCAGCAGTGGGGACATAAAATGAGCTGACGATAACAATGACACCATGACCCGGAATAGGAAATAGGATACTTTTATCCCGGTAACAGGTTCTTGTTGTAATGGTAGTGACTACTCTAACTTCGAACGAGGACTATCTCGTGAATGAAGTCACGGGCAACATCTAGTCTTTATTAAAATCCCTTAATATGAAAATCTACAGTTTTCAACCTGATCCTGACAATGCTAGCGTCGCAAATCGGAGGATTTCTCTTACCGTCAGGGAACAAAGAATCTGCATTTCATTATGATTTTAACCTTTCGCTTGCTATGCAAAAGCTGAGTCTGCAAATATGTCACGGGTGTCTATTGATAATAAGATGATCAATGGAACCAAGCGTTACTTTGCAAAAAGAAATATGTCGTAACACATAATATTTACTCAAACAACGTACTTTAACTGTTACCTATACAATATTCGTTTCTGAAAATTTAACGCAGCATTTGCATTTATGCTCCTAATTTAATAACCCCCTTATTCATAAAAACTATTTAAGCATTATTTAGTTAAATATTGTTTTGTCAACGTCACACAAACGCCATTTAAATTTGAGAAAAAGAGACAAAACAATGATTAACTAAAATGTTCAAAATAATTTTTGACGCAAATTTTGTTGCGAACAAATTACAAAAACACAAATATTGAAAAAATTTCTACGAGCAGGATTTGAACCTGCACCCTTCTGACATACCGGGTCAGGTGCTCTTCCAATTGAGCTATCGTGGTTCTAACCAGCCCGCCGAAATTATTCGACACTTTTTACTTTGAAAGTCAAAGGCGCCCATTCAATGTCAACAACTACCGTTACTAACAACCGATCATAATATTTTTACAAATATTAAAGATCAGTTAAGAAGTAGGCAAGCTATTTATAAAATGTTCACAATAATTTTTAACGCAAATTTTGTTGCGAACAAAACAATTAATGATTAACTAAATTATGCTTAAATAGTTTTATATGAATATGGGGGTTAAAAATAAAAATTTGGATGGCGATAATTAGTAGTATGTAAAAGTAAACAGAACCTCGCCGAGTGGTACAATCTGAGTACTTCAGAGCTTTTCCGAGCCGCAACATCACGGGCTCAAGTGGCCATAATGATAGCCGACCTCCGATAGGAGATGGCAAAAGCTCGAGATTTTTCCGGTAAAATTTTCTTCTTTACACATGATGATAATTTTATTATTATTATATATTATTATAATGTAGATTATAAATCTATTAAGAACAATCATCACTTTAATAACTGTTCGTGACTGGCTATAGCCACTATTGATCGGCCGTTGTGCTTCGATGTGGACTGTATTAAAACTCGGTTCTTGATTATTGCTTCTTTATTCTTCAGGTGGGGGTCCGGAGAGCTTACAAAATTCTACTCTGACCGGCCGTGACTTATACACATTATTATGTCCTACCATGTTAGAATTTCTCAAGAAAACATTTGCAATGCCAAGGATATTGAATACTGCCTTTTAATCATTACAGAGGCCGCACTGTTCATTTGACAAAAATCAATCGATCAAGACAATCAGTTTGACAAAATTTTACAGCTAGCTGTCCAAATTCTTAATTTAAAAACAACTTTGATTTAATGTTCAATACTCTTTAAAATGATGTGTTGCAAAAAACAAGAAATCCATTTGTTCCCCAAAGACCCTTAAAGGAGAAATCTGTATTTATCCATAGAAGAAAACACAGTAACCTCGTCCATGAGTACCTCCATAATTCCAATAAGGTTTCTATAGTATACTTCCAGTCTATAACAACAAAAAAAAAACAAGAATAAATCAACGAAACATAAATTTGTAATTATTTCTTGTGTGGAGGTAAATAAATGAAATTTATTATTATTATCTCCTTTATTTATTCTCATCATCTCAGCTAAAAAGACGTCCACTGCTGGACAAATGCCTCCCTCAAGGATAAATAATTTTAAGGGGAATTTGCCATAATCGCCACGCTTGGCAGGCGGGTTGGCGATCGCAGTAAGGTGAGAATAATCACAGAGAAACGCTGCTGCCCATCCTCTGGAATGGTCCCATAGTCGCCTTCTACGACACCCACGGGAAGAAATGGGGTGGTGCAATTCTTTACCCCCGGCACCACACGGGGATTTATTTTAGATTTTTACAATATTAAAATATTATATAAAAACAATAAAACATTATAAAAACCTAATCATAGGGTACCACCAGCAGCTACTGGTGGTCAGGGCTGCAGAGTGAGGAACCTTCTAACAATATGTGCCGTGTCAAGCAGTACTGCTTTCTGAATCTGACCCTTGATCCAACCATCAAGCGAGAGCCTCTTAAGGTGTTGGTCGAGGCTCTTCGCTATCAGACCATTCGCTGAAACGACTATCGGAACAATGATCGTCGAATCAACATTCCACGTGGCCTTGTCCTTGTCCTTCTCAGCTTTCGCGAGGTTCTCGTCATGCGGGATGGTGATGTCAACCAGCACCGCCTGACGTTGAGACCGGTCTACCACCACGATATCAGGCTTATTGGCAACCGTAGTCCTGTCCGTATTATTATAACCTCCAAAAAAATAATTTGTTTACCGTTCAACTAAAGCTGATTTCTTTCCGCTCGCCGACACCTCTTTATGAGCCTTTGTTCAACGGGTTACACTCCACGTTGAATACATAATTAGTGATTTTTTAGCAAATAACTTTAGAGCGATAAACAACAAATTCACAAAATGGCGAATGTTGAGACCGGTCGACGATAATGTCATCTACTTCGAACTTTGAATATTTAACCCCATCATGATCATCATCATCATCTCAGCCAAAAGAAGTCCAGTGCTGGACAAAGGCCTCTCCCAAGGATCTCCACAACGACCGGTTTTGTGCTGCTCGCATCCAGCGGCTTCCCATATTGGTTTAAACATTTTTTTCAAATTAAATTTAATTTTAATTATTAGTCATACCTAAAGTTATTATATACGTACCTATAATGTAGGTAGTATTATGTATACATAATATAATAATAAAAGCACCTCGTCATGACATATTATGACTTTTATTACAAACCATCCTCCTAGCGGTTCGTTCCGTCCGTGGATTCAAACTCCCAACGACCCACGGACCACGGATATGAGGCGCGAGATTCCGATTACTAAGCTAGGTACCACCGCTCCTAATTTTTATTACCAATTTTAGTATAAAGAAAACCTAAATATTTGATTTCAAGGTCCTGCTGATTATTATTGATAAATTTCATATAAATATTCTCGTATTAAACTAAATTATCAACAAAAAAGTATATAAGATGTTAGACATTTCTTTTCTTATTTATCTTTAACACATAACGATATTATCATGAACTCCGATTTCACATTAGTGCAAAATTTCCCCACTTTCGGGGAAATTGCTCCTTCACTGTACACACTCAAACATTATAATTTTGTATGTGTGCGTGTCGGCGACCGTAAGCACGTAATGCTCACGCCTCCATTAATCTGTACTACACTTTAGACGGCGTTTGTATGAAGACTATCCATCTAGGCGTTATTAATGTATGCTTATTTATTATTACTAATTAATAACGGTTAATACGAATTTTAGTAAATAATTGTTACAACAAAGGGAAAAAGGAAATAAAATAATTATCTCTTTATTTCCTGAAAAATACAAAGAAGGCTACTTAATTGTGAATGCACTCCCATTTTCCATTCTTTCCACATTTCCGAGTGAAATAAAAGTATTTGCATGCCAGCCCATTGTGCTAGCATCTAAAGATCCTAGATTCTGTACGAAATTCGTGTTTTTTACTTTAGTTTGCATTTGCAAATTAACCATTAATGTGGCTTAAGAATGAACTAGATCCCAAGTGATTTAGCTTCATGATACATTATTAAACAGAGTTTTGGTGTTCAGTAAAGTAGGTACGTTACTTGTTATTGCATATTATATAGAATACTATTACTATTAGCTGACCCGGCGGACTTCGTACCGCTTTGACAGTTTCCATCATTGAGTTAAATATTATATCAATGGCGTGACAACAAAACAAACAAATCATTTTGTGTTGGAAAATTAAATTGTCGTTTTTAGTATTTCATATAATATATAGCCTATGTTACTCAGCGCTAATATAGCATTAATGGTGAAAGAATTTTTTTAATCGGTCCAGTAGTTTTGAGTTTATTCGTTGCAAACATACATACATACATACAAAAATACAAAGGTTTCCTCTTTATAATATTAGTATAGATGAGTATTATACCAAAAGAAAACTATGCGAAATGATAAAGGAGGTATATTTAGACCAAGATAAAATTTTAGAAAAAATCAACCAGCCTCGGGAAGCTCGAGCGGGAATGGAACTCACGACCTTTGGATAATCGGCCCAATGCTCTGACCGCTGAGCTACTGAGGCGGGTTGATTTTTCCTAGTAAAATTTTATCTTGTAACTATTAACTGTCCCACTGCTGGGCAAAGGCCTCCTTCATTGAAATCAAGTCATCGCTACAGATGAAAGGTAATGGCTTAATCACCACGCTTGCCAAATGCGGGTTGGTGATCACAAACCCGGGCAAACCAGGAATGGAACCTGGGACATTCGGGTTCGGGGAGCGCTCTGCCACTAGGCTACCGAGGTGTTTTCTAACAATTAAGAAAACATTCAACAGCTATCATCATCAGCTCATTTTATGTCCCCACTGCTGGGGCACGAGCCTTCCCTATGGATGTATAGGGAGAACGGGACATAAACCACTACGCGGGCCGAGTGCGGATTGCTGGTTGTTAACGACTACTAATGCAGCCTGGACCAACGGCTTTACGTGCCTTCCAAAGCACGGAGGAGCTCGAGATGATACATTTTTGGTCACCCATCCGATGATCGGCCTTTGCGAAACCGCAGCACTGCGCCATCCGAGCTCCTTAAAAAATAGTTAGTATGAAATCCTCTAAGATTAGTGTATTACTTTATGTATAAAAGTCACCATCTACAACCGAATATATTTCGCTTTTTTTTACTGGAGAGAATATGCTGATTGCCTCAGGCGGTATTTTCAACGTCATCGGACTTTTTTGGGGGCGGCAAGAAACTTCAAGGGTTTCACATCAACTCGTGTGAAACGGAACACCGTCAGAGGTTTTACACACGCACTAGCGTGTCCCATTACCCTATTAGATTGTCCGAGGGGTCCGGATCGGATCGGGACGGGAGCGTCATATTTCGCTGACTTACCAACGTAAAAATAATAAAATTAATTAGGTAGTTGACTGGTTAGTAAATAGAGAAACCTTTTATCAAATTGTCAAAACGATTTTTTTCATCAATATTGTCATCAGTATGGAAACTATGACGTCAAATAAAAAAATAAAAACTCGATAGATGGCGTTTTATTAAAGTCGAGCCGTAGGCTCCTATGTACGCATAGAGGCTGTAATAAATTGTGCAGTACCCAGAGTGAACTTTTGCTTGTCAACCAAAAAAATAAAAAATGAGTATTTTCATTTCAGGACCTATTCCTATTTTCCATAATTTTGTTTACGGTTTGACAGTTGAAAAAAGGCAATGGAATAAATATTACGCAGCCATACACGTGCTCTCCATGGACTCGCCTTTTACTAAGCGCCATCTATGAAGTCATTTGGAATGAATTTCTTTTTTTTTGGGGGGTCGGAAAACGCCCATTCAATTATTGATTGTTTGACAATAACTTTTTAGGTAAAAAATAATAATCAAATAAAAAATAAGTCAATTTTTAAAAGAAACGTTACTCGATTTCATTGATACCTTTAATGTTCTGGAATTTATTATTGTTGGCAACATCTCTATTATAGAGACTGCAATAAACCTCAACGATATAATCTGCTAAAACCATATGCTTTAACTAACTGATTAACCTGCGTTTAATTGTAAAGCCACAGTAAACCGCTAAACCGCTTTGCTACCACAATTTAAACTACATACTTACATCAACTTCTATCCCTTTCAAAATGTGTACGTGGCTAAAAAATTACAAATGAAATTATACAAAGTGTTTGCATACTCACCATACATCATCATCATTATCACCACCAGCTTAGATCACAGGCCCGATTAACCATCGGTGCCTTGACAGGGCACTGCCACAAAACAAATGCTTCACAGAATGGATCTATCAACAAATAGCTTATGTAGGGCATGTGGAGAGGAAACGGAGTCAATGCAGCACCTAATGTGTGACTGCCACTCTCTGGCTAGGAAAAGAAACCGGAGGACTTCAGGCTCTTCGCTCTTAAAGACGTTGCCAAATTTATGGCATCTTATGGTATACTACAATATTAATAAGCAACAGTCATAATCAATTCGAGCATCCATATAAACCAACCACAATATTACACTCACACGCACTTATACACATCGACACAACGCAATCGGATTCACACCTATTCTGTAAGTTATCATTCGACAAAATTTCATCTACTTACCCATTTTTTCTTTTTTGACTACCTACCTGCGTTCATGAATTATGTCTTATGACTTATGTTTAAGTAACATCTTCTGTACCTTGTGTTTAGTTAAATGCTGTTGAAACACGGTTGAATAAAAAAATAAATAAATAAATATCTTTACAGAGGAAGAAGAGTGAAAGGATTGGGTTGCACAGAAGATCCCGATGATTGTATTTAATTATATTATTTACTTTTAACCTCTGGTCAGTCTGAATACCAGACACAATAGAATTTCAATTGTTTGGCGCCGTGAATCTACGTTCCGACATACCAAGGGATAATAAGCTTATATTTTTCACACATGTACTAGTCGTTCATAAGTGCAGTTTAAGTATGCGTCTAAATATAAAAATAAAATCATTTCTCGTCTGGTCTGGTCTGGATAAGGATGCAGACTGTGTAGTAGGTGGATTCAAGCGGGCAGGCGGGCGCGTGAGTGACGTTTAAGGAAAATAGACAAGAATAAAATTAGGTACCTATAGACTGTACACAAATTAAACTTAAAGTAAGATAAAATGTTCAAAATGATTTTTAAAGCAAATTTTGTTGCGAACAAATTACAAAAACACAAATGTTGAAAAAATTTCCACGAGCAGGATTTGAACCTGCACCCTTCTGACATTCCGGGTCAGGTGCTCTTCCAATTGAGCTATCGTGTTTCTAACCAGCCCGCCGAAATTATTCAACACTTTTTACTTTGTAAGCCAAAGGCGCCCATTCAATGTCAACAACTACCGTCATTAACTTTTTTTTTTTTTTTAAAGTAAGATGTTCATTTTTTCACTCTTTTTTTATTTTTTGGATCAAACAATACAACAGCAATAATAGTGTATTCAAAAACTGGTAAACCATAAATAAATAAAATATAACCTGCTAAGTACATAGAGAGTCGAGGATGCATATCAACACCTTGTCACCTTTACGTAAATTTATATGAAATTGCAATATTTACTTATCATAGCAACAATACAAACAATAATATGACTGAAAAACGTCGCGAGTTTTTGTATTTTTTAAATGTCGTTTTAGGTATTTAATATTGAAAAGCAACGACATGCGTCTTTAGAATAAAGTAATTCTCATATTCTTTTAGGAAACTCCATTTTTCCAGTTCCTTTTCCATACTCCATTTGGGATTGCTCTCATTAAATAAGTTTATTTTTCTATTTCATAACTTTTTATGTATGGGAAGCTAATCACTGTGCCTATTTCGAGTTTTATTTGACATACGTACGTTAACTCTCTCTGTTTGTCACCAAGAGGCGTTGCTTCAATGCCAGTACAAATCCTTGTTTTCGTAAATGTGATCAAATGGTGTATTAAACTCCCACTAGGCACTCTGTACAATACAATATCCTTTACCGCCATCTATCGCACAGAGCCGGAACTACATACGTGAGTTGTAACGAAATGTAGTACAGATTTCATCCGTAAAAAGCGCCATCTACTCTTTTGACATCGCACTACTTGTTTCGCAAAAAAGCAGGCCTCGAGGCTTGCCTCGACTCGAGAAAACAATACTAATCAAGACGAATAAAGCTTTCGTACCAATATTAAGGTATGGCTTGGACTAATTTATATAGGACTGAAAATCTCTAGCTATTTTTGCCTTTTCAACGAATTTAAAAAGTTACATTAGGCACTACATTAAGGTCTAAAAAGGACACTACTTTAGGCTCTATGAATTTACAAGAGATCCTGAAAAGAAACACCAGTTAGGCAGACTACACTTACCTACTTACATTCTTGATTACTTAATTCGTCAACCTGTCATTCTGTCAACTGTTAACTGTCATTCTGTCAATCCACCGAACTGAAACTCAGTCAACCCGTCGATCCGGCAATATGGCAATTCGTTAATCTACCATACGGCAATCCGTCAAACTGTCAAACCGTCAATAACTCGACATTCCGTCAAACTGCCAATCTGAATAAAAATATAATATGAACTCTGTTGACGCAAGTATTGCTTTCTTCATAAGTTGTAATTTTTTGAACGGCAATCGGTGATCGAATCGCCATCTAGGTTTATGGCCTATTTTGGATGCATTTCCATGGTAGGTAGGCATTACAGTATGGCGATTGTTATTTCTTATATTATTAGTCCATGGTTATGGCTTTTACCCTTACCAACGCTTTGTTTTCGAGTCATAGCTTTGCTTGATAAGGTGGTTACCAATAAACTTAACACATTCACCATTTTCATGTATCCGTGATCCTTGATTTTTTTTCTTGATTTTCAAAATTGGTTTCGACTGGTGCAGAAAAAAAATCAAAACAACCATAGTACTTTAAAATGTCATGCCAGTCAACTAACCTATTATTCTTTGAAACAAGGCCAATGGTAGACAGGGCTTCAATTGCATGGGTCGCCGGGAGATATACTAAGTATCATATCATGTGTGAGGGGGGATCTTGTAATGGATTAATATACTAGCTTTACCTCGGTATATGCTCGGTAACAATATTAAAAGTAACTAAAATATTCCATGCAAATACAACAAGAGCTTATAATTATCCTATGTACTTTAATAACTACAAAGGTAGGTTTGTAGTAGAGTTGGTTATTAAAATATGCCGATATACATATTTACAGAGAAGCAGAAATTTACTCTTTGTTTTCAATGGGAATCTTTCTTTAGCTACTAAATAATTTTAGTAATTAAATATGATTAGACCTGTGTAAAAAGAAACTTATTTTTTGAGTGTTTAAAAACAAGAGTTTTAAGACTTTCTTCTTAGATTCTCTGATTACAATGGAAAATTATAGGTACTTGACTGGTCTGGGCAGTGGGTAGGGATAGCTCCCTATAGAAAGTGAGAACAGTAAAACTGTTATTCAACAAATACATTGATATCAAGAAGACTTAAAAAAACAAGTGTACTGAGTACTGGGTAAACGGCGAGAATACAGTTGAAAGGGAAAATCGAGACAAAACATTGAAAAGAGACATTGAATCGAGACAAAAGATTTGCTATCAATATAGATATCTGGCTAGTTTAATATAATAAATTCCAATGCTTTATTGTTTTGTGTCACATAATAGAAAGACCTGCTTGAGTGGGATGCGATTGTTTCATGAAGCATATTGTTTATATTTTAGTGTTATTTTCACTGTGATCAAGTAAATAGACCTTTTAGAGTATTCGACAAGATTGACAGATGTACATACTCATTTTGTGACAAGATTTTTATTTAATATTTGTGAAAGGGTTATTCTGCTAATATATTATGTAATATTTTACTTTCTTGCTTTGATTGTTTGTTTAAACAGTGTGTGAGTAAGTACATAATTAGATAAATTTGGTACAATAATAGGTACATTGTTTTGTCGTATTTGATTATGAATGAATATTGTTATTGAAGTAGATTTTTTGGCACTTACACCTACATTTACACAATATCTGTATTCAACTGTTATTATATATTTAAGCTATTAATACGAGTATTTTATTTATTTAGAAAGACGCAATAATTAGTCTTATAGCTAACCTGAATATTGACATTTAACTTACGTTTTAAACTTCCTTTTAACGTGAACTTTAATCAAACGTAATTACATTGTTTTACACTTAAAACATTAAAACATACGGAAAACTTCATTCGGCATAAAGCTATCTATCTGACATTGCACGTCATCGGTACGAACGTCGTGTAAACAAAAAAAATTACAGATTTCGCAGTCCCCGCAAGAATCGGAGCATTGAAAATGAATACAACAATTTACGAAAGATTTAGAAAAAGAAGCTACATCACTTTTTATATACTACGGAAATACCGGTTTTACTACAATACCAAATCTAAAGGGACCACCTACAGGTCACAATTATTAACCGATTTTCAAAATTTTTCGCCATTGTGTAGCTAAACTAATACCCTAGGACCCTTTTTCTAATTTTTTCTTAAGTCGGTTTTTTTTAAATTTTACAATTTAGTATACAAACACCGCCCAAAAAACCTGATTTTTTTTTACATTTTTCAAAATTCCATAAAAGGTTTCCATCCGATTTTCAAAATTCAAACGCTCACACGTGTCTTGATAAATTCCTCAACTCTTGGTACTATTTTCATTTCGATTCTCCCTAAATCGTCGGAGCTGTGGCCAAAATACGTCTCAGGCGATTTGCATCTGATAACCATTTTCAATGGTAAAATAAGACATCAATAGGTACAGCCACAATAAAATTCGCTATTATTGGCAGACTGAACCCTATTTTAGAACCGGCCCTTCTGTCTCAATGCGGAGAGCAATGAGACAGAAGGGCCGCTGTGGAGCACTATCAAAGATGTTCGAGTGTTATCTGTTTGAATTCACAATGTAAACATCATATTATTATATTGCCTTGATTATGTCATATGCTCAGTAATGTCTATTGATTATATTAGTAGGTGAAGGTGTTAAAGTTATGGCAGCATAATTGGTTCAGTTGCAAGGATATTTATCTGGAAGAACCTAGTGCATAATAGTGCATGTATGTGAACTGGTAAGTGTCATTTGTTACTTTTTACTTATATTATCATCATCATCATCAGCTCATTTTATGTCCCCACTACTGGGGACGAGCCTTCCCTATGGATGGATAGGGGGAACGGGCCATAAACCACCACGCGGGCCCAGTGCGGATTGGTGGTTATTAACGACTGCTAATGCAGCCGGGACCAACGGCTTTACGTGCCTTCCGAAGCACGGAGGAGCTCGAAATGATACATTTTTGGTCACCCATCCGATGACCGGCCTTTGCGAAAGTTGCTTAACCTTGTATATTTGATAATAATTGTTGTTTATGATTCACAACTTCTTTTTAATTGACCAAGTAGGTAGGTAGGTATACTTTGATTTCATTCTTTATCGAATGCTCTTGGCTTTTATCTCACCTGCAAGCGACGACGATACGGTCGAAGGTAAGAGCGTTCTTCACCCTGATTCCCATTCACTGATGAACTAATTCCTATACAGACTTGGTAATGAGAAATCGTTCTCAACCATCTGCTGACTCCGTGCAGATTGGTTTGTAACAGTAGGTAACCGTCAAAAACATTCATAAATATTCGTGCCAAACGACTAAGAGATCTAGTAACTTAAAATGCCGACCCTTAAGAAATCTTCGGGTTCGATCAGCGCAACGGTTTGAGGGACCACCAAATTTCTTGCTGCCCTTTATTTTAAGCCTCTCATTCAACCCACGCATAACGATGCATAGGCCGGGTTTGTAATCACCAACCCGCAATTGCAAAGACGCAATACTGATAAGTGATAAAGCAATCACTGATCCAATGTAGTCATGACTCGATTTCAACGATAAAGCACCTTTCCCAGCTGTGGACACACACTAGAGGCATTGCCAGGAAAGTACTTAGTAACTTACACCACATCGCGGTAAACAGGCCTGCCATCTCTTGATAATAGTTGGAACTAACTATCAAAATTTAAGCATTTTCTTCCTTGATACTTTTTACAAACATTATAGAAACCATATGGTAAGTATTTTGTGTTATATACTGGTCTGATAGCTCCTAAGTGATAAAACAAGAAATAAAAGCAATAGATAAAATAGATTAAATTTGTTAAAAATATTTATTTATGAGGGCAAAAGTAATAATGAGTTCAAAGTAGATATACTAGATGGCGCTGTAAAATAATTAATTCAGACGTACGAGTAAGTCTGGTTGATTATTTTGTGGTAAAACCTACTAATTAAATAATCTCCAGAAAAAACATAATTATTCAAAAATTGCTGTTTAAAAGTATTATGCTAATAAAAAGTAATAGTTTGTATAAAATATGTATTACCTACTATATACATCCTAATATTGACTCTGAGAAAATAAGCATAATATACACAATCTTAAAGCAACAGTTTGCTCATATACGAGTAACGAGGTATGTACCCACTTATAAGTCTGCATCTTGTTCAGTTACAAAGTATGCAGCAGTTTAAATTGGCACTTACTTAACCCCCTATGCATACGACTGACAACAACCACAGCCATACATCTAATCAAACTTCAATAAGTACCTATCGTCTGATGATTAAAATAACCTTGGACACAAACAATTGGCCCATCAAGCAGTCAGCCAAGAATAAGCAATGAGAGAACCGCTTCGTCGCGTTTGAATATGAACGAAAACTCTTTTATTGGCAATGTAACACAAAATAATGTGCAACAATTAAAAAGGAAAACTTTAATTCTGGCAGCATGATACGTTCCAAAAACAAAATTGAGTGTTAATGTTTTTTATATTGAGTTATCCCGCGATTATTTGTGGCGCTTCGCTTTTGTTTTAGTTTTCGTTAAAATAAATTCAATTGTGCATTGTGTTCGTCAGTTGACGAAAGGATGCGGTTGTTTTTTTTTTAATTGTGATACTTATTGATTTATTAATTTATTCGTCACTGCATTTGTGTACATGTACACATACATTCGCCAAAATTAAACAATTAAAGGGTAAGGTAAATTAATTTTACATCCGTTAAGAGATATTTTTGCTTATTTTAAAATATTAGTTTTATGTGATAGATAAATCGAGTAAATTTTATATAATTATAAAGCTTTTTGTACACATTTATACACAAACCAAATAAAATCTATTGGCATTATAAAATAATACTTAACTTAACGTCAGATGTTTCCTTAAATAGGTGTAACAGTTTACTATTTTATCTACTTACGGTGAAATCAATGTTTTTTTTTTGTGAAATAAAATCCGTTCAATCTGTAGAGTCATCAAATATATTAATAATTTATATAATATTCACTATGGCTTACTATTTTTGTAATTGAAAATTGTGTTGTAACATCGTTGAAAAGCCAAATAAATAAATAAATCTATGGGGTAAGTCTGGAAAGTCTGAACTATAATATAGGTACGATGGAATAAGTTTCTATACCTACATAGTTTATATACCTACCGTACCTTAATTGTACTATGTAGCCTACCTACTGTGCCATAATGGAGCATTTATTTTCTTTGTGTAAATCATCATCACAATAACAAAATAAAGTCTTAAAACGTTTAAAAAGAATGATCTTTTTCACCTCTGTTATCACGATATAAAAGTGTGTAAATGTGACACTATTAAAAGAGTTCGTCTTTCTTTATATAAAACGTTACAATTGTGAAATCTTGCCATCGTACAGCATCGCTTTATTTTGAATTCCCACATAGTTCCCGTTCTTGCCGCCATATTTTTTGTGTATCTTGAACCGTTTTCACGGCGCACGCAACGGAAGGCTTCAAAGATGAAATAATTTCTCCCGTTTTTTTACACATTTACCACTATATCTTTGCTCCTGTTGGTCGTAGCGTGATGTTATATAGCCTATAGCCTTCCTCGATAACTGGACTATCCAACACAAAAAGAATTATTCAATTCGAACCAGTAGTTTCGGAGATTAGCGCATTCAAACAAACAAACAAACAAACAAACAAACAAACAAACTCTTCAGCTTTATAATATTTTATTATTATTATTTTGAATAGGTTTTGAAAAATATATTGTTGGAGTATCGCTAAAATATAATCAACAATTCTACTCATTTTTTGGTGACATGATAATAATCAGTTTATAAACTTCCCACTAGTGGGCTTTGGGCCTTCCCAGCCTTCTCACATTAAAAAAATTGCACGTAGTAAATAATATGGCTTAAATTATTATATTATTATTATTGCGCTATTAACACATTAAATAATAGTCCGGTTTACCAACCCAGAAGAAAATACGCTTCTGTTAGGCATGGGTTCACGTCAGTACCTACTAATGACTCAGTACTGTGTATCTTATCTTATCTAGTCTAACGGAGCTATGGGGATTGAACCAGCTCTAGCTTTGAACCAGCATCTATTACCCACCATACTGTCCCAATGCGGGTTATTGGGTTCTATCAACTGCCAATATTATCGTCAACAACTACTGGGCATGACGTATCTTCCTATCACGCAATTATGTGATTTATTTCTTTATTCTTTACTTGCTGACCCGGCGGACTTCGTACCGCATTTCTATTTTTTTTAAATATAGCTTATATACAAAAATACAAAGCTTTCCTCTTTATAATATTATTAGTATACATTTATATATTTCTTTATTCTTTCGTAACTTCATTTAGAAACAGTTCAAGCGATTAAAACTATCTGTGAAGTTATATTTTTATGACCAGGTCAAGCTGAGCACCTATTTATTTGATAAAAGTGCATTGTACGATCGTTGATCTTTCTTCTATAAGTAAACAATTTGTAGAGCATCCGTTACTTTACAATATGTTAACTTAATCTATACTAATATGTATGTATGTATGTTTGCAACGAATAAACTCAAAAACTACTGAACCGATTTTAAAAATTCTTTCACCGTTAGAATGCTACATTAGCGCTGAGTAACATAGGCTATATTAAAAAAACGACAATTTAATTTTCTAATACAAAATGATTTGTTTGTTATGTTGTCATGGAAACCATGGATATATATTTAACTCAATGATGGAAACTGTCAAAGCGGTACCAAGTCCGCCCCGGGTCAGCTAGTTGTAAATGTTGAGGTAGTTCAGCTCATTTTTAAGTCGTTGCTGCTGTGGCACGGGCCTCAGAGAGAAAAGGGTGCCTAGTATGAATTTTGTTTACTATCCATATTCATTCGATTACGTTTACGTAAACGAAACGTAGTATGGCATTGAAGCAGCGCCTCCTGGCGTCATATGAGAAGAGTTAAAATGTTGCCATACAAATTTCTCGTTTTCGAATGAAACTCGCACTTGGCACCCAGGTCATAAAGCACCATGCGAGCCCAGGTAGATTTGTGGATATCAACGACTGCTAATGCAGCTTTACATCAGCTTTACGTGCCTTCCAAAGCACAGAGGAATTGAAGATGATAAAATGTTGGTCACCCTTTCGATAACCGGCCTTTGCGAAAGTTTCTTAATTTCAGAAATTATTTTTTATGTAAATTAACTTGCATTTTGGGCTTAGAAATACAAAATTACTGATTTTAATATTTATACGTGCACTCAATGTTTACTTGATAGCTAGCGCCATCTGCCTTGAAGTTATTAATAAAATAAAATAAACTTTTCTTGTGGGTACGTATATTGATCATTCATTAAACACATTTCTTGCGTTTTCGCTGAAATCGTACGAATGCTTCGCACATTTTTAACTAAAGACAAAGATCAATGATCGTTTAATGCGCTTTTCTTTGAACAGCGATACGATAGCAGTGAACATTGGCATTATATATTTATAGTGAGGCACGTGGCGGATATTTATAGGTGGAACTAATCACGAGTTTCTTGTATAGGTGTCTGTGTAGACTGTGATGAGGAACTGCGTGCCTATGTGGACATCTATCATGATAACGCAATGGTATATTCTTCGGGCGTGATCCACGATTATGCGGACCGTGTTTAACCGTGACTGGAGACAATATCCCTTTGGACAACGCCGATGTTTCAATTTCAATGAGAATTAATGGAGACCTTTTATAGGTCGTGTAAGCATTTAATTATGGTGTTTATATGTATAAAATACGATAATAACTAAATCCTGAATCCATGCGAAATTTTTCAATATCGAAAATGTTGTCTGTTGTTTTAAAAACTGATTTTTTTAATAATATATTTTTTTATTTAAAGGGTTTATAACGGTAATTAACGCAAACTACTTTGTGAAAATATATTATTTTAAAGTTGCATAAAAAGCAATATAAAGTTAAAAAATAATAATTGAGAAACATCAAAATATAAAACTTTAAAAAACAAATTTAATAGGTTTATTGTATACGGCGTATCCCGATTCAGAAGTCGTTTTGAAAGTTAAAGTTATTCTTAAGACAAGGCAAGGAATTTATTTAATGTATCTGTTTTACAATTCATTTCCTTAGCACTAACACTTTTAACCCTTACATGCGTATAATTGTATAAAAACAACATACCAATGAAACGTTCGGATATAAAACTTTTTTTTTTCATTGCGTCAAAAACTGTTACAAAACTATTTTATAGGTTTCGTATTTACTTACTTGCAGTTATTGCATGCATATAATTGTTAGAACAGTATCGTCGGTATGAAGACAAACGGAGTATATTTCGGTCAGCAAATTGTCATATAGAAACGTTGGCACGAATCCAACCAATGACTTCCTTATCATTTTTGATAAATTGTAGTTAGCTTACGTAACAGGTTATCTAACCACCGCCTGCTTGATTAATTCAATAAAAATAAGTACTTAAATAGAAAATTTCATAAAACGTTGCCAAGAAAAGTCTTGACAACGTTTTATGTAATTTTCTATCTCAAGCTAAAGAGCTTGTCTACTTTGCAAACTGTTTAACTATATAGAAATAAGTAAGTTCTGTTTTTTTGGGCATTACTAGCAAAACCGAGTTTATCGATAAGTACCTGTACAGTACACAGTGCCTATATTTTCTTAGTGTCTCTCGGTAATCATCGTATTTGCGAATGCAATCGAATATTAATAAGTCCATTATTTATTAGATTCATTCAAAAGATCATGTTAAAATAATTTGAATTCAGAACAACGTACTTTATAGTTGCTTTGTTTTAGATTTTTCTGTAAACTATATAAAGCTGTAAAATAATAAATCGTAAATCAATTACGTATGACGCAATAGTACTTCCCTTCATTTTAAATTAATTGAATATTAAGTGGACGTCTTTTGGCTGAGATGATGATGATGATGATGATGATGAATATTAAGTAAAATGAGTAGTAGCAACTCTATAATTGATAGAAATCCGACGACAGTCAAAACACGAAGTTTGCCGGGAGACATTAAAAAAGTAGATGCACTGCACTAGGGTTGATGAAAGAAACAAATGCTGCCTGCATTTTACATTTCAACATAGATACAAGTATTAGACATAGAAGACATGCACTAACTGCGCATGTCATCGGTTATGTCACTGAACTCTATACGGCACTCCAGTACGATGTGCCAGTACTGCATAACACAGTTCTAAGCATTTCAAATCCTTTTAATACCTTACCATAATGCTTACAATTTAATAAACTATTTATAGAATTTTAATACAACTAAGTGAATGAAAGGCAAATCGATGAATGCGCGCGCATACTAAGGCATGGCTTCCTGACTCCGCCCTGAAATGGCACGGTCGATATTGGTACAGCTAGTTTAGCCTTATTAGGTCTTTTTACAACATTTCGTTTGTGTAAATTTGCAATAGATGACGTGGCAGACGAAATTTTAAGTGAATTCAGTCGGAAACTATTGACAAAGAACCTTTTTTAAGATCGTTATGGTATTTGCATTGTATTGCATGGATGAAAAGGAGGTCAAATGAAAGAATCCGTGTAGGCTGTTTCAGTTTATAAAGTAGTCAAATGCGATACAATATTGAGAGTGAATACAAAAATAAACCTAACTAATAAAAACAAACAGAATTCACCAGAGAAAACGAAAAATACAACTGAACAATGCAAACCTAAACTACAACCTCTATTCTACACCAAACCAAAATTGCAATTATTCTACTCAGTGTCAAAACAAAACAAATAAGCCGGTAGAAGATTCAGTAAACCAGATCAGAAGATCTGGGCCGCAGTGTCCGTTTCCCCTTGTAATGGAGAGAGGTGAACGCTTTTCAGAATACTTGTTCGCGAAGATGGGCCCTGGAGACGGTGGGCCGAAAACCTCTGAAGACCGGACGGCCCCCTTCGAGCCGACCGGCGTCAGAAAATGGTTCGTCGACAACACTATGCTCGTGATAACTCTGTGTGGTGTGCTTACAGGTGTCGGCGTGGGTAAGTGTAACGATAGTATTGCTCTACACTTTGGTAGAAAGTTATAAAAACTGTATGTCTTTCTGTCTGTATTCTGTCTGAATGTCTCTGTAAGCTTTGTTTGGAAGAGATATAATAATGACAGATGTAATTAACCTGAAATTGTTTTAAGAAATGTATGGTACCTTTCTCAACTTAGCAGAATGTAGGTTGCTTTTTAAGACTAGATAATTATAATGGACATTAATTAGAAATCGAAAAGTTAAAAAATTAAACCGTAATAATTTTGATTATCTTTAAAAAAGTTTTATTTTCACAAATCATTACCGTTTAAGTAACATAAATGTTTCTAAGTTTGACAGTAACTAAACAGAAAAATATTAAAGTTAATTTTCCATGTTAAGAACATCACTCAAACGCAAGGACTTCTTTGTGTATTCTATAAGAAAAACACAACAAAAAACATGGTAATAATCCCGTTAATAATATTTATTCTAACTATAAGAAATTGTCTCTCAAAGAAGGAAGCAATCCATGTTACTCTAATAATTTCGATTATTTCAGGTTTCGGTCTTCGGCCCTGCCATCTTGGCCAAGATGCGCTTATGATTATATCATATCCTGGCGAATTATTCATGAGACTGCTGAAGCTAATGATATTGCCTTTAATAATCGCGAGTCTGATAGCCGGCTCCGCAAGTTTAAATGCTAAAATGAGTGGAAAGATTGCAGTCAGGACATTGTTATATTTTATTCTAACATCGATGTTCAATGCATCTCTTGGAATTCTCATAGCGACACTGATACATCCAGGGAAACCAGACTTGAGAGATGTCGTTATTGGTGTATCCGTTGGCAGAAAAGAGCACAGTATTTTGGACAGTCTTTTAGATATTGGACGGTAAGTTTCAAAATGTCAATTTTTTGGAATCATGAAGTATTAGAGTGCTTATTAAAAGAATGTAAAGTACTTAATCGAGAAAAAATATATCTTGTTACTTTTTTATTAAGATACTATGTGGCAGCACCCATCATCTCACATGGTGGAAGTGCATTTCAACCGGAACCTAAACCACCGAAGAGCTGTACTCTTTCTTTATAACTATCAGAAATAAAATGCTATTAACATTTATGTTATGGCGATATAAGATTGTGAAAACCAGCTAGGCGGACTAAGATCAAGCGTTACCACTATCGACTCTGGTAGGTACCTATGGATCTGAGTGTAGTGGCTTAACTACTAAAACAGAGGCGATTCAAAGATTTTCTTGTGTCATCATCATCTCAGCCAAAAAGATGTCCACTGCTGGACAAAGGCCTCCCTCAAGGATAAATAATTTTGAGGGGAATTTGTCATAATCGCCACGCTTGGCAGGCGGGTTGGCGATCGCAGTAAGGTGAGAATAATCACAGAGAGACGCTGCTGCCCATCCTCTGGAATGGTCCCATAGTCGCCTTCTACAACACCCACGGGAAGAGATGGGGTGGTGCAATTCTTTACCCCTGGCACCACACGGGGAATTTTTTTTCTTGTGTGATGTCAGCAAATATAGCAAAGCTGCACGATACGACGACCTAAAATTTAATTCAAAATATTTCTCGATTCCAGGAACTTGTTTCCGGACAACATAGTTCAGGCTGCCTTCCAACAAGCGCACACTATGTATGCTGAACCACCCACACCCTTGTTTGCTCCAAATGCAACCGGCGACGACTCTCCACCAGCTTTGGTACGCGTCATATCTTACAGGTCAGCAACAACTATTTCTATTTCATCATTTTCTTGCACTTAGAAACAAACTATTTGATGTTCTTTATGTGGGTCATTCATTGCTTACAAACTATTCTAAAACATCATTAGCCATATCTCGATGACATGATTTTAACCATTGTCTTACTTTCCTAACGTCATAATCAGACTACAGACACTATTGAGATCTTTTTGAGGTAGCAGACTTTAGGTCCAGGTTTAGGTAGATTTTTTGACAACCAAATAACCATTACGATTGCCAGCATCACGTGACCCTTTAAAAAGCTATTTGTTTTTATAGCAATAACTGGGATTATAAACAGGACAAAATGTACTTCTTCGTGCAGTACAGTTTATTTTGGTCCCACAAGTTATATAGACTGTGGTAGTACTAAATAGTCGTTCTCCCAACAAGAAACTTAAATTGGATGTCTACTTGAGTTAAGTGAATGAATGTATCCGTGGGGTAAGGAAAGGATACGGGTCGGCGACTACGAAGCAATTTTTTTATCAATTTTATTTATAGTTACCTTATACTAGATGAGATATTGTAAGTCGGTATTAACATAGATACCATACAACTTCTTTTATTGCCTTTGTATTAGTTTTGTACTTATTGATCTTAATCGATGGCTCTACAGATAGACACGTGAATAGCTTGATACGCCGCTATTTACATACATAAATTGAGAATATGAGTAGTATTGAGTATGAGTGTTGAAAATATAATAAAATTTATTTTATTACGTTTCCATTAGTTTTGTAGATTGGCTCTGACATTGATATTAATAGCAGCTAGTGTATTTGACCCATGGCTCTACACCCAAAAGTATGTATTTATGTCCTAATTAATAATCTTAAATATTAAGTACCTATATAAATACTTATACGTGATGAAGTTAGAGGAGCTCGATGGCGCAGTGGTTAACGCGCCCGGTCTGCGAGTGCTGAGGTTAAGCAACTTTCGCAAAGGCCGGTCATCGGATGGGTGACCAAAACTTTATAATCTCGAGCTCCTCCGTGCTTCGGAAGGCACGTAAAGCCGTGGGTCCCGGCTGCATTAGCAGTCGTTAACAACCATCAACCCGCACTGGGCCCGCGTGGTGGTTTATGTCCCGTTCTCCCTATCCATCCATAGGGAAGGCTCGTGCCCCAGCAGTGGGGACAAAAATGAGCTGATGATGAATGATGATGATGATGATGAAGTTATATTAAATGAAAATTATATGATGAAAAAATATGAAGAAATTTAAGACATATTTATATATTTATATGTATAAATACATTTAAATACATTTATATGTGTACAACAATTGAATACCTATAAATAATTATATTGTATTGTTATGATTAGTATTATTAGTTGTATTGTTATTTCGGTAAATTCATGTTTGATGACATTGATTCATGTTATACTTTTTTGCTTTCATTTGTTTTTGCCTTATTTTTTTTCTTTCCCCTCTCATCTTCTGAGTTAAATAATAATAGGTGCTTGCGGTCAATAAATGTTTGTTTCTGTTTCTGTTTCTGTTTATGCTAGACCTTTCTCGAGAATTCTATTCTAGAATATCACGAGTAAAAAGTTACATCAACTACGTTCGTATAACTATGTTTTATAGAAATCTACTTCTTATGACGATAAAGCAGTAATGTGGGCAGCTGTTGTCAATCGCTATGACAAAATATTTGAAATTTCTTATAAAAGGGGGATAGGGATTAGACCGCATCTGGGCAAAGCCCAAATTCCCTAATTTTATTTATTAATAAACTTTATCTGCATTATTGTTTTCAGATCAGGCACCAACACTTTAGGCTTGGTATTCTTTTGCTTGGTGTTCGGAAGTCTCCTTGGCACCTTAGGGCCCAAAGGCAAGGTTGTGATCGACTTCTTCCAAGCCATCTTCGAGGTGGTCATGAAAATGGTGTCTGGAGTCATGTGGATGACTCCTGTCGGCGTCAGCAGTGTTATCGCTGGAAAGATTTTGGGAGTCAGTAATGTTGGTAAGTGAAGTGTATACTGTATTTAATTTAACCCTCTATGAAAAGCTTTATGATTCTTGTATGATAGTTTATGATCATCAAAGAAGACTAGTCATAAATTGATGAATAGCAATAGTTTTTGGGATTTTAAATGCCTATTCGATATTTCGGAACACGCCACAATCACGGATGTTACTAAAGTTACTGGCTGTTGGATATTTATGAGTAGTTAAAGCCTACCCTTCGTCTTATTATCATTTTGTACTTGACACTCTTACCACTGTTTCCAAAATTTCTTTTTTTTTTAAATTTAAGAGACAACAAAAACTTCTTTTATAATCCCTTCAATTTACATAATTAGTAATACTCGTGCGTGAAGAGAAAACTGCGTGCTCCTTTTTAAGCACATTGCGCATACGCAGGAGTGTTTAGTATGTTTAGTAATGTAAACATATTATAAATATTGTATATTTTGTGTACTACGGTCGAAATTCGACCCCTGGGCGACCACTAGAAAATAACAATACTCAAATTTATAACATTGTCATTAAAGAACTTCTTTCTTTTCAGGGCAAGTAATGTCTCAGCTAGCTTGGTTCATAGCCACTATCGCCATCGGCGTGTTCTTCTACCAGTTGATCGTGATGCAACTCATTTACTTCATAGTGCTGAAAAGGAACCCTTACAAGTTCTACTGGGGACTGTCTCACGCGATGTTGACGGCCTCTGCTACTGCTTCTACGTAAGCATAATTATTAAACTATTTTGTCTGTTGCATTATCATCATCTGTATAAGTACCACTTATAATGTCTTGTCCTGACTGACTGATTTATCAACGCTAAGCTGGAACTGCTGAAGCTAATTAGATGAAATTTGGACAGTAGGTTAATTGTGTGATGGAACCAGGGGGGTAACCACGAGCTTTTATAGCAGTACTATTGCAGTTGTGAAAACGAGACTCGTGTAGCGGCGAATATACTCGCGTCTCTTTTCCACAACTGCAATGCCTAATACTGCTATAAGAGCTCATAGTGAGGGGGCAGCCACTAAGAAAGGGTTTAACGGAAATCAAATAAGGGGTGAAAGTTTGTATGAAAGTCCGTTAGTGAAGTAAAATTCATGAAAAATGGTATTTGACTTTTTGAAAGAAATTAAGAATGACTTGTCATTGATACAGTTAGGTACTAATTTGATAAGACCAAATGAATTCAAGCCATTTCGATCGTCATCGACCATCACTTAAAATTCAAAACTACTTAGCTGATAGCTATAAAAACATCATACACAAAGTTTTCCTAGTTATCAGAATATGGTTTATGGAGAATATTTTCTCAAAGAATATTGAAATATTAGTAGGTATTTGCAGAACATTCATTTTTTGCATAAATAACAGCCCCTCAACCGTCTAACTGTCTCGCTTTCGATCGCTTTGAAGCCTTCTAATATAATATCGAAAGCATAGCCTATAGCTTTCGATATTGCTTTCATATTCCTTTCGAAATGACAAGATGACGCCTCCTCCTCGCCTCGCCTTCAAAGCGATCGAAAGCGAGAGAGTTAGGCGGTCGGCCCCCAGGTTTGACGCAGTCTCCATCATTTTGACCGTATTTCCATAGTAGTAAAAATTGTGTCACTTGTATCATTAGCTTTATATATTTTCTTTTTATTTAGTTCGTTCTTTATATTTTCAGTGCTGCAGCTTTACCAGTGACATTCCGAGCAATGGAAGGTCCACTACGCATCGACCCTCGCATCACGCGGTTCGTCCTGCCCATCGGTTGCAACATCAACATGGACGGAACTGCCTTGTTCCTCGCTGCAGCCAGTGTCTTCATTTGCCAGATGAACAACATCACATTGGGATTTGCTCAGCTGGCTACTATTTTGTGAGTATGAATTAAAAATTATGAATTAATTATTATTATTAATTGCTTGCGTTATTTTTACAGTCATACTCTAAATGGAAAAGCAAAAAATTCAAATTACATTGTAGTGTATTACAGTTCAATGTGTGGTGTTACTTACAAATCGCCTCGTTTATGATCTTTATCAAATGCCATACACTTATAAATTAATAGGTAGGTAGGTATCCCTTGTTTCATA
This sequence comes from Eudonia mercurella, assembly GCA_963082485.1. Classification (NCBI taxonomy): domain Eukaryota; kingdom Metazoa; phylum Arthropoda; class Insecta; order Lepidoptera; family Crambidae; genus Eudonia; species Eudonia mercurella. Next base: position 18,219,697 of record OY720032.1, read on the forward strand.
GAACGGCATCAACTTAATTGGAGATAATTTGTTTCGCTGTTCTCAGTATTTGACTACGCAGATTAATTTTACGCCCATGATTCATATTCAATTTATTGTCAACCATTTGTAATGCAGAGTAATTCAAGATGTAATACAATTTGTTACTATAGAGTAAGAGTTCTCAAATGATCCTTGTGAGATGAGTTCTTTTCAATGATTATTAAAGACTAGTCCAGTTCACCATGCTTTGAAAGCACCACGCTGTCAAAGAAAACATTACTTTCGATATTGAATTAAAATTTTTAAAGTTCAAATCGTATTGAATTTAATTACTTAGATTAAATCGACTTCATAGAGACAGTGAAATTGAATTCTGTGGAGGTTTGTGAATAACTCAATACTTTCGTCGTACGACCTTGCATCGAGCAGACGTATTGTTGTGCCTCTTTCCATATTAAATAGCAAAAAGCGGTAAAAAGTTTTTGGTTGCGCCGGAAAATCGCACCAGCTGGTGAATACTAACTGTGCCTTAAAAGTGTGTAAAAATCGCAGACTTTTTCAAGTGATAAAGTGCATTAATAACAAAAATTCTGTTAAAAACTGTGAGTACTTTGATAGTGAAAGCTGTGTTTTATAAACTTTTTCCAAACTGACCGCCATCGACAATGATATAGACACTAGAACTTTGTAACGCCGGAATATACTACTAGTTTCGCTGTTTCATCTAATGTCGACTTGGCTGAACGGCTTGCGTCTGTCTTAACACACCAAAGATCAAGAGATCAAATCCAACTACTGTTTTTTTTATTTATTATTATTTTTTTTATTTTTTTTGTTTTATTGTCATTATTTTGTTTGTTTTTGTTGTATTTTTTAACAATTTCATATTGATATAAAAATACAGAGAAAAGGAAATAAAAAGGCAAAGAATCAGAATGGCACAATGTAACGCCTGTAAAAATGACTTGGAACAAAACACTTTTTTGCAATGCCGAATATGCAAACAAAGGTATCACCACATGTGCCTCAACATCAATACGGCGCAGTTTACGTCGCTCTCGAAGGAATACCGTTCTTCGTGGGTCTGTCCGTCTTGTAGTAATGTAACGCGACGCACTAAGACTAACTGCAACACTCCAGTGAGGTCAACTCAGGTCCCGTCGCAAATGGAGTCTTTTAATATGTCATGCGATAACGTCGAACTTAACACTAATAATGTGTCAGAATATAGCAGCAAAACAAGTGAGACCTTGACATTAGAAAATATAAGCCGCTTGCTAGACACCAAACTGGAATCATCATTCCAAGCTTTTGCTAATAGCTTTCGTTCGACACTCAAACAGGACATCATTGATATCGTGCACAAAGAAATGGCTCCAGCGATCCAAAAAGTCAAAGACGAATTCACAATCACTACGCCACTTTGACGACCTCCTTGGTCGAGTGGCTTGCGCACCGGTTTTCATGGTGTCGCCATCTCTGAGGTCCCGGGTTCGATCCCCGGTCGGATCAATTTAGAAATACCTGTTTTTCTAAATTGTTTCGGGTCTGGGTGTTTCCTATGTATAATAAGTATGTATTTTAAGTATATTAAGTATGTTTATCCGTTGTCTAGTTAACCATATAACGAGTTTCTTAAGGAAGCTTTTCTTGGGGCTAGATAATTGGTGTGAGTGTGGGAAACATTTTACATTTTTTTTTTTTACTACGGATTTTATTTGTGATGAGCAGAGAAACCTTAAAGTAGAGATGGATAGTAAGGATAAAGTCATCAAAAAGTTAGAGGCGGAAAACATTAAACTGCAAGCATCTATTAACAATATAGAGGAAAAACTAGCGGTAATTGAAAAAACTTCACGCGCCTGCAATGTAGAATTGCAAGCTGTACCGGAAACAAATAATGAAAACGTACTGGCCTTGTTTAAAAAGCTTTGCAGCGTGCTTAATGTGCCTATCGATGACTCCTCCATACGCTGTTGTCACCGTGTGGCTAGAATGGATAAAACCTTCAAGCGACCACGCAATGTCTTGGTATCTTTATCTTCCACTTACCAACGCGATCAAATTTTATCCGCGGCATACCGTTTCAACAAGCTTCATCGTAACGATCCCCTTGGCTCTACTCATTTGGGAATGAGCGGCGAGCATCGGAGAATCTTTGTGACTGAACATCTATCGCCGTCTATGAAGTCCTTGTATGCCGAGACTCGAAGATTAGCAAGGGAATGTAATTTTAAGTACGTTTGGGTGCGGTACGGAAAGGTCTTTGTAAGACGGGATGATTCTTCTAGCGCCATACATATTAAAAATACTGAATCACTTCAAAAAAATTGTCGTAATTAAATTAACTTTCTCTGTTTTTTTTTTTTTTTCTTTCTCTTTTTATATAGGTTATTTGCAATTAGTGTTATTTTATTTGCTTTTTTTAATGATAGAAATCTTTTATCAGAATGTCAATAGGATTAGGTCAAAAACCAACGAAGTTTATTTGAATATATTGAATAATAACTATGACATTGTATGTTTAACTGAGACTAATCTCAATGGCTCAGTGTACGATGGTGAAATTCTAGATAATCGTTATAATGTCTTTCGTAGAGATCGTCACACGACTAGCATAGACAAAATCGATGGTGGGGGTGTACTCTTAGGCATTAAGAAAAATTTCAATGTTATACGTCGTGATGTTTGGGATAGTAATGTTGAGGATCTTTGGATCAGCATACTTCTTGGCACTAAATCATCCAAATCTGTAAATGTTTGTGTCTGTTACCTTCCTCCAGATATTTCCTCTGAGCTTTTAAATACTTTTTATAACTCTTGTATTAAGACTGTACTGGAAGCAAGGCCTAACGACGAGTTCATTTTTATTGGTGATTTCAATACACCCAATGTAATTTGGCAAACTACCGGTAACTATTTAAGTCCGAATATAAGTGGTTCACCGGATAACAAAACAAATAGTCTGCTTGAGCTTATCACTTTATGCAACTTCAAACAATATAACGGTAATCCCAATCAGAACAATCGTTGTCTGGACCTTGTTTTGTCTTCCTTTGACTGCACTGTACGCGTAACTGATCCGGTAAGTCAAGTAGACACTCATCACCCTCCATTAGCTATAAACGTTAATCGGTCTAATACCACAAAGTCTCTTATGCGTAAGAGAGGTAGGCGATTGAATTATAAAAAATGTAATTTCACCCTCCTAAACAAGGACATAAAAGAAACTGACTGGCACCATATGCTATCTTCTGATGATGTGAATCGCGATGTAGAATTTTTTTACAATAAACTTAACGAATTTATAACAACACATACTCCATTAACCAAAGATGACTCTTGTTCTTTTCCGCCATGGTTTAGTTCTGGCCTTAAGCATTGTTTGAAAGAAAAACTCAAATATCATAAGTCATACAAAAAATACAAGAATCCGCGGGACTATGACACTTTTTCTATGTTGCGCTCCCGCAGCAAAAGGCTCATGGATGCTTGCTACAGGAAATATATAGAATCGGTGGAAAATAATCTGAGCGATAATATTAAATCATTTTGGAGTTACGTACATAGCAAAAAGTCGGCATCCAATAGTATACCGAGAACTATGAGGTTTCGTAATCAAGAAAAATCAAATAGGAGAGAAATATGCGAACTTTTTGCTCAATATTTTAATTCCGTTTATGACGACTCCCCAAAAAACACGACGTATCTCTGTCCATCTGTCTCATATAAAAAACACATTACATTATCTGAACAGGAAGTTTATAACAAAATGAAAATGCTAGATGAATTTAAGGGAGCTGGCCCAGATGGCATACCCCCTTTATTAATAAAAAGATGCTCTGAAAGTTTATGTGTTCCATTGTGCATCTTATTTAATAAATCGTTGGCATTAGGAGTATTCCCAACGCAGTGGAAAATAGCTCATATCGTCCCCGTATTTAAGTCTGGAGACCGATCACTCTGTGAGAACTATCGACCGATTAGTATCTTATCATGTTGTGCCAAACTATTCGAAACTTTTGTATACGACGCTCTTTATCACCATGTCGGACCTTTTATATCTCCGAATCAGCATGGATTTGTAAAAAATAAATCAACTTCCAGTAACCTTCTAGAATATAAAAGTTACTTATGTGGTGCATTCGCTAAGAGGGGACAGGTAGACTCTGTTTATACTGATTTCTCCAAAGCATTCGATAGAGTTAATCATTCAATGCTTTGTTTGAAGCTGGAAACGTACGGTGTTAGCGGAGACTTGTTGCGATGGGTAACATCTTATTTGGATAGAAGAAGTCAATTAGTGGCTTTAAAGGGTGATCATTCAAAGGCTTTTATAGTTCCATCTGGTGTCCCGCAGGGATCTCACCTGGGGCCTTTATTTTTCATTATATTTATAAATGATCTCGTGGATCGCTTATCATGCCCTTGCCTATTATATGCAGATGACCTAAAGATCTACACTACTATCTCTTGTATCAATGACGCTATGAATCTCCAAAGAGACTTAGACTCAGTATCAGAGTGGTGTCAATTAAACAACATGACCCTAAATATAAACAAATGTTATGTTGTTACATTTACGAAAAAAATCAATTCTATTCATTTCAATTACTCATTAAACAACCATAACTTACTTCGTAAGTCTGAGATCAGAGATTTGGGAGTCATTTTCGATAGTGAGTTATCATTCCGTTATCATTATGATCACATTGTGGAAAGGTCGTCGCGTATGTTAGGTTTTATTTACAGAGTAACGAAAGATTTTAAAAATACTTCATCCTACTTGACTCTCTACTTCGCATTGGTTCGGAGCTTGTTAGAATATAACACAGCAATTTGGTCACCATTTTATCAGGTGCATATAGATAAGATAGAGCAAATTCAGAAGCGATTCCTTAGGCTGCTTTGCTTTAGAATGAAGCTTCATCGCACTCTGCGTTCCTATGAAGTTAGACTAGCAAAATTTCAAATGGTGACATTGGCTGCTCGTAGAAAACAACTGGAAGTAATGCTTCTCTATAAAATCATTCATCACAAAGTAGATTCACCGCACTTGCTGTCTCAACTAAATTTCAATACCCATCACCGTGTTCGTAAACCAAAACTATTTACTCTTAATGTTTATCTTAATAATACATCCTATTTTAATCCTCTAACCCGAATGTGCCGTCAATATAATGAACTCGTCTGTGGCTGCATGGATATTGATATCGATATTTTTGACTGTAGCCTACTGAGATTCAAAAATAAAATAAAAAATTTTCTCAAATAGTTATAATTTTATCCTTTAATTGAATTAACTAGGTATTATTATAATTTTATTTTAATTTATTTTATTTTAATTGTATCTATTTTTAATTTTATCGAATTTTATCTATTTTTATTGTAATTAATTTGCATAATTGAATTAATTGGTATTTGTGTAATTATAAAATTTTTAATGAATTGTTCGTATTGTTTTTATATAACATTATTGTCTGCTCAGTAGATGTTAAATAGTATGTACATAATTAAGGGTTTCAACCTAGCCTTAAGTATTTAATATCACATGTGTTTTTGTAACGTTTTGGTGGCTGTCACCTGTTTTGTGCATCAGAATAAATAAATAAATAAATAAATAAAACTACGCTACTTTCAATTTGAAGTCAACGTCATTTAATGAGTATTATCGCTGCAGCTTGACGTCAACGGCGGCGTCAGTGTCGTCGGCGTCGGTGCCGTCGGCGGCGATGGTGCTGCTGCTGGTGGTGCTGGCGGCGTTGGACGCGCCGGCGCGCGACGTGTCCCTGCTGTTCGCGGTCGACTGGCTCGTGTAAGTCCAACCTTAACAAGAGATTACTGTTGGCCGCCGAACTGTGATTTCAGTACCTAATTAGCAGTAGAAACTGTGAGTTGTACTTTTAGTGCAACGAGAAGTGAGCGACCTTACATCATACATACTTATGTATCAACGTAGCAACTCGTTCGAGACACTTGTTTTAAGAATTCCGGATGAAGAATTTGCTTCGGTGCGTTCTGATCTGGCGTTGTGACCTGACGCAGATGGTCCCTTGTGCTTGCGTAAGGTTGTCTGATACCTACTTAATGATCTGAGGGCTGGCCCTGATAGATAGGGTATGACAGCTGAAACAACGGGTCCGGCTGCCTTTTCAAGCGTACTATGGGAGTTCTAGGAGGATCCTTAAGTCCCCTGCTGGTTATGCCTATACAGACATGGGTTGGACTCCTGGTAGCTAAGTGGTTAGCTGTAGAGGTGGGAATTATCGTTTGTCTGGTTGAGATCTGGCCATTCGTCCAACTCTAGTGTTTGTGAAAATTTAACCTATATACTCTAAAAATGCACTTCTAACGACTACTTTTAAGGGAGTTTAATTCACCATTCGATCATTCCTAGAGTATACCATAAAATGTATAGAAAAATTGCAACTCATCTCGTTGTCATTAGAAGGCGGCGCTGCACTGCTTGAATTTTTACCGACATTTAAAGATTTCATACCAATAGTAGATTATTATGGTATCTGGTTTATAGGTACCGTTGGTGTAAACCCTCTTTAACTACCATCAGAATAATTAAAGTTAAAGTGTACGTTAATGTCAAAAATTATTTTGTTTTGTTTTGTTTCTGTCAGAGATCGGATACGGACCACCAACAACATGCTGGGCGACTGCTACGCTGCGGCGGTGGTGGAACACCTCTCCAAGAACGAGCTGATGGCCTGCGACGCTATCTCCAATGTAAGTAGTAATGACACTACGTTGACATCCGAGGGTATATCTTTGAAATTAAAGAAATCACTTCACGAAAATAATGAAAATGAAATGAAAAATGTTTCTATTGCAACATACACCAATTTACAAATTAATTTTGCCCTGGCTACTGTAAAAAAGTAAATTTGTGGAACAGAGGCCAGTTCCTTCCTGTCGACAAAACTCAATTGGTATATTATGCTTGCTGATGACTTGCTGTTCTAAATCTTTTGCCAAAAAAGTAATTAAAAGATGGCATTTTAATTATTGACATACACAATGACAAATAAAAATGTACATATTTTAGTATGGTTATTTTTGAATCTTTTACCGTGTTTTCTTTTATCGTCAATTGTATAAGCAAATTCATGTTCTCGATACACGTAGCTAAACTTTATATGCCTATGTTGAATATAGAATTACAATTTATTTCATTTGACTTATAGGAACCCAATCAGAACAACGGTACTATACCGACCCTGAACACCGAAGTGGACCTTGGCATCGTCACTCCCAGCAGGAAGTCCATAGCATCCGATGACATCATCATCGACATGCATTTAGGTGTCAACCACTGTAACTCTATCAAGAGGATTTAGCTTTAGACTCGCTGGAAATTCTTGTCTCCATACAAACCGTTTTGACTGTAACACCTTTTTAGGAATGCTGCTTATTGGTTGAACTGCTACTTAACGTCACGCTTACCAACATTAAAACTAACAATAACGTTATAATTTTTGAAAAAAGTGTTGAAATATTTTTTTCGTATATTAAATTCATATCATAATACGAGGAGCTCGATGGCGCAGTGGTTAACGCGCCCGGTCTGCGAGATTAAGCAACTTTCGCAAAGGCCAGTCATCGGATGGGTGACCCAAAATGTATCATCTCGAGCTCCTCCGTGCTTCGGAAGACACGTTAAGCCGTTGGTCCCGGCTGCATTAGCAGTCGTTAACAACCACCGCACCGCACTTATGGCCCGTCCTCCCTATCCATCCATAGGAAAGGCTCGTGCCCCAGCAGTGGGGACATAAAATGAGCTGATGATGATGATTTATATAAAACGTTATTGTTAAGATTATTAGTAGCAATACTGAGTACGAGTATTAGTATTTAATTAGACTATGATGATAACATAGAAGAAGAGAGAAAATGTACAGGGGTGTTTTTTATTATTTTCACCTGTTATCTTACACAATAAAAGACAATCCTAACTTTGAGATATAATCGTTTTTGAATGATTTACAATGGTTTTTTAACTGTATGTCGGTTCCAGAATGTTAAGTGACAAAATGGTCACCGGTGACTTTGAATACGAGTGGGAAAGAGCACTCATAATTTATATTGATAGAGTGAGACTTATTGTCACCGATTTATAGATCACTTCCTAATGGATCAGGATGAAAATGTTTGTTTAATTAAAGTGACAGAATTCCGAAAAATAGTTTTCTGATATTTCAAATTATAAATTCTTCTGGGGTTTCCTAAAATTAATTGCCTATGTTTGGAATAAGAATTAATTAAATACGCAAATGAAATTGTGTTTTTAAAGAACCTGATCCATTAATTAATAAGATTTAATAAAATTAATATTGTATAACAACTGAATTTTTTTTGAAAATAAGATACCTACTTAACTGTTGTTAAAATTAGCTGATTCAGCCGCAATCTCTGTTTTTCTTCTATCGTTAGTAATTTTCTTTAAAAAAGTGAATGCAGAGCTTGATATATATTAATTTTCTGAAAGTGTTCAGGCTTGTATGGAGATACAGCCTACGTAACTTTTGAAATATATTTGTATTTTAATAATTACACTATTAATTATACTACTAACGCTTGTATAACTAACTTTTTGATATATGCCTAATATAAATAATTTGTAAGCAATATTTATAATAACAATCAATATCCGTCGGTTAAAGATTTTGAACTGTATAATTAAAATCTGTGTAAAGTTTTTGATAATATTGACAATATGTTGGTAATAATAGACACTGATATTCATATCAATAATAAAATTAAACATTTAGTAGTCAGTAGAACTTAGAATTAAATATAGATGGACTGTAAAATGGCATTCACAGTGTTGAAACAAGTGTGCTTTATTGATATATTGAGGTGTTAGACATCGTTTTTAAATTTTGGTACTATGTAGATTAGGCAACAAAATTTTGATTTATTTGTATTTTTCTTTAAATTATCTTTTTTTAAAGTAATATTGCAACAAATCATGTTAATAAAAAAAATATTCCTATGATCATGGCGCATGCAACTGCACCAAAATATCGGATACCTACTCATAAACAATAAAAGAATGCTAATAATCCCGTCAATAATCATTATTCTATGTAAGTGACATGATAATTTTCAAAGTTACATTATTATCTCTGATTGAAATTTTGAAGATTGGAAAGTTTTGTGTGAAGGTTATTACGTTATGTAAAAATATTAAATGAATGCAGACTGTTAGATAAGGTACCTAACTAATGTACCTACATAGTATTAAGGCTTAATGTTAAGATTTTTTTTTTCAAATTTAAGTTCTCAGTATTTAGAACCACCACCGTTAAATGGCATCTTAGAATTATAATACCCTTTGTTTATTTTTAGTGTTAATTTTAAAAAGAAAAATATGTTGCAGTAATATTCGCAATTTTTAAGTCTGTAATAAAATGAAGAAAACCTTTCCAAATTAGATATTTATTCATTCATTTTGTCATTATTAGATTTAGATCCAACTGTGATATTGATATTGTTTGTTTTTCTTTCCATTGTCATTAAAAAGGTGAATTCTTAGAAAAGAAAGAGGTCTTAAATTTTACATGTTTTATTTATTTTCGTTTACATTCTCCACAGACAGTCGTTGCGACTTAAAATTAGTTCTATAAACAGTATATTTACATTATTAATTTATCTGTTCAAAGAAATTGACACGTAGAAAATATATCACTTTACAAAAGTTAGTTATTAAGTCAAAATCAATACCTAGAGGAAATCACAGTACAATGATAATAATTAGATGATTCTCTGGAAATCAGTGGCACCGGTGAGAAGGCACAATAGTCACTTATAGATAACAATCTTAAAAGGTGCGATTCAACAAGGTTTGTGACTGCATTTCATAAAAAATACATGATTCAATAAAGCTTACGAAAAAATTGCAATATCTAAAAATATCCTTATAGCTTAACGTAAAGCTGATTCGTTTGTTTTATAATAAAATAACATGGCAGTCTTCATTTAAAATATTGTACAAGGCACTTAAAATATACATTCTAATATTTACATTTATTATTACAACCCGAATGAAGACTATTTACATCTACCGTAAAATCGGTATAAGCGCTTAATACATCACTTTGAGCATAATTAAGGCAGTCCAGTTTGGCGGATGCACAAAATGACATCAGAGAAAACTAATCCGATTACATCGGTAATCAATAAATATTACTAGCAATACTTAAGACAAAACAGTCGTTACACAATATTTACAATATGCTAGGAAATTATACAAAGTAATCATATTCTCATTGTCGAATGGGGAGGTTTCCTGTTGGCCGGTGCCGGGGGAAGACCAGGGCCTACTAGAGGTGACATTGACGGTGACCTAGTAGCCAATGGCGACAATGATGGCGAAAAGGATGGTGACATAGCGGCAGCCGCTGAGAAACCTCCAGGCACATCATGACTTATTGGTGATCTAGGCAATAGGTGTTGGGGCTGTCTACAAGATAACGAGGGAGCGGGACAACTCCTAGGTGCTACAGTAGTTAACAAAGGTGGTGGAATGTTTTTACTTGCTGATATCGAAGTTCCTTTACTCTTAGCACTAGATGCACCACTGTTACCGCTTTGCAACGAGACCGCGTCGTCTTTTAAACGAGCAATTTCTGAAAACACGTGAGCCAACGGTTGGTATTGCGGTCCCCAATCTAATAAATAGTCCCAATTGTAGCTACCGGTAAGTTCTTCCTCTGAGTGCACAATAGAGCTCAAGCTGCCTGTCATCGATGGTCCGGCTGTAGGCACAGCAGTACCATCCCCAGGAGCACTTGAAAAAGCGCCAAGAGCCATAGCTCTCTCCACAGCTTCACTTGCTTCATCAGCACTACTGGCTCTCTCACTCCCTGTGACTTCGTTGAGTTTCGCATAAATCAGGTTAGTAATATCATTTTCATGAGCACCATCTTCATCGAACATATGCATCGAATCTATAGGGCCATGGTGAAGCATCGTGTCCTTATTTACAACATTCTCCGAACATCTCCTTGAAGAAGTAGAGGCTCCACCTCCTGTTCCCGTATCAACTATTCCAAGTCGTGCTAAATATTCTTGAGTATTATGAACTGATACGTCAGAGATGTTGTCATCGTCTGGTTGTCTATGTATGCCTGACTCTCTTTGCAAAGGACCTTCATTTATCATTCGAATTTCCTCGTCCTCGCCATCTTCTCCATCTTCTGCTGATCCCCTACCACTTGACCCTGATTGGTCAGAGCCCGACAGCTCTGAAGTAGTTGCTGCTCCCGAGTTTGAACTAGCTGTGTGCGGGCCGTATGGTGGAATTTCATCATATTTAGGAGGAGCAAATTGACCACCAGGGTTAACGGTACCAGAACTTCTTATAGGTATTGTATCAAATGCACTCGGATCAACATAACTGTTAGTTGCACCAACACCCTCAGAGTTCAGACCCGGTTTATTTACTTTCTTGTGTCTCTTATTTTTCATATGAAGAAAAAGGAACGATGCAGCAAAAATAATGATTATGAATATAAAAGCTATTAGCAGTCCCAATGCCCAATCTGAAAGGCCGCCACTCGGTGCTGCTGCATCATTTATTTGATTAGTTGAGTCTAACACTACCGCCTCGTGATCTAGTAAGATTTCCACAGCGGTTTTATTGGTTAAGGAACCTTGTCTACCAGAACTTGCCGTAACAACTAAGCTAATTGATTTGTCAGAACCAAACAGATTTGCAACCGAATCTACTTTTCTCTTTAATATTATTACACCAGTAGTTCGATTGATTTTAAAATAGGAATGCGATGTCGATAACTGGTACACAATTCGTCCGTCGATGCCTTTGTCTCTATCAGTTGCAGTCGCTTGTCCAATGATGTATCCGGCAGGTAGCGGTCCTGATTTAGGTATTCCAAAATTGTAAGTTTTCTGTGTAAATTGCGGATAAAACTCGTCACGACTTTCTATATCAATTCTTACTTTTACGGTTGAGCTTTTACCTCCAAGATCAGCAGCTTTGATAGAAAATTCATATTTATTTTTCTGCTCATAGTCAAATACAGCGTTAGTGTTAACCAAACCTGTCGCCGAGTCTATTTGAAACATCTTCCACGAATCATCGTTTCTGTTGTAGTTATTGGGTGCAGGAACTATAGAATAATTTAATTTCCCATATTGACCGCGGTCAAGGTCTGTAGCTCTAGCTGTAAAGACTGATGTTCCTACTCTTTCATTCTCAGCAATAGTCTCGAAGTATTCGTTTACTGGGAACGTGGGTGTGTTATCATTTTCGTCTATTATATCGACTTTTATATACACTGCGTTGCATAGCGAAGGTTCTCCTTTGTCACAAGCTATTATTACTAGTTTGTATTCAGTGTTTCCAGTGTCATAATCGAGAGTCTTATTAACCGTCAATACACCAGTGACTGGGTCCACATAAAATAACTTTTCATCATCTCCCGAGGTTATGTTATACATAATTTCTGCGTTAGGGGTGCCATACAAGTCTGCATCGGTAGCTGATAGCTGTGTCAATGTATATCCAATTTTAACGTCTTCACTAACAGTTAATTCAAAGTCACCGGTGGAAAATATTGGGGCATTATCATTTGAATCAGCAACTGCCACAAAGATTGTGATTGATGTTTTGTTTTGATTGTATGAAAGTATTTTGCCTTCTTCAACGGCAGCAAGCCCTAAAACGTACGAGTCTTGAACTTCTCTATTAAGTCTTTTAATAAGAATTAAAGCTCCTTCGGAGTTCACGTCAAAGATGTCTTCTTCATTTCCTGAAATGATCAGGAAGTCCAAATTGTATTTCTTGAGTACATCATTGATGCCGCCAATCTGCAAAAGCGTAGATCCTTTCTCTGTGTTTTCGTTGACAGTGATTCTGTAATTGAGAATTTAAATAACGTTAACATAGAGCACACAAATTAAGGGAAATTGAAGGTCATTATTATTTTGCTCCTTACTAATATAATATTCATTACTAAATGCTTATAAGACTTTAATTTATAACTATAGTGTTCATAGCTATTATCAGTAGTATTAGTATGGCTGTGACTGTATACACAAATTGACACATCTTATCAGTAAATATACAAATCGGTTTCATCATCATCATCATCATCAACAGCCAATACTAGTCCACCGCTGGACATAGGCCTCTCCAAGTGCATACCACTGAGTACGATCTGCGATTGAATTTGAATCGTATTAATGCGGGCTAGGAAAGAATCTTATACTTTTAGGATATCGACGCCAAAGATAGCATTATAACCAACCTGATAGAAACTATATTCAAATGTGCACGTTTTTATAAAATTTCTTCTTTTATTTTTTTCTCTGATTATAATTCTAATCTTAATAAAAACCAACAAGTACTGCTTACCTGTAGGTATCTTGTCCTATAAATGGTTTTATTTCTGATGAGGCTCCGGTGCTGATTCTAATGGCTGCCACGGCGCTCTTATTGGGTTTGCCGTGGTCTGTTGCAACCACCGCCAGTTGTGTATCCCTTTGGTTCGTTGGCAACACGCTATAGTTGACGAATATACCACCGGAGTCGGCGTCTATGTAAAAACCTTTGATCGGCCGAAATATTGAATAGGAAATCTTTCCATTGTCACCGCTGTCTCTATCTTTTGCACTAACTGCACCAACTTCAAGAGTGCCGCTGCCTTCTGAAATTTTGGAAAACGCATTTTTGTTAGTTTGTTGTTTTAATTACTACATGTTAAATACTATATTCATTAATGATAACGAATTTAATTTAAGTCCTTATTAGGTATATAGTCGTTATGTGTTAATAGGTTGTTGCCTATAGTTTCCCCGAACCCTCATATTCATAAAAACTATTTAAGCATAATTTAGTAAATCATGGTTTTGTCTCTTTTTCTCAAATTCAAAATGACGTTTGTGCGACGTTGACAAAACAATATTTAACTAAATATTGCTTAAATAGTTTTTATGAATACGGGGGTAAATATTAAAGTAACACGCTTTACGGAACTACTCGCTAACCTAAAAAAGCCTGACATTTAAATCTCTTTTAGGATTTGTAGTCACAAAGAGACTTATAATAGAGTAACAAGCTAAGTACTAAGTTTAGTAAATTTATACTATTCATCGGCTGCATTTTAGGTTAAAAAAACAAGTAAAGCGTGATTCATTTTAAAAGCATAGTTTTAAATATTTATTTTAAAAGTTAGTTTATAAACTCAATTTTAATTATTTCATAAATAAGTAAGCGAAGTCTCAGTAAAACTAAAAAAAACAGTTCCTTTTAAACTTACCAGGCAGTATCCTGTTGTAAGATACATCGTCGAACACAGGAGCGTTGTCATTCACATCTGTTACTTTGATCGTGAGAGTTGTTTTGGCAACGTGCTCGCTGTCAGAGGCAGTTATGTTAATTTCATACATTTTCTGCGACTCGAAATCCAAAGCTTTGTTAAGAACCACCTTTCCACTATATCTGTCTATAGAGAATCTGTTGTCTTCTTGTATTATTGCGTATTTCAGAGCAGGATACGTATCGACGTCGTTTGCTGTCACAGACGTGAGTATCGTCCCAACGTCCGCTCCTGGAATAGTGAATAAATAATATCAGATGACTGTATCTTGCATTTGACTGCAGTTGAAAAGGTTTACAAAAGAACCTTTAAATCGCTGTGTCGACAAACCAACAAAACGTGGAATGAACGCAAACCGTTGGGAGAACCACTAATGCATACACTCGAAAAAAATTGTAATACCATACAATAAATATCGATCCTACAGAAGTCCTTTTTGTTTAATCTCAGCGCTGGAATCGAAAGTCGCAATGTAAGCCAGTCGCGAAGTCGTGAATACAAATTATGTAAAATGCCTCCCTCTTTGTGAATCGCTTTTTGTTCTACCAATTTATTTCGAAAAGTGGATAGGCCGCTCTACAGCAATTTAAAACCGAATACGTAAACGAATAAAAACTTACCTTCTGATACAGAGATGAGATTCGGTGGTGGGAATGTCGGTTGATTGTCATTTACGTCGACAACATTGATCCTTAGGGTGGCGGTGCCGGTCATTTGCGGATCTCCCTCATCCGTTGCAATAACTGTCAATTTATACGACTCTCGTATCTCTCGATCCAACACTATGTTCGTCTTGACCGATCCAGAAAATGCCGGTTCAATAATAAATGCGTTATCGTGGTTGCCGTCTACTATGTGGTATAGGATTCTCGCATTCACTCCCCGATCGCCGTCCTTCGCGGCCAGTTGCACGACAAACTCGCCCTTAGTATTCCCCTCGAGAACGTTTGCTATGTATTGCTGTTGCGTAAATCTGGGAGCATGGTCGTTTTGGTCCAACAGATTTATTGTTACGTCGCAATAACCGTATAAGACCGGCAAACCGTCGGTTCGCGCGACCACAACGAGTTGCCTTCTTGGCCCTGGATAAGATTCATAATCCAAATTCCCCGAATTATTCACTCTTATTATACCAGTGTTGGAATCTATTTCAAATGCATACTGATCGTTCCCGTTGCCGATTTCATAAAAAATTCTTTGGCGACGCCCATCACTTCTGACGGCCGTGACTTGTAACACGTTGCTGCCATATGGCATATTTTCTTCAATAGTCACGTTGTAGGTGGCATTTTGAAAATTCAACGTTGGAGTCAGATCAGAAAAGTCGCCGACGCGAATCTCTATTAGACCAATGGAGCTCTGTGGAGGGTTCCCTTTGTCTTTAGCTATGACTTTCAGGTGAATAACTTTTCCATTTTCGCTAGCTAGACTTTGCGTTGCTGTTAATACTCCTGTCGTTGGGTTAATGCGAAATTTATGATTTGTCGAATCTAATAGTTCGTAGATAATTTCTGTATTGGTTCCTACATCATTATCGGTAGCCGAAACGCGTAGCAAACTTTGCCCCGGCGGGGCGAGGGTAGCTATTTGTTCCCTAAAAGGGTATTTTGTAAATATTGGTTTGTTGTCATTGACGTCCTTTATGGTAACTTCCACGGAAACTCTTTGCGATCGAGCAATATACCGTCCCTCGTCCGTTGCAACTGCCTCAAAGTGGTATACATTTGTTTTTTCTCTGTCGAAATACCTGTAAAGGAAAATTATATGACATATATTGTTTAAAATCATAAAAAACATACAATTGAATGCACATTATTGTTGTTTATGTGTCATAAATGAACACTTACCCAGTGGTAAAAACGATTCCCGTCTTATTATCAATTCGAAACAATCCTTGGCTTTCGTTAGCCAATGAATAAACGATACGTTTATTGAATCCCAAATCGGCGTCTGTGGCTCTTACTTTTATAACAGAGGTGTCAATAGGAGCGTCTTCTGGTACAGCGGCGGAATAATGTCCAGTGTCGAAAACAGGGTCGTTATCGTTTTGATCCTCGACTATTACGGTTATATTACAAGACCCTTGTAAGGCAACGGGGGATCCGTGATCAAAAGCTGTTATTGTCAAATGGTATTTTGACTGGGTTTCGCGATCTAAAGTTTTTGCAGTAAGTTTCCCTGAAGTAGAGTCGATAAAAAATTTGTTCCCGTTGTTCCCCGATGTGATACTGTACGTTATCACCCCATTTGCACCAATATCTTTATCCATTGCAGCTACCGTATGAATAACTTCAGCATCGTTGTTTTCAGGTACAGACAATGGATAGCAAGAGCCTGTTTTAAAGCTTGGTGGGTTATCATTTACATCCATAACACTGATATACACTGTCGTTACATCGAAATTTGTTGTAGACTGGAATGTACTAGAATCAGTAACATAAACTGGAAAGACGTAGAAATCCTTTTCTTCTCTGTCAATTTTGGTCTTTACAGTAATGGTGCCCAAGCGGGGGTCAATGATGAACTTGTCATCAGCAACTCCTAGTGGTATCAAATAGGTAAGGTTACCTGCAAAAGAAAAAACTTAATTAAAGTCTCGTCAAACAGCAGCCTGATTTTTTTATAATAAGTGTAAGCAGTGAACTTACCAGTATTTCCTCTAGATGATTTAGCTGTTAATCTCGTCACAAAGCTGCCTGAACGGATGTCTTCACTAATATTGGCCCGATAGAATGAATCGGTAAATTGAGGAGGTATGTTAGTTGATTCTTGTAAATTAATCAATAAAATCATATGACTTTGCTTGGGAAAAGGTACTCCATGATCTGAAGCTGTAAGATTCAATTTGTATTGACCTGGACGTACTCTCGTTATATCAGATGAATATTTTTTCGACAGTGTCAATTTGCCGATATCGTATTCCATAGAAAAATACGCGTGCTCGTTACCACCAGATATGTAGTACGATATTCTTCCATTGTTTCCAGAATCTGCATCTACAGCCAGAGCTTGATACAATGTTCCTGATAAAGTGCTCAAAGATACTGTCTCTCGGGTTGCCGATACAAAAGTAGGCACGTTATCATTGGCATCAGTAACAGAAATATGTACTGTTGCTGATGTGGCCATTCTTTCTGAGACATTCATCGCCTGATCGGTTGCCTCAATTACTAACCAATATTCATTTAGTGTCTCATAATCTAGTGGCGAGGTCAATGTCAATGAACCAGTCAATGGGTCCAGGTTAAAAATATTTTTAATCGGTGGTAAGGAAGATACAACATGAAAATTCAGTTCACTATTCAGGCCAGCATCTGCATCTTTAGCAGTGAAATTGTAGACGGTCATCCCTATGGGAGTGATTTCAGATATTTCTATATTGATAGGATCTTCAGGCCATTGTGGTGCGTTATCGTTTACGTCTACAATTTCAATCTTAACTGTGACAGCACTGCTTTGCGGATTATTGGTCGCAGATGTATCTAAAGCCCTCACTTCTAACCTATATTCATCTTGGATCTCTCTGTCTAATTGCCTTGCGACGACTAATGAGCCTGTTCGTCTATCTATTTCAAAAGTCCCTGGTACGTGATCAGTTGTTAATGGCATTAATAGATATGAAATCTGCTTTTCTTCATCCCCATTAACCAAGTTGTCTTGTATATCATTGTCACAGCAAGAAACCGTTCCAACAATACGACCAATGTTAGCATTTTCCTTCACCTAAAAGAAAACATTTGTGTTAAGAAATAGCATAAGTGTGTGAACCAAATTGTTATAACTCTAAATTCTAATTTTACAAAATGTTGTATTTTATAAAAGCATAATAATATACTTACTTTAAAAGATAAACTGGAGCTGGTGAATGTAGGTCGATTATCGTTTAAATCCAAAACCTCTACTTTCAATTGTCTAACGGTCTGTCTCGGAGGTTTGCCACCATCAGTTGCAGCGACTGTCAATCGGTATATAGAGCGCTCTTCGTGGTCAAGTACTATAAGAAAATATGATATTAAAATTTAAGGCATAGTGTATGTGTATAGTGTATAGTGTGTATAGTGTGTAGTGTATTGTATTATGTAATATTGAAATATTATTATATATCCGGCAGGAAAAAATAAGTACTCCCTATGTTTGTGCGACTATGGCTTGTAAGCGTTGAATTGAAAGCGTTAATATATATGTTTTTATGTATAATGCTTACCAGTGCTCGTTTTTATAACTCCAGTTTTAGAATCAATCACAAATACGCCATAACCATCCATGTCACGCTCATTCAGAATAGAATAAGTAACTGACGCGTTTATTCCATTGTCTCGGTCAATAGCTTTAACTCTGGCCACCTCAGCACCAGGCTGTTGGTCCTCTCTCACACTAACAACATCTTCTCTAGGATCTATTATTTCAGGGGAGTTGTCATTGACGTCTTTTACGTGTATAGTAATCGGAACGCGGTTAGACCGTGGAAGACTGCCCTGGTCTTTAGCTTCAGCAAACAAAGTATACGACGATTTGAATTCACGATCCAAATACTCTTTCGTCGTTATAATACCTGCAATCAAAAAAGACAGCTTATAAATTACATCAAAAATATTAAGACATCGTCTGAAAGTATTTTTTATCGGATTAACAATTGACATTATTACCGTAATTCCCTAATAAATCTAGACTTAATTTCGAAACTTTTAATGGATAATGAGCACGTCCTAAACAAATTTCCTGCTGAATATCCGCCAACGCACAGTATAAGAATATTGTCAATTTCAAAACGATTATTATGGAGTTCAAACCCAAAATTAGGCATTCATAAAAGAGAACGCCCGCGGCAGAATACCTATGATTATCCAAAAGTCCTCTCTATATTGGGAACCTAAAAACCGTGATGACAGAAACGGGGAAGGAAGATAAACGTGGCTTCATAAAGTTTGCTTTAAACAAAAACGACCCTTATACTTTCAACTTCAAAATTGTATTTAGTAAGACAGAAAGGTTGTCGGAAGATAATAAGATGTAGCAGAGACCGCCGTAATGAGCGTTGAGAAGCGGGCTATAGAAAAAAAATATTCATCATTATTTTCCTCTCTCACAAAATAATATTGGAATCAAGTCCTGGTTTTATTTTGATGACAATGTTGCAGTAACATACAATGGTACTGTTGATCACAAAACTATTAAAATTTAATAATTAAGCAATAAAGAGTTAGTTAGTTAGTAATACTTCAACACCTTACGCTTATTATAATATGTGACTAGGTGTTAAAAAATATAATTGTGAACATTATTATGAACCCGACGAGTACAACGCGATGAAACGACAAGCAGGTCTAGAATGTTGTTAGCTAAAACAACGATTGACATTAGAGCTAAGTGATATAAATCATGCGATAGTTTTTTTAAACATGTAACAAGACAAGTACTTATAAGTATCATTATTGCATAGTCACACGGTACCGAGTCAGATTCCAGCAACATTTTACACCTATAATTCATTTGAGAACAGATGAAAATAAAAGGTATCCGTCAACCAAACGAGTTGTAGGTCCGTGCATCGTCCTACACGTACATTTGTAACGTATGCGATTTAAATACGCGACGACAGTATCTGGCTCTGGTAAAGCTTGTAATAAAACATGGGAGAGAATAGCCAGGCTCCTACATAGCAATATTTTAATAATAGTTAATGGCGGGTCACGACGCATGCGCGCGCGACGACGTTTATAACTCGCAATTGACACGCATAAATTCATTGCGGCTGCCTCCCGTAGTGGTTATCTGGTCGGACTAGTAGTGTGACCTTTCGAATAAAAATTGCCATAAAAGGCTGATTAATAGTCAAGACAATGAAACTCCTTTCTGGACATTTGAATGGGGATATTGTGGTAGTTAGTTCATTTGTCATACTTTGGTTCGAAACACACTCAAAACGTGATGACATTGCTGATTACCTAATAGGCGCGTTATGACAGAAGTATTAAAGTTGTAATTGTAAGACAGTTAATTAGGTAACTTGAGTTTTTCAAAACTGTAGCGACGTTGTTCTCACGTGAAATTCAAAGAGCGGTTATATTCAACTTTTGCCACCAAAAACATTGTAAAAGTACCGGTCCGAATCAGAATCCTCTATCTGGGAATCGGGACCATATACAGACGTCATCGCGAATGATTTACGCATTTCACCGAGACACTAAAGGGTAAGCTTCACGGTAAAGATTCGCTAACTAGCACGCGGGGTGTTGATCGGAGATAAGCCGAATTGAGACGGAACGATCTACCATTCATCAGTCAGTTATAAGGTCGATAACGAAGTGCCACCCCCTTTTTTGCAGACACCCATATCGAGAATTTTAAAATTCACACGATTTCAATGATAAGCATCGATTCGGTGGCCGATAACGTTGGCGTTGATTGCGAAGTTCAGAGTAGATGACGCTTCCTTAAATGTACCGTATCCATTTTGGGACTCATCAAATTCCGTATGCGGTCAAACAAAAATATAAAACTTGTAAAGTCTTGAGCTCGACGAAATTGCGAAGTCCGTGGGAAGGACATAAGCAAATATGCTTTTTGGTGCTCCCTATTCCTTTTAATTGTTCAGGTATTAATGTGGTTATGTTTGTCCGAACTGTTTGCTCAGTCGACGAGTCTTAAGGCACAACATACTTTAGGTTTTAGCTTTCAAAGTGCCGACAGGATAAACAAAGAGTCAAGTGGCCGGGTGGCGACCGAAGGTATAATTCCTTACTTGATCAAATAGTGGGACGAGCCAGCGTGGTCGGGATTACGGTAAAATTGTAGCGTTATTCAACTAAACACTTATAAAGATTAATCAATTATTATTTATTACTATCTTATTTTGGTACAATAACTATTTCTTGTTTACTTTTATCTATTTTAACTTTAATATTCAGGTGCGTAATAAATCTGATAACTAAACTTACCTGTTACAAAGTTGATGTTGAAACTTGTATTGGACGGAAACAGACTGTATCTAACCAACGCGTTGTTTCCTAAATCAGCATCTGTCGCCGAGATTTCACCAACATATGCCCCAGACTTTTGATTTTCCTCTACATGAAATTCGTATGCGGCTTTCGAGAACTCTGGATCGTTATCGTTTGCATCGAGTACGTTCACCACGAGGCTCGCTGAAGCCGACATTGGTGGTAGACCATTGTCTGTAGCTGTTATAGTCATGCTGTGACGAGCTGTCGTCTCCCTGTCCAGCGGCTTGGCAAGGTACACCCAACCAGTTGAAGGCTGGACTTTAAAGAACTGTGCACTTGAATTGTCGTCGGTAACAATGCGGTAGGTTATACGAGCGTTGTTCCCTGTATCTTTGTCGACGGCCTGGATTTCCAATATCTGTAAAGAAAGTGTTTTTAAAGAATGGCGTTTTAACTCACAGTTTAGAAATGCACCCAATAATTTTTAAATAAAAGTCTTTATTAGAGAGTTTAACAAAAAAGAGCGATAGAAATGTAGTAGCGTCAATATATCGAATTGAGAATATTTTAATTTGTCACTTTTAAGAAGTATGTATGTTTACTTAAATATAACTGCTTATCTACATTTCATATAAAAAAAATCTATATTCAAACAGTTTACACTATTACAGATTAAATAAATACGTATTAGAATTAAATATCACTGTAATGAGATTATATTTTCTCTGTATTCTATCTATTTCCAAATAAGTAATCACAATTTTAACCCAAATTTTGTTTTGAAAGTATCTGCGTTATCTAACGAATTTCGTAATAAAAGTTTACCTTAGCATTTATAGCTTCGGACTCCAGCACATTAGCACTGTAGGCATCGTGCTCGAACACAGGCGGGTTATCATTGACATCTTGGACATCCACCACGAGGGTTAGGTTGGCGTTGAGTGGTGGAGAACCACTATCCTTAGCTGATATCACCAATGTATGGCGGACCAGGTTCTCGTAATCCAAGGACCTAGAAAATATTTAGAGTTATGTACTATCCCAACAGAAACAAAAACATAATCTCTATAAACAAATACTTAACTAAAGCTTAGTGATGGCAAGACATAACTACTAGCCACCATTGGGATCTAACGGCTTAACCACCATTCGCCAAGCCAACAGGTTTGATCCGCAAGAGAGGTTTAGTTGGTGTTCTGAGTCAATTATGCTAAACTACGAACATCTTTTCTAAGTCTCCCGCCTTATCATACTCGTGGTAGATATGTGATAGCCAGTTCTTTAATCATTGAGGATTCTCGATGAGATGCCTTTGATCTTATTTGACCATTTCAAGTGAATCGTATGGCGTTTGGCCTTTCTCATTGTGAATTATAAGGAACCCATTATTTCGTTCTAAAACTAAAAAAGTGCAGGCCTCAGCAGCATGAAATGGCAGGAATTTTAAAAATAGTTGGTACAAACTGCTATATAGCACCTCATTGACAACAATTTCATGATCTTTTGTAAACCTAACCGTTGTACTCCTACATTAATTATTAAAGAAACTTTTATGACCAGTTGTATGTCATCTGAATCCACCAGTATCTTGAATAAAGCTCACTCCACTCACCTTAATAACGTCACCAGTCCATGCTGGTTGTTCACGGCGAAGGTGTTCGGTGGCCCCGTAGCCGACACCAAGTGGTAAGTCACCTGGCCGTTCCTGCCTTCGTCTTCGTCCGTGGCTTTGGCTACATACACCACAGAACCGATACTGGCTGACTCAGCCACGGAGACTCGCACTGATGACGTACCGAACTCTGGAGCGTTGTCATTCACGTCTTCTAAGGTTAATTGGATCTGTGGAAATGGGTAATAATTATTATTATTATTTATTCAATAAAAAGATAACAGTCTTCTATAATTGTTAGTAGACTTAAAACTAATTACTAGCATTAAATTACAAATTACACTTTCATAAACAACATGTTCAAATAAATTAAGTACCAGATAAATTATATAAATCAAGTAATGTTAAGGGTATTCAAGTTCAAATATCTATTAAATATTATTAATCAATAAAAAAAATTACATTTTATTTTTTTTTATTCATTAATAATATTTTTTTTCTTCTTTGATAGTTTTAAATTTTAATAAAGTATGACACCATTAAAGTTTTTTAACGAACTACTATAAGTCCATGGTATGTGCAAACCAGATCACATCCAACAACTAATGTAGTCACTGTGACCGAAATCGTTCAGGGGCCACATAAGTACTACCTCTTGTATTGTTCTCTCTGTGCTGTTTTGTATGGTGTGCAATAAAGAATATTTTCATTTCACTTGATTTTTGATCAGTATAATACTCACTTGTGTCTGATCGTGGTTGGCCGTAATGTCGTTGGCAGCTGCAACGTTCAGGAGGTATGAGGAGGTGGTCTCCCGGTCCAGCTGTGCCACGGTTTTGATCACGCCAGTCTTGGGGTCGACAGTGAAGCGGCGGTCGACATCTCCAGAAACGATACTGTAGCGAACCGGTTGCTTATCTGGTGAAAAAAACGGGATGTTAGAATGAGGTATAATAACTAAATTGTTTTTTTTTTTTTTTTTTTTTAAATTGTAAGGTTACAAAAACTAGCTTAGCACTTTGTAACAAAAAGGCATTACAAAACTTTGTGTGTCCAGTCTAACACTTAGCTCTACTTAAGAATTGAATCCAGGACCTCCGGACATTGGGCCCCAGGCCTTGCCTCTAGACCAGAGGTTCCCAAACTTCTTTCCTCTAACGCCCACTTTGAAAATCAGTTATTTTGTAGCGCCCCCCATTTTTTTTCACCTTAAAACCCTCATTAACATAGTCTCGCCTGGAGTTTAATTAAACCTATATTCTAAACACAAATATTTCTCAGTGTTTGATACCTATTACATACTACATACATCTTGAAATATAAATAGCGTTGTGAACGCATTAAAAATAATAAATATTTAATATATTTTTAATTTATATTTATACAATAAAATAGGATATAAATATGAACTAATAAATGGATGTTGTGTAGTAGGAGGATTTTAATTTCATTGAATTTTAAAATATGAAGTAGCTGAAGATATAAATCACCTATCGCCCCCTTAAATCACACCAGCGCCCAATTTTTCCGGGCCCCTTACCGCCCTCTAGGCCTCCAGCGCCCATAAGGGGGCGTTATCGCACTTTGGGAAAGACTGCTCTAGACCACCGTAGCGATAAATAAAAGGATATTATTAATATTAAGATTCATTGAAACTCATGTAACAGCAAAAAAGTACTAATCAAAAGAACTAGTTGCGATTCAAAGAGGCAAAAAATAGGAAATGAGACGCGATTGAAATAGAACTATTAATTAACTACTTTATTTTATAGCTTCCGAATAAAATTAATTGACTGTTGTGTGTTTTACCGACTAATATATTGGTCGACCATCAAATTTATTGGTCTTATTTTACTACTAGTCAGTATTTTCACTAAAAGAGCTTATTACGAAATCATTAAACGATAAGGTGTTTGAGGAATGTCATGCTTTAAAAGCAAATTGAAGAGCAGTCGCCAGGTATTAAAGTTCGATATTCTTTATAGGTATATTTTTTCATATGACTTTTAAATGCAGAGATATTTCATCACTTCACTGATGTGAAAGACCGTGTCGAGGGTGATCTTTTAAGGCTTAAAGCAAATTACTTCCTAAAATATTATTTTTAGGGTTCCGTAGCCAAATGGCAAAAAACGGAACCCTTATGGATTCGTCATGTCTGTCTGTCTGTCTGTCTGTTCGTCCGTATGTCACAGTCACTTTTTTCCGAAACTATAAGAACTATAGAAACTTTTTTTCATCAAACCCGGTACGTGTGGGGCATCTATAGATAGGTCTTCAAAAATGATATTGAGGTTTCTAATATCATTTCTAAACTGAATTGTTTACGCGAGAGACACTTCCAAAGTGGTAAAATGTGCCCCCCCCCCCCCTGTAACTTCTAAAATAAGAATGATAAAACTAAAAAAAAATGATGATGTACATTACCAAACTTCCACCGAAAATTGGTTTGAACGAGATCTAGTAAGTAGTTTTTTTTAATACGTCATAAAGTACGGAACCCTTCGTGCGCGAGTACGACTCGCACTTGGCCGGTTTTTTATAATTGAGCCCTGATACATTTTATTACATAAAAATGTCACAATTCTCGATGCATTATTATTATAATTTATTTTAATTCTAATTACATTTAGTTTTGTTCGGGTGGAAACTAAAAATCAGTGATTTGCTCCATAAGCAAATGTTTCACTGAATTGTGTGCATGTTTTATTGGAAATATATAATTAAATAATCTATCTACCTATCTACCTAAGGTCTTTAAGTATCGTATTGTTAACCGTCAACTAACAACAATGTGTCACTTAGACCCCAGTCGTCTCAATTTCCCCGGATTGTGAGTACCGGAGCGAAATTGCAGTACTCTATTTATGGGCACCATAAATATTTATGTATCCGTATCATTTTACTTTCGACGTTGAATTGTCTATGTCACCGGTTCTGAGAAGACCGGCACGTCTTCTTTAATATGCTTAAATGAGTTATGGTGTAGCTTAAAGTCGTTTATGGAGCGAGATTTGTCAGTTGATTAAAGATATTTAAAACATTGTAGTGAAATCAATATTGGGATATGGTACATAGAAAAATACCCTAGCTAAAAAAAATAAAAAAGAAAAGCCAAATAAAAATAGGGTACTTTTTATCCTTGAAAACACTTTACACTCTCTGCTCACTCCCTTTTGAAACGTAATTTCAAGCAAGCGAATTTAATCTTTATTATAATTGTTTCTCATTTTAAAGTAATGATATCTTAATTATTAACCAGTATGGCCAGTCTATTTCAGGCAGTTGGTACAATGTCGAATATTTTTTCTTTATACCTGCTAATTACGGGTCTTCAATGATTAAATTACCAGACTGAACGTGCAAAGTAATCCTTCAATACCTATTGAGAATTCCTTTTTACTGGGAACACTATTATAGTATAATATTTTAGGGTTAAAAATTAAATGCTTTAAGTGGAAATGTAATTATTAATTATTATTAATTATCTACACAAATGGTGACGAGATAAAATAATGACAAACCTTTTAAAAAAAAGTTATGAACAGATCAAATACTATTTATATGTGTGTAAGAACAAGAGACACTCGCCATATCTTTGGCTAACACACAATATGTTTGCAGAGGCATAATTGAAAAATGTTTTTTTAAATAAGATTTATTTGTACCTCATACATATTAGCTGGAACATGTTTTTGTCGACTGCCCAATAAAGAAAGCCAATTGTTACCTACGCGACGTGATTACTTTGCAAAGTTATATCTTCGTACTCGGATTATTGAGTAAATTAGATACCTACCTTAAAATTTCTAGTTTCGTAAAGTTTCCTGAAAGCGGATGCGGCGACTGGCCCTTTTATCTATCAATTTTTAATTGGCAGTTCTCACAACAATTTAAAGGGTTCATTGTCGAAATGTTTTTTGGGCGCAAACCTTTTTTGCGCTCCCTTTTTTCGTCGTTCGTTTTGGGCAGATCCGTTGACGCTCCGAGATTGATATACAGTCTCATTGGTGGACATGGCCGCAGTCTTTGTTTGTGTAACTGGTCCTTGGCCCCCCCGCCCCGCGCCCACCCCGCCCCACCCCCGCGTGACCCCTTTGTCTCTCCTCTTTATACAGTCGGTGATGCGAAACGTCGTCTTATTTTCGGCCAAAGATTTCACAGGATTCGTCTTTAATTCAGCCTCTGCGTTCGCTTCTAAAAAAAACTGTTCACTATTTTTGCGAATTCAAAAGAACTCTTTGTATGCATCGGAATATCACGGTAATTTAAATTTCCATCTCGAGTATAAGAGTCGCGTTAACGTCAAACGGTTTCCATTGACATTTTATGTTCAATATTAAAAGTTTGCCGATCGTAAAATAATTCGAGGAGCTTTAAGTATTAAATATGAAAGCGTTAATACTGCAGGCTTAAAATCGCCTTAAATGTATAATTTAAAATTGTCCAGATTATCTTTTTTTCTATATTAGAGGGAGGTAAATGACCCACAACTTGATGTTAAGAGAAAATGAGTCAAAACGCGAGTACAGCTAATGTAGCTTGCTGTGCGTTAGCCTTCATTTTAGTTCGACACACTGTTTCGTAAATTAAATGCTCCTAATTCGTTGGATCATTAAATTAGCATAAGCTAAGACTCGGAGGGATTACTGGGGTGGGATTTTGATGGATAAAGTTGATATATCAGGGCATGGTGCAAGGTTCATTAAGAGGCATTGGCGTGCCTTACCGAGCCTGTCGGTTCGGATACGAAATAAATTTGCATCCAGCCCTTCTAAATCGGAATCATTAATGCTGAAGCGATTATCTCGCTCACGAGAACCGAACGCAGTTCAATTAAGTGTTGTTCAGATTTCCCTACGTGAATTGCCTGATTTCAGATTGAATTAATTCGTCTAGTCGATTGTGGAAGGTCGATCGCGTCGATTGATTTACTAATGGAGTGTTTTTGATCACGTTATTGCATTTAGTGTTAGCTTATTTATTACTAGCTCAACTTGACTTCGCCTGTGTAAATTTTGATTAAGAAAAAAAAATTTTTATAAGGAGTCAAATTAAAATGGGGTAGTAATAAAATATTTTGACTTTTATAATGAAAAATAATAATTATTAAAGGCTTCCCTCATTAAGCATTCATTCAGTACCAGAGTAGATGCTAAAAATATCTCGTCACCGAAGCGCATAAAAAACAATAAAGCATAAATTGAATTTTAAATCAAAGAAAAGAGGTTGTCATCTCGCGCGATCTCAAGTGATATGCGCAACGGAATAGCATCTCGCGACTTATACGGACACCGAGGCATGCGCACTTTACATTACAACACTTAAACATTTAACACATCAATCGTTTTCAGTTTCGACCCACCAAATAACGCTGTGTAAAAAGTTGAAAGTAATTGTGGCAGGCTTTAAAAAAGGACATCTAAAACCCGACCCGCAAAAACTGTCGCCGAGGGTTAACGACCTGCGAGGATTTATTCGTTTCTGGCTGCGCCCGCGCACTGGATCCGACTCGGGCGTACGCTTGGGTTTCTCGGGATTCGAATTTCAAATTTTCAGCTCTATACGATTGGGCGAATTGTTATAAAAATGCGAACGCTAGCTCGCGCTACCGGTTCCCAAGTTCAGATGTTAGGCGTTAACAAGCTTTCTTTTTAAAGGTTCGAAATCTTTGAAAGGCTCTTTTGAAAGATTTTGATAATAGAGTCACATGTAAAATATTACTCACATTAATACTTAGAAGTTCATTTGTTTTTAATTTTCAATACATATTTATTTCGGCTTTATCAAAATTGTTAAGATAATCAATGCTCGGGTCATTATGAACAAACCCTCAAGACGTAAGGTTAAAATCAGATAATAAAATGACCACACACAAAAGATAATTTTCTTCATCATACCGCAATAGGAATGACTTTGTTCTGCCTATTGTGCGCAATGAAAATTCATGCAATTCAATTTATTTATTTAAAGCATTATGGCTCATTAAACCCTCAGTCGTCATTGCAAGCACTGTTAAAATCAAACGCTTTTTCTTCTTTTGCAATTATTTTATGAATTACTAACACATTTAATATAAGTCCTGTAAGCCCATCCAGAAAGCTTAAACGCTTGCGTTAGAAATGGGTTTAGGCCAGTAGTCTAACCAGGAACCACGAACCACTGTTTCTCGCATTCACGCCGAGCTCCTGCCGTTCGACTGCCAACGCGACGTAAGTCAAGAATATGATAAATTTATAAAACACGTGTGGTCCCACGAGTGTCAGCCAATATATTAAATCGATTTTTGATTAGCACCAATAGATTGTTAATTATATAGCATACGGCCTAATGATACTTTTCTAACGGAATAGCCATTATGTTTTACGACGAACAGCGAGTAATCAATGTAGAACAAAACGAAACTTGCTCGTGAATTTGATGAGTCTTCAATTATGTAATATCAATTTGAATGGGAGTTTTATTTCACGAAAGTATTTGAAAATTATATAGGTTGTAATGTAATGAACTTGGGATATTTCAATGCATTACCCGAGTTTGGGATCACGCATTTAGCAAGCGTGGTAAGCCCAACACCGATCAATTGTAGGGATGGTTTATTTTTTATAATGGAAGGCTTTGGTGTACTTAGGACCCAGCAATGTGAAAGTATACAGATTAATAACAATTCTTCTTCTTCTTTTCGAGTCAGCGGGTTCAGCTATACTTTGTCGGACCAATAAGTAGCCACGGCTATTGCATCATTACTGGCCTCATACATGTTTTCCAGTGTGCAGGTGGCTGGGCACAGAGGACAGTGGAGGAGGTGCTCCATTGTCAAATTAATTTCATTTCATTTTCATTCCATTTTCATTCTCAATAACAATTGAATCAAGTATATTGATCTGGTGAAGGTCACGGGAAGCCGCTGGATGCGAGCAGCACTAAACCGGTCGTTGTGGAGATCCTTGGGGGAGGCCTTTGTCCAGCAGTGGACGTCTTTTGGCTAAGATGATGAGGATATATGTTTTTAGATCTGTCTTAAACTTCGGCATCGTATTGTAGATTTGAATAATTCATACACGGAAAGTCTTTGAGAATGTCACACAGATGAATGGAAAAGACACATTGACTGTAGTAATTTAATTCACAGGCACATTACAATGTTTTCTGTATTTCGGTCGGCAATCTCAACAAAACTAGCATGATTATAAATTACAAAAACACAAATGTTGAAAAAAATTCCACGAGCAGGATTTGAACCTATTTAAAATATTATGATTATGATATTATGATTTGAAATATTATGATCCGATGTTAATGACGGTAGTTGTTGACATTGAATGGGCGCCTTTGGCTTTCAAAGAAAAAAGTAAATAGTGTTGAATAATTTCGGCGGGCTGGTTAGAACCACGATAGCTCAATTGGAGGAGCACCTGACCCGGTATGTCAGAAGGGTGCAGGTTCAAATCCTGCTCGTGGAAATTTTTTCAACATTTGTGTTTTTGTAATTTGTTTCGCAACAAAATTTGCGTTAAAATTATTTAAAACATTTTATGATTATAAATTTTAATTCGGCTCAATTTTTTAACTATTCATCAATGAACTATAGCTAGTACTCAAAATGTATTGTAACTGTGTAAAGTGGTATCCATTAGCTTGTAAGTGCTATATCTGTAAGAAAGAAAGAGATAGAGAAATCCCTTATAACACCCTAGCCTTAGGTGACCATGCACGGGAATTTTGTTATGTTTTTATTTAATTGTTCCACAAACTTAATTACAATTTCACGTGCATTACCGATCCATTGCAGGCTATTACTACAATTTAAATGCGCGTCCGTCCGAATGCTCAACATATTATGTATATGTATGTATTTTTTTAATTAATGGATGTTTATCTCCGGGCGTGTTAGTAATAAATCTGGCGGGGGCGTGCGTTTGACCATTGAACATATAGTTATAAAGCTCTTTCTAATTAAACTCAAGGTCTGGTCAGTTTGGTGCAAGACATGTGCTCGTGGTGTTAAGAATTATAGTAGGGAAAAATCATCTTAGTTGCGAAAGCTCAGCTAACTTACTGAACTATAAAGACAGAAAAGAGGTTTTTCTTCAAAACACAGAAAGAAAATGGTTGTTGGTAGCTTTTGTTTTAAGTTTGGCTGGCAACCACCATCTTGTCTAAGTTTGTCGTCATATCCGACACCTGCAAGGAAAATCGTTGTAACGCAGTTTTAGTTACAGTCATATTTTTAGTAAGAATATGACTAACTGTCATAATATGACTAACTGTCAGTTGTCGTAGCCTGTGCGCGCGCGGCCGACCCCTCTGTACCGAAGCGGGTGAATTCACCCTCTGCAAAATTCCGTCAAACTTTAACCGGACGTAAACGCCCAGAGCACCACGCGACTTAAAACTTTAATATTGTTTATTTAGAGCCTACTTTTGTATGAAGAAGTTTAACTATAGACAAACTAGAATAAATTTGTTACACTCTCAACTCCCAACAACTTTATTATCTGCGCGTTTTCAATTTTTTTTTTTTATTTCAAATTTTTTTTTTGCGAATTAGCTGTCGCGCAGCTGCTGTCATTGCTTTTGGCCCGGGATCTAGTTAAACCTAATTTAGGCTTTAATATACTATTTACCAATTTTTGTAGCTATAAAATGGTAAATGCAAATAAATTTAAAAATTAAAAAAAAACTCAAATGCATGAGTCAATGAGTTAATGTCCTTTTTATTAAGAATCCATATTCTTAATAAAAAGGACATTTTGATGAGATGTGCTCACGATTTTGACGCAAGATCATGATGATATATTGCTATCTTCTCTAACAGACGGAACACAACAATGCTGATAATACGACGCTGTTATATCGACACCTGCAAGAAAAAACATTGTAACACAAAATTAGGTGATACAGCCATCTGTATGTTTTGTTGTTGTAAATTTTGTGTTACAATGTTTTTTCTTGCAGGTGTCGATATAACAGCGTCGTATTATCAGCATTGTTGTGTTCCGTCTGTTAGAGAAGATAGCAATATATCATCATGATCTTGCGTCAAAATCGTGAGCACATCTCATCAAACCGTGTCACCCATCCGGTGACCCGGCATTACGAACCTTGTTTAACTTGCAAAATCGTAACCTGAACATGCTAGCCGTAGCCACGGTAATAGTATCTCGTAGCCCAATCGATATCGCAAATCAAATTGTTAAATAATTCAAAGTCACACGTTGGGTATTACAATCATCAAATCAAAAAACTTTAAAGAAACAAACAAAGCAGATTTTTTTTAAACTTTTCTTTGACTTTCATTTTCTTAAAGTGAAACTACTTTATCTTATGAATCGCACCACACCAAACACCACAATATGAGATCATTTTTAGATATCTACCTAATCTAAAGATTTGATTTGCAATGGCGTCCATTCGGATATTGTAGCGAAGCAATTACCCATTTCTAAATTTATTTTATCGCTTCTTTACGCTAAAGCTTACTCCATTTTAATGAGTTAATTGATTTAATGGCTAATTTAACTAATGTAATAACATTAACTACGTGGATATTGTTTTGTTTTTGTTTTAAATTGCTGACCTTTGTGATCTCGTGGTTAGGACCGCGGTTTTGGAGTCAGAGTTTCCGACTTTGGTTCCCAACCGGGATATAATGATATTGTACCTAGTAGGTAAAAGATTCACCTGGCTAGTTACCACTATCTTCTCTAAAATATACTAACTTGTACATAGATCATGTTCACACGTCCTTAATAATAATTGCTGTAACAATTAATGAAAGCCTTTTTTATTTAATTTCTTGCAAACTTTCTCTATTTTTAAAGTATCGTCATTATTGTAATTTTTTTATTAAATAAAATTTAATTAATGTTATAATCCAAATTCAGACTATAGATCTACGATCAAAGTAGGAATAAATATTACTTTTCCTACACAAGTATACTCGCCTAATTTCTGCATTACAATAGACGCAAGCAGTACATTATGTTGTCCAAACATACTGTTAATTCCCATTCCTCAGTAAATGTTCATGAAAGCTATCTACAAATATTGCCTCCCAACATTTACAGCATAACACGACAGGCTGAGCAAAATACATGCAACAGCCAGATAGAGACTTTGTTGCTTTATGCTCCGTTATGCGAACCTACCAAATCGGCCATCTTCCGTTTCTAAGTATTTCTAATTCTGTAACGTCGGTACATCCTTGATAAATCAACCAACCAGCCGTCGAGTAAAGCAAGGCTATCTTACACAACGCGGTGCGTTTCGCTGATATTTATACTACAAGACTTACCATAATGAGCGCATTTACACCGTAGCGAGCGTTTGGTTTTCTGATTCAATATTGGACGATGAATATTTTTTTGTATCAAAAAGTTTTTTCACGTAACGCTTCTTGATGTTTTAAATAATTGGGCAAACCGTCAAATCAATCTAATCATAATTTCTTATAAAAAATAAAATCAAAATTACAAGAGTTTTCGCATTTGTCATTATCATTCAAAATGATTGTGAATTACACAAATTAGTTTTAACTTTAGTTTCACCGCGCGGTTTACTGCGCTTACTTCCGGGTTTAAATAATAATAAAAGAGCGATTAAAGTGCCCTTCACTGGGAATCCTCAAATTCTGTGGTACTGGCTAACTATCTTATCAAGAACTGCCGTTACAAGATAATACTTTTTTTTATAGAGTTGCTAAATGCCTTAGACGGCATTTTCGGCTTCACCAGACTTTTTTGGGGGCGGCGAGAAACTTAAAGGGTTCCTCAAGCCATGTGAAATGAATCGCATTCTGAGGCTTTCTAGAGGGAACGGCATCACGCAGTGGTGCTAGATTCTCCGAGGGGTTCAGATGGGATCAGAAGATAATGCTATA
The DNA here is from genome assembly GCA_963082485.1 of Eudonia mercurella. NCBI lineage: Eukaryota > Metazoa > Arthropoda > Insecta > Lepidoptera > Crambidae > Eudonia > Eudonia mercurella. The sequence continues at coordinate 18,253,471 of OY720032.1, forward strand.
GCTGACCATACGTTATTAGTTTTGGTAAAAACTGTAATGGCTACTATTATTGTTAACTTAGTTGCAAAACAATATCGTTTAGTTTGACGGACTTCGTACGATGTTATTGTTGATTAATAAAAAAAACTTATAATTGTGTGTACCGGCTCACGTTACGCTACGGTGCAACATTCAGCCAGTCCACGTTCATTTCGCCCGCACTCTAAATCACTGAATCCTAGCCCCCCGTTAGGTGCGGGAATGCCGTCATTGTTGGCCAACGGTGGGCTAGCAGGCTGTGCTACATCGCACACACATTGTCTTATGCGGATCCTCACACTTCCGGGGGAGGCGTTGTGATTTATTGCGATTTTCTGCTCCTAGAACGTGGATTGTTAGAATTGTACTGTTAAGAAGATGCGTATTTTGAAGTGTTTTTTGCGTACATTTTTTTGGTTATTGTCAGACAAATTTTATTTAATTATTAACTATATGGTACGGAAGCAACACACAAATTGTACCTATATGTTACTGTTTTACAACTTTATATTATGGTCTTGTCTGTCTTCTAAGTTGCGGGGACGAAAAAATGTGGCCGTTATAATTGTTTGCAATTATTGTGTTATCTACAATTCTAAAGGTCCCAAGTTCAATTATTTTCGCTTGGGGAATATAAATATGTGATTTACGTGATGTGTTTACCTGGATTTACTTATAATAATATGTTATATGTATATATTAAACTAGCGGCCGCCCGCAGTTTCACCCGCGTGGTTCCCGTTCCCGTGGGAATATCGAGATAAAAAGTATCCTATGTGTTAATCCAGGTTATAGACTATCTGTATACCGAATTTCATCCAAATCCATCCATCTGTTGCAGCGTAAAGAAGCAACAAATATACACACATACACAAAAACTTTCGCATTTATAATATTAGTCTGATTGTGCTATTCTATTAGGTCCTTACCTATGAAATTGACGTTTTGTATGAAGATTTTTTATAAAATTATATTTTTCATACTAACGTTTTTTTTAAATTGTTTTAGCATCTATTTAAACATATAGCATCATTTTATTAAGTAAGAGCATAACTAACTCAAGAAAAAATGCAAAAATAACAAAAAACTGTTTCGTCAAAAATAAAGACAAAACATTCCATTTTTGTTAGACAACTTTGTTTATAAATGTGAATACGAATGTTTAAAAGAGTACAAGTAAAGCATTCCGTATAAGCGCTTGAAGTGTAAAGCACAACTATATCAGGCTCGTTCAAGACTGGATGCAGGTTAGGGCAATTGGAAACCCGACACGACGGTTGCATATCACCAGGTCGTGACGTCGACAGACAATGCCCGATTATGTGTTCGCGTGTGGCACTGAAGATCTTTCTATTTAGTACAATCGACTTATGGAAACATTGGATGTGCTTAAACCTCTTTGTAATATTATATATACACAACGTATTCACGATAGAAAACTGCATTCCGGATTGGATAGTGCAATTATAACTTTTTTTCAGAAGGTTTTGTATGAGCTTCTTGCTTTCTTGTATAGGCACTTTAGTAGAAACTTATTAATTTTTTATTTTTTTTTACTTGTAAATTTGATAGATTTTAATTGTTTATCTGTGCGTTTGAATATCTATGAATCTATGAATTATTGTAACAGCTAAATTCATGATTCGAGCTAAACTTACTAACTACTATCTTCAATGTAAGTATTAATTTTGGCTACATTATTGTAAGAGTTCTCTTTATGATGTGTCTACAGTAAAGCTAAAGTTATATCTCTCAAATTAAGAACATGACACATGTAATATTTATTTTATCATATTTATTTAATCATATTTATTTTTAATTTTTGTATTTTATGTTGTGTTGCAACGAATGGGTTAGTTAATCGGTTCAATTCATCTTAACGGTAGTCAAGTTTCCCAAACGTTAATATTTGCTCCTCCGCCTAAGTAACTTTCGTTGTAAGGTAACCCTTAACGCGTATGTAATCGGTACTACTTTCATGGAATGTTATTGGAACTGTGCTTATTAGTAATTTGATTATTTTTCAATATACTTGTAGACGTACTAGTACCGCTTTCGTTCGTAGCGATAACTATTTGTTTTACGTTCCCTAATAAGACACTAAGCATATTCGTAATCAATTATGAGATATATATATTAGGAACATTGTATTTAAAACACAGAAATTGAAGTTAAAATCTTACCTCGATCACTGACAGTAGCCTTGAGACTGCCTACAACTGTCCCAATCCGCACATCTTCTCTGACTCTAAAATTGTATCTCGGTTTGTCGAACAGCGCCGATCCAACACCAGCTGTCATCACAGTCACATGTACAGTAGCTGCCTGAGGTGCAGACAGCCCTCCACCATCAGTAGCAGACACTTCAAGATCAAACTTCGAGTTGGCTTGTACAAGGGATGGCTTCGTCACTAATATCTCTCCGGTACTTCTATCTATCCTGAATATATCATTGTCGTTGCCATTCACAATCCTGTAGGTCACCGTGCCGAATCTGCCGGAATCCGCATCGGTTGCCGACACCGACACTATAGGTTCACTCGACGATATTCGACCCTCTTTCAAAGAGACCTTGTAGTCTTTCACAGTGAAGGCAGGCACGTTGTCGTTTATATCAAGCAGTTGGATCTTCACCATGGCGGTCGTGGACAGGCCCCCTGCGAATAAATAAATAATTGGTCCCGTGATTGTTTGTGTATTGTTGTAATGCAATGTTTAATTGACAGCATCTTGATTTATTCTGATGTCACGGGAATACTCGGCACGAGGTACCAACGCAACAATAAAATAATTGTTCCGTTTTGTATCTGAGTATTGTTGCGGTGACGGGGGTACTTTGACGTTAATGAGATTTAAACTTATGGCTAACAGTTGCTGAAACAGTATAGTTACACCGCCCGTTTACCGTTAATCGGTTATGAGATTCCATTTGAAGATTACATAAAGAATTATTGCCTATTTTAAACTTAAAATTAATACCAGAAGCTAAGCGTTCAGTAATTAAACGGTATCTTGATCTATATAATAAACTGGAAATCGTAACAGGCTCTTAAATGGTTCGAGAAGCTAGTTATGTCAACAGAGTAACAGAGCTTCCGATCAATTGGCGGAAAATGAGTAACATTAATTTTAATTATCATAATTTAAATATTATACTTGTTTATATCTACTCAAGTACACTGCTAGGTTAGTAGAGGAAAATTTCGTCCAGTAATGATTTACACAATCCAAAAAAGGGTATAAGACGTGTTTCTCTATTATCTGAATGTGATGTCGATAAACAAAGGGTATTATATTACCCGACTTTTATTTGGTTTTATAAATATATGGAATTTTATAAGCATGACAGAACAATGTTTACTAGATGAAAGTTGCGATTAGATCTAACACGGCTGAGTCAACTGATATGTATTGTGCATCTGGACCTTATAAAAATACAACTATTGATTCTTCTCGAGTTTGAACAAAAGATGGTTCCAAACAATTGTTTCTATATCCCTAATCATCAGTTTGATTTCTACATTATACTCGAATATGTAATTGAAGTATAATAATTTTATATTATAATACTTCAATTACATATTCGAGCTTACTTTTTACGACGGCATGCAAGCATTAATAAAGGTATGAAAATATATTCATATCAAGTATATTCCTATTACTTTTTTAACCACATTACATTGGCTTTACCCTTAGAGCATTGTTGGTTTAATGCTCTAAGGCTTTACCCGATCGACAGTAAATAAAGCAATTTTGAATTTGAACTTACGAGTAGAATATAATTTATTAAAAATTTCATCGATTACAATTTAAAATTCGAAGAAATAAAAATTACACTTAAGCGTCTTACAAATAAAAAAAGAATAAGCTCGAATAGTTATTCCGTGTTTTGTTTCGTTTACTCTAATTTGAAATGACGTTTACTGACAGGAACAAAACACGGAATCACTATTCGGACCTCATTCTTTGTTTATTTGTAAGGCACATAGCCTTTAGTTTTATATACCTACACTTATTTATATTTATATACAAAATGTAATTGCATAATCTGGTCTACCGTTCTGTCCGTTTCGGAACCGAATTCCCAAGTACCGAATCGTCGGCGAAACAAAGTTACCACGTCAGACCGGGATAAAAACGAAGCAGTAATAGTTGGCCCTCCTCGGCAAATAAATCAGGCGGTTGGTTGGTGCCAACGGCCGGTGGACATTTTCGGAATTTATTTCGAGGCCCGCGTTTGCTTGCTTCATTTTTGTACAGTCAGCCACGAATTTATGGAAGTAATATAAGTGGTCAAAAATATATTGGCTTTTGGGAAAAGCTTATCTAACTATCAACATGATTAGAATATGTTTTTGACGAGCTTCTCATCATATTTGATCGAAAGCAAAAAGTAGATTTTCAAAATCCAACACACTCGAATGTATTCCTTTCTGACTATTTGTTTGAAAGTAGATTTAATCAATTTGATGCTGATTATAAGATACTACCACTACTATTACTATATCCAATGGTTATTTCTTAATTTTTTACCGTAAATTATGTAAAGTCAAGTATGAAGTTAGACAAGAAAAAATAAGATAATATACCTCTATCAGTAGCGATGACGGGAAACTCAAATTCGCTGTTGGCCTCGTGGTCCAAAGGGGCGGAGACGCAGAGCTCTCCTGAGTCGGGCTTGACTGAGAACTGGGGGCGTTCGGAGCTGTCCCCCAGGGTATAGTTGACGATAGCGTTGACACCACAGTCGGGGTCTATCGCTGACATCTGTAAAAAAAGAATTCTTGGTTAGAAAATCTGATGTTTTAATGTTCAAGTCACAATTTTATTACTAGAAATATAAGTTGAGTTTTTTATTAATGATAATCTTGTAGTACCTACTACGCTACTTAACTTTTAACCGAAAACGTTAACTTTCTGAACTCGATAGCAATGTAACGGTTCAAGGAACCAAGTTTTTGCTAGAAACCGTATGGTAACACTTACTTAAGATTTAAGGATAAGCTTCATAAATATATACCCCTGTTATCTATTCGGAATCGATTATGATATTGTTATTGATCAAAAAATAAATTTACAAAGATATCAGTTGTACCAGAAATAAAGATATTAAAAGTTTTATTTTTAAAGATGTATATCTTAGCTAAAAAGAAATAGTAAACAACACTTATTCATTGAATAGTATTAATACACCTGACACAATAATAGCCTATGATGGAACTATACTACAGCTTAAGGCTATTGTTGCAGAACCGGAAAGGTCCTCTATCAATTCCCCAACAACAGATCTAGCGTTGGCAAATACCCCACAACTAATTGCCTTGCCGCTAAGCGAGATAGCCATCGTAATTAATTAATGTATTTAACTCAACGTGAATTGATCAGCGAACTGTGGGGTCTTATGAAGCGGATATTGATGGTGCTTTATGTGAACGTAATGCCGCCGCAGCTCAAGAGGACATTTGAGGAGGAATTGCAGATTCAGCATAAAGTATTTTTGTTTGTAGTATTCGCAATTAGTAAGTACTTACAATTAGATAATAATGATGATGATGATAATAATATATAAAGATATTTAGATTGTTCTACTAATAAAACAATCTAAAAGTAATATAATAACAATAAAAATGTAGTATCGAAAACTAGTTTTAGAACGAAAGAAAATAATTAGCTATGCTCGCAGACGAACGAGTCGTAAAATTTTGCGAAATTAAAAGTCAAACAGACAAATCGTTAATGTAATTGTTTATTTTCAAAATTTTTATTAGGTTTAAGAAAATTAAAGGCATTAATTAGAAATAGTACAGTAATAAAGACCATTAAACAATCAATGTGTCAATTAAAGTACTTAACGTTTCCAGATTCCATCGAAAGCTCCCGTACGTCTGAATGCCAAAAGGGAATAACCTGCAAATTGGGTCGGTAGGTGTTAAGTGGTCCAAAAAAGAGAATCCATGCAACAAGGTCGATAATTAGCTTGAAATCATCTTTTTCTCTTTATCTCCAGTATATTACGTACGTGACAACAGCACTTGATTAATTGCACGGGCGTCCAAAGCAAAGATAAATGTTGGTGCTTCGGGCATGGATAATAAATGTAAACAATTTGCAACTTAGATTCCTGGACCGTACGACTGGTATTTCTCTGGTACACAGGACCATTAAACAGTGTTAGTTTTAGTAACTTCGCTTGTAATTTTATCCATGTCTTCATTTTTAAAGTTTGACAATGAGTGATTTGTATGGTGCCGTCATCCAAACAAAGCCCTTTCCGAAGGCCATCAAGCGCTGTTTCAATAATATTCACGACTCTTTATCAACTTGCAAGCGGCTGAGTATTCAAATTAAATACTGCTTTTATCAAAGGCAACCTCATGAATTTCCCTTTAAGTGGAAACGATTTGCGAAATATCGCGAGCAATAAAACTCGATTTACAAGTGCATCTGAAACTGCTTATAACGTACAAAGCTTGCATTTACGAAAATTGGTGTTCCATCATTGACAGAACTCACGCAATTGGATTCCGAGAAACACATTTGTTGAAACAATGCCAGAATCTGATCTCGGCTTACTTTATTATTATTGGAGGTCCGTTTCAGTCGCTCTGATTGATGTCCGATCGACATAACTAACTCGCATGCAAACCCCGAGAACCAGGTTGTCTCGCCACTGTCCTTATTTAACCGGATCGGAAAGAACTCCTCAGATCCAACGACCCCGTATTTTAGTTTTTAATGAAGATATTTTTGATACGCGCTTAGCTTTCGATTTCGTGCCACACACGAAGTGAGTGGGTAACATAAAGTATTTAGAAATGTCCTTTTTTCAATCTCACTTGCAGTTTGATTTAAGAATAATTTTACAAGTTCTTAATTTAGAATCAAAGTTTGCACGACGCCGCTCCGGTTATTCGTCGACGAAACAAAAGTAACAAAGGTACACCATAATATTTCATCCGTTTCGAAGTGAGCCGCAGATAATACAGAGCACGGGCGAATCAGTCGATATTGAGGTACTTAAGTTGTTTTATATTTAAATTTTCAGGCGAGTTGACACATGTTATATCGGCTACCGCCGTATATAAGATAAGAGTGGTCACAATGAGATTTATTGCATACTCTCGCTAACACAGAGGGTACTTAAAAAGGCTTAATAAAAGTGTTGCTTTAGACCGTCTTGCACATCTCAATTAGCGACTTTTAAACGAGGCGGCTGATATTTTAAATGCATGACGATTGGTCGGTGTCCCAAGATTCGGCCAAGTGATAATTTCAAGATTGCGTTGCTTTTAACTGTAAAAGAAATTTAAATAAACTATATCACGGAATTGTCAAAGTTATTTTTCATTGGAATCGTAATCTTTAGCTATAACCTTATCGTTTGATTTACTAACTGCTGTGGTAACAAACCCTTTGACATCATTCTTTCTGGAGCTGTCAATTCCGTCAAGTGACATGACATAACCCACAAAAGCTCCCAACATTCATTTTACACTATTTCCCAGGCATAAACAACGTCAGTTTCAAGTTATTTAAATTCAAGAAACGCATTCAAGTTACGCTCATCTAAATAAAGCGAACAGCTGCCTTGTTACTCCAAACAAAAAGAAATAAATAAATGATTTGTAACTAAAGGATTCTTACTCAGTTCGGTCGTTGCTAAGGGACATTGTAATTCAAGCTGATTGGCACACAATAATAGTATCAAACATAAGCCATTTAAAAATTGTTCGCGTTAAAAGGAAAAAGGTGATCTCGGGACAGTGGCATAAAGAGAAAATAAACTTGTGAACGGACAATACCAGGTCCGGGGCAAAGCTGAGAAGGATTTGTAGTGCCATTAGCCGAACAGATCCGCTGCCAACACATTATGTGCCTTGTAACAATGTATACAAAGTGGATATTCGAGAGCTCATAGGTAATTATAAAATTGTTTGAATTGTGATCCGTATTTTCATTTAGTAGTTTCAATGTGTTTTACTTACGATGCTTCTATTGGGAATTGCTATTTTTATCTAGATACTTCTATTTTATTATTTTACTTTTGTTCTTTGAATTGATAATTTTAGTCCTAGCAAACTAAAAAAGTTAGAGACTTTGTTTTATTGAAATGTTACAAAAAGCAATTTATATTTGATATCAAGATTAACATCACAGTGCGGCATAGCGCATTTGACTTCTCGAATTCGATTTTTGTTTAACATTCAAGAATTTTCTTTCAACTATACATATTAAAAGGCAGAGGGCTCGTGCGAATACTATTTAAAAAATAAACCATATTGCAGTACAAGCAGCCCGTCTCATCGTATTTCTTTAATTGGACGTACAGCGACTGCGGCCGCGCGCTGACCTTTGCATTCTTGCTTTTGTTCATTAAACACGTCATTGGCCGGCCAATTTATTTAGCACTTTCGTTTTAAGAATTAAAAAGGTATAATTTGAATTTAACCTTTTTTGTTCCCTCCGACTCTGCACAGGCGTTGAAGCAATATTGTTCATTGAAGCCATTTTAATGTCACCACGTTGAAAGCCTATCCGAGTTCAAGTGTTGTTTATGCTCCTTTAAAGTTAAATTTCCGGTTTATTCTTTTAATAACAGCATAACGATATCTTTTATCCGTATATAATAAAATTTCATTTCATTTTTTTTTTTGTAACATTTATTATACCATGTGTTTTATTTTAAAGTTTTTCGCTATTGGCATTTAAAAATATGGTTGCCAAAGATATCAAAGGGGCCATTGAAAAGCGCCCACGTCCTACACGAGTTGTAACTTACTACGGCCTTTGAATTCCTTCGTGCGCATGTGATGTGTGTATAGTGGATGTCGGTGCGGCGCGAACGTACGTATTTGCGGAAGGATACATGATACCCTGTGGTTGATGTACGTATAGAAATACAAACTTATACTGACGCACACTGAACGAACCGTTGTTCTCTAACGTAACGCTATAAAGCTCTAGTTTGCTTACCGCCTCTTTTGAATAAGTAAGTTCCAATTACCGCTGACTGAGAATTAAATTTTGTGAACTTACACTGTGCGGTGAGCCTCCGTAAGAGAATAATCGTTGACTGAGCTTTGATTAAAATTATATTACGTTAGATACCAGAGACTTTGCCAACCTTTTTTTAGTGATCAAGGTATGTAATTACAAGCATTAACTTGTTACGCGGAGTGGAATGTCGGTAGAAATTTAATAATCGTGAATATTTTAATTTGCTGGTTGCATGGGTAAATTTATCAACAAGAAAAAACTATTATTGTGGTAGAAAACTCTTTGGAGGATAGAGGATCTTGAGGGTCTAGTTGGTTGATTTTTGTTGTTGGATGTGTTTATACGTGTAGTGCTTGCGTAGTGCTTGTGTAGTTTTAGCACGTCGGGAAATATGTAGTCCTAATTATTACTCAATTCTTAATTTCACACAAACACTTTCTTTCACGATATTGTATGTTAATCAACTTTGAAGTCATATAATATTTATAAAATATTCCTCTTTTACAGATTCAGGTTGAGTTAAAAGATATTTTGTATCTTTTGTACATTTTTAAATATATCTGAATATTTGAAATGAAACAAAACCGACAAATTTTAAGTCGACCAATATCTCGGTCGTTATGACCGCAGACCCGCGAAAGGTTCATCATCATCATCATCATCATCTCAGCCAAAAGACGTCCACTGCTGGACAAAGGCGAAAGGTTCGTAATGTTAATTATAAACGTGAGTAGATCCGTCAATAGTGTTTTTTTAATCTTTAGTGGTTAACGCGCCCGGATGAGGAACTCGATGGCGCAGTGGTTAATGCGCCCCCGGTCTGCCAGTGCTGAGGTTAAGCAACTTTCGCAAAGGCCGTTCATCGGATGGGTAACTAAAAATGTACCATCTCGAGCTCCTCCGTGCTTCGGAAGGCACGTAAAGCCGTTGGTCTCGGCTGCATTAGCAGTCGTTAACAACCACCAATCCGCACTGGTTCTCCCTATCCATCCATAGGGAAGGTTCGTGCTCCAGCGGTGGAGCACTGGTGACCTGTAATATAGGTTATTTTTGGTAATACAGGTTTAACCATATTAAGTAGTGCAAAACTCTGTAAATAGTTTTAAGTTACCCTTTACATTCATTAAATTCATTAATTAGTTCAATGTGTTGTGTTAGCAAATACTTTAGGCAACTTAATATTCTGTGTTAATGCCCTTAAACCATCATAGCTTATGCGGTCAAGTTAAATCTTTCACTTCAGCCTAATCGTTTTGTTCGTACATACTATTTCCAAGCATCAAAGACTATAATCAAGCGTCATTACATACCCATTTTATTAGACAATTGCTATCAACTTTTACATAAGCAGCAAACATTGGTGTACCGCAATCACCACTAGAAAGGTGACATGTGAACTTAACAATACCCTTAATGCTTGGTGATAGAGTTGAAATTTGATGTTTCCGAAAATTGCAACATAGAAAAAGTATCAATTTCAATTACTCCGTTGTAACCGTTGTGTGAGTATATAATTATATTTTATTCATGGCTGTAATGGCGCGACGACCCGCAGTGATACTGTTATGATAGTTTTATTTTATGCGAATCGGAGAGAAAAAAAACAGGCAAAATGGCTGCTCACTGCTGTTGCTGCTATCGCTACGAACGAAACTGTGTGAATATTATGATTTTTATAACCAATCATTCGACGCGGATGAGAATTAGAATTACTTATAGTTAAATTTTTTGGTACATATTATTTGCATTGAGGAGCTCGATGGCGCAGTGGTTAGAGCGCCCGGTCTGCGAGTGCTGAGGTTAAGCCACTTTCGCAAAGGCCGGTTATCGGATGGGTGACCAAAATTTATCATCTGGAGCTCCTCCGTGGTTCGGAAGGCACGTTAAACCGTTGGTCCCGGCTGCATTAGCAGTCGTTAACAACCACCAATCCGCACTGGGCCCGCGTGGTGGTTTATGGCCCGCTCTCCCTATCCATCCATAGGGAAGGCTCGTGCTCCAGCAGTGGGGACATAAATGACCTGATGATGATGATTATTGGCATCGCAGTCTTGAGTCGATATGGATTCCAAGTACTTTTTTGTTGATAAAAACTCCATTTCATCATAGCGTCAGCCTTTTTATTGGACTGAATAACTTTCGGAAAGCCAGGTTTTTCAAAACTTTTTTTATAATACATACCAAGGTTGGCAACTATATTTTTAAATTACTAACATACCATACAATTTGTATGGATACTAACTACTACTACTACTACTACAATAACAATTTTAACTGCCTCTGTGGTCTAGTGGTTAAGACCACCGGTTTAGACCCAGAGCTCCCGAGTTCGATTCCCTGCGGAGGGTACATCATTTTTCATTCCTGCTTCACTCCTATTAGTCATAGCGTGATGTAATATAGCCTAAAACCTTCCTCAATAAATGGACTATTCAACACAAAAATATTTTTTCAATTTGAACCAGTAGTGCCTGAGATTAGTGCGTTCCACCAAACAAACAAACAAACTCTTCATCATCATCATCATCATCATCAGCCTATAACCGTCCCACTGCTGGGCACAGGCCTCCCACATGATCAGTAGCACGTGAGCATATTGGGTCATAACCCACCACGCTGGCCCAATGCGAGTTGGTGGGCTTTAACGACTGCCATCTTACGACAACAACCGGGACCAACGGCTTAACGTGCCTTCCGAAGCACGGAGGAGCTCGAGATGTTTTTAATTGGTCACCCATCAGGCGACCCGGCATTGCGAAAGTTGCTTAGCGGGCAAGATCGCAAGCCGAACGCGCTAGCCGCTGCGCCATCGAGCTCCTCACACAACAAACTCTTCAGCTTTATATTATTAGCAATGATCGGAATAGGTAGAGCAATTTTATGTACTTGCGATACGTTGTATTAATATGGACATTCCCGAAATATTGTCGATAAACAATTTTAATGCTGTAGAAAGAGACAAAAACAAGTGTGTTCTTCTAGCGGCGGAGCCCGGTATTGTATTTTTTTGTTTCCAAAAGCCGTGTTGCGCGGCAAAATCGTGCGGCAACATCGCGCGTGTGCGCAATGGAAATTGGCACCGCGTCGCTAATGTAAGTTTGACAACGACGTCGTGGCGCCCACTGCCAATACGTAAGACAAGCCTTCTTTTATCATGTTTATAAAAAAAGTTTCAGTAAGAATCTCGCGGAATGTCCATATTAACATCAAGGTTTACGGTCAATGAACCAAAATAGCTCTACCTATTCCGATCATTGATTATTAGTATAGAAAAGTATAGATAAACGACTCCGCTCTACCTGAGGTTAAGCAGAAGCAGAGTCCAGATGTGAGGACAGCTGGTGGAACAGTATGCCTCACTAGCCGTCCTCACCTTGTCGATCCGCAAGTTGCTTCTTCACACTTTGCTTAAAGGATCCCATGTTGTATAGGCAGGAGGGAATACGTGTGCTGGGAGAGCATTCCATATTTTGGTGGTGCGACAAAGAAATGCTTCAATTAATGTTAATTACAACACTTCAGGTGATGGCTATTTATGATTATTTACATATAATTTAACGCAAATATAGTTGCGAACAATTTACAATTTGAAAAAAGACAGTGTTGAAAAAAAAATCCACGAGCGGGATTCGAACTCGCACCCCATGACATGCCATCTTTCTCCTCCTTTGGCTTATAAAGTAGTAGATAGTGTTGATTAATTTCGGCGAGTTGGATTGAGCCACGACAGCATAGTTGGTAGTGCACCTGACCCGCCATGTCATGGCGTGCGGGTTCGAATCCCGCTCGTGGATTTTTTTTCAACACTGTCTTTTTCGAAATTATGGCTACCTATTTATTATCGTATTACCATGACAGTGCACTTAAGAAGGATCCTATTGTTAAGAAGAAAGCAGTATGTATCCACAAGAAACCTCTTTAGTCTGCTCTTCAATCTTCACCCAGGAAGGTCGAGTGGTATCCGCATAATTTGCTCTAACGGACTCCACCGCCCTGGTCGAAAATTACCCATGTAATGAGCATTCGAGCCACGGGATTTACACATGCCGTCGACTAATTGACACAAGAGGCGTCAGTTCTTAAATAACTGCTTTATAGAGCGACGCAACGCAAGTGACGGACGGTAAGCTGTTTGAAAAAAATATCTTTTCTACTTTAATAGTCGAGGATATGCTTGGTCTTCTTCTCACTTGGTGGAACGTGATAAAGCCCAAGCTGGAGGTGCACTTCACCCGGAGTCCTTAATCACTGAGGAGCTGGATATCTTATATCCAACAATCGGAAAGCAACTAATAAACAAATTTAAAAAATATATCATTAAGTAGATTTTTTAATTTTTTTAATTTTAGGCAAATATTGTTTTGCTTTATCTTTTTTCAAATTGTAACGAATTACAATTTGAAAAATGGCAAAGTGTTGAAAAAATTCCACGAGCGGGATTCGAACCCGCACCCCATGACATGCCTGGTCAAGTGCAACCAATGGTGCTACCAACTATGCTATCGTGGCTCAATCCGACTCGCAGAAATTAATCAACACTATCTACTTTTACTTTATAAGCCAAAGTAATCTGTGGCCAAAGGAGCTCGATTCAATGTCGACAACTACGTCATCAACATCCGATCTTAATATATTTACAAATATTGAAAGATCAGTTAAGAATTAGACAAGCTATATTTTATGATTATTTACATATACTATTACGCAAATTTTTTGCGAACAAATTATAATTTGAAAAAAGACTTAAAAAAATTTTCTTTTTTCAAAATGCTACAAGTTGTTGTTATGGCGATTGGCGACAGACTAAAATAAGATGCTGGTAGCAAGGCAGACTTAGAAAAAGTCCTACCTATGATCTATTTAAAGAAAAGCGATTAGGCAATTATTTTTTAGTTGTAGGTAGGTTCACCAAAAAATTTCACTGGAAAAAAAACAAACTATACTTTTAAACAGCTGTTTTCAAACTGCCACCACTCATCACTTGAACCGAACGCAACTCATACCAGTTCTGTGAGAGCGCGCATGCGTTTCCGATAGTTGTGAAACTATTAAATTGAAATTTGGTTGTGACCTTTGCGTCGAACAGCTCCGGCGATAAGAATAACACCGATGCCTTTTTGTTTTGTTTTGATGGGCCGCGTCCGAAGTGCTTCGACCTCTGATGAATAGTTTAGTCGGTGACGTCATAGTGCGAGGTTGCGTGCGTCGTGTCAAATGACGCGTAGGCAGCTTTAGTGGTTCAAGTTCGTGGTAGAGAAATAGTTCGTGGATGTCTTATGCCAGCCGTACTTTGGATGCGTTTCGTTTAATTTTACTCGAACTTAAAACTCTCATGCGTTTTTATTAGTCGAAATGCCAGAGTGACTGCGACGTTTGAACGGTCGGTGACATATTTTTTTTCTATATAGCCATAACATTTATTCGTTCAAACGCGTAAAAAAATCTAACAATAAGGGATTGATTTTTCTTACGTCTATCAGAAATACACGCACGACTAGTACCTAGCGTGCGAGGTAACATAGTAAGACGGAGGATCGGGATGTATCGTGCGTATTCGTACGTGTTCGTACGAAAATGCATTATAAAGTGTGGCTGGCCTTAGTGTTTGAGCATCAGCTCTCAAAAATAAACAACACACACTCACAAAACACAAATCACTGTGAGAGGGTATCATGGAGTGTATACAACTAAGCTCTACAGGGAAACGCTGGCTGTTGTCTCAACTGAGCCTGAAGTCTGCCACTTCAATAACGTTTCAAATAGTTTCAATAGCGTGTTGATAGCCTGATTCTGACATAAGGACGATGGGAATACTGTCAAAGTCAGTTAAGTGAGACACGACTGTGGACGACCTGAAATAGCAGAAATTATGGCTGATAAGGCTATTAAATTAAAGTGTATTTCACTGAAGGACTGGCTATCTTATCTCTAACAGACAGAGGGTTTTTAGAGGGCATGGCATCACGCAGCCATATCCCCCTACTAGATTCGTTGTAGTCGAAGTCGAATGACGAATAATAATAAATACCATACCGACATTGTTCTAACAAAACGAAGATGTGGGCGACAAGGCCCAAGCCAGTTGTATCACTCTAGCTTCATCAACAGGTCACTGAACTCCACTAATTAAGGATGCCAAATTGATTAAGAAGATTATAAAAATCAACACCGGCTAATATGCTAATACGCGTCGCGTTTGATTTATTGCGATTTTTTTGTATCGTATCTTCAATATTCGTCACGCTGTTTTAGAGTTCCTCGTTCAATATAATATTTTATGCTTTCTTTCTAATTTTGTTTACAATAATAATCGAAATTGATTTTCGGGTGACAACTTGCTGCTGCTGCTGTGCTGTGCTGTTATAATTATGAAGTCAAAAATAATTAATATTTTACATTTTAGTTGTTTGCCCACCGCTCATAATATACATCATCATCATCATCATCAGCTCGTTTTATGTCCCCACTCACTACAGGGGCTTCCCTATGGATGGATAGGGAGAACGGGCCATAAACCACCACGCGGGCCCAGTGCTGATTGGTGGTTGTTAACGACTGCTAATGCAGCCGGGACCAACGGCTTAACGTACCTTCCGAAGCACGGAGAAGCTCGAGATGATAATTTTTTGGTCACCCATCCGATGACCGGCCTTTGCGAAAGTTGCTTAACCTCAGCACTCGCAGACCTGGCGCGTTAACCACTGCGCCATCGAGCTCAAATCAATCAGAATACAAAAAAAACTTGCATTAGGTATATTCACCCAGGCATAGACATTATATAGATACGTTTTCTCTAATTCATCACCAGCCATGTTACGATAACGGCAATGATTCTGTAGCTTGCTTTGATGTTTGACTGTACGCTTACCTAGATAAAATAAATAAATGAACGGCTAAACATGATCTGGATAATATTAGACTTAGGTAATATAAAACTCCCCCGTGTGGTACCGGGGGTAAAGAATTGCACCACCCCATCTCTTACCGTGGGTGTCGTAGAAGGCGAATATGGGACCATTCCAGAGGATGGGCAGCAGCGTCTCTCTGTGATTATTCTCACCTTACTGCGATCGCCAACCCGCCTGCCAAGCGTGGCGATTATGGCAAATTCCCCTCAAAATGATTAATCCTTGAGGGAGGCCTTTGTCCAGCAGTGGACGTTTTTTTGGCTGAGATGATGATGATGATGATGATATAAAAATCTATTAACTGTTTACATACAGACATTATTGGATTACTGGACGACATCAAAAAGTGGAATTGACTTAGTTAAAATAAGCTGTATGGAATCGCAGAAAATTTTGTATGCTGATCTCCAAACTTCAGTTTGATAATGATGAAGAAGGTACTAATTGATGATGATGATGATACAGAGATTGAATCTTCTTTATACTTTTTCTAACCGACTTCAAAAAAAGGAGGAGGTTTTACTTCAAAGAGTATGAACTAAAATTTTGCTAAATAAACAAAATTGGCCGTTTACCGCAACAAGAAAACAACAATTTTTTTATTTACAAACAAAGACAATAACAAGATAATAATTAAACTACATAAAATTAAACTTATAAAAAACTGTAAACTATAACTACTACTAACTATAAATAAAAAGATTGCCCCAAATCATCCCCATCAGGCAAAGTGCCCAGTAAGCTAGCAGAATTGCTTATACGAGTACGCTGGTCCAAGTAGCTGCTAGCTCGGTGCCAGGTGGTTTCTACTAATTTTATAGAAATATCTTTAAGTAAGTTTGTGAGCTTCCGGGCCCCATGGACCTAATTAAACTAGTTACAATCTGCTTTCTTTTACTTCATTTATTTATTTATTTATTTATTTATTTATAGGAAGACCAACAGCTATGATACAACTCAAAAACTTAAAAATAGTGACAGAAAGCCAATTATAGGTCCTCACCAATAAAAACAAAATTAATAACAATGTGATGCACTAACAAGAAAAACACACACTTAAACTTATTCTCTAAACTACTCAAAAATTCATATTTACTTCCTTCATACTTTTCATTACATTTTCATTACATTACTTACTTCATATTTACTAATTTATAAATGAACTAAAAAAAATAAAATCGCTTTTATTATAACAGCTGCACACACTTGACTATTTATAAATTACATCTTATTGATACAGTAAATGGATGCTAGTGATGACATTAACAAAATTTCCATAATGCTAATATTAATTCAACAAAAACGGCTAATAGAGACATTACATTCATTCTAGGCAATTCGTTATTATGTATTTAGAACGATTCGAGTAACTAATAATACTTTAAATCGCTTCTCTAAAGATAAGTTTCGATTGGTTTTCACGTTTCACGGCTCCTGTTCCGCTATAAATTTATTTTGTTTATTTATAGAGTATAATCTAGCTTGCACTCTAACTTGAATACATATATCTGACAAACGTATATTATAATGGAATATAAATGACGACATATAATTTAATGGAGTCTCTCTACGCTCCAACCAATCTAAACTCTTTAGTTAAATCTAGCTACGCTCTGCGGAGCAGAATTATGAACGAAAGGATTTTAAAATTAAACATGAAATTAAGGTTGTAATATATTTGTAAGTACTTAATATTAACTGTCATCACCACAAACGTCATGTGGCTCTGTGGCTCCAAAGTAGCCTACCATTTCTCATCGGGAATCTAGTAAGCTATGGAACCTTAGCTATATATATATATAAATATATACTAGCTGACCCGGCAAACGTCGTTTTGCCATAAAAAATATAAAAAAAAATTTAGGGGTGGACTACCCCTGACATTTAGGGGGATGAAAAATAGATGTTGGCCGATTCTCATAGATACCGGATGACCCGGCAAACGTTGTTTTGCCATAAAAAATTTAGGGGTGGACTACCCCTAACATTTAGGGGGATGAAAAATAGATGTTGGCCGATTCTCATAGATACCGGATAAGCACAAAAAATTTCATCAAAATCGGTCAAGTCGTTTCGGAGGAGTATGGCAACGAAAACTGTGACGCGAGAATTTTATATACCTATTAGATATATAGAGATATCGAAACTTAAATATATATATATATAAAGACTCGTATCCTGTTTGACCCAATTAATAAAATATGCTGACGCTTTAATATTTTTATTTAAACAATAAACTATTTGTTAACGGTGTTTCATGTTTTGCGTTGTCTTCAATGTTTTAATAAAATGTAAAACATATTGTCATTTGGAATCTAATGCCGCCCGTGGAGTTATGACACGGAAAAAACGTATTTTATATCTTGCTTGACATAGTCCGGTATTAGGCACGCTATCTACTAGACAGCGCTATGACCGCTTTAGTTAGTACAAGCAATAGAAAATAAGACTTCTGAGTGGTAGAGCCACGCTGCGTTGCAGCACGAAATGGGCCGGCTCGCCCGGCGTAATACCACCCTCTCACAGAATATCGGCGTGAAACAATGGCACTCGTTGCTGTTGTGTTTCGTCCGGTGAGTGAAAGTACCGGAGGCCCATCTCTCACCCCCCCCCCCCCCCCCAATTCCTAGATTCCTTCTTCCTCCTCAAGATTGAGCTCCTTCGTCAAGGCTGGCAACGCATCTGCGATTACTTTGGTTTTGCGGGTGTCTATGGGCGGCGGTGATTACTTTCCATCAGGTGACCTACCTGCTCGTTTGCCTCCTTTTTACATAAAAAAAAGACTAACAGGAACAAATGCATAAACCTATGTAATTATAACTCACAAACATAAGAGGTCATGATAATACACATCATCATCATCATCATCAGCTCATTTTATGTCCCCACTGCTGGGGCACGAGCCTTCCCTAAGGATGGATAGGGAGAACGGGCCATAAACCACCACGCGGGCCCAGTGCGGATTGGTGGTTGTTAGCGACTGCTAATGCAGCCGGGACCAACGGCTTTACGCGACTTCCGAAGCACGGAGGGGAGGAGATCGAGTTAATAAATGTTTGGTCACCCATTCGATGACCGGCCTTTGCGAAAGTTGCTTAACCTCAGCACTCGACCGAGTGCGATAACCACTGCACCATCCAACTACTCCAAAATAAATACACATAATCGTAGGTGTAATAAATAATATACACCAAGATTCCTTCTAAATATTTCCGTGCAAGATTTTATTTGCTATATATCTTTTAATTGGTAGCATCAATGATATTCACAAAAAAAACAGTATCAAAAACACAAATGTTGAAAAAAATTCCACGAGCAGGATTTGAACCTGCACCCTTCTGACATACCGGGTCAGGTGCTCTCCCAATTGAGCTATTGTGGTTCTAACCAGCCCGCCGAAATTATTCAACACTTTTTCCATTCAATGTCAACAACTACCGTCATTAACATGGGAGAGCACCTGACCCGGTATGTCCAAATCCTGCTCGTGGAAATTTTTTCAACACTTGTGTTTTTGTAATTTGTTTCACAACAAAATTTGCGTTAAAATTATTTAAACATTTTAAAAACAGTATCTTTAATGTTGTAGTGTAAATAGTATGCAATAAATTATAGGAAGCTAGCTTGTCTTTGTTTTCGCAGTATACATTAGGTTTAATTGATTTATTTTGTTTAACCATTTTTAATTTAATCCTAACAATAATTTTAAGTGTATACCTACTAACAATTATAGATATTTATTATCTTTTATGAAAATGAATCACGATAATAAAAATGAAGACCTACATGGGAACCAAATGCGTAAATATACCTCAAAGATATTTGAAACTTTTTTCACACAACGATATACCAATAGACAGTTAACCTCAAAAGGGCAACGAACTCTTGCACAACGCGATATCCCAAATGATGAACAAGACACTAATGTGATACAGATTATTCGTTAATCACATAAACCGCATTAACTGTTGTTCGGGCTTGAAGCGGATTGTGCTAGTATGAGAGGATTGACTCCTACACATTCATAACCACATCCATGAGGAATAGGCAGTGACTTGTACGTTTGAGTTGTGATCGTCCAAGCTAAGCGAATTTGGAAAAACCATGGCATTGGATGGGTGACCAGAAGAATATTTTGAGCTTTGTACTTCAGAAGGTTAGAGCTGCTGCAAACGCCCTTGCTGAGTTACTTACCGGTTCTTCTCAGGACAAGGTCTCCCGCTGCTGAAGAATTATAAAACGATGGCATAATCATATTCATAAGATTGAATTATTTGTAGTTTAAACTGAAAAATATTTTTTTTTTAATTTCGATTTTTGTTTATCTTGGTTGTTGTCAATCAATGTAATATGGCAATCGTTAAAACACTTGGTAAGAAAGTTTTTCACATCGTGTTTATTGGTTCGAAATAATTAAAGCTTTTAATCTTGAATGGGACACCGAAATAAGAAATGGCTTATAAATTACATAATATATTATGTTACCCATGTCTATTTTTCGCGAGCTAAGTATCGCAACGAATAGACGATAACTGTTACAAACAAATATCGCACAGACCGGAGTCCCAGTACAGTGGTGGCCATTAGCGTTATCTCATTATTCAGGGCTAGTATAAATCTCACTAATGCTTCCATATCTTATAAATCTCGGCTGCCGCTTAATTAGAATGGGCTGCGCTACGGAGCGTCGAGTGTGAATTCAGATTTGGGCAGATGTGGCAGTTCTGTAACAAAATGGCGGCATGTGGGGGGGGAAGTGCAGGAATTTTTAGTAGGTATACCCTTTCCCCTCCTTAAGGAGCCTATGCATTTTCAAGAAATAACGTCTCGAACGTCAGGACTAAATTATAATTATTTTTTATAAAGCACTGATGTGTTATTTTTTTTTAAATTTATAATTATTAGAAAACGATATCGCATAAACCCTTTTTGGGACCTTTTGTTTATCGTGAGATGAAATGAAGATTGTATTTCATATGAATGTCATATAATTAATTTTTGGACTAAATAGAGAATGTAATTCTTTATCCCATTTCAATATGACATAATTTATTTTGGTCCACGTAACAATAAGATAAGATATCGCCACCTAAGCCATAACGTACCAGTACATAATATAAAAGAAAAGATTTGGCACATATTGACAAAGTGTGATGGAAACATGATTCTAATAATTATAGTTGCAGCACAAAACTGGTCATTTTGGAGATCCTCGGGGGAGGCCTTTGTTTAGCAGTGGACGTGTTTGGCTGAAGTGACGATAATGATTAATAGTTGCAAACATTTCTTATTATGTGATTCAGGCCCACGCACAAAGGTCATGTACAAAGAGATCTTATCGGTCGGTATTTGTAACTGGAATAGTGCCACATCCACTCATTCGTAGTACAAGCGAATGCACAATGAAACATTACTCCTACGTGTGAGAGACGGCGTGCCACCAACACATGTGGCTAGGACGCATTGTCTGAATCCGCGACGCACCGAGAAAAGACAAGGGAACTTAATGTCACTTGTAAAGTTTGTATTTAACCTCCTTTGTAACATCGCATTTCGTTTTTTTTTCAAAAAGATTTAGCTTATTACCTTTGGCAACACTTTCAGCATCACCAGACTTTTTGGGGGCGGCGGAGAAACTCCTTAAGTCGTGTAAAACGAAGCACCGTCAGAAGTTTTCTAGAGAGAACGGCATCACGCACTAGTGCGTGTCTCCGTTCAGTACTAGATTCTCCGAGGGGTTCGGTTTGGATCGGGGTCGTATTCCGTGCTTCGGAAGACACGTAAGCTGTCGGTCCCGGCTGCATTAGCAGTCTGAACGACTGCTAATGCAGCCGTGGCCGGGGATTCGGACTTCTTGGCGGGAAAGTGAAGAGTCTGCGGTTTTGTTTTATTTTCTAAAACTTGTCTTAAGTCAAATATTAATGTGAAATAATGGTGGATTATTAACCGTTAAGTGTTCGTGAGTGTGCATCAGTGTTGGCAAATTAAACAAAACAGTGCAACGTCACTTTTCAAATTCTCTTAAGAAGTCCGCGTGAGGGCTTGGTAAAGCCCCACATCTTTACTGAGATACTCGAGGGGTTGGGGGGTATATCATTTCACACTTCTCATTTCTATTATTATTCATCATCATGCTGAAAGGAAATATTGTTTATTTATGTATTACTTGTAAGACAAATTACTTTGACACTGGCTAAATGTTCTAATCGCACGAAGCCATCAAATAAAGGAAATAATGGAACCACCAATTCGCACTGGGCCTGCAAATTGATTAATGGCGCGTTCCCTCTGTGGTGATTTCATCCATAGGGAAGGCTCGTACCCCAGAGGGGACATAAAAAAATGAGCTGGTGATAAATATGATAATGGTGATGGTTATCATCGTATTATTGTGTGTATGAATTGTGTAGATAAAATTGCACTGAAAAACGAAGTCAATTATTTTAAAAACATGCTTTAGGCTGCGCTTCCACCAAAGATGTGCGAGGTAGCTAAGCGATGCGCGAGGTAAATATCCACCAATAGGAGAACTCCATTTTATCCTGCAATTTACAATGAAGGAATCCTATTGGTGGATTTTTACCTTGCACATCTATGGTGGAAACGCAGCGTTAACCTTCGGTCTTAATATTAGTCTTATTATCTTACACCAACATCTTGTATGCCATTGTACCTCTTGTTACAAATTCAAGTTGAATAAATGAATATGTATATTATCGTCACCTACGTTTCACCAATTTTATTGGATAAGAAGAGTAGAGTCAAAGTAAAAAACAAAAAAAAAATATGTAAGATTTATAGAATGAATAAAATTAGATAATATTGTCACTTAAACTAATTCTTGTGATAATGACGAAACAAAGCAATTAATATCTCTCACTGAATACGACCATTACCACTTCGCATTCATGTTTGTTTAAACCACTTCATTAATTCAGACGGACAATTCATTATCTAATTACAATGATAATGACAAACAAGTTAGTTGTTATTGTTAGCCCATTAAGACATTTGCAACATAAAGCAATTGGTTATACATAATTTGAATAATGTTCGCAACGTTTAAGCAAAAAGAATTTGCACAACTATCTAATCATCTACATATTAATCATCGCCAGCCAGGTTATCCCATATGGGTTTTAACGACTGCCACCAACTGGGGACCAACGGTTTCTTTTTTTCTTTTTTCTTTTTTTAATATTTACGGGTAAGCACAGTGCCTTAATCTCACCTGATGTTAAGTAATGATAAGGCCATTTGATGGAAGCGCACTTCACCCGGGACCCTCAACTAGCGAGGCACTGGCTATCTTATCTCTAGCTGCCGGAACACAACAATGCTACAAACATTGATGTTATGGCGACATATTTAGATAAGATGGTGGTAGCTAGCCAGGCGGACAAACAAGCCCTACCACCAACCAAACCGAGTACACAAAGATGTACCCCCCGCTGGGAATCGAACCCGGGACCTCTGGGTCTATACCGGTGGTCTTAACCACTAGACCACAGAGGCGGTTTCATAATAACGGAGGAGCTTTAGATATTTGAATTGGGTCACTCACCAAATTAACGTTACATTTGGTTACAGGGTGCCTAGTGTGAATTTTGTTTACTATCCGTATTCATTCGATTACGTTTACGAAAATTAGTATGGCATTGAAGCAGCGCCTCCTATCGGCATACGAGAAGAGTTAACATTTTGCCATACAAACTCTCGTTTTCGTTTACGTGATCGAATGGCGAATGAAACTCGCACTTGGCACCCTGATTTGGTGATAGATGACAAAGAAAAGTATAGTGAATTTCTTAACAGTATATATATTTCATGGTTACTATTGTACAAACTAACCTACGTTTCTTTTAATACTGGTAAAGATAACTAATAGATACTAAAAACTTCGATGACATAATGCAAGCATAAGTTTAAAAAAAAAAGATTTTTCTGTAAAATATTCTATTCTATGCTTAAGGTATTTTTTTTTTAAATAAAATTTGTCGTCTACATTTTGTAGATTATTACAGAGCGTAGCAAATTTCATTTCTGTTTAAAGAAGATGTACATCACAAGTATTAACTAAAGCTTAATCCTTGACAATATTTCACAACGATTTATAGTCGTTCACCAGCATTTTGTCAGTGAAAGATCCCTCTTGGAATAACTTGACGGAAACTGAAACGGCTCGACATTAGCGGAGGCTGTAACGAATAAGGCTGCAGATAAATCCGGACTTTCGCAGGTGCCTTGGCTGCCGGTCAATGCTGTCGACCTAGTTGCTGGTAATACGGAGGCTGTTCCACGATTAATTAGCCTTGTAAACGTTGTGATAGGCTCTATTAACACGTTGAAGGACAATGACGTCTATGAGACGTCCATCGATAATTGTTGGTTAAAGTCTTTCTACGTCCGAATTTTTAATTCGGCTCTCAGTAACTATGACTTGTTTTTACAACTGTATGATGAACGATTTCAAATTAAATGCATTTATGGTATCATGTTGGTCTGGGACTTGAAAATAATGCGTAATATATACTTCCCTAGTATGTCGTAAAAGGTGACTGAAGATTATGGGGTTTGTGATTGTTTAGGTAGGCTATAGGCTAGCTGCCTTTTTTATACTTAGCTAGGCAAATGACTCTTGAATTGAATATGGTGTCCAGACCTATCACTACTTTCACAATGTTTCATTTGAACCCATACTTTTTGACTGACTTTTTTTTTGTCTGCCTGCTATTTATGTATGGTTCATCATCATCAGCTCATTTTGTGTCCCTACTGCTGGGGCACGAGCCTTCCCTATGATAAATAGAGAGAATGGGCTATAAACCACTACGCTGGCCCAGTGAAGATTGGTGGTTGTTAACGACTGCTAAGGCAGCAGAGACCAACGGCTTTACGTGCCTTCCGAAGCACGGAGAAGCTCGAGATGATACATTTTGGTCACCTATCCGATGACCGGCCTTTGCGAACTTCAGCTCTCGCAGACCGGGCGCGTTAACCACTGCACAATCGAGCTCCTCACGTATGGTTAAAAAAAATGTATTGGTATATAAGTACTTAAATTCAAATTCAAATTATTTTTTGCATGCCACATTGGTGTACATAGTAATTAAATAAATAGGTACAAAAGGTGTTAAAATAAACAATGTAGCGCCCCGTAAGGGCATGGCTTATAAACAGTACATTGAAATTATGTAACAGCGTTAGATAACAATAATCTAGCAAGTAAGTTTCCGCCAGTTCAATTATATCAACTTGAGTGTTGTCCAATATCGTCCTGAGACGCTATTTCACACCGTTTATTATGTAACTCGGCGAGGTAAGCAATTATTTACTACCGCCATTTATCTCTTTCCTCACTATCAAATCCTTAGCTTATTACCTAATTGGAAAAGCTTTTAGTGTAAATATAGGAACTATTATCCAAAGTATTGGTGAACATGAGTTTAAGGTAAGAGGTGGCGAACCATCTTGTCACCTGGTGGAAGTAATCACCACTACCCATGGACACCCAAAAAGTCGCAGATCCATTGACGATCTTTAAGGAAAGGTCGTTTCTTAAAAGTCCCCAAGTCGTAATGGTACGGGAATACCGCCACTGTTAGCTGGTTTCATAGAATCGTCTATCGTGGTAGGAATTTTAATTTCAATTGTACTTTAGCTTTTTAGCTCTCAGTTGCTTATTAAGCTCAATAATATTACTTTTATAATGCCAAATAGTTTATAATTTATGTGAATTCTGTTAAGTGCTTCGGAAGGCATGTAAAGCCGTTAGTCCCGGCTGCTTTAGCGGTCGTTAACAACCACCAACCCGCACTGGGCCTGCATGGTGGTGTAAGGGTTGTTCTACCTGTGGCTCTCTCTGTCAAGTCTCGTGCCCCAGCAGTGGGGACTTAAGCTGATGATTATAATGATGAGCAAAGCTGTATACATACATTGTCCATATAAGTTCAATACTTTATGTTACATGATTATTTACATATAATTTTACACAAATATTGTTGCGAACAAATTACAATTTGAAAAAAGACAAAGTAAAAGTAGATGGTGTTGATTAATTTCGGCGAGTTGGATTGAGTCACGATTGCGTAGCTGGCAGTGCATCTGACCCGGCATGTCATGGGGTGCGGGTTCGAGTCCCGCTCGTGGAATTTTTTTAACACTTTGTCTTTTCTCAAATCATTAAGTTACATGTTTTAGAATGTTAGTATAAAAAATTTATGATAAGTTAAGAAAGTTATAACAGGAAAGCTAATGTCTAGGACTGTTTCACTCTACTCTTTACGTCAAATAACATATTTTGCATCAAATTATAATAAGCGGCGAGCTATAAAGACGTTGATAGTGTACTCTGAAAGTAATTTTCAATACTTGTTAGATATTGATGTCAACTGCGCTCGTAAGGCGTACCTAATGGTGGAGCTAAGCGGTCATCGTAAAACAATCTTTAAGTAAACTGATTAGTAGTCATTCTTTGTTGCATTCCTTATTGTTGCTGAAAAAAGTATTTGAAAGTTATTTTTTTAAATATAAGCTTTGTCAATGTTGTTGAAGATGTTAAATGAGGTTTCATTAAGAGATTCTTATAAATCAGTGTTATAGTTATACTCGTACGACGTAGCAAAACCAACACAGAAGCATACAAAAGATAGGTCTTAAATTAACGGCTCAAAATCATCCTTAAAGTCCAAAGCTTATTTGGTAGGAATATTTTATTACCTAAACCTAGACTAGACATGATGAGTTCAAATTGAGTAAGTTATCTATTTTTTAAGTTAGTTAAGTTTATCTATTGGATTCCTTTTGAACATATTATATTTATAAATAGCTTCTTTCTTATTATCCTCTCACGCCTTAACAGTACCTAAATTTTTCACAAAAATTTGGTCACGCATCAGCAAAACGTTTCACCAGCACTTCATACCACAGCCAAGCACAAAAGGCGCTCCACAAAATCATTGATAAACCATTCACCATTTCATATCAACAAACGTCAACACACATTCCGTTCGCCGCGCTGTTACCGTTACCATTAATAACATGGTCCCGTCAGGTGATTCACCCACAAACGCGCTCCACAGACCTTTATAGCAGCCTGCGGGTGTTCCTACGCAACGAAAACCCCATTCGCAAGGTCCTAGCGAACGGGAGTAATAGTGTTGTGCTAATCGGGGTTAACGGTAAACAGCTACCCGGCTAATGTCTGCAAAAAGGTTTTTAATACAGCTACAATTGTTAATGTATAAATGTTTCGAAGCTTGCTTAATGGGAGTGCCTTCTAGTTAAAGTACTTTTTGATGTTATCAAAAAGTAGCTTTAATGTTTTTAATAATGTTATATGTATATTTTAAAAAAAAAACATTGCATTGTTCCGTTTAAGTGTGACGAACGATTTGGGTAGTGATCTTGCAAGTTAAACCATTTCGCAATGTTACATAACCGAATGGGTGACTAAATCGAAAACCTCAAGCTCATCTGTACTTTCGAAGGCACGTTTAACCGTTAGTCCCGGTTGTTGTCATGAGATAGCATTGTGGGGTTTGCCCCCTTTTTGAGCATTGTTGTGTTCCGAAAATTAGAGATGGCTATCTTATCTCTAATTTTTCCCTCCTATCTCTAAGCTCCATAATTGTTGAAAATCTGAGTGAGTTCCTCTTTTCCCTTCAGCCTCACTTAACATCGGATAAGATTAGGGCCACTTGGCACTTGGCAATATAAAAATATTATTGTAACGATAAGAAGTTACCTATCTCCTTTTTAACAAGAAACTAAACTTTATATCAACGCATATGGTTAATTTCAACGCAAACTCTTTACTATTCCAAAGCTCAGCTATATGTACTTTCAACAATTTTATGCCTAAATGCTTCTAAACAAAGTATGCAACGCTTCCTCTCACGACTCCGCGTCTCGCCATGCCGCGGTCCCGTTACACACAGTAATTTTATTAATGGAAGTGCCAATTGAATCAAATCGTTGTATTAATTCCGGTGTAACAGTAGGCTGGCAGGGGATATGTACGTTTTTATTAATATTAATAACGAAGCGCGCAGTACAGATAATCCACGGATTAGGTGCACGTAAGAATGCAAGCCAAATTGTTCAGTCTCTTGTGATCAGTAAAATTCAGAATGCTTTTCTAAAATATTGCAATATAAAGGTGTTGAACATATTATATACTGTGATTGTTCTCGACAACAGCACAGTAAGTAGTTAATACGATTTCATTAGTCAAATTCCGGTCATTAAAATTATAATCTGGAGAAATTAAATATGTATTATATAATGGCAAAAGTCAATATTTAATACAATTAAAGTATTCTGTGCTATAAGTTAGGTGACTACAATGACGGTGACCTGACAACGACGAAAAAGAAAAACTAAAAAATCTTTAATAGATCTGTTTAGCCACAAACTCCTGCAACATGCATATTTTACGAGAAACTATTGCCATAAGGAGCTCGATGGCGCAGTGGTTAACGCGCCCGGTCTGCGAGTGCTGAGGTTAAGCAACTTTCGCAAAGGCCGGTCATCGTATGGGTGACCAAAAATGTATCATCTCGAGCTCCTCCGTGCTTCGGAAGGCACGTAAAGCCGTTGGTCCTGGCTGCATTATCAGTCGTTAGCAACCACCAATCCGCACTGGGCCCGCGTGGTGGTTTATAGCCCGTTCTCCCTATCCATCCACAGGGAAGGCTCGTGCCCCAGCAGTGGGGACATAAAAATGAGCTGATGATAATGATGATGATTGCCATAACAGTGTCAACCTACATTCTTGTTGAAGAATAGTTAATTACGTTTATACTTTATTATTATTTTAAGCCAAAGCTTTATAATATTAAAGTCCCATTAAAACAAAACCTTTATAATCCGTTTCAATTTAGTTTTCCGTGATAGCGCCTATATTACTGCCTGTAGGTAAGTCTTTCTATTACGCATGATTAATGCTGCGCCTTGGATGCTTAATTGAAAACTAAAAGCAATTCTGATTTATGCCGATGATTTTAATTAGAATATTTGCTCAGAACTGTTTGGGTTGGTGCAATGAAAATGCACATTCAATGTAACTTTATCTAGGTTAGCACCTGCATACATAAGTAGGGAGCTTAAATTAAACCTTGAGAGAGCTACTGAATCTCACAGTTGATTCCGATGTACGTGAAGACGAAATAATACCAAAACATGAAGCTACAACGCTGCCAGTTTCAAATCGAATGCATACAGAAGTTATAAATCGTTTAGAAGAGAAACTTAATCTGAACCAAGTCTTCATTTATGGCAAGCCTACGATGACATAAATATAAAGGACACTGGCCATACGTTTGGCGCTGACAAAGTAGAGCAGTAGGAAGCAAGCTTAACTCGAGCATATACCTGCATATACCTGAATGCAAAACTGATATAAGTTACAGATCCGATGCAGCGATGATATATAAATATGTTAATAACTTTCTAGGTCATCTTGGAAAACAACAATGAGATAAAAATTACTTATTATCAACATCATAATCATCAGTCTGCATTGTCTCTACAAAAGAACTTTAAGAACTTAAAACAATTTGTAGCTGTCAAATAACTTTGTAACGCCCAACACCTAATTCCCTCTTCCCCACGGACCCTGTAAAGGCGTCCAAAACGTCAGAGTAAAACAATATTTACAATAATAACAAGTAGATCCCAAGTCTTTCAATTCAATGTGCAGTATTCCCGTTTACTATAGAAAACAAAGTTTATTTAGCTCACTAATACTAATAAACTACTAATAGCATCGATAAATACATCGAACGCCAATGTAGGTACACACAGTTGCACACTCAGGTAACCACCCCACGTCCGCATTATTTAGTTAGACAAGGCAAAAAAGGGCCAGTCCCACATCATTAGGGACCAAAGTCGGCGGCGTACGACAGATACGTCTTATTCAACCAAGAATAAATAAGATGCGCCTCCGTCTACTGAAATATTAGATGCAAACACACGCAAAAATGCAACCGCATTTTCATACAGATATGGCGAACCACTTGATGTGCCGCAAAAGCGGTGGCTTTATAAAATTACTGGTGACGAAAAACTCGATTAAAATTGAAATTCTCTTACCGACTTTTTGTATAGAATTGGAGTGCCAAATTCAATTGGCCTTTACTTTAGAGCATAAATAACTGGACGTCAGTCGATACCGAAGTGAATCATTGAGCAATTGGCCGGTGTAATTTTGATAAATTTCGGTTTCGGTGTGTTTAAACGATTTCCATCGTTTTTGGGTAAAGTTTTTCATCGAAATGTCTCTTTGGAATTCATCGGTAACATTTACGACAAAGTTGCACGAAACATTAAATAAAATACAAGCTTATACGTGATTACTTTAAAAGACAAAACATTTTTCGTATGCAAGTACTTATATCTTCAAAAATGTTGCACGAGCCTAAAGCAAAATGCCCCTTAAATAACATTCCGCGAGTGACGTTTATATTTGAATATCTACTTTGTCTATTTACATGGCCCGAAGTGCAAGCTTCGGATTGACAGCACATAAAAACGATAGAGAAATCCCCGTACAGGCATACCACCAGATCGGAGACGATCTTGTTTTGCATATAAAGACGACGACGAGACTTGAACTCCGATGTCGTGACTCGTGACAGATAATTACTGAGTAAATCGTCAGCGTTGGTATTTTGCATATCAAAAAACTTGCGATGTTTATATTTGTATTCGAACATAAAGCTATTTAAGAAACTGTAATACTAAAAGGATGCATCGAAATTCGTACTACTTATTCTTGATTCTCTTAATAATTTCTGTGTATTAAACTATTATACGATACAAGTTGCAAGCTTCTCCCGGTTACTTTTTAAGCATGGAAGAGCTCGAGTAAATTATGATCAAAACTAATAAGAACTCTGTAAACAAATTAATCAGAGCCCATATTTTAACGATGTTCAACCGTTTCAGTGTTCAGCCGTAGGCCTATAATTTCTCAACATAAAACTTTCAACTCGCAATCTCAACTAAATGAAAACAACAAAGTTAACCTTTCATTAATAGTTCCAGTTAATTGTGTTGAATAAAATCGAGGCACGATGCGGCGTGTGGTCGGAGAGAGCGAAGGTATGGTGTCCATTAGTAATAACAATTACATCTTAACAGGACTAAAGAGTAACGAATAAGTGCGGTGCATAAGTTCTCGGTTAGTGTGACTGCTTCTTCGATATTTGTAGGACAACTTTATTTTGAATAATAAATATTTACTGGGTTATTACCAGACCATGGTTTTGTTGTGTGTGAGTATTATATATTTCGGTACAGTTGCATGCGCCGTGATCACGGATGTACTATACGATGATACTCACACACAACTAAACATGGTAATAATACCGTTAAAAATAATTATTCTAATGTAAGTGACCTTTAAAATCTTTATTTTGTATTTATTTTTATAATATTAATAATTGAATAAAAAATATATTTTGTTTGTTTTAATAGTTTGTTATTGCTATACAAATCATTAATTTTGAGTCAGCTTGAATACGCCTCAATAATTTGGTCGCCGCAATACAGTACTGACGTATAGATTTGGCCTAAAGCGTGAATTGCTTAATTATGAAGATCGCCTTTGGTACTTCAAACTTCACAGTCTCGATAATCATCGTAAAGTACACAATCTTACTTATCTGTACAAAGTTTTAAATGGAATCGTCTCGACAAATATATTATCAGAGATACAATTTAAAATACCAAGTAGGTCTGCTAGATTTCACCGACCGTTTTCCATACTTTTCTGTACCAATAACGTATTATTTCATAACCCTGTGTTCAGAATGTGCCGCGACTTGAATACATTAAGCGGCGCGGACGAGGTACCTGACATTCACAGTACCTCACTCATGAGCTTCAAATCCCACTTGTTTAAAATGTTTACGTATAGCATTTTATATTTATTTATATTATATTGAATTATGTATCATATTTATGATTTTTACAATTTTTTATTATTATATAATGTATCTTTAATTCTCATAATTTAAGTTAGCATGGTTTTATTTTTTGATGAACATGATGTGTGCACATCTTTGTGGAATTATAATTTAGCAATGTTTCAGTTTTACTGCATAATCGTTTATCATGTTTTTGTTGTAATTCTGTTTTGTGTACCTAATAAAATAAAAAAATAAAAAATAAAATATCCATCTTAGTTAGCGAATTATTCCTATGTTAGTAATTATAACGTAATTACGATTTTATTGATGTTTACATCTCATATAAGATAAGTTAAGTAAAGTGTCATAAATTCATTAATATATCATAATGGTAGTAAAAACGTTGACCCCAAATTGAGCGAAGATAACAATAAAAATTGATATGAAATAAAAATGTATCATTATCACTGCTCTTTGCTTACATCGAAACCTTAAATCATATTAGTCCAACAAATTTCTCATCCAAACTTACACACACGTAATCAGAGAACATGAATAAGCGTATATTAAGAACAAATTGGGTTCTCTAACAATAACAAATCATGGTCACCACAAGTAATGCGAGGGCGTCCGACTACCGGCATATGCGCCCCGCTTTCTACACCAAGCTTTAATAGCAGACAATTAATATTGTACACACGGCTTTATACTCCACCAGCTAACACTGACCCGTGGAATAAAAGCTACAAAGAGCAACAGAAGCTCAAACGTCACTGGATACTTGTAATATATAGCCAGCGTTGCTTGACCTCTGAGGCGGATGAAGCTTAAAGTAAAGTCGGCTCATTGAATGTCAAATACATATATTTAGAGGACAATTATAAGCTGATCTCTTTATCTTAAGCATTCTACAATGAAATGAGTCCAATTAACATTATTCGCTTTGATCAATACACCAGTGTATCGGGGCCTGTAGATCAAAGGTGTAGGAAAGGGGCACGGCCCATTTTAGAAGTTGCTCTCTATTTAACAATTCTGTATTGAGAACCAAAAGCTTTGTTTATTGCTGAACTTAGTGTTACATCGACTCCGTCAGTTTATAAATATCCCACGTTCGGCTTAGGCATTCCCACATGAACAAAAGTACATGGGAACTTCGAGCTATGGCCTATCACGCTGGTCAAATGCGGGTTGGTATGTTGTAACGATTGCTATCTTACGACAACCACCGTGATGAAAGGCTCAACGTGCCTTCCGAAGCAGGTAAATTAATTTTATCACCCATCTGCTGATTCAGCATTGCAAAAATTGCTCAACTTTGAAGATCGAAACCCAAACGCACTAGCCTCTGCGCCATCGAGCTCTTTGAATCTACTAATGTACTACATCTATCGTATGAAGTGCTTCATTAATAATGTGGGAAAGCTCAATGGAAAAGAAGCGATTGCTGATGTTAAGCCACTTTCGCAAAGTCCGGTAATCCGATGGGTGACCAAAAATATATAATTTCGAGCTCCGCTGATTCGGAAGGCACGAAAAGACGTTTGTCTCGGCTACATATTAGTCATTAGCAACCGCCAAGACGCACCGGGCTCGCGTGGTGGTTAATAGCTGTGGGAAGGCTCGTGCCTCAACAGTGGGGACAAAAAATGAGATGGTAAGTTTTAACTAATTTACAGACCAAATTACATCAGCTTATTATAATTACATACAACTCAACGCTGTTTGTTATGGTTTTAATAAGAATAATAATTCATTTATTCAGGTAACTTACACCTATACAAGTTTTAGCTCGACACACACATACTTACCTATCACAACAATCAGGCATTTGAAAAATTAACGATTAAGACCTTAAACGCCATTTGACCGACAAACAATTGAATTTCTATTGTCTCTGGGCCCGGAGGCGGTCAATCTGTTAACAATCAATCACTGGCATTAAATAACAACTCAATTGCAAGTGAGGTGTGTACCACAACCTTGATAGGACCACTCAGGGTCATCAGCGAATACATGTCCACTAACAGGACATTAGAAACTGGCCGCGATTAGCACTCGAACAGATTAGATAGTAATCTGAAACATTGGACGGCGAGCCCATGAATATTCCTTTGATTATGACATTAGCCTCCATTCGTGTCGTTTAATCCAATGATTTAGACGTTGGCAATATCGCATTGGTTTTTGACACACTTTTACTATTTCAAACAAAATTTTGTTAGGGGATTTAACGCAAAATACTTTCTATATCTAAGCGGTTGGATAAGAATTGCCAAAGATTGGGCTCTGTGGCATGCATTGGGAGAGGCCTATCTTATCTTATCTCATCTTAGTGGGGCCTGCCGAGGTTTCCCTTTTGCAGTAGCACTTCGACCCATCGGGATCTTTTGTGCAACCACGTCCTTTCACTCTTCTTCCTCTGTAAAGATAGATGCCATAAGTTTGGCCACGTCCTTAAGGGCGAAGAGCCTGAAGTCCTCCGGTCTCGGATAAGCCGACCCCAGGAGTCCCATTCTTTTCCTAGCCAGAGAGTCGCAGTCACATAGTAGGTGCTGCATTGACTCCGTTTCCTCTCCACATGCCCTACACAAGTTGTTTGTTGATAGATGATAGGGAGAGGCCTATATCCAGTAGTGGACTGATGTGGGCTGATTATGATGATGATGACATCATTAATATATGAATCGACTTGGATGTTTTGACTGAGTTGCAGTGATTGTTGTCAGTCAAAACTAATCTGCAGCGTGAAATTAAGGTAAGAAAGTTAAGGCAACAATTAGAATATGAATTATCATTATCTTTTAATAAAGAATAGAATAGAAAAAACATGTATTCAGTATCACTACATAACACATTGATATATTACAAAAAAAAAATTCGAAGCAGCGCTACGCATTCATTTCACCTAAGTTAAGACCACCAATCCAGACCCCCAACCCAACATAGTGATCGTTAATATGCCTATGTCCAGCAGTTTTATGGACTGAGTCTGACGATGATCCTAAATACAACGCCTGGCAAATGATTCTGTATGCAGCAACGATTAGTTTGGACTAGCTGATGAGTCGAGGATGCAGACACAATTATATACTTTGTATGACTTCCATTGGTCTAATGGCATCCTTTTCTATGCGATCATTAGTACAGATATAGGAATTTAAGATATTTAGGTTACAGTTTATATTACAAAATATGACCATCGGAATTATTTTGCATATTCTTGGATACTTTGGATTCTAATATTATACAAATATAGGTAACGTGCGATGCGGGCTGGTCAAAACCGGTCGTTGTGGAGATCCTTGGGGGAGGCCTTTATTCAGCAGTGGACGTCTTTTGGCTGAGATGATGATGATGATAGGTAACGTATAATGCACACATACAGTTTAATGTTACAATTAAATAATTGCTCATAATTGAACCTACCAATGTTATCTTTGCACCACCACCTTATGGTTGACTGTTAAAGAATGCCTGCAGCATTAAGTCCGTCATGTATTGTATGTTGCAAAGAAATAAATAAAGGTGTGCATTTTGAATCACACAAAATGATCAAACTTTCCTTTATTGCATTCATGTACAGTAAGTTACAGGTGGTTTTTATATATAGTATAAATAGTATAAGTAGGTAGTTAGATGGGCAAATGTTAATATTTTACTTCTAATTATAATTACTAATTCACTTTTAAAGAAACTTAGAACAAGCCCACGAACAATCACCACTCACTTAGAGATACTTAATGGTCACTAAGAGCAATTCATAAATTCGAACAAAACTAAAAACAAATGCAATGAAAATAACTCTTACGTCACGACATTAAGACCGTTCAATAAACACTCTGGTGCTTATCTCAGCCCATTCGATACCAAAGACTTTCCCTTCGCAACAAACACATCGACACTTATGCCCATATTCAGCTCAAAAGTTCGAATCAAATGCAGGAATGGACGTTTTCTCAGACCAGTCGCATTCCTACATCGTGTCACTGCGCAATAGAAGAGCGGAAAGATTTTATTCCCCTCATAATAGGGATGATATTCGTGTGAGAAAAGGTCTAAGTTCATTTGCATCTCTGAGATTAGCGGAATGTACTGGTTCTATGTTTAGTTTTTACTCCGAATGAGAGAGAGTTGTTTGTTTGTGAAAACTGAAGATGCTAATTAGTTTCTCGGTAATTAGCTAGATTTTTAGGGGTATGCTGTTATTTCAATGAAAACCCTTCGTTATGATCAAACAATTAAAAATAATAGTTGCATCGTGACAGATTTTTTCATCACTTTAATTAAAACACAACATTATACGTGCAGCATAGGCATAACTAAATATATTTAAAATTATATCATATTTCTATCTAATTCTTTACTAAAATCATAATTGTTTGACATTTACAAAAAAAGTCACTTCTTTTACTTATTTATAATATCAAATCAAAACATGATTCTGATTACATCTATGTTATTAACCTAAGCTACAAATAAGCCTGTTACAAATAGTTACCAGTATCATCGTAACCTTAAGAATCCTAAAAACTGTTTAACATAAAACATAATGAGGCTCAATAAAAAAAACTCTTTAAATTCCTAACAATGAATTTTAGTTATCATAAAATAAGTCTAACTGTTGTAGTT
This sequence comes from Eudonia mercurella, assembly GCA_963082485.1. Classification (NCBI taxonomy): domain Eukaryota; kingdom Metazoa; phylum Arthropoda; class Insecta; order Lepidoptera; family Crambidae; genus Eudonia; species Eudonia mercurella. Next base: position 18,289,943 of record OY720032.1, read on the forward strand.
GCCAAACAATTACTAACTTAGGCTTGGTTCACAAAGGAACGCACAATCATAGTTCTTTCAGATACTGACTGTGATCCTCAACATCCAGTCTGATAAGATCCCCCTAAATTGGGATAAAACTTCTTAGCTTTTAAATAATAATTACCTTGATTTCCTAAAAACGGTATTTAGCAACAATAATTTATCACAGCTACTGGTTTGTCCAATAAATACTACATAGATAGTTGAATTATAGAAATATGATTGTATTGTATGTCTAAACTATTCACATTTAAGTTTTGGCTGTTCCTATGAAAATTGGTGAAAGTTTGTTAGTTTTACAAATACTACGTGCCCTTACTCCACGTGCATTATTATTAGAAATTTTAAATTTTTGTCCACACAAAAAAGTAGTTTTTTAACTTTGGATCTGGTAAAAATTCCATACAGTACGCGCTCTACTTCTGAACTAGACCTTACACTCAAAAACAGCAGGTGTAAAAAAAACTTCCCACAGCTTTTCAACATGCGGCGAAGTCGGCTCGTCAGAAGTCGACGGACTTACATATAATTAGTTCAAACAATAGCTGGAACAAGTAATTAGAGACTTTATCGTCATCGCAAAACTAAAACAAATTACACGAACGTTAACTACACGACTGATGACGACTGTTTTAAAAATACTTATTTAGAAACTTTAACGTGTTAAAAGAATTTCATCTGTATTATACATAGAATAGAGAGCATATAAAATTGGCTGTACAATTTTTAATTTTTAGCCTTATTTAAAAAAGTTTGTAATTAATGTACTGATAACAAATAGTTCTGCTACCTCCTTCAGAATGCTGATACCTTTGTACTAGCAGTCGGTTAAAGTTAGTTGTCTACGTGGCTACAGATATTAAATGTAAGAGTTTTATTATTATCTTTGAAAGCAATTTTAATAGAAAACAGTAAGTAACTTTCAATGTTAGATCGTAGAAAGATCCAAGAACACTTTTTATTAGTATGAAAGCTATTCAAATTATGTATATGGAAGCAAATATCAGTAAATGCGGAGGGGTAGAGTGAAGGTAGCGGTTAGCCGGCTTAGATCACTTGATAGAGCGGGCGGGAACGCCCTAGCGTTCCGCACCGCAGATAAAACATGACTTACCGCCCGCAAATGTTTAATGTAAAGATGCGTTTTCATGCGTTGATGATTTGCTATTATGTGCGTTAATTTTTCTACAGTAAACTCTCCACATTACATATTATCGATGATCCAAGCCGTCAAGACTTGATCAACTTGAGCAAGTCCTAAGCCTTTAGAGATGTTGTCTACTTTAATGAGTACTATGTCCCCATTCTTAAATTTATGCGTGCGAACCGACCGTTTACGACTTTGAAATTTGTAATGCCCGAATATTTTTAGTACAATCGAAGTGCTTATTTTAGAAGGCAAAAAAAGGTTTTCTATTCACAAATTAAATTTGTGGTTTGGTTCCAGTAAATATACAAAATACTCCTGAAGTTGGTAAAGTAAATGAAAGCAAAGATAAGGCAAAAGTTAATTATAAAAAAGCATTATTCACTCATAACTAAATTATTCATTACTAGGTTGTAAAAAATATGAAGTTTAAGAATGTGTATGTTTTAAAATGTCTGCCGCAATAATTTCATTAAAATATCAAACGGAACGAGGTGGCGACACAACATATTTCGAGCCAGCATAATCATTTATGGTTTATCTTGATACATAATTATTTCATTTAATATTCTCGACAAAGCTGAAAGTGAATGTTGTCAAAACAACCAAAAAGACTCTCAAGGGTGACGCGAGTTAAAATTAATTTAATCCGAAACTTTTTATTGCGAATACAGTTTCTTTTAAAATTGCCTATTTAAATCTACAATTATGATAACGAAGCCATCTCATAATCGCACCCGAATCGATATTAACATGCTTAATTGCAAGTGCATTTAAATCAACACCTTATATTCATAAATAATTATATCTTTCACATACCATCGGTGTATCCACCCCTTTCAGAGCGGCTATCTGAAGGTTCCATTCTGTGTCGATCATTAAAGGATTTTGAGACGTAAATAAAAGGTTGTATGGTTGAAAAAGATAAATGTACGAGATGTGGGATAGCAACTAGATGCTGGTGCTACTATCTGGTGCAGGTTAATGCCATAATAACAACGATGACAGCCAGTCCGTAGCGTAACGGAGTTATGGCCCACAAACCAGACGGTTTCAATTAAGTCTCGGAGAGGAAAGGGGTGGTTAGGCACTAAATTATACGGCCTGTTAGATGACTTTTCAAAATGTATGATTGTTTATTCTTTAGAGCTTCCTGTTAACCTTCGTGCGTGCATCAGTTCGCTAACAACTGACTATAACGCTTTTATGATGCTGAGATTCAATCTACTTCGTCTTTACTTTAATTGCAACGTTTGCAACCACATTTTTAATAAATTCTGTTAAATCTCGAAATGAATTATTATAAAGAAAAAAGTTTGTAATTGTTTTGACGTGTTTTTGAAGAGTTAGTACCTACATCATCATGAGCTCTGTTTCCAAACTTATGGTTGCCGCAATAAGTCATTCCGGCTCACTATTTCTCTCTTTGCCATACCAAATATATAACATAGTCATCTCACAGTTATCCATCTTTTCTTCGGTCTTCTTTTTCCAACATAGCCGTCAACTTTAATGCTCATAACTTTCTAGTTACATGCTAATCATCTCTCCCTATTAAATGTCCGTACAAAAAAATTCTGATATTTTCAAGAGATTTTTGCTGCCAAATTTGTAGAAAAACTTCAACAATTGCTGACATAGCTAAAAGATGTCACGACAAATTAATAATTTCTTAACTTGACATCGCCGTCTCATACATAAAAATGTAACTAAATCATTCGTATCGAGCAATAAGAATTACACGCTACTAATAATAACACAGTAGACAGTGTAGCTCGTTTTTCTTCTCAGCTGTTAAAGGTGGTTAGAGTCAGAAACACTGGGTTTGATAAATTATAATAAGCAAGTTGGAACGGCGATTTCAATTTACCACAGTCGCTGGCTTTTGTTGAATGCGTAGCGCCTTTTTATCGGGAGAATAATATATTTGCGATAATTTGTTACCAATTCGCGACGGCGAAGTCTTTATTTCAATTGATAACGCTTCCAGTTTAGATCTGAGTGGATTTCGTGGTATTACGTGTTCGGTGGAGATTGTTTTTATTTATTAAGGCTTTGTGGGGAGTTTTGGAAGACGCATTTTGAAAATATTGTTATGTTACTGATAGTTACATGCAAAGTTACTTGTTAGTAGACGTTGTTTTGTGATTTTAAGTGAGTTTTTTATAGAATATAGGCTGATGATAAAATTTCACACTCACACTTCACTCATACACCGACAGATAATACATATACTTTGCGCATGCTCACTGTTTATCGTTTTATTTATTTACTTATTGTATATTAGGCTATAAGCCAGATTAGTTGGTCATATTTTGTTATTGCTGTCTGAGGGTGGGGCCTGGTGACCTGTAGCAACGGGTTTCACTTCTGAAACCTATTTCAGGCACCACTCTTCCACATTTAGACTTCAATTGTTATATTGGCTTACTTAGCTTATCATAGCATTAAGTACCTAATTTGTGAAGGAAAATAAATAATTTTGAATTTAATTTAATAAAATTCCAGCATAGAACTAAACTATGTAGATGGTTTATACTGCACATTTTACATGTTTATCAAGTTAACATTATCTTCTTTTCAATTTGATGTATATTCTGAATACAGGTATGCAACCTTGAAAGAATAATTATCCAGGTAAATACACTTTGGGCTCTAAATGTCATTTGCCTCCTTCCTCTATAATTATAAACCGAAAACATATTATTATATATATATATTATCATTATTATTGTCTCGTTTAGTAAATACTGGCGAGACGACCTTGATGTCCACCAGGATAGCTAGAGACTCATAGCCCGGGTTCGAGAAAAGATGCCTTTGCCACTCAGTGGGACATACAGGCTATTAAAAAAGTAAGTTCTGTTCTCCATTTGTATTTAGATTATCTTTTTAGCGCATCTTTTTGATATTTCTACTACGAGTGCCTTACATATTTTTAAGATTATAATAAATAGATAACGGCATTTTTAGCTTCACCGGGCTTTTTTGGGGGCAGCAAAAAACTTAAAAGGTTCCCCAAGCCGTGTGAAACGAATCACCTTCGGAGGTTGTCTAGAGGGAACAGCATCACGCACTAGTGCGTGTCCCCGTGCCCTACTAGATTCTCCGAAGGGTTCGGATCTGATCGGAAGATTATCTTTGTTTGAGCTTCCTTTTGATATTGTTACTACACTTCTGTTAGAGAATATCTTGAAGCATTATTCTCGTTTCTTTCTTTACAACTATCAGCCCATAAACGTAATACTATACTAAATTCAGGGCTCAACAGATAAATTGTGGCTTAAAGGGAGATCGTGTATTATTGGATCAAAGTGGTCAAACACGTCACCAGCTCACTTCTAAGTTACCATTGCTAGGGCACGGGCCATAAACCTAGTACGGATGGGTGATTGTTAACGATTGCTAATAACACCGGGACCAACGACTTTACAAGCATGAAATAGCTCGAGATGATACATTTACTCACCCTCTCACTCATACTTTAGAAAGTTGACCGGGCGCGTTAACCACTGCGCCCCAACGAGCTCCTAAATCTTGCGGGCTAGAGATAGATTTGTGGGTTATAACGAGTTCCTAAAATAAACGTTAAATAATTACCTAGCAGGAGCTAGGAGGAGCTCGATGGCGCAGTGGTTTACGCGCCCGGTCTGCGAGTGCTGAGGTTAAGCAACTTTGGCAAAGGCCGGTCATCGGATGGGTGACCAAAAATTTATCATCTCGAGCTCCTCCGTGCTTCGGAAGGCACGTTAAGCCGGTGGTCCCGGCTGCATTAGCAGTCGTTAACAACCACCAATCCGCACTGGGCACGCGTGGTGATTTATGGCCCGTTCTCCCTATCCATCCATAGGGAAGGCTCGTGCCCCAGCAGTGGGGACATAAATGAGCTGATGATGATGATGATGATGAATTATAATAATAGCATAAGTATTATGTTTTTTCATGTTCAAGTAATAATGTTGTTTGCATAACCGCTGATTCGTTGACAACTGGTGAGTTTCAACGATAACGATCTAGAATATGCAAATTTATTCGCGATCTTAATTACTAAATTGCTGGCCGGTGCTAGACTAGTTAAGTGGGTGGAGGTGGAGACTCATTTTGGTCTAAAATGTTTGTTATTTTAGCAGGACCTTGACGCGTTAAATCGAATGCTCTATTCCAGTGTTCAAACGAATGAAGGAACTCTGCATCAAATGGCGAAGTCTTAGTAAAATGTAATTTTCTTGCTTTATTCTAGAAGTATCTTTTAGATAATAATTTGGAAGAACATTTGGATATGACACAGCAACCGTTAACAACCACCGATCCGCAATGGGCCCGCGTGGTGGTTTATGGCCCGTTCTCGCTAGGATAGGGAAGGCTCGTGCCCCAGCAGTGGGGATATAAAATGAGCTGGTGATGATTATTATGATTTAAAAAAATATATATATATATAAAATACTAAAAACAACAATTTAATTTTCCAATACAAAATTATTTGTTTGTTTTGTTATCATGGAAACCATTGATATATATTTAACTCAATGATGGAAACAGTACGAAGTCCGCCGGGTCAGCTAGTATTAAATAAACAACCCTCGTTTAAAAAAAAATGTACCACCAACACTTCTTTTTTAATATTCCCGAGCAGAAATCCGACGCGTCCCGTCCCCGAGACATTCGCATTTCGACGATTGAGTAATTATGCGTAATCGCTGACTGCTCGGGAGATCGCCGAAAATGGCGCAGGGCTGGCAACACGGGGAAAATACGTCATTTGAAACAAAAAATACTTAAATTTAAAATTAAAAGCTTTATACCGATATATTAGCGCTTATTTGTTATCTACTCGCGAGACGTCATGATTAAATAATATTATGTATATAAAACGCGAGTTACCTATAAAGTAGTTCATTCTAATGTGCAATTTTTGCATAAACTTTTACAATTCAAAACGTTCGTTTAAACTAGGCTTCAATTAAACAAATTTAACTAAATCAATAATAGGTATTAGTGCGGCCTAGATTAAAATTGCTTTACAATAAGCTAAGCTTAACTATCCATTGTTAAATACACCTACTCAAGAAAAAATGGATTGACAGTTATAATATGTAACTCAATTAACTAGGTAGCGTGTGAGAAATATTAATGCGAGCTTAGCCTTATTTCTAATGAACAACAATTAGATTACTTACGTACTTAAAAATAAGCTTATTAAGTCGCCTATAGCGTTATGCCGAATATAATTACTTTGGAATAGTGTAAAACTTGAATAATTATGGTCTTCTAGTCTTATCGTAAACAATATGAACTACTTAAATGAGGAATGTTATATAAAAATTGTATCGTTAATGTACAAAATAATTGTCTACATAAGGATGGGTACGCAATTTAAGAGAAGGACAAGGAAAGCGTATTCATCTATAGCAAAGACACAAATATAAAATTAATCAACAATAGAATATTCGCATAATATTATTTAAATGTTCTTAGTTCATTAATATCATTTTATTAAAAAAATAACTTACGCAGCATTACGGTAATAATTCTGGAAGGTGCCGTCCCTACCTCGGACATTGCAGTGACCGCCGTCGCCGCTTTTTTCCCGCGCTTGGCGTTGGCGCGAGTAATTTTTAATTAAACTTTAACGCTTTATTACGAAAACTATGCGCCGTGTTCCGCTGCGTGTACCGGAATTATGTTGGAAATGTTGCATGAAAAAAAAAGTTTCATTTCTATTGTGCTGCGACCGTGTTTTGTTTTGAATATAACAAACAATTTAACAATATTAAAAACAAAACGCGACAGTCGATAATTCGTTTATACTATTATAGGTCTGTGTTTTATTCGGACATGTAAATTTAAAATTCGAACGAAAGTAAGAGGATGAGGTGCGCTCTTTTTTATTGCTGGCCAGAACCTTTATAAGTATAATTTCATTATTATGATACTGAATGACAAAGAAGGGCGCTAACAGCATCGGACGCTCATTGTTTAACTTTTTAATTTTGAACGAGTTGATTGATCGGCCGCTCTCGAGATAACTCTACACGGCCGACACCTTCGCGTCTTTTTTTACTTTTTTCATAAGTTTTTTTGTCGTCGCCTCCCCACGCGGCCTTTATCAAGATTTTGGAATTATTTTTTTCTTGGAGGTCTGCACCTCAATCGGTTTGGTGACGAAGTTTGTGCCAGGCCATTCTCACCGGCTGGTGTTGAAATTTGACATTTTATTATAATAACAAGTTGTTAGTAAGTCATTATGTTGTGTGCACTGTAATTTTTTGTGTGTTTTTATCTTATTTACAATATTTTATATTACCAATGTTTAGCTGTTTGAATTGTTATTATTATATTGTTTGTTTAAAGAAGAACAAATATCACACAAAGTACCTACTTACACAAATTTAGTTATTTACTAAATATTATTATTATTAAAAGAACAATGAACCTAAAACTGAAAACCTTAAAAAATATAATACAATAACTAAAATAAATTATTAAAAGGAGTCCCTTTAGGCAAGGTACCGAAGATACTGGCAGCGTTCCCCCTTTGAATTGCTAGACTAATTCTTTGTCCGAGGTAGCTGCCAGCTCTTGGGTCTCCTGTGATGTCGACTAACCTTTTTGCTATTTCCTTAAAAAGCCTTTTTCATATCAGTAATTTAATTTACCAAATTAAATTACTGATATGAAACACTCAAGTTTAGAAATGAAAAATCATTATACAGTTTAAGCACAATTGAGTGTTACATAAACAAAGTGAAACCGAACCGTCCTACAGTAGTAAGTAATAAGTCAGAACATTAAATTATGTATCGATTACACACAACGATTTACATAATATCTCTAATTCGCGTTAATGTACCGTACTTACTGGCAAGCAGTTATTCATTCAAATATGATAACCAAATTAGATAAAGCGCATTCAACGTTTATAACATTGTCAAATATGTACGCCATTTGCATGTCAAATGGGAAAATACGGCCGAAGTGAATATTGTAACTCAACTTATTTATTTATTTTTAATGATTTATTTGCTTGTTAGAAGATTTATTGTCACTTACAAACTATTTGAGTTAACCAATGCCATTTACAAAGCTCCAACCAATCATGTGCTAGATAATGGATCCGGAACAAAAATTTACATTTAAATTTCGAATAACAAAATCTGAAAAAACATTGGATAACATCAACAACTTCAGCTTACTACGAACCTTAAGTCTTAAAAACAAAGATTAAATTAAGGTTGCAAAATATTTGTATTAATATTTACTGTCATCGCCACAAACGTCAATGTGGCTCCGTGACCCCAAAGTCGCCAAACTTCTAGTCCCCTCTGAAGTTGGCGCGATTCGCGTCGCAGTAGTAAAAAATAGGCGTTAGTAGGGCGAAGGCGGGGGACGAGCGGTAGGGCCTGACTGTACAGCTGCGCAACGAAGCAACTTCAGAGGGGACTAGAAGTTTGTGCGCGACCTATACCTACTGCATAGAAATACAATCAACCAAACAGGTCGTTTTCAACCTTACGATTTACATTTGTTTCAACTTTGTGAAACGATAAGGTCTATTTTCGCTTAACATATCAACTGTCCATCAAAAAAAGTAAATAGCCTATGACTCATGTCCTAGTGTTGGGCAAAGGCTTTCATCATTGAAATCAAGTCAATCTCTAGTTGCTTGCCTAATGCGATTTAAAACAAACCCGGGATATCCATCTAAAAAAAATCCGCCCTATAAATCGAACCTAGAACAGAACCTATGGGTATCGAGCCGAGCGCTTTTCCACTCGACCACCGAGGAGTTAGGAGGAGGAGCACACGAAAGAGTTCAAACGCAAGCATAAAATAACTAGCTGTGCCCCGCGGTTTCATCCACGTTAAATAGCGATTAGTCATAGCGTGATGTAATATAGCCTATAGCCTTCCTCGATAAATAGACTATTCAACACAAAAATAATTTTTCAATTCGTATCAGTAGTTCCTGAGATTAGCGCGTTCAACCAAACAAACAAACAAACTCTTCAGCTTTATAATATTAGTATAGATATGCAGTTTCATGGTTACCGTAACACATACCTACAGGAATTCATCAAAGCCAATGCAGACAATGATGATTTACCTTTCAACAAACTGTACTAGTACTATTTGTTTAAATAGCGGATGAAAGGCTATTGTGAAGCATTCATCGTGAATCGATTTAGTACGTCGAACGGAACCTAAAGGGCAAACACATTGCATTGAGCACTAGCACGCAACAGCAATGGACGCGAGAAATGTTCAAATAGTTAAACAAGAACTTTCTATTGCAGTAATATCGACATTCGTTTTCTAAAGTTTATCGGATAAGGTCACAACACTATTGGTAATGCTTTTCGCAACAACCCGTTTCAATTAAGAGATGTGTCTACTGATTTTAATATTGTTAATGTTCTATCATATTGGTTCGTATAAAATACTTTCTAAATATAGTTATTTTACTCTTTGTAGAACTGACTTAAAATGTTGATTGAAGTAAAATTTAATTATACAAGGCTTAGCTGTTTAGCTTAAGTTTTATTAGCCGGTCTCATTACCTCCCGATAAGTGGCAGATAGTATATCCAAGTATTCGGCTGTTTTATCCAAAATCTTAATGCTCAAGTCAAAATCAATCAAAATCAAATCAAAAACTACTAATTTCTTATTTTTAATATCTCCTTCAAGTCCCTTCTTGCTCACTTGTTCACTTGTTACGTCCATCAACCATTCCGAAAATGTTTTTAGAATATCATCATCATTGTTACAATAGAATAGAATAGAATAGAAATACTTTATTGAATCTCTAAATCTTTCCCAAAGTGGGCGATAACACCTCCTTGTGGGCGCTGGAGGCCTAGAGGGGGGTGGTAAGGGGCCCGGAAAAAATTAGGGGGCGCTGATGTGATTTAAGTGGTGATGGGTGATTTATAACTTCGGCTACTTCATATTTTAAAATTCACTGAAAATAAAATCCTCCTACTACACAACATCCATTTATTAGTTCATATTTATATCCTATTTTATTGTATAAATATAAACTAAAAATATTTTAAATATTATATTATTTACTGCGTTCACAACGCTATTTATATTTTTAGAAATATTTGGTACCTACATATGTAATAGGTATCAAACACTGAGAAATATTCGTGTTTAGAATATAGGTTTAATTAAACTCCAGGCGAGACTAATATGTTAATAAGGTTTTTAAGGTGAAAAAAAATAGGGGGCGCTACAAAATAACTGATTTTCAAAGTGGGTGTTAGACGAAATAAGTTTGGGAACCTCTGCGTTAGAGTCTAACACATCACCATACACAACTAAAATAAAATTTAAATTAAAAACAAATAAAAATTAAGATACTTCTGCTGCAGAAGCACAAAAAGGCGATAGTTCAGTGGCTGATTTTGCATATAAACTTAATACTAAAGTCCTCCTTCCTATGATATGGGGTCCTTCAAAAGAGGCGTGAAGAAGCACCTAGTGGGTCGGCAGAGTGAGGTTAACTGATGCTACGTTTGTTTTCACGCTGCACCAGTTATCTTCGCGTCTGGACTCCATTTCCACTTAACATCAGGTAGGATGGAGTCATTTACCGAGCTCTCTATAAAAATATAAAAAATAAAGAGTTTCACCGACGATAGCTTGGTCTATAGGAAATTCTGTCTCAAACTTTGTAATTGTGACTCAAGTTCTTTACAACATGTGATACTTCGCAAAGAAGCTAAAAAACGTAGAAAACGCTTTGTTATTATAGTATCCGAAGGGTTCAATTCCCGGGTCGGGCATAGTGTATTTCAGATTTTTTTGATGCGATAAAAATGTGACATAAGTTCCATACATATGCTTCCATACATATCCATAGCTATGATAGGGCATTTTCCAATATTTTTGTCGCTGTAAGGGAGAAAAGAGCTGGACACTTGCTGAGTTTCTTGCCGGTTCTTCTCAGTACAAGATCTCCCGCCCAGAGTAGACTTACGAACCGATGGCATAGTGACATTCATTAGAGCTACTTGTAGCCTAAACTGAATAAATGATTTTGAATTTTGAATTTTGAATTTTACTAATTATGTCAAATTTCTAACTCCATTAAGCAAAACAACAGGCATCAATCAAATCAACCATCAATTGTGGTGATATTAAAGTATATAGTTAGCATAAAGGTAATACAAAGTGGAGTGTTGCTCTTATTTCGTTCCAAGTCTTATGTTAATAACTTGTGAGCCTTAAACTTTGAGGACAATGGCGTAAATATAGTGTCGCGTACAACAAATAGTTGATTTATTGCCTTATTTACGTTTACCAACGACGCATTACATTATTGTTTCATTGTGTTGGATGTGGAATGATACGGAGTTACAGTAAGAGTGTTTCTGTTGGATTCCACAGTTCAAAATAAAATTTAATAAAATAAGTAATTTAACATTTAGCTTCTCTGAAATGAAACTACTTTTACGTATCTACTCACGTCTATTATCTACATTAATATTTTACTTTTTATTTTTAAGTGTTAATTGTGCTACACTCAATCAATCAATTTGTGGTATTCATCTGCAAAGATGAATCTGCATGTCCATCGGTTGCCTTTGGATAAATGGCACTAATGTCGATCTAAAGCATTTAAAAAATCAAAAAGCAGTGACAAAATTCAGCGCTTAAGTCAGCCTTCCCGGTAGCATAACGATCAGTGCAGCCGTCCGGATTGCGAAAGTCCCAGGTTTGATTCCTGGCTAGGTCGGGTGGGCGTTTAATTTTTTCACTTTATTTTATATAAATATTTACATTAATTTTATTAAATGTTTATCCTGACGTTTCGAACCCTTTGCAGGGTACGTGGTCACAGGGAGACTGAGGTGTTGGTCGTCTCATAATTAGTTCGTAGCTTCTCTATCGAAATTCATGGGATATTTAAATACACAGGTTTCAAATTAGTTTGCACTGTTATGTGATGGTAAAATTTTGCACAAAAGAGTTGTACAATAAATCCCGATGAGTAGTGCTACTAGGTAAGAAAAGCCTCTACAAGTCCAATATGATAAGTAAATTTGAAGGTTTTAATTGTATTTATTTATTTATATTTAAAGTACCTACGACATGAACGCCGCGGGCTTTCGTCATTAAAACCAACTAATCATACATTGAAATAAAACACTTTACAAGGATCTACTCGCGTTTGTTTTGCATATAATTGTAATATTTCAAATACTTAAGTATCTACCTACCCTCAGCAAGGAGATACAATGTTTAATTTCAAAGTGTAAAGTTCGCGTAAGCTCCTATCTATCCTATCGGCAATTCGCAAACCACTAAAGCTTTATTTTTTTAATAACAACAACCTTTTTGTAAGTTACAAAACAATATCAGTCAAAGCCTGTTAGGTAAGTTTCAACAAATTTAAGTTCATACATAAACTTAGGATAAAAGACTATTAAGCCCACACAATTGGATGTAAACTTTCAATTTAGCGATCCTAGTAACTAATTGAATGTGGTGTATTCAGAAAAATGTCGAGTACCCCTGCAAAAACATGCGACGGTGCGTTTAAAATGTAATATTTCACTCGCGCGCATGTGAGAATGGGTGAAAAAATAAAATAAAGGTACAGTGCGTCCACAATTCTATATTTACGTTGTAAATGTGCGTTTTTACGAGCGCCTTTGGTCCGCTACTGCTGAGTCTACGAGCTTAGTGATGAGCGGTAGCGGGTATATTAAATGTAATTTTATGGGATTTCTGTTTGATAGTATTGGACGATTCATGAGTGCTTGTACGGTGCAGCGCTTAGTTAACCACGCTGCGACAGTTCACCATAAATTTATCAGATGATGTAGATGTATGAGTCTTGATTAAATATCAGAGATGTTGCGAAGTGTCGAGAAGAAAACCCACAGTAAAATATTCTCCGTTTATTGCGTAGTTTACAGTAGTAGAGTTAGTTAGACACTTAAAATTATTAGTGTTAGTCATAATATATACTACTCAAAACAAAATAAGGGCCACGAGGTATTTTTTCATTTTGGTGTAAATTATTAAACATTTACATATTGAAAGTAGTAAAATATTGAGTATACAAACTCTTTGATACCTAAACTTTTTAATATTGTAGTATTCATCTAATGCTGGCAACAATTTTAAATAAAATTTGATTTAAAATTATTTTTGAAAATTTTGATTGCATTTTCTTTGACGTTTTGCTTTCCTTAGCTTCTTGGTTTATTAGAAATTATCAGAGTTCATTGATATCTCGAGTCAGAAACATCTTTTGCAATATGCCACAAGCACGCAGGCGTCATATGGACTCGCTGACAGCAACCAGAGCCGTTACAATGATTGAAGAAGGTCATTCGCAGCGATCTGTGGGTTGGCAATTGGGATTTTCTCGAAGAGCTATTCAAAATCTATGGAATCGTTTCCAAGAGACCGGCAGTGTTAGAAGAAGACCTGGTTCGGGCAGAGTTCGCATTACAACAGCTCAAGAGGATCGTTACATTCGATTAAGTGCGCGCCGAGATCGCACAACGACGGCCCGCAAGCTGCAAAATCGTTTACGGCTCACAACGGGTACTCGTGTCAGTGACCAAACTATTCGTAATCGATTGCATGAAGACCAGCCAGCATCAAGAAGGCGAGTTGTCCGTATTCCATTAACCAGAAATCATCGTGCAAATCGTTTAAGATTTTCCCGTCAACATTTGGACTGGGACATGGTGCTCTTCACAGACGAATGCAAAGTTAAATTTTTTAACGACGATCGGCGTATTAGAGTATGGAGAAGACGCGGCGAGAGATTTTCAGAAGCCTGCATCCATGAAGTCGATTGTTTTGGTGGTCCAAATGTAATGATTTGGGGCGGGATAAGCTTACACGGCAAAACTGAGCTCGCTATTTTAAATGAGGGTACTGTTACTGCTCAGCGGTATATTGAGGAAGTCGTCAGACCACATGTGATCCCATTTGCCCAGCGAGCGGGTCCTGGATTCATCTTGATGCAAGACAATGCTCGTGCACACACGGCTCAAGCGACTCGGTTTGTACTGGAAGCGTCTCAAATTCAAGTCTTGCCGTGGCCGGCGAACAGTCCGGACTTAAATCCAATAGAGCACATGTAGGATCAGTTGAAACGAAGAGTTAGAGACGGTGATCAGGAAATCCACAACCAACAGCAACTCATCAACGCTGTTAAAAGAGCCTGGGAAGAGATTCCAATGGAAAATGTCAGGCATTTGATTGAGAGCATGCACTCCAGGCTTCAGGAGTGCGTAACGAAACGAGGGGGGCATACCCGTTACTAAAAGATGAGCATGGAGTATTTTCTTTTGTTTTCAGTAACTTTACATTGTTTTTATTTTTAACCTTAAATGTGTTTTTTCTTTCAAAAGCAAATAAACTTTTTAATCATTATTATTGGAATAAATTTATTGGTCTACACGGTAAAAACAACATTAGTTTTCGTTATGGAGACAAAAAAATTAATATTGGTTTTATTATTTTCATGGTACAGACAAAATACCTCGTGGCCCTTATTTTGTTTTGAGTATATAAACAAAACATAATTACGTAAAGTAGGTTATTATTAAGTGCAATGCACTCCAACGGCTGATCAAGCGTAATGTGCGGAGTAAACCGTACAGTGCTTATCAAGTAAGTTAATTTGGATAAAGATATTTAGACTTGGACTTTAGCCTAATTTATTTCTGCTGCTATGCAGATTATAATATAAAATTTAATAACTAGGCACAGGTGTCTTGTAACTAAGGCTACAAGATCTGTAACGCGCAGTTATACATTTGTTGTTGCAAGCGTCTATAGACTGAGGTAACTGGTGAAAACCAGGCGGACAAAATGCTTTGTTGCTGAATCAGTTAATTTAAAAAAAAGTATTAAAATAAACACAGATAGCCAAATATTAAGTAGTGTTAAGCACATCTTATTATGAATCGTAATTATTATTATTTTAATTAGTATATAGCTATAATATTTTAAGGATGAGTTCCATATCAGAAACCACATTGCTACTAAAACTGCTTTAAAGTTTTCATAACAGTCTTTGTAAAAACCACACAATCGCTTACGCCCATGCCTATGCCAGCTGGCTTACAACAGGCGGCATTGACATTAGCGAGCTCGCGTTTGAAAGCTTTATCCAGGCGAGTTAGGGTTGAAACTATACCCTGCGGAGTTTACATCATCGCCATATAAATATATGTTACTTTATACGAGTCGGGGCAACAAATTCATTGCTTTCGAACTTAGTTTCAGCTCTTTGCTTGCAGTAAATTGTATGGGCGCGTACAAGTGTGAAGTATTCAAGTAATTTCGGAGTAAGTGTTTTAAGTAACAGCTAATTGTTGCTTCTTCTAAATGTTTTTCTTAAATATTCACATTCTCTTTTTTTGTGATAATAGTTTAGTTTAGTTTAGTTTTGTAATGATTGTGATATAGATAACTTAAGGGTTTTGATTAAAAAGATTATTTTTATTATATTATATTATTTTAAATGCCGATTGTTGTAATTGGTTATAAAAATGTTGGTGATTAAAGCAGTTTTATATTGTTTAAATGTTTTTCATTCTGGCTGTACTTTTTATCATATCGGGTGGAGTTGGGATTTTTTGTTAGGTAATTTTAAATCGGGTAGAGTGGGGACGAAGCCTCTTGTTAGTATGCAAAAATAATTAACGTCCAATCAGTAGAGTGGTAAAGCGCTTTGCCTGATATCGGGAGGTCCTCGCTTTAATTCCCAATTCGGGCAGTGTGTTTCAGATTTTTCAATGAATAGCCCGTTTTTGGGATTATCAACCCGCATTTGGCAAACGTAGTTATTAATTCACTGTCCATCAATTGAAGCGATGCTTTGATTTCAATGGTGGAGGCCTTGCAGTGAGTCAGTAGGTATATAGGCTTATTAATTAAGTAAGTAAGTAAGTAAGTAAGTAAGTAAGTAAGTAATTAAGTAAGTAAGTAAGTACTTTATTGTGTAAATAAAAAGGTAACAGTATGCAGGTCTTATTGCTAACAAAAAGTATCTCTTAAGCCTACTTTTTCAAGTGTATACACAAATATCTAGTTATTTCAGTCAAGACAGTCTTGACTTCATAACAAATAACAAAATATATATACTTAAATTCTATTTATCATCTACTTATATTCTAGGTTTTCTTGGATACTATAAAAACATTATTCTTTCATTAAAAACATTTTTCTTTTATAATTTGCTACTTTTATCGAACTGTCTTTAACTTCCTACTCAAAACAGTATACCTCAAATAGCAGAGAAAATAAATTTCCTTTTTTATTATTACGCTTCGACCAAGGACGAAAGAGTGCTCGTACAACACACAAGTTTCTTTGCAAAACTCATTTGTACGATTACCAATTAAAAATGGCTTGTTGCTATTACCTGTTGGCTAGTCCCTTGGCTGGTCTTTCACGGAGGAATGCAAAAAGGCATTTGCATAAGTTAACTTTGTTCACAGGAGCGCACTACACAAAGTGATCAATTAGCATTTTCTGTTTGAAAATATCGTTTACACGGTACGATGATTTCGGTTTTCTTTTTAAAATAGTCACATTTACGAAACTATTAAGACTACTTTTAAAAAGAAACAGTTGGAACCGCTTTAACGAACTGTTTTGAAGTCAATATACTGTGTTATTTTTGGAATATATTTAATTTATGCCAGTGTTTACTGGATATTATTAGATAGAAAGTAAAATTAAGCTCAAGAAAATATGCAGATGATAAGCAGAAAAAATATTTAGTGTTATCTTTTCGACTCCTTAGATAACTTGACCTCGCTCACTATAAATTCTATATGATTGCATCATTTCATAACTATGTTTATGACTTCACTTAAAAAGATTGGGTTTTAGCGTAAATATAATTTGATACCTAATGATACCTATACGAGTAGTAGTTTGGCTTATTCCCGCCCGCTCCAAGATTTTGTTCCCAAGCGCTCCAAGAGTAAAATTATATTAATATTATTTTGAAAATCGTTCCCAAGGGCTCCAAATGCGTTATGCGTTAATCCCCGTTACAAAACTGTGTTAAATTAAAACGCGATAGCTTTAAAGTGTATATCAATAATAGTTGATGACTGGCTAGATGCTATCACTTAATCCTTATCAATACATTATGTCATTAAGGAAAAGGTAATTAAAAACCGAGATTGAAAAAAATCTTAGTAACGACGGAATCGTACCGTGTAATCCGCCCTTCCCCTTTATCCCTTGTCCTGTCTGGAATAGGAAGTCCTTCTTTTGCGTCAAACCGTGACCGTGCAACCTTGCCCGCCGGTTGACAAACATTCAAAGTATCCGGGAGGACACACGAATGCATTATGTTAATAGCCACGTCAGTTCGCAAGTGGTATGCTTTTTTTCTTTTGTTGAATGTAGCGAAAACGTTGGCAAAACGGACAGTATTATTTGAACGGAAAAGGATTTGTTGTTGTAACTTTATCTGTTTCTCTATTAACAGTCTTACAATATTACTTCGTAATCGGACAGTGGGAGTCTTTTGTTTTAATATTTTTTAATCGAATAACTAATTAGATACTCGTATATTCCTATAATGCTGCTGATCTGAACACATCGCAATAGTGTCTATATCTGTAGAGAAAGATTATATAAATTTTACTCAAATTAACTACGAACAAACTACAAATAAATAAAATAAATGTTGAAAAGAAATAATACACTAGGTACTATTTGGTTTTAAATATCTCTACTGTACTACTGTACTACTATTGTACTAAATATCGCTAGCAGGTACTAATTACACCATCATAGCGTACTACTAAATAAAATATCGTGGTATGTCAGAAAATGCTAGTTCAAGTCCCGCTTGTGGAATTTGTTCAACACCTTTTGCGAATCTCAGTAGAGATATTTTAATACAAAATTTTCATCTAGTGACGCATTTAGTTGGCAAACTAACAATAATTAATGTAAAGCACTTAAAACATTAGACCAATCTTTATAAAGACAAACGAACTGCATGAAATATCTCTTATACGACGTTTACATTTGAAACATACCCAAAAAAAAAGTGTTTTTTCGTACATTGGCACCTAATAAATATTTTTTGCCTAATTAAGCTGTTACTTTTATAAATATCTTGGCGTGGCCGTGTCGTGATAAGAGTCAAAGGCGCCGAGCAGACACCTCAACGAATATATCAGAGCTGTCAAATTTAGAATAGATAAGGCTGTTAATACACGTTCTCGCGCCGCGTAAGTGGACGCCTCGCGACGTCCAGTGAGGAAATGACAAATGTAAAATTTCAATCGTAAAAATTTGATTTTGTCAAATTGAAAACACTGGACTGGGCAAAAAACAGCTGATTGATCGAGTGACGTAATAGAGTGAAGGCGCCACTTTATTGAGAAGCGACATGTACACTACGCCGCGTGGGTACAGTCAGCCTCGAATTTCTTACTTCCTAATACACACTTTCCTAATTTGCTTTGAACATTATGTATATTAAGACATGGTTGAACATTTTTTGAAGAAATTTGAAAGTTTTGGATAGGTTTATATGCAGGCGTCTGTACAATAAATGGTTGATTGGTTTATAATTGAGTAATATTTTTTTTTACAGTAAGTCAAAAAAGACGAAGTTTTTTTGGCGTAGAATAACGTAGAATAAGAATTTTATTACTTATTTGCCTTTTTGGAGATCCTCTGTCCATCAGTGGACTTCTTTTGACTGAGATGAAGGATAATAATGATGATATGCCAAGTTATTTATGACTAGCTGACCCGGCGGACTTCGTACCGCATTTCTTTTTTTCTCTCTTTTTTTTAATATAGCCTGTTACTCAGCGCTAATGTAGCATTCTAATGGTGAAAGATTTTTTCATATCGGTCCAGTAGTTTTTGAGTTTATTCGTTGCAAACATACATACAAAAATAAAAAGCTTTCCTCGTTACAATATTAGCATAGACAAATCATGTTGCTGAATTTGGTGCCGACTGTGCAATGACAACTAATTAATTGGCAGTAAGTAAATAAGTAAGTAAGTAAATAGCCTGTATACTATCCCAATGCTGGGCAAAGGCCTCCATCATTGAAATCAAATCATCGCTACAATAGATGGGTATTGGCTTCACCATCACCACCATCACCACGCTTGCCAAATGCGGGTTGGTGACCACAAACCCGGGCTATGCATCGAAACATCCGAAACACATTTTGCCCGACCTGGGAATTGAACCCCGGACCTTCAGGTATTGAGCCGAGCGCTTGTCACTAGGTCACCGAGGTTGTTGTTGTTGTTATTGAATTGACAGTACTAAATAAAAAATTACAGTAGCGATAAGACAACGTAATCAAGCCTAGGTGCTTCTCCTCAATAAAGAAGCGATCAGTGATTGATAACCACTTCCAGCAAATGTATTCAAAAGTGTTATATTAATTTTTGCCAATCTACAAGTATTCGACATTATCGGTTAAGTGTTACTTTGATTTATCGCTGACATTCATAAAAGTTGCCGTTTGAAACGTTTTACAATATTTTTTAACTGTAATAATTAAGGATGTGTGTTGAAATTTAACGGTACTAATATATGTTTTTTTTATATAGGTATGTTAATAGTAGGCAAACGAGCAGGCGGGTCACCAGCAGGCAAAACCAAAGTAATAGCAGATGCGTTGCCGGCCTTGAGGAACGAGTTGGATCTTGAGGAGGGAGTAGGAATTAAGAGGGGGGAGGGGTGGGAGATGGGCCTCCGGTATTTTCACTCACCGGACGAAACACAACAGCAACGAGTGCCATTGTTTCACGCCGAAATTCTGTTAGAGGGTGGTAATACCACGCAGCGTGGCTCTACCACTCAGACAGTGTCACTCATTTAGCACCACCCAAGGGTCACGTGTAGGGTCTCAAGGCTAAACCTACGGACGCGAGTAACTTAACCCCTGAATATATACCCCCTAATAATAAATAAGTAACTAGTCAAAACAAAACAAAAAAAAACAAAAACAAAAACAAAACAAAACCGGTCGTTGTGGAGATCCTTCGGGGAGGCCTTTGTCCAGCAGTGGACGTCTTTTGGCTGAGATGATGATGATGATGATGATGATGAACTAGTAATAAGTAACTGGGTAATAATATCAGAATGGTTGAAACTTGATAAAGTAAGCTCTTTTCTTAAAAGTCCCTAAATCGTCTGGGAATACTGTCGTTGTAAGAATCTGAATACTGTCGTTGTTCCATAGAATCTTTGAAGTTTTATTTTGTTCGTTTTTCGGAAGGCACGCTAAGCTGTTGATCCTGATTGTTGTGGTAATTACTCGTATGTGCAGCGTTGACTCCTACCAACCTGCAATGCGTGGTAGGACCGATGTCTATGCTATATACTCGTAGTATGTAGTATGGTTCTTGCGAGACTGCTGACACCCAGACGTGAAACGTTTGTAGACTGATAATTATACTCCTTACCAACGCAGATCTTAGGAAGTAACCGTTATATACCTGTGAACAAAAAAGAGAAAAATTAATATACAATTTAATTTTTAATAAAAAAATAGCTTAATCATGCTGATCGGCAGCTTTCGCAATATCGGGTTGTTAAACTAAACTAAAATATCTTAAATTAAAAAAAAAAGGAAAAAAGAATGCTTTTAAAAATTTTGCAAGTTACTTATTGGCAAATAATTTATTGCCTCACAACTGCCATGGATGTTAGATTAATTATTATGAACAAGAATCTTATATATTTTTTATTGTTTTGAATATATTATTGTATAGTATTTATTCAGTAGACAACAAAAAACATGGTAATAATCCCAATAAAAATATTCTTTATAACAAATGTTGCAACACGCAATTTAACTCAATTTAACTCAACAAGCAAATTTTGCGAATTAAAGCCCTCATTCCATAAATGTATCGCTATTGACATCAACGAAATAAACACCTTCAAAAAAAAGGTAACTAATATCAACGCGAAGTTATGATAATGAAGGTATTGCAACAGTTTATATAAATGTACGTTTTAGTGCTAAAGCTTGAATTTTGGCTGATTTTTCGCATCAAACTCGACATTATCGTTTGGGAGCGAATTAAATCGTTGTTGACGATCTTTATGGACAATGATCTTATGATAAGCTGTTCTTAGTACCACGATGACTAAAAAGCGACGTTGGGGAATTCGACTTGAAACTTTATACATACGGTATTTCATACAGACTTGGTAGTTTAATATTGTTCAAACCAAAATCAGAGTCAATAAAGTTGTAATGAAAATTTCTAAGCTTAAGAAAAATATAGAGGTCTAGTTTAATACCTACAACATAAAAAAAACGTTTAATGAACCGATTTTGTGATATTTGAATATCCATCGTAAAAAAAACTTTTTAAACAATTTTTTTAATTTGTCTAATTAATCTATACTTGATCTTTAAAAAAATAATAATGTAATAAAAGAAATAATGTTTTCCCACACTCACACCAATTATCTAGCCCCAAGAAGAGCTTCTTTATGAAACTCGATAAATGGTTAACTAGACAACGGATAAACATACTTAATATACATACTTATTATACATAGGAAACACCCAGACCCGAAACAATATAGAAAAACAGGTATTTTTAAATTGTTCCGACCGGGGATCGAACCCGGGACCTTAGAGATGGCGACACCATGAAAACCGGTGTGCAAGCCACTCGACCAAGGAGGCCGTCAAATTTTTTCTTTTGTATCTTCCTTCGTATTGTATCTTTGTATTTTCCTTAGACGTCTCGGTCGGCCCTAAGTTTCAATAGAGTTTAATTATTGGTTTACCAAAATGATAATGTCGTCTTAAAATTAATTTGTAACCTGCTTATTCTAATAATGATTGTTTCATTTCATCCTTTTCAGCGTCTTCGGAGTTTCACAAAGTTTCACAACCGTATTTATAAACAAGCCATTAGGTGCTCGCTACTTAGCAATTACTTATTTCTTAGAAATGTCACTAGATCTAATTTCATTTTATAAACAAGTAACGTTTATTACATACTTAAGCTATGTAATAAGTATAAATTGTTACTACATAACTATTTTATTTTAGGATAATCATGGTTTGTGAAAAGAAATACTTGTTTTAATTTGTTGTAATGGATCACTACAAATATTATCTAAGTTATGAAAAAAGTTTTTTTAGTAAATTAAAATAGAAGTTTTCGTATTGAATTAAATAAAAGTATTAATATTATTATTATCAAATTCATCAGTTTTATATTATTTTTGACATAACACAAACTGTCACTCGGAATTTAACCTTAACCCTTTATAAGGCAGTGGCATATATATTGCCACCATATTTTGAACTTTATGCAATTGAGATAAGGTTGAAAACCAATGAAAAATTTGAACATGCTGTGCCCGTTAAAGGCTTAAACTAACTATGAATTCTTAGAGAAATCTAACTAGATTGCTTGAGTAACGATATTGGTGACTATTGCTTGGCTAATGACTTTTGACGTATCTAGCTTCATCAGTTTACTAAAGAATATAAATTTTTACATAAGCAATTACTTTTGCTTCAGTGCTCGCGTTAACTTTACAAAAAAAAATACCTAAAATCTTGCGTTTTAAAATTCGTGGGAATCACAAAATTCCATGTGTTCTAAACTTACGGAACCCCGCTCAGCTGATTAGGTATGCGTGCACCGTAGGACCCCTGGACGTTTGATCTGCCGCCCTCAGGTCTTTATCTTAAGACGTGCCTTAAATAAATTGGCCACGTATGCTCTGGGAAGCTCTCAAAGATAACTTAGCTCTAATGTGGAGATTTAGCTGTGAATCTCAATTGGACGAGGTCTCCGCTGCTGTTAGCATAAGTCTAAGCCACTTCTATTCGTACTATAGACTAAGTCAGGAAATTGAACAATTGGAAATCAACTCTTTATTTCTCTGTGTTTGTACTCGTAGAACAATTAGCATCAAATGATTGTTATAACATAAAAGTTCTTAAATATGTTGAGTATGTTGAAAATTCAATCTTACAGTGTGGTTAATTAGTTAGTGTATGTTCTTGTCTTCATTTTCGATTCAAACAAATATAGTTTTAATACAAACAAGTATATTTTTTTTAATAACGTATTTTATTTAATACGACGAGGTTATTGTACTTTGTTTTTTTTTGTATTTTATGTCGATTTGTTTATAAGCTAATCCTTAATACGACATTAATTAAGACAATCTGTAGAAAGCGATGTGGGCTTCATTTTTCTAAAATAAGTTTAACAAAACCCTAACATGTATAATATTACGTAATTTTTTCCTGATAAAACAATATTAAAATAGGCATATTCATAGAGGTAAGTTAAAATAGCGACACATCTCATTGATATTTATAAAATTCAATATCATTTATTCAGCAATCACTAAGTAATTCCAATAAATAAAATAAATAAAAAAATAATAAGTAAGCTAGCCGATAAACGGTAACAACAAATTCAATTGTGTTTCTTTCTAAACATTTATGAGGCACGGACAGCCGATGCCGCGTGGTTTTATTATAGCAATTTAATAAACAGATTGTTTACACAGACGCCGCATTGGCGTGAAATGTGCTAAGCCTGGAGGCTTGAGATCGGAAGGCTGCATCGATCGAGAACTCTCAAAATAGTTTATCGATCGAATACTTTCTCTCACTAATGAAAAACTGTTACAAGGAATTATTTTTGATAATTAAAACTATAATTTTATTATGTAGTGAATTTAATATTTATGTTGTGTAGCTACACTTTAGGTATTTATTAGAAATTATAAGCTTTTTAGTATTCAACAAAAGTCGTTGCATAATTTCTTTATTGCTCACTTTAATGTTGAATTAGTATAATTAACATTTACAAAATATATATTTTTTGTTATTTTTCGTCTTTTTACCCGACTACAAAGGAAGGGTTATGTTTTTCGCGCCTATCTTGTATGTAATATTCTTTATTACCTCATATCTCCAGAACCGCTGAACGGATTTACATAATTGAGGTATCGTTAGATTCGTCTTAGCTGCCCAAGTGTTCCTAGATATGATGTTGTAAAAATTAATTTTTATCTTGTTCCGGCCTTTTCAGTTGATTTTCTATTTAGTTACTTATTATTTTTTACGCAGGCGGTTTTTGTTTTTTTTTTTATTTTATATTTTAATATTTTATTTTAACAAATGGCACGGTTAAGTACAATGCCAGCTTGTCAGGTGCGAACTGTTCTTAGTCTTTGACGATTGAGGTTAAGCTTGGGATTGAACTAAAACCCTGTCAATCCTATCTCTATCTGCCTTTATAAGCAAAAATAAGACAGCATTAGTTTTAAGCCATGTCAATCATGCTCAGCATTTCAATACCGAATAATCATTTACAGTAATTCGATGAGATGGGTTATTTGGTTAAGCTTTATCACTATTTTATTAGATACTGTTTAAAAAACTGCCCCAGGTATGATTTTAAAATGCTACCTATGTTTCGCTAGCCGCTACTCGTTTCATCATCATCATCATCATCATCAGACAAAAACCTCCCCCTAAGGATCTTTTTTTATATTAATAGTCTGCAAACAAGCAAGAGGCGGGACGCCTGATGGTGAGACATCAGAGATGTTATTTTTGTGTTGCCGACCTGAGAAAATCCTCTTTACACCTTTTGAAACATCTCCACAAAGACCGGTTTTGTGCTGCTCGCCTCCTATCAGTTTAAAAAATATATTAAATTATGTGCATTGTTATTTGATTAACATGTTAGAATTTAAAGAAATTAACATAAAAATATGGTGTTGGTCAGTCTATCTTATTATAATTAATTAAAAAAATACACTTAACTCTTTTCTAAAACGAAAACAGCAATATAAACTTATTTTCAATTCTATCGACTTGCGTATGACACGCGCACACATCACAATGGCGATCGAGTTAAGCATACAACTCAACTTTGACCCCGCCCGAGCAAACGTGAGAGAATGAGGAATAACCCCGACTTGTTACAAATGCTCTTTACACTTTATTAAATAGCTAAATGTTACTTACTGCCTTCACGAGTACAACATACCTTTTGTCGAGTATTGCGTATGAATCTGAGCACATTGTAAGATGGATTTTCGCTATGGGGGGAACATTTGTGATCCCGAGCCATCCCCGTGGCAGAGAATTGATGGTACCAGGTTTTTAGTCGGTATACCTTTCCTCCTGTCATCGAGCTTTTAGTGGCTAAACGAAGGAAGAGGTCCACATAAACCGGGGTCGCTCCTAGCCTCAGTGTGTGCCCAAAACTTTTTACCTAGTTTAAAATAGCAGGTATTTCTGTATGTCAGCGTTTAGCATCAAGGTGTTAGTTCATTGCGCGTTCTATTGCCAGGTGGTGATGGTGATGCTGACCAGAATCCTACTAATGCTCTTAACGCTTTATTAAATAGCTAAATATTACTCACTGCTTTCTAGAACATAAGCACATTTTGTCGAGTATTGCGTATGAATCCGAGCATATTGAAAAATGGAAGGTTGTCCGAATTCAGTCAGCGTTTATTATCAAGTTGCTTACGCATTCCGCATTCTATTGTCAGATGGATTAAGATATCTCGATGTCACGCTATCGATCTGTATTGCTGAAGTTAAGTAGATCGCTAAGGCCGGTTATCGGAGGGGTAACCTAAAATAGGCGTGTAAGAATGAGATCGCTGCAAGGATGATAGACATCGCCTTAACAAGTATGGTGACCTCAATGTTGCAGGCGTTCATGGGATGCATCAGCTCGTATGCTGGCCATAAACATAAAAAAAGCTATGGAAACATTGATAATTATGAAAAGCGAAGATGACAAAAAAATGGATCTCATCAAATACAGAAAAGAACATGCAGAACCTGGTCGGAGTACTCAACTACTCTTAACATTGATACCTTTTCCTGATTGAAAATATCCCTCCTATTTTATATCTGAAAAGAAAATCTATTCAGAACGCTGAATTAACTAGCCAAGATCTGATCCTGGTAATTATGCAACGAAGTTTAATACAACCAAGCTACAATTATAATTGAATATAGAACATTATACGTCTTGGTTTCTTATTCAACGCATTAAGAGCTTGTCACTCCTTCCGCGCCCTTCCTAGAATAGCCATTTTATTGCGAACCTCGAGTTTACAATATAAAAGTGGATCGTAAATATAAATCCCGGGTCATTCCTCTCCGTTTAACTTGTCCAATTAAACAGATCGATTGAAATTGAAATAATGTTGAATAGTGATTCGAAAACATCCTCGTTTCTGTTTGTGTTCGCAAGATGGCAGTAATACACCAGCGAGCGTAACGTATAACGTAACATTACACGCTCGTTCGGAACGTTAGCGTCAAAATGTTAGGTGAACCACCAGCTTAATACATCCGCGGAGCATTGTAAAGGCCAGACTCCTTTCATCCGTTATCAAAGAAACAAGCTGTAATTTGAGTGTGGCCTTAGTGTCAGCGGTTTGGAACTATTTATATTTAAATTGGTACATCAACAGCGATGCGCAGAGACCGGTTACAACAAAAGAATGTCATGAAAACTGGCACAGTAATGCGCACCAGTGAAGTATACACAGTATTTTAATTTTGATTATTTTTAATTTTTCTAAGTTCTCGTTCTTGCAATTTTGCATGTCCTAAAATAAATTGTTTATTCAACACTACCTATTATAAAAATTTAAAGACAACGAAATAAAACTGAATAAACTAAATGTATAACATCAATATTGTGAAAAAAACTTATCGCGTATCCCTTGATTTGCACCAATTGAAGTTTAGATTTAATATTTAACATAAATCGAATATACTAGAATTTCAATTGTTTGTCGTTGACAGCTACGGCAATGCATGAGTTGATAAAACCAGGCAAAACGAAATTCAATCGTTTATTGGTGACAGTCATGGCAGAAAAATCTAAACACAATCGCCTCCGCTACCTGTGGAGTTCATGATCTGAACATCGAAATACTGCGTTGTGCTTCTTACAAATGCAACACATTGACTGCCACAAAATCGGACACAATAGAAATTCATTTGTTTGTCGTTGAAAGCCAATAACAGAAAAATCTGAGCACAAACGCTGTCGCTACCAGTGGAACCCAACGTCCGAACACCAAAATACTGCGTCGTGCTTCCCACAAATGCCGCAGCGCGGCGCTGGCGGCCCAATCGCGATGTGTTAATATTATTTACTGCAGCACACTTTCCTTCCACGTTGCGAAACAATGTCCCGTGTTCCACAGACACAGAAACTTCGATAAAGTTCCGCAATTGTATATAGGGTGGCATTGAATTGAGCGCGGATATTTTGAGTACATTTACGTTACGCCTGAATTTAAAAAATGCACAGGAATTTAGAGCTTGTTTCTGAGAATTTAACGACTATAAGTTACGTTACCGAAACAAAAAACATCATACTGTAGATGCTGATTACACTACTACGAGTACTTATTTGAGTAACTGTTTGTCTTTATTAATTTTTGTGCGTTTCATTGTGAGAATAAGTTTTTTGTTAACAGAAAGTTCATAAATTCAAGAATTAAATAACTAAACTAACTCATTTTTGTTTTTTAATGGCAGAGAGAGGGAACGAAAGATATAGAAAGAGCAAGAGAGCGCAAACAAAGAAAAAAAAAGAGTAGAAAAATGAGAGAAAATTAATGTCTTTAACCAGCAGTTGATCAATTAGGGCTGCACATGAATGGAGTTTAGCCAGACCTGAAAAAAGCTGCTCATGATTCAAACACACCCTGTATAACGCTGTATGTCAGCAGGTTGGTTAAGCTAACGCCTAGTTGTAAAGGTTCCACTCGATCCCTACTATTGTTGGCGGTTCGACAGATTTGTGCGTTGGCTGTGCACGCGCATGTCGAAGGTTGCATGTGATCCTTATATGAAATACTAACGAGAGTTCTTACAACAAATGGCTTTGTTATTTATGTTAGATGGATTACGAAAGGTAGTAAAAGTTCAAATACAAGTCGATTTATTTATAAACAACATTTTACAAAGTAAGTAATTCTGATTTTAAAATATTTTCGCTACAAGTTACATAAGATGGTTTTCACACCTTCAGCTCTAGAATCTCGGATTACAGACCTAGTAATCTCAACGTAAAGCAAGTCATTAAATCCCAAGGGAGATAATGTTGTATGAAACTCCCTTGGGATTAAAGTGTTTTTGAGTTTGGAACGTTGAAATTCGTATAAAAACTCTTAGCACACGGGCATAACGCCATTCACAAAGGAGGCATTTGATTGGTCTACAAAAATTTTGTAGGCTACGGTTTTGACGTAGGTTCTCAGCAAATAGGTTTACCTCTAATATCAGTGTACGGGCAATGTAGAGTCAAGTTTTTATAAAATCGAACTGGTCACCAAAAGTAGAATAAAAAAATTGCATAGAAAAAAATAAATTGAAACAATTTTTGGTGCAAGATTGGTGTTATTTTTATTGAAATGTCGTCAAGAGATAGTGATTTGACTCCAAAGTTGTAGAATGCAGAACACTACACAGGACATTGCTTTAGGAGGACATCAGCTGCTATTTAGGCAGATTCTGGCGCTGATATAACACAAATAAAACGTCACGGTGGCTGGCAGTCCGATGCCGTAGCAGAGGGCTACATTGAAGATTCAGTTCAAAACAAGAATAAAATAAGTTTTCGCATCAATGAAAACATAAATATACGTTTTTGAATGATTGCTGGAATGTCCTGTTAAATCTAGTTAAGTTAAAAAGCACTGCAATGTTGTCCCTTCTAAGACTTTGTAATGAGAACTTTGATTTGACTTATTTACTAAAGTATGAGCATTCAGCACTTATGTGCTCACACCTTAAGTTTTGAACTTTGCCGTTGTGCGCAACGAAGGGAGGTCTTACAGGCATTTGAAATAACAGATTCTCTTCATATTAACACTATCTACTCTTGTAATAACTCCTGACTTATAACTCGGTTTCACTTAGACGTGCTTTAACTTTTATTGCGCCATGTAATTGTAAGCTAAACATTGTGTGGCTAAACCAATTTACCGACTGTCAAACTCACATTACTAAACTTATCTTCTGAGTATAACTTAAGTGCATTATACCAATAAATCTAAATTAGACATGTGGGATAGAAAAGTCATCATTATTTGCTAATAAACGGCCTGATGGAAGCTGAGGCATTCCCTCGAAGAAAACAGCACAAGAGATGGTTTTGTTGTAACCCACTAAGCTAGCCCAATAGGGTTTGTCAGGCGAGAACAAACAAACTCATTAAACTAATTACCTAACATGCTTTCTGAAGCACGGAGTATTTTAATTTAGTCACCAATCATTGAAGACGGCTTTGCGTAAGTTACATATCTTGCACAATCGCAACCGCTAACCACTGCGCCAATACTCGTTCTAGGGACACGATAAAGAAATCTCAAAGACATCCTCAACGTGCCATGACAACCACAGTTTAACCAACAGGAAGCTACCGTCACATCCAGATAGACACAGAATCGGATAAGGCAGGCGCGTACCGCACAAAAGTAATGTATCGATAAATCTATCGATGCTCGCAGATATTTAAATTAATATTGAACGCGCCGTTTCGCACAAACGGGACATAGGGCCGACACGGAAAGGGTTGTGCCGTACGATACATCGATAATAATTACATGTTGATAGTTGGTGCAGGTGGTTGTGTAGTGAAATTTCACGGTGATGCCGGCTCCCCGCCCAGTGCCTGGGTGGTGCTTCCATAAATTCAAGTTCCAATTATGAAGATGACATAGCGCGCTTTTATAGGCTTCGCAACGGTACTCGGGAATTGTTTCCGAATATAAGTAGGTCGTTTTAATTGTTTATATTTGTCAGATTTGGATTTAAAAGATGCCTCAGTGGTGGAGAGGTGAGGCGTTTGGCCCGGTACCCGGAGGACCTGGGCTCAATTACCAGGTAAGGTAAAGTGTGTTACAGATTTTTGGAAGCATATCCGGGGTTTGTGACCAACCAACCTGCAAACAGTAAGCGTGATTGAAGCGATCACTTGATTCAACGGATGCAGGCTATTGCCCAGCAGTGGGACAATGTCAAGGCTAAATTACACACACGTCAGTATAAAATTAGATTAATTAGTAGGTATAATTTAAAAATTTGTAATAAGAATTTAGTAAAAATAATACCTAGGTATGTTAACTTTTTATTATTATACACACACAGTTATGCAGAGCGTTGCCTGCTGAAACAGGCGATTATAATAAGTCTAAAAAGACTCTGTTAACTAGATAATTTATGTAAGTCTTTATAAAGAAACTTGAATTCTAAATTGAATTGAACTTAAAGAAAAATAATTTTGATATAAAAGACAGCCACTGACTGAAAGCTTACTACTACTTTATTTTATTATTTTATTTAAAATGAGCAACTATTGATTTTCTGACTCGGCTCTTCTTGATATATGACTGCGTTCCGACTGTAATAATTAGCTAATTCCGTAGTTAACGACGATATCCGCAACAAATCATTTTGTGTTTGTCATAAACGACAAGTATTATTGTAGGCAAGCACTAATAATAACAGTAAATTTTATAGCGATTTTAAACACCAACTTTAGGTACTGAACAATTAAATATTTCATTGAACATCAAATATTTCGTAATATTATCCACGATAATAATTTTCTGAATTATAAGAAAAATTAGAACCCTAATTGATAGTTATATTATCATTGCTAATGATAATATAACTTTTTGTATTTGTAAAATATAACTGTTCACCATCGAACGGCATGCCAGCTTAAGGCTGCTTTTCCACCAGTGATGTGCGAGGTAGCTAAGCGGTGTGCGAGGTTAAAATCCACCAACGGGATTCCTTCATTGTCCTTGCAGGATAAAATGGAATTCTCCTATTAGTGGATATTTACCTCGCGCACCGCTTAGCTACCTCGCACATCTCTGATGGAAACGCAGCCTAAGAGCCTCTGAAGCTTCGTAAAATAGTTTCGAGTTTATTCTTGATGCCTTTAACACTCGACTATACCTAGGCGTTTTTTTTTTAAATACTATTCAACTATCTGCATAAGTGGCCTCACCTTGAGCTCTAGAGCATAGTTTTTTTTTAAATATATATTTACAGGTAAGCACAGTGCCTTGATCTCACCTGATGTTAAGTGATGATAAGGCTAATTGGTGGAAGCGCACTTCACCCGGGATCCTCAACTAGTAAGGCACTGGCTATCTTATCTAGAGCTGCCGGAACACAACAATGCTACAAACATTGATGTTATGGTGACATATTAAGATAAGATGGTCGTAGCTAGCCAGGCGGACAAACAAGTCCTACCATCAACCAAACCGAGTACACAAACATGTACCCCCCGCTGGGAATCGAACCCGGGACCTCTGGGTCTAAACCGGTGGTCTTAACCACTACACCACAGAGGCAGTTAAAAGTATAAATAGTGTCTAGTGTTAGTTTTGTTTACTATTCGTATTAGTTTGATTAAGTTTACGAAAACGAAAATTTGTAAGGCAAAATTTTAGCTTCTCTCGATTGTCGCCAGGAGGCGCTGCTTCAATGCCATACTAGTTTTAGGTTTCGTTAACGCGATTGAATGTCAAATGAAACTCACACTCACACAGCCAGTATTACTGTAATGTTACTATAGTTGCGAAAACGAGACGCGTATATACATCGCTACATGCGTCTCGTTCTCTCAACCACAACAACACTACAATACTGCTTTGAAAGCTCATGCCTACCCACTAGGCCTTAAACTATTGGCAGATGTTTTCATTTAATAGCAAATCGAGTGAGCCATTCCTCATAATAAAGTAATATCGCAAGTGGCAATTATCGAATTCCAGGAAGTTAAGTCGCTTCAATCTATACTATCATACTAATATCATAAAGCTGAAGAGTTAGTTTGTTTGGTTGAACGCGCTAATTTCAGGAACTACTGGTTCGAATTGAAAAAATATGTTTGTGTTGAATAGTCCATTTATTGAGGAAGACTATAGGCTATATTACATAACGCTATGACTAATAGGAGTGGAGCAGCAATGAAAAATGTTGCAAAAATGGGAAATAACGCGGGTGAAACCGCGGGGCACAGCTAGTATAATATTATAAAACTGAAGAGTTTGTTTGTTTGTTTGGTTGAACGCGCTAATCTCGGGAACAACTGGTGCAAATTGAAAAAAAATTTTTGTTTTTGTGTTGAATAGTCCTTTATTGAGGAAGGCTATAGGCTATAGATTGTTCGCAAATAAACGCAGGTGAATCCGCGGGGCACAGCTATCCTCTATACTGCTGAATGCTCAGTCGTTCAATTCGTCGTGGTGGTGTATGGAGGTATTCCTCGAAGCGCTCCCATTTTGGAGCGCTTCCAACGAAGCGCCCCAAACTAAGCCTCTATAGTTTATGCATTATTATTATTTAATAATAGTCGTAATAATTAATGCCTCGGTGGCCGAGGGGTAAAGCACTCGGCCCGATACCCGGAGATCCCGAATTCAATTCCCAGGCCAAGGAAAGTGTGTTTCAGATTTTGATGCATATTCCGGGTTTGTGATCGATCACCAACCCGCATTAGGCAAGCGTGGTGCCCATCAATTGTAGCGATGACTTGATTTCAATGATGGAGGCCTTTGCCCAGCAGTGGGACAGTTGTATAATAATTAATTCAATAAAGCTTTGATGTAAAATAAATATTCAAAATGAAAGTCTCACATCAGTATCGCCCATCGCAATTGACCATCAGCAATGGCCACAACACACACCAATAAAACCGTTTACAAGTATTCACGGACGTCATAACAAGGCCCGCCATTTGCAGCGGACATTATTCAACGGACGCATTGTACTACAGCTGTACGATTACAGATTAACAGAATATCCTTAACGGTACAAAGAAAGCTTGGGCTAGGAGGTAGGGTAGCCCACACGAACTGCTAAAGCCGGGAGACGATAGGAATATTAATTTAAATGTTAGTTTTGCATTTATTTATTTAATGGGGAGCTTATTTATGTATGTTATGCGACTTTCGCAGGTTTCTCTACGTTTGGGGGGATAACAGGATTAATGTGTAAGGAGGACTATTCGTGTATTAGAAAAAATATAATAAAAGTATTGCACCCATTCTCCATATTACTCACCGCGTAGGAAGGCCTGAGTCTAGTAATAGAACAATGAATGACGTTGCACATTGACTCTTCATTTCTGGTCGTGCGATTCATATGTAACAACCCTAAAGCAAAGCGTGCGGGGGCGCCTCGCCGGCGCAGGCGGTTGCGTTGTCGCGCCTTGTCGTCTCTCATACGCCGTGCAAGTCATTTGCGCTTTATTATCAACACTTTGAGCTAGCCGTTCCGCCATTTTGATATTCTATGACAATTCTTACTTGAGAAGGCTCTTTAAGCCTTCGGTCCAGGTTTTTCTCGTAGCATGGCAGTCGGTAAACCACCAACTCGCAATGAGATCCACGTGCTATTCTTCATGTAGAAAGGCCTGAGCCTAGCAATTGAACGTTAATGACTTTGCACATAGACTCTCTTAACTTCTTGTCGTGTAAATATTATGTAACAACCCTTAGATAAGAGCGGGCGGTTGCATTGTCACGCCTTGTCGTCGCTCGTACGTATGCCGCGCCAGTCATTTGTGCTTTATTATCAACACTTTGAGCCAGCCGTTCCGCTATTATGATATTCTGTAACAAGCTGGAATCCGCGAGGTGAGGCTCGTTAAATAAATAGTTTGCGAGATGATAACAGTCGGGTAACTGTTTGTGTGGCGTCACGCGAACCGAACGAAGAGAAAGGTATCATTTTGCCATTATGTCTACATTGTTTATGCTATGTGACTTCATTACCCTGGGGAGCAAATTCGAGTAGTCTTTGCTAAGGTTGGGAAAATATTGCGAAAGTCATCATAATGATAGGTGACCAGTGTTTTTAATTATAAGCTGTATTTCGAGGTTTTTTGTGATATCAGCTTTATCTTTTGTAAAACTGTATGTGTATAATAGTATTATGTTCAAAAATCGAAAATTCTAAGGTTAATTCATTTTATACGCCTAAATGATGGCTATAACAAAAGCGGTTAGCCGAGCGTACAGCAGGCCAATATAATACTTGTGGTTTTATAACGTATTAAGTTTAAAAAAAATACTCAAGTAACTTTAAAAATACGTAGGTACCAAAAATTTACGAGAAATATTTATCATTTAGTAATATCACCTTACCGTCGGATCAGATTTTGAAGGCGTTATATTAGGAATATATAGTTGTTATTTATAAGTAACTATTTAGGAGGGGAAAAGATATATTCTTAAACGATAATGACTACAACTATTCGTTTACGTTTTGCTGTCCTCCAAGTTTGATTTATATAACATTATGTCACCTGTATGCAAAGCATTATGAATGATAGCTTGTAGTTCCTTTAGCAATGTCAAAAACAGAGCAAATTTTTTTTTATTGTTGTTTAAGGTGACAACAAGTATCAAAAAGACGTAAATAAATGTTTTATCAACCGTATCGATGTTCCGAAAACCTTAAGCAAGTCAGTTCTGCAAGTGACACAGGTTTAACTAATATTTTAGTTTTGACTAGACTAGGAAGAGTATTCCAATAAAAATATTATGTTCTATGACCGATCACACCATCAAACTTCTGACACTTAGGAACCTTCACACAAACCGGCACAGCCTTTTTTGTACACTAAAAAAAGTCGGTCAAAGGAATCTGAACCCTCCTACTCGGGATTATGAGCATAGCTATCGGGTGTGCGAGTTTGACAGCTGTAAAGGTAAATTGGTTGATGCGAGATTGACGGCTCTTACCGTTAGACGAGGTCGTTTGGGGCACTGCACTCGCATCTGAAAGTGAGCGTTATCGATAATACGCACATCACTACGCGCAAAGAGGGATCAGAGCGCTCTGTCTTTTTAGAAGTGGAATGCGGTTTTAAAATTGGAAAACGTGTTCGTTCCACGATTTAAAAAGTAAAATTGAGCTTTTGTTTAGCGTCGACAGGAATGCGAGGTACATGCTTTATTGTGGAATTGTGGTTTCCTGACTGATTTAGTGTGCTACATAAATGGAAAATTTGGAAACTTTTTGCATTTAATGTTTCGTAAATTGTATGAACAAGTTTTTAAATTCATCAAATTTTCTTACCATCCTTTTAAAGCAGTGTGGCATACCAAATCACTATCACCACACGCTCGCTTTAAGCCCAAACTAATCGTTCCACTAGTAGACTGAAGAAATTAGAATGCTGTTTTACATGACAGCTGGGCTTTATTCACTAAAGGTTAAGAGTTATTTTAACATGTTTCAATGTTACACCAAAGTGGGTGGAATACACATTAGATACCGATCTGAGGTGAGCGAAGAGCTTATTGAATAGCCGTGAATTGTTGCCGAGTCATACACAATTGGCTGGCTTTATATTGACACGGCGGGATAGCCGCTACAGTATAGTGATGAGAAATATCGATATGTCGATATTCAACACAATAAATTATAAACAAAATATATACAGTGTTCGTTAGTTCGTTAATACAGTCGGGGTTATTATTATTGATTGTTTTTGGAAAATCAAGAGCTTCTTATAAGAAACTAATTATAAAAGGCGAATTAGTAATAACGACTTACGTCAGCGGTAGATGACTTAAATTAAAATATCGGAAACATTTTCAGTAATACAAGCTGTAGGGGTGAAGGGGCATTGCATTGTGTTGCAAACATAGGAATTTTCAAACTAAGTTAGTGAAAATAAGTAGTACACACACAAACTTTAGTCAGTTATTCATCAATGTTAATCAATAAAATTATTCATCATCAATAAAATAAACAAATATTCCTTTTCATATGAATGAACATTAACGAGGCTATAGTCGGAAATGTATCTAACTGAATACAAAGATAATAATGTTGTTGTAACTACTATTCTTTCAGTTGAGCTTCCAAGACATTGGTTGGCTTGTCGACTTTTTTAAATGCTTGTACTTAATAACCTACATGCTAATAGCCTAAATTATGAACCTGGATCATATGGATTAAACCCCTTTACAAAATTTTAGTATCGGTTATTCTGAAACAGCAATTTTAATTTTAATTCATGAGTTTACAAAATTTTTGACCCAATTTATGAATAAGGCCGAAAGTAAAACTGCGCTTCACTCAGATTCCTTAACCACTGAAATACTTAGATAAGATGGGATAAGATGGGGGATGAATAATGATAGAATAATGATGTAAAACGTATTTAGAAAAAGTACTAAGATTTTTTTTAAATATTTTCGCTCGAATATAAGAGAAGTCGTTTCTATTTATCGATTAACCATCGAACATCACTTAGAACCATAAGGTTTTCCGAGGTAATGACCTCAATGGGCCTAGAATGGGCCTCGGTACAATTCCTCTCATCATTTCGCTAGTTACAGATCCATATCGCAACCTTTGCAACTGCCGTGAAAGTATTCAAGTGTGGATCGTGATGTTTTTCAATTGATCATAGCACATTTTTTGCTAGGAACTTTGATTGAATTTATTATTTGGAACATTGTCCAAAGCATCAAAATGAAATGTCAAGTATTTGTGTCGATTGTATTTTTGTTTGTACTTTGAACGTTATTTGCAAAGACAAGTCAACTTAAGTTTTTATTATTGTTCTTATTTACTTTTGCTTTAGTATTAAGTTAATAATCATAATCAATTATTTATTTTACTTTCTAATACTTATATGATTGAATCGTTTGAGTACCTCTAATTTCAGTGTCTAAGTTCTCTCCATCCGATTGATTGTTTGAAGAAGAACGTTTTAAAGCTATAAGTCCGGCAACAGTAAATATTTTGTATTTCTTGTAAGTTATATGGTCGATGTACAGACGCCAACACATCAATCTATACAAAACCGTCAAATTTCTTCAATACATTTTCAACCATATCTTTAAGACATAAAGTTCAAAGTCTATTGAGGAAATTCGACAATTTGTGATAGGTTTATGTGCTGGCGTGTGTACTTTCTATGTCTGCAATAAAGTCTTCAATTTGTTATTCATTAAAAATTATTTCTTTATATACTTTTTTATGTTTTCATCGCTTTAGAACTTTAGACTTCTAAAAAAATCACTTACGTCTCAGTATTCTCAGTGTGGCATGACGGCGTGTTTTATTACCGACCAGTAGGACCCGGCTGGAGGCGTGACGAAGACGTTCCTAATGTCATGTTGTGCCGGTGAAAGTCAAATAATAACGGGAACAATGAAAGCATCACATCCGTCCGCTAGCCGAGCCATTATCTTGAGAAATTTTCAATTATCTCACCTCGCATTGTGTTTTAGTGGACCATTTTTTTGGTATAAAATATTACATTACTTTGTCTTCTACTCGTTTTAAAATGCCACAGTGACGGTAGTGAGTTATAAAATAGCTTTAACCATCACATAACTTCAAAGCTTGCAATGTACTACTATCACAGTATGAAGGTATAAGCTTTAGTGAGTTATGTTTGTTAGGTCAATCAGTCAAAATCTTTTTTATTGAAACGGTATTATACTTGTACAAATTGCTTTCATCTAAAAAGAAGGTTTGATTTCCAAACAAATTGTCAGGTTGAAAAGAAATGTGTGTCTCCAAATGATATAGTTTTTAACATGCCTGGATTAAGATCACAAATGTCAAAATAATAACAACGAATCCAAACACGCATGCCGCAGGTACCTGCACGAAAGAAACGCGTCGGATTTTAACTTAAAAATAATGACTGGCAGGGTTGTGTCGTAATACATTAATAATAGTTTTATACATACTCAAAATGACCCATAATCACATGGGATAGAAAATTGTTTTCAAAATGATGCGGGCCGAAAAAAAATTGATGGCGATTCACATTATGGCGGCTTGATGAGACGAAAAAGTGGTGCGAAACTGAATTTGGCCGGTCCGTAAGCGAGAACCACACTTGATATTTTGTGAGTTTCTTTGATTAGTTTCTGACTTATGTACTTAAGCTGGTGTCAGTGAACTTCGGCGACGCATTATGAATTCCACGATCGGTAACGACAGCCCGATACAAACCTTTTGTTTTATGCACACGAAATGGATACGAAACACGCCATTAAAAGTTACTAAGGATTCAAAAGTTATTTATACGTTTATACATCTGTCTGTGCAATGATTTATTCAAGCAATATTTTTTTCGTGATCCATTTTGCTGTTGGTAGAATGGTAATTAATGGTAAAAAATTTGGAAGTCATAATTTGGTCAGCAATATTTCTGTCATTTATAATACTTATATTTTAATAAATCTATCAATGGTAATCGGCATTAGAAAGCTATATAGTTTTAAAATTTGCATTTAATAATAACATGAACATTCGCCTCCTAAGTAAGATCTCAAACTACTTGAATTAATAATTGTTTTATGTGTACGTCCCACTTGTTATTCAATAAATTCATTATAATTATCATCAATGCCGGAATTGTTAAGTTATAGTAGAATGTTATCATTGTAACAAATGTGATTGATATATTTATTAAATATAATTTAGAGTATAACATCTTTATTAAATGGACACAATTTGTATCCATTTGGTTTGCAGATAAGAACATATATTGTGATTATTATAACCATATTTTTACACTAGCTGTTATCAGTGTTGAGTAGGTACTACTTTTGTATTTCAACACATAGAAAATAGCTTAATGCAAAAATTTAATTCAATGTCCTAATACTAATGATTTTTCTGAACTATCAGCACATACATGTTTTCTTGCAATTTCATAATAGAACAAGCTAAATCTACAACATCTTTACTATGAGTTATACACATCTGATTTTCAATTTTCAATTCTGTGATTCTATTTATATAAAAGACCGCTCACAACGAAACAATAATCGTCGCAAATAACGTTTAATAACAAACCCGTGACCGAAATTCATACAAATATACATGTCATAAAGCCCATCTTCTTATTTCGGTATCGTTCGCAAATTGATTAACTTAGCGAGGCATCCTTCACAAAGGTTGAGTTCAGAATCTGTAACTCAAAGATTAATTGTTTTGATCCCACCCGGCCCGGTTTGACGGCGCACCACCCGGGAAGGCGGCGCGATTATCGATATCGATATCGATAAAATGAGAATGGTTACACGTCATTATTTTGCCAATTACGATAAGGCACTACAATAACTCGATTCTAAAAAAGTAATTAAAAAACTATAAAATTAACGAAACACTAAGAAGCAAGAATAAATATTTAACGTGAATTAACTACTTAAATATCGTAAGCAGTATCGCGAAGTGCAGATAATGAACGTAAATGGATTGAAAATAAATTACATTGTGATAAACATATCGATATTGTTATCGATAAGAACATACGCGGTACTGGTCCACTTGATAAATTAATGTCCGAAAATTGCATGCCAAGAGGTAACTGGCTGTCCGGCTCGCTTTTACATTTTAATACGTTCGTCAATTTTCCCCCAACGAGGGGAAGCCGTTTAGCCCATCACACATCGCTCATTTAAAAAGTATATCTTACTTTTTTTGTAAAGATTTGATGAAAAAGTATAACTGATTCTATTTTTAGAACGTTCCTTTTTCAACTTTTTCAAATTTTCAAATGACATGATAACCTTTTTGATGATTAATTTATTTTTCTTAACAATGACATGACGAAAAATTGTGAAAATATTTTGACATACTTACCGCATAAAGTTGTAGTTTTTCAAAGTTGCTAAAGGGAGTAAGTTGAAAACTTCGTCCAAATTGGAAGTTTTCAATCAATGCATATCTTGAATGCAATCTAAAGTTAATATTAAAAAGGGTGTATTTTAGTTGGGTTTCCAAGAATGATTCAGTCGAGGAAGCAACAGCAATTTACTCCGGCCTTCTAGAACTTAATACTTTCTGACGCGTATGCGCCTGCGCACTCCGCCGATGTTTAATTAAAAACGGTATTCGAAATTTAAAAATGCGATCTGCGCAGGCTTTATTTGTAAACGCTAATTTTGAACAACGGCCCTGAACGATTAAAAAAGTTATGGGTGGTTTCGAGAACTCCTTGGTACTGTTTTTGGATTATTCTTTTCGTTTGCTGGTCCTCTTTGTCTGATCTAAGTTAATCTCATTGTTTCAAGCAATTTCACCTCTTTTTCCATATATTTCAGTAGTAAGTTATAATTTAAAAAACGAACATATACGTTTGTCAATTAAATTTTTAATATGACATGTCTCCAAGAAACGTTAAAACACTAAAAGTTATATTTTTTCGCCAACTCGTTCTTAATTTAGAATGATTTAAGTTCACATAAGTCTTATTTACACTGCACTTCGAAACTTGCAGTTCAGTGCTTGCAGCTGAAATTAGACTTTACAGCTGTCACATAAGGTTTGTTTCTGTATAATGTCGAGTGATTTAGCTGCTGAACACTGCAATAAATTGTATCCCTCTCACTTAATTAGAGGATGTTTAGCTTGTAACACGTTTATTGGGTCACTATGCCTTCATACTGCGGAGTAATTTCAATCTGTTAGTTGAGATTTATTTCTGTTTCAATATAAAGCTTAAAACCATTTATTAAAAATGTGTTTATCTATAAAATAAATTATAAAAAATAAAAAAAATAATGAAAATCAAAATTTCTGTTCTTTTGTCTCGCTAAAACTCGAGAATGGCTGGACAGATTTGGCTAATTTTGATTTTGAAATATTTGTGGAAGTTCAGGGAAGGTTTAAACAGTGAGAAACATAAATAATAAGTAACGCAAAGTACTAAAAACGACAATTTAATTTTGCAATACAAAATGATTTGTTTGTTTTGTTGTCATGGAAACTGTCAAAGCGGTACGAAGTCCGCGGTGTCAACTCATGAAGCTGTAGATGGTCAGCTAGTTGATTTATAAATGTTGGAAGGACTGTCGTGTTTTGACGGTTCCTCGGTTCCTCGACGATTTAGCTTTATCTGTCACATGTATGAATTAAGAAAAAACCAAAGCATAGGTTTATAGTTGTGTCCAAAAAATGTTTAGAGTGTTTATTTGAAAAAACTATTTTGTAGAAAATTTTAACCGAATTATAAAAAAATAACTCTAATGTACCTAAAAGCTGATGTAGGTAATTATGCGTACAAAAAAGTCGAACAATCAACCTATCTATCTTGTACTCGTACCTACACCATAATGTAAAATTTTATATCTAACTTTTTTAGTGTTGATAGGAATTAAAAACGCAAACGTTTACGTCTAAGACCGGTCGATTTACTACACACCAAGCTCTTTCAGATTACCTAACCCAAAACGTTGGCAAAGCACTATCAATAACTTCGTAATCGTTTCATTTAACTAACATTTATCGAACAACGCGAGATGATAGTTCTTCCTTGTTCGCAACACGCATTTACATAAGGGTTTTGTAACTGACACTGTTTATTGGGCTGACAGGATATAATCTGAGTGTAACTGGTCACTGTTATTAGACGCAGTACGTCACTTGTATTGAATTATATACTAAATTAAGATTACATCCGCGTAATTGAAAGTTATATAGGTGCTCTTAATGGCCCCGATGAACGGATGACTACCACGCAGGCAGTGCATGGATTGGTGGTTGTTAACGACTGCTAATGCAGCCGTGATCAACGACTTTACATGTCTTCCGAAGCACGGACGAGCTCGAGATGATACATTTTTGGTTCCTCATTCGATGACCAGTTTTTGCGAAATATGCTTAACCTTAGCACTCGCAGACCGAGCTCGTGGACCACTGCGCCATCGCGCTCCTTGAGCGAATCACATCACACTAATATTATAAATGCGAATCTTGTGTGTGAGTGTATATTTGTTGCTTCTTCACGCTGCAACGGATGGATGGATTTGGATGAAATTCGGCGTGCAGATAGTTTATAACCAGGATTAACACATAGGAGTTTTTATCCCGATATTCCCACGGGAATGAAACTCATACCTTTTCTCTATATTTGGTTCCACAATTTACTACTTGGGTCTTGGATTTGATGTTGGGAATAGAACTTATTTGGTAGTTTTTTATACATTTTTATTGAAATTTTGACAGACTTTTAAAACTGTCAAAACGGTACGAAGTCCGCTGGGTCCACTAGTTAATAATAATCTTTTAATGAAGTATTTTAGTAAAGCAAATAAAAAGTATATAGCATATTTTTAGCAAACATTACCGACAAACTAACGTTCCAGCAGACACTGTGTTTGGGTTGCTTCCAATAGGAATTGCAATTGGAAGTAGCTGAGCATGTACTTAAGAAGAAGATCCCAAGCAGCGACGGTTTTGCCAACTCCATATCTTTAAAGATTTTCAGTAGGAATAAAGTAACAAATTCCATAAATTTAAAATAGGTGTTGTCCTTTCGACCATAGCCATATTTACTTTAACATAATAAGGTTGAAGCCTTAATTTATACTCAGCAAACACCTGTTTGTATGTACGCGTCTAACCGATAATTGTTATGAAAATTATGCGAGCGAACCATGGCAGCGTCGGCGCAATAGATTCAAATCACCAGGTGCGACCTTTAGCATTTGGCTGGTGGGTGCAATTTGCACGTCAGTTTTGTCCGGTATAAATGTTTCAGCCGTCACTCGTTGAAACATAGGTATCTGTGAATAATAGATTCGTGTGAATAATAATAGAAACATTATATTATACCTATCATTCATAGACAACACCACATACATTGTTCTGATCCCAAGGTAAGTAGCGAAATCAGAAACAACAACGGTACCACAACCACCCAGACCCGACACAATATCGAAAAGTTTGTTTTCAAAAATAACCCGACTGGGAATCGAACCCGGGACCTCAGAGTTAGCGCCGCCCAAAGTCTGGCGTGCAAGCCTCTCGGCTACGGAGGAGGAAATCTATGGCATACAAAAAATATGCTTTTATAATAATACGAGTAGATAGGTACCTATGTGTTGCTACAGACCTTAATTTTATTCTCATACATAACATAGAAAGACATAGGTAAGAGGAGTTAAATATAATTTCTTTACCATAAACCATCACCCTTTGAAGAACATAATTAAATATTGTATGTTTAAATAAATGAGTATAAATAATGTATTATATTGACATAGATGCTGTTACTGATCTTATTTTGTAAGTAAGTAAGTTTTTTGTTTTTGTATTAGCTTAAAAATTATAATTAGTCTAAGCTTGTGTCACTGATGTATGCTATAACTTTTTCTTTTTAAGAAGACACATAGTATCTGTTTTTAGTAAAATTAAGTGGATAAATGTTATTGGCTTCGTTATGATATTAGACATATTTGTAAAGCATTTAGTATTTAAGCTGTTGTTATCCCGAATAAAATAAAGTAAAATAAAATAACATTAATCTTTTCTAACATATAACTATTAAGTTCCTTAGTATATTTGTAAAGTAACAAACTCATTTTATTATCAGATACAGTATAAAAACTATCGCAACACAACTAGTTGATAATACTCCTTCGATTTCGTTTGAATTTACGCGGCCTCAGTTACGTAGGTTCTCTAGTAAATTGCCACCTTATCTCTTACTCAGGCCTTACCGCCTTTTTTCATGTTATTCCAAACACGACTTCGATCAATATGTACTAGCTATAGGATCTGGAACAAAAATGCATCTCGAAGGTGGTCCCGTTTGCTCATACCTAGGTATACATTTAAATTTAACAAAATCTGAAAAAACATTGGAGAGCATCAACAACTTTAGCTTACTATGAACTTTATGTCTTAAAAATAAAGATTATATTAAGGTTAAATATTCAAATAATTTTTAACGCAAATTTTGTTGCGAACAAATTACAAAAACACAAATGTTGACAAAAATTTCCACGAGCAGGATTTGAACCTGCACCCTTCTGACATTCTTTGCGTTAAAAATTATTTGAACATTTATAAATAGCTTGCTTA
Source organism: Eudonia mercurella (assembly GCA_963082485.1). Classification (NCBI taxonomy): domain Eukaryota; kingdom Metazoa; phylum Arthropoda; class Insecta; order Lepidoptera; family Crambidae; genus Eudonia; species Eudonia mercurella. The sequence continues at coordinate 18,334,029 of OY720032.1, forward strand.
CTTCTTAACTGATCTTTAATATTTGTAAAAATATTATGATCGGATGTTAGTGACGTTAGCTGTTGACATTGAATGGGCGCCTTTGGCTTTCAAAGTAAAAAGTGTTGAATAATTTCGGCGGGCTGGTTAGAACCACGATAGCTCAATTGGAAGAGCACCTGACCCGGAATATCAGAAGGGTGCAGGTTCAAATCCTGCTCCCGGAAATTTTTTCAACATTTGTGTTTTTTTTATATTAAGGTTGCAAAATATTTGTACCCAAAATTTACTGTTATCACCACCAACGTCATTGTGGCTGCGTGGCCCCAATGTCGCGTACCGTTTTTCAAGCGCTCATCGGATATCTAGTACATAATTGATCGAAGGCAGCCACAGATACCTAGGTTCTCAAGTAAATTGCCACCTTATCTCTTGCTCAGGCCTTACCGCCTTTTTTCATGTAATTCCAAACACGAGCACCGCCTAATCTAATCGGCAAACCCGAATCGACACGCTCGTATCGATTCAATCGTGAACCGTCCATTACTCGATAACTAGTATCGACACATCCGAACACCTGACTCGGCGAGTCGGATTAGGTATGTTAACTAAAGTTCGACTTCAGTTTATTGCTTGCACTCACTGAGTTAGGTTCGAGTACGAATATAAATCTACGCTTACAGTGCTTGATCACTTTGAAATGTTTAAATGTTTTGTAATGCTGGGTAAAATATCGTTTTTGTTAAAATTATGTAGTAAGTTCTTTATGGATTGGAGTAAAGATTGTAGTTTATCAATCTTGATAATAGGTACTTCTTGGAATATAAAGGATTTGCCTCTGATGGAACTTTAACCCAAGACTTTTCGAAATACAGGTACATCACTTTCTCTATCGAAATTTTCAATCTTTCAGCCAGGGTTGTTTGTGAGCTTAAAAAAACTGATTGTTAACTTACTTAAGTTTTAAGTATTTAGATCTACTCTTGTAATATGATGATGATGAGTTGTAATATAACACAGCTTCAACATGATGTTTCTAACACTGTCTATGATCTGTGGTCACAGAAATACTGAGGTGTCAGTAAAACGTTCTAAACTTAAAATCCGGACAAGACAACTAACTTTACAAACGCACAATTATAAAACAACAGACAAACGGAGATATAAAACAAATGCCACTATCGTAAATATCTATGAAGCGGACAGTCTCAATCTGTTTGCACTACTTGAGGCACAGGTGGGCAACCATGATGTCTTAGAGCAGTATAGCAGCAATGATGCAGCGGTTGTGAAAACGTGTAGCGGTGTATAGAAAGTGGAGATGACAATACGACAAGAAATAAAAGGGTAATCTCTGCCCATCATATTGTAAAACTTTTACTAAGGGACCATCTCTGAACTCGTGTAAAAAATTTAGATATTACCATAATGTATGGCCATCAGCTGATATTTTTATCGCCTCCGGCTGAGTGGAAAAGCGTTAAGCCCGATACCCGAATACCCGAAGTTCCTGGTTTCAATTCCAGGTCGGGCAAAGTATGTTTCGGATTTTTCGATGCGTTATCTAGGTTTATGGAGGCCAACCCGTTGTTTTAAAATCTCTCTCTCTCTCTCTCTCTTTCTTTCTCTGTTTTTCAGTTATTTCACTTCACTACTACGTCAGAGTTAGGCCCATAGCAAAAATTCTGCAAAGTGATGAACAGAGATTACCTTTTCATTCGTTGTCGTATTGTCGTCTCCACTTTGTAAACACGCGTCTCGTTCTCACAACTGCACTAACATTACCGAATACTATCATAAGAGCTGATGGTAGGACCCCAGTGATAGGAAATGATATTTCTCGGGGTGCTATTTAGGATCAGAGCGGTGACTGTATAATTGCAGTTTCGACCGTTCGCGCCTCGCCCGTGAGATATGGAGGTGTATTGCAGACTACGGGTTCCATATTTTAAGATAAGCTCTGTCACTTGTTGGGAAAGTGGTTTTAGGTTTATTTTCCTAATGTTTGTTGGAACACGTTTCTTGTTATCATTTAAACTGGTATTGATTTGTTAAGATTTGAATATTAGGGGTAAGTAGAAAAGAGGCATCTATAGGTAAACAGCTTTGCGCGTTTTCGTCGCGAAATTAAAAGTCAAGCAACTTATGAACGACCTAAAACCAGACAGGTGACCAGATTAGAATACCTGGAGCTCCTTCGTGATTCAGAAGTCACGTTACGCCGTTTATCCAGGTATTTTTTTATAAGATAACAGTTATTAAAAAGCACCAGCCCACATTGAGCCCGTGTAGTCAGTTATGACTTGATCTCCCGTACAACAGTTGATTTTAAGCAAATGATGAAGACCTAGGCAATCCCCTAAAAAGTTGGGTCAACGATCTGGTGACGTTCGCAAGTAACCGCTGGATGCGAGCAGCACACGTCGGTCGTTGTGGAGATCCTTGGGGGAGGCCTTTGTCCAGCAGTGGACGTCTTTTAACTATGATGATGAGGATGATGATGATGATGATGAGCTAGTGATAATTTGATTCTAAACTTTAATACAAGCATATAGTTTCTTAAAATCAAACCAGATAGAGTTCGCTCCGCTGCTTGCAATGTATACAGCTACAATAAATTTCGCCGGTACCCACAGCCTTACAACTCGATGGTTGTACAAAATAAATAACGATTTAGCAATTAAAGGCCACTACAACATAATACCCGCCTCACATTTCAACTAAATATTAAACTGGTTTCCAAGCAAAAACTGCCCGCTCAGATATCCGAAGCATGCGCTAACTATAACAACTACATCAATCCTTGAGACCGGTAATAACGCTACTATTCAACGTTTTTATGCAGTATTATGTATATAAAGTGGCGTAGAATCTATTGGTCCTGAATAAGATTAGATGGTTACGGGTGGTGGGTAAATAATCCTATTTCTGCTTTATATCAGCGTAATACCTAATTCTGCCGACAAACAGCATTAAAGAGCACTTCAGATCCAGTGGAATCAAAGGTTCAGAGTCGGTAACGCTCGTTGTAGTCTTGCTGTCTAGTGACAGCAATCTTTATCTTACAATATCTCTAGTGGGATTGAATTTCTTAAAGGCTGATTCACGAAGCAAGCAGTTATATTGTACAGAAAAATTAATTATGAAAAAATTGTGAACAAAACTTCACTTTTATATTTTTTCTCAGAAAATATAACTTTAATTATAAACCAGTAATGTGGATTTTGCAAATAAACCATATTTTACCTTAAATTTAATTGTTTTTTAGAACTCGCCTCCATTTCACTGAAGGAAGAGAAAAATTTACAAAAACATTACCAACTACTCCATAAAATAGTAGGGTGTTAACAGTGACAAACAATAGATTGACAGACAATTAAAACAACCAATCCACTGTGCAACTTCCTTAAAACTTGTACTACCACTTCACGCATTTTACATAGCGTATCATGTAAAGTACATCGAACAGGTTTACATAATAACGTGGGTATTTACCATTGAATTCGGGTAAACGCACACAAAACACGACTGGAACATTAGTTAGAGTTAAACGTTCCAGATAGCGTATCAATAAATTGGATTAGCGGGTAAACGGCTGGTGCGCAACAATAATTTTATTACTCGTTCGGATCTTATAAGGCAACCTGATAACTCTAATAGTAGTCTGTTCTCGGCTTTACATAGTGTATGGAATGCGAGCAATCTATATCGTTCCGTATTTAATTTTGGTGTACCTACATAAGATATAAAAGGTTTTGATGAAATATGTATATTTCTCATTGTAATATTAAAGTGCTTGCTTGACGCACTTCCTTCCTTCATTTTTAGCACTTCAGCCAGAATCCTCAACTACTTACTATCTTATCTCTTCCTGTCGAACAGAGACAACATTATTATTAGTCTGGTCTAAGTCTTACGAAGTGTACAGAATGCTAGCAATCTCTATCTTCTATTATCTATAATCAATATCTGTTGTATTAAATTTTAGTGATCTATTTCGAAAGTATATTTTTTTTTTAATATATGTTTTTTAACTAAATAATATTTCGAATGAGGATAGCTTTAGCACTCAACCAGAATCCTTTATTAGGTATCTAATCTCTTAATGTCGGAGAATAAAATGCTTCTAACATTGTTTTTATTTCGACGTACTTAAGGGGGTGCAGCGCGGACGCAAAACTGCGAGTTTCAAATTTCTTTATGATAGCGAGCGAGCGGCGCGTAGCAGTGGTGTTACAACGGCGCACAACTACGAATACGCACGCACACTAATATCTGTACAGAGTAGGCTGGTGATTTAATTAGAGCAACGTTTACTTTCGTAAAATCATAGGCGTTTGGGTAAAAAATAATAAAAGTCTTAATATTTTCATATTCATATTTTTTTATTGAAAAATAAGACAACAGTGGCCTGCGGAATAACAATACAAATATTTTGATGTCGGATCATTGTTTAATTTGTGCTATATTTACAAAGTTTCTGAAGAAATAAGTTTTTAGATATCATTACTTTTACGTAGTGTTTATGCAGTTTCTGGGTATTTGTTTCAAATTCCAAGACAACCATGGCCTTGTGAAAGGATCAAGCTAACCTACACTAGTCCTTTTAATGTATACTAGCTGTGCCCTGCGGTTTCACCCGCGTTAATTAGCGACTGTTCCACTCCTATTAGTCATAGCGTGATGTAATATAGCCTATAGCCTTCCTCAATGAATGGACTAATCAACACAAAAATAATTTTTCAATTCGAACCAGTAGTTCCTGAGATTAGCGCGTTCAAACAAACAAACTCTTCAGCTTTATAATATTAGTATAGATTACCTATTCAACGCCTATTAGCACCAGTGACTTAAAACACGTAAATTTTAGAAATTCCGCGCTGCACCCCCTTAAATAAAATGGAAGTTATTAGCAAGGCGTTACCATGAAAATAATCATCATCATCATAATCACCAGCTCAAATTTATGTCCCACGAGCCATCTCTATAGATAGGGAGAACGGGCCGTAAACCACCACGCGGGCCCATTGCGGATTGGTGGTTGTTAACGACTGCTAATGCATCCGGGACCAACCAACCAACGGATCCTCTAAATGCCACTACAGATTTACAGAATACACTAAACATGCACACTAATTTAGGCCCAAGACACCGGTACTCGTAGAACAAGGGTACGACGAGCCGGTTCACACGCGCTCTATACCAGATACAGACATGTCCTGGGCACTTCTCCCCACCACCACGGCCCGGTCAACCCGAGCCGAGGTTCGAGCCTAAAGGCTCCTCTCCTCTCTCCTCTAAAGAGGCGCCCTCGGCTTGTTCCGCTCCCCGATCTGATCCGAACCCTTCGGAGAATCTCATAGGGCACGGGGACACGCACTAGTGGGTGATGCCTTTCCCTCTAGAAAACCTCCGAAAGTGATTCGTCTCACACGGCTTGAAAAACCCTTTAATTTGTTTTTTTTTAATCCCGGTGTAGCTGAAAATGCCGTTTGAGGCAATCAGCAAACTATCTCAAAAAAAACTTTACGTGCCTTCCGAATCATCATCATCATCATCATCAACAGTACGTAAAGCTTAATAAAACCTCTGTCTTCATTTAATCCTAAACTATGCATCTCACCCACTAAACGCCGCGGAAACTCTTGCGCAATCACAAAAGGATATCGAGGCGAAATAATTAATATTCAGCGGATCTAATTGAACCTGCTTGTAATTCTTGCTAAAGTGAGCAATTTTGACACCCCGCCATAATGTTAAATAGTAGTAAGCCTATATTTCTTACCAGCGCTGGGCAAAGGCCTCCAATTGAAACCAAGTCATCGCTACAATTGATGGCGATTGCTGTAATCACTACGCTTGCAAAATGTAAGTTTTTGATCACAAACCCTAACTACGGATTGAAAATTCCTAAATACAATTAATTATGTATTTCGAGGAGCTCTTCGCAAAGGCCGGTCATTGGATGGGTGACCAAAAATGTTTCATCTCGAGCTCCTTTGTGCTTCGGAAGGCACGTAAAGCCGTCGGTCCCGGCTGCATTAGCAGTCGTTAACAACCACCAATCCGCACTGGGTCCGCGTGGTGGTTTATGGCCCGTTCTCCCTATCCATCCATAGGGAAGGCTCGTGCCCCAGCAGTGGGGACATAAAATGAGCTGATGATAATGATGATGATGATGTCTTTCGCAGTATTTCCTTTTATTATTTTACAGGTTTATTTATATGACGATAATTTAGTTTCATTCCATTCGCGTCTGGACTCCATTCCCACTTGACATCAGGCTGAGTGGTATTGCTTTGCTTTAAAATTTAAAAAATATGTCTTTACTGGTGTTTTGCCTCCTAGACGTCTGTACAGTCTTTAGTATTTTGAATATTACCTTAACTAAAAAAAATTGTTCTAGTGGATTAATTCGTTTAAAATGTAGACCATTCGGCGTTCGTTTTAATTCTCCAAAGCAATTATTGCATACGTCGGTATTAGTAAACTGTATCAGTTACATTTTTTAGCGATTAGCCTTATTTCTAATTACGATAATTAGATGATAAAACTTAACTTGATTTTATTGAACACTTACTATAAATAAGTTTAGTTAAAGGGGAACTTTATTGCTTTAAAGAAAAACCGCAGTTTACTGTTGCAATCTCAATTAAAGTATTTGGCCAGTATTAGGGCTTTACCTGGAATTTTCAAAGTAATAAAATTAATGAAGTGGTCTATTTGAAATAAATTATATAAATTTCAAATATTTTTAAAAGCAAGCAACTACCACTAGTGACGGTAGTTGTTTACATTGAATGGGCGCCTTTGGCTTTCAAAGTAAAAAGTGTTGAATAATTTCGGCGGGATGGTTAGAACCACGATAACTCAATTGGAAGAGCACCTGACCCGGAATGTCAGAAGGGTGCAGGTTCAAATCCTGCTCGTGGACATTTTTTCAACATTTGTATTTTTATAAATAATATAACTCGTCTTAACACATACTAATTAAATACGTATATAATAATATAGACATATGTGACGTTTCGATCGAGTTGCACCGGCAGTCACGGGCTGATTGGCTAGTTGAAATTAGTTTACGATAAACCCCGTTAAACTCTGTGTTAATTAATATACAGGAAAATTGTTGCTACATTGAAAAAGTGGGTAGACAACATTATTTCATATATTTTAATAAGCAAACTCCATCGTTACTCCTTGGTTCTAATAACAGTTTCAAGTTGCCAGGCGATCCGTTAAGTGAAATGACCATAGAGAGATGACAGCTCGAAATTTAAATTTCCGCACGTGAACCGTTGCGTTCAGTAGCCTTACCACGAGTCTATTTATTTATTATTTTATTTTTATTTATAAATATACGTTACAGTCATTAACAAACATGGTGCACCACAGCAAATATAACCACATACATAATGTGTTTTCCAAATGTGCAATTTGGAAAACAAATATTTATTTATTTGTTAAATTGCCAGGCAGGAATTGAACCTGGGTCTTCCGCAATCCAGGCGGCTGCACTGACCATTATGCTTACGGACAGGCTGACGTAAGCACTGAATTTTTCCCTGCTTTTTTATTTTTGACTGCTTTTTAGCGGCAGAGTGCCATTTATCCAACGGTTATTGCAACCGATGGCTATGCAGATTCATCTTTAAGTAAATTTATTTTTTTATTTAAGTGCTAATTGCTGCACTGAATCTGAATTAAATATTTATAAAATACAGTGAAAAAATTAAATGCCTACCCGACCCAGCCAGGAATTGAACCTGGGTCTTCCTGCACTGACCATTAAGCTATTGGGAAGGCTGACGTAATTTGTAAATTTATTTCAGCTTCAGTGCAGCAAATAGCACTTAAATAAAAAGTAAAATTTATTTATTTGTTATAAGGTCTGCCAACATCTTTACACGAATTACTTATTTTCTAAAATACATTTTTTATTAAACTATAATACAAAAACAATAACAGGTAAATACAGCAATATATTTGAATAGTGTAGCCTAAGTAAAATAAAATAATAAGAATATTAGTAATACAATTGAAATCAAGTTGAGTATGAGGTATCTATTGTTAAGTATCGTTACTTAGTCTACTTGCACACTCACTGAATAAACTCGATAGCTACTCGCTCACTGAATAATTAATTTTAGAAGATTTCAAATAAAGTGCACTTCCAGCTTCATTTAATATCTTCACTTGCAGGTGTGATGAAGTCTAAACGCTTCACAGGTATGTAATAGAAAATAAAAAACAAGACGATCGGAACTCGATCCACTCTACAGACGCTAGCGAGTAGCCTTCGTAAACTTTTGGTACGACTCCACGCAGGCTGGCGGGTGCATTAAATCTAGTAGCAATGTAGGTCAAACGCGACAGGTGCCTAGATGGACGATAATTGTAGCGTATCCATTGCATCCATTGTAGAGGTATTGTAGTAAGCCTGTTCCATGGATGGGTAAAGTAAGTAAGTGGTAAAGACCACCGCTCTCAGACCCAGACGTCTTGGGTTCGTTTCCTAGCGGAGGCTACATCTTTGCTTGCTCGGTTTGGTTAGTGGTAGGGCTTGTTTGACCGCTTGGCTGGCTACCACCATCTTTAAATATTGCCGTAACCAGTTCAGTTCCGCCAGGTAAAGATAAGATAGCCAGTGCCTCAGTAGTTGAGGAATCCGGGTGAAGTGCATTTCCACCTGTGGCGTATCAAAATCAATAAAGGCTTACCGGTAACGAATTGAAAAAAACTTTGTTAAAGCTTCCTATATTTGCGAAAAATATAGAGATATAGAAAAAACTTATCTTACGTAGTCTAACTTTTTTTAGTGACATTTGGCCGCCGACGCAATTTAAATTATTATAAATATACCTGAAATAGACATTTCAAGTATATTGTGGGCTTTTTTATTGGACTAAATACCTATGCATAACCTAATCACCACCATAACTAATAGACATATCTATCCATAGAGTACCAGTAAAACTGCCAGCTAAGCTGGTGTATTGATCTACGTCTAACTAGCTATCATAAGTAAACTTCTGTTGGCTTATTCCCGCCCGCTCCAAGATTAAAATGACATTATATTTTACTCCATCAGTAATATTCAATGTTCATTGGCTATTTAACGTATAAAACCAGCCTATAAAATGTACTAATAGTAACATTTTTAATGCGCAAGTATGATTGTTTGTTTGTTATTTAAATTAAAAAAAAAACACGTCAACACGTTATTTGTCCCACATGAACATAGATGTCATTTATATAATATATTTCAATAATAAATTTTGCTCTATCAATTTATGCAATATGAATAATTTATTAAAATTAAAGTTGTCAGTGGTTCTATAAAAATGTTGAGTTATAGATCAATGTATATTAAGTTAATACATAGACAAAAAGGCATGGCAAAATGGTTTAATGGATTCAAATGCACATAGTTACACTAGTTTTTCCATTTTTAATACAAATACAAATCATTTATTTAATACTTAGATTATACGTGTATATAATATAATATTCAATATAAGCCTTTAGAGGCACTTATTAACAAATTATAGCCTTATTTGACTTTCAATAATCAGTTGCAATGTTTACCTAGTATCTGTTCGGCCTAGCCGTTGTAATAAAAACTTAAGTTTTTTTCTAAAGTGTGTTAAGTCTACAAAGTGTTTGAAAATGCTGTGAAGCTATATAATTATCATCCCAGAAATGTATGATCAATCAAAAAACTTATCTCATGGAAAGTATCTGTCGCTGCATACATTTTGTTTTTTAGTTTTCATGATTTTAATACACTGCCATAAAAGTAATAATTAGACTTATATTAAAGGGCTGTTTTATCCCTTATATAAATGTTAAACCATTTTCCAAACATGCTGTATAAGCCCACTTCATTAGGTACGCTCTCTAGTTCGACACTTGGCTGTTTTGTCTAGCGAAGCATTCGCATATGGACTGACGGTCACTCAACTACCTATAAGTGTTTAGTTTTCACCATTTGCGGTAAAACATTTTACACTGGCGAGCAAAACAACGGGTCAGCTATTATATGTTAAAAGATGCTAAGTGATAGAAGACTCTTAATATATAATATTTTAAGTCTAATGTAACGCTGACATTCGTATGACTCGACTCGACATTCAGTCGATGGTAAAATATTTTGAGACGATTCAAAAGCTCTTATCTAATAAGTTTACTTGAATAAAGATTCATTTCATTTCGTATTAAATTTATATAAACCATATACATATATTTCTTAATTTAAATAATATATATTTCTTAATCTTACCATCTAAATCCAAATTAGTTTAAACTGCTGTTATAATTAGTATTTCTACATATAATTTGTATCGTGTCTCCGAGAATCCACCATTGACAGAGTTATTTAACTTACATTATCGCTAACCGCTCTTAAAGTTTAAAAAAGTCTTATGAAAACGGTTCTTCTTCTTCACAGCTAAAAGATGTTCTGAATATGTTGTTGGCAAAATATTATTATATTGTGACAAATAAAATATTTTGTAGTGATTCATAAGTTAAACTTAACTTGAGTAAAGATTCAATACATTGCATTTAAATTAAAAAGTAACAAACACATTTTTTTATTATTCTAAATAACCCATTGTCTCTGCTCGCCAGTGTAGCTCCTAGAATATGGGTTGATCTCGGTAACTAAATCAACGAGTGAAAAGCTCAGTCCTACGATGATATACGGGTCTATTCAGTAGATGACCTACAATGGCTGAATGTATAAAAAAATCACTTGTTATTGTGCCGTTGTTATTTTACGTTGCATGGGAATCGTTATGGGAATAAGCGGATACAGTGGCACGATGGAAATCGGAATATTAGATTATATCGTGATGAATTTTCAAGATAGACGGGAATTTGTAGAAAAGGACATCACAACAAATATTTTCCAATGTAAAACTCAAGCTTTGAAATGTAAATTTGTTTGAATATATTTACAGTAGTTACAGTTTATTTTTTACTAGCTGATACGGCGGACTTCATACCGCATTTCTTTGCAGTGTGAAAACAGTGCAGCATCAGTTACCCTCACTCTGCCAGCCCACAAGGTGCCTCTTTACGCCTTTACGGTCGTTTGAAGGACCCCATATCATAGGAGGGAGGGAAAACGTGTGCTGGCAAACTATTCCATGTTTTGGAGGTGCGACAAAGAAACGAGTCACCAAATTTCTTAGTGCGCGATGAATATTAGAGACAGTGAAGCGGTGACTCCGGAGTGCAGTACGTGTACTCCTATGGAGGAAGGGAGAAGGTGGGTTGAGGTCAAAGAGTTCTTCAGAGCACTCGCCATTGTATAAGCGGTAAAACATTCTGAGTGGCGCAATATTTCTACGCAATTGCAGAGATTCAAGAGTATTTGCGACTTCAGCGTTGCCGATAATGCGTACAGCGCGACGCTGCAATCTGTCCAAGGCATCGAGAAGGTACTTTGTGGAACCGTCCCAGATGTACAAGTAATACTCCACGCATGACCGTAGACACTTGGGGTCTTTAGAGTGACAGAGACAAAACACGGAATAACTATTCGGACCTTATTGTTCGTTTATTTGTAAGGGGCTATGTAATGTGTGGTCACACTAAAGGTGTTGCGATATTTGTAATATATCAACTTGGTTAATACATACATAATATGCCATAAACATACATAAAGTTCAAAGTATATTGAGGAAATTTAACAGTTTATGGTAGTCTTATGTGCAGGCGTGTGTATATTTCTAATAACACTACAAGCTTTATGTAATGCACAAGAAGACATACCCGATGACGGAATTTTAATTAGAATGCAATAAGAAAGCGGACGCGATGACAGCAGCGCAGCTGACCTAGAAAATGATTTATCTCGCTTCACTATGTGGTTTTTGTAGGCACGACACGACAGCGCGGGACCATGGCACAAAATAAGGAGACTGCAGAAGTTAAGCTTCATACAAACGCTCTTTCTGTGTGAATTGCTCGAACGCGGTATGTTTTAAGTCCTAAGTACTTATCTATGAAATTGATGATGAAGATTTTTTTATAAAATTATATTTTTTATACTAACGTTTTTCAAGTCCCTTCAAAGCTTCAATGAAACATAAAGTCAATTCCGCGAAACAAATAAGAAGTCAATTAAAAAAAAAATTGGGCCATAAAGACACAAAATGAATAATCATTGTTATAACTGAAGCCTAATAATATATATAATAAAACCATTTATTTCGGATAACATCAAGTTATATATATCTGTTAGTAGTACAATACATAGATAGTTGTTAGTAAACTAATTAATTTAAAACTTTATTTATAAGACTCTTCCATAAATGTGAAGAGAACCTCTCAGCTATAGTCATCAGGATGCTATTGGGACTGTCCCGCACTTTACGGATCAGGGATGCCGTCTTTTTGCGTAAAATGGCATTAAGGCCATCAGTGCGATAGAAGCCTAAGTAACATAGTCTTAATTAAAGGTGTAGATATAATTAATAATATGAACAACCGGTATTGACTTTTAGAAGTAATACACGTATTAATAATTGTGAAAAAAACGTCAATTTCATAGATAAGGACCCAATATTAAGCTTACCTTCTTACTTGCTTACCTTCTTCTGGATCTCCTTATTTTGTGCATTGGCCCTCTCACGATACGGAATCTCGGACCATCTCAGACCACTCCGACGAGCGCAGCTGTTTTTTTAATGTCAAAAGGAGGCACACGAGCAGGCGGGTCACCTGATGGAAAGTAATCACCGCCGCCCATGGACACCCGCAAAACCAGAGGAATCGCAGATGCGTTGCCGGCCTTGAGGAAGGAGGTGGATCTTGAGGAGGGAGTAGGAATTGGGAGGGGGGAGGGGTAAGAGATGAGCGCTGTTCCGAGAGAAATTCCGACCGACCGGTTGTGTGCGTAGCTCGAGCGCGTTCCTAAGAAGCTACCTTCTGCAGTCTCTTTATCTTGTGCTATGGCTTGGTGCGATCAAATAAGGTTTATCGTTAACTCTCTACTTCAAGTAAGACTTTAATGCATGTGTTGATTAAGAAATGCTGATATTTGAAAGTTAATGATGGTGTGTGAATTGTTATGGCAAATATTATATTATACAATCTGTAAAAAAAATGAGCAATAATATTTAAGGGTGCGTACATATACCCTGTAAAGACTTCACTGCTTAAATATATAAAATGTGGTTAAAAAAAAATCATTTTTTTATTTTTTACTTAAGTGTAATGTTAACATTTTGTACAACCTATTTTGTAATTGATTTGCAAGCGCAAGCGCAGTGCCGGATGAGTAACATTTGACACGTGGCACGCTTGTACCCCCGCCGTCTACCCCGCGCCGCACTCTCAGGTCGCCCGCGCCCACCCTTTTTGTCTACAAAATATAAATTTCTTAGCTACCTATTACTTGTGAAATAAACAGTTATCACAAATATCAAAAAAATATATCTATGAAACAATTGCATACAATGTTAGGTTTGCCTTACGGCAGCCCACAACCAACTTTTTGCAGGACCGTTTTTTTAACTGAGATTTACCAGGTAGAGTACCGATTTTGTCACCGACTTTTTGCAGGACAAGTGCGTTGCAACATAGAACTCCATACGTTTCATTTTCACCGACTAAAAAATCTGTCACCGATCATCGGTCGAGGGCACTCGTGGGCATTTCTGCCGCGCAATTTAAGAACACAGTAAAGAACATGTGAACAGTTTCGAGAAAATACATCGTAATGTTAGCACCTCAAATATCACAATCATAAACACAGTAAGTGGTACTTACAGCGTTCATAAATTGTGCGGCAGATTTATGGTCATGGAATTGCAGTCATCTGGGTACCTATACGACGTGTAACAAAAAGGTGTAGTCAAAATGAAAAGATCCAAAGTGTATCCTATCTAGAACTTGTATGTGTTGTTATTAAGACATAATTATTAACTTTAATCTGTCATGCAATGGTTAATGAAATATTTATATTTGTGAAGTAATGCACGTTAGGCGCGCATACGCAAGCAGCAGTGGTCATAAATGTTAGTACACAGAGGTTACTAAACCACTTAGGGCTGCCTGTGACGTGTTTATTTTGATGTGACGTCACAAATTCATAATAGAAATATTTAATTAAAAATGGCATAACAAACTAAAGTTAATAGTTATGTCTTAGTAACTGTGTATACAAGATCTAAATCGGATACACTTTGGATCTTTTAATTTTGACCACACCTTTCTGTTACACGTTGTATAATACAGTATAGAACAAAAATTCACAGATTTCGCAGTCCCCGCAAGGATCGGAGCATTGAAAATGAATACAACAATTTACGAAAAAAAAAAGACATTTTATTTTAAATAACACAATTTCAACATGAACGCAGTTCTCGACTGCATCCTCATCTTATAACACCATTACCATGACGATCGGTCAATAATCAAAGAAGCTACATCACTTTTTATATACGGAAATACCCTTTTTTCTACAATACCAAATCTAAAGGGACCACCTACAGGTCACAATTATCAAACGATTTTCAAAATTTTTTCGCCATTTTGTAGCTAAACTAATATCCTAGGACTCTTTTTTTTAATTTTTTTTTAAGTCGGTTTTTTTTAATATTTACAATTTAGTATACAAACACCCCCCAAAATGGTATGGTGTGCTGAATTTTCATGTAGATAAACACTGCTTATCACAATTGCTATCAACTCGTAGAAGCGCAGTTACCGCTCAACACTTCCGCCGTAAGCCAGGCCGTTTAAATCAGTTAGCATAACTTAAAAGTCTATCAGACTAACGTAATTGAGTCCCAACACCGATACACAAATGATTTAGCGCATTAATCAAGTCTAGTGCTCTGATTTATTCAAATTCTTTAGATAACGCAATCTTACTGCCTCAAGTTTGCAACCAGCGAAAGTTGTTAAGTGGTCCGAACTGTATCAATGGGCCACAGAGAGGGTTTAGTCCATTGATATTAATAAACTTGTTGATATGTCGGGTGACGGCCCATTCGTCATTGTCAGTTGTTGTTCCGGCAACCATCGATTGAAAGTTTAAAAAACCTATCTAAATATTTTTTGACGGATCTATCTGAACAGTAAAAGTTGTACCATGTAATGTAGGTAAGTAGGGTTTAGAAAACATTAATATTTTTCTAATGTTAGATTTTTGTTGTACCCAATATTAATAAAGTCACTTTATATTAAAAACGCTTTTGGTGCGTTACGATTATTGAAGTAGTTTACATGTGAGTAATAATAAGTATTCTATCAATCGTTAGGTATATTTTCAAAATTTATTTTGATGACTTGGATGGTATCGAAAGCTGGATTTGTGTTAGTGTTAATGGTTAGTTAGATAAAGAGATAGCAATTTATACTAATATTATAAAACTGAAGAGTTTGTTTGTTTGTTTGTTTGTTTGGTTGAACGGATTAATCTCAGAAACTACTGGTTCGAATTGAAAAATTATTTTTGTGTTGAATAGTCCATTTATTGAGGAAGGCTATAGGCTATATTACATCACGCAATGACTAATAGGAGTGGAGCAGCAATGAAAATTGTTGCAAAAACGGGAAAAATTTTTGAGAGCTTTCCTTGCGTACGCTGCGTTGATTGTTCGCTAATTAACGCACAGCTAGTCAAATATAAAATAGCTTTTTATAATTTGTACCTCATCACTAGATCATTTTATATCCCCACTGCTGGGGCACGAGCCTTCCCTACGGACAGGTAGGAAGAACGGGTCACATAACACCACGCAGGCCCAGTTTTTTAACGACTGCCAATGCAGCCGATAATATAGACTATAACTTTTTGGTCACCCATCCCGATGACCGGACTTAGCAAAAGTTGCTTAACCTTAAAATCGCAGACCAGGCTTGTTAACAACTGCCCCATCGAGGTCCACGAATTGTACCTATATTATAATCTTTGTTGAACAATATGTAAACAAGACCAAACATAGTTTAATACTTCAATGAGAAAAACCGGTAGGTAGTAAAGAAGTAAAGAATTGATCGTTAAATTACTTTTAATTTATTATTTTTTCAAGTTTTATTAGCTTAGGCGTGTCATATTGACATACGACGCAACATGATTCACACAGCTGTTGCACATAGTATTACCACATAGTAGTAGAATTACTAGAAATTGACACTGACGAATAGCAAAGATTTTACACTAATAATGTCCAAGCTACTCTCTTATATCCAACTTTAAGTTCATTGCAGTAGAGTATAAAGTATGTTGATTTGTTATCATCGTAAAACACTTATGTTTAAGACCAAAGACATAAGTCTTGATCATCTTATCAATTAAAGTATGTTATGGCATAGCTTTGAAGCTATGATAGTAGACTTGTTTTGTAACAAGTCAATTGATGATGTAAAAGAAGAAGATCTATTGGAAACGGAGCTAATAATAAACTACTAAAAGTAGAACTCTTAGAATGTTTTGAATATTTTTTTAGAATGTTTTGAATATTTTTTTATTCATTTAGATTGCCGTGTAAATGACTTCACTCCACCTGATGTTAAATGGAACGGGAGTCCAGACGCGAAGACAACTGGTGCAGCGTGAAAACAACGCAGCATCAGTTACCCTCACCTTGCCGGCCCTCAAGGTGCCTCTTCACGCCTCGTTTGAAGGACCCCATTTCATAGGAAGAAGGGAAAACGTGTGCTGGTAGACTATTATTTACTTCTTATTATCTACTATTTAGGGTAGAACTGGCAATTGCTTGCAGATGGCAATCAAAATCTTTCATTTTTATTTACTTTTGTTGCAAACTTATTAGGCAACTCGAAATAGTTTTGAAAAATAATATTCATAACCTTTTTTCCTTAATAAATATTTTATGGTTTATTTCTGTTTGTTTTGTAACTGCGCCACACTTGATTACTATTATCCAATCCTTATCCCTACAAACTGTCGTAACCGCGCATTGAATTATAATCTGTGTTACTGCAGTAAATGCTATATATATAATAAGGGCCGCTCCTCATAATACACTCACTCCATCTAATTGCGTGTGGCCGCGTTTCGTGAATACATAGATAGACATCTAAATTGGCAAGGTATTTGTGAATGGACTGGGTCTCACACAGCAACGCTTTACGCCGTCCACAGCGGCTTGATACGTAATGATTGATTTAAAACACAAAATTTCAAACAAACATATTAATTTTTTTTTTATAGAAGAGATAGAGTATTATAGATTTTTATTATAAGAGTGGTAAATATTCAACCTGATGTTAAGCAAAGTCAAAGTCAAATCTTTTTATTCAAACAAATTTTTAAAAAACGCTTTTGTATTTTCCAAACATTATTTTACCAACTACCCATTCACACAGCTTTAATTTAATAACGACGTTTACAAAAAAAAAGTATATCGTTACCAAATCATACAATATTATAATTCAATAAAGCATATGCAGATTCCAGGATTCAAAACGGCAGCTAGTGGAGTCAGATTGTCCTCACCTTCCAACTCTTCAGGGTACATCTCTAAGCCTGCAGAGCAGTACCAACATGCTCGGTATGACGATTCGCTGCGATCTGAACCAAAGGGACTACATCAAAGCCGTGATTAAAACAGCCTCACGAAAACTCGATATTCTGAACAGAGTGCGGCGATTCTTTACGCCGGAACAATTGTGCCTTTTACTAGACACAGGTAACTAAGGTCTTGCGTGGAGTATTGCTCGCACATCTGGGACGGTTCCGCAAAGTACCATCTCGATACCTTGGACAGATTGCGGCGTCGCGCTGAACGCATTATCGGCAATGCAGAAGTCGCAAATACTCTCAAATCTCTGCAATTGCGTAGAGATTTTGCGTCACTCAGCGTGTTTTACCGCTTATACCATGGCGAGTGCTCTGAAGAGCTCTTTGACTTCATTCCACCTTCTCCCTTCCTTCATAGGAGTACACGTGCTGCTCTTCGGAGTCACCGCTATACTGTCTCAAATATCCCATCGCGCACAAAGAAATTTGGTGACTCGTTTCTTTGTCGCACCTACAAAAGATGGAATAGTCTACCAGCACAGGGATTTCCCTCCTTCCTATGGAGGACCTTAAAGGACCCCAGTCCTTTAAAAGAGGCGTGAAGAAGCACCTTGTGGGTCGGTAGAGTGAGGTTAACTGATGCTACGTTTGTTTTCACGCTGCACCAGTTATTTTCGCGTCTGGACTCAGGACTGGAGTGCAAAAAAATAAAAATAAACCTTGCCGACCATCCAGGTCTCCATGTTGCAGGTATGAGGAAATACGTGTGCTGAGAGAGCATATTTTCGGCATTTAATTTTGTTATTGATAATTTTGTTAATCTAATATTAATATTACTGGTTAAACATATTTATAATAACCATTGTAATGTATCAATAAAGTCATGTCTTATCTTATCTTATCTATCTAAGCAGCAGCTACACAAATATGCAATTGAAATAATGACTACTGTTATTTCTGCTAAATCCGCAAAATTTTAATTAATACTACATCCTCATAAATCCCTAACTAATCCAAAGAGTGATTTGTGATTACGTTTTTAATAATGTTAACCTATATTTGTATTTAATATTAGCGTTGTTATATTATGTGTTTAAGCAACATTTTTCTGGCATATTTTATTTTGAGTCAATAATTAAACATAACACTACAAAAAGTCAACAAAATCAGCAATCTGCGTTCGTCTTTCAGTACTTTACCTATACCTATTAAAAGAAACATTCACACAGTTTGTTACAAATATTAACTAAACTAATTGGGAAATTAACTGTCTCTGAATTACGTAGACCATGTTGGCAACATGTGTTTAATTCATTAAACGGTGCTTTTACGACTTAAGTGTTTGCTGACGGCGGCGGTTCCCACTTCCGAGTCATAATAAAATAAATAATAAAAGAAAATTAATGTATTGGAACGTATAAAAGTATATCCTTGATAAGCGTAATCTACAACAAAATGCATATAACTACCTCTGCAGTCTATTTACTTATTTATTTAAGGAAAGCTAGCAAGAACATACACCAAAACAATGCATTGATACACTTCAAAATAACAAGCTATAGTACTCGTATTACTATGCAACCAGAATCCAAATAACTAAGTTCAGAGTGAAACAAATTCAACAAGATTATAAATCTAAATTCACAAAATATAAGTTTACAAGCTTTAAAAATGGTAATAACAGGCACAGAATTAACCAACTCGTACACTAACTCGTTCTTAGACCCAGGGGTCTCGGATTCGATTCCATACGGGAGGCTTGTTAAGCTACCTGGCTAAGTACTACCATCTTATCTAAATATATCGCTATGACATCAATGCTAGTTGTGTTCCGAATTCCTCACTATTTAAGGATTCCTGGTGAAGTGCTTTTTCTTATCCTTATCCTGCGACCTCTGGCCTTATCGAAATGAAATGAAACTTTACTCAAGTAAACTTACTATAAATAAGCGGTTTTGAAAAGTCACTTCTTAAACATTAGGTGAGATGAAAGCCAAGTACTTTCTCGTAAGGTAGGTACAAAAAATGAGCACTCACTGAGCCCTTTAGAAAATGTGCACGAAGCCTTACATAGCTAATTATACAATTAGTTTTTAAAGTCCCGTTTTAGGGAACTTCATACCTCGCGAATCTAAACCGCGAGTTTTAAGTTTATGTGACATACTTGTGGATCGTTAAAATAGCTTACCTTACCTGTTAAAGGTTAAAAAGTGATATGTTTCGATTTCATTCATGTTTATAGGTTTTTAAAATAAGACTATGCCATACAGCGCTAGTGCTTAAGCATGCTTGAAATTGGTTCTAGTGGTTCTATCCTAAAGTGCAAACTCCCAAGAAAATAACGAGATGGTAGATTTGTTAATATATGGTTAATGTAAATGTATGATAAGCTTTAAAAATTATAAAAGATCCCTAGAACATTAAACAAATAAATACAAATCGTTATTATCCACCTGCATGGGATCCCTCCGTACAGGTTATTAAACACCAGCTCTAACACCTTACCACACTCCAAGAACTAAAGATATTGTAAGCTCAATTTTCGTAAAACAGAACGCACCCGATTAAAAGAATGAACGGTATGCAAGTTACAGATTTATTATACGACCAACACCTCAGTCTCTATTTGACCACGGACCCTGCAAATGTTTCCTAACATGATAAAATAACAATATGTAGAGCACATGCGAGTAAATACTTTACTATAGTTTTAAACAATAATACTGAAAGTAATACGAACCGAACAAAACAGCTACTTTCTCCAGTTATCCCCCTTACCCAAAGATACAACAAGTAAAACGTTTATATATATCTAAAATGATTTATCGCCGTTTTCTAGGACAATCGTCGATATTTACAGTAAAATCTTAATGTCTGTCAGCTGTTTCCTCTGAGGCAATGATATATGTGCGCTGGGTCCTTATTAAATACGTTTTAATGTAAATCTTTGAATAGGTATTGATAGAGACAGTAGACGCTTTTATAATTGGACAAAATGGCACTGATAAATCAAATCACTCGCTCAAAACTTAGGTTTTTAAATACATTAAGTGTGTTTGGGTTGTGAAACCTGACCTACAAAGTCGTTTAATATATCGGAATGGACGACTCAACTTCGTGTTTCAGCTGTTATCGGATTTCTATCAGTTATAGAGTATATAGTTGTTACTACTCTGTTTACTGTAACTTGTTTTACGATTTCTAGTTTTAAAGCTCTATATAGTTCACGAGGAGCTCTATAGCGCAGTGGATAACGCGCCCGGTCTGCGAGTGCTGAGGTTAAGCAACTTTCGCAAAGGCCGGTCATTGGATGGGTGACCAAAAATTTGTCATCTCGAGCTCCTCCGTGCTTCGGAAGGCACGTAAAGCCGTTGGTCCCGGCTGCATTAGCTGTCGTTAACAACTACCAATCTGCACTGGGCCCGCGTGCTGGTTTATGGCCCGTTCTCCCTATCCATTCATAGGGAAGGCTCGTGCCCCAGCAGTGGGGACATAAAAATTAGCTGATGATGATGATGGACATGGGAATTTATATTTGATTGTATTCGGAAATGCGATAAGAAAATAGATGCACTTGAAAGTTAGTTAGTTGAGATTTTTCATTAATGAGATTAAAAAATTTACAAGATAAAATTTTTACTAGAAAAAGTCAACCAGCCTAGGAAGCTCAAGTGGGTCTCGAACCCACGACCTTTGGATAACCGGTCGTCTCATTTGCCAAACTACCACAAAAACCTACCAAGAATTTACAATGAAATATTATTGTCGCAACTATTACAATTTGTTTAATTAGGTTCGTTCATTTCCTGTATCAACAACTCAGTGTAATTGATATCAAAGAGTGAGAATAACTTGCACCTGTTCAAAATTACACCACAGGCTTAGTACGAATTGATTTGGTACCAAAAGACTACTAAGCAAGCACTACATAATATACATCATCAAACATGAGCATTGCACATATAATTATGAGTATTACACAACAGACCAAGTTCTAATGCCCTCTGATCATATTCCTATAACACATAACAGCACGCAACTTACTTTCTACAAGGTGATTTACGTACCAGGTAAATTAGCAGAGCCTATTTACAAGTCGGTAACCATAGCAACGCTTCCTGTACCACCTGACCCCGGCTTTCACCGGGCAATGTGGGAATGTACCGATTGTGATACAATTCACTTTCACGATGCCATTGCGTGTATTGCGCAACCTCCTGTACGCATTTCCCGGACATTTGGTTGGATATAAGCCGATTGGCGTTTGTTTCTATCTAACCAATGCTGGAGAGAAAGACACGATATTTTATTCTGACGTTTCGAACCCTTTCTTAGGTCTGTGGTTATCTGGAGACTGGGTGTAGCAATTTTAAAATAAGGTAACTTGATACTGTTAACAAATTTTTTATCGGGTACGTTCCGTTTCACGCAATATGAGGTGATGACTTGTTGAAACTTCAGGTTAATATAATGTAATATAAAATAAAAGTAAATATTTTTTTTCTTTATAATATAATAAACGTTAGTAGATCCGTATGTTAATGATAAATATTATAAATAATATAATTTAATGATGTATTTTGTTTTAGTTTGGCAAACTCTGCGCTAATTACAGATTAATCAAATAAAAAAAATTATCAAACATACAAAAACAGAATTCTTTTAAATGTTTATTCTTATAATCACACACAATAAGCCGTATTTGTAAATACAGTTGCTACTGTATAACGAAAAACAGTTACATTGGCCAATGCAAAAATATTAAGATACACGTCCAAATTTCTTAATCAAATTTTGACGAGTTTCGCCCACGGCAACGAACAACGAAAGTGGCTTACAAGACCACCATCATAGACGTATTCATATGGCTATCCGTACGTCAACACAAGCCCACTCAATAACAATACGTAATTCTATATCAATAGAGTCGATATCCGATCGCAGCACCATCCAAACACATGTGACGAGGTGACGAAATGACAGTTTAATTCGAACTACGCGCTTTCCCATTGGCTGAGCGAACGTTAAAATAATGTTATCTGACATTTAATTTTATTACAGTTAAATTGAATTTTGGCTCTAATTGAATCCAAAGCGATGAGCTTAACATAATTTTATCGGGTGTTAATAAGTAAACAAGTTTGTATCTAGTTTGATGTGCCCGATGGAATGTCCCGCCCGAAGTTTCCCGTCTATATGAACAGTTTTATATCTGAATGTATTGGAAAAGCTGGGAAAAGCATTAAAAGCGTCATTCGGAATGCACATTTGTTAAATGCGCTGCTTGCCTAACTCGACGTGATAAAATGGGACATAAAATACAGGTATTTTGATAATAAAATCGCTTTGGATGGTAAAACCATAGAAATTCTAAGATTAGGAAATTGATGTTGCGTAACTTTAAAATGATCGAGAAGTAAAATGTGTATGTAGAAAGTACTATGGTATATTTTAACTACGACTCGCTTGATACTTAGGGATAGCAATCTGTAGCTTATGCTGATTATCTATATCTTCATCATCATCATCATCATCATCAGCTCATTTATGTCCCCACTGCTGGGGCACGAGCCTTCCCTATGGATGGATAGGGAGAACGGGCCATAAACCACCACGCGGGCCCAGTGCGGATTGGTGGTTGTTAACGACTGCTAATGCAGCCGGTACCAACGGCTTAACGTGCCTTCCGAAGCACGGAGGGGCTCGAGATGATAAATTTTTGGTCACCCATCCGATGACCAGCCTTTGCCAAAGTTGCTTAACCTCAGCACTCGCAGACCGGGCGCGTAAACCACTGCGCCATCGAGCTCCTCTCTATATCTTGAGATCTAAATAAATAAAAACCGGCCAAGTGCGAGTCGGACTCGCGGACGAAGGATTTTTATGACGTATTAAAAAAAACTACATACTAGATCTCGTTCAAAGCAATTTTCGGTGGAAGTTTGCATGGTTATAATGTACATCATTATATTAGAAAACCTCAATATCATTTTTGAAGACCTATCCATAGATCTAGTAAGTAGTTTTTTTTTAATACGTCGTAAAGTACGGAACCCTTCGTGCGCGAGTCCGACTCGCACTTCACCGGTTTTTTTTATATGTTATTGACAGGACAAAGTTTGTACAGAAGAAAAATAAAAAAATATAAATATATTTTGCGTTCAGAAATTTGTCTTTTTCACAAATATATATGTAGGTGATACGAAGTTCACCGGGTCATCTAGTCTTTAAATACGTATATAAATCTCTGTGCGGTGTGTATGAAATTGAACTCCTTTTATGAGGACCGTTTAGAATGATGAAATTTTTTGTGTGTGTTCAAGTAGATTCGAGAATGATTTAGATTTACAATTGGACCCGGTAGGTGGCGCTGCTATAGGGGCCCATCATGGGATACGGGTGTTCTTAAACGTACGAATGATTTGTTTGTTTTGTTGTCATGGAAACTGTCAAAGCGGTACGAAATCCGCCGGTCAAATAATTATTATAGCTTTTAAGTTTCATATAATCTATTAATCATTAGATAAGATTTAGTTTTTAGCAACAGTTGAGTATGGACCAACTGCTTCCTAGATGTAATCCCGTAAAATATCAATTAAAATCTATGTAATTTTTTGTCGATAAAAACTGTGTTGAACACTGGTCTTAACTGGTCGGACAATGGTGCCACTACGATAGGTACTACACGCAATAGACTTTGAACTATATGTGTAAGGAATATGACTCAATATTTATTGAAGACATTTGACAGGTTGATCTGCAGGCATCTCTACCTAAATAACAATATAATATTACTCCATAAATAAATTAAAAATACTGTTCTCCACAAAAAAAAGCCCTTTGCGAGATTTGAACCTGCAAATCGTGGTTCAGCACTCGGTACAGTTTACCCTACCAACAGACCGTAATATAACCTCAAAACCTAACTCTATCCCTGTTTACCGCTAATAAAAATGTCTTGTACACTCCGTTGAAGGCGAAGTGAAAATGGATAATTGTTTTCGAAATCACGACTTTTTCAATAGATCCCCGTTGGCCACCTGCAGCTGAACCTTGGTCTGATTTATTGCAATCACGCCTCAACCATGGCTTGCTTACATCTCCATAGGCCATACCCGTGTAACGGCTCAACCATAATAACCGACAAATTACGACACAACCCACAACTTCAGTTTTCATTGCGGGTACTGTTATGAACGTCTTTGAATGGTGACAGTGAGAACGCATTGAACAAAAGAGGTGCGCATCGCGTCGTCGAGAAGCTGTAATTTAATGGAAAGCTGATTAACTTATGACGCCCGCTGCAGATACTTTACTGATTTGACGTTGCTGTGTTATTGAGCTTCGTAACCTAAGTAGTTTTCAGAAATTAAAACATTTTCTCAATCAAATAAGTAGACACAAAATACGAGAGACGGTGCTTTTACAGCAAACACATTTTCATAAAAGCATCAACATTATTTGCTTTTTGATCGCCCAGTATACGTGGCGTGGTACAGTGGTACAGTGTACGTGGCGCCAGTGTTCAACAGAAAGCAGTATAATAACAAGAAATACACAACTACATTCTATTATTATTTTTTGGCGAGTAAATCTTTTTTACACATATAATTATTTCTTTCTATCCTAGTATTAGTTACAGGTTTTTTTTCAACATTTGATATTTTTATAATTGACTCGGCAATAAATTATTGGATGTTTTATGTACAAATAAACAACGCATTGTACGTTATTCTATTTTAGAAATATTATCGAATCCTCGTACCTGAGCTACGTGAAGATTTGCATGGAGAAGTTTTTTAATCTTTTATCTTGGCCAAGTTACAAGCGCTGAGCGACAACTTCAGATATTTTAAGACGACCAATATCTTATTTACTCAGCATAATTTTCGAAACGTCATTATATTAATATTGATAATAAAGCAACCTTATTAAATTAGTGATTAGCCTTAAGTTATAAAAGTTTAAAATTTTAATCATACCAATTTACAATTTTATAAATGGTATCGGTGCCACCGATACTTCACTATGGTAATCAGCACGGTCTAACGTTGAATCGTAACATCCCTACACAATAAAAAATCCTCTCTGGCAATCAATCTGGGTATGTATCTAGTGCATGTGGTATAAACAAAAGTTGGAGACCACACACCACAGAGACGCAATTGCTATCCGCTCATGTCTCGAGCTCGCAGTCAAATTCCGTACAATGCGCCCGTCTCCTTCTATTGTTGGCAATAAAACGGCAAATTATGCAATACCACGGCCCTCCACTGAATATGTATGTCTGTCTGTATGCTCCGCGCGTCTATAGAAAAACGTGAGGCTCTGAATAAGAATAATAAAGATTTAGAAGTGCTAAACTGTGTCCGCCCTTTGAAATGTTTTCAAATACGACTGTATAGATATGATTTTAATTTTCCGATAGAACACACGTATTGTTGAATGTGTCTCTCCTCAACACAAAATAGTGATGTATATATTTCAATATTTACGATAATGGTTGGTTATTCATGGTTATGGTTATTTCTATATTCATGAATTGGTTGCGAACAAATCACAATATGAAAAATTGTTGAAAACATCTTGGAATTTTTTGCAACACTTTTTCAAATTATATTTTTATATATACGAACCGCATTTCATATAGTTTAACGATGAAACTCCAACTAAAGTATCAAGAATCGCAGGAACTAATAATTAGTAATTATAATAAGGCAATAAAGTAATCATTATTATCATGTACTCGTTTTTTTTTTGTTAGAAACATAAAGTTTAGTGTACAATCAACTTTATAGTTAGGTATAACGACATTTGTACCGTTAATTTAGACTATCTTTGTTATCAAAAAAAAAGCTTTAAACCAGTCTCACCTTATGTTAAATGAAGTATGACCTACGGTGGAACATTCTTACCTAAAAAGAGCAAATCTAAAAATAATCTTACGAAAAAGTGTTTGTGACGAGATATGACTCGTAATATTTTAAATTAAAATAGGTGTGACGAAAATCGACTCATTTTGAGGTGTTACGAGATACTACTGGGACGAATGTGGAACTACCCTAAATATTTAAACTTACAACGTCTGATTATTTTTAAAAGGAAATGTAAAATATTTATAGTACTAAATAGAAAAGTAATTTCCATTTACAAGATCGCCGCACTCTGAACCTGGACTGGGAAGTTTTTAGACATGATGAAGATGATGATGAATATAAAACTTTATGGCGTCGGGAATTTCATAAACAATAGAATGAACGTCGGTCTGTCTGTGAGTAACAAATACATTAGCATCGCTGAATGCTCGCACACGGACACCACTGCGAATTATTATTTATCGAGCAATAAATGCGTTCGGATCTGTATGCGCCCATGCATTTGTTTGATGACGAAAACTTTTGAAAGTCAGTGGCATTTAGCCGGCGATGTAATAAACGTGTCACAGTTTAATATTACGTAAAATTTGAATACTAATAATATACTCGTAAGTGTTCAAGGAAGGAGCTCGACGGTGCAGTGGTTAACGCGCTCGGTCTGCGGTCGCTAAGGTTAAGCAGCTTTCGCAAAAGCCGGTCATCGAATAGGTGACCAAAAAATATCATCTCAAACTCTTGCGTGCTTCGAAAGGCACGTAAAGCCGTTGGTCCCAGCTAAATTAGTAGTTGTTAACAAACACAAATCCACACTGGGCCCGCTTGGTGGGCTCTATAGGAAAGGCTCGTACCCCACCCAGCAGTGGGGACATAACAATGAAATAATGATGATGATTATGAATATTAAATTTAAAAGGAGTTGTGTGATAACCGCAAGCGACCTTGCTTAAAGCAACTTCTGCATTGCTGAGGTTCATCGGATGGGTGACCAAAATATAATTGCTAGAGTTTGTTTGGCCCTTTGGAAGGCAAGTGAATCCATTGGTCCCGGTTGTTGTCGTAAAATAGCAAATGTTATTAAGCACCAACCCTATTTTTATGTCGTGAATGGAGACAGTGAAGATATTGAGGATATTAACGAAGAAAAAAGTCAGGGGAGACTTGATACTGCCTTCCTTAAATACCTTAAGGAATAAAACTTTCTTAGTTGAGCAACAGAGACACTATGTTCCTTGTCGAATTCATCTCGCCCGTTTTGCAATTATAACTTCAATGATATTATTCTACTATGTTAGTGTACGTAAGAAGTGTATATTTATCCAAGAATTATTCTTTATGACAATTGAAATCTCACCACTGTAGAACTTGTTTCATCACAACGTTGTAGTTAAGTTTACCTGAAAACAAAAATAAAAAGATATTAGCATATTGTGTAAAATATTTATTAGTTATATACTTACATTTACTGCTGTTATTAGCGTTGGACCTTTGCTTTGGACTTTTTAATTCCTATTTATTTCATCATCCATATGTACCTACTACAAGATATTATTAGTGCGATGAGATTTAGGAATAGTTTTTATGCGTAATACCTACCTCTTTTCAGAGCCAGAGCGTAACTTACAAAAAACGCTTTAAAAGTATCAAAAACACAAATCTGACTACTTTTAGTGAAAACGCAAACAGTATAACACAATGAAGGTTCCATAGCAGTTTGTCACCTACTTAGATAAAAAAATAAAAAGCCAAACGGATGTTGCCAGTTGTTATTAGCTTTCGTACCTACAATTTGCCCTAATAAATACAACTAATTAAACTTGAAGGAGGCGTGTGCCGCGAAACATAGTGCCTTTGTTACTGGCGGGCTTAATATAAATTTTTCGTGTGGTGCAAGTTGAAAGAGATGAGAGTTTAATAAGCGTGTTATACCAAAACGTCGTAAATAGCTACCTATTAGTTAGGTACACTTATATTGGTTTTGATCAAATCAAACGAAATTTATAGGTAATTGTTGTCAATATGGATGGGTTAATGATTATTATTTAATTTTTACAACTAATTAATAATAGATTTCTATAACCTATATCTTGTTTCAGATTATGATTTTACAAAAATAATTATTTCTATAGAAAGTAAAATGGTCGATAGATAGATTATAAAAAGTGACTGTAATTAGGGTAAGTGTACCGATATGAGAAAGATAATTTAAATAAAATTAAAGTCGAGTAAGATGGTGAGTGACACAGGCAGGTAGTGAAAGGCAGAAAAATGCCTCTGTACTCTTTCTTACTCTGTCTACTGGCACAAATTGACTGCAACTCCACACTAAACGAAGCACTGTAAAATAAGGAAAATGCTCCTTATTCAGAATATCAACAACCAATTTTCATGGCACATAAATTGGTGCTGGTCTATATCATTATTATGTAGCTTCAAAAGTCGTTTAAAACTCATAACTTGCACCACACGCGCCCAGTCACAAGTCGATCTGTAAATCAAATCGCGGACCACGCACTCGCGGGGGGCGGCGCGCCGATTGTCAACGATACCTTCGTACTTTTATAATGACAGTGAGCGCTTTGAGTCGTTGCGTTGTTTAAAACAACCTCTTTAAAAGTACCATAAGGACATGAAAGTTCAATTTCCCTTGTTAAATGTGAGAAAGCCCATCATTGTTCTATGTTTAGTAATTTTTTATGTTACTTGCTGGCAAATGAGCAAATGGCCCGCCTGATATAAAACGGCCGTTCCAGTCCATATGCCAACCCTGGAAATCTTATGCCTCTTTGCCCTATGATTTTACTGGATTTGGTCTTGTATTCTTCAAACCGGAGCACAGGTAGGTATGCAACGTAATGGTGCTTAGAGAAAGAAATACTACCAACTCAATTCTACCATCAGCTGTGAAGATGAAGAGTTAGATATCCAGAAAAAACACTTAATATAATACATTTTGTCTTCTAAAGTTAACTCGGACACAATTACATTGAAATGAAACAACCATACGGATACCTACTTGGACTATTACTTGTTCTAATAACCGTTTTCTAATCCTCGATACAAAAAACGGACAAAAATTTTATAGTGGGTTCTAAACAGCTCGTTGTGTGAATCGCCTAACGACCCAATTCAACACAAGAGATGCATAAAAGTTGTTTCATTTCTACCATATAAACACTTGTACACTATCACGCACTATTAGGTATAGTATAGACAATGTAACGGGGATGAACGCAAACTTAATATGATTGCCGATGAAACTCGGTCGTAACGTCGTCGGGTACAAAAAAGATTTTATTAGATTGAATTAATCCTCTTTGAATTACTTTAAGATCTTGTAGTCAACAACTTGCAACAGTACATCTATACTTTAGCAAGAGGCACGTCACGCGACACGAGAAAAAGCTTTGTAGTCTAACCGATTAACAGACAGGAGAGCATTTCAACAGCAAATCGGACGAAAAAGCTAATACAGTGAGCTCGCGAGCCACGCACATCTCGTTACAGCGCACAATAATCACGCGGCGTCACGAACTAACTCTAATAACTATAATATCCATATTTCGTATCGAATAAGGGAATAATGCAAGCGAGACGTGAATTAGGATGGAGCCACGAGACCGGCGGACGCGAATATTGGATGTCATTGTGATGCAGTTTCATTTGATACGGATATAAGTTTTATTTTCTTATTTACTGCCCTACAAATAGACGCAAGTGACATAGTCCTCGCGCGCCATATGTACGCACGGTCGTACACAAGGTGGCCCGCTAATTATACCTACAGCGCGGGACGGGTTAAAATTTCTTACCTAGTCCGGTTTTTTTTTTAAATATCTTACGGGTACCTATCATCTTACCTGATGTTAAGTGATGATAAGGCCGAAGGTGGAAGCGCACTTCACCTAGAATCCTAAACTACTGAGGCACTGGCTATCTTATCTCTATCTGCCGGAACAACAATGCCACATCATTGATTTCATGGCGACATATTTAAATTTATAAGATGGTGTTCCTAAGTTCCTGTTTTAAGTTTGAAGTGTTAAGTGACCGCTAGTACTAAATATCCGCAGACATTTCATTCATGATTCCTAATTCATTCAATCATTCTTGTTGTTGTTATGACTCGTATTTTGTCGTTAAAAACTTTTCCCCCGATCGATTTATTTATAGAACCAGATCTTCCTAGTCGAGTTTACAAATGAAACCGTTCACCCGCGACTCTCCTGGCCCCGAGCTTAAGCTTTGCCGCGCCGTGCCATTATCATACAATGCCCACTTGCGATGCGACCGCGTTGACAGATACGCGTTTCCTGTAACCGAAATGGGCGGCCGCCATTTTGTTTTAAGTTTTCACCGCGAAATGGCGGAGGTGCGAGTCCCTTATAAATTGCTTATTTGTTGCACTGTCTCTTTACTTTAATTATCGACTGTTACGTCAATAAGCATTATCAGACTCTCTGGTTGGCTGCTAATAAGTTTTATTGATAAGTTGAATGGTGAAGAAAATATAACTTGTAGATATAGGGCAAAGTAAACGACTTAAGCTTAAATGTCACTATCCATATTCAATTATTCACTATAAATTTAGCTAAAAGTTAGCTACAATTTGTGTGGAATTTAAGAATTGCCTAATTACAAGAAGTTTTCACAAATTAGTCACTAGAGTTCAGTTATTTAAAAAAAGGTACGCCAGACTGTCCTAATTAATAACGAGTGTCGTTAAATACAGTAAAGAAAACTACAAATAATAAATAAGAGATTGATAAACTAATGAAACCTTTTTTGTACAATATAAATATCGAATATATGTTTGAAATATCGGCGCAATCCTTAATATACCAACCGAGCGAAACAATGTGGACAGGCTGAGTGAACAAAGAATGCAAATCGAAACATATACGTTGCAAATGCAATAAGTTTACGCCGATGTCACTGCGAAGGTTTCCATTTGTAGGCATATTTGTTGTGCGTTTTGTACGGTATCAACTACATATTTAAAAATACATTATTAATTATAAAAGTCTTACTTTATTGCCAAATTTCTAATGCGCTGTTTCTCACTGTCAGAATCATTTATATTGATGTAAATTAAATACAATTCATATTGTAAAGTGTATACACCCCTCAAATAGATTTGTGGAAAACATGATCGCTAGATGACAGTACTGCATCATCCACTGCAACACCCAAACTGTCATTACTTATTATTATTGTATTGGTTTTGGTTGCTAGTAAGCCTTGTTTCAAGTACGGCCTTTTATCAAAGTCTGTCGCCATAGGTAGATAGTCAGAAAAACTCCTACTAACTTTATTGTAAAATCGTACTCGACACACCACAACGTTTATTGAAGACACCAATTCGATTACCATATTAGTTATAAGGTACAAAGAAAAATATTCGTCAATTTTACTTAAAAATATATGTAGAAACATATTTTTTGAGTTAGGCTTCTATTTGTGATAGGCAGCGATTTATGAAACAGCTGATTTATTTTTCACGATTTTAGAGTTAGTCCAATAGATTAAGTTTTTGAAAATGATAATTAGAGACTAGCTAAAGCCAAATGTCAAAATCAGGCCACATGACATCAGGTGGGATGACGCCAATGTTTCAAGTCGTTGTATGTGAAAAGAAAAGGTATCGTTGCCTTCAGAGCCACACAATACATTGTGTCTTTTAATAGCAGGCACACCATCTTGCGTCAGGTGCGGTGCGCGTGCGATTCGGCGCGCCTTATTAGATGTATAGGACCTGTGAATGGTGTAAATAAAGGTGCATACAGTATACTATTTTATTTATTCACTTTAGTCTTTTTTGACGTGATAACGTCTTATAAATTGATAGACCCGGCTGGATGCACGAAAAAGTTCCGCGTTACCTCGCTCGCTAATTATCGCTCGCTAATGCCGCGGCATTAGCGAGCGATATGACGCGGCATTAGCGAGCGATAATTAGCGAGCGATATCTATGATATAGATATGGTTTTCGGGGGTGCCGATTTCGAATACAACATTTATTTCGAGATCCAAGATGGCGGACGCAACTTTTTTATGTAAAATCAATATGGGTATCATTTCCATGGTTTTCGGGGGTGCCGATTTCGAATACAACATTTATTCGAGATCCAAGATGGCGGACGCAACTTTTTTATGTAAAATCAATATGGGTATCATTTCCATGGTTTTCGGGGGTGCCGATTTCGAATACAACATTTATTTCGAGATCCAAGATGGCGGACGCAACTTTTTTATGTAAAATCAATATGGGTATCATTTCCATGGTTTTCGGGGGTGCCGATTTCGAATACAACATTTATTTCGAGATCCAAGATGGCGGACGCAACTTTTTTATGTAAAATCAATATGGGTATCATTTCCATGGTTTTCGGGGGTGCCGATTTCGAATACAACATTTATTTCGAGATCCAAGATGGCGGACGCAACTTTTTTATGTAAAATCAATATGGGTATCATTTCCATGGTTTTCGGGGGTGCCGATTTCGAATACAACATTTATTTCGAGATCCAAGATGGCGGACGCAACTTTTTTATGTAAAATCAATATGGGTATCATTTCCATGGTTTTCGGGGGTGCCGATTTCGAATACAACATTTAGTTCGAGATCCAAGATGGCGGACGCAACTTCTTTATGTAAAATCAATATGGGTATCATTTCCATGGTTTTCGGGGGTGCCGATTTCGAATACAACATCTATTTCGAGATCCAAGATGGCGGACGTGACTTTTTTATGTAAAATTAATATGGGTATCATTTCCATGGTTTTCGGGGGTGCCGATTTCGAATACAACATATATTTTGTTGTATTTTTATTTTTTAAATTTAAAATGATTTTCTAAATGAAGAATTTTATGAAAAAAATTTTTAAATTGTTTCGTTGTCACGTTCAACTATCGTCAGTAAACCGACTTTACAGACAACCAATTTTTTTACTAAAACATATATATGTGTTTATATGTATATAATAAGTAAGTGACGATAAGAACGAAGGTGGAAATTGTCCCGGAGTTCATAACTACTGAGGAAATGACTGTCTTCCTCATTAACTGTTGGATTGGATCACAACGATACTATACTGACTGACATTGTTGTAATGGCGAGAATGGCGATAGACTTAGAAAAGATGGTAATCAAGCAAAGCAAGAAAAGTCATTTTCTTTTTAGTGCTGAAAATTGACAATTCGCTGCGATCTGAACCAAAGGGTAGTCCCTCGAAGCCATGATCAAAACAGCCTCACGAAAACTCGGTATTCAGAGTGCGGCGATTCTTTACGCCGGACCAGTTGTGCCTTTTGTACAAAACACAGGTACGGTTTTGCGTGGAGTATTGCTCGCACATCTGGGACGGTTCCGCAAAGTACCTTCTCGATGCCTTGGACAGATTGCAGCGTCGCGCTGAACGCATTATCGGCAATGCAGAAGTTGCAAATACTCTCGAATCTCTGCAATTGCGTAGAGATATTGCGCCAATCAGCGTGTTTTACCGCTTATACCATGGCGAGTGCTCTGAAGAGCTCTTTGACCTCATCCCACCTTCTCCCTTCCTTCATAAGAGTACACGTGCTGCTCTTCGGAGTCACCGCTTCATTATCTCAAATATCCCATCGCGCACAAAGAAATTTGGTGACTGGTTTCTTTGTCGCTTTTTTATAAAAATTTATTATATTTAGGATCTGAAGCTTCCTTCTCCCTTGCACGCTGCCCAAATCTGAAGAGTTTGACCGTTAAGAACAATGTCTACCAACCAAATTGAGTTCATTAAACATCAAAAGCAATTATTTTAATCTGCTGTAATATCTCATAATAAAAGACCTTAAAAAATAGCAAAATGGTTGCTTTTTCTGCTAACGAGAAAGTTGTCACACTGTTTACCAGTACACTGTTGGTACTAGTGGCTTGTGCAAACGAGAAACTTATGCTTACACCGCTCACTGGTAATGGGACTGGATGAAGTGGGCACGTATCGCGATTGTATAAGCTCTTCCACTGCAACATATAATTTCATAGAGCAAGTCGGCTTGAATAACTTTCTATTCCTTACACACGCAGATGCAACAAGAACTTTGAAATTCGAAAATTGAGAAAATTCGTATTTTTTTTCGTATTTTCTATAATCTTGGAGATGTAATCTATTTAAGTAAAGTAACTACTGACAACTATATAAAGAAAATATAAATCAATTATCTACATCTACGTTCATTATAATTATTATTATTATCATTATTTGTTTAATGACATCTCCAAACGGCTGGTTGACACTTCCCATGACCTAAAGCCTGGCTTTTTCCTTGGCCAGAGACTAAGCATTGCCATTCAACGTGGCAATGCCGCCAGTCTCTTGGGTACTTTACCAGTCGACTGCGACGCGGAAGAATTTTTTGACGCCATATTTTAGTTTTGTATTAGTTTTAGTTACTTTAGGTTATTATATAATCTCAGATATTAATTTTGTAATCCCAATAAAGATTGAGAATTATAATTATTAATTAAGTATTTATTATATAATTATATAATAAATACTTAATTAATAATAAAATATATAATATATATAATTATATATAATAGGGATATAATTTGTAGATCTGTAGGATACTACGATAGAAGAGAAAATATTTATTTCCTTAACATTCCTTAAATTATAAAAAGCTACTTAATTCGGCTACATTATTTCAGTCAAATGTAACTGGTAGCTCGTGGTAAGGACTTCTGTGACTATAAAACTTAAGCTTAAAGATGTTCAATGTTTTATGACAAAATTATGATGTGAGGTACTTTTTCATAATTTGAAATTTAACAAAACATACGCGGTCCCTCGCTGCCCTTTCGTAACCATACCCAATCGTTGCGGACGTATCATTTCTAAAAGTTCTTGTCTTCCGAAATTACTCGAAAAAAACTCCTATAACCACGACCACAGAATTGCGCCGGATATACAGTGAGCATTAAATCGAACTCCGTCATTCGCTTTCCGAATTTTGAACCGTATCGTTTGAACAATAAGAGTTGTAGTGACGCCTTTGTTATGGATATTGTTGTACTAAAAACCGAATCATCGAAACTACATTTCGTTGATTGCCCCCCATTATTCTCCATTATAAGTTTATAACGTCGTCGTTAAGTCGGTCGCGACGAGGGAACGAGGAATTTTTTTCGTTTGTTTTTTTTTTGTATTGTTTTGGGGAAATATCTTGTACGACTTGGATGCAAAGGTTTACTGACAATATGGCCAGCTTTGTGGTTAGTGTTTTGAAATTACTTAGCCAGCAAACGGACATACATGCGACCTGCGTGATGAGAAGCGTTCACCACAGCCCATGGAAGCTAAAACTCGCAAAATGGTCGAGCCTGGAGCTTCTTCTGTTTCTAGGCTTACTACTTGTAGTACCGATAAATGCACCGTCGTTGACCTATATGATTTGTAAAAAATAATTTAAGACATGGATGTCAAAGTAAACAAAAAACTTTTCTAACAATTTTGTTTAGTTTGCCAAAAAGTATTTACCTATACGCAAACTTACCTACAGAATTTTCTTTAAAACAATCCCCTCCCTCACCCTATAAGAGATTGACGCTGACCAACCTTAGTTGGTTTAATGCTCTAAGTGACCAACAGGCGAACTTCAGTAAAATAAAATATAGAAAAGTTTCCAATAGGTATGCCAACCTTTTTACTGTCTTCACAGCAGATACAATGTTGCATCTAACAGAGAAATGTATTTCACAACCGCCATGTTCGTGTATCCTTATCTTGTTTCTTTATTAGATGCAGTTATAAACTTTATATTTCCATAAGAAACAAAGTATTTTCCCGGTTCACAAACCAGACTTCCTTCGCTTTAACCTTGCGATCGCGAGCTTTTGAAACAAATAAAGCTTGAATACACTACATGTCCCAACAACCCATTGTTTGTAGCTTTTACTACTACTTTTATGAGAAGAAGTAATGACGAGCATATTTAAAAATGCTTACAATAATCTATTTATAAAAAAAAATATTCTTAAATATAAGTTTTTTTATTACAAGTTATCATTTTGACAACTAAACTAAAACTAAACTACTACTACTAACTACTAACTAAATTAAACAAATTCTTGTCACACGCAAGGTACACCCCGCCTGATCCTCTAAATGTCACTACACATTTACAGAATACACTAAACATGCACACTAGCTTAGGTCCAAGACACCGTACTCGTAGAACAAGGGTACGAAGAACCGGTTCACACGCGCTCTATACCAGGTACAGACATGTACCTGGGCGCTTCTCTCCTCCTCCACGGCCCGGTCTACCCGAGCCGAGGTCCGAGCCTTTAGAGGCGCCCTCGGGTGGTTCCGCCCCCCGATCCGATCCGAACCCTTCGGAGAATCTAGTAGGGCACGGGGACGCGCACTAGTGCGCGATGCCGTTCCCTCTAGAAAACCTCCGAAGGTGATTCGTTTCACACGGCTTGAGGGACCCATTACGTTCCTCGCCGCCCCCAAAAAAGCCCAGTGAAGCTGAAAATGCCGTCTGAGGCAATCAGCAAACTCTCTCAAAAAAAAACGCAAGGTACTTTTACAATGTCGTCTCACCAAATGGATCACCAAGTTAAAGCTCCTTCGTCTTTGGAAGGCATGGTAGGCCGTTGGTTAAGATTAACCCTAATCCGCATTTGGCCATCGTAGTAGGCTATGGCTTGAATTCTACTTACTATTGCTCATGTGGGATGACCGTACAAAACTTTATCTATAAACATAATTGTACGTCTGAAGATATAACGACATCTATTTACTAACGACATCTATGTACACAGTACATCCGTAATCATAGCGTAAGCGACTTTATCGAAATATATAATTCTTAAAACCAATTAAAAAACATTTTTTTTTATTTTTAAGTGCTTATTGCTGCACTTAAGCTGAATTAAATATTTATAAAATATAGTGAAAAAGTTAAATGCCTACCCGACCCAGCCAAGAATCGAACTTGGGTCTTCCGCAATCCGGGCGGCTGCACTGACCATTATGCTACCAAGAAGACTGATTGGCAAGCTGGGTCGGGTAGGCATTTAATTTTTTTACTATATTTCATAAATATTTAATAAAAAATCATGGTAAGAATCAGAATTCTGTGACAGATACTTTTAAAAAGTAACGACTAAAATTAAAAAAAAAACTCTTTATGTTTTTCGTCTCTCTCTTCTGAACTACACTTAAGGTATTGTCGGCAAATGTAAATAGTCAATACGTGCCAACATCTCTCTTCATAAAGTGCACTCCATGGGAATGGTGGGCCGGTCGTGATCACTGACGGGCCATAATGCATGCGGCGTGGTTCCACCCGTTTGGTGCGGTGGCGGAAACGATATTGTTTTAAAGGTCCCAAATTCAAAATCATTTATTCAGTTTAGGATATAAATTAGATGTTACGAATGTCAGTATGCCATCAGTTCGTAAGTCTACACGGGGGAGAGACCTTGTACTGAGAACCGGCAAGAAACTCAGCAAAGGTGTTTTTTATTTCCCTTTCTTTTAAAACGTCAAAACATTGGAAAATATATTTTTATAAAATAACACTTTTCATTACAAATAAGCATATCATAAAAACATATATTTAGATATATAGATACATATGTATATAACTTAATATCGCACATATGTGACACTAGCGAAAGATGAGAGAGAAAATCAGATGACAGTGTACACTTTACGTGTAGGGTAACCAAATTTTTTTTTTTAATTTTATTTTACCACTTTGTCGGCGTGATTAATATGTATATCCATGCCAAATTACAGCTTTCTAGTACTAAGAAGCTATGAGCTAGGCTGGGGACGGACAGAACTAACAGAAGGCGAAACTATAACGGTTCCTTGTTGACTACGGAACCCTAAAAAAAGATACATACTTACGCAACCTCCGTATAGTCCTACGAGTCTGTCACCATATCTCAGAAAACTATGAATCTTATTAATTCCCAGTTTCATCAGCATTATCAGGCTATAGATATCCCAATGCAGTACTTAGAACTGCACTCGCAAACAACAGCATAAATGTAGTTCGGTAGACTTATATGACGTAGAGTATTGAAATACTTAACATCATAATGTTGATCAACTATTTTTATTTTGAGCACACGGTACCATTGGCTCAAAAAGCATATAAAACAAAAACACAAATGTTGAAACCATAATAACAATTAATTATAATAATAAATTAATAATAATAATAATAATAATGAATAATTTTGGCGGGCTGATTAGAACCACGATAGCTCAATTGGAAGAGAACTTGACCCGGTGTGTCAGAAGGGTGCAGGTTCAAATCCTGCTCGTGGAATTTTTTTCAACATTTGTGTTTTTGAAATTTGTTCAACATTTGTTAAAAATTTGCGTTAAAAATTATTTGAACATTTCATATAAAACAGAAACAACATTTGGATAACCCATCGGCTTTCATTCAAGCCGAAGGTAGCTTTACTTTTGCGACGTCCTCGCCTACAATGTATGACAGTCATACACTTAAGAAAGCGATGTGGTAGAAACAAGTTCGCCGAAGAAATGATATTGACGGACATCGTATGATTGATGTACTTTCTTGACTGACTCCTTCATAAGAACTGGCTATGACAGGCAAAAAATAGCCTCGTTTACTAGAAAACAAGTGCATAAAGTATGTTTAAGCAAACGTCCGGATGGAAAATCGATTCATAATAATACAGCCTTTGCCCCAGATACGGACGTAATGGTCTGATACATTATATTAAATAGATGCCTTCAATACCTCTTTGCAGGCTGTAACTACGTCTTGTTAACGTTTTTATAACAGCTTGTTAATTAATAGGTCGTTTTAAGTACTATTAAAGCTTTTATAAAGAGCTCATATATACAATATTATTATTATTTATTTATTTATTTAACTTTACATTCCATGTTAAACAAAACTGTTTTAGTTCATCATCGTCATCATTAGCTCATTTTTATGTCCCACTGTTGGGCACGAGCCTTCCCTATGGATGGATAGGGAGAACGGGCCATAAACCACCGCGCGGGCCCATGCGGGCTGGTAGTTTTAGGTGTGCTTCGTCTGGGTGTGCTTCGTTTAGGTGTGCTTCGTGGAATACGTTTTTAGTTAGTGTCTGACAATACCTACTGTCACAATTTGAAAAAAGACAATGTATTTTTTCAACATTGTCTTTTTTCAAATTGTAATTTGTTCGCAACAATACTTGCGTAAAATTTTAAGTGAATAATCAATAGTTACTGTCACAGTGATTTGTCTGTAAATAAGGTTATGATTTTTGTTCGTATTTCATTTTAAGGAAAATTTTTTATGCTTTTACATGCGGTAACTAGACCTCACTCATATCCAGAGAATTATCTAGAATTTAAATTTATTGGTAATTAAATAATTTACTAAATAAACTAACTGCACAAGGTGTTTGATAATACCTGTACAATCTCGAATATGGCAGATAGGGTACAGTGAATAGAAAATTATAAACATACCTCAAAAGCACCATATGATTGAGATTTAAAATTTTTATGTTACTTAGTAAAATTGCAAAGTTACAACCCTAGATCCAGCTGATTCAGTGTTCTTGGTCGCCAACCTCATGGCCCAAACGAAAAAAAACTCAAAACATGTCATAGTTAATATAAAAAAAAATATTAAAAATAAATTTGAGATTTTTTATAAAAATTAAATTTTCGTAAATATGATTTCCTAATATATTATCACGGTGTTTTTTATACTTGGTTGCATGGTTCAGCATTATACACCAAATACCAAACACCCTGTATCACTTGTGAAACATTAATTGAATGCAAACAAGTAAGTAAAATGAATAACTACAATAAGTCAGGCGATAATTTACCCGCAACATTATATTTTACATAGCAACAGTTTGAGTGTGAAAGTGTAATTATTAAACTACATAATCTAGTACAGCTGCGATTTAAAGGCAAGCCTTAAAATAAACCATTACAGTATAACCAGTAAGGAGTTCTCAAGACCAGTACTACAGTTGCCTTCACAAAGTCAGCTCATGGCGGTATTTCAAAATATCGTACTTGCATCCAATACAATATAAAGTGAAATCTTATAACTGTACAGTATTAAAGCATAAAATATATGAGCTACAGAAGTTAGAAATCCACGAGCAGGCGTACAGTCGGCTCTAGAAAACAGGTGAAACCTATTGAGATATGGAATATCGGTTTTGTAAGATTGAAGTCTTGAGTTAGATTATCATTTATGTAAGGCCTTGTTGTTGCTGATATGTATCACAAACAACTTAGCTACTTAAGGCGAAAGGTAAGGCACATTAGCGCCACCAATTGATAATTTGACAATTACTAATGGACCGGATCCTTTTTTAAACATTGCGTACCGTCCAACAACAGGAAAGCATCCATAGTATTTATTTACTGATTGTGCACTACTTTTTGTTGCGTGGTTTATTCACAAAACGGGCTATCGCATTTATTCACGAACAATGGCCGCTGTTGGTGTTAGGGAATGAATACAAAAACAAACCTAAATGTAGTGCACAATTATTAAATAATAGATGTTTGCCTAGTGTCGGAAGATCCGCAATGTTTGAAAAAAAATCCAGTTTAGCAGTTATCAAATTAAATCCATTAGCGGCGCTAGTGTGCCTTACCCTTCGCCTTAATAGCAAAGTCTACGATTGCTGAAGTTAACAACTTTCGCAAAGGCCGTTCATTGGATGGGTGACCAATAATGTATTATCTCGAGCTCCTCCTTGCTTCCGAAGGCACGTAAAACCGTTGGTCCCGGCTGCATTAGCAGTCGTTAACAACCACCAATCTGCACTGGGCCCGCGTGGTGGTTTATGGCCCGTTTTCCCTACTCATCCATAGGGAAGGCTCGTGCCCCAGCAGTGAAGACATAAAATGAGTTGATGATAAGCTAGTTGCAAGTTGCCTGTTGCTACAATCGGAAATCAAAGTTGTTCTATCTGTGGAGCGCCTTACAACCATTCGTTCCAGTCCACCGTTGGTTGCGATGAAGACAGAAAATATGAAATTTCGCGATATCGGCTAGATTTCCCGCGTCATATATATTGTAGGACGACGGGCCTCACGCTCCGCTAGATCACGACTCGGTTCGTTTATAAAATGATGTTTCTATACAAATTTCGTGTTTCAGTCTGTGAACGATTCAGTTATATAAATGCTCTAGGAACTGTCCTATTGTATGGGATCACTGTGACATGCAGGCTTAAG
This sequence comes from Eudonia mercurella, assembly GCA_963082485.1. Lineage (NCBI taxonomy): Eukaryota > Metazoa > Arthropoda > Insecta > Lepidoptera > Crambidae > Eudonia > Eudonia mercurella. The sequence goes on from OY720032.1 coordinate 18,375,639, forward strand.
AACGTTTTTAATAAGTCTGTCGGTTTCAAGAGACTAAAAGATACTCTTTCGTTGTTAATCCTGCTCAACTGTCTTCATGGATTTCGCTTCTTCTTGGACAAGACAAGAATAAGACTAACATTAGACATTTCTATATAAAAATATTTACCTCTACTATTTGAAACTGTTACAAATAAATAGATTAGATACCTAGAATTAGAAAATATAAAATGACTGTAATTTTATTATTCACTTTGTGTTGCAGACTCTTTCAAAAACCTTTTTATTACTTTTTAAGTTCTTATTTTTATACTTTTTTGAATTTTTGACATTTTTATAGATTTTTGCTTTTGTCTTTGGTTCTTTGGCTGTCTTCTGTTGTGATTGGTATTGTGTGTGAAAAGTTAATAGAATATAGAAAAATCCCACTTATTTCCTGTTTTTAATAATTTTAGTCCATTAGTTCCTCCCATTAATAGTTGTCGTTTTCACTTTGTGTTATTAAAAAATAATTTTAAAATATTTTATTCCAAAGTACGATTTAGGAACGATAGGATACATTTTACAACAGCGGTCTCGAAATCCAAAAATTTAATTTATTTTTTTTAATTGACAAAGTATCTGCTAATATATTCATCATATTGTATTTAACTGATTAACACTAACATTTTATTATAATAAGAAAATACAAAAACTTTAGTAGTTTTCTTTCAAACCTCCTGCAAAGTTAAGTGGTGCAATACCTACAGATAGATGTGGAACTGTAATTATAATACTAACATAGAGCTTGTAGCTTGCCTTATAGTAATAATAAATGAAAATATACTGAAATAAAATTATTATAACTATTATTTTATTTATTTATTTATTTATTTATTATTTTATTTATTTATTTCTAGGAAGATTTACAGACAAATAACATCTAAAGTTAAGGAGAATAAATAGACATATGCTATTAACAAATCTTCACAATTATAATTATTATAATTATTATTATTATAGTAAATAGTATTTCCTAAAAAGCCTAAGCAAATATCAAATATCCCACGGCATTGCGGGAACGTGCGCGCGCGCATCTCCATCGTGTCACACGGGATGGACGGGGCGACGTGGACGGGCGATTTGCAAGGATGATGTGATAATTAGCCGGGCTGTTTCTTCGGCTCTCTTATTATTAATCTATCAGGCACGCTAACGGACGGTTCGTGATCAAGCTCACCTTACCCTTTAGTACATATAGGGTTATTAAGATTTCGTTTGAGAAGTATTGTTTATACAATTTGATTCACATACAAACTTCGAAGTAATTAAAAAAAAAACAATATGAACTAAATTAGACTCACCATGAAAGGTTTTATATCGTCAGTCATATAGGTGTTAATAATAATAAATAAGTACCTAATCTAAACAAAAAAAAATAGTAAATAATCACAGATTCCATTGACTCTTCTCAGCTTTCGTCAACCAGATATCTGGTGTAAGCATCCTTTAAGGAGGCTCAATTGACTAAATGTTTATATTTAATACTAGCGGTCCGCCCCGGCTTTGCACGGGTGGACTTTTATTTTAAACATTATTTTTTAATATAGCATACATATGTTACTCAGCTCTAATGTAGCATTCTAATGATGAAAGAATTTTTTAAATCGGTCCAGTACTTTTTGAGTTTATTCATTGCAAACATACATACAAAAATACAAAGCCTTCCTCTTTATAATATTAAGTATAGATGTTCTATGTATAGGTAATAATATATAGATCGCATTATTTTGCATAGAAATAACATTAATATTGCTTTGAAAGAAGTGGAAACTCCCCACAGCTGGGAAAAGGCCTCCCAAAAACCCTGCCACTTTTAAATATTGATGCAAAATACATAAATATTTATTTCGTTACTAGAGCAAAGATACATTTGCAGATTTTTGGGGACTTTTTTTTGACATACGTATATATCTGTTACAGAAGACTCCGCTCTTCCATAGCCATAAACATTTCCAGTTTTTTATTATTAACTACTTTTACGTAATTTACATTAAGGGTAAAATAATCATTTATTAACAAGAATAAACGATTAAACAGGTTACAGAATACTAAAGAAACTAAAATTAATACATTAATCGTTCGAAAATTAGCAATCTCTATTTAAAAACTTCCAATTATGTAGACTACATTCTCCAAAGAGGTAGTAGTAGACCCCCAGTAACATCAATACTATTGTATTGAACTATGCAACAGACGTAGAAACAGCTTTCGCACATCGTCGATTCGGACCACACGCCTCATGGACAAGCGACTTCCAAAAGGATTATTATGACAGCCAGCTATAAAGATGATATACTATACGGCCAACCAGTTTCAACCATTCACAGAAAGCATTTTAACTTTTATTTCGATTGTAACAGAGATGAGAATCCTTTTGTTTGTCGTTGTCGGATATAGTTGAAAGTTAAGCCGGCATAGTTGGCATGCACAAATGACTGATGTTCGCAATAAGTCTGCGTATGTAAAGTGACAAGGGATATATGTATTGTGCTACCGATAAGTTGGTATTAGGTAATAAATGTAACTTGATAGATGTATGAAAGTTGGATGTGTAATATAAATGTGATTTTATGAAATACTTAGTTACAAAAATTTTCTTTTTTATGAGGAATTCAATGGTCTTCGTATATCCTTTGAATATGCCTAGAATGATCAACTCTCTATTTAGTAGCAATTACAAAAAAAAACAGACACCTGTAAAAAATTACGTACAATTTTTTTTTTAAACTACCTCCTATTATTTTTCCGTTTTGGTTGCCGAGTAGCAAAGCGCTCGGTCCAATACCCGAAGATCCCGGGTTCAATTCCCAGGTCGGGCAAAGTGTGTTTCGGATTTTTCGATGCATAGCCCGGGTTTGTGATTACCAACCCGCATTTGGCATGTGGTGATTAAGCGAAAGCCCCTACATTGTAGCGATGACTTAAATACAGCGTGTAACAGAGAGAAGATGGGCCGGGTGATGGTATGGGATGCAACCTGTTCAGACACGCTGGCCCCTTCCCATCTACATGGAACCAACAACAGAGCTGGTGCGGCTTGTGAAGCGGCTGAAAAAGCTAAAGCATGCAAATACAGGGGTCTAGGCTCCGAATATGATTTTGTCCCATTCGGTGTCGAGACTCTTGGTCCGTGGGGTCCTAGCGCTATAAGGCTTTTTAAGGAAATAGCAAAAAGGTTAGTCGACATCACAGGAGACCGAAGAGCTGGCAGCTACCTCGGACAAAGAAATAGCCTTGCTATTCAAAGGAGGAACGCTGCCAGTATCTTCGGAACCTTGCCTAAAGGGACTCCTTTTAATAATTTATTTTAGTTATTTTATTATATTTTTTAAGGTTTTTAGTTTTAGGTTCACAGAAAGTTGTCTTCATAATGAAAAGATCCAAAGTGTATCCGATCTAGATCTTGTATGCAGAGTTACTAAGTCATGATTATTAACTTGAATGTGTTTTTTATTTGTTATTTCTATTGTGACGTCACGTCAAAATAAACAAGTCTCAGCCCTAGTGGTTTAGTAACCTCTCTGTACTAACATTTATGACCACTGCTGCTAGCTTATGCGCGCCTGACGCGCATCACTTCACAAATATAAATATTTCATTAACCACTGCATGACAAATTAAAGTTAATAATTATGTCTTAATAACAACACATACAAGTTCTAGATGGATTACACTCTGAATCTTTTCATTTTGTCCACACCTTTTTGTTACACGTTGTATATGCGTACTACTTACTTACTTACTACTATTATTATGTTCCACCAGCGAGATGGGTCGACGATCTAACCAGGACCGTGGGTTGCACGTAGCCCAGACTAGCACAGGATTAAGGCGAATGGCATAAGCGAAAAGAGGCCATTGCCCAGCAGTGGGTTTGAGAGGAGCTGATGATGACGATGATGATGTTTAAAGCGTTATTAAAAAAAAAGAGTCCTGTGATTGCTTACTTTTGTGTCGGATATGAGTTCACGCTAGTAAACTCATGGAGGCATAGGTATAAAACTAGATATCTCGCATTTAGTCAGTTGAGGGCAAGTGCCAGCTATCTTATCTTAGCGAGGCCTGCTGAGGCCTCTTCTTCCTCTGTAAAGATAGATGCCATGAGTTTGGCCACGTCCTTAAGAGCGAAGAGCCTGTAGTCCTCTGGTTTCGGATAAGCCGACCCCAGGAGTCCCATTCTTTTCCTAGCCAGAGAGTCAAGTCACACAGTAGGTGCTGCATTGACTCCGTTTCCTCTCCTCATGCCCTACATAAGCTGTTTGTTGATAGATGCATTCTGTGGAGCATTTGTTTTGTGGCATAGTGCCCTGTCAAGGCACCGATGGATAATCGGGCCTGTCTTCTACTGCCTCCGCATATGAACTTACTCTGTCCTAAGGCGTTTTCACCTAGGAAGGATTTGGAGTGTTTCATACCCGGCTGCTCCTTCCATTCGATGCCGTGCCTGTTTTTGATGTAATCTTTAAGGCCTTGTTGATGGTACTTGGTGCCAGTGCCACAAACGGCTCAGGACCAATAAGCTGGGTCTCTGAGCCCTCCCTGGCAAGTGCATCCGCCATCTCGTTGCCGTGGATTCCCATATGGCCAGGGACCCAGATCAAAAAGTGCCAGCTAACCCGTAGTGGTATTTTTTTTAATTTTAATATAAAGAAGATGCTAGTTTGTAGTATTGTCATTATTAATGACAGATTTATATTCTAAACTTCTGACCTTTAAACCAACCAAGAACTATATCGACGGAGTTACCACTACCATAGACTTCTATTGCACTAAACAGTTATACGTTATCAGCGACTTCAAGTAAAGCTTTGGGGGTTAAAGTTACTCGCGACCCTACACGTGACCCCTGGTGGTGCTAAATGAGTGACACTGTCTGAGTGGGTTGCAGCACGAAATGTGCCGCCTTGCCCCTGTAATACCACCCTCTCACAGAATATCGGCGTGAAACAATGGCACTCGTTGCTGTTGTGTTTCGTCTGGTGAGTGAAAGTACCGGAGACCCATCTCTCACCACCCCCTTCCCAATTTCTACTTCCTTCTCAAGATCCAACTCCTTCCTCAAGGCCGGCAACGCATCTGCGATTACTTTGGTTTTGAGGGTGTCCGTGGGCGGCGGCGATTATTGCCCATCAGAAGACCCGCCTGCTCGTTTGCCTTCTTTTAATATAAAAAAAAACTTCCGTCGTTCTGGGTGCCCCTGCCTAGTGCAAGCTTTAATTGTTTTTTATTTACGTTAAAGAAAAAAATTACGACCGTATGTGACAAACAAGGCGAGTTAAAATGCATATAAATTCAGGTTTCGTTAACGTTATCACTTAGCAAATAAAACTCGCACTATAACCACCTACTTATAACGCGTTAATAACGTCACGCGTTGACACAAGGATGTACAGGGTGTCCGTTAAAATTGCACATAATCACGCAAACCAATTGGCTCAGCCTTTCAGAAAACATATAAAAACCAATTTAACCCAACACCAAACAAAAAGAAAAACGAAAAATTTCATTTATTTCTTACGTTTGGCGGTCGCAATGATTGTTACTTCAAACCATGGTTTCCGCCAAAACAACACGACTCAAAACGCAATGCAAATATGAACCTTATTGTTGTAATCTGTAGGGTTACAAAGCGTGATGCGCGCGTTATATTCTTGAAAACGCTGTAATGATAGTGAGCTTTGCGGTTAAGCCATTACGCTGTCTGTCTCGCTCACATTCAGTACAGCTTTGTGAAATTAAAGCGAGAGGTATAATCTGAGATACGAGCCTTCTACGTGATCTCCATTACACCGAGCTGATGCGTTTTGGCTTCTCTTGTTCTTTTTTTGATTAGTTATGCGCGGTTAAGGCGCAATTCCAGATATAAAGGTGATTTCAATGAAATAATTTTATTTAATTCCCTTGCTGTATAGTTGCGGCTAGCTACCTGTGTGATCAGCCTTAATGGCTCGGATAAAGTGCGCTTACGTTTTTTTTTAATCAGCAATTTTAAAGTCTTCAAAAAAGAAATGCTTGGCATGCATTGGCATTGACAAATAGTAAGCGGCCATAATGAATTTCAATTGCCTCACTCATTTATGTTAACTTTTTTGTGCAGTTTAACTATTAAATCTTACTTATGAAAGTAAACTTAAATTAAAATTATTTTTTCCACAATTATTAAAATTTACGTAAACTATACTTTAACTGATTCAACAGTGATACGAGTATATGACTATTGCACATGATAACAAATAAAAAAAAATGTTTTTGTGGTTAAGTAATTTCACTCAAAATTTTGGGTTTGATACTTCGTGTATTATTATTATTGTTATCAGTAAGTAAATTGGATATTTAACCTAATAATTAAATAAAAATGTTGTTATCAAAACATAAAGAATATTTATATAAAAATAATAGAATTTACATGGACAATGAATCAAAATAATGCCAGTAATGCCCTCTAACTGTACCCTAAATTAAGAACAAAGATAATTTAAAGTTATTAAATAAAAACACATACACACAAACACACACACCTCATCATTTAAGATTTTTTTGGTAGTAGGTATAAGTCGAGACACAAAAAAACATGGAAAACCCATACATTAGAATTCTGAATCTACAATGCTTAAACATTCCTTAATTCCATAGAATACGTGATAGACATATAAACTCCATTTGTATTACCATATTCTTCAACTACTTTTTTAAATAACTTGATTTTGCGCAGAAATTACGTAAAGTTATTTAAAGGGTTTTGATTTCTTGCGATTGCTTTTTATTGCGATTTATATTTGGCCGTCTCTTTCTTATTCAATTGCATTTCTGAACAAATTGTCTACAAGAAACTACTTTTAGTAGTAAGACCGTTGTCAGTTCTTTCCTTGTTTCTTTCCTACTGTGCGCTGTGGGCAACTAACTGAGAAACTGGCTAACTTATCTCTAACTGTCAGAACAAAACAGTGAGTGGACTAACATTTTATCAATATTAAGACAAGACGGTTGTAGCCTGGTAGACTTAAAGCAAGCCCTACCACCAAGCATTCAGGAACACCTCGCTGGGAGTCGAACCCGGGACTTTCAGCTCCGAGACAAGTAGTCTGAAAACTACACCACAGAGGTGATAAAAATTTTCTATTTCACTCATATCAACAATAAAGCAGTAAAAGCAATCGCAAGCGAGATTTTTTATACGTCATCTGCCTGGTGAGTCCAGTCAGTTCCACATGCCTGGGCTAATGGGATGCCCGCGACCACACCCCTGCTCATAAACGAGCCGTGTTCGACCAAATGCGCTCGCGCACCTGATATAAGGCTGGATTATATGGCGGAGTACTGCCTTACATAGCGATGTTTTTGCATTGTTGACAATAATGAGAATTTCTATGGCAAATGTTGAGAATCATAGGAGTTTGTGGTGATAATTATAATAATAGAATCACAAAAAAAACTACTCGACTTAACATTACAGAGCCCATAGCCAAAGTAACATGACAAAAACGATAGCGAAACGATAGCGAAGTTAGAAACGAATAAATGTATGAGATTGACATGACGTTGACCACGTGATTTAGCGTGGCTTATGTCAATCCCATACATTTTGTTCTTTTCGAACTTCGCTATCGTTTTTGTAATGTTACTTTGGCTAAGGGCCCAGAGGTTGTTTACGTATGCATTTAAGCCTTCTAATAATTTTTATAAAAGTTTATTTTTGTTATTCAGATTGTTAGTGACAAACCCTTCAATCACATAAGCACACCTTAAAAAATCTACAAAAATCATAACAAAACATTTTTTCCAATACACTTAAAAAAATACCGCAAATTCTCGACACATGTGCACCAGTCTTTAATTAAAAAGGGGGTGGGGTTATTAAAATAATAACGCGCCGCCCCCGCGCAGCGCGCGACCAATTAGAGCCGAGACGGGCGCGCGCGCAGGTTTTTGCGCGCAACATGGCCGGCCGATGGCGATTTGGGAATGGCCGAACGATTTTCGGGATTACACTTGTACAACGGTTATGTAATTTTGTGATTACAGACTGTAATTTTTTATATAATGTAATAATGATCATAATTAGCTAATATACCTACGTCCCACTGTTGGACTCAGGCCTTCCCACATAAACATCATAATTTGCAGAGATTGGACTATATTTTATGTTCTCTGCACTGGCCCAGTGCTGGTTGGTGGGTTTATAAAATTATATTTGAGTTCATTTTGATATGCCTATGATACTATAGTACAAATATAGTCGTTATTTGTTTACAATGTTAATTATTGTTAATAAAACATTGTATACACAAAATAATATACTCGTATATAATAATTAATAATATACATTTAAAAAACACTTAAGAATATTCGACGAACCAAACAGAATCATCATCATCATCATCATCATCAGCCTATAAACGTCCCACTGCTGGGCGCAGGCCTCCCACATGATCAGTAGCACGTGGGGATATTGGGCCATAACTAAACAGAATGCTTCTAAAAAAAGACATCAACGCAGTAGTCAGCAGCAGTAACTTAGGTACTCGTGAATCTAGTTAAAAATGAAATATGAAAAATACTGTAAACTCATTTCATTTCATCTATACTAATATTATAAATAGAAAACCTTTGTATTTTTGTATGTATGTATGTATGTTTGCAACAAATAAACTCAAAAACTACTGAACCGATTTAAAAATTCTTTCACCATTACAATGCTACATTAGCGCTGAGTAACATAGGCTATATTTAAAAAAATATATATGTAAAATACTAAAAACGACAATTTAATTTTCCAATACAAAATGATTTGTTTGTTTTGTTGTCATGGAAACCATTGATATATATTTAACTCAATGATGGAAACTGTCAAAGCGGTACGAAGTCCGCCGGGTCAGCTAGTATTGAATAAAATAGTATCTATTATCAAATATCAAACGACTTCGAAACGCAGTATGAAAAGTTTTAAATCTGTACCTACTGCTATTAATTCGTTTAAACTAATAAAAATTAAAAGTACCAAAGTAATCTTGTCTTAAGATTCCCCGTCGTAATCAATATGAACGGACCATGGGCAAAGCTAGTAGTGTCATGTATGTCAGCACTCGCTGTCATCGAGAACTCGCCTCTCGTCTCACGCATCGAGTTTCAGCGGTCAACAGGCTAAGATACGCTTTACACCTAACTATGGAGACGTTAACACCTCTCTGTCCACACATAAGGCAGATAGTCATGTGAAATCTTTAATTTCACTTTGTTATTTCAAGCTGGGACCCATGTGTTGGTCTTGACTGCCTTAACGTGAACCTACAATGATATCAGTGTTTGATTTATTACAAATAAATATTAAAATTAGAGGATCTCGATGGCGCAGCGGCTAGCGCGTTCGGCTTGCGATCTTGCCCGCTAAGCAATTTTCGCAATGCCGGGTCGCCTGATGGGTGACCAATTAAAAACATCTCGAGCTCCTCCGTGCTTCGGAAGGCACGTTAAGCCGTTGGTCCCGGTTGTTGTCGTAAGATGGCAGTCGTTAAAACCCACCAACCCGCATTGGGCCAGCGTGGTGGGTTATGGCCCAATATTCCCACGTGCTACTGATCATGTGGGAGGCCTGTGCCCAGCAGTGGGACGTTTATAGGCTGATGATGATGATGATGAAATATTAAGAATACAGTGATTTTGACGTAAATAAAATTGAATTGAATCTACCTAAGTAGGTATACCTTTTTGAAAAAAGATAAAATGTTGAAAAAAATCCACAAGCGGGATTCGAACCCGCACCCTACCTACCTACCTACCTACCTACCTACCTATACCTACCTATACCTACCTACTAATGATGATTATGGAATTTCTTGTTCGTAATTTTAGCTGTCAATATAAAGATACTACTCTCAGTTGAACCTTATAAAGTTGCAGCATAGTAGAATGAATACTATGGTTGCAGTACGATTGGAAATATAGGGAAAATACATAACGCGTACCCAACAAAGGATTAGGTGAAAAGTAAAAAAAATAATTTAATTTAATTTAATTCAAAGCAGTTGGAGTTAACAAAAAAACTTTTTTTTATATTTTACAAGCAATAGTTATCAATTAAAGATTAAAGATAAGAAGAAATAACGTTATTTAGTTTTTTACGTTTTTTTAGAATTTTGTAAACATTCTGTGTCAAAATGTGTGCAAAATTTTAGCGCTTTGGTTATCTTGATATAGTTACTCGAATCGTTGTAACCAGGAAAAGTTAATAGTTTAGGCTCACAGGTATAAAATTTTAAATTTTAAATTTTCCTATGACTCATAAAAGTGTGTGTCTCAGTTATCTACAAAAATACAAGCCGATTAAAAAGTCATCAGAAGACATCGACCAGCTACCGATTAGATTTGTTTTCAGAAACCTTTTTTTAGGTACAACATAATTCCGTTCGCCTTACTTAATGATTATCATTATGTCCCAAAGGATAGAATACAATGAAAAAGTAAATAATAACACATTTTCAATATTAGGATTCCAGCAAAAACAAACTTCCGTACAATCTAAATGAAATCTAAAAACATTGTAGCCAATCGCTTATAATGAGCGACTCTGATCCTTTATCGATTATCGATCGTCCCCGGATCGAATCGCTCAATCGATGCCCATTGTCACACGACGTTGATGTGACATCCGCTCCTTAATAAAGAAAACCAACTATGCTGCTTATAAAATAGAGTTCAATTCGTAACAAAATCGCTTAGTTCCAGTGTGCCATCAATAGATTTTTACAAGTCAATATAAGCTTTACGCTGTCGTAATAAAGGTCAAATTGAAGTTGGTCATTCATCTTTTGTGCAGCTTACAAAAATTATCTCATCCGAGCATTATGTACTTAATTAGTGTCATGTTCATGTCACGTCAACACTCTGATCAATTATATTTGTAAAAAAATATCAATGACATGTTATGATAAAATTATTAATCTCGAGAAAAACTCAAAGGTTGGAGCGATGAATTATAATGCATAATTGATTTAAGACGAAATTGGAGGACCACCAAGGAACTTCCTACACCTTTTTATATATTTTTTTATATAAGTACTAAATACATTTTGAAAAATGACAAAGTATTGAAAAAATTTACGAGCGGGATTCGAACCCGCGCCCTATGACATGCCGGGTCAGGTGTACTGCCAACTATGCTATCGTGACTCAATCCAACTCGCCGAAATTAATCAACACTATCTATTTTTACTTTATAAGCCAAAGGTGCCCTATTCAATGACGACAACTACGTCATCAACATCCGATCTTAATATTTTTACAAATATTGAAAGATCTGTTAAGAATTAGACAAGCTTTTTTTTATATACATATTTAAATACATAAATATATGTTGAGGTTAACAGACAATGCTTGTTATCTAAATCAGACAGTGTGATGTTCGTGCGGAGTTGCAGTCAATCGATGTCCGAAAAGCTAGTGGACGCAATGGCATTTCAGCGGTCGTTCTACGCCTGCATATCAGACTACGACAATTAAAATTAAATTTCCTTAATAGACATTGAACTTTATATCTACAGGCCCTTCTTCACCATTGGGCACTCTGGGCAAGTGCCCAGGGCCCCGCAATTGATGGGGCCCCCTTGTTCCTGCCAGATCACTAACCGATAACCGATATTACCGATAAATATATTTGTTTTGCAAAACAAGAATTACTAACTTATTGACTTTTTTGCTTTTTAATTCAAATAAACTAGAGGCCTAACATCGGCCACTCTATCTGGCTGCAAATAAATAAAAATACCAGTTGAATAAATCTCATCATCTCAGCCGAAAAGACGTCCACTGCTGGACAATGGCCTCCCTTAAGGATAAATCATTTTAAGGGGAATTTGCCATAATCGCCACGCTTGGCAGGCGGGTTGGCGATCGCAGTAAGGTGAGAATAATCACAGAGAGACGCTGCTGCCCATCCTCTGGAATGGTCCCATAGTCGCCTTCTACGACACCCACGGGAAGAGATGGGGTGATGCAATTCTTAATCCCCAGCACCACACGGGTTAATAAATCTAGAGTTTTGCTTATCTATTTCTTTTGCCTGTTTTACCTACTCAAATCTAGCGTAGCTTATGGACCCCATTATCCGTAAGTGCCTAGGGCCTGCAATAGGTTAAAAACGGCCCTGTATATCTATGGCATATGGTTGAACATTCATTGAAGAAATTTGACAGTTTTGGTTAGTCTAATGTGTGCGCGTCTGTACCAGCTCTGCCTCTTTTTGGGGTGTGCTGAAGGCGTAGTCTAATGTACAACGAGTACCCAAAACTTATACAACAACTTCCTTAATACGATTGTTATATCGGTAAATATATTCCCTCACGATATTGTTCCCTGAGGCTTTCGGGTTTTACTACAAGACACATTTTATTAATTATCAACAGTTACCATATTTTTTGGTGTTGTTGGGTATCGGATACTGCTACTCAATATTGGTTTTTCGACAACAAAAAAAAACATAATAAAAATTCCGCTCAGAATTTCATACGAAGAAGTGATGAAATATATTTTACGAATGTTATCCTGATGTTTCCTGTGACCACGTACCAGGACGGATCAGGATTCAATAATATTTCAAGTTAAACACAATAGATTCGTTAAAATAGTTTCATTTTAATATGAAGGTACCTAGTATTCGTATAAATTTTAGGAAATTTTATAAAAAAGTGTACAGAAAAGTCATGAACTCAGCATTTGTCAAGACACCGACGCTGATCTTCCGCGGACAGTGCTCTAAAGAACAACAGCTACTATGCAATCACCTATTTCTAATTCTCGCTAAAAGCCGTTTGCAAATGATGAACGGACTTAATTAGTGTTCGTGTTCTTAGTAAGTAGTTTAGCTGTTCGCTTCATAAATAAACTTCTGTTAACAGTGGCATCATCATCGGAAAGCTATTCTATGCTTAGAACTAAAGGTGCTTTCACAAAAGAGCGAACGCAATGTCGGCTGAGAAAACGAGAATTGTGATTCGACTTAGCGTTCTTCTCACGTGATCTTAGCCACAGAATGCATAGTGCAAAGTAAGATTTACTCATATTTTTACTAATTTACCGAGTTAACTACAAATTGCATGTAATCGAACGATCCCCAACAATTTGCAGTTAACTTAACTTGCGAAACATCATTCACACTCAACAAAAGTGTTCACTTAACACTTAAATCGACAGTGAGATATAAAATAGCCACTCGGCTATGTCATATCTTGCTGTCGGAACACAACAATGCTTCTAACCTTGTCGTTATGACGATAGACTAATTGCAAAACGGTTGTTGCACGATAACGAATGAACAAGGAAACATAATAACAAAGTAATAGAGATATAACATAGTCAGTTGGTTAAGTCATATCTCACTGTCGAAACACAACAAAGCTCTACTGACCTTGTCGATATGGTGATAGACTAATTACAAAACGGTTGTAAACACGATAACAGATAAGTAGAGTATATAGTAAAACCATTACCTCAGATTTGATAAACCACAAATACTCGCTAGAGATCAGCGATTCATCCCTAGAATGATGCGCGAGGCTATTGAAATTAAAAAACATCCTAATTTCAATAGAGAAGATGGTTGGAATCTACCACCAGCCTGGGATCCCATCATACAAAATATTAAATCCCAACTCCAACACCATACTGCCAGACCAAAAGATACTGAAAACTCTTTCTGTGTAAAACGGAAAGTACTTGATTAAATTTAAATGAGGGTATACAAGCTACTTACTAATTATGAGACGAGCAACACCTCAGTCTCCCTGTGACCTCAGGATAAACATTAAAAAGTAATGTGTAAAATAAACGCGAGTAGATTCGTAAAAGTTGTTTCATTTCAATGTGTAGTGTTCGCGTAAACTTTAGAAAACAATAAAGTAAAATCATTGGAATCATGTCATCGCTACAATTGATGGGTTTTAGCTTAATCACCACGCTTGCCAAATGCGGGTTGGTGATCACACACAAGGGCTATGCATCGAAAAATCCAAAACACATTTGCCCGACCTGGAAATTGAACCCAGGACCTGCGGGTGTCGGGCCAAGCGCTTTTCCACTCGGCCACCGAGGCGAGGCGAGGTAAGGCCACAAGGAAACATAATATTTCATAATAACATAGCAACAGAGATATACGCAGCCATTATCCATATCATTAACGCCAACATCCGCATTTCAGATCTATCCCATCGAACCTATCAATGTTCACCGAAGGAGCACAAGTGTGGTGCCGCCCTTAGGGCTAATATCAAACCAGTTCGATCCCGATACGAGTATCGCGACCGCTCCACCGACGACCGGCGCGTTTGATCATACATCTGCAATTTCTAGCTAAAGCATTTTATCTGCAGGATGCATTTTTATTACGGCCGCTAGGAAAGACGTCGATTCCTTATGAAGTTGATAATGACATGGATATTAACAACGGTATTTAAATGGCGGCGACGTTGTGGTTCCGTGATCTTTTTAGCAACGGCAACGCCTCGGTGGTTCAATGGCGTAGCGCTCGAACTTTCGTAGTTATCAACATCACCATCATTATAATATGGGGGCACGGCAGTGCCCCCGCTAAGTCGAGCAAAAAAGCGGCACGGCCGTACCATCCTTTTCTCGAAACAGTTCAGGCCATTTTCGACCTCCTATAGCTTCTTTGTGGATAAAACTAGAAGCCTGAAATTTTAGTAACCAAGCAGGCATTGTATAAACACGGTATATTTCAAATTTCATTCAATTTGAACCAGTAGTTTAAAAATTATAAAGTTTCTTAATTTTGTCACTCACTCGCTGACTGACATCGTGTTTTCATACGATGGCCACGTCAATCAATTTATTTAAAACATAAAAGATTTTTAATATTGATATGCTAGTGACCATATCAATATTAAAAATCTTTTATGTTATATAAGATGTTGTTAGGTAAGCTAATTACGTAATAATTTAAGAACTAAATGAATACTATTGAAGTACTGAATGAATTAACCGACTTGGAATTACATGGATCTCACAACTTTTTACGGTAGAAGAACTGAGTTGCGAGACTTGGTTTTTTTTTACAAGTATGTTTTTGCTGGCTAAAAACTTTTCGCTGCTGGACTCATCTGGCTAACACCTCCTAACGTGCTTTTCTAAAGCTGAGGACTCCTTCATTTGGCCCGTGTCCGGTGACCTGACATTACGAAAGTTGCTTAGCTCGCAAGATTACAACTCAAAGCGCAAGCCACTGCGTCAACAAGCTCCTCCTACACCCTTAGCCCAACAAAATGTCCAACAGTAACAGAACACAACAGTACACCGGTTCCATTCCCGATATTATCTCTCACACCTCATAATTATTCCCCTGGATAGTTCAATCGACAGACGTACGGATAGTTGAGCAAAAAGGTACCATAATAAGCGATTAAGGACTGGTCCGAGTGATGTATGGCGTCCACACGTCAGCTTGTCCGGGACAGCAATAAATAAAAGTGGTTTGCCGTTAAACGGTGGGGGTAACACTTTGTATGACAGCAGACGGTGTGCTTAAACCTTTAGATTGTTACAGCATTCAATAAATAAACGCGCTTTAACTGTGACTACTTCGTTTAGGTATTTTAGGCAACGCGGTCGAAATGTCCGCTTCGTCACGGTAATGTTGCTTCGTAAAGGTAAATTACATACCTACATTTTACTTATAAAAGAACGTAAAATATAGAAGTATTTATTCATATTATAGGAGGAGCTCGATAGCGCAGTGGTTAACGCGCCAGGTCTGCGAGTGCTAAGGTTAAGCAATTATCGCAAAGGCCGGTCACCGGATGGGTTACCAACAATTTATCATCTCGAGCTCCTCCGTGCTTCGGAAGACAAGTAAAGCCGTTGGTCCCAGCTGCATTAGCAGTCGTTAACAACCACCGCACCGCACTGGGCCCGCGTGGTGGTTTATGGCCCGTTCTCCCTGCCCATCCATAGGGAAGGCTCGTGCTCCAGCAGTGGGGACCTAAAACGAGCGACCTAAACGATTATTTTTAGATATATATCAACAACTTACAATGTACAAACGCCTACACATTACATAACCAAAACTGTCAAATACCTTCGATACATTTTCAACCATAGCCCTACGACATAAAGTTCAAAGACTATTGAAAAAATTTGGCAGTTTGTCGTAATATGATGTGTGTTACATGCGAAAATTAAGTAGTTTGGAGTCTACTGGAACCGCTTGCAGATGAAAATGAAAATGAAAATGTTTTTATTGCAACAAACACCAATTTACAAATTAATTTGGCCCTGGGTTCTGTAAAAAGTAAACTTGTGGAACAGAAGCCAGTTCCTTCCTGTTGTCAAAACTCAATTGGTATAAAAAAGTGGTGCAGGTTTAAATCCTGCTCGTGGATTTTTTTTTTAACATTTGTGTTTTTGTAATTTGTTCGCAACAAAATTTGCTTTAAAAATTATTTGAACATTTTATCAATTGGTATAATTGAAAAACAATGATAATAATTAACTAAGCTAAAAAAATCAAAACATGATAATTGTACGTTAAATAAACCCAGTTGTCATCGTTAACGTATTTATTTTTATTTCGAGTCGAATAGCCCCACTTGCACACTCGCATACCTAATTGGTTAAATTCTAAAATGTTTAACGTTTTCAAGTCCAAGTAACCCCAAACTCGAACTATTGGACTAACGCTGAAATGTTGCAGGCAAGGCATTTTCATGACGTACACACGCCTGCAAATCACGCTACTACAAACTGTAAAGATTTTGAACTTTATGGATACGGCATACGGTTGAACATTTATTGAAGAAGTTCGAAAGTTTTGTATAGCAAGATATACAACGTGTAACAGAAAGGTGTGGTCAAAATGAAAAGATCCAAAGTGTATCCGATCTAGATACAAGAGTATGCAGAGTTACTAAGACAAAATTATATACTTTAATTCATTATGCAAATTTTAATTAAATATTTCAATTGTGATGTCACACAACAAAATTTGTTCGCAACAAAATTTGCGTTAAAAATTATTTGAACATTTATAAATAGCTTGCTTACTTCTTAACTGATCTTTAATATTTGTAAAAATATTATGATCGGATGTTAGTGACGGTAGTTGTTGACATTGAATGGGCGCCTTTGGCTTACAAAGTAAAAAGTGTTGAATAATTTCGGCGGGCTGGTTAGAACCACGATAGCTCAATTGGAAAAGCACCTGACCCGGAATGTCAGAAGGGTGCAGGTTCAAATCCTGCTCGTGGAAATTTTTTTCAACATTTGTGTTTTTGTGATGTCACAATCAAAATTAGCAAGTCACAGCCCTAGTGGCTTAGTAACCTCTGTGTACTTACATTTATGATCACTGCTGTTTAATCAAGCAGCGGTGACGCGCATGACTTCACTAATATAAGTATTTAATTTACAGTTACATGACAACTGAAGTTAATAATTATATCTCAGTAACAACACATACAAGATCTAGATTGGATACGAGTACACTTTGGATCTTTTCATTTTGACCACACCTTTCTGTTACACGTTGTATAAGAGATTTTCCGTAATTCCTACCGAACTACGGGATATTGGTGCTCACTCGAGCAAAGTCGCGGGCGGTCCCTAGTATAGCTATAGCTAACGATCCCTTCTGCCGCTATGTCCTTTCAAGTTAACGCAATTAACATGTTAGATGCATATCGTGTGCGTGCGTCGCCACTCCGCGCCGATACTGAGATTCTTATGCTGCATACATAGTACAGGTTATAATATAATACTTATACTATATGACAGTTTCCTGTAGTTTTCTGTATAATAAATAACATAGAAAGTTACGCTCCTCCTAATGGTAAGCAGCCAACGCAACGTATTAGTAGGCTGCTCTGCTTGTGACGTCCGCGTCATGAGTATTATTAGTGCATTGCCAACACTGAATCTATACAGTATCTAAATACACATTGAAATGCATCACTTAATACATTCGTGTTTCTTAACACAATTTTTATCATGTGTTTCAAATAGGAAGATTGAATAACTACTGACCTTAAGCCTCTTAATTGATGAAAGTATTTTAAGCGATTGTTGAACTTTTAAAATAATATCTACGAGTACCTAGATCGAACTACGGTAAATTCTAATTTAAAAGCGTACGTTTGCTATTTGTCAATTTGATATCCTTTACATTAGTGTAAGATAAGTCACTCCTATAAAATAACACAAAACAAACAAAACACGTCTGGCCAAAATTAATGGCACACCTTTAAAAAAGAAAGTACATTAAAAATATTGCCTTTCAAAATTAATTGCGATACTGTTTTATCTGGATGCAATCAGTTTGTGTAACTTTATCTCGCGCTAAAGTCTACGAATGCTAGCGTCGAAAGTATAAAAAAAATAAACTATTTGAGCTGTTAACACTGCGCATGCGTCGCGGGGCGTTCGCGCGGGCGATGTTTCAAAACGAACATACGCCAAGACAAATTGTGGATGATAATCTCCGCGCTCGCTCCTGAACGCAGCTCTATACGCTTCGTCGAGATTTGTGGTATCATTTCTCATTGTACTACAGAAAGAAATTTACTATCTTGATTACTATACATGTATACTTTTATTTATGTATGTCTGCCTCTATGTCAATCAGTTCCTAATCACCAATCCTGAGTTCAATTACCAGGCATTTACCTAGTATAGTAATTAAGCCAATACTCGTCAACTGTAGTGATAACTTGATCGCAATGATGGAGGCCTTTGCCCAGCCGTGGGATAGTATATATTCAATAAGAACTACTATTTATGTGTATACACACAAATGGAATTGGGACAACTAAAAAACATAAAACAGAAGAACAAAACAGCCCCTGCCTTTTCTCTTGACGTTTCTTGCTTTAATAATGAGTATAACGTTAGTGACCATGATCATTATAATTCACCTGATCTGTTCGCTTAGTTACTCTGCCTTCTTCCATTCTCTTCATTGGAGCCCTAATCTCAACATTTACTGCTTTCTTTGCAATATCATCTTTCACAGATCTTTCCATCTTTTCTTCGGTCTTCCTTTTCTCACATAGCTTTCAGTGAACATAAAATTAAGAGTATGAAAGAAAGCAAAGCAGTCTATTAGGTGAAGAATATAAAGGCTATTTCCTTTATACATTTTAATAAGTCCCTATTGTCATCACCACAAAAGGTTAGCGGTTGTAAAATTATTTGCATAATCTAATGTGTAATTGCAATTTAACGTTATAACCTACAGTGTAATAAAATAACAAATTATGTATCCGTAGGAGAAAACCACCGAGTATAATAAGCTTTTATTGTGTTTAACAAATGACTAGCGCGTGGTGTAAGTCCCAAGCGCGAACGTTGTGCAGGAAGCGGTACCATGTTGTCGTCGTGGCCGTGTATAATACGAATTGTTAATGGTACCGCTGCACCATTTGTACTCTGTGATGCATGGCGGATGTCCTAAACGTTGTGTTTTTCTATTAGTCATGTTTTAATATGTATGCGAGTGGTAAAGGATATCGATCTTCAGTGTGAGCGCTTTGCAACTTTTAAAAAAATCTTTAAGCACTGACTTGTACCCATAGCAATCTTACGGCAGATAATCTCCTAATCTTTGTCTTTTTTTAGATTCATACATATGACAGTGACAAATATATCAATTTGTAATTAAAAACCTCTCACCTGCGAAGTGATTTTGCATGAGAAGCGTCTGTCTTTGATTAAGTTATTAACAGTTACGCTATTTGGAATGTTTTAAATCTAGTCTAGTAGTTACCAATGATCTTAGACTTAAAGGTCGTAGTCGCTTCCACCTTCAACTTTAACATAACTCGTCGAATTCAAAAGAAATTTCAATAAAAAGTAGCTTAAATACGATTTCTGTATTCGCTTTCACGATACATTTAAACGTACAACTTTTCTCATTATGAAAGCTTTTTAAGTACCCAATTACGATCAGAAAAGTGAGCACACATAACTTCAAAAGAACAACAAATGCAAATTAACGTTGACCAACCAACACAAATTCGTTTAAAACGTACTGACAACGAGAAATCTCACATCTAAAAGAAACAAACCATGTCGCACGCTAGTCCAGCCCACAGAGCAGGCAATAACATAAACCTTACAGATGAGTCACAGTCGAGTTGTCCGTGCGTACGGGTCGTAAGTCGTAAAGCTCCGACGTCATGCGCCTGTGTCCGTCATAAACAGGCCTAAGCGGGGGGCGCTGATAAGCTGGCCGTTTGCATATTTGGCGAGGCTGTGGCACGGCTGAAGCGCGGCTGGGGCGCGTTTGTGGCGCGCTTGACGAGTGATGGGAGTGCTGGCGACAGATACAGCATGTTTATGATCTGTGCTCACTTTGTTTTGAATTACCTTGGTAGTGCCGAGTGGCAAAGCGCTCGGCTTGATATCCTGAGGTACTGAATTCGATTCCCAGGTCGAACAAAGCGAGTATCAAAATGTCGATGCATAGCCCAGGTTTCTTCATTGTAATCAAATCATCTCTTCAAATGATGAGTATTGACTTAATCACCAGACTTGCCAAATGCGGGTTAATGATTCTAGCTATACAAACATGTTTATTCTGTTAGCTCAATAATTTCCCTGCTATTTAAGTCTATTAGTAGTGTGAATTTGTCATTGGTTTTCTGATGTATAACTGCATAGCTACTCTTGTTTTGTTACTGTTGATTCACCTAAGAAAAAAAAATCAGGGCTATGCAATCGTTTTACGAAATAGGACGCCAAAAGACTCTACTGCTGACCAAAGAGTCTACTGCTGACCAAATGCCTCCCCCAAGGATCTCCACAACGACCGGTTTTGTGCTGCTCGCATCCAGTCCTAAAATGTATGAACTAACGAAAATAATTAACAGTTCCACTTTCATGTTTAAAAAGCGAATTCTCGATTACAATTCGCTTTATTCTTGAACTTCGCATCTATTACAACCAAACAAAATGCAGCAAAATATCCTCTCACTAGGAAGCGGACGACAGTACAAAACAGAATATACCTATTAAACTGTCACCGAGCACCCAAGATTATCCTTCGGGAGCTATTATTCACAAATATGCGACCACAGTAGGTAGGCAGAAGTTATCATGGGCACCTATAATGGTAATCTTTTATAATAGATAGCAGCTTTCGTCGACAGTAAATAAAGTTTTATGGGGTGCATTCGGAGATGTGAGGTACGTCGTTACCGTTCGTTTCATATCTGGGATATATGGTGTCGTTCGGGTGAGTTGTGGTCTATTGGATGGCAAATGGCCTCATAAGTGGCTGGGATGGCCTGGAAACGGACTTGCGATATGGATATATCTTACGCTGTTCTAATGCCAAATGGGAATCTGGAGTAGCGGAGCGGACGAAAGCTTTGGAAATGCGGTCTCGTTCCCTAGAGAAGTTGAAGTCATTTTAAGTCTACTGAAGGAACCGATTTAATAAATGAACTGATATTAAAGACGGCTCGATTGTTTTGCAAAATCAGTCTGCTGTAAACTTTATACATAGTTAATCAATAAATTTTTATTTGTATCGCCTAGTTTGATAACTTGTGTAATATCAATGTGTAATGTCAATGTGTAATGTCTTGTAATTGGATCCAATGGGGTTTTGGGCCGGAGGTTTCCCCGTTGAAAACCCACACCATGAATCCATTTTAAGTGCCTTCTCCAGGTATCTTTATTTCAATAAGGTGGTGTTGGTTAACAGCCATGCGCTGTATCCTTATTTTTCCTCCGGTGAAGGCAGGCATACTCTCAGCTGTTTTTTATTTTTGTTACAGGTCACAAATGGTTTAAAACTAGAGTTTTCTTTTATATTACAGCTTACTTGTTTGCTCTTGTAGTTACGTAATTAAGGTTATATTTTAGCTTTTCTAATAATCTTTTATTTTGTTTATAAGTTTATTAAAAACTTATTAATATACCTACATACCCTTATAGTGGTATGTATATTATAGGCAGTACAGAACAGTATATCCATGTACTATTTATCACTTGAGAAAGCCTGAGCTTTACCAACTGAGCTGAGTTTATAAAAAAATGCAAGTACATTAAATTGAGTAAATTTATATGCCATGTAAAAATATTTTAATTAATGACTGTTAGTGACCAGACAGTATAAACAATAGTATTAATGTCGAGATTCCATTCAGGTACTTAATTTTAGCACTTCAAAAGTAGGTATTGAGACAACAAATTCTTCCGACACAAACAGCCAACCCTAACCGCCCTTAAGTAGCTGCACCAGGAAATTTACGATTCTCCATGGGCCACGTCACTTTCATTATTATAAATTTCGAACAACCCTTTATAAGGTTGGGTTCACACTATTACATGAACAGACCGCCATAAAGCGTGATTACACGTATTTATCATCTATAAAGCATCATAAAGACTTCATTTAACCTCCTTTCGTCGGATCTGCGGAGCTGTTGAACGGGACAACGGTTAGATACAGCGTTTCGCTTTATCGATATTACTTCGTTCAAGTGTATATCGATTTTGACACTTTTACTGCAATTTGAACTCTACGCAAATGAAATAAGAGCCGTATGTGTTCAGTTTACGTTGCGCGTGACCGTGCAAAGATTTGCGAGAACGACGAGTTTTTCAATCATTACATTTTTATTATTAATTAATATTTTTTAATGTTTTCCTTTTAGGGAATAGTTAATAACTATAAATAATAAATTAATAATTAGAAGCATAAAGTTTTACCATTTGTGTATTCACCAGCCTGCCAGTGCTGTTTGTGTTTACCTGAAAACAAAAATACACATTATAGACAATTTTCATCTTTAAACAGCTATACCTATATCAACAACGATAAATGTTGTTCTAAAGTTGACAAAGGGTGCCAGGCTGAAATTGGATTATTCAGCACACGTTATGCGTTAGCTGTATGTATTTAAGTATGTGTTTAAAAGAAAAGGTAGACAAATTTGGCTATACTCTGGAACATGAGGACGGACAGCGGCGTAAGGGTCGGCCAAAAATCGTTGGAGGAACGATCTCAACATTTATAAAAGTGATTGTTGGGAACCCACTACATATCGAGACGGATAGAAGGATTTGGGGGAGACCTTTGACCAAAGTAAGACATACAATAAAGAATTTAAAAAAAATGTTGCTTTAACATTATTTTGTCCGCATGTGTACGTGTTGTAGCAGTCATGAAGTCGTGTCGACGCGACGCGAATACACGGAGCCTATCACAATTCCCTATAAACGATGTTCGTTAAAGTATTTCAGCTATTTAACGGGTCACTGTGATTATAATATATTGAAGGTATATTTCATGTTATGTAAAACATAAAATGTTATTATTACTTTATTCACACAGATTTTCCAAGCTTGTTAATTTTTTTTTAAATCTTCCTTGATGTTGCTTGGAGATAAATGAATTAGATATAGGCAATGATACTTTCCTATTGGAAATAACAAACTACCACTTCATGTAAAAATATATAACGACTTTTGCATGAAACGGAATGCAACCTATTGAAAGTTGACAATAGCAATTTAGCAATTACTAAAGTACCTTTATAAATAATGACAAATTATATAAAAACAAATACTAAAAGCATTTCGTCTCGCAACTTTTATTTTTAAGTGGAGGCGATTTTAGTTACCAACTGTTGCTATGTTCCAATGCAATTTTATACGGATACCCATTATGTCCACGCTAGTACTCGGTACAGGCGAGCAGAGCGTGCCTAATTAATTTCTTAGGCTAAACGTAACGCCGACATATGCTCCATAAGTTAGTTATTAAAATCTCTATGACGTTAGTCATTAAGTTGAGATTCCAACAAGATACACGGACTTTGAAGTGAATGCTAGGTTATTAATGAACTGCTCCCCTTACGTTAAGACACGGGACGTCAGAAAATTGCATACAAAACGGTGCATGTGAAAGTTGAAACCCGTATTAAATGGGAGCCGATAGTTCTGTGCTTATTATATTTTATGAACACCGCGGGGAAATGGCCTTGTTTGAATAGATTAGATTTCACGATTTACATAATCAATCGCTACTGTGACTCGGTGGGTGAAACAAATCGATTCTTATTTATGCTAAGTTATATGCTCGATGGCGCAGTGGTTAACGCGCCCGGTCTGCGAGTGTTGAGGTTAAGCAACTTTCGCAAAGGCCGGTCTTTGGATGGGTGACCAAAAATTTATCATCTCGAGCTCCTTCATGCTTCGGAAGGCACGTAAAGTCGTTGGTCCCGGCTGCATTCGCAGTCATTAACATCCACCAATCCGCACAGGGCCCGTGTGGCCCGTTCTCCCTATTCACCCATAGGGCAGGCTCGTGCCCTGGCAGTGGGGACATAAAATGAACTGATGATACATATATGTTTGCTTATTCATTTATTAGAGCTGAAGATCGGGCACAGATGCATTAGATATTGGGAGAGACTTATGTCCAGCAATGGTGATAGGTACAGATAATATGATAATGGTGAAATATTTTACTTACTTAGATTAAAACAATAAATGTCTCTATTTTCTGAATTTTAACAGCCTAAACCCAATTTCGGTCAGCCCCCCAACCGCCTAACTTTCTGGCTTTCTAAATATAATATCGAATATATATATATCGAATATAATATCGAATATCGAAATATAATCTATACTAATATTATAAAGCTGAAGAGTTTGTTTGTTTGTTTGTTTGTTTGAACGCGCTAATCTCAGGAACTACTGGTTCGAATTGAAAAATTCTTTTTGTGTTGAATATTACATTTATTGAGGAAGGCTATAGGCTATATTACATTACGCTATGACTAATAGGAGTGGAACAGTCGCTAATTAACGCGGGTGAAACCGCAGGGCACAGCTAGTATCAAATAATATCGAAAGCTATAGCCTATAGCTTTCGATATTCCTTTCATATTCCTTTCGAAATGACAAGATGACGCCTCCTCCTCGCCTCGCCTTCAAAGCGATCAAAAGCGAGAGAGTTAGGCGGTCGGCCCCCAGAGCTAGCATTGAATTAGCAATAGATTGTAAATAGAGACTGACTCTTGCGCTTAGCCGCGTGCTGCTAGAGGCTTGACTCACGTAAAACATAATCCAAACCTTTTTCTTTGTCAAAACGAAATAAGGCTAGCTAAAGTAGATTAAAATTTTCAAACCATTAAACCGAGAAACTGCAATGAATAATACAAATCAATGACAGAAAATTCCATCTCTCTTAGATGGATAGAGAGATAGATGACACTATTGTCGCTAAAAAGCAGTCAAAATCAAAGCAGAGAAAAAATTCAGTGCTTACGTGAGCCTTCCCGGTAGCATAATGGTTAGTGCAGCCGCCCGGATTGCAGAAGACCCAGGTTCGATTCCTGGCTGGGTCGGGTAGACATTTAAAAATTTTCACTATATTTTATAAATATTTAAATCAGCTTTTAAGTACATTGCTGCACTTAAAAATAAAAAATAAAACATTACCGAAAGGCCTGCATAAAATGTAGGAAACGGTTGGAACATAAATTTATCTCAGACGAGTTATCAAATACACTCTCAAACGGAGTGTATAGGTACATTTGTGGGGAGCGCTACGGCCGTGGTAGCAAGTCGAGCCAGCGACCATGATTACATGAATTAAGAAAATTACACACTACCGACGTGGCAGCGAGCGAACAAAAAACAGACTTCATTACATATTGTCGACGTAACGCAAATGGAGAACGGACCCTAGGGCGCGGCGACAGAGTCAGAAATTGCTTAAACAGTCAAGGATTAGTTGGAAGGTCTCTTTCTTGTGTTAGATTCAAAGAAAATACTAATTGTGATAAAAAAAAGCAGTGAACCGGTCCGACGGACTTAGCTACGAAATTATTTGTAACATAAACAGAGAAGGCTTAAAAAATACTTTAATTCGATGTTCTTCTTATTCTTAAATGAAGTACAATTAGTAGTTATCAAATTAAATAACCTACATAGTCAGAAACAAACTTAAGAGTATATTTCTGTTTTTATCAAAAGTTCTAATTATGAATGTTCTTTATAAAATTCTTCCTTTTTCTCGGATATATTTTACGTATTACTAAAAGTTATGACAAAATACTTGAGCGAAAACCGATGATCATAACCACAGCCCCATTGGTGTGTGCTACTTAAACTTACGATTAAGCATTTGGCCTTCATTTCACCTGATGTTAACTGATGAAAAAACCGAAGGTACAAGCGCACTTAACCAGATCCTCAACTGGTGAGGCACTGGCTATCTTATCTCTAGCTGCCGGAACACAACAATGCTAGTAACATTGATGTTATGGCGACATATTTGGATAATATGGTGGTAGCTAGCCAGATTGTCAAACAAGACCTAGTACCACCAACCCAACCGAGTACGCAAACATAGCCCCGTAAAAACGTACCCCCCAAATATGTTAGGTTTTACGATTTCGTCAATGTGTAAAAATGTTAAAATCGACATTCATTTGATGTATATTAATTTTTTTTTGTTGATGGCTTTGTGCGGTTTCACATTTAGCCAGTGTCAAAGTAATGTTCTTACAAACTATAAATAAACGATTTTTTTTTTAATATATGATGATTAATGTAATAGAAATGACAAGTGAGAAATGTTATCTCCCCCAACCCATTGAGGATCTCACTAAAGATGTGGGCTATACTAAGAGCTCACGCGGACTTCTTGAGAGAATTTGAAAAGTGACGTTGCACAGTTTTGTTTCATTTGCCAACACTCATGCACACTCACGAACACTCCACCATTATTTTACATTCATATTCGACAAAACACAAATTTTTGAAAATAAAACAAAAACGCTGATATGACTTTTCACTTTCCCGCCAAGAACTCTCTATTATATTTAAAAGGTAATTTTTTTAATGCATGGTCTAATATTTATCTCAAGAACATACAAGAGAACATACGCCAACGCATTCGTTCTCTGTCATACGTCACCGTGTCTTGAACCTTTCTTCTTACAAAATTTGCAATGCAAACTAAGTACACAGACGGACGCATCCAGTACCTAAATAGATATTATCTGAATATCCATCAAAGCAATTAGCAGTTCCTAATTAACAACGCGGAAGCATAACATATCTCTTTAATGGCAGATAGAACTAATTTATATCACTCTGGTAACTATAACTAAGTTACACAGTTGCAGTGTAAGCTTCGAATATATTAGGCATAAGGTTCAGTATCGCATGCACTTTGACAATTTATTAAACACAAGTGACGAGGGCACATTAAAACGTTTACGGCTCAACCCTTTAATCGATTTTGCTAAATATAACGCTCGGTTACAATTTAGTACTGAGCTTGTCATTTCGATAGTAAATTTTATTTTATGATAAGTTGCTGCAGCACTGCTTTTAATAAATTAATCATAGTTTTATACGACGCAACTGTTTTAGGCTAATTAAAAAATATGTCTAATAGGATATTACCTATATAGAGTTTTGACAGATTGTCAGTTTTTATTGCATAGCATTGACGCATTGACACAAAACACCCTGTGTGTTTGGTAATACCTCTATAATCCCAAATATGGCAAATAGGGCACAGAGCATAAATTATATTATAACGAAAATTATTAACATACCTGAAAAGCACCGTATGGTAGAAATAATAAGGTTGTTTGTTACTTAGTTTAAAATTGCAAAGTGACAACCCTAGATTTAGCTAATACATTATTCTTGGTCGACAACCTCAAGGTCCAAACGAAACAGATGTCAAAACACGGGATGGTGGGTTGAACAAAGATAATGTAATAAAATAAATTTGAGTTTTTGTATGGCAAAATAAATCTTTACAAACATGATTTTGTATGTTACTACAGTGTTACTGTAAACTATATACTGTATACCCATACACGATGTGGTGGAGGAGATTGAGAGCCGTAAGTGGAGATGGGCGGGACACATTGCACGGATGAACCACGATCGCTGGGTTAGAAAGACTTTAGAGTGGAGACCCCGCAATGACACCCGCGGCAGGGGAAGACCGCCTAAAAGATGGACGGACGACATTCAGCAACAGGCCGGAGTTAACTGGATGCAGGTGGCTGGTAACAGAGAACGCTGGAAAGACGAAGAGGAGGTATGTTCGAAGACGAACCCAAAGGCTGATATAGATAGATAGATGCCACTATGTGATACTTGTGCTTCGGTGCTACTTTTTGCTATCTACCATGTCACTCTGTACTGCTAAACCCCTTACTGTATGGGTTCATTTGTTTACTATTCACAGTGCAAGAAGCTAGACCAATTTAAATTTTATATTTAAAAAAAACAATAAGTGTTTAACAAATAGGTATTCAAGATAAACAACACAATAGCTCTCTCCAAAAGCGTTCAAACAAGAGGCGATTACATTAAAACTTTTTTGTAATAAAATAATGGTGTTTTTGTAAGGTTATTGCCGATTCGCCGGCGTTAAGGCGACGACTGCCGCGGTGACATACGGCGCGACACGCTGCGCCCACTTTAATAAGCGATAAAGAGGGAAATGTTTAACGTGTCGTCGGCTCTTGCAAAGTTTTTTTTTTAATCTTTTTGCGCACTATAATACCACCCGTGCTATGGCTGACTGTTTTTTATAAATGGTTTTGTATGTTACTTATAAAGTTTTTGTCAGCGATCTAACGATATAAGTTGTTAATGACTTATTTGAATAAATAGACATTAATATGCTGAATTCCGTTGCCGAGGTTTTTTTTATCTAACTGCGGATATTGTATTATAGGTATTACTTTATTAAAAGTCAAATTTATTTTTGTTTAATTATGTGATAGATAATACTGACTGATTTTTGATTAAATTATAGTAAATCTGTGCTAAGCATCCTAATTAGTGCCATTTTAGTACTTTTTGATGACTGACTTTTATTCTTTATTTATGAATATTGAGTACCTTGTTCTTACTTAAAAATCTATTTGCTCCAATAATAAAGTCCAATAATAAAGTCTGCAACAACAACGCACGGAAATATAACACTTTCAGCATATACCATCCTTAAAATTAAGAAAAGATGATTATGAAATTAATATTTTAAAAAAACATATAAGCAACTTGAGAGTTGGCAAGTAGAGTACGTTTCTACATAACATTAGATTGACCACTCTACATAAGTCATTTGCCTTCTTAATAAATATAAAAGAAAAGAAAAATGTAAATGCAAAAATAACAATTGAAAATCTCGTTTTTTTAAATTAAACCCATTCAAACAAACCTAGCCTTAAGAACATCCCTATTGTAGTGTTCAGTTGCGATGTTTTTGTCCGATGTTTTTTTGTCGTCATCTCAACAGTCGAATGTAGATGATGTTGATGGATGACGTTGGGCTTTGGGAGGTCAATGGCCTCGCGTTGACAGCAACCATTTTGGTTTTGTCCGATTGAATTGTTTTGTGAACTTTAACCTCCGTAATGTTGTGCAGATGGTGCTTAATACAGATGTGCTGTGTTTAATGAATCAAGTGCACATTTATATGTTGAACTTATTACGAATTAAAGGTAATGAGCTGTTAAGAACACCCTATCTGAAAATTTTAAGTATAAAGTAATGTTATGAAAAGTACTTTTAGAATCAATTCAAAAGCAAGTGTAATATTCCGAATTAATTTTGTTTTTTCTATAAACACACTTATATAAGACGTAACACCATAAAAATGTTAAATAACATAATAAATTACTATTTCATTCAACTTTGTGTCTAAAAAGCTTAATACTTAACTTATGCCCCTTATTGGCTGTTTTAGCTACTTCCTAAGCTCCTTGGTGGTTTGAGAGTTGTTAGTTCTGTTATGTTAATTGGTCCTATTATTCAAACTCTTGCGAGCAAATTACAACAAAAATCAACACCATTAAAAGTTTATTCAAAATCAATTTCTAAAATGATATACTTAACAGTAGAAAAAAGTAATTGCCTCAGGCATTGTGGGGCTTGAACCCATGACCTTTCGCGAATCAAATGAAACAGGCACTCAAGAAATTCTATAGGAAACTTTGTAGCTCAATTAGTAATAGTTGGCAGGATTGCGAAAAGTCAAGGGTTCGAGTCCCACCTGAGACGTTCTCGATTTCGAATATTTGATATAAATAAAAATATTAGAAAAATTACAATTTAAAAGTAATTTTATTTATTTACTTCAATATTTGTAATATTGTTAATATGGATGGAATGTTTGTTAATATCTGGAGAGTACAACGCAATTTCTTTAAGATGGTAAAATACTAAAAAAAGGTAAATAGGTATTATTTTTAACTTAAAAGCTTTTAATCACTTTATTTATTCGATGTAATGCAAGCACTGAGCTGAAGCGGTTACAACTAAGTAAGTGTTCATAGTAAAATTGTTGAGCCTTCGTCTCCATAAAGCGTCCTTTCTGTCAAAATATTATTCTTATATTTTCAACAATAGTAAAAAATGTTAGCATTTATAAATATTTCTCATTCAACGGTATACTGTTCTTAATTGACAATTATTAATTTCTTTATTAGTTTTTATTATATTATTAAAAAACATAAAACCTCCTTTTTTGAAATTGGTTAAAAATAAATGGAACTTACGACCATTCAAACGCTGACGACGAACGACACCACATTAGGACATAGTCTCCTTAGGTGATAACAAGCATACGACCCCCCAAAGATTCTCCAACAAGTAGTGTCGGTCGAAACGCCAAACACCCGGTATAAGTAACTGAAATAAACAAAACCACCAAACGAAACTTATCGCTTGGACCAGATCGCATTTTTTCCCAACGCAACCAATGAGTTGTGAACACTCGCATTATAGCAATCTGATCAACGCGAACGCTTCTTTTAATTACAATCGAGGCACAACTGTCTACCACGATACCGAAAACGGAGACGACCGGAAACTTAAAACTGTATACATCGAATCGTTTGGACGCAACATTTCGAAAGTGACCGCTGCTCGCTAAGCCATGTATAAAGCAGCAGTGTTTAAAATGTTGAAGGCTTCGTTGCCTTTAGATGGTTCGAGATTAGCGACATCCCATGCCATTTAAATTATGAGACACCGCACTGTTTTATACTCGCATTAAGCTAAATTAAAACATGCAAACGCGAACTTCGACGTTGATACAGTTTCGATATTTGTCAAAAGCTTCTTTGGTACAGTTTAAAAATGAATTTATTGTTTAATACCACAATAGGGCTTCCATATTTCTTTCTACCTCTTCCTATCTTCAACTGTCTTCGGACAGTCTGGGTGGATTCTAAACGGCCTTTCTCAGACTGGGCAGAACGTTTTAGACGCATGCACCCTGATACGTGGGTCAAGACAAAAAATAATGACTTCCCTGGCCAATATGTTCAGTTATTATTTCTTGTTTTTTATTGATGTTTAGGCAAATGAATTCGCTGTATCAGATGTTAAGCAGAGTGGAGTCCAGGTGCGAAGACAACTAGTGAAGTATAGGACTGTGCCAGACTAGTCGTCTTCACCGACCCACAAGTTGCTTCACACCTTATAAAAGACTTTATGTTGTATGAATATTATAAAATAGGTTAGTTTTATAGTTGATGTTTTAAGTTAATGCAGGATAAGGATAGAGCCTAAAATTATGTTATTTAAAGATTTGTAGCGATAGGTTGAACCTTTTCGTCTTCTTCCTGCTCTGGTCCCATATTACTTGGGGTTGGTGCAAAATGTCCGTTTCTTCCTCGTACTAAAGTATTTACAGCCAGCCGCCTGCCTGACTCCTTGGGAATACTAGTGGTTGTTTACTCGCCACCGCGCGAGTGACTCAGGGTGCTTTTTGATATGCACAGGGTCTTAAACTCCCTTACTCGCCTTTTACGACACCCACGGTAAGAGAAGGGTTGGTGCTATTCTTTGCGTCCGACACCACACGGACGGAAACGGATTTAAAACTATTACCCATTGTAATATTTGTGATAAAAAGTCAACATAGATACTACAGCACGAAATCCATACACAATGCCCAATACACAAAGGTGGGCCCCATTAAATGATGGGTATCATCAACCGAGCACCGAACCCCAACTTAACATACAATCAGCTGCGACGACCGTAACGATGTTTTGTATGCAATGCCATAATTCTACTGCTAAATTTGCATAAAACAAATTCGCATACAAATCAATTGTGCATGCATGTGGGCAGAACAGGCCAATTTGAACCTTATTTGTATGTTATGTTGACTGTTAACAACCGTTTTTGGTCCTAGTTCCATGTGTTGAATAGATATTGGGAAAATTAAGTCACTGTGAATTATGATTTCTCCGTTACTAGCAGTTAAATTAAATTTAAATTTGTCCTACAGGACATAAATTGTTTACTATCTTACAATAATCTTACGTAAATATTGAAATGAAACTACTTGTACGGATCTACTCGTATTTATTTTATACATTAGGTTTAATTAATGTTTATACTGACGTTTCGAACCCTTTGCCGGGTTTTGGCCGTATCACAATTGTGAGACGTCAGAATAAAATTTATTTAACCTAATGTATAAAATAAACGCGAGTAGAACCGTGAAAGTAGTTTCATTTCAATGTGTAGTGTTCGCGTAAACTTTAGAAAACAGTACGTATAAATCAGTCAATAAATAACCTTTAAACGAGCAATTCTTGTATATTATAATCTGAATGTCGGAAACGGCTCCAACGATTTTAATGAAATTTAGTATGCAGGGGGTTTCGGGGGCGATAAATCGATCTAGCTAGGTTTCATTTTTAGAAAACATTATAAAAAAATAACGAGCAAAGCTCGGTCATCCAGGTACTATATACCTATGCTATTATAAATAAATGTTTTAACGCAAACTAACCTCAATATAGGAGGTATCTATGGCAAAACTTTTCGCAACTCGAAACGAACGGTTTAACGATATTAAAATGTTTTTGTTTTGTTTATATAATTTTAACGCAAATTTTATTGCGAAACAAATTACAAAAACAAATGTTGAAAAAATTTCCACGAGCAGGATTCGAACCTTCACCCTTCTGACATTCCGGGTCAGGTGGTCTCAATTGAGCTATCGTGATTCTAACCAGCCCGCCAAAATTATTCAACACTATTTATTTTTTTACTTTAACTTTTAACGATTGTTTAAAAATGTATCTGTAGGTACCTATAATACCTATACGTTAAACCCACTTCTTATTATTATTATCATATCACTGTCGCAATCGAACTTTTTTTCAATATTTCATTCTACATACAAAACGATGCGCTTTAATTAACATACCTACTTACCGTTTGATATTTGTCTCATTTAGTAAAAAAAAGTAGTTTTGAAAAAAAAAAAAACTTTTTTTGTCCATGATAATGGCTGAGCCTTAGATATAAGACATCAATATGAGTTAACATATAGGAGACGACGTGTGCGAAAGCTTGCTAATGATTAATCATTCTACTAAAAGTATGAAGGCACAGTATACAAGGTGTTGCAAAATTACCCGTTATACGTAAAGGTTGTTAAAGTACATCCTATCAAGAGTCCTCTGTAAATTTCTTAAAACCTTTGCATTAAGATTTAGTTTTCAGTAAAAAGAGTTATTTTAATGATTAATAAAAATATCGACTATGTTAAAGCACATGACTATTTCAGGTTCATGACGTTATGTTACCTACCAGGAGTAACGACTCCTGTCTACTCTGTACCTATACCACAGAGTAGCCTATACCTATCTTCAGACACTGTATTCTGTGCTCCTAGTATATACACACTGGATATTAATACCCCAGATTTGGTGAACGTTGATGACCCAGTTCACATAGCTGCAGCCAGCTTCCAGCTGCCGCAGATACCACTCGCAGAAGTTTCTTCGTAGAGCGAAATCACCTGGTGTTAACTCCTGTGTACGCCGGTAGTGGTAAGGGTGTTGACCGTCAGCTCGAAAAATCCGCCAAACTGTGACATGGTTCATGCCAAACCTCGCCGCGGCACGCCTCGTCCTGATGGTTGGTTCGTCTTCGAAGATTTCCAACACCTCTTCTTCTCGCCTTGCATCTAACGTATTCGGACGTCCACTGCCACGTGAACGATGAAAGGATCCCGTGGAATGCAAACGTGTTATCATTTCACGAAAACATTGGTAAGATGGTAACCGCCGCTGGTCAGCAAGTGCTCTGCCTTCAATGAAACGTTCATGGTACAAGTCACGAGCGCGAGCTAAGTTTCCATCAGCTCGTCCCACGCACAACATCATCTCGTAGTAATCGGAATTGGAGAACATAGCCATTTTCGCAATTAAAGAAACACACGAGAAACACACATATGGACGACTGAATGAAATAAAAAGAAACTCAAAAATTATGACACCGGCCGGCCTGTCAAAATTCAGGTACTTTAGAAAAAACCATGGTACGCTTTGTTTTACACGGATATTATTTCGTCTGCGATGAGAGTTTTATTCTGAGGTTTTAATGCTAGATGTCAAAATTACGGTATTTTTGCGTATTATAATCTTCTTAGAGCATTAAACCAACATAATGGTACATGGTACGAAGGCCTGTTGAAAAGATTCATATGAAATTAAAATCTTACAATTAAATAATAATAACAATAATAAAATTATGTGTTCATCATCATCATCAAGGTTTTTACGTCTATTACAGACGATTCATGGCGTAGTAGTGTATAAAATTACAATTTACTTCATTGACAATAAAATTTGTAAATAACTAATTCACAACATCAGATAGTAATTTTTTATCGGATGTGTATTTATTTATCATTTTTAGTGTAAAACATAAAAAATACACATACACATTGATTTATGCGCGAATACCACTATGCAACTTCCTTCTGCCCGTCGCTCGGCGCGGCGGCCGGGGCGGCTAGGCGACAGCTCTCGAAAGAAGTGTCTATGCTTCTGACTAGTTCTGACCGCCTAGTAGTACGAGGTGGTCAACATTTTGTACGAATTTAATAATCTAATTTGGGTTTTTAATCTTAAAGGACACCGGCCTAATTAATCATAAAAGACTGATTACTATTTTGATATTGTTTAATTTTGATTATTGTTAGTTGTTTGTTTAGTGTAGGTAATCTACTTGTGTAAAAATAAAACATAATGTTTATTTCTGAGTTGGGCTTAAAATAAGTAAAATAGCAAACGAAAGATAATTCGGTGTGGTGTTTTGTATTATTTGTAATATTTTTAACCTGTAGTATTACACGGCTCAGCTTCAGCAGCTTGATCAAATTGATTTGTACAAAATAAAAAGCAAACTGCTTTCAAAGCACGTGTTAGAAAAAATGTTGTCAATCTATGCGGTAAAAATCTAAGTTTTCTGTATTTGGAGTTCCGTAAAAACATTGAAAAGCCAAAATCTGCAGTCACTGCTTTCCTAGTACTACTGCTGTGTAGTTTCTGTTTGTTGGGAAACACCTCCGCATTAAAAATAGGATACGATTTACATTTCCAGAATGTGTTGTAATAACTTGTTTTACATCCTAAACCTTAGTGTAAGTTTGTAAAAGTGCAAACGTTACTATCGCGTTTGTTTTAACAGATTGAATTCTCGATCTTATTTACATACCATTACGATCTATCTGTTAAAACTTAACTTAAACGCGATAGTAACGTTTGCACATTTTTACAAACTTACATCCTAATGTAATGATAGATAGAACCCCTAGGTTCTGACGTCTGTTGAAGGCGGCACAATACGACACGTGATCGGTAGCCGATTATTGAAATGAAACCTTTTACATAGATCTACTCGCGTTTATTGTTACTTGGTTTACAAAAAATATTTCATTTCAATGTGTAGTGTTCGCGTAAACTTTAGAAAACAATGTCAGGTAATCAAAAGAAAGAAACAAACAAGTGCGAAAAGGCAACTCCTCTCTGTTGCATCTTGGGATGATCCTACTGTTAGCATGGCAAGTGAAAACTCACCCACATATCCCATCTATCAACCGATATGTTGCGACGCTATAAAAGACTGTGTTATAATAAATAGCTATCCATCCTTTGTTCCGTTAGAGTAAAATGATTTAATTTCAATTATTATTATGCGGAACCCACTAAATAAATATTACCAAAAGTACCAGGTCAACATGATTTCTAAAAAAAGGAGGTGGGAAAATTCAATTTCAAAGATCAAACTACAGAAAGGTTTTGCGCATAAGTTATGTAAGTACCTACTTAGCTAACAGCTACGATACGATTCTTGTTCCCGTACCTACCTATTAAACACTCTTTTACTTCTTAGGTCGGCTTGCACCAAAACTCACTAAATACGTTTAGCTCTAAACATGTTTAGAGTATCATTCTGTCTCTTTCAACTTCCAACAAACGTCAGAAATGGAATGATATTTTAAACGTGTTTAGCGCTAAACGTATTTAGGATAGATTTTACCAACATCCAATTTATACGAGAATAGCTATCCCAGTATAACTTTACTCTTATGATTTAATCTATGGATAAGTTACTCTCGCTTAGTTACTCTGTGTTGTGACGGAAACGGAAACGAACGAAAATAATTAATTAACCACCAAGCATAAAAGTACATTCATACCATGCCTGAGCAATGGCGCTGAGTATTTTTAATTAACCAGGGTAATATGTCTGCTTGACGTTTTGAATAACTCAATCAATTATTCTGTCTGTTGTGTTGATTGTTTGTTGACAGATAATATTGTAAAAACAAGAAGTCATGAATAGCGTAATTCTTTAATAAATACAAGCTCGTAAATACAACGAGCGCATACAACTGTTGCATACTCCAGACGATGCTCAATTTTTGTCAGCAAATTATACACAGACGCTTTTGACAAACGGAATCTTATATGGCGAAGTCGTAGACGTCGTTATCTTCAAAGTAAGTACTATGTCCTTTCTTTAAACCATGTAGGGCGAGAGCCAAAATATTCTTTATCGTCATTAGTCAATAAATTGATTCAAACGTAACGACATTTTGTTAGGTTATCTATAAAATTTGTAACAGACAGCTGTTATTGTGAATTATAAAGCAAATCTGAATAAGTATAAATTTAACTATCAAGTATTTAATTTGGAAAATCTTTTAAAAGGGACTTTAACTAGATTGAAGGTCCCTGTACTGTTACACACACAATGCACAAATACCGATAATTGACTAGTCTGAAAAAAATAATAATCTTTGATTTAGAAGCTAATGACTTCAACAGCTGATCAGTAGTGTTGGGGATCTTTTAAAAATCTTAGCGATGTTTTTGCTGAACTTCGATATTGTTTTTTTCGGAAACTACTGTGCCTACAACTTAAAGAACAGCACCCACCACTTCAGTTTTATGTATAGCTACTGACATTTCAGGCTTAACGGGTTTTTTTGAAACAAGTTGTATATAGATGAGAATCAGTACCTAACTGGTTTTTAGTAAGAAGTATAATCTGTGGAACATATTCGTGGAAATTCAAAAAAAATTTAAATTTAGCATTGACATTATCTTGTGAATAATGCTAACCTTAATCAAAATATTGTTGTTACACGGAGATAATTTTTACATAATTTAAAGTTTCTTTCAAAATAATAAAAAAAAAAGTTTATACATATACTTAGTACTTGGTTCTTTTTTTAATTTATTTGGGAAACAAACAATTTTTATAAGCACCTACAAAAAAAGATTTTACATAAATCAGTACAGTTTCCACTAAAAAAGTTCACTGAAAAGTTCATTAATGTTAATCGATTGATGTATGAAAAAATATATATATACTTAAGTTTATTAAAGTTAATCGATTGATGTCATTAAATAAATTATAATAAAAAGTTAACAAAAAGAAAAACAAATATGAGTTACTGATATAATAAAATAAAGGTATTTGTCTACCAACACAGTCATGCTAATATAGATGTCAACGGATAGAATTTATAATTCGATAATTTATTATTAATTATTGTTGAGTCAAATACAAAAAAGTGAGTGGTCTGTTAGTTCACATTATTTTTTGTTCATGCGACGACTTAGCCACTCCTTAGTTTAGCCCGTGTTATTATTAGCTTATTTTTAAAACTGTGTGGTGCAGCAATATAAAAGAATAAAAACTATTTTTGTATTTTAGCTTATTATTCTGTTAAGTGACAAAATACTCATACATCTTTAATCAAACGATTATTTCAACTTTTTGCCTTCAATCAATTAGGTACTAGATTCCCGAGCGCTTGAAAAACAGTACGCGACTTTGACGTAGTAACTATTAAGGGGGTGCAGCGCGGACGCAAAACTGCGAGTTTCAAGTTTCTTTATGATAGCGAGCGAGCGGCGCGTGGCAGTGGTGTGACAACGGCGCACGACTACGAATATGCACGCACACTAATATCTGTACAGAGTAGGCTGGTGATTTAATTAGAGCAATGTTTACTTTCGTAAAATCATAGGCGTTTGTGTAAAAAATAAAAAAAGTCTTAATATTTTCATATCTATATTTTTTAATTGAAAAATAAGACAACAGTGTATCCGACACTTTGAATCTTTTCATTTTTACCACACCTTTCTGTTACATGTTATATATTTATAATAACTAGTGGTCGCCCAGTGGTCGAAATTCGACCATAATTTTATTAAGGCTGCACGGATTGTATCTTCTGCAATGAAAAATTAAAAAAGATAGAATATGAGTTTGGATTGGCATTGACAGTTGTCGGCCGCATTAAAGACAAACAATACTTGTGTGTCAAGTCAAATACATGGTAGTGTGTGTAATGTCGTTTTTGTTGATTTAATGTATTTTTATGCATAATTTAAAAAAATATTAACATTCGGATAAACTTCTCTATATAAACTATAAGTGTGCGAAATTTCATACTCCTCCGTCCGCGCTATTTTCGTAAAAACGGGTACAAAGTTTTTGCTTCACGTATTAATATAAGTATAGATTGTCAAAATGCTTTATAATACTTCTTTCAATAAAGTTTTTATGTAAACGGCTAGAGCGTCCTCGAGCATCGTAAATGCCACCTAAAATGACAGTAATGAGCTGTTACAAAAAATAAAAGACAAACCTACCTATTTCAAATTCAAATTTTACGTATAAAAAAGTCTAGAACCGTTTTTATTATGTTTCTGTCACGCACGACACGACCAATTCTAGACTAGGCTATGCATCTCCGACTTCAATCGACTATAGATTATAATAATGATGATTTCAGATCGAGAGGTCGTAGTATTTTTTTTATGGAACCAAAAAGTTTTAGGTATATGTATTTTAAAACATCATTAGTATAGTAGTGTAATATTATTCCCATTGCATTATGAATTAAGCCATTGACATAATTTTTTAAATATTTCATTGATAAGTTTCCCTAGTCTGTTTGCGTATAATATATGATATATACGTATGTAATATATTAAATGTATGCGCCCAAGATAGTAACTTAAAATTCTTGAAGAGATGTTGTGATACTTTGATGGTCACAATATCCTATAAAGTTTCAAAATACCACTAATAAATAAAATGTATAAAATTATTCATTCAAATATACCTACCTACATACAAAAGGTACCTATTATACAATAAAGATCGCAAACAATTAATATATAATCGAATACATTACGCCGAATCAATGCTACAAAGAAAAGATTCCTTGCAGTCTATTGTAAAAGGAGGTATTACTAATAAGATAATTGATTGATAATCTTATAAAAAAAACTATTGAAAATTACCGCAATGGCTGTCTAGAATGAAATGTCTGGAACCTGGCACATTCGCGCTGCACAACGTGATATAATACATCGCCTGCCACGCGCGCCGACCTACAAAGGAGTATAGAAGTTCCCCACTAATATTAGCACTTTCATATAACGCTAAAATAACGAATCGTGTGAGTTGTGTTCGATGTATGACTTTAATATCAATAGTTATCAACCATCCTAGAATTTCATGTCCGTAGAATATTTTTCAATATAATATATATTTTTTAATATATCTCAATGAGTATCAATTCTATTCGTGACA
Source organism: Eudonia mercurella (assembly GCA_963082485.1). Taxonomy (NCBI): domain Eukaryota; kingdom Metazoa; phylum Arthropoda; class Insecta; order Lepidoptera; family Crambidae; genus Eudonia; species Eudonia mercurella. Next base: position 18,415,593 of record OY720032.1, read on the forward strand.
ATGTAATTAGTTCAACATATTTAATTCAATTATATCATTTATTTCAGGCAACATGGCTCATTTAAGAGTAAGAAAGAGTTTAAATAGTTATACATTTTATTATTTAAAAAATAAACCATTCATATTTTTGAAAGATGTTTCTCAATTCATTTTGATAACTCAACAAACATACTTAGTTTAGAAGCATGTATTATTTATTATATAAACTTAACATATAAAAGCAATTATTCGTATATTAACGCCATCATAACTTTTTAAATTGAAAGCAAAGAGTTTGTATTTAATATAGCTAACATTAATGGACTATTGTTCCTATAATTATTAATTCCCACGATGGCGGTTACGAGTATTATTTCGCAATATGACGAAAGTCGCATTTCGCAAGCCGTTAATCACCAAGCTAATCTTGAGATCTTAAGTTTTAATAAAGATTTTATTTTTTGTCGTGTCTATGTTTTCATAAGTCTGCAGAGTTCACCGACCGGCAGGAATCTCCCGTCTCCGCATCTAAGAGCATAATTAGAACTACCATCTCTGTAGCGTAATCGATACGAACACAGCCTTGCGTATCCATTGAATTATTGTAAGACTATGTCTCGCTGCTCGCTCTCCTTTCAATAACAACTTGACACAGTCGTGTAGGTATACGCTTTTTGGATAATCTGAAATCTTTAAAAAGAAATAAAAACTTTGCCATACTTATCATATAAAGTTCCCACTGCTGGGCTCATACCTTCCCACGGATAGTATGGGGTCCCATGCATCGTAAGCAAAATATTTTGTGACGATTCAAAAGTCTATACCTATGTAGTAAGTTTACTTCAATAAATATTCATTTTATTTATTTTGTTACATTTCTACATGATTAATGCGGATCGCAACATGGAGACCACCGCACGTCCAATGTTTGTTGTTGGGTTTTAACGACTTCCATCTTACGACAACAACCAAGACCAAAGGCTTAACGTATCTTCGTGTCGCTACGAAGAACAGAAGAACTCAAGACATTTTAATTCACTCGATGACCCAAATGTTGCTAAACTTGCAAGTTGCAACTCGAACGCGCGGGCGTACATACAAATTAGTAAACAAACCAATAAACAATTTAATCGGAGCAAACTTCTCCATATTAAAACCATACAAACGAATTGCAGCAACTTCACAGCAATAGATTGAGTTACACAAACAAATTATATCCCAATTTGGTCGAACCAAGATCTACCAGAGATAATCACATATTACATTGACGGCCATAAAAAACGGTACCACCGAATATATCGCGAACAATATACTTACGGTGCAATACTTTAGCGTATGGCAAATCACAAATCCGTAAAATATACATCCTCGCCTTCCACCATTTGTCATAAGCGTGAATAATCGGCGCGGTCCCGTTCTGATAAATTATTTTTGGCAGCCACTTTAATTTGTACTCCAAGTTATGGACCAGTGAACCACCCAATGTGAACTGGGATGTGTATTTTTAACGCTCGCCATTGTAAATTAGGAATGACAGACTTTTTAATGTTATCAATTCATATCGGGATAAGGCTCAGAAATCGTGGTTTTTATTAATGTATGTATGGGTCAGTATGTTTTATTTTTGCTTGCAGAAATATTGTTTGTTTGAAAGATGCATCAAAAAAACACTTTACTTAAGATTTACTGATTCTCCGAAGAGTTTAAATAAGTTTACAGGAGTATCGCTCAGGTTGACCATGTCGTAGGAAAGCGCAAGTCATCCTAGAAATTGCACCGGGACCATAAAAACACAACTTCCTCACAGAAAACACTAACAAAAATCGTCTAAAACCACACAACAGTGTGCCGCATTAAAAAATCACAACAAATGAGTGTGCGAACGGCTCGGGCCGAACAATGCGCCCTCAATTATGCGCGGGAGTCGGCACGCGCGCCGCGACGCGCCAACTGCGGCCGCGGGCAAGATGGCGACGGAATGAGGCTCAGCTGTTTTTTTTAAACTCATCGTCAGCTTGTAGTGAAGTGATGTACTCCACTTATAGCACCTGATTTTTGAGCACCTATAATAATGGCTGCAATTTTTTTTATAAACTGCCATTGAGCCTATATATAGTGTTGTCAGTGTAATAAAAATAATGTGCTCGATTGATCTACTATAGATGTTTAAATGTATTTACTTAATCTTTGATTACATTTTGAATCGCCTGAAATTTAAGCCAATGGCAATGAGTTAAACTCAAATACTATCCTAAAGGAAAATATATTATGAAAACTCAATTGTAGTAACATTACACATAGGGTAAGTACTGTAACGCCCGGCTGGGTCGTTACATGAGGTATCGGGGGTTTATTCAATAATAACGCTTTAAAAGCTTTAAATATTATATTGTTTTCCACATTAAAATAATAACAATCAATGTTGACGCGACCCGTCACCGAGTCCGCGATATTCTTCTTTTTTCTTCCATCTCTTTTTATTCTACACCGTTTGAATTCAGGCCACGGCGGCTGCCAGCATGTGTGCCCGAGCAAGGAGTCTCGGTTACTACAGTACCTATTAAAATGTGTATTAGTAGGTTAAGGCTTTAGGTTTAGACCGAGATCTCTGACTTAGACAGAGCCTGAAGCTAGCAAAAAAACATACATTTTAAATTGTAATAACAAACCGAAAACAATAACGCAAACCGGTTAATAAAGATACATTTTTGGGTATACGTCTTATTTCGGCTCTTTAGCCTGGCTTTGTAAGTCTAGGGTTAATGTAAGGAAATAAGAGTTAAAAACATAATGCAAACATAATAATAATCAAGTCAATAATTATAAACTTCTATACAAACATCTAGTCCTTTCAATGTACGTCGAAGAATTAATCTTATCCAGTCACAAAAAAAGTAATAATTCAATTCTGAAAAGACACTACACAACTATTATAACGATTGAAAAGTAAACAAGTTGATTAGAAATCTATATTACAAGAGATCTTCAAATATTTGAAGCCGAGACAGTATAGGCATTGTAAGCAAATTGTCTGAATACTTGGCACGATTGGCACTCGCGCTTATTAGCATGCCAATCACATCTGGCAGCTTAAATATATGATCTGAGGAGAGAGATAGACGTATATGTTTTATGTGAGCTTTGTGTTTTTGTCCTCAACAGTAATTACGACTATTCAAACATTTTCTTTGCTAATCTTCGAGAGGGGAACGATAGTACTAATAAGTACAGACGACTGCAGATCAACTTGTCAAATTTCTTCAATAAATGTTCAACCATATGCCTAATACATAAAGTTCAAAGTCCATTGAGTAAATTTGTTTGTGGTAGACTGAGTACTATAGTAAAATGGAACTGTAAGACGTCATTATAAGATAGTAGATCGTTAGCGTCGCGGTCATAGAGTTTTTGCAACAATCGCAATAGCTGAGTTTCTTTGTATATGGGTATTACTTGGATGTGTCCAATAATATTCCACAATTTTTAATTTGATCGGTATTCCTTGACCTTAACTGATTTTTTTTAAAAGTTTTTTACTGCTTTGAACTGCTCTTTAATATGGTTTTACCATATTGGAGAAGGCAGGAGGAGCTTCTCCTTAAAATACTTTTGAGCTTATTTTTTAGGATATCTTATGTGTTTTATTTATAATGTTAACACAATATAAACAACAAACTTTCTTATAAATACATATTGTCTACACCCCCCTATAATGAACCTACATCTTGTTTTTTAGGGTTACCACTTCCTGAAATTCATCCATTCAACAGGGTTTTTCGATCTTGCTACTTTAGATGGGTTTTTTGCTACGTTCACCGTGCCTCAAAATAGTATTAATCTGTAATTTTTCCCCTGTTCCAAATGCTAAAATCAGGCCCTGATACACTATAGCAGAAATTTAATTGAGGTACAGACGACAGCACATCAACCTATTCCAACTGTCAAATTTCTTTAATACAAGTTCAACCATATGTTCATAGGCCTAAAGTTCAGAGTCTATCGAAGAAATTCGACAGTTTGTTGTAGTCTGATGTGCTAGCGTGTGTAACATTATTAACCTATTGTCTGCAATAAAGTATACCACCTCTTTGGGTAGTAAAATTACATTTTCTATACGGATAACGGTAAAGATTATACTCAATTAATCTTAGTACAATCGCCCACTTAGGGCCCATCATACGCGGCCGTTTATTGAACTGTCACTCAGCCAGTCTCGCTGCGGTATTAATGAGCGCGCGTGTACAATACCCCTTACTTACGGTGTTAAGTGGCTGGTCTATGAGGACTATGCGTTATTGATGAATGGAATTAATTAGGTAATAGATTTTTTTTTATTAGTTATTAGACTAGGATGGTTTTTGATTTTACTAAATTATTAGTAGGTACAGAGCGCTCGGCCTGATACCCGAAGATTCCTGCCCCCCAACCGCCTAACTCTCTCGCTTTCGATCGCTTTGAAGGCGAGGCCCTCGCCTCGCTTTCTAATATAATATCGAAATATAATACCGAATAATATCGAAAGCTATAGCCTATAGCTTTCAATATTGCTTTCATATTTCTTTCGAAATAACAAGATGACGCCTCCTCCTTGCCTCGCCTTCAAAGCGATCGAAAGCGAGAGAGTTAGGCGGTCGACCCCCTGGTTCCCAGGTCGGGCAAAATGTATTTCGAATGTTTCGATGCATAACCCAGGTATGTGATCACCAACCCGCATTTGGCAAGCGTGGTGATTAAGCCATTACCCATCAGTTGTAGCGATGACTTGATTTCAATGATGGAGGCCTTTGCCCAGCATTGGGACAGCTATAGGCTGTTTACTTACATACTTTACTTACCACAAACTAAAGTAACTTTTTTTTTAAATGCAGATATTTTCTGACGTTGTTGTTATCATGTGATAAAAGTATGTGTATAATTTAAAAGCTCACCAGAAATATTTTGTAGACCCTAAGCCTAAGTACCAAATAAATTAAATGACTGTACAAATATTATTTTTGCTTCCCAAAATAAATAAATGCTCACCAAATTTTTACACTATTATTCAAATGATACAACAGAAAGCAAAAATTACCAAATTGAAACTCGAGGCATAAAATATTGGTGTTATCTATTTGGTGACAAAAAAACATATTTGGTCTGAAATGCAGTTAAAAGGTATTCATATATTTTTAAGGCATTTAGGTAATAAAAATATAAATTGTATCCCTTTTATAATATTTTTGGAAACATTTTTGGTAGGCGTCCTAAAAGTATTATAAGTATTTAAACTAGTTTTAACATTAAACCAACTGTCTAAGACCAAAGTAAGATTCAAAGAGTTAGTGTTATTGACAAATAAAAAATCTAATCTATTTTGATGTTACGTAATTAATTTCAATTTACGAAAACTGTATATAGATTGACGACTAACAACTACTAAACTTAGTTTATATGAATATTAAAATCGAGAGAGAAACGATTAAAACCTTAAACAGTTTATTACAAATAATCACAACGTTTTTAAAACGCGACTGTAATTTTATTAACACTGCATTGTCAGAATCGATTAACATTTATCTAGGGCTGCCAATACTAGTGCGATGCACAAATCTTCTTTTATTTTATTATAAAAAACAAGATACAAACTAGCAAAAAACTAAATTTAATATAAGCATCTTTTTTGTTGTTAAAATAAATAATTAAATTCATATAAAAAATACCACTCACCTACTCACTGATTGACTAATATAATTAAATTTAGGGGTCTTGGTAGTTCAGCTGTCTGAGCGTTGGACCGGTAATCCGAGGGTCGTGGGTTCGATTACCACTCGAGTTTCCTAAGACTTGTTGTTTTTTTTTAGTAATTTTTTAAAGGCAATCAAGTCAGTCCGTGATCATAGCCACTACAACGCAGACGCAAAAGCCCCTCGCGAGAGGCTTACACATATCCAGAAGTGACGACGTGTTTGATATCTGTAATATTCATATTTTTGTTTTCTTTTATGTTGTACTATTTATACAATTGTATAAAGTATTTAAAATTTTATCAAATAAAAAAAAATAAAAAACAACTGCGATAGACTGATGATAAGAATGATATAATGATTAATGTTAATGACAGAAGCCAACTTATCATTTAAATATTTGGACGTGTACATTTCCCACTAAGGTCATAAAACAAGAAAGGAGCCAAAAAAAATAGATTGATAAAAATAGATCATTTGCACTAAAATGACAACCCTAAACCACACCAATTCTGGACCATAAAATACCCATAAAAAATTTAAGACATTTTTTAATGTCCACTAAATAGACATATAGATAGTCCTGTTATCTTAAAGAATATCAACATTAATGTGTGTGATTTACTATGAACTTTACCTTGTTTTATTGTATTTTAATGTGTGTAGGCGAATACATAATTTCATTACATAATGAGAGACATCTTGTTTTTCATCATGTTCACTTTTATTATTGTGTTTCATATAGGATAAGATAATGTTTGCGAACCGAATGTGCAACGCCTAGATAAACCAATTTAGGTTTAAAGGCGTAAAGTTGTCAAAGTATATTTGTAAAGCTATTTTCAATAATTAAAAAATATATATTTCTATAAAAACAATATAGGTTAATACGAATTTTTAAACAAAATTATGATAAAGTACTTTTTGAACTATCATAGTTACAATAAAATATATGGTAATAATCCCTTTAATAATTATTATTCTAATTAGGATTACTACTTACATTTTCTGAATGACAATAAGAGAGAGTGACACCATCACATGACTAGGTCATTTTATGTCCCCACTTGTGGGGCACGAGCTTTCCCTATGGATGGATAGAAAGAACAGGTCAAAAGAGTGGTACCTACACTACCTAGGTGCCCTTGAAATCGCCTAAAATCAATGGTCCTAAATTAATTTGACCAAACATCAAGTGCAATAAAGTGTTTATCTTTATCTATCTAAAAACTTAGGGGTTGTTGAGAAAAACGATCATAAAAAGTCAAAGTTAAACTCAAAAATTTTTAATCATAAAAACTTTAACACTTACTTTAATAAGTATTTTTGAATCGTACAAACATTTTTACCTACTACCCATTCAGGACGTCTATTTTCTAGCTGTGGAAAAGAATGGGTGCAAGAAACTCCACAGCTTTTACAAAAATAACGACGAAACTTAAGGGTGCGTCGTCCATAAGTGACAAGTGTCATATATTTTATTTGAAATGTCTTCGTCCATATTTATTTGGTGCCGTGCGGCTATACTAATTTTGTATCGGGAATTTAACGTGTTAATTTGAAAAACCGCTTGATAAATCGAAAATGTGTGATTGTTTAGACAAAATCACAGGTACAATAATTTAGATAAACTATAAGATATCAACTAAACGCCGCCACTCGTTTTCATGATTTTTGCCCAACTTTAAATGCTAATGTAGAAAAAACTATAATGTAAAAAAAAAAAAAACACAAATGTTGAAAAAATTTCCACGAGCAGGATTTGAACCTGCACCCTTCTGACATTCCGGGTCAGGTGCTCTTCCAATTGAGCTATCGTGGTTCTAACCAGCCCGCCGAAATTATTCAACACTTTTTACTTTGTAAGCCAAAGGCGCCCATTCAATGTCAACAACTACCGTCATTAACATCCGATCATAATATTTTTACAAATATTAAAGATCAGTTAAGAAATAAGCAAGCTATTCTATAAAATGTTCAAAATGATTTTTAAAGCAAATTTTGTTGCGAACAAATTACAAAAACACAAATGTTGAAAAAATTTCCACGAGCAGGATTTGAACCTGCACCCTTCTGACATTCCGGGTCAGGTGCTCTTCCAATTGAGCTATCGTGGTTCTAACCAGCCCGCCGAAATTATTCAACACTTTTTACTTTGTAAGCCAAAGGCGCCCATTCAATGTCAACAACTACCGTCATTAACATCCGATCATAATATTTTTACAAATATTAAAGATCAGTTAAGAAATAAGCAAGCTATTCTATAAAATGTTCAAAATGATTTTTAAAGCAAATTTTGTTGCGAACAAATTACAAAAACACAAATGTTGAAAAAATTTCCACGAGCAGGATTTGAACCTGCACCCTTCTGACATTCCGGGTCAGGTGCTCTTCCAATTGAGCTATCGTGGTTCTAACCAGCCCGCCGAAATTATTCAACACTTTTTACTTTGTAAGCCAAAGGCGCCCATTCAATGTCAACAACTACCGTCATTAACATCCGATCATAATATTTTTACAAATATTAAAGATCAGTTAAGAAATAAGCAAGCTATTCTATAAAATGTTCAAAATGATTTTTAAAGCAAATTTTGTTGCGAACAAATTACAAAAACACAAATGTTGAAAAAATTTCCACGAGCAGGATTTGAACCTGCACCCTTCTGACATTCCGGGTCAGGTGCTCTTCCAATTGATGAACAAATGTTGAAAAAATTTTTTCAACATTTGTGTTTTTGTAATTTGTTCGCAACAAAATTTGCTTTAAAAATCATTTTGAACATTTTATAGAATAGCTTGCTTATTTCTTAACTGATCTTTAATATTTGTAAAAATATTATGATCGGATGTTAATGACGGTAGTTGTTGACATTGAATGGGCGCCTTTGGCTTACAAAGTAAAAAGTGTTGAATAATTTCGGCGGGCTGGTTAGAACCACGATAGCTCAATTGGAAGAGCACCTGACCCGGAATGTCAGAAGGGTGCAGGTTCAAATCCTGCTCGTGGAAAAAAATTTTTTCAACATTTGTGTTTTTGTAATTTGTTCGCAACAAAATTTGCTTTAAAAATCATTTTGAACAAAACTATAATGTGTTATGAATTTATGGACCGGACAAATTGTAAACACGTTCCCTTTGATACTAAATATATATTTTGTTTATTTAATACGATAGTATTTCAGTTATATCAACTTAACCGTGACTGCATTTTTGGCATTTTTTGGTCGGTAACAAAAGCAATTTTGGCTGTCAAAACGACTTGAAACTTTAAACTAAACGATATTCAATTGTCATTTGTACCCTATCCTCGTCGGTATTAAACTGGCAATTACATACATCTCTATGAATTTCGATCATTAATATCAAAGTGTATAAGAAAATTGAACTCTCATTTGCTATGCATCAACAAAACTTTTACACCAGTCGTAAAGGTGGCTATAAAAGCATGGTTTTAATATACGCGTATTTCGTATTTCTGAAAGCTGTTCTATTAATAGGACTGTTTTTCTTTTTTTTGTATATGAGTTAAAAACCTTTATCATTTAGATTTTCCCATACTAACTTGTATCACCTATTTGTACACAATATGACAATGAAATATATCCTATTTTATCTTATCTTATCTTATTTAATAATGAAACTTTTTATGCTTAAAAAATACCAGTGAGTTACAACACAACTTAATTCAAACGATTTCAGGTTCTCTGTGGAAAATATCAAATCACATATCCAGCTGAATAAAGGTTATGTACTCGTACTTAAACGCCGCAGATCTAACCACTAACAAAGATAAACTAATAGTCATGTTACTTTTACTAAAAAAACAAACGGGTTATCGTGTATTCTTAAAAGCTAGAAAGCATTTTTTTTTTGGATAGAGTTTGCTGTCTCTTGCGGCGTCTGGACTTTTTATGGGGGCGGGCGGCGAGAAACTTAAAGGGTTTCTTATAACCGCCCTCTTTAGTCTAGTGGTTAAGACCACCGGTTTAGACCCAGACGTCCCGGGTTCGATTCCCAGCGGGGGATGTTTATGTACTAGGTTTGGTTGGTGGTAGGGCTTGTTTGTCCACCTGGCTAGCTACCACCATTTTATCTAAATATGTCGCCATAACATCAATGTTTGTAGCATTGTTATGTTCCGGCAGCTAGAGATAAGATAGCCAGTGCCTTATTAGTTAAGGATCCCGGGTGAAGTGCGCTTCCATCACTGGCCTTATCATCACTTAACATCAGGTGAGATCAAGGAACTGTGCTTACCAGTCAAATATTTTTTTTAAAATGCCGTGTGTTAGCAACACCATCGGATTGTGACTAGAGGGAACGCCATTACGCAAGCGAAGGGAACCTCTACAAGATTCTCCAAGGGGTTCGGATCGGGGGGCTAGAAAACATAATTTAGTTGTTTATTACAACGGCACTAAACAAACATAATCTATCATTTACATTAAAACTACGATGAATAACTCGAAAGTGAGATCATACTAAAACATCAAAAAAGACGATACACTACAACCAACGATTTTCCAATTATTTTCCGGTTAATCTCTGTTCACGTAGGGTCATCAACACCGCGGGGCTATTAAGCACAATTTGTACCAATTAAATAATAGTAAACGATAGATTCGGCATACAGACTCATTGATACCCAATACCGAGGGGATAACGAATTGCTAATAATGGATACGAGTTTTGAACTGGCCGATGCGTTTAAGGCTCCGTGTTTTTTTTTGTGGCATTAAGTATGGGTTTTTATGTTTCTCTGTACGCAAGAAAAAGTGGAAGGCTTTGTTAGAAGTCAAACAGAATAAGTCTTGGTCTGGTGATGGGCACCTGATAAGTTATTGACAAGTTTAAATAATGATTTATGCAGCTCAGTGTTAATAATTTCTAATTGATTATGGTTACTAGAAATGCGATTTACACAAGTAAGATAGTAAGGTTTATCAAAATAAATGTAAGAATATATTTTTAGATGCAGTTAAACGCGTTATCCTTCTAAGTTGATATAAATATAAGTATATATGACTTGATATCTATTGTAGCGTTAATTTCGCTACTGGTTTATCGCCTTACGACGCATTTAGGGTATTTGACTACAATGAAAATATAGATCAAACTGTTGTTAACTTTACAGTAAACATTTTTTTAAACCAATTTATCCAGCACATAATTTTAAAATAAGTATAATTTTTATAAAAAATCATTTATAAAAAATAAAATTTTTATGATTGACCACGTGATCGAAAACGGACGGGATTGGTCACGTGTTGTCGTGACGTCATTTGCAAGAAAATCAAAGATGTCACTCGGAGTTTTGTATGGTGTGATTTGACAGCTAACAGTTTGTTTACATGCAACTGACGTCACGACATCACGTGACCTGCATGCATCGTTTTGGCGGCTATTTTATTCATTTGAACTTTAATGGCGATTTTCATAAAAAATAAATAAACTCACAACGAATTAATCAAATTGCAAATATATTATGCTATAATGAACCATTAGACATATTTTTCTAAAACCTGTCAAATACCCTAATTTTGTGTATGCTAACCTAAGGTTTCGAACCTCTGTGGTTGTTTGCTGGCAGCTAATTATTACGACCGCAACGTCATTTTTGAATTTAAAATGCTTTATCCTTTCCGCGTTGTCAACGCCAGATATTTTTTCAGTGTCATTATTCATTCTGATTTTTGTATTGATGGTGATTATTTCTCTTAGTTAATATTGTATTTAAATCCTATAAAAGAGTTTGCCGCACATAGTTTTTGTGGAGCCGTGTCTCCTTATCCTCAATTTACAAAGAAGGAATTTTGTTAAACGTAGAGAACAGTTCTCTTTGTATCCCCGAGATACATACGCATAAGCCAGGCCATTTTTATTTTACATTTATTTAATTGTTCCTTTTTTTTATTTGCGTGTTTGGTTCTTGTAGGATTCACTGGTAATTGATTTAATTACCAGTCAAGCTCCTAAATTCAAAAACCTCAAAGTCGGGCTCTGCATTGACTTTGCACTTTTTTATTTACCTCGACTGAATGCCGTTCCGTCCGTTCCGTCACCAAACACCAAACCCCCATCCGTTCATCTCATGCTCATTCGACTCACCCATCTGGTCCGAATATTTGTGCGTATCGCCTTTTATTTTATTAATTTTTGCGCACTCGGTTCAATAACCAAGAGGTTCTCAACCAACTTTTTGTATTCAGTGTTGATTTTTTACTGTAATTGTGTTTTTGGATGGATCTCAAATGTAATGTGTTACGTGTACATTTTTTTTTTGCTCTTTTTTTTGTGACATTTTGAATTATTATTTTATCAATAAAATTTAACGTGTATAAGTGGAAAGAAGTGTTCTTATTTTTATTTTATTTTTAAATTCACTACACTATATAGTAGTCAAAAGATTTTCTATAACTTTTTTACAGGAAAAAAAATGGTTTTACAGCAGATTTTTCTTTTTTCACACTACGTACAAAGACACTTTCATAAACCCATTTTCAAACGCAGCTGACTCGCAGCTTCGGAACAGAGCTTCGCCTTAACCGACCACGAAAAAATGCCTAAAACAATTTAGTCGTAAAGAAATCAATCGTCAAATAAACCGTTAGAGCTCTGAAGCCGCCGCCCCGTGTTCCCATGAACGCCGATCCATCAAAATATTTACGCAACCACCATGACCGAATCAGTAATCACTGTTTGTAATACCTACTAAATATCAGTAATTATATATACGAATGTATGTATACACCGGACTTCAAAATTCATTTCACGCCACACGAACTTGTCTTTGTTCCGTTTTATTGTCTCTAATGTTTATTTGTTAGCAACGCTTCATGGTGTATTCTAAATATAAAGAAACTACAATTAAATAAATTTAAGATTGTGCTATTAAAATTCATCAGTCAATAAAAAGTTTTCTTGTTTCGTAGTAATTAGATTTTTTTTTAAACTTTATGGGACGCAAGATATAAAAGGAGACAAGACGTGCTTACGTCATTCTTTTTTGTTTTTTCGAAACCAAATGAGTCAATTTAAATTATGACCGATTTTTTTATTCTAGCATTTTTAATAGCTCTACATACTATACCGACGCTTGAAAGTAAATATTGTTTAAGCGACATTAAACTAATTTTACGAGAGAGTAGTTTAAAATTTGGAATTTTAGAAAATAAAATCGTAAAACTTAATGTCGCTTAGCGATATTTCCTTTCGAGCGTCGGTGTGATTAACGAAAACAATTGATTTTTAGACCATTACTGGTGTAAATAACTTCGACCAACAATGTATTAGATTCCCGATGAGCGATTGAAAAACGGTACCTACGCGACTTTGGTGCCACGGAGCCACAATGACAGTTGTGGCGATGACACTAAATATTAAGTACCTACCTACAAATATTTTGCAACCTTAATTTATTGATCTTTATGTTTAAGATTTAAGGTTCACAGTAAGAGGTAAGTAAGTAAGTAAATAAGAAGTTGTAGATACTATCCAATGTTTTTTCAGATTTTGTTATTCGAAATTGAAATGTATCCTCCTGCAATTAAATGAGCAAACGGGACCACTTTGTATGCATTTTTATTCCTAATCCTTTATCTAGTACATAATTGATCGGAGGTTAATAAATATAAATTAGGTTTAATTAATAAAATAGGTGAAAATAAACAGCCTAAAAATAGTTCTACATTTTATGTACCAGCTTAACTGTAAAGTTAAAGTATAAATAGAGTACCTATTAAAAGACGAGTAGAGTGACTGTCTCTCACTTTTTAATTTACAACAAAGAACTAAATGAATGCATAAATAATTCCGAGACGATTACACCAACTTGACACTTGAATAAAGACTGGTTCTATAAAGACGGCAAAAAGTACTGAGCATTATTTAATTACGTGTTCGTAAATGAACCGCACGTCATTGAGATTAGCCTGGACCGCTTATAAGGTCATATATTATCAACTGCAAATATTTTGCAAAATATCTAATTATATCAGAGAAATAAAGCCCTAGCATTTAAAAAAAACAGCCTATTTTTTTTTTACTATTCTTGACAAAAAATTGTAATATTTTTAAGAGCGGCCTCTCTGTCGGCTTTTTTGAATGAAACTAGGGGCACGTGTAAGCGGTGAAGGCATTGCGGCCTCTCTGATTCGGCTCCTTTGAATTGAAACTACCGAAAGTGCTTTATTTTTCTTTTTAATCGAAATGTTTTTGGCGTTTTTCTTGCGTCTAAAAATTCAAGGTTTTTTCATAAAAATAGTTTAAATATGTTGTTGAATTTATCCTCAAAATATTTGCAGTTGATAAAATTTGACCTTATATACATCCAAACACCAGTCAAGATTATAAAAACACTTTTCGAATGTACAGTTCCTCTATGGTTGAAGATAAAGGCTGAAGTATGCTACCTCCTTCTTCATCTTCTGCCTTATCCTAACTTACCATTAGGTTTTCTTTTTGAGAGGGTTTTTGCTGCGATTCAGCTCCACCGGGCTTTTTTTGGGGCGGCGAAAAACTTAAAGGTTTCCTCAAACCGTGTGAAACGAAGCACCGTCAGAGGTTTTCTAGAGGGAACGGCATCACGCACTAGTACGTGTCCCCATGCCCTACTAGATTCTCCGAGGGGTTCAGATCGGATCGAGGAGAGGAACAACCCGTGGGATCCTTTAAAACCTCTGACCACGGCTCGGGTTGACCGGGTCGTGGGGGTGGGGAAAAGCGGCCAGGTACATGTCTGTACCTGGTATAGAGCGCGTGTAAACCGGCTCGTCGTACCCTTGTTCTACGGATACGATGTCTTAGGCCTAAACTAGAGTGCATGTTTAGTGTATTCTGTAAATGTGCAGTGACATTTAGAGAATCGGGCGGGGATCATCAAGTGAGATGAAAGCCAACCGCTTCCTCATGTGTAAGACAATTATTAAATAAGTTTCGTATTAACCTGGATACTCATACAAACCCATAAAATGATTACAGCAACTGCACTAACATGATTTAACTGCCATACCTGTAACCAACAAACAAAATCGTTAACACCCTCATATATTAGCTCATTAAACTTCATTTATTACTGTTGGTGAAGCGCGAAACGCGTAATGTATATAATATTCACTGCTCTTACAACGGTACTTCTTAGGTTTATACAAATTATTGTATAGATTAGTAATTTCAAAAGAGAAATAATAAATTGATCCACAAAAAATAGTAGCCTAGCACCTAAAATGGTAAGTTAGCATCTAAATAGTAGTTTAGGTGCTAACTTTGTATTTTTAGGTGCTAACTTAGTATTTTTGTGGGTTAGGTTAGGTTAGTTTGGTGATCGATTAAATACAACCCATTTCAAAACGTTGTATTTCTAAGTAAGTATATCTATTTTGTAGTTTCAACGGTTTTACGGTTGTATGCACTAAATATTTATATAAAATACAGTAAAAAAATTCAACGCCCACCCGACCCAGCCAGGAATCGAACGTGGGTCTTCCGCAAACCGGGCGGCTGCACTGACTATTGAATATTTAATTCAGCTTAAGTGTAGCAATTAACACTTAAAAATAAAAGTAAAAAAGTTGTATGCACTGTTTATTTCACAACATTAAATAAAATAAGAAAAAATAATGAAGAAAATAATGAAAAAAAAGAACCATTTATTATTAGGAAATTTGGAAATACGTGGACCTGGAGAGGAGAGGCCTACGTCAGCAGTGGACTAGTGTAGGCTGATGAAGATGATGATGATGATGGACTGGGTGATAATTTTGCTCTAGTTCATATAGCATTAGCCATAACAACAATCAACGACAAAATATTATTAAACACTAGCTGACCGGTGGACTTTGTACCGCTTTGACAATTTCCATGACAACAAAACAAACAAATCATTCATCCGCTTAAGAACACCCGTATCCCATGATGGACCCCTATAGCGCCACCTACCGGGTCCAATAGTTAATCTAAACCATTCTCGTATCCACTTGAACACACACAGAAAATTTCGTCAAAATTGGTGCAGCCGTTTAGGAGTTCAATAACATACACTGTCCGTGTGTATGTTATGTTACACACGCACAGAAGATTTTTATATATAAAGATATTAATGTCCTGTTTCACATTTGCAATTAAAAAAATATTAATGCGAGACTGCTCTTCATTAATAATTATTACAAATAATATTACTTTTAACGCAATTTCGTGCATTAATATTGAAAAAGTACGTCAGATTACCTACAACCCTCTAGGCTAAGAATTGATCATAAATCGGCCACATAATAAACATACAAATTGTTTGCAAAAGCGTATGGGTGTAACAAATTATTTTTTCAATTAATTCGGACGCGAATGGCTACCCTTCGGGGGTTTAAATAAATACAGCCTTTTTTAATTGAAGTAATTAATTTTATAGCAACGATAGCCATTGTTCTTGTGGAGTCATGATTTGTAGTGTAATGCTGAATGTATTCTGTAGCTTTAAGCTCCTCTATATGTTTTCGTTTTACTTTTATCTAACCTACATTTTTAAGACTAGATATAGCTGTCTTGAGCATACACTCCCCGTTTTACCAATATTCCCATTTGGTAGACTGGATTCAATGAACATACATACATACATACATACATACATACATACATACATACATACATACATACATACATACATACATACATACATACATATATACATACATACATACATACATACATACATACATACATACATACATACATACATACATACATACATACATACATACATACATATATACATACATACATACATACATGCATGCATATATATATACATACGTATGTATAATACATGATAATGTAAAAAAAGTTGTTATTAAACGCAACGTTAGAGACTGTTTGAAATGAAGTTTATCAAATGGGATGTTTGCCAGACGGGAAGTAGCCGTCAGGGTTAGGAGCGACCCAGGATTATGTGTAACTCCTCTAACCTCCCAAGCCTGGGTGGTGGTTATTGAGGTATTCAAGATAGCAAGTTCCTCGGTAGTTTGAGGATTCCGAACAAAATCTGCTACCAGTTTCGGCATTATTCTTACTCACTATCAGGTGAGATAAAGGCTTATCAATCTTTTCATATCAGTTTTGTCAGATCTTAAAACGCAATACTTATTTGACAGCTGTCAAACACCTTTACTTCCGACTTACTTACTCTATGGTAAATATCTCTGTTTATACTGCATATAAGCCATTAACCCCCATTAATATTAACATTAAACACAAATAAAGTTTTTTTGCATATAACGACATAAGTTTTTTTGTTGTTGCAGTAAAAAAGCGATGCCGTCAAACGCGCTCCGTTAAACATGCTTGATGCAAACTGCACGATATTAATGACGCTACTTTAAAATAAAACAATAAAATACTCTTCTGGGTTTTCATAATTAAAACGCTATTTCCATATATAATCACCAAAACGCTGTTAACCGTTTTATAATCGTGCTGGCTACTTAGTTTTTTAATCAGCGAATACAAGTTAACATTTGATGAGTTGTAAAATGCAATGTCGCATGCAATACGCATTTGCGTCGCCACGACAAATGACCAGAATCACCGGACATTTCTCAAAACGACGTTATTATAGGCGCTTGTAGCAGCTAGAATCATCACGCGAACTACGGATTAAGTAAATAATAGCTTTCTAAATTATATGGAAGAATGGGTAATGACTGTTGATAAATGAATTTCTCATCATCATCAGTCTTTACACGTCCCACTGTTGGGCTTATGCCTTATATAGACAAGGCAATTGAATGGATATTGCTTTGTGATGACGCCACTTATCTCTGATCTCAATCCCGGGTTATGTAACGAAAAATCCGAAATATACATTGAACCCAGGACTACTAGATATTGGAAGAAGACTGCCACTGAAATATCAGCATTATTCTTAGTTAATTTACCTCTAACGGTACCTTAGCGTTGTTAAGACAAATAATCCAATGACATTTTGTGTCATTGAAATCTCCGTAACAAAAAACAATTGGAGCTCTCAAAGATTATAAGGCAAGTCCGCAGTGGTGTGTCATTAGATAGAAATTAGTAGATTATTTCTGTAACATTCTGTTTCCCAGCAACTTCAGAACGGACCTTGGTTTTTTGTTCGAAAAAACTTTGATCCTCCCATACGTGCGTGTGGGTGCGTTATTATTAGATGTGTGAGATATTAACCGGCTGTTGGAGGTTTTATTTCGGTCTGTCTTGGTTATGGCTTATGCATTTTGAATACTGACGACATGTAACAAAAGATCGGGTGACAATTGAAACAAATGTTTCGAAAGCTTTAATCATTCGGTGGTTTAAAATTAAACTTTGTGTTTGTGAGCTGTGTTAAAAAGATTCTGTAGAAATTAACAGAAGTTAAGATAAGATATCAAAAGAAAAGAATATTCAAATTTCAAATAAAATGAACTGGCTGAGGTATGTATGGCTGAGATACTTATAGGTACTCAAAAAAACAAAAGAATATTCCAATTTCAAATTTGCGAAACTTCTAGGTACCACAACTTTTTCCTTATTGAATCTACAGTTAGAACACCCAACTTTTCGCAAAAAGTAAACAAAAAAGCATCGAAGTCCACTAAACAACATACAGAACCACTGCGGGGCTAGACAAAGGCTGGCCGCACATTTTTTATTCGTCATTATTGTTCCATTTTTTTTTCTATCATTATCCGTCAAAATCCGGCGCGTTTCGGGCGTAATGATATGAAACCAAATTACAAGGCCCGGTTCTGGGGCCTATTAACATACCTAGCCCAGTTGTTCATGTATCATTTGGGTTTTTGGACATAATGAACGCTGTAGCCTCAGAGGTTACGCTTCGTGGAAGGCAATTTCGATGATGTTGGATGAGTTTTGTTCATTCTTTGTTTTAGATGTCATAAAAGTTTGCCATTCAAATTGAGCTTCTCACACATTATAACTACCCAAGATGACATTTGAGACCTCTTTAGTTTCTGAGAATAAAATTAATCTGACTCAAGACTGATTTGGGGCAAACTCTTCTTTTTTTGTATGTATGTACTTAATTGTTTTAATGAGTTTTCTCTCAAGTAAATGTTTTTATTTGATTTATTTATTTATTTACTTTATGGTACAGAAACAGCTTACAAACTAAAATCGTAATATATTACAACAGTTTTACAGAGATTTCAATGTAAGCTTGAAAGTCTCATATCGTACACAAACTTCAAATAACAATTATAGAAAATAACAAGAAATCTTACCACTTATTATTATTTTTTTTCTTTTAACTTAAAATTATGTTTTAAATTCCAGTTTTTCAATGACATCTAAATTATATAAACCAATTAATATTAAATACACATATTGTACTAAACTTATTTTGTAGATAAGGAACTCTATCACACGGAGCCGGCACCCATCTATCATGTTTATCAAAACCTCGCTTATTCATCATCACTCAAACTTTTAATGCCCAAGACAAAAAATATGGAGAAATTAGTTTGAGCGCTCTTAAATAGGCAGTTTGATTTTGATATAAAGACTTGATATATCACCGCGGTCGTTAGAGATGCTTGTGGTGTTGAACTACGATTTCTTATAACCCTAGGTAGTTTACAACACTGAAGCTCGTTCTTATAAATTTTTGGTGACATTTTTGCATTTTAGGTGACAGCTGTTGGTATACTAAAACTCTGTCACCTAAAACTTTATTGGTTGGTGAAAATTAAAAAATTTGCAGTACAATTTTTATTTGAATCCAGCTGTACCATCTCTTAGATCTCTTCTAGAGGTATGCTCCCATTAAAAATATATTTTGTAACATGTAGTTTAATGTGTGTTTTCTATTTCTCAGGCAACTGTCAACTGGTATGCAACATGGCTTAGTTGCTCTATGGAATGGCTTAATGTCTTGTAAATGCAAGAAGCATAATGCAGAGTAATTTTAAAAAAATGTTATGTAAAATGCCGGCGAGGTTTATCAGAATAAAATGAAAGAGGTTGTTGTATTAACTTCCAAAAAAACACAAAAAAAAATGCTGTACAAATCAAAGTACAGCGATTGGACGCTGAGTGGTGGCCCTAAAATCGGTCACCGTTATTGCTGCGTCTGTCATAGTTAGTTGTATGTTTGTAAACACTTATATATAAAAAAATGTTAACGTGTAGGTACATGCATCGTAGGTACATGACTTATAACTTAAAAACAGTGTAAAACAAATGTTAAACGTAAAGCAGAGGATAAAATGGAAAAACTTATATAAACAAAGGAATGGCGTTCAACAAACCCCCTCATGAAGCTCTAGGTCAACCGCAATCAAAAACAAAAGGGGCTCAAGAAAATTGCCGTAAAAAAATTTCAATTTCGGTACCGAAGTTAGGATTGCTCGCAAGATACCGACAATGACACAGGTAGAACTGTAATTACCCTGCCCCCCTCTCTTGCCCCTCCACCTGGCCCGAAATTACAGCACCAACCATTAACCACTATCCCCGGACTTATAAAAAGGAGTCAGTCGGTGCGGAGGGAAAAAAGACGTATCTCTACGACCAATGGCGAATGCGTTGGAAGTAACAAATAAAATTCAACTCTAAACAGCTACTTTTGAATCTGTATTTAATTGGTGCGATGCGAGCTTTACAGTCATGGGAAGTCGGAGTCATCAAGAGGCGATGACGCAACGTGTTTTGGAGCCCGGCTCGGCGGTCCATCCGTGCGAGTGTGTTGGAAATTGCGGGAAGAATTATATATGTATGTACTTAGACTTTCGCGTATCATAGGCATACCTCTTACGAGTATATCTGCCTCCCTAGCGTTATACCACTTGTCTAGTGGGGCTGACGTTGACTGTAGAAAAGTCGCAAGGCGATTACCTGCAGCCTGTCAATCTTTCGAATTGCAGACCAGGTATTAGTAGATATACCCCTCCGTCTCACCCCCCAACACGCACTTGTCCTGCCGGGTGAGGTCCCTTTTGGACCCTCGTATGCGTAATGTATTGTCTTGGGTCAAATAAAGGGGGGCTGACCATATATGTTGTACACTTTTATATAAACCATACATTAGTGAAGCGCATTTTACAGTTGTTAGCGCCTTAATGATTCCGGGTGGAGCCGCTTCTACCTTCGGCTCCAGTTAACATCAGGTGAGATGAAGACCAAGAAAAAAAAGATTTTAATTAAAAAACGCTAAGCCTTTTTAAGTAAAACGAATTATAAATGAAGTTCGTCCATAAGCTAATGAAAAATGTTACTACGTTAACGCAATTATATACCGCTGTCTTATAAGGAAACTAGCGCCTTAGTAGAAGCATGATGTCGGCTTGAAATAGATCTAGCTATTAGTAATATCCAGTCTTTATCTGGATCAGATGAGGGTCCGTAACATCTTGTGAATGTGCGCTTCGTTATTAGAAGCGATGGATAGATAGATAATAATTATTAATACATTTATTGTAACATTACAAACACACGGAATACGAACTTGGAATTACCTTCAAAGTTAAAACACGTTCGTCGTTTTCGTAACGTATAAAAGCGACTTCTTACAGACAACCACAAGTTTACACGACATTTATAATTTATATTATTCATAATATTTATAGTCTTAATGTTTATTAACTTATATAACTTTTAACAAAATACACAAAAACTATGAATATTTACAACGACCAATCAGTGTAGCTATCATTGCTAAGCTAGATTTCCTAGGAAATCTGTAAATAAATATTCGATTTTTTATGTGTCATGTCTTAATACTGCGGAAGTGGATGATAGACGGTCTGTGATTATGATAATTCTCAGAAAATCGGAGGGAAAAACTAGATGTCGGGTACATTCAAAGTAAACGAAAACATAACATAACCTATTTCACTTGAACATTTTTGCAAAGAAGAGGAGCTCGATGGCGCAGTGGTTAACGCGCCCGGTCTGCGAGTGCTGAGGTAAAGCAACTTCCGCAAAGGCCGGTCATTTAATGGGTGACCAAAAATTTTTCATCGCGATCTCCTCGTGCTTCAGAAAGCACGTAAAGCTGTTGGTCCCGGCTGTATTAGCAGTCGTTAACAACCACTAATCCGCACTGGGCCCGCGTGGTGGTTTATGGCCCGTTCTCCCTATCCATCCATAGGGAAGGGTCGTGCCGCAGCAGTGGGGACATAAAAATGAGCTGATGATGATGATGATGATGATGATTTTTCCAGATATTTGGGTCATAGTGACGACCTCCTTGGTCGAGTGGCTTGCACACCGGTTTTCATGGTGTCGCTATCTCTGAGGTCCCGGGTTCGATCCCCGGTCGGATCAATTTAGAAATACCTGTTTTTCTATATTGTTTCGGGCCTGGGTGTTTCCTATGTATAATAAGTATGTATTTAAGTATATTAAGTATGTTTATCCGTTGTCTAGTTAACCATATAACGAGTTCCTTAAGGAAGCTTTTCTTGGGGCTAGATAATTGGTGTGAGTGTGGGAAACATTTATTATTTATTTATTTATAGTCTCGATTAGAAATTGTGTCAACAATTTTAAAAATTCGCATCGACTAATCGGTAAATTGTTATTTACTTACCCTACATCCTAAACGGACAAAAAGCAAAGCAGTATTGAAATGCATTAAAACATACATTCCGTTTTATAACTGAAAGCAAAGCAACTGAATTATACGTAATAAAATATTTATTAACGTTAATTGACAACGTTTACGATTATAAATAATACGAGTGAGATGCAAATTGGCCGGTCGCCGTGTGGACGAAAGCTGGCTAGCTCGGGTCGTAAAGTTGTCGCATTGACTTAAACATTAATCTGAGCTTGAAATGAAACACTTTTTACGTATTGACTCGCGACCTTGTAAAAATAAACGCGAATCGATTGTTGAACTGTTTCAATTTCGAATGTAGTGTTCGCTTAAATGCACCTTCTTTTGTTTCCCGTATAAGTGCCCCCCCCCCCCCCCCCCCCCCTCCGGCCACGTCCGATTATCGGTGACCAATTTTTTAGTCGGTGAAAATGAAACGTATGAAATTCTATGTTGCAACGCACACGTCCTGCAAAAAGTCGGTCACAAAATCGGTAGGTACAAAACCTCCGAGAAAAAAATCGGTCCGATTATCGGTCCTACAAAAAGTCGGTCGTAGGCGGGAGCCGTTACTTTATACTAACGTTTCGGACCCTGTACATGATGTCTTGTCCTATAACATTATTTGCTAGTAGTCGCCCAGTGGTCGAAATTCGACCGTAATTTTATTAAGGCTGCACGGATTATATCCTAAGCAATAATAAATTAAAAAAGATAGAATGTGAGTTTGGATTGGCATTGACAGATGTCGGCCGCATTAAAAACAAACAAAACGTGTGTGTCAAATACATGGTAGTGTGTGTAATGTTGTTTATGTTGATTTAATGTACATATTTGTTATGCATAATAAAAAAAAATATCAACATTCGGATAACCTTCTCTATATAAACTATAAGTGTGCAAAATTTCATACTCCTCAGTCCGCGCAATTTTCGTAAAAACGGGTACAAAGTTTTTGCTTCACGTATTAATATATAGATATGTAAAACAAGTTAATACGTAGTGAACAGTGTATAGTTAATAAACTACGACTCTCTATGACTCTATCTCCCAATATGCAATGCGGAATAGAAGCTAATCAGTAGAACAATTATAGGATGATGATAAAGAGTAACTAAGAAATTTTAAATAGAAAGTGTGTGTGTATGTATGTGTGCCGACAATCGCCAGAACGCGAAACGTAAAGAAAAAGGCATAAACGTAGTAAATTATACTTTTGTAATCTTTCGCCCTTTTTTACATACATAAGAGGACAGGCTTCGTATAAACGGCCCATTGTCATTCCAGCTAGTAGTACCAAAGCAGGTAAACCAGCGTATGGGAACTTACCTATCTAACAATTGTTGGCGGAAGAAAAATTGTTGCTTATGCATTAGCACGCTATGCTGTGGTAATAAAACCTATTTTGCAACTACAGTTACTCGCACATCGTTGCATCGCCGGACGCCCAGTGAGCAAACGGACGGCGCATAAAAAAAATACTTACGGAAAGCAATTAACAAAGCCGTAAAGCAATTCAGTAATGACGCCACATTGATGATGGGATTTTTACAACGCGAATCTGGTGGTTTCTCTAATCTACCTACATACATATACCTACCACAAACTGTGAAATTTCTTCAACAGATTTTGAACTTTATGCCTTAAAAATATGGTTGAAAGTGTATTGAAGAAATTTGACAGTATTTGATAGGTGATGTGCCCGCGTTGTCGGTTACGTTTTATAGCACGCAGACAGTGTTTATTGAAATGTGTCATTATGGATTAAAAGCACTTTTTTACTAATAAAATGAACGTTTCACGTGTAACTAAGTATTTACTGGTGTTTTTAATGTTATTTTAGAAACATCTCGACAATACCTAGGTAAGCACAAACTTCTATCGAAACCGTAAAGTAAACTTAAGGCGAAGGGTAAGGCACACTAGCGCCACCAATTGATAATTTAGAATAGAATATATAATAGAACAAACCTAAAAGTAGTGCACAATTATTAAATAATAGATGTTTGCCTAGTGTCGGAAGGTCGGCAATGTTTGAAAAAAAATCCAGTTTAGCAGTTATCAAATTAAATCCATTAGCGGCGCTAGTGTGCCTTACCCTTTGCCTTAAGTCGTGAAACGTCATAATTCAAGAAATAACGTGACAATTCTTTATAACTTTGAAATAACGTTTGTCAATTGTTAATTGAATTTACTTACATTGTGGTGGTGTATCAATAACCATTTATTATACTTCTTTTACGCATACGAATTTAACAACAGGAATTCGACTTATTATTCGACTTTACGCCTGACCAGTTGTGCCTTTTGTACAAGACACAGGTACGGTCTTGCGTGGAGTATTGCTCGCACATCTGGGACGGTTCCGCAAAGTACCTTCTCGATGCTTTGGACAGATTGCAGCGTCGTGCTGTACGCATTATCGGCAACGCAGAAGTCACAAATACTCTCGAAACTCTGCAATTGCGTAGAGATATTGCGTCACTCAGCGTGTTTTACCAAGAGTTCTTCAGAGCACTCGCCATGGTATAAGCATACCATGGCGAGTGCTCTGGAGAACTCTTTGACCTCATCCCACCTTCTCCCTTCCTCCATAGGAGTACACGTGCTGCTCTCCGGAGTCACCGCTTCACTGTCTCAAATATTCCATCGCGCACTACGAAATTTGGTGGCTCATTTTTTTGTCGCACTTCCAAAACATGGAATAGTTTGCCAGCACACGTTTTTCCTCCTTCCTATGATATGGGGTCCTTCAAACGAGGCGTGAAGAGGCACCTTGTGGGCCGGCAGAGTGAGGGTAACTGATGCTGCGTTGTTTTCTCGCTGCACCAGTTGTCGTCGCATCTGGATTCCATATTCACTTAACATCAGGTGAAATGGAGTCATTTGCCGTGCTACGTATAAAAAAAAATTTAATCAGTCTCATCCACAAAGTACCTTGTAATATAAGACATCTTATAATTTATTACCCCATCCCAGTGGTCATAACTCCTTACAGAAAATATCGAAAATACCAACTTTTCTTACAGAACAATTTTTTTAGATCGCAAAAGTACCTACGTCGTTTTGTGTGTCACCAGTGTCATGTGTCACCAGTACCAACCAAACTTTTTCTGTCACACGTCATCTTTATAAATAATTCAAATTGGCAGGCGGACAGACGATCTGCTGTAAAAAACAACTCAAACCTTATGCAGTAGGTATGATTATATAAAAAACTGCGGTAACCCTATATAATTGGGACTGAACCAATTAGATATTGAAGGTAGGACGAAAAAATCCAAATATCTTTACAAAGACTTAATAAGAGTGATTTAAATTATTATATTTCGATTTTCCTTGACTAAACAAAATCTGCAGCTACTACAATCTAAATTTTTATTTTGGCTCAGTCGCCTCAGTGTCTTGTCGGCTAGCATCTCTTCTTCGTGTTCTGCCTTCGAACAATAATGTACTAGATTCCCTATGAGTGCTTGAAAGAACCTCCTCCTTTTTTGAAGTCGATTAACAACGGTAGGCGGCTTTGGGGCCACGGAGCCACAATGACGTTTGTGGCGATGCTAGTAAATATTAAGTACAAATATTTTGCAACCTTAATTTAATCTTTAGTTTTAAGACTTAAGGTGCATAGTAAGCTGAAGTTGTTGATGCTATCCAATGTTTTTTCAAATTCTGTTTTTCGAAATTTAAATGTATGAAAAACAGAACTACTTTCGAGATGCATTTTTATACCGGATCCTTTATCTATAATAGTATATAATTGATTAAAGTCTTCTGCACAGCTAAAAGACGTCCTGAATAGGTGGTAGATAATAGTTATTTGTTATACAAGAGTGCAAAGTTGTTTTTTAACCGCGTGCTCAATTTTGATGACCGAGCAAGCGAAGGATTCTAAAATTGAATCACGAGCGCAGCGAGTGATTCAAAAATTAGAATCCTGAGCGTTAGCGAGGGAATCAAAAGAGCACCAGGTGAAAAATCTTTGCACTCGAGTGCAACACGTAACTTTTCATCCCACCTCAGCGAGGAAATGACTAAATGCAAAAAAAACATTTACAATCACAAGATACTTTTATTTCAGTTTAGGTATTAACTACTACATTATGAAAGGTAAGTATTACAGAATAATCTTTAAATTATAACAAACAATACTTAGGTATAATTAAGAAAAATTGAAAGTAACGTTGCTACAGTTACTAAGTGTAATATTTTTGTTAGGTATTGTAATGTTTGTGTTAGTAACATGTGTACTGTAACACCTCGCTTGGTCGTTACTTAAGGAACGGGGGGTTGTATCGAATAATAATGCTTTATAGCTTTAAATATTTATATTACTTTCAACAAGCTTTCAACATGAATCAAATTTCTACTATATTTTAATACAGGCCACGGTGGCTGCCAGTAAGTATGCCCGAGCAAGGAGTCTCGGTTGCTACAGTACTGATAAATTGGGCACCATGGAGGTAGAAGCAAATAGGTTTAATGATGTTTTGAATTCACAAACTTAGTGCACACGATGTTCTAAATTCAATTTTACTTTATCCTCTAGGGGATAAAAACGGCTTTTGCACTCAGATATCGAAGAGCAAAAATACTCTTTCCGAGATGGGGGGATGAAAAATATTTTGAGACGATACAAAAGCGCTTATCTAATAAGTTTACTTGAATAAAGATTCATTTCATTTAACGCAAATTATTACCCTTTTTTTGTTTTTATTTCCTTTACTAAACAACATCGACAGTTACTAAAATTATAGCATACAAACTAGCTAACAAACTATTTTTTAATTATCCGATGTTTAGAATCGGCTGTATGTGTCATCTGACGCAACAAAATAGCACTTATAAGCATTAGCCCTCAACTAGTTACACTGAAGTCGATAAAGCAAACGCCTCGTGATCTCCAAACCATAATTGCCCAACACTTAGAAGGCTGGCCCCTAATAAGGCTGTGTGTGGTCACGGCCCGGACATGCCCTTGTGAATATGGCGCTAGGGCCCTGTCAAATGACATCTCCCCGGATTATCACCACACGACCCTGTTAAGCCCTTTGTCCAGTGCTGCTGTGCGACACGAGGGTACTGAGGAAGGGATATTTTTTTTAATATTCTGTTGCCAATTTATTAACATTTTTTTTTAAATGTCAAAAGGAGGCAAACGAGCAGGTGGGTCACCTGATGGGAAGTAATCACTGCCGCCCATGGACACCCGCAAAACCAAAGTAATCTCAGATGCGTTGCCGGCCTTGAGGATAGAGTTGAATCTTGAGGAGGGAGTAGGAATTGAGAGGGGGGAGTTTGTTGTTTCACGCTGATATTCTGTGAGAGGGTGGTATTACGCCGGGCGAGCCGGCCCATTTCGTGCTGCAACGCAGGGTGGCACGTGGCTACAAAAACTCTGATTGTTCTCTCGATGTGTAATCAATACACACAAGGAGGATAATCTTGTCTCGACGATCTCTCATCGCTATACGGAATATACTCTACGCTCACTGGTGAACAACGGACCTAAGAGCCTTCTAGTTGGTAGGCTTGTCTGTGATAAGAGAAAGATTTTAAACATTTCGCAACGAGATTGTAACGATTGAGAAAGTCATTCGTATGCCAATTGGATAAATATGTATAAAAATGAACATGTTAAACGTTTTTTTTACTGATTAAATATATGAACTTAATGCTTACTTATTATACCGAATAGTGACGAACAGGTCTTATACTCGTAGCCACTATGTCCCTTACATTTAATTATTTCAACTTAACTGATTGCAATATAGCTTTACCGTGTGAAGAATATGCGTTAACGGAATTGTAACTCTATTTTAAGCACTTAAATAACATATTTATTTTATTTTATTTTCTTAGTTGAATCAACAGTAACAAAAAAAAGAGTAGCTATGCAGTTATACATCAGAAAACCAATGACAGATTCACTGTAATAGACTTTAAATAGCAGGGAAATTATTGAGCTAACAGAATAAACATGTTTCTATAGCTAGGATCAAAACTGCGATCGAACCGCTTACAAGCATAGTAGCTGTGACAGTAACAAGGACATTTCACACCAAAAGTATAATGGGTAGGTAGTATAAATATAATAGGTAGTAGTAGATATATTCAATATTAATAAGTTTCAAAAAACCACTTAGTAAGATTTAGATAAAAACCTACTTTAAAATTCTAATATGTATAGCGTTTGTAACCAATTAAAGGCGCTATTAACTTGGACTTGGCACGAAATAATAGGATTAATAAAATAAAAAAGGACAAAGCATTATAATAAATTTACAAAAACAAATAGATATCCAATTTATGCCTACAATACCCTATTGAATAGAATAGGAAGACTTTGCTTGGCACGATAAGTGTTCCCTGCAAACTTGCGACTTTCAACTCGGGCCATAAAATTTTTATGACGCTACAGCAATATGACTATGTGCGATTGAAATTACCTACATCCTTTTGATTTATGGTATAATTAATGGATTACTTTTACGTACAGTTAAGTTAATGGAATAAATTGTCGCTATTATAGCTTTGATATCTTTATATTTATTTTCATAATTGTAATGAGTAATTTCCCGCTCGGATCTCGTCTGAGATCCTCCATACCTTTTTTGCCACCAAGAAATAATCTTAGCACCACTGCAGGGTTCCGATTGTAATGTTAAAGTTTAAAAAAAAAATGGGCGACAGAAATATTGTTTAATCTGTGGTAAGGCGCTCTTATTAATGGTTTTCAAACATTTAACCTTTTACCATCATGCGGATTGGGGTATGATTATTTTGGGGTATTTTATTGTCAGTCGAATAGCAAAAAATACATACTTCAATAATCTTGTTCATACAACTTTCAAGTCCCTATAAAAGACCTTCACACACCAACATCCGAAATTTGCAAGCCAAAAAGTTTCGCTCACAAACAAAAGCGACAGCGACTTCCAAAAGTCGCACGCGCGTACTCGCCCTACCGCTGAACTAACCATGCGTTCGATCGTGCTACAATAGCCCAAGGCCCAATATGGCTGTAATTGGGGATCCTCGGGAATGCTGCCCATTACACGGCCGCTATGCATGTACCTTTTTCTAATGTGACAACTACATGCCCGTATATTTAGGAGCGGAGATAGCGCTATTGGTACTCGTATTTAAATAATTTGCACATTAATTTCGTGTTGGGATTGGGAGAGCAAATCATTGGGCTGGGCTCCTTAAGAGGAAATACTAAGGTCGACTGATTATATAAAACTTAGACAAAAGTTTCGTAGTCCCCTGATTCCTCCTCCAAAACTGGACCGGTTTAATTACTTTTTCATTAAAAATTAAAGAAAGGCTTTGGCTGTGTCCCTATGTTTTGCTATTTTTTATATAATCTCGTTAAATTTGTTTGCTGGATGTCCGAACACAGCGAAAATCTGGCTAATTTTAAAAGTTTTAAAAGGTTCATATCTCTTTTAATAATTAATTTATGAAAGAAAAAAAAACGTAGACACAGCCAAAGCCTTCTTTTAATTTTTAATGTTAAAAGTAATTAAATCGGTCCAGTTTTGGAGGAGGAATCAGAGGACTACGAAACGTTGATTTTGTCTAATTTTTATATAATCAGTCGACCTTAGTATTTTCTCTTAGCAGTCGGTTGCGTGAAACTTATATGCAATATGCGTTTTATAGTTTATTTTATATATATGTAATGGGGTAATTGGGTCGCATATAATTAATAGTATTTTTTTATAGTATAGTATAGTATATTTTGAATTAGTTGATTTCCATGAGCGGGGTTCAAGCCAGCACCCCATGATATGCCGAGTCTAGTGCACTATCAATTTGCGTAAAATTATATGTTACATGAATATAGTTTTTTTTAAAAGTATTTTTATTGTTGTTCTGTGATATACATTTGAAGACCTGTACCCAGGCAGTGGGACGTTATAAGCCGATAATGATGATAACAATCTTGTATAAGATTTTATAATATAAGTCATAAATAATAACAGCATTGCTTCGATTTGTGTTGACATGAAATAAAAATATGATTTCTCATATTTCTCACTCGCTTCTTTAAACGGTAAGGTGTATTACCTGCCTTCATTATTTTTTCCCTTCCATAAACTAGTTCCAATTAATAAATACAAGTGCTCGTTTCTAGTCTGAGTCTAGTTCAGCGCAGCGCGATGGCCATAAACATTTGCTCCAACTGTTATAGTACGCGGAACGCGTTTTATTTTTTCGATTCGCGGATGCTGCGTTTCGTTCGATACGGGATTGACAATTGTGCGGTGCGAGAAATGTCTGTGTTTAGAAGTAACTAAGTTCGCTTTCCCATCTGCGACAAAACAAAGCTTAGTGGCCAAAAAGATCTTGTAATATTTAAGATGGCGACTGATTGATGTATTGAGCTCGGTGCGTTACGTTTTCATTACCTTTACAGGGCCAGGTTTGGGACTTAATACTGTGTTTGTAAGATCTTTTTACAACGTGATGCAATAAATATCTATGACAAGAGTAAAGGCCGTTTTTACTGAAATCCCCAAAGTTTTATGTGAACCCTATTTACAAATCAAGCCCTACAATGAAATTATCTACTTAGTCTGTCTTAATAATTGGAAAGTTATTTTGTTCTTCAGTATGTCGATGCTTTTTAACTTATCACAGACTTTTAGAAAATATAACAAATCCTGTTAAATAATCCGACATAATGTAGCATATTTAGACTTATATTATCAGATATGAGATTCATCTACTTATTCTAATTTTAATAATATCTTGTAAGCATTGAAAGTTCTATTTTAATTATTTGTGAATTACTAAACACGTAATTCCGATGCTGAGAATTCCTTTGGCGTGTACCGTTTATACAGACGACATGGTACACGGTGAGGTCTGCTAAAAAACTAGAACGAGAACATGAAATTATCCGTACAAGGCATCAACTAACGCAGTCATCGCAAAAAGTTCTTTCAAATGTGTCTTTAGCGAAAAATATGCCAAGAGATGTGAAGTATTTAGGACATTTGTCGTGAATAAAGAATTGAGACTTGCAAGCGATTTTAGGCTTATTACTAGCTGACTCGACGGACTCTGTACCGCTTTAACAGTTTCTATGACATCAAAACAAACAAATCGTTAAATAGTTTACGCGAGAAAGCGTATCAAACAAATAAACTCACTTTTTTTAAATAATAAGTATCCTATGTCTTTGAGAATATGTGTACAAAATTTCATGATGATCGGTTGAATAGTTTACGCGTGAAAGCATCACAAATACAAAACAAACATACAAACAAAATCTCTTTCGCATTTATAATACAAGTTAGGATAAAGTCGTCAAGCGTGAAGTTTACCTATAGTGTGCCTTTAGTTAAGTCTAGTACGTGAGAAGTTTATTACCGGAAAAGCGTTGAAAGTAAAATCTCCGAGCTGGATTTCAGTCCTCTCACCTTCTGGCATTCCGAGTTCGATTCTCATCATCATCAGCTCATTTATTTATGTCCCCACTGCTGGGGCGCGAGCCTTTCCTATGGATGGATAGGGAGAACGGGCCATAAACCACCACGCGGGCCCAGTGCGGATTGGTGGTTGTTAACGACTGCTAATGCAGCCGGGACCAACGGCTTAACGCGCCTTCCGAAGCACGGAGGAGCTCGAGCTGATACATTTTTGATCACCCATCCGATGACCAGCCTTTGCGAATGTAGCTTAACTTCAGCACTCGCAGATCGGGCGCGTTAACCACTGCGCCACCGAGCTCCTCTCTTTCTTCTTCTTTTCTTCTCTTCTCTCTTTCTCGATTCTCATCAGAGTTTCCCATATAATTAGATTCTGTTTAATGGTAATCAAAAGTATTTTGTTAGCCTGCCTAGCCAACACCGTCTTTTGTAAGTATATCACCATAACAACAATTTTGGTAGCATAGTTTTGTTGCAGTTGCAGGGATAAGTTAGCCAGTTCCTCAGCAGTTAAGAATTGAGGTTGAAGTACGTTTCCATTTTCCGCTTTATCGTCACTTACCGTTCGAAGAAGGCAAGTGCTTTCCTAATATACCTTAAAATATATTCTTAATCTAATAGATTCACTCTAGTGAAACGACCTATCTGAAAAAATATGGCAGTATTTTGTTATATCACTAGAAGTTTTCGGTAATAAGACGCATCTAAGAACGACATCGTCCGTGAGCTCATGGTAATCCTAGGTGTTTCACGAAATCTCTGGTATCGTTGCCCTGCGACATATACAACTATATATAAACGAATTAAGACCTCCTCCCTTCTTTAAAGTTCAATTAGACCGCAGCAGGCACAACAAACAGTCCATTAGCAGACGGAGAGTGGACAACGCAGATATTAAAAACGTACGCGGCTAATGCGACGCCATTTTCATTTCCGAACAAATTACATTCGAGAAAATATTTTAAAACGGAACAATACACCGCCCCGCGCCGGTGGTTTTACGACACCCATTGTTAATGCCCACAAAACAATGGAAACTCAACCTTATGTGGCACTGTTTACGGTGTATAAATACAGCATAATTGTGTTAGCAAATAAGTGGTCTCAAAGGGTTTTGTTGACATTTTTCGTTTTATGTTTTTCTATTGTAAGAAATTGTGTTTATTATTTATAAGTCGGTAGTCGCAGGAGTCGAACGTAACTATTGCAGTCATTATTGCTTGTCACGGTAATTATTTCTTGTTACTATACTAGCATATTGTATAATGTGCTGTTTGACGAACAGTGTAATCATTTATTATTTATTATATAATGTTTGCTGTGAGTAAGGGAGTATTATGATGCTTATTGCTTTTTCGAGTTACACCAATTTGATACCTTGAGTTGGTTGGTGTTGGATTACTTTTATTTTATTTTATTTTTTATTTCGACGACTCGGTGGTAGTGTGGTAAATCGTTCGGCTCGACATACAAAGATCATGGGTGCAATTCCTAGGTCGGGAAAAGTGTGTTTTCGATTTTTCGATTCGATGATTTTTCGATCGATCGAAGCGATGATTTGATTTCAATTATAGAAGCCTTTGCCCAACAATGAGTAG
Source organism: Eudonia mercurella (assembly GCA_963082485.1). NCBI lineage: Eukaryota > Metazoa > Arthropoda > Insecta > Lepidoptera > Crambidae > Eudonia > Eudonia mercurella. The sequence continues at coordinate 18,448,903 of OY720032.1, forward strand.
TAATAATAGTAGTAGTTTTTGTTTTTCTCTTTGTTTTTCTTTTTCTTTCTTTTTTATATTTTGTTTTACGTAATGTCGAAGTTAATAATACGTCTCTACGGTTAAGCTAATCATTGCATTTATATTATATTACAAAGTATCTATGTATTTTACCTCGCATCTAAGTTCATTTTAGTCAGTATACCTACTCATGGATTACGTGGTGGGATGTGTTACCATTTATAGTACATAAGTCTATTTATAAGCCAAATTATGTAACACATTTGTTTGTAATCCCTAAAATAAATAAATAAATAAATAGTACATGGAATATAGTATATTCCAGTTTTTTTTTTTTTTTTAATTTATTTATTACACAATAATTACAGTGTTTGTTTGATAAGCATCACAAAAACCGTTTGTCGGTTTGTACGGATGCTTAGTGCGTCACAAAAAAAAAAAAAGTTGATTCTGGTATTTTGATAGGTCCGTTCCAGTTTCTAAGTGGCCTAATTTTAAAAATTGGACTGTAAGTAAATTTAAATTAGAGTAAAAGAGACAAAACACGGAATAACTATTCGATAAGTACTCAACTTTGTTTATTCAGATTACGATTATTCACCACAATAAAATCAATAAGGAGCAACTTTATGAGAGGATATCATAAAAACGTACTCAACTTACTATCTAAAGTTGGTTTTACGGCCGTTAATGAGTTTCTAAAAAGCAATGTGCAGTTTTATCTCGATCATCAAATGGTCAGCGAGGGAAAAAGGTCCGGTCTCGGTGAGCAAACATACGCAGAAAAAATAATGCAGCAATACAACTCTATATCACGAAGACAGACTGATCGAATATCAACTGAAGTATTTCTGTTGGAGCAACCACTCATATTTCAACCAGTTACACTTTTTACGACCCTTATTTAATATTTTGCGTATAGTATTTATGGAACGAATGCTACAAAGTCAAAGGAAAGCTATCGTCTAAGTCACTGCCTCGTTGGTTTCGTGGCTGTTACAAATGCCACTCCTCTACGGACCACAGCGGACAGTGTTCCGTGATGTGGGACGTGCTTTGTATCTGTCCGCAAGAACAGTGCAAGTCCGTCCTAAACTCCCATCTGCACATCAGTTCTGCACATCTTCCCTGCGAAGTTCGGCACCTGTTAAATACAGGCCACTATCTTCAAGGTAGATTAAAGCCTGGCAACCGTGAGTTATGGTATAACAAGGTATTTGTTGAACAGCTGGAAGTTATTCCACCTTTCCGACCATCTTTCCGTGAGGGGTTTATCTACTTGTAAGGCTTCTGACGCAATTAGTCTAAATAGTCTACGTTATTTGATTTCTCGAGAGGCAACCGCGCTACGAAAAACGCAGTGTATGCAAGCCTCCAACATGGTGGACCGACGATATGATGAAGGTCACGGGTAGCAGCTGGATGCAAACAGCGGCGAACCGGGCGTTGTAGAGACCCTTGGCCGAGGCCTTTGCCTAGCAATGGACGTGCTTGGCCTGAGATGGTGATGATGATGATGACACTGTTATTTTAAATTGCTTAAATTGCACTATGCAAACCGAACGCGACCTTAATAATGTAGATATTCTTTTGATCATTCTCTCACAACGCGCGAAGCTTCGCAGGTCGTTTTCTTTAAAGCAAGGAACCCTAGAATGAACATGAAACGAAATATTTATTTGAAATTCATGTCCTAACTAACTTCAGGCTGTCTTTATCTGCCTAACATTATCCTGGACTTGTTCGTGGTTCTTCTCTCCTACTCAATCTTCTTTGACGCGGTTTTCGGCAGACTCATATTAGGCTATATTATGTCTTCTTCTTCTGTCTTGCGTTGTCCCTAACTGGCGGTAGAATCCAGTCATCTACTCAATCTCATCCCCTCTCACGACATCCACTACGGGTTATATGTAAATAGAAACACTCACACCTACAAAAATATACTTATGAAGAGTAAGATGTTTATAGCTGTTCAACGCTCACAAACCTAGCTAAGGGCTTCGCAAGGCCATAAAACTTAGTTTTACGTGAGGCGCAATGACTTCTGAATTCAACCTTTTATGTGAGAGATTGAACCCTAATGGATTTGCCATAAAACGGGATGGCGTGTACGCATAGATTTTACAAGATCTCGCTCAAAGGGAAAAGTGGGCGCTGAGTTTTGTTTCGACTTTTTGCTAGTGAGGCTCGCGAATCGAAATAATGCACTGGTCCTTCAATTTTATGGCGTGCAAACTGACACTTTACAGTGCTGATGATGTTGGAGAGTTGGAGGAGGAATTTCACAAAGAAAACGATGATAAAGTTTTACAAGATGTCGCAAGTAGACGTCTGGAAACATTATTAGAAAATATTCGTTGCTTAAATAAGTACTCGTAGTCGTAGTAACAATATTCGTACAGAACATAGAATTTAATATATTTTTCTAACAAATCATCAATCATCTTATTATATCTATCATTTTAAGAAAATGAATAAATATTAAACTATATTTAAAAACACACTTTTTAAATCATAACAAAGACATGAGATCCTGTGACCACGGACCCTGCAAATGGTTCGAAACATCAGATTAAACATTAAAAAAGTAATGTGTAAAATAAACGCGAGTAGATCCGTAAAAGTTGATTCATTTCAAAGACATGAGTACTAATCGAGATGATTTTCAACTTCACAATACGTCTTGATAGCTTAATAATAGAATTTGGACAAACTGACTTCGAAATATCTTTAGGTGGGTCATTCAAAATTAAACTCCTTCTTCAATCCAGCATCATACTGGGAACGGTGTCATGCAACTGAGAGTGACATTCTGAACCCAACTTTTAACCTGGCATTTCGTTATCGCCCATCGTCAGTCGACTAATGATCACATGTTTATGTACTAATTCACCGCTATGCGAACCAATGAGCCACTAATTGATATACCAATATTCTGATTTAATTAACATTTACATAATCTTACTATTCAAAGGGTGAATTAGAAAGCCTCACGACAGGAACGAACTCCACAATGGAATTTGAAAATGTACGTGTTTTTAAGTCACTTGTGTAGGTTAGCTTGATTCTTTCACAAGGCCATGGTTGTCTTGGAATTTGAAACAAATACCCAGAAACTGCATAAACAATAGGTATAATAATGATATCTAAAAACTTATTTCTTCAGAAACTTTGTAAATATAGCACAAATGACACAACGATCCGACATCAAAATGTTTGTATTGATATTCCGCAGGCCACTGTTGTCTTATTTTTCAATAAAAAAATATAAATATGAAAATATTAAGACTTTTGTCATTTTTTACCCAAACGCCTATAATTTTACGAAAGTAAACATTGCTCTAATTAAATCACCAGCCTACTCTGTACAGATATTAGTGTGCGTGCGTATTAGTAGTCGTGCCCCGTTGTCACACCACTGCCACGCGCCGCTCGCTCGCTATCATAAAAAAACTTGAAACTCGCAATTTTGCGTCCGCGCTGCACCCCCTTAAGTAACTTATAGACGTTTGTAACTCCACAGGTATCACTCACATATTGCTGACCCTTTAAAAACCCGTGCAGATGACAAAATATAATCAACTTTTTTAATAATATTAAAACTTATTTCTAGCATCTTAAAATCGGTGAAATAAATCTACGATAAAAATTGTATACACCTAGTATACAATTTTTATGAAAGATTATTGAATTGTTTTGACAGATGCTGCAAGGTTTCTCTCATATCTGCTAATTCAATAACATTATGCTGTGCCGGTATTTCACATTGCTGATATGCTACGGGAAAGTTGTCATCAAAAATCAGACCACCACCGCCACTCAATTGTGGACGTTTTAAAAAGCCGAAGCTGCGTGTCTATCAAAACCTTTTCGCTCACCAGAATCGGCAAGCACACCTCATTAAAACAATTAGCGTTCAAAAAACCGCGAATACGTCAGCGGATTCCGGGTAGGTACGCTATCGAGATGGTTCCCCGCACTAATGGGAGGGAGCTTGTTCGCTTTATTAACCCTAATGTATGCGGCGATCGGCTAGCAGATACCGCCAAATGTCACTGTTGTAGGGCTAATGAATTGGACCGATGCGCGGATGTGGCTCGATGTGTCGATGTCGACGGACGCTCATCACTAATTTGTGGAAACAATTGAAATTAGGAATTGGACGCACCAGTTCGTAAAATCCCTAAGTCACACTTAGGGATTTTTTCAACTAACAATACTATCGAAAAGAGCTAATTTTTTTCTATGATTTTGTCTTTGGAAGTTTTATTTTAAAAATCTCTAAACCAGTTTTTTTTAAAGTTCAAAATAATATTTTGGTTCAATTTCAGTTCGTAAAATCGCTAAGTCCCTAAAATCTCTAAGTCCACGAAAAATTCTGAAAAAATAACTTAGTCCGGCAATGTTTGTTTTGTTTTTCTACCCAATACCAGGCCACTCTATGATGTTATTAGTTTAGATTAGTTAAAACTATTTTATACGCATAAGTTTTTAAATAAACGTCGTTAACTCATTGTAACAAAGCGGCGCAGGGGCCTGCTGAGCCAATAATTAATTTAATTTCGAATTGTATCTGTGTGATAAATGTTATTGATCTATGTCGTTTTTATCACAATAAATAAATAAATAAATAAATAAATAAATAAATAAATAAATAAATAAATAAATAAATAAATAAATAGAGATTTTGCTCTGATTGAAAGACAAAAACAGAGAAATATTAGAGAAACACCTGATGATTGTTATTCATCAATGGTGAGTGTAAAAGAGGCAAAAATAAACGACATCAAAAAGTTGATGCATACATTTCAGAGAGCGAAAGGGCTTTTTACAAAGAAATTTTCTAAGAAATGGCTCTGCTGGATAATGTTAATAACCCGGATGATTTCTGCGATGATATTGAATAAAGAAACACGCAAGAAGCAGAGCAGTCACATTAAATTACGTTTTATAATACTTTCTTCAGTAATTTTCTCTATTCGTCGAAATATTTCATTTATGTTCTCAAAAATATTATTTTCTCTTTGTGATTGTATGATCTCACCTAGGTTAGTTTATAAGCATAACAATAAGTTAATTTTTGAGAGATATGACTTATAGAAAAGTTGATTTTTAAGAGTCTTTTCATATTATTTACTAATTATTTAGTAGCATATTAAAGTTATTATTTTTTTTATTTTAAGTACTCAGAGTAGGCAAATTCAAATCTCAACAACAATAATCATTTACAAACAAAATAAGTACTTTAGAAACATGTTTTATTATTCAATAACAATGTTAGTTTTGTCATAGCCACAGTACAAACTATTCCTAAAAACTAACTAAGTCCTTATAAAACTGCCAAAAAACCTCTTAGTTCAAGAATTTGAGTTAAGTCCAAAAACATTGTTGATTTTTTATTATTTTTAAGCATAGTTTACAGTTCTGTTGATTTGGTCCAATAAATGCTTGTATTTTTTTCAATTTTAGACAGTGGTTTTTTATTTCCTAAACTCATAGGTAAAGTTTCAGGATTAATTTTTAACCTTTATGCGACTGTAGCTCAAAACGCAAAAACTTGACTTAGGGATTTTACGAACTGGTGCGTCCAATTGGGAAAATGTGATAGAGAGATTTTGTTTAGTAACAAATGAGCAATTATAAACGTTTGGTCCGCTGTTAGACACAGGATTTCCCTCGTAGTCAATGGTTATGATGGCATATATAAAATACTAGCTGACCCGGCGGACTTCGTACCGCTTTGACAGTTTCCATCATTGAGTTAAAATAGATCAATGGTTTCCATGACAACAAAACAAACAAATCATTTTGTATTGGAAAATTAAATTGTCGTTTTTAGTATTTTATTTAATTTTTTTTAATATAGCCTATGTTACTCAGCGCTAATGTAGTATTCTAATGATGAAAGCTTTTTTAAATCGGTCCAGTAGTTTTTGAGTTTATTCGTTGCAAACATACATACATACAAAGATACAAAGGCTTCCTCTTTATAATATTAATATAGATAAGACATTTGATAATGACACATGTCATATTGATTAACCGAAAATTATAGCTTTGCATGCCAATGTTGCTAAATACGGATTTACTGCATTTGCCGTACCATGAGCACTTTTTATTATTTTTTAAGAGACAACATCACATACATTGTTCTGATCCCAAGGTAAGTCGCTAAAGCACTCGTTTCATGGAAATCAGAAACAACGACAACAACCACCCAGACCCGACACAATATCGAAAGTTCGTTTTCGACATTGACCCGACTGGGAATCGAACCCGGGACCTCAGAGTTAGCGCCGCCCAAAGTCCGGCGAGCAATCCACTCGGCTACGGAGGTCGTCAAAGACTTGGCCTTCATCTCACCTAGAAGTGATGATAAAGCCGAAGGTGGAAGCGCATTTCACCCTGAATCCTCAACTGCTGAGGCACTGGCTATATTATCTTTAGCTGCCGGGACACAACAATTCTACAAACATTTATATTCTCAAATAAACATGATTTCAATTGAATTTAACGTCCAACCGACAAGTTTCCACCACACACCTATTTTAAAGGATGTATTCCTTCCTATATACCACAGTAGTTAACAATTAGCTCACAAGCTACGTCCCTCGCGTGCTGACGTAAAGTTTAAGAGCCAAAAATTATTCACACAAAGTTACGAGAGTCGTAAAAAACTCACACAAGTAACCGCGGTACTGCCGAGTAGACAAATGTTACTGCCATTATTCGAATAAAACATGTCCGCGTCCCCAAACCAGATAATTGGCTGCAGTAAGGATGCCAAGTGTTTTTTTAAAGTATTTTTATATGGGTACATTCTATTATTATTTTTATAAAACTATAACTATGACTATGTTACTCACAACATAATATGTTGTGATGTGCATATTTACAAGAAAATTTATTGATAAATCAAAAGGAACATTACTTAATAATTGTAATTTTGTTTGCTTAGGAGCTCGATGGCGCAGTGGTTAATGCGCCCGGTCTGCGAGTGCTGAGGTTAAGCAACTCTCGCAAAGGCCGGTCATCGGATGAGTGACCAAACATTTATCATCTCGAGCTCCTCCGTGCTTCGGAAGGCACGTAAAGCCGTTGGTCTCGGCTGCATTAGCAGTCGTTAACAACCACCAATCCGCACTGGGCCCGCGTGATGGTTTATGGCCCGTTCTCCCTATTCATCCATAGGGAAGGCTCGTGCTCCAGCAGTAGGGATATAAAAATGAGCTGATGAGGATGAGGATTGGAAATCTTGTTCGTGTGCTTGAGGTTTTGTGAGAAGGAATTATTTCTATAAAACCCACCCCTTGTTTTCACTGCTGTAAATACTCTATTATTAGTAAAGTAAAATAAAATAAAATAAAAAAAATAAAGTAAAAGTAAAGTAAAATGACATAATTTGAGCTTTTAATTTATTTGTAAAAGCAACAGCTATAGAATTGGCAACACGTTAAAATCTCTTCAATAAATTAAGTAGCAAACCAACTGTAGCTCTGTGGCAATACGTCAAAATATATCTACTAAAACGAGTAGGAATTAAATTTGTACTTACAACTGGCAACCCTACCTGCAACCGGGACAGACGTGCAACTATAGACTGGCGTTTTTGCTCGCGTATTTGGTAGTATCATAATTTCTTACGGGCCCTCGGCTTCGTTTTGCGCGTTTTTCGCCCGACCGCCGGTGTTTTTTGATACGCTCAAAGATAATTCCCGATCCGTGAGGTATTCCGGATAAATGCCCACTGTGTCTGCCAACCTTGTTATGTAACACTTTTATATGTTAACTCGTTTAATGGGTTGAACTGTGTAGTGATTTTCATTATGTAAATAAAATATATTTTTCCTTATCATGTTTTTTATACTGGTCTAGATTTATTAGTTTGCATTAATAAGCATTTTTTTTAATGAGACACTACTTACTGCGTACCGGTCATACGGTAGTAGAATCAAGTCTATTTCAAATTACTTCTGAAGGTATACATTGTTAAATAAGATCTTTTTATTTATTTATTTATTTATTTATTTACTTTTACTTACTTCTAATGTATATTTCAGGCCTCGACGTCACTAAACATCACAGTAATACGAAAATCAATCACTTTCCCATCATAAAAAGGCCAATGTTTAAAACCTATATATAAAAAAATAAAGAAAAGAAAATTTTCGATCAACTATACATGGCAACATTTAAGATTCACAAAAAGGTATTCGCTCTTGCGTTAGTTATTAGTATCGCATATTTTTGCAATTACAAGGAGCCGCACTCGCAGTCCCGCGAGTTGTGAGCCAATAACATAATTCAAGCCAAATATTGGCGGCCGATCTGATAGCCTTACGTACAGAGGCAGAGACAAAAATTAAGAAGTCATTTTTAAATCGTTGGTTAGTAAAGCAACGATTTTTGTTACTTTGTAAGATTTTAGTTGAACGACTGTTCAATAAAATTGAATAACATTGGAATTAACTTTATACTTAAACTGTAAATAAAAAAATAAATTCCTGATGACAGCTTTAAAAATTCTCGCACTACACGTTTTTATAGTATTATCTCAGCTTATCTTGTCACAATGAAGGGCAAAGGCCTCGCTGTCCCTGTTTCCTTATTTGATAGAGAGAAGGTAATCTTTTTAGCCACTGCTACATTGGACAAATCTGGTTGATAGGTATCGCTATCTTCACCTCGGTCTACTGCGCCGCCTTCTTGCGTTGGAGGAACAGAACTTTAAAAAAAGCTGATTTGACATGCGATGACATTGCGAGACGTCGGTTGTGAAGCAAGGCTTTCAAGCGTAGAGTTAATTCCTTACGCGGTCCTTTAGGTCCTCAATATGTTGTGCTCCATAGATTGTCATACCAATATCTTGACCATTTCTGAACTAAAGTTTAGTATAAACATAATTTTGTTTACAACCATTATCGACAATAACTAATTGGATCCAGGTATGAAGAAGCAACTTGTGATTCGGCAAGGTGAAAATTGCTAGTGGGACACAATCTTGCTTCACTTTCTATCTGCGCATTTGGACTCCGCTTCCTATTAACATCAGACACCGGAGACACACATTTGCCAATAAAAAAATTGACAGGCAAAACGTTTTTTTATATATCTTCTAATATTATGATTCGTATTTCGGAAGGATCGTAAAGCCGTTGGTCCCGGCCGCATTAGCAGTCGTTAATATCCACCAATCCGCACTGGGCCCGCGTGGTGATTTATGGCGCGTTCTCCATATCCATTCATAGGAAAGGCTCGTGCCCCAGCAGTGGGGACATAAAATGAGCTGATGATGATTATGAAACAAATAGATTGTTTTAATGAGCTTCTTAAGTAAGCATTTACGTGCGCTACTGTACCGAGTCTCATCTGAGAGTTCGTGAACACGAAATCCTTTTTCTCTGAACCCTCGGCGATTTCAATACTCGTTTACAGTTATCATTGTCCGCACAGACCCAATTACTGTGAAGTCTCAATAAAGGCACATAAAGTAGCTGGTGCATACTGGCTGTGTTCCTCGGGGAACGTAAAAGTCAAGACCTTTTTATTACTGGAGAAAACACCTTGCGTGTTCTGCTGTTTCGAGGAGAAAGAAACGAAAATGGTTATGTAGGACTCTACTCATGACCCTCACGCCCTACCCTGCCCCGAGGAGCTGAAGAGGGAAGGAGAAGGGCCTATACAAAACTCCAGCACATTCCCTCGGTTATCACCATGTTAATCCGCACTTGGCAATCACCGGAGTAATGAAAACCAGTTTTAAAAAAACCTAAGTGTCAATGTCAGCGTCTAGGAGTTCTCATTATCTACCTCATACATCCATTTTATACCTCTTGCTGCTGGTCTGTCTTCCCAAATTAATATTATATAGGAGATTTGGCATAACAGTACTACCCTGGGTTGGTGGGTTTCAACAATTACTTTATAACGGTTACAACCGGGATGACCACGGACCGGACAACCAAGCGTAGAAGGAGTTAATAGGAAGGAGTTGCCAGAAAGCTCAAAGAATCACTTTTTTTTTTTTTTTTTAACCCTTGTCCCCCGACGTGGGTCAATGTCGGACATTTTTTCTGGCTTATTATAATAATGCCGCTGCTAAAGCTAGGAGTGGCTTTGAGCCTACATATCCATTCTGCCCATCTGCTTTCTGCTATCCTATTCTAAAACTACACACTTTCAATATGCTTATTTACATTTTTCTCGCACGCTTGGTGCCCTATCTACTCTATGCTTATTCTATTTGTACTTATTCTATTTATCACATATTTCTCTAACCTGTCTCTTATTATCTATTCATAATTTTATAACTTCATATCTATTTCACTTTAACAATTCTTTTATTCCACTTAATTTTGACCATTTTTAGACCTATTTCCTTTTCTACTTTGTTAATCCTAGTATAGATCATTATACGGGTGAAAACATAAGTACTATAAGGCTAAGTCTTATTTCTTAAAATTACTTTTGACGCAATATTTATGCAGAACTCTAAAAATGTTGGTCTTGTGTATTTACTTATCAATAATTTTGCAAAGTTTCAAAGAATCACTTTGGCTTCTAATATAACTTTTTGAGTTTCCGTAGGTAAGCTAAATGTGTAATAGAAAGTACAGTTGTTGAAAACGTGTTTAGGTTACTACTTCTTTCATTTATCATAAGAAATTATCATTCATTATCATAAGAAACTTTCTCATTAGTAACTGTTACGTAATACGAAAAAATACGCATTCTTAAATTGCGTACTGTCATATTTAACTTTTTTAAATATTGGAATCTCCTAAGCAACATTTCGGTTATTAATATGAAATACCGTAGAAATGCCAAATTTTATATTATCGTACAGTTAACAGCACATCAAGAGGACCGACTACAATGTATGTTCGAACTTACCATTCAAAAAATAAAGGTTATCAGTGTAATTTTCGATCTTATGTCCATTGTACGTTGCCAGAACCGGTCACTAGAGTATATCGGGAAAGAAATATAATTTATGTCTCATGTGACAACTTTAGATCGTAAAAATATCAACAAGAATTCCTTATGGATGTTACTAAATATAAATTGATACAATATGTTGAACTACAATAATAGCCCTTGTAGCTATTGTGTTAAAAGACATAACGGTATGTAAGTTATTTCGTAAGAGTTTCGGTATTATTTCGAATGTAGGCGTATAAGGAATCGTGGGACGAATGACCGCCGTTTTCTATTTTATAGTAATTGTTGTTGCAATTAAGTAATACATATTTATTTATTACCACTGCCTTCAAGTCTTGAAAAGATCTCGCTTGTTCGCTACATACCTATTGCCTTTACTTCGTAACACGTCTAATTATCTCGGACATTAAATAGAGCCCCTAACTTCAGGATGACCACCCACCAAGATATTTATGAGAATCTTTTGTCTTTATTTATATATATTCATGCGACGGTGACATATCTATCGCATTCGAAAACTGTCACTTACTTACTTACTTGTAAAATTGATTTTACTACCGGGAATTGGAAAAGTTTCTCAATTTGTACAATCGCAACCAGAACACGCTAGCTGCTAAGCAATGGATCTTCTCCAAAAATTTTATAACGAATGGTAAAAATCCTGTCATTACCTACTGATAACACTAACCATAAGTTAGCAGACTACCATGCAAATAACATAATCACTAACCTACAATATTTTGTAAGAATGACCAATTGAGTTGTAAGTATGTCATTTTTCTATAACTTTCTGTGACTTTGACAATTTTCGTAGTCGTCATTTTATTTATCAATTATTATTATTGCGTTTAGTTGTACAACATTACAATTCCAACTAAATTGACGTACAATTTAAATAACGACACGAATTTCATACTTCTCGCTCGCACAATGTCAATTTTGCTTATTCAATGACCTGCGTACGATCAAAATACACAAAATTATACGATAATTTCATTAAAAGCCTACTAAATCTACATGCAGCAGTCAAACGGGCCGGTTAGACAAAAAGCAGCCCGCTCGGAGCCGCGCGCGCATCCGTCAGTGCCAGCCGCATCGCGAATGAAGCATTGTAGTGTCGAAAACCCGACTCAGAATTTCGCGAAGCCCCGAAAACTGCGGAGTCGAGCTGTCACCTTCGCTTGTCTCCAAAAACGATATGGCATTGTCTTTAAAACCGCTCTGTAAACTTTTCGACGCAACTGTACTGTCCACTTCAAATGAGATAAACCCTAAAGCTGGTTGCACAAAGGTCGGTTTTTGTCTGCAGTCTTGGGCGAAATAGTTTGTTGTGCGACACTAAAGCGCAGTATTTATATCGTGTACGAGGGCTTTCGTCTGTCCCGGCCCCTATTTATTACAGCCCCCGAAAGTAGTCGGCCGTATAAATTAATAATTTAAAATACTGGATTTAGAAAATCGGCTGCGGTTTATAATTGTGCGCTTCTTTTGCACAGCGTTATTGGGAGAAGGGAGATAAATTTAAGATTTACTTCAAAAAAGTACAATCGGTCGTTAAGTGAAATATGTTTTGTATTTTCTCTTATTATTGCAAATTGCAGTTTATACCTAGAAAGCCTAGTGTTATATCAGACTTAGAAAAACTAGTTACAGCTAGCCAAGCCAACTTAATGTTTTAACCACTCACTACCAACCAAACCGAGGAACAATATACAAAATTTTGTAGATATTTTTTTTACTAAAGAAGAAAGGTGATAAAGCACTTCCTATATGTTTAAGTTACATAATATTTAAAATCAAGTTAAGCGTTTAATAGCATTTTCAAAATGCCATTTTATTTATTACCATTATATGATGAGTTTCGAAAACAATCAAAGCAATCTGCTTGTCTCGACCAATCACAGGCGTTCAAATTTGATCATTTCAAGATGGCGTCTGCATTGATTTTGTTGTAAGATCCGTGTGCGTATTTTGTTATTTTATTGTTAAAATAGTGTTAAATAATTCGTTTGGAGGTGGAAAAACTTAACATGGATGTACATCCCACAAAAAAAAGAAAAACTATCCCGAAAATTGCAAAGCAAATGTTGCCAAACGTGCAAGGTAAGGTTATGCCATTTAAACCAAATAAAAAGATTATTGTAAATTAATTAATTAATTAAAGCCTAATTGTAAAATAAAATTGTAATTGACAACCCTATGTGTGTTTCATTTTGGCAAGAATCAAAGGCAGCAATCTGATAATTTAATTTATTAATTATTAATTTAATTCAAATTTAATCTATTTAAATCTTGAAGTAATAAATTCAAAAAACTAAAAGATATGTAATTGTATACACATAAAAAAATATATCTGCTAATTATAATAGTGAAACTACTTTTTTTAATTACCGTTAATTAGTGAAAAGTCAGATTGCTGTTTTTGATTCTATACGATAAATGTATATTATTCCATCACGATATATATTGTTCTATGGAATAAATGACTTATGAATTATGATTTTGCTCAAAATTGCTCTGAATAAAAGTCCTTACATATCCAACACATTGCAACCTAAAACTAAACCAAATCCAACCTAAACTGTTCAATTAACCTTTGAACGTACAAAACAAACAGTTTCCACGATAAATCACGAACGCCAACATTCACCAACGGTAGCCGGGAGTCAAACCGGCGCCCGATAGCCCCGGGTCAGCGATAGCATCGCATCGGGACATTCCCCACATTAATTGTGGCCGCAGCTTTAATTGAGGCAGCATTATGCCTCTCACCTACACGACCAAGGTTTTATTATGTCGCTTGACAATTGAAATTGTGTTCTATATTACATGTAAAACTAACTTATATTCTGTATCATAAATATATCTCCCGTCTATATATAGTATATATATATCTCCTGCCAGTAAACGTCCCACTGCTGGGCTTAGGGTGGGAGATCAGGTCATAACCAACCACACTGGCCTTAAACATATGGAATGCCAGGAACAAAAGCATATATATTGAAGCACGGCTGAATTCTAGAAATTTAAATGTGGTCAAAAGTAGGTATGTAAAATTCAAACATGAATAAGTAATCATACTTATTTTGGAATATATTTCATTTCAAATTAACATTTTATAAAGATAACCGAACGCAAACAAAAAGGTTAACATTGTTTGAAGCACAAAAACTTCATTTTAAGGATTATTTTTAATGTGCTTTCAACACATTAATAATAGTCTTGTAAATCCATCTCAAAAACTTCATTCGCTTGTGTTAGATATGGTTTCACATTATCACGGTTTCTCGCATTCAACTCGACTCTATCCGCTCGTCTGCCATCAGATAATTTATGTATAAGAGCCAAAAGGTTAACTCTACATTGTACCTGACATTTATTTTTATTCCAAACATTTGCATTTTCATAAAGAACGCGAAGTAAGAATTTGCAGAAGCCAACATTCTGATACGAGCCCAATAAACAAACTTAATTTGTATTGGTTTTTTAACAAAATCGATTATGCAAAACCAGCTGCATTCCCAGAACCATTCACGATTAAAACAAGAATCCACCGTCTGATTCACCCACAAACGATTCTCGTAAGAGCAGCGACAGAATGGTTTTAGGCTGTGTCTGCTACTAGATAAATTTTTTGGAGAGATTTTGCTGATATCCTCAAAAGACATTTTCACCGTCCCCGGACGGACTTTTTTGGGGTGGCGAGAAACTTAAAAGGATCCTTATGCCGTGTGATCGAAACACCATCAGATGTTTTTTTTATTTTATTGTAAGTTAGGCAAATGACTCTTCTCTGCCTGATGTGAATACTGCGAGTTGTACTCTTAGTGCAACGAGAAGTGAGTGAGCTTACAGCTCCGGTAACCTACCTGGATATTAGGTAGTGGACTATACGTGTCCACGGGGCAACTCGCTCTAGACACTTGTCTTAAAAGTACCGGATGAAGAATGCGCTTCGGCGCGTCCTGATCTGGCGTTATGATCTGACGTAGATGATCCCTTGTGCTTGCGCAAGGGTGTCTGACACCTACTTTATGACCTGACGGTCGGTGGGGGGTGTCAGTATAAACTTTAAAGTCGTGTGTAGTGTGGATGCTCTGCCTGGTGTTTAGCAGAATAGCAGAAGCAGTGTCCAGGTGCGAGGACAGCTAGAAGATCAGGATTCTGCTTCACTAGTAGTCGTCACCTCGCCGACCCTCAAGTGGCCTTTTAATACCTCGTTTAAAGTTAACAGGAGGACATGGTTTCTGGACGCTTTCCCCACCACTCCACGACCCGGTCAACCCGAGCCGAGGTCCTAGTTTATAAAGACGCCCTCAAACTGCTCCGTTCCTGATTCAATCCGAACCCTTCGAAGAATATAGTAGCTAACGGGGACATGATTGCGTGATGCCATTCCCTTAAGAAATCTTCTGACGCTGTTTCGATTACACGGCTTGAGGAACCCTTTAAGTTTCTTGCCATCCCTAAACAAGTTCAGTGCAAGGTAATAGACGGCCAATATCCAACTCTCTCCAAAATGAAGATGGATATGTTCCAAGCACACCGCTTGCAACATGCTGGGCAAAGCCACCCCCTTCTCACGATTTACGATTTGCGCCACCGTTTGCCAGTATCTTTTAAAGACATCCCGCCTCCGCCTGCGTGGTCTAAACGCAGCCTTAGCATACGAAAATAGTAATTAAAAACGGACGGAGGTAATCTTTATTAAATTATACGGAATGATACCTAGCAAGGCCGCTGCGGGTCAACGCGCCGACGTGGGTGCCCGGCTCATTTTATATGCGTTTTTTTATCACTCGATGTTATAATGTTAATACTTTACTAAATACTAACTTTCTCATTCGTTATTTTTTTATTGTTCGCATTTGCTTTGATCGCAGAAGTAGAACATTTAACGATTTGACTAGGCAGAACCTGCGTCAAAGCTTGAAATAAGGTTTATTGGCTTGTGAATTACCAATTACGCGGAATGGTGGCAGCGTATGAAATATATTTATGGTACGTATTACAAGTATAGATATAATGTAACTTTTAATAATTATGTCAATATTAGATTTGTGTCTGCGACATTTACTTATGCGTACCACATAAATACTGAGAAGTCAATATTAATAACCTCATTCTGACGACGACTGATATAATTTTGTCATAAATAACGGCAATAGAGTGCCATTTATTGTATAGAAAATGGCTTATTAATATAAACGAACTGTCAATATTTCTAATAAACGATTGTTATGATTTATCACTTTGCCTACATCAGGTTTTAAGATGAAAATGCCTCAAAACCATGTGCCCTTCTTCTTATGTTATGAATTGACTGGACATTAAAAAATACGTTATGAACTTATGGTAAAAAGATTTTAAAATTTTTAACAATAAAATCATTTTCATTTCTATGATTTTTACACAAAATTTCTGAACAGGCGTCAAATTTGAACTTCCATTTTTGCAACAAGATTTTTCAATTTAATGGCGCCGACACGATCATCTTATTTTTATTACTAACACAAACTGTTGGGTTAAACCTATTACCTGTGTGATTCCATTACATATAATTGTCAATTTCGCAGGGAGCTCTATGCTACAACCGTAGCCGTATTTGCGTAAGCCTATTTTCTAAACAAGGCTTCGATATCGTTCTAATAATGTGTAATAACTATAAAATTATTCCAATACAAAACTACTTGGCGAAAGGTAGACCTTATCACGTATGCACGGAATTTTAATACTATTCTCTAGAACAATGGATAACCGGCTCAAATCCAACAGTAATAGAGTAGGAAATGCAATTTGGAACAAGAAAAACATTGGTCGAAACGTGTTTTGCAAATATAAGATTTATGATTTCGTGCTTAAAATCGGTAATGGCTTGCTTCGGCTCCCGTGAGGTATCGAGTTTCGTTCTCACTTCGTCAGGTGTCGTTGGCGGCGCCGCTTTGTTTTTTCTCACTTTTGTTCTAAAGAGTGGCGATAAAAACTCGACGGGAAGCGAGCACAGAATAAGGAGCTCACAATACCCGCTTTCAGTCAATTTGAATAGGCTTACGATGTTTGGGGCTCGATTCTTGCATGCGCTTTTTGCTTTATTTCGGCTGACGCTTGCGTTCGATTCTTTTAAGGTTGAAATAAAATGCCGTGTCGATGATACTCTCGATCAGCTGTTATGAGTAAAAGGAAATGCTAGTGAAAGAAATCCTATTCAGATCAGAAATATTATCAAAGTTTTTTTGTAAAATTTACAATCCAGCGTGGCTATAGGTTTGAGAAACACATCTAGTCAATTCGTCCCATATAATAAAAAAATATTAATTGTTTTACACGCCGACTATACGCTTAATTACTTATGTGAAAAGAACAATAACTTTAGTAATTATCGTAACTTTAATATAAAATAACGTAATATTTAATGTTATTATTATTTTACTATTTACCTGAAATTTTATCACTGTGACCTCTCAATGTGCTCATGAAAATTACCTGAAAGTAAAAAAAAAAGTGGTTAGAACAAAACGCAATCGCAATTATTATTATCTACATCACAAAGGAAGGAGGTCCTATTTAATAATAAAATACTTATATAGAGTAGTCATTCTGTCATCCTAATAGTGATGTTCCTTATTAAGTAAAAGGAATTTTCATACATAAAACATCTAATACACTTTTGCCTAATACTCTTCTTATCGTCAAATAAATCAAATGCAAAACATACCTGGTTTCAGTATAATTCTCGAGCTCATGTAGTCCTCCTGATACCAACGGCAACAAACTTCAATATGACAGAGGAAAATCGAGAACAAAATTTTGATCACCTATCCAAGCATCAATAAACCTTAAGAGCGACTATGATTGGTTAATTTTTGGAATCGTTATTAAGAAAGAAAAGAAAAGCACCAATATAAAACTAAATTTTATACTTTATTTTTATTTTTTATATGAAATTAACTAATTACATCTTACACTTTTTACACCAAGTTACAAGTCTTACTACTAAGAGGCGTGCATATCGCCGCTATTGCTACCTTCCATATATAATAATTAGTAAAGAAGGCGTACCTAAGCCAAAGCAACTCGTTTCCATAAAATTAATTTGATCAAACCTCCATACACAATTATACGTCTTCTAAGTCTATTGGAAACAATCTTGACATTCATAAATACGAACATTATTCCCTTTGGCACCGACCAACAAAAACTCATGAGAATTACATTAATATAAACCGTCTCTTAGCAAAAATTAAACAAAATAAAGATCACTTATTAAGTACTTAGTAGGTAGATACTGATAAAAAGGAAAAAATCAATTTGTCAGTCTTAAGTCTATAGTAAGTAGTTAGTCCAGAAATATTGCCGCGGCAGCCTCTGACTAAAATGAACATAATCTGTTAGATCTTGAGCAAGATGACTTTTTAATGATGTGGAAAATACAACGTCGGTACGTGGTATAAATATCATGGCAAATAGTTTATATTTGCTAAAAAAGATAAATGTATCGTATCAAATTATAATAAGAAACTGTAATTAGAGCCTTTTAAAAGAATAGTTTTTTGTCGCACTCCCAAAAGATGGAATAGTCTACCAGCACACGTTTTCCCTCCTTCCTATGACATTCGGACCTTCTAACAAGGCGTAAAAAGCACCTTGTGGGCCGGCATCGGCAGGGTGAGCGTGACTGAAATGCTGCGTTGTTTTCACGCTGCACCAGTTGTGTTCATTGTGTTCGCGTCTGGACTCCAATTCCACTAAACATCAAGTGGAGTAGAGTTATTTGCCGTACAAACTATATAAAACATATACTAATGGCTTTTTTTGCTATACTGATTATAAATACACAATCATCAGTTCAAAAGTGTAAACAAGAACCTTAATAGAGCACTGAAAAACATTTTGTTTTTTTTAGGTATGTATAAATAAATTTTTCAGAATATCCATTACAATTGCTCATAATATAATATTTACAAATTTATTACAAAAGTTAGTAATAACAAAATAAGTACCTAATACAAACATTTATAGCATAGATATTAGGTTTATAGGCTTTAATATTATGTCTGAACAGAATAAAAAGCTATCGAATGTATCAACATACACTTAAAATAGGTACAGAATCTTTATTATTACCTACTCACAACGTTCGAGAGTTATTAACAATTAAGTAACAAAAAAAAACATTTCAAAAGTAATTTTAAAAGCAGCTCATCATTGCAGTTACTTAAATATCCGGGAAACAGTGTATCTCCGAAATGTACAATCACTGAACAATAAACACATAAAAATGACTTATGACAAAATTAATTACTAATAAAAATTACCAGTTCCCAAATGAGCCAGAAGCCTACAATAAAATATAGGTGGTTTTAAAGAACGCCAGTACCTATGTCGTTATTAGACGTCAAATCACCGTTTACAAGCATTTAAGAGTGCTAATTAAAAAAAGTCTCGAATTAGATATCTTGTTTTATAGCAAGAGGTTTAGACTTTAAAATGTCCATCAGTTTTATGGCGGCCCAAAGCTTACATGGCCAGGCATTATGGCTGTTAATCTTAGCCCGCAAAATAATCTAGTAGAACCGGTTGATAAGACATACAACATAGCAAAAAAAACGTATTTGGCGATGATTTCCTTCACCATATAGCATCTAGAGATTGGTTAAGCAACAATCTCCATCTGGGTGCCAAGTGCGAGTTCATTCGCTATCCGACCACGTTAACGAAAACGAGAATTAGTATGGCAAATTTTAAGTCTTCTCGTATGCCGCCAGGAGGCTGCTTCAATGTCATACTAATTTTCGTTTTCGTAAACGTAATCGAATGAATACGGATAGTAAACAAAGAATCAGCATATGAGAGAGAGAGAGAGAGAGAGAGAGAGAGAGAGATAGATATATATATAACTCACTGCTGATATTTGAACCGGTGCAGTACGCGCTATGATATAAATTACGAATGCTCCTTTTTCTCTTGTTCAAAGTCAGTGGAAACTTATTTTTGACACCAAAATTTCTCGAACGGTATGTATCATAACCCTTTATTTAATTAGCAGAGTTTTTTTTGTGGAATTATGTATATATTATATTTTTTTGTATAAAATGTGTCTCAAATAATCCACTACGCCAAGAATACATCAAATATATATATACTATGCAAATATTGCTACAAATACTATATTTCATACCTAATGTATTCTATGTCACTTTTGATTTCGAGATCACCGGTGAGATCGGGCTTTAAGTTTCTCATATGAACAATCACACATAGGGAGATCGGGACATAACCCACCACGATGCGATGGTCCCAATGCGGGTTGGTGGTTTACGACTGCTATCATACGAAAACATCGGGGATCAACCACAACAACCAATGAAAGTATGTGGTCACTATAACTTAGAAATGGAGCCACAGTAAATAAACTCTCAAAGTGTAAATAAGTGTATCCTCATACCTACTATACGTGAAGAGAATACTTTGTGTCCTTTACTATGCACATTTCGCTAGGATTATGAAAGGACATCGACGATTTTGGCCTTTAACACGCACAAACAAATATCCCGCATTATAATTCTTCTTTTATTTTTTTACATTTATATCAGTTATCCGTAGTAGGTAAATAGACAACCGGTGGTTTGAAACGAAAAAGTAAAAGTTATTTATATACTAAACAATTTGCTGAGATCTACATTGCTGTCATTTCCATGTCAACAGCGTACGTAAGAGATGTTTCAACTGTTTTAAATAAAATCGATTATGCAATTCGAATTTAATTCTGTTTATTTTTTATCAAATTGTGTTTATTTAGCTTCTAGTGGCTGGAAGAGGGAAGAGGAAGGAAGCCACACATAACTCGAGATCGTCCCTAGCCCCAGCGCATGCATAAAGCATTTCTCCTATTTAAAAAAAATATCATCATTTTCATCAGCCCATTACCCTTGCTCGCTACTAAGCGTATTGTGGGGTTCAGTCCGTATACAAACAGTTAAAAACCGCTCCAGGTCTCCCACTATTGCATCTATAAATTGATATTCCATTACCTACTACTGTTTATTTTTATGGGCCAGATAAGAGGCCATTTAGGCACAGCTACTCAGCTCGGCTGTCTTGTAACCTATTTATTCGAATATTATTTAAATGCACGAGATATGCTATCTGTCGACGTCCACAGACGACTTGTAAGTTTGAAATCTGTGCCTCAGTTCACCACCTATATTCAGATTTCAAGTATATATATTACATATTTTACATTAAAACCATTTTTGTTATTTAAAAGTGATTCCGAAAAAAATTACTTCACTTGGAGGTTGTTACGGGTTAGGGTGTTTGGTCATTTGAAGATGAATCCTAAGTACCTACTCCTGATATTTTTTGAGTTATCTACATACACCTTAAAACTTTAAACACGCGCTAAACTTTCCTTTGTCCAATTACGATAATTGTGGCAGTATACATTATTAGATATAAATAATTAATTTTCATAAAATTTTACAATAAAATTATCAGTCTTAGAAGTCAATTTAGATTACGCTACTGACTTAACAAGCTATTGAAATTAAAAATGAACCCAAAATACTAAACAGACCATCAAAACATTTTATTGTTTTAATTTTTAATGTTGACGATTCCAACTAAAATCGTGTAGCGGTCGCGATCACATCGTACATCTTAAAGCGACCAACATTTCTCTGAAGGCGGTACAGAAAAAATGAATGCGAATGTCTGCCATCATCACCTCGCCTCTCTGAACAAACCGACCTTATTACGAGTGCCACAAAACACATTTCAGCATGACAGTTTCGGTGTCGAGTTAATAGAACCTTGTAAGAATGCCATGCGCGTTCGGATCGTACGTTTTTCAATTAATTCAATTCGCGCAACCTCTTTCGCGTAACGAAAATATAAAAGAGAACGAGTTCACTTTTAACAAACGCGTTGGAATAGTAATGAAATATGAATGAAAGTCGTTCGTTAATTGTTGTTTTGGTTTGTGCAGTCTAGCTAGATTTCTCAAACGCGGAGCAGGCTATCTTGCCAGTGATAGTCGGAAACCTCGAGGTGTAACTAGTCTGGAGGATTTAGAGCAAGCAACTAGGATTGAGGAGCTCGATGGCGCAGTGGTTAACGCGCCCGGTCTGCGAGTGCTGAGGTTAAGCAACATTCGCAAAGGCCGGTCATCGGATGGGTGACCAAAAATTTGTCATCTCGAGCTCCTCCGTGCTTCGGAAGGCACGTAAAGCCGTTGGTCCTGGCTGCATTAGCAGTCGTTAACAATCACCAATCCGCACTGGGCCCGCGTGGTGGTTTATTGCCCGTTCTCCCTATCCATCCATAGGGAAGGCTCGTGCCCCATCAGTGGGGACATTCAATGAGCTGATGATGATGATGATAAAACATTGTGACCCGGAACCCGAAACCTTTAAGTGACAACTTGCCATCAAGGTCGCGATTCTGCTATTTTAAAACGTGCAAAATCGTGTGTCCCTGGAATGATTCTGTCATTTTCCTTATAGTCAAAATTATAAAATCAAGTCATTGAGACACAATTTACGAAGTCTTAAAATAACAGAATTGAGGCACAGGTCGTCTTAAATTCTCAATAGTGTGACAGTAAGTTGCCGGATATTGACAGTAGAAACACATTCGACCGACACACGACTGTAGAAGTTTCTTAATAGCAGAATCGAGCCTCAAGTAAAAGAGAAGTTCGAGCGCTATTCATCTTAAATTAAAAAATATACTAATGTTATTTGTAGGCTTTTGTGAGGCCGCCAGTCTCTATATCTATTTATTTGTATCTATTTGTGTGAAACAAAGGTAATTATACATATATTATTATTGACTTTGCTATTACAACACCATAGGTTTTAGAACAGCACGGATTCCACCAGAGAACCAGTTGACCGACATGGACAATAAGTGGCATCCGTCTGTATAAGCTGCCGGTCACCGACCCGCCACTAACGAAGTTTATGTTTTAATTTTAATTAATTTATGCAAAAGCCCGCGCAATGGCTGACTAGATAGCCTATTATTTTGGCATTTTGAGAAATTTCTGCATATGCCCATTCGTTTTATACCTATGTGTGGTGGCATTGATTTAGAATCTGGCTTTTGTGTTTCTGGTAGCTAAAAATAATGAATAGCTGACTATTTATCTTTTACGTTAGGCATTCTATGTTAATGAAATCATTACTTAATGATTGGACAGGATGATGTCGATTTGTTTCAATTCTATGTATAATGTATAATAATATAAATTGTCTGTGGAGAATAGAAGATTGGGCTCAATGGTGAGCCTTGGGAGAGCCATATTTCATGCAGTGGATTGCGATGGGCGGATGATGAGGATGATGATGATGATGATAATGAATTTGAAATCTAATACAACAATAATGTTGTTTTACGTAATACTATGTGGAAATATATGACTATGTTGTGTTTACAGATATGCAGGAACGTTTTGTCTACAGCGTTGTTGGCTTGTTGCATCTCAAAGTACATTTATTTAATTTTGTTGTATAATTTATGACAGTTCTGTTCTAAAATGTCTTTAAAAAGAGTTTAGTTAATCGATTTCTAAACTTCAACACAGTCAAACAAAAGCATAAATAATATGAGTTCCCCAAAACAATAGCTTTCAGGATACACGCATCACTATTGTGTCAACATGGCCATGTTCGAGTCTGGAAGTCGCTTATTCAAAATGTTCGGTGTAAAAAAACATGCCAGCAAAAGAGTTATTTTTGTAACATTACCATAATGCAATACAGAAATGAATGAGTTTTGAGTAGGTGAT
Source organism: Eudonia mercurella (assembly GCA_963082485.1). Lineage (NCBI taxonomy): Eukaryota > Metazoa > Arthropoda > Insecta > Lepidoptera > Crambidae > Eudonia > Eudonia mercurella. Next base: position 18,472,634 of record OY720032.1, read on the forward strand.
GAAGGTCAAGAGGAGAGCTTAGCGGGCGGTGAAGCGACCAGGTATGATAAAACACCGCAAGACTTAACTATAAGTCGTAATCTTTTCAATAAACAATAAAAACCCTACACAGTATTAATCAAATACATAAAGTGCAAAGCGAAAAAGGGTTATAATTATTCGCATCTCCTTACCAACATTGGAGGGTAATGAAATGGCAACACCGGCCGCTGAGTTATGCGCACGTTCGGATACGGTGTGAAATAGTGCGCGTGAGTTGGCCCGCCGCAGCGCGGATAGCCGGCGCATCGCTATTTACTAATAATAGTGGAGTTTTTAAGTTCCATTGTTTTATTACAGAAAAAAGGTTTTAACCCGAAAAGAGTTTAAAGTCAAAAATCTAATAAAGATAAAACTTTAGGATAACATGTCTTTGTTTGGACCAAAATTATATTACCGTGTACACCACAGCCAAAATCTATTTCGCGACAAACATCCATTTCTTTATTTAAAAGGGAAAAAATGGCATAATATTTGTAGGACAAGAAGAACTTTTATTTAATTGTCGTTTCAAATACGATGTATACAAAAACGGTTCCTTGTTCTTCTGCAGTGCCACTTGAAGCTAAAGTAACAAGTATTTCAAATCCAGATAACGCATTATCGTTGGAATAGAGTCATAGATCGGTTTTACAACGACTTATACGTAGCTTAGCGACAGCGCGACTAATATCCGCTCCCAATAAAAATGCTAAAGATTTATATCAATCAAACCTACATAGACCCATGAAAGGTAAGACACGTCAACATGAAGATACTATAAAGTCGTCCATTAGAAAAACTTACATATGTTATGGCAATGGATAGCGTAAAATATGTCATGAGAAAAGACTTTTCAATCCATATCGGCATTAAGAATTACATCTTTATTGTTTATAAGAAATTATTTTTTTATGTCTAGTCTAAACATGTAAGTAATTGCTGAGAACAGAAACTAGGTATCTTCGTTTATGTATAGTGTTCATTGCATGGTAGTTTTCTTTTTAGACCTACAAACTTAGTTGAGTGTGATAAGTTTTTGTTTACGTATGCAAGGATCGTTTTCTATTAATTACTTATGGTGTTTAAACACAAATTTACTTTTGAAATATTAAGGAATGAATGTCGTTCCTACAGTATCTTATTTCAATTCGTCATCACTATTTTCAGTCTATCAACATGATTGTGCCATGCTAAGGTCTTTCCATTTAAAGAATAGCACATGGAGATCGGGTTTTAAGCCATTACGCTGGCTCAATGCGATTATGTGTAAAACATAGTTATCAAATCGTGTTTACGCAAAATTATAAATAAAAAATAGTTTTAAGGTAAACGTATTTGGTCATTGCATTTTAGGTTAGTCCATGCACAAGGAAGATAGCTCTAAATATTGATATGTCTACAAATCCCTTTCAAGTACTAGCGCCGTGTAAAATGTGACCGTAGGCGACCAAATAACAAGGTTTTGTCCTTTAAACGACAACCATTGTAACTATATCGCAGTATCCGATGGAATCTGAGTGTTTCTGGATCTCTGGATTAACTTCAAAGAGTGTCTGGTAGTGGCGACACACGGTCATGTAGGATAACGAACGTGAATACTTTTATACAAATGAAATAGTATTTTAAAAATTCCAAAAACTTTTAAATAATCCGGGTAAGGCTATTTTTACGAATAAGGCTAAGGCTAAGTGCAAATTCGTACAATTTTAACTCATCTTGTAAGAAGCCTATGTGGATGCTCCACATTAATTTTTTAATAAAAACAATCAAAAAGTAATAGACCTTCGTCGACGTTCTGCCAACGTAGCTCTCAATTTTATGCACTGATTTCTTGTTAAAATTACTTTTGACACTGTATTGCTTGCTATTGCCTTGCCACAAAATACGAAGACTACAGAAGGTAAGCTTTATTAAACGCACTCGAGCAACGCACACATACAACTTCTCACATACACGGAATCTGGCAACAGTTGCGCTCGGACTTAGCGTTGCCAGGTGTCCCGTTTCCGCGGGACCTAACAACACTACTCGAACTGTTCCTCGAGCTGTTCCGAGATCCGTAGCCGTGCAAGGGGTGCTCAAGCGCAGTATTCTGTGTCTCCTTATTTTGTGTCCTTGCTGCCCATCCTCCCGGGCAGTGCGTCACACCCACGTTCGTATCCCCGGGATGTGTTCCGGGCAACAAGGCCCGGTACGTGTACAGCTCGTATTTAACGAGGCGTTTGTTCTAATGTCGACGGCGACACAGCCAACCTCGGATATGGCTACATTTCGCCGGGCGCACTGTGAGAAAAACCACGCCATTTATATGAGCTGTTAACAGTGGTATCTGATAGCGGTAGAGATTAATACAATGATGCTGATAACGACTGTATTGTATTCATACGTATATACCATTAAACGTATGTGGGATTGGAAGGGTTTTATATTTCGATACCATGGACTAATAATACTAAGTACAAGTATATGGCTAAATCTCAACATCAACTGATGTTGAGTTCAGGTTGCAATTTTGCAAATTAAGCAACTTTTGCAATGGTCACCGAATGGATTAAAGTACCTCAGTCTCCTCTGGAAAGCTCGTTAAGTTTGTACCAGTTCTTGACGTAAAATGGCAGACATCAGAACCAATCAATCCGCTATTTATTTTATTTTATTTTTCTTCATTTGTAATGTTATGTCCGGTTTTAACTGTTTGTCACTATGTCAGGCAAAGGCATCTCTGTCCTTCAGCCGAGCCATGAGTTAGGCTTTATAAAATTCTTTTAGCGTGCGATCTTTGTTTTTGATTTTTATTCTTATTGTATTGTTTTTTTATACGTTAATGTTTGTAATGTTGTGTTTGAATAGTTTTTATATGTTTATTGATTTATATTTTTGTTCCGTGTCGTCTCGACCTCTAGGTCCCGCCAGAATATCAGCGCTGCAGGGCTATTGTCGCTGTAGCCTATGCTGAGGCTTGGGCCTAGTTGGCCACACTAAATGTAATACCTGCCCTATGTATCTGTAAACTTTTTTATTTTCTGATGTTATTTCTTAATCTGTTTAAGGTCAATAAATGTTATTATATTCTATTCAATGCACACACGCCTACATATTAGACTACCACAAACTGCCAAATTTCTTCAATAGACTTTGAATTTTATTTCTACGGCATATGATTGAATATTTATAAAACAAATTAGACAGTTTTGGATAGATTGATTAGCAGACGTCTGTGCCATCATGGAGGGTCAAAGCCCGACCATCTCAAGTTATATTGTGGATATGAGAAGACCTGGGGCTCTATTTTTGGTTCCTTCGCCTCGAGTCGAGCACTTGGTTTCTACTGATTTTCGTTCGACATTTGACTTTCCATATTTTTGAATCGCTCGACAGCAACGAGTGCCCTCACCCACTCGTTGCAGTCGAGCGATACAAAGCGATTGATAGAATAACCGTCAAAATCAGTGCGTAGTGTCAATGTCATGTCACTCGTTTGTTTGTGTCATTGATAGTCTTTTCTATTAATAAGCAAAGGTTTTTTTTAACAGCCAATAGAAACATGGATATTACGTTCTGTTTTCATTGCGGTTGTTACCGGTTTTCTCAGTCGCATGCGACAACACAATGTCATACGTGCGATTCAAAAGAAGATCTCCTGAACTCAGTAGCGATGATGAAGCCAAAATTTTATTACGCAAATTTTTCCCACAGCAAACTTTTTTCTCACTGCAAAGAGAGTAGTACCACTCGCTGGTACTATAAGCTTTCTACACATCTAACGAAAGTACTACCACTGTTGCTAAAACTTTTCCTCACAGCAAACGTCAGTTATGCCAGCCCACCCACACTTCCATTCTTTTTCCATGTATCTCCGACCACTGGGAGGCAGCGAGCACGTTTGCGCAGACGCATTATAGATTCGTCCCTTTCTCCCCCCAAATAAATCTGTCACTAGCCCCGTAACAAGACGGTTTTGAATTATTCCCGACTGTTTCCGACTAACGAGCTGCGCGTGCGACTTGTACTCAAACCAAACGATTTTAAACCGTAAAGTTGAATTATTAAGGTGTGTTTTCTCAATGTGAGTGTAGCATAGGTGTGCCCTCAAATTCAGCGGGCGGGTTAATCCGTCAGAGTCGCGGATAAGTGACAATTATTATGACTTGATTAATTAATGTAATGCAGAAATGCGTTTGTTAACGATGTAGTGTACTTAACTCACCGCTGCCGAAAAGATAAAGAGAATTGGATTTCTGAAAGTGCCAGTTGTGGATTAGAATAACGAGACTTGTATGAAATCACCCTTTTTAAAGAAGGAATGTATATGATACTTTATTTACCTATTTTAAGTTCGAGCTCGATGGCGCAGTGGTTAACGCGCCCGGTCTGCGAGTGCTGAGGTTAAGTAACTTTCGCAAAGGCCGGTCATCGGATGGGTGACCAAAAAATTATCATCTCAACCTCCTCCGTGCTTCGGAAGGCACGTTAAGCCGTTGGTCCCGGCTGCATTAGCAGTCGTTAACAACCACCGCACCGCACTGGGCCCGCGTGGTGGTTTATGACCCGTTCTCCCTATCCATCCATAGGGAAGGCTCGTGCCCCAGCAGTGGGGACATAAAAATGAGCTGATGATGATGATGATGATGATGAGACAATATTTACCAATGTAAATTAAACTACTCATCAAATAATAACTTTCTATTAAATGTCTATTGAATGATGATTTCATGGCTTTTTAATATTAGTGTATTTTTTATATTATAGTGTAATCCAGTATATTATGTCATACCCTTCTCTTTATAAAATCTTCTATATTGCGACATCCTGCCTGACTAGTTTTTTATAGCACAATTTGGGCTATAAAAATACTAGCATTTGCATGTCGTCATCGCAAAAAACTATCGAACGCTATTTATTAATTACGATTAATCTTGACTTGACTTTGACTTGACTTGACACTTTCTTCAGTTTGCGGATTTGATTAGAAAATCTTAAGCCACATGCACACCGACGATGTGGCAGGACAAAGCGGAGATGGGGGGGTGGAAGTTGACCACTTTTTTGCCGGAGTGGCTTGACGACCTAGGATGGAGACGAGGGAAGGGCTTTGGCCAGTAGTGGGAGACAATATAGGTTTTTAAAAACTATGTATTTTGATAAGTTTGTCACCCCAGGTTGTGAAAAACTAGTTTTATTCACACTCGATCACCTTAACGAAAACGAGAATTGTGATGACAAAATTTTTAAGTTTTCTCATTTATTACCAAGAAGCAGCTGTTTCAATGACATATAATTTCTAGTTTTGCTTACTTACCTACTTACTATTCTGGCGCTGTAGCCCCAAGTAAGCTTTGGTCCCAAATACCTACTAGTCTTCGTTTAAGGCGAAGGGTAAGGCACACTAGCGCCACCAATTGATAATTTGACAATTACTAACTGACCGGATCTTTTTTTTAAACATTGCGTACCGTCCGACAACAGGAAAGCATCCATAGTATTTATTTGATAATTGTGCACTACTTTTTGTTGCGTGGTTTATTAACAAAACGTGCTATCGCATTTATTCACAAACAATGGCCACTGCTGGTGTTAGCGAATGAAAACAAAAACAAACCTAAAAGTAGTGCACAATTATTAAATAATAGATGTTTGCCTAGTGTCGGAAGTTCCGCATTGTTTGAAAAAAAATCCAGTTTAGCAGTTTTCAAATTTAATCCATTAGCGGCGCTAGTGTGCCCTACCCTTCACCTTAAGTTAAGGTGATCGAATCGCTAATCAAGCTCGTACTAGACACCCAGTTTACGGATATATGTGTTAACTGTACAACTTTTTGCCAACTGCGGTGAGAAAGGGGGTAATGGTTCCCTAGATATGAAGCATTGTTAGTTGTCGTCTACGGAGTGATTGATGAGAGCAACAGATCATTACTCAATGATTGTAACCGACTACCTTTTGTTGCTATGTGCAAAGTAATTATTTCTTATAAATAGTTCGTCGCTTCGGAGCAGTCTAAGGCTTGTTACATACGTACCACAACCACACCACACCGACCGTCCTTCGCGACAAAAGGTGGTCAAGCTATGGTTACGTGTGAATAGTGTCGCTGCGGTTGCGTTGTCGCTGGTGGTCGATGGCAGGGTGGTAGTGTCATCGCGTCAACGCAACGTTGTGTTTGCGATATAGCCGGCCGCTAGTTCGCGGTGTTGCTGGTGGCTGCGATGTAGTCGGTATTAAATACGCGGTCAATAATGACGGCAAAATGTGACCCGTGTGAATTCAACTATTAATTTTTATACAAATTAGCGCTCGCCCACTTTTCTGGTCGTGGTGTAGTTGTGGTTGTGATGTGGTTGTGGTACGTGTGAAACAACACTTAGGCTGCATTTATGCCAGTGCTGTGCGAGGTAGCTTAGCAGTACGCGAGGAAAAATCCACCAATAGCATGCTTCATTTTCCTTGCGGTATAAATGGAGTGATGCTATTGCTGGATTTTTCCCCGCGCACGTCATAACTACCTTACAAAGCTCTGGTGTTGAATCTACCTAAAAAAGCCACATATAGGAATTCTACTAAAACCAATTCATATGTTCAATAATATTGAGTAAATTGAAAAGTTTACCAAGTAACTTTCTTGAAGCTATAAGTATCAAGGTTTCGTTCAGTCTTTATCAATAAAAAACGCGTCTCTGTAAGAGGAGACTACGTTAGATAGACATATTATATGACCGATCAAATAATCTTCTATAGCTTACCTATAAGGCAAATTTTCCTACTTCAATTTGCACTCCTATAAGAGAACCCTATATTCCAAACGATTATAAACAGTAATAGTAATACTATGTCATAAGCAGACGTGCATAAAAGCGGAAAAGACAAAAAGCTTGGTATTACTTCGAACTTCCTAGTCAAGCACTAAATCTTTACTACCATACGGTTACTGCTAAGTTACTAGGCATTGTGAGAGCGCGGCGACGACAAAATTGTACTTAAACCGTACCAAATAATTCCAGAAAATGTATGCTGAGCAATGTAACAGCCGCGTGTATAATCACTACGCGCAAAATGCGAGAGTACGTCTTAACTATGTAACACTAAAACTGGTATATTTTTCTATAGGTAACTTTATAGCGCAGTGAACGCAGAAGATCGCCTTAAATCTGGGATCCGATGCATCCTACCATACTAGTAGGGTAAAGCCACCGAAGAGTGCGCACTACCAAAGAGAACATATTACTGTACGCAATTTTATTTTTCCTATTGGCAAACATACTTTAATAGGATTAATAAATAGTACGTACCATATTGATTCCATTGACATACGTTATGTCAAAGGCAAGTAATTGCTAACAGATTTAATATTATAGCATATTAGTAGCAGTGGAAAAAGTGTGGGGAGGCATTTGACAGGAGTGGGACAGCTATTACGGACAGGACTATTGTCGCCAATAAGCCTGATATCGTGGTGGTCGACCGATCCCAGCGCCGGGCAATACTGGTAGATATCACCATACCTCATGATGAGAACCTTTTGAAAGCCGAGAAGGATAAGCTCAGTAAGTACTTTGACATGGCTCACGAGGTTACCGCCATGTGGGATGTGGATTCAACCATTATTGTACCGATAGTCGTTTCGGCAAACGGTCTGATAGCGAAGAGCCTCGATCAACACCTAGAGAGGCTCTCGCTGAAAGGTTGGGTTAAGGGTCAGATGCAAAAGGCAGTACTCCTTGACACGGCACGTATTGTCAGAAGGTTCCTCACTCTGCAGCCCTGACCACCGGTAGCTTGGGCCCTGCCCCGCTGCTGGTGGTACTCTAGGATTAGGTTTTTATAATGTTTTATTGTTTTTATATTAAAATATTGTAAAAATCTAGTTCTAAGAAATAAAATAAATAAAGGAGATAATATTAATAATAATTAGTAGCAGTATGCGGTACTCTTCGGTACTCTTTGGTGGCTTTACTCTAATATGCAAAGCCTCTATCAAAAATAACGGTCGAATACTATAGATAGTCAATGCGCGAACAGACAAAACACACGGGCACAATTCCGCGCGAACATCAAATCCTCAGTAACTATAACTTTTACAACGTCTCGATGCAACGGAATCCATTACCAGCCGAAGCCCTCGGCCCCACCATGTTTTATGCTTTCATATTTCCACGTTTATTTGGTATTGCCAATTAGTATGATCGTAAAATTGACTGCCATAACGTGAGGTCTTACTGTGCATATACGAAAACTTATTTCAGCGAACATGCGCGTGCGCATATAACGGTTAAGCATTCATATTCGTTTATTATTGGTGGTAAGCTGAAATGTACGCATGTATATGTGCTAAATGGCTAAAGCAAATAAATATCTTATCTAATAAATAGCTAGTAGCTATTCTGATGTGATGCAGATATTATTTATAATTGAATTGTGTACGAAATAACTGTAAGTTCGTACAAGTTTGCCTACTTTATACGTTATTTTGATGTTTGTTGGTGATGTAATTTCTAATTCTGAAGTCTCGTATGATTTTACTGACTACACATTTAGTGGAAGCAGAGGACAAGCCAAAGCAAGTTGGAGTGCTGACTGGGTATTTTGAAACACAAATGTTGAAAAAATTTCCACGAGCAGGGTTTGAACCTGCACCCTTCTGACATACCGGGTCAGGTGCTCTCCCAATTGAGCTATCGTGGTTCTAACCAGCCCGCCGAAATTATTCAACTCTATTTACTTTTTACTTTGAAAGTCAAAGGCGCCCATTCAATGTCAACAACTACCGTCACTAACATCCGATCATAATATTTTTATAAATACTAAAGATCAGTTAAGAAGTAGGAAGCTATTATAAAATGTTCAAATAATTTTTTACGCAAATTTTGTTGCGAACAAATTACAAAAACACAAATGTTGAAAAAATTTCCACGAGCAGGATTTGAATAGCGCCTTTGGCTTTCAAAGTAAAAAGTAAAAAGTGTTGAATAATTTCGGAGGGCTGGTTAGAACCACGACAGCTCAATTGGGAAAGCACCTGACCCGGTATGTCAGAAGGGTGCAGGTTCATATCCTGCTCGTGGAAATTTTTTCAACATTTGTGTTTTTGTAATTTGTTTGGCGACAAAATTTGCGTTAAAATTATTTAAACATTTTGGGTATTCTAACACAAAACAAATGCTCCACAGTATGCTATGGTATATGCTGCGATATATGTTGACAGTTGCATCAAATATTGATTTTGAGAATGTTATAATAAGGCAAAAACAAAATTACTAGAAAATATCAAGCGAGAGCCTCGGTAGCTCAGCGGCATTGGACCGGTTATCCAAGGGTCGTAGGTTCGATTTCCACTCGAGCTTCCTGAGTCTGGTTTATTTTCTAGTAACTCTATCTTGTAACTATATATAGCATTGTATATGCAAAATTCTACATAATATAAATGTTATAACAACAAAACCATAATCTTCCTGTGATCACGGTCAAAGAAGGTTTCGAGACATCAGAATAAACTCAAATTATAAAAAAATCCAGACTTATATTCGTATATACATATATAAGGTCACTTTTTATCAACTGCATATATTTTGACAAAACATCTGATTATATCAGAGAAATAAGGCCCTAGCATTTAAAAAAAATTCAGGCTAGTTTTTTTTTAACTTTTCCTGACACAAAAATTGTAATATTTTTAAGAGCGGCCTCTCTGTCGGCTCTTTTGAATGAAACTAGGGGCACGTGTAAGCGGTGAAGGCATTGCGACCTCTCTGTTTCGGCTCCTTTGAATTGAAACTACCGAAAGTGCTTTATTATTATTTCTAATCGAAATGTCTTCTGGCGTTTTTCTTGAAAACTAGCGTATAAAAATTTAAGGTTTTTCGTAGAAATAGTTTATATATGTTGTTGAATTTATCCTCAAAATATTTGCAGTTGATAAAATGTGACCCTATATAGCAGTGGCGAAGAGTGGAAAATTAAAGAAGGAAAGCCGCCCTTTAAAAAAAAATTTGCAATCCAAAAACCTAGCCCCAAAAACAATACCTATCGACGTAATTTTAATACCAAACTGTTGACCGTTGTGTGTTAAATGGATGAATGTATATAACTCGTTAAGAATTACTGTTTATCTGTATGAAGTAACATATTGACCATTTTCTAAAGGGAAGCCGATGAGAATCCGGTTGCATGAAGTCTTCGCCACTGATATATAGTATTTAATTTGAACGTTTATTTTATGTTATGTACAACCAGTTACAAGCAAACACCGCGTGCAGTGAGATAGAAACTTTTTATACCTTATGAACTGTTATATAAGGAAAAAGTTAGTTATTTCGTTTTAAATTTAATTTCAATTAATAATAAGCATTTCACACAATCTGCAGATTATGGCTCTCCCATGAAAGCAGTAAAGCCATCAAAGTACTAACTGGCCGGCAGTGACTGTAGCTGATTAAACATGGACACATAAACAAACAAATATAAAGTTTAGTATAGTACAGTGAGCAACAATGGTCGCCGAACACTTACTGTGTCAAAGCAAGTGATGAATCGAACGACTACACTGGCACTTGTCAACTGTGTTTGTTGTTACTTTGACACGGTACTAAGGTTTTCAGCGTGCACGCTGTAACTAACAGTGTCCAGGGTGCCTCGTGTGAGTTTTGTTAACTCTCCGTATCCATTCGATTATGTTTACGAAAACGAAAATTAGTATGGCATTAAAGCAGCGCCTCCTAGCGATATACGAGAAGATAGGCACCCAGGTGGGTAACTATAAGTTTGTTGCAGTTCTGAAAGCGAGACGTATGTAGCGGCGTACATACACGCATACTCTTACAACTACAATAACATTGCAGTAAAACTTGTCTAAGATTTGAATAGACAAAGTGTTGGAAAACTTCCACGAGCGGGATTCGAAACCGCAACTGCAATTTTTTCAACACTTTGTCTTTTTTCAAATTGTAATTTGTTCGCAACAAAATTTGCGTATAATTATTAATATTAAACCATAATTATAAACTTGGTGGTATTTATTGCCTTGAACCTCTTATCCTTCCATCCATGCACTTGCAAGAGATGACCTCACGGCGCAGTAACGGTTGGTATCTGGACAACTGGAACTGTTCACGTCGATTCATGTCTACTGGTGCTGAAGGTAGATGCGGGTGCTGACGTTAAGCAACGTTTGCAAAGGCCGGTCATCGGATAGGTCATAAACTTATCATCTTGAGCTCCTCCGTGCTTCGGAAGGCACGTAAAGCCGTTGGTCCGTTGATGATGATGTTCAGCCTTTCGCCCAAGACTAAAAGCTGGAGCAGCAGCAACAACGGTCTATGTCCATTGTCCAGTGGTCTGAAGCCTCGCACTCCTCGTCGACTACTAGATTCTCCGTGGCGTTCCGATCGGAATTAGGGTGAGAACGACGATAAGTATGGCAACATTTTAACTCTCCTCGTTTGTCACCAGGAAGCGCTGCTTCAATACGAAACAAACAAATAATCGATTTCGTTAACGTGAACGAATGAAGAATTAAACTCTCACAAGGCACATAGACCCAGCTTTCGCTATAAACTTGAACCGGGTAAGGAGGCATTAACTTTTAGTATGATCCGCGGTTATAAAAATATTGAATTGAACAAATAACCTTTAACCACTCAGAGTGACATCTCGGACAAAAGGCGCGTAATAAAGTGATATATTAACTTGTGGGAAGTTATTAAGGGATCAATGCGGCCAGGTTTACAACTGTTATGACGGGCGGACATGAAAACACATTTAAATGTTACGACTGTGCGTTTTTAAATGATGTGTCACGCCATACACAAAACTGTTTCACTGTGAATTGTTAATATTTTTCGTTTTCACCTTTAGGATAAAACGTCACACTAAAAAGGTAGGCAAAAGTGAGTTTTTGGAATATATCGATACCTGGGTTTGTTTTTTTTATATGTTAAAAGGAGGCAAACGAACAAGCGGGTCACCTGATGGAAAGTAATCACCGCCGCCCATGGACACCCGCAAAACCAAAGTAGTCAGAGATGCGTTGCCGGCCTTGAGGAAGGAGTTGGATCTTGAGGAGGGAGTAGGAATTGGGAGGAGGGAGGGATAACAGATGGGCTTTCACTAATCGGACGAAACACAACAGCAACGAGTGCCATTGTTTCACGCCGATATTCTGGGAGAGGGTCGTATTAGGGTGGTATTATGGACGAGCCAGCCCATTTCGTGCTGCAACGCAGCGTAGCGTGGCTCTACCACTCAGACAGTGTCACTCATTTAACACCACCCAGGGGTCACGTGTAGGGTCTCAAGGGTATACCTATAGACGCGAGTAACTTGAACCCCCAAAACCCACCAGCCAATCATGTGATCACAAACCAGCGTCAGTTTGGTGTGATTGTTTGCTTACATCCGTTACGTTATTCCTTCTGTATTTGCGGGCGAGAGGGCATAGCTCGCGTACTTAAAACATCCATTCAATGTACATTGTTAACTTTTTATTAAGCATTATTGTCTCTTTCGAATTGGGAGAAGCCGCTGACTCCTGAGATACCGGCGTTTTAGCCTAGTTTGGGTGTCAGAGTTTTCATAGAAATATGTAAATAACTTTTATGTCAATAAAGAATTTTTATCTAAAGATAAAGATTTTTATTTAAAGATTTTTTATTATTATCTCCTTTATTTATTTTCTTTCTTAAAACTAGATTTTTACAATATTTTAATATAAAAACAATAAAACATTATAAAAACCTAATCCTAGAGTACCACCAGCAGCGGGGCTGGGCCCAAGCTACCGGTGGTCAGCTCAGGACTGCAGAGTGAGGAACCTCCTGACAATACGTGCCGTGTCAAGGAGTACTGCCTTTTGCATCTGACCCTTGACCCAACCTTTCAGCGAGAGCCTCTCTAGGTGTTGATCGAGGCTCTTCGCTATCAGACCGTTTGCCGAAATGACTATCAGTACAATCCAAGCTTGATGAAAGAATAAATAAGCGGAAGTAACCCTATATGTTATTTGAATTGCAGTTTTGTATATGACAGCAAAGTAACGCACAGAATAAATTAATTATAGGTTACTTACTTACCAATGCCATAGCAAGTGTTGCTTCACTTGAACGATCGCACCGCTCATACTGTTGCGCTTCAAAGCTAGTCCTATCAGTATTAAGTAATTAAAAAGCAGTGAACAGCTCTGTTTCTAGGAACACCGTCTGCGAATCGCCCGGGCGGGCAAGAACTGAACTAAATTCGACCGAATAAGAATACTAACTAAGCATTTGTAGCAACGCTGTGTGGTCCAGATGATTAGATGAAGCGGGCTTTGGACCTTGTCTTACAAAGTTAGTCAGTCAAACACGATAGCTTCTTTTTTAACCTGTGCTAAAGGATGTCTGCAATCGTTGAAATTAAAATTAAGTTTATAGCACATGTATTATAGGCTTGGTTTTATATACTTATCTACTATTTCTAATTAGTTTTTTATACAACTACCGTGATTATATTTAGTTTTATAGTACCTTTTTTAAGCTTGTATCTCTTTCCAAGCAAACTGTAAAGTTTTTATAAGAAATACATTTTTTGTCCTAAATCCTTTTAAATCTATAAAATATAAAGTACAGAGTTTACGAAATTCAAGGGGTTAGGGGAAAAATATTTTATCATTTTACATTTTTCATTACCATCGATTTATTTAAACAATGATTAAAAAAAACTATTACTATCATCTTTTCCTAACATTGACTTGGTTAATGCTCAAAACGCAGCAAGCCATTGAATAAAAATAATTTAAAAAACACAAATTCTGATTAACGCCCTAAAAACTTTTTAAATCATACCAAAGAGATAAGCTTATTAAAGGATCCATTACCTAAACAAAAAGGTGCAGTTTGACGTCTGAAAAAAAAGAAACTAAACTCGATCATAATGTCGCATTAACCGGACGGCAGCGATTCGCGCGTGCGCCTCCAGAAGTACTTATTTTATTTCAATAATGCGACAAATTGCGAAGCCAATGTGAAATATAAAATGTCGTATATTTCGAGATTTAAGGAAGTGCAACAATTCATTTCGATTTTATGTCTATATTGTTGTTTGTGAATGTACTTAATAAACTGATAAAATAAATTGTATCATGATTTCTACTCTCAAACTTTTTATTTTCATACCTTTAAATTTTCTTCAGAGAATATTCTGCAAATTAGAACTAATTATTAATGTCGAGAAGCTTTGCTTTACGTACTGTTATCGGCCGGAATCCCTTTGCCTATTTATAGAAGAAATGAACATCTAATACACTGTCCATTAATATTAATGTGTTGCTAGTCATAAAAAGAAAATAGCAACGATTAAAAATTCAAACTTGGAATCAGTCATGTTCTCGAACGCGGGGTCGACAGAATCTCCAACGGGGAGATCTCCGCGGAGATTGCTGAAGCAGCAGGAGACTTCTGGTGGGGCCACGAAGTCTCATGAAGAAAGACAAAAAAACTAAATTAATGTACCTATATCACTTTGGTGAAATTGGCAATACGATATACGATGACACTTTCTTCATAACACGATTACGCAATGTAAATGCCATTTATTAAGCATTAAGAAACATTTATACATGACCCATTTCTGTATACTTCAAAAGCTATTATTTTATTCCCACTATGAGCTCAAACGAGACATTCAGTTGATTTATGATATTCAGTTGACGCCCACTTAATCCCGAAAAATGTACAGTGCCGTTTCACAGCAAACTTATGTTCATTTGAAGCGACTGCAGTAATTAAAGTCATCGGTTTAAGCGTTCAAATTCCTTGACATAGGTAACATGAGCATCCTCGCGATCTCCATCATTCACCGGCAACAATAACATTAAATCCACGCCACCGGGCGGCCGCTTGCCGCGCAGTTATAAATTACTGGAATTGTGGACATCGAATTAATTACAGTGCAAATATTTAAATGTCGATCTGTTTTCTATAGCAATATGTTTTTGATTTGTATGCTTAATATAATAATGCATTCTTCTATTTAGGTAAGGTTATTGAAATTGTTAAGTGTTTATGTTATAAATTTTTCTTCGAGTAGATGTCAAAGTTTATATATTTTAACACACTTATTATTTTTAAGATTAAAAGAAAAAACATTATTGTTTGTGAAATAAATCTTTAAATTAAAAGTAAATATACCTAGTCTTGAATCAATGAATAACGTCTTAAATATAACTGCATAAATAAATATGCGATTAACCCCACTTAATAACTCCGCTTAATATGGATTTCTAACACATTCGCTATACAAATGTAATATAAGATTAGTTTAAGTCCTTTTTGGTTCTTTTCTGTTAATGTGACAAATATAAAAATAAACGTGGGAATACTTAAAAACCAATAAAAGAAACTAAAATATATATTAACAGCTTATCACCTTTACATTCTATATGTATACATTGTTTGGGACTTTCCTAGCTTTAGGCGATCTAGAACTCCCACTGTGGGAGGCCCCAGAAAACGGTAGTAAGCCGAATCGCTCATTACCCGCCGCCCTCCTGGCCCAACGCTAACGGTCCATTCGATTTATGACGTCGTATCGGCGACGACTGCGCTAATTGGTGCGTGTTCGATGCTCGTCGCTCGCATAGAGCTGGCTGGCTGCCTGGCTTGGTACAGGCGTAGTTGCAACTTTTTGCGAACCTTGCGCGCCGGTATGCGACCGAATTAAGACATGGAGACGTCTCTGATGGTAGTGACGATGACGTTGTGACACTTCGGTGTAAAGAATATTATTGAATCGGTCGGCATTTGTTTTGCTCCTCCTTTGAAGTGGAGTTTTATTGCGAGCTTTATGATGATTCGTGGGTTTAACGACCGCCATCTTTAGATAGCAACCGGGACAAACGGCTCACCGTGCTAGTATATAGGTCTTGGTTGTACTAGCTTAGTAAAACAATGCATACTGCACACTCGACGACAGCATACATCTTTACATACACTAATGTTCAAAGGCCTAAACAAGAAAAAAGTAAGTTTTTTTTAGTTTTCTCGGAAAGCTATTGTTGACTATTGACAATTGTTTATATATCTGTACCTTTGTAGTCTACTCCGTTCCGCTTAAACACAGTTAACAGTTAACAAGGCTTGTTAACGCAACCACTGAATTTACAGACAATCAAAACAGTAAATTGCTCTTTATCGATGAACCGGCGAACTCGCGGGAAATCTTTAACCTATCAATAATTCCATAATTATAAACCTGCTGCATACAAGATCACATAGCCTTTTATTCCTGTTGCTACTAACGAACATGGTAAATATCCTTCCATATAGTACGTATATATCTAAAAACTCTAAGAAGCTCGTAAGTGTTAGACAGTAGGGTCCAATTTAAACTGTAACATTCGTATTGTCTTATAAGGAAATGACTTGGTGAATTAGCATTAAATCGTACAACACCTTCATTAGGTTTTAAACTGCTACCATCATTCCTAGCTTTGCCCTCAATCTAAAGTTCTAGATTAACAATATCCTTCGACTATAATTGACACGTTAATGTTATGTGCCTACTGAGAAGGATCAGCCATGATGTGTATCTCTTAATCAATTGCATTAAAATGTACTTTATGTCCGATTAATGTATAACATTTTATTGAAACTGAAATTAGCACTTGTGAAAGACGATCTGTCTCAGGTGGGAATTGAACCCACTACCTTTAGTAATCAGAACTAATTAAAGAAAACTAGAAAAATTGTCTGGGAAGCCAATGTCACTATTGGTCACTTGGTCGCTCTTCGTCTGGGTTGTGAAATTATTCGTTTATGATACGTCGTGGAGTCGATTTCTATTTGAAGAACGCCTCTTTTCAAGTGATACGAGTAGTTTCAGTTTCAACGCGTAAATACTTAAGATAACTGTGGGTGTAGGAAACGTACATAACCTAGATTAACCGCTTATCATCGCCTGGTGATGCCTGGTGATGATGGCCTGCCCAGGCCGATTGCCTTTTTTAAATACGTAGCACGGCAAAGACGGCATTTCATCTGATGTTAAGCAAATATGGAGTCCAGATGCGACGACAACTGGTGCAGCGTGAAAACAACGCAGCATCAGTTATCCTCACTCTGCCGACCCACAAGGTGCCTCTTCACGTCTGGTTTGATAACATATGATGCCTGATGACAACTTTAGTTACTACTAAAGCTTTTTAAGTAAATTTAAATAAGGCATTAACGCTAACAAGATTTGAGCATGACTCAAATGACGAGCGAAGTCCCAAGGGTACCTCAGGGTAGTAACCTCGGTTCGGGTTGACCGAATCGTGGGAGACGGGAAAAACACAAAAGACCGAACAAGTTACAAGCGCAACTGTACCAACTTAATGTTACTATAAAGCATCAGTACAAACTGCAGGAATGAAAGCGAAGCCAGTCTTTATGACAATGTTACACTCCTCAGAAATGCCCATAAACTATGCCGCCTGCCGTTGCATAGTCTCAGCCAAACAGTTACCGATCAGCCACGAATACGTGCGGCGCGTCGTGCGATTATTACTCTATTCATTGCGTTCTTTATTCCAGGGTCGACTAAAATCCTTTAGTGCAACGCGCAATGTACTAGCAATTCGCTTGCCGCGTCGCATTCCGCTCGTGTCCGCGCCCGAGGCCTTAGTCTCTTCGCTGTGGAGGCTTGTCATTACCGACAATTATCATCAAACATCACCCTTCTAGGAACCAGGGTCGAAACAAAAGGCCGTCAATGCGAAGGGCGATGTTAAAATCTAAATTTGTGGTCCACATAATTATATGCGGTTATGCAAATTTGTTGCGCGGAATGACTAGACGCCCTGCGCGCTGACTTTGGTAGTTATTGTACAGTGAACTGTGTGATGGCGGCCCGTCGAAGAATCTCACGCATTTCTCGTATTATGATGTATGCGAATCGTAAAATCTGTGTTCTAATAACGTGAATATAGATATTTATAGACAGTCTGCACAAGCTTAAGAAGGTGGTAAGCGGTGATTCTTTCTCCGGCTTTCATTGGTTATCCTTATCTAATTTTGCACTTTGTTTTTAGGTTTTGTTTTTTTTTTTAGGTACGTAGGTAGGTAAGGTAGGTACTGGTAGTTGTTTCAAGATGCAGTCGTTTAAACCCAACAACCCCTGTTGGGTCAACGTGGTGGAACATTTAAAGTTTGAAGAATGAAGATGATGATGAAATACTATTGGTAGTTGTTAGGCCGTCCGAAAGATAGTGTTGAATTGCATAAGAGCTAAGTGGTTTGATGGCTAGCGCGTCCGAATTCCGAAAGCAAGGTCAGAAGAACTTTATGTGTAGGTATAATGATTATTTGTTAGATATATGTTATAACCTAAAATTTTAACAAAAATAACTGCTAGTTGACAAATATTACCTCCGTAAGACAAATCATAAATAACGTATACACGTATTTAGTTTCATTATACTTGTTGTATGCGAAAAACACCATAATATCACATAACAACTCAAACCGTACGTCTGATACGTAAAAATTACATTAAGTCAGATGTGTTTCAACTCAAAAAGCATAACGCTGCGGAAATGTTATGTTGACGTGTGGTCCAATACTTAGAAGGTAACGATTTTGTGATAAACTCGAAGAAGCGTTTGGCCTTCATCTCACTTAAACGTCAGTGACGACGGGCCTACGGCCGGGTTTTAGTTTTTAGAGCGTGGAGATGATTATTGGTAAAAGAAGAATTAATAACGCTTATACACTTCTACCCAGTTTCTTCATCTTCATGAATAGGGTTGTCTAGATCTATTTTTTTTAATAATTGTGATGATAATTTTATTTATGTTTTATAATCACTTTGGTCTATTCATACTCTTTTCCTATTATGAATCAAATTACTGTCATATGGCAGGTATCAATAGGGAAAAATCGTTTAAATTGAACTTAAAGCGATTTACAATAACAAATGATCATTTGACTCAAATTAGATAAATGACTGAAATACTGCAATGAGCTTAGGAAATGGAACTGTTTTAGTAGCATTACTAAACTCCTACTTGGAAATAAGTAGGAAATCGGAACCTGGCGCTCACGCTACGCCGGGACAGTCAGATGAATAAGGAGAAGCTTAGCTTGAAATTTTTAGGCACTGATCAGCAAGTCCCAAATAATTAGTAATCAACTCACCGCCACGCTACATCTCACAGCGTAGACCAAGCGGCAATACCGCAGACTGTGAAGCCGATACACCGCAACGTTCATTCGAAATAATACTGCACAATCGGTCGGGCACCACAAATGGCCTCCAAAATTGTTTTCAGCGAAACAATGTTGCATCGGAGATATAGGGAAATAGCTATTGATAGCATGGGAAGGCAGGCTGGCATTAAGATCACAAGGCGTATATATCATGGTACGTGTGTAACATGATGGAAAGGCGTCAGTGTACAAAGTACCACAAAAGATTATATGAGTAATTTGGTTATGGTCATCACGCTGAGTCAAAACACAGTTGATGGTATCTTAAGACAATAATGAAAAAACGTAAAAAATCTGCAAAATACGAAAAATCAGAAAAGATCAGAAAAAAATGGTCTTTGAACGTATTTAAGTTGACAACAAACGAAAGTGATTAAATTGCAGCGCAATAATTCGTAACACCATTAAGCGAACGAAGCGAACACATCTTCATTGAAAGCAGATAGAAAAATTGTCGTCCTTACTACATCGTTAAAACTGTTACATCATATCTAGATAGTGCAGCACCAATGTGATATCGATATAACCAGATACCGTATGTAGAGCAAGTTTTTGACAACTCTATCGAATTGAAGTTTGTATGCAGCAATTTGTATGTAATTTAACTGTAAATCTTTTGAAAGTATTAACTTTCAAAAGATTTACAGTTAAATTCACATAATACACATATTCAGTTAAATTAATTATAATTAACTAATAATTAATGCTTCCAACAGCAAAATCTTTTCCTCGGAAATATAGTGACGTGTCCACTTGTCACTTTTTTATGACAAAAAGACAAAAGTCGGCAAAAGGAATGAGCAGACAGCTCATATTAGCAATTACTATGTACAGACGCCTGGCTGTGCACATCAGCCTATCCAAAACTGTCAAAACTCTTCAATAAATGTTCAACCATATTCCATGTACATAAAGTTTAAAGTCTATTGCGGAAATTTGACAGTTTATGGTTGTCTGACATGCAGGCGTGTGTACAGCCACGAGCAATAATATGTAAACAACATAGAACTTTGTCACATCGAGGCGTTTCGTAACAAAACTAAATTTGTCACAAAAGTCATTCAATATTGTAATATGACATAGTCCTATGTTGTTTATATATTATTGCTCGTGACTGTACTGTGAAACAGGATAAACGGACGCCTCCCAGAATAAAGTCGAGTATCAATGCTACTGCCGGCGTAATTACCAGCAGGCTTAAGCAAATGGATATAATACGATCGCTTTTGCGCAATAATCATTCTCTTTTTACGACACAGAATAGTTTTCGCTTAATGCACACTGAACTTTGCTGTTTTATAAAGCTGCTGTGTTTTTTTTTAATGTTTTTTAATGGTTATGGCTTTTTAATAGTAGCTTTATATACCTTAACGATCTACTAGAAGAATTCATCTATTCCGTTGTAGTAATTTATAGTTTATCAGTGTGTGTATATGCGTGTGTGAATCTGAGTAATATATTTATTCTGAACTTGATGTAGACACATATTTTCAGAAATTTAATTATAATAAAATAAATAGAGAAAAATAAATAGTCAACTGCTCGTAACACAATTATCTGAGAAATTAATTCATAGTTTAATGTTATTTATAAAAAAATCTAAAAAAGATATAATCAAAATTTTAAACTTTACTTTCTATTTTTAAGTGCTAATTGCTGACTTAAATTGAGCTGAATTGAATTGAATTTAACAGCTGAATTAAATATTTATAAAATACAGTGAAACAATTAAATGCCTATTCGACCCAGCCAGGAATCGAACCTGAGTCTTCCGCAATCCGGGCGGCGGCACTGACCATTATGCTATCGGAAAGGCTGACGTAAGCGCTGAATTTTTTCACTGCTTTTATATTATTATTTTTTTTTTTTACTGTATTTTGCAGAATGCCATCTATCCAACGGGTATTGCAACCAATGGCTAGCTGGGTCGGGTAGGTATAAAATTTTTTTCACTGTATTTTATAAATATTTAAGATTTTATACTGAAAAATATAATATAAATAATAAAAATAATTAGGTAATAATAACTTTTTTTTTTAAATAAGTACTTCCATAATTCTAGCCTTGCAGCATGTCTGTTCATCTAGTATTAATATTACAGTTAATTATCCGTTAACTTAAGGCACATGCTCAGGATTGGAACCAGTACAGGGTCTTGTGCAAGTTTTATTCTTCCTTCGATCACGTCAACGAAAACGAGAATTGGTTTGGTATTGAAGCAGCGCCTCCTGGCTGGCGACAATCAAAGTAAATTCCAACTTTACGATACCAATTTTCGATATTGTAAAAAACGAATGATGAACCCACTAATACGTAACATATTAACTTCATTTTAAAAGTAGATTATTTATAAAATAAAGAGTTTTATAAGTTTGCCCAAGTGGTAAACGTAAACTAGCATACAGAAATGATTTTCTAAAGCACACAGAAGCTATGAACGTGCTTAATTATAGGTTTATATGCCATTGTGATTAAAACGCCATAATTAAAGTGGAGCTCGATGGAGCAGTGGCTAGCGCTTTCAGGATTTTTCTATGTAAGGCTACCAGGTAGAGCTTTTGAAAGTCAAGTAACTTTCGCAATGGCGGGCCACAATTATTGTGCGATTGAGAGACCATTTTGTTCTCCTTTTATCTAACCTATGGGGATAGAACCACCGCTGTCTCGCACTCAACTCGAGCATCTATCCACTAGATTACATAAGCGAATAATAAGAGCTGGAAGCTCCGCCGTGCATCGAAAGACGCATTAAGCCATTGTAAAACGCTGATATTTGGTTATGGTCTTAAGAAGAACCCGCAATAGGGCAGCCTGGTCGGTTACGGCCAAATCTCTCCACTTTCACGAGAAAAGCCCAGACCTCCAGCAGTGGGACGTTTAAAGGCAATTGATAAATTAGTGGTTAAGCGAGTTGTAATCGAGTAGTACGGTACAAAACCCCTATTTCAGGTCACAGTGTCCATTGAGCAACGAGAAATAAATCAGCTTACAATAAGGCGTTGACGAATGTCACATCCCGTGACGGCTTTGGATGTCAGCGAATGCCTGGGGCGGGCCGCGAGTCGATGTCGACTGTTAGAGTTACTTCACACTAGTTTTTCTCCAGCGCAGGCGTTGGATAAACATATGAACAGTGCACGCAATTAATATCTTTATGGCAAGAGAGTTTGCCGCGTTTGATCTTAATAGTTTAACCAGACTTTTTAGCCAATTTAACCAAACTAAAGGCTTGAGGCTAAAGGTTTGATTTCTCAAGCCGTAGAAATCAAACATTCTCAGAGCATTTCTAGAGGAGATGCCATCACGCAAGCGTGTCCTCGTCATTAGTTCTCTGAGGAGTTTGGAACGGAATCGACAGCTGGAATCGAGCAATCCGAGGGTGCTTCTTAAGGACTGGGCCTCAAGGATCTAGGCTCGATTGGAGCGGGTTGTAGGAATACGTCGCGACAACGCAACGCTTACGTTGTGTAAAGGTTTTTTGTTTCGCGCAGCTTAGACGGGTATGATCATGATTATACCTGTGCTGCTTAGCTAGGCGAAACGTACTTAAGAGGCATTTACGCGTTTTATTGTCACGATGTTTGTCACGGATACGGTGTCAGAAACGCTAGTATGAAGTGGCTCTTACAACGCGTGCCTTGCGCAATGTTGACGCTCTTTTGTATATCGATAGGGTTGGCCTACACTATTTTGAATATCGATAGTGCCTAGTGCGAAGTATATTCACTATTCGAATAAATTATAGTTATAATATATTTATATTTAGTTATATCTCCTCGGTAGCCGTTTGCATCTGCAAAGCACTGGCCTATGTTTATAATATACACTAGCTGTGCCCTGCGGTTTCACCCGCGTTAATTAGCGACTGTTCCACACCTATTAGTCATAGCGTGATGTAATATAGCCTATAGCTTTTCTCAATAAATGGACTATTCAACACAAAAAGAATTTTTCAATTCGAACCTGTAGTTCCTGAGATTAGCGCGTTCAAACAAACAAACAAACAAACTCTTCAGCTTTATAATATTAGTATAGATAATTCTTTAATACGTGTGTGTGTCACTGAACTCCTCCTAAACGGCTGAACCGAATTTGATGAAAGTTTTTGTGTGTGTTTGAGTGGGGCCCTTAATGGTTTAGATTCAATCGGACCCGGTAGGTGGCGCTGTAATAGAGGTCCATCATGGGATACGGGTGTTCTTAAGCGGACGAAGTCGCGAGCGGGCCGCTAATACTTTAATATTGTTTATATTTTGACTTATTTTATAATTGCCAAAATAAATTGTTAGTAACGAGTTTAAGTATAATATATCTGTCAACACTATATAAAACGGTGCGCGTCAACACATGATTATGCTAATAAATATTCATAGGCTATTATGAAATGCGATATCCTTATAGATTTATCGATCGATCTAGATTTAGTTGGCAATAGGTTAGTGATGTGTTACACCTACGTCGTTTAGTTAAATATGATAGATCGCTATCTTAACTACTGTAATATGGACCAAGGATATGATTCTGCTATTTTTAAACGCCCACTGTCATGTCTCGATGACCTGATTTTGACATTGAGCACTGGGAAAAAAAATTGATTATGCCACTTGAACTCAGGAACTCGAACTCGGACCTAGAACTTTGCCACTTTGACACCTGGGGCGATTTTCTGTTTTTTTTTTAATTTATTTTAATTAACATTACAAAACAATCCATGTAAAGCAAACCATACATCACAGAGACTTGACCAGAATGCTCTTCGGTAGTAATGGAAGTAAAGAAACTGTAATAACTTATTTTAATCACCAAGTAAAGATCTATTTTTCAATAAACAATCGAACTGTTTTAGCTGCTGCGCCTAAGACGACCCTATTAAAGTTATTAAAAAAACAGAATCAAACTAAAATATTTATTTTAAAACAATAAGTTACGCATGGATGCCCTAGGGACCCAACCATTGCATCAGATTCGATAAACCTTAAATACTCGCTAGAGAACAACGATTCATCCCTAGAATGATACGCGAGGCTATTGAAATTAAAAAACATCCTAATTTTAATAGAGAAGATGATTGAAATTTACCACCGGCCTGGGATCCCATTATACAAAATATTAAATCCCAGCCCCAACACCATACTGCCAGACCAAAGGATACTGTAAGCTCTTACTGTGTGAAACGGAACGCACTTGGTTTTAAAAAAAAATAAAGAGTATACAAGCTACCAAGTAAGTAATTATGAGACGACCAACACCTCAGTCTCCCTCCCTGCGACCCTGCAAAGGGTTTGAAACGTCAGCGTCAGGATAAACATTAAATCAAATTAATTTATATAATAAACGCGAGTAGATTCGTAAAAGTAGTTTCATTTCAATGTGTAGTGTTCGCGTAAACTTCATTAAAAAAAATTGAAAACAAGTTACGCAAAGTTTAATGATTATTCGTTTTTTTTACAGACGCATGACGTTTCGGACACGGCAGGGACCGTGTCACAGGGAGATGTTTGTTGTATACATAATATTAAACCAGTTTCTATCTGTATTATATATTTTAAGAATTTGGCATTTATCGACTAAGCCAAATAAATATACAAAAAAAAGCTCGAGTAAATCCGTTTAAAGTGATTCGTTATAAAAAAAAACATAAGTTAAAATATCTAAACAGCAAAGGTAGATCCATATCTATCACATTAAAATCCATTAACTGGTTTAATCAGTCATAAAACATTCTTTACAAGCAAAGCAGGATCTCAGTCCATAGTTCTGAATATCCTATCATGAATCTCACAGAATATCTGTGATATATATCACTGAGAAGATCGTACTGTCCAGATATCTATTAATTAGGCAACTTAATTACATATTAAATACCTTTAAAAAACAGTCTTAAACAGCGCAAGTCATAAAACGGCCTCAAATCTTAGATATACCCAACAAGATTTACCAAAACGTAGCTACGACACCATTCTTTAAGTTGAAACAATGAAATGTTATGGTTTTATTGGTTTTTTTTAACAGCCAGCAAACCAGAATAATGTTTTATTAATATCCATCTTATACGGCGCCAAATTTCAGAGCGATGCCGCGTCCGCATCAATAAACATTCCGGCCGTGTCATTATACATTTGTCTATTCAATAATTCATATTTCTAATGCGTGCTAAGACTCCACATTAACACTTCCAAGTCTCTGTGCAAACAAACAAACATGGCGGCCGAAATTGTTATTCCCACTGCGTGAACTCCTCAAAAACAGAGACGAATTCGGTTTTTTTTGTTTCGCTTCTCGGTCGATTAAAAAGGCAGTGACCGGCCGAAAAGTGCATCCAGCTCAAAAAGCCCCCTGACACATTGCAGGAATTCCTTTGAGCTGTATCGAATTCCTAATAGAGCGGGGGGCGGGGAGTTCACGCCTCCTTGGACGCTCCTTTGAAGAAGTGTCAACGGAAAGCTAATAAAATGATTGTGTACTCAAATGGTCGTGTTTCTATAGGACGGGCATGTGGCTTTTAGTGTCAATACTGACTCGTCGCCTGAGACAATGTTATACCTAATAGAAAAAAATCTTAGTAAACATGCTTTCAGAAAAATAGATTTAATTTTTTCACATGTGTTGTGCCATAAACCACTTTATCCATAAACATAAGATTCATTTTTACTCAAACAGTCTACACCGATCAGTTTTATAACGGAAAATGATACCTTGCGATGCATTAAAAACAACATAAAACTATTTCAAAATACGCTTATAGACTTTTAATTATCAAGTTACTTAGTGATGCGAAAAGCGAATTTAATGTAGAAACATAAGTGTCTTTGCACTACGGTAGCACCGCCGCCGGCGCACCACTATCGAATCCATCATAATAGTGTCACGTACCAGATATCGATTATCGATACTCTGCAATAAATCCTTTGTCGATTTGTAAATTAGAATGTGCTGGCGCCCCTTTCTATCGTCCCTGCCCATGATATTTTATGGTTATCTGATCGATAAAGCGGTGTCCAATCAAGTTATTCAGATAGAATTGAAATATACACACGCAATCCTTCGTTTAAAAAATAAAAAAAAAACTAAAATTGGTTAAGTGTAAGAAAAAAATAATGTACTTCAAAGAAAACAAGTAGATCTGTAGACATACATTTCACTTCAAATATTTACTGGTCATAAACATTTTCACATTCTAGGAAGTTATAAAGCGTTTTGTTAAATCATTATAAAAACTTTATTGCAATTCAATTACAAAAAACAATAATTATCCCATATTCTGCCATATAAATGTTCAACCGGCTGTTTTTATTAGTATCATTCATAAAGATTTTAATGTACTGGACGGGTATCCTTTGCAAGTCGACCGCGGGCCTATCAAAGCTCGTATTAAAAGAGGTAATACTACCTATCCATTTATTGCAATAGTTTTTAAGATAACGGATCCTCCAATCGAATGCGATCTAAAACAGCCTGCTGCATGAATGTTCTGTGTGACCTTTCACATCGGCTTGAAATGCGGCGTTTTATCGATTGTCGACATGTGTATCGAAATCACCGACTGGTTGCACGACCTTGGCGACGCCGGCGGCGTTTAGTGTTGAATCGCTCTATAAACGGTTGCACATAACGATGGTTTTATTTTTCATATTAATGTTACAATTGTGATGTAGACGGATAAACGCTCGGGTTGAATGTGAGAGTTAGGGAATCTTAGTTTTTTAAATTAATCTGTGTATCCTTTTTGTTGTTCTTGTTATGTTTTTGTCTTTGAAATGTTATCTTTCTTTGTATTTAGTTTAATCCTCCATAGCTTCGTTAGACTGCTGATGGGAACTTGCCGGTTCTTCTCAGTACAAGATCTCCCGCCCAGAGTAGACTTACGAACCGATGATCATATGACGTTCATAAGAGCTATTTGTAGCCTAAACTGAATAAATGATTTTGAATTTTGAATTTTGAATTTTTGAACTTATTCCTAGTAGTAGTAATTACTCTATTTACTGTCCCAGTACTGGGCAATGGCATCCATCATTGAAATCAAGTAGCCACGCTTGCCTTTAAGCGAGTTGATGATCTCAAACCCGTCGTAAAAATATACTTTAAGATAAAATGTTATCTTATCTTATCTTATTAGAGCCTGCTAAGGTCCCATTCACAGAAACCCTTTGACCAATCGGTATCTTTTGTGCACCCCCATCCTTTTACTCTTATTCTTCTGCAAAGATAGATGCCGTAAGTTTGGCAATGTCTTTAAGAGCGAAGAGCCTGAAGTCCTCTGGTTTCGGATAAGCCGATCCCAATAGTCCCATTCTCCCAGGTAAAATGTTACTTTAATCAGCAATAATATACAAATGTAAATAGATTTATAAATACATAATATGTCAACCCTAAAACCGGAAGAAATTCGCATAAAAAGGAATCTTAAAACATTATAGGTAGTTTTATGTATTAAAATCGGATGGTCGATTAAATGGCACGTTAAGAATAAACTGGGAGTCACTCCTATCAATCTTAAGCACGTCCAATATAAATTTACTGCTTGTCTGTCTATCTGTAAACCTAACTACTGTACTGATTTTCCTTATGTTCTGCTGCAGCTGCTTAGGTAAATACTTAAGAGAATTCGAGTAACAGGAAATCGATCCCATGCTGTGTTAAATCGATTCCAATAGTTCAATCAAGGATTGAGAGTAATCGAGTAATTTTATAGCTTAATTTTCAGAAAAGCAGTCTGCTTTACCTAATTTGGATGTAGAGCTAAACCAACAAATTAGGTTTTGTAAATTAACTACTCGCTTTGGAAATGTTCACTGGTTCTTCTGTTAAGAGTTAACGTTAAGATTAATCAATCTTTTAAGTTGTGTTTATTTTTATAAGGCAACATTTAAGTGTTCTACCCGCTTAATAGCATATAACTCTCCCACTGCTGGGCAAAGGCCTCGATCATTGAAATCAAGTCATCGCTACAATAGATGGGTAATGGCTTAATCACCACGCTTGCCAAAAACTTCTGAAACAAACTTTGCCTGACCTGGGAATTGAACCCGGTACTTTCGGGTATGGGGCCGAGCGCTTTACCACACGACCACCGAGGTATTTAATGGAAAGTAGTCACCGCAACCTTTGACTATATGGGTATATGGTTTCATTTATGTTAGCTCTTTGTCTGTAAATTTCCGACCTAATTGCATTTTCGCGTGCCATGGATGTAAATTAATTGTTTTTTATTGTCTTTAAGTTTAGGTACTATATTTAGACACAATTGCTATTAACGGTATAGCTAGCATTCTAGCAGGTCTTAGTCAGTCTAGCTCCAAAATTACACCGTAAGTTTACAAGCGAACAATTACAATCGAATTAAAAGATTTTAAACCAACCAATCAACTTTACGTTCCCTAAAATATGGTTGAGCGAAACGATGGCTGATTCATATGTCATACTCGTGAACGGGTGCCGCCTGTGGAGGCTGGTCTGCTCACGCATACTTATCCTATTTTTAGTATTTTTCACTATAATTTGACTTTGTTTTTCTTAAACAATTTTTTACTTTTACGATAGTACTGTAGTGGTACTGTATGACATTGTGGAAATTGCAACTTTTACCTGATGCAAATTTGTTAACGTATATTTTTTATTTTGTTTTTTTACATGTTGTCTTCTATATTTTTTGTGTTTATTGTAATGGAAAGTGTCCTGCTATGATAGGGCATTTTCCAATATTTTTGACGCTGTAAGGGAGAAAAGTGTTGGATACTTGCTGAGTTTCTTGCCGGTTCTTCTCAGTACAAGATCTCCCGCCCAGAGTAGACTTACGAACCGATGGCATAGTGACATTCATAAAAGCTACTTGTAGCCTAAACTGAATAAATTATTTTGAATTTTGAATTTTGAATTTACTTTTTATTTTTAAGTGCTAATTGCTGCACTGAAGCTGAATTAAATATTCAATCAATCAATGTTACAACGGATTTAAAGGTATCAAGTCTAACTAATAGAATAGAGTTATTTATTTATTCAATCGACCAAGACTCAATGTGACGTTATTTACTTGTTATATGTTGTATTATTGTAGTCGTTAAGAAATATGTAAAGAAATAAAAACGCTATTCTGCATTCTATGTAATATGCGTCACGACGAGACTTTCCATCAGCCGAACGACGGACCTTATGCTTGATTGTCGAATAAAATAAAAAAGCTGGTAAATACCACAATGACGCATCTCTCAGCGAAGATTGAATCCCATTACCTGTAAAAGAACAAAAGATTTATTAGTTATGTAAAAGTAATATGTTAATAGTTATAAGTTAATATAAAGTTAATGTTAATAGATAGTAAGTTAATATAGTATTTTGTAAAATTTATGTTTGTTTATTTATGTTACTCGGTATGCGATTGCTAAAGTTAGGCTACTTTTGCAATGGCTGCTCATTGGATGGTTGAGTATTCCGGCGACTGGGCCCGCTTTTAACTGGGCCCGCGGGCCTACTCGCCGGATCGAATTATTTTAATATTTTCGTTCCGGCAACTGGGCCCACCATCAATATGCATATGAAATCTATTGTTTAGATCGAATTCTAGTACAGTTGAAAGAAAACGAATTCGAAATAAAAGTAGTTTTTTAAGAAAATCATTTATATTTACATGGATCAGCCTTAAGTAAAATTTAACACAAAATCAACAAATCTTAGATCAATAGGCATAAACTTGGACAAATCACAACTATAATCTTTCTAAGGACGGATTTTCCATGTAATTTAAAAAAAATATATTATAAAAGTAACATTTTTAAAAACCACAGTCTTTAGATACTTGACAAATAATTTATTGTCTTAAAAAACTATTTTAATTTCGAATGCGTTTTCATCCAACTGTACTACAATTCGATCTAAACAATAGATCTTATATGCATATTGTTGGTGGGCCCAGTTGCCGGAATAAAAATATTGAAATAATTCGATCCGGCGAGTAGGCCCGCGGGTCCAGTCGCCGGAATATACCTACGATAGATAGTCCCGAAGGAGCTCGATGGCGCAGTGGTTAACGCGCCCGGTCTGCTTGTGCTGAGATTAAGCAACTTTCTCAAAAGCCGGTCATCGGATGGGTTACCAAACATTTATTATCTCGAGCTCCTCCGTGCTTCGGAAGCCGTAACGCACGTAAAGCCGTTGATCCCGGCTGCATTAGCAGTCGTTAATAGCCACCAATCCGCACTGGGCCCGCGTGGTGGTTTATATGGCCCGTTCTACAATTTTTGTAAAGTATTTTTAACTTTATTATTTTACTGGTAACTCAATCACATACACCACAACTACATCAGGTACAACACCAAAGTAGCAAAGTAAACAATGGTCGTGAATAGCATTTACTGCTTATAACGCCCAAATCCCTATTATGTTTCACACGCTAATCTCTCCAACGCACAGACACCGCTAAATACCGAACCTTGGTACAGACGCTTGCAGATCAGACTATACAAAGCTGTCAAAAATCTTCAGTTACTTCTCAACCATATGCCGTAGACATAAAGTTCAAAATCTATTGTAGAAATTTGACAGTTCGTGGTAGTCTAATGTGTAGGCGTGTGTACTATGGAGACACGCGGCAGATGTAAACCCTGCGCTGGATGAGCACAGCCCACGACACAGATGGACGTGGCCGATAGCTCGGCTGATACTACGTACTGAGAACTGTTACGGCGGGTGCAAGGTAATAAGCTGAAGCGTTGGTGTCTACATTTATTGAAAGCTGACTTACAGTTCTGCCAAGAGATTTCCTTAAGCTTTTTGTACACTTATTTCACGCAATAAAGGAATAAAAAAAATATAATGTGCGATTATGAATATATTGGCAATGGATCAGGCTACATGACAGAAACAAATGGCGTGAAAAAGAGAGGGCTTACACCAAGTAATGGGTGGATGTAGACTGAGGACTTGCAAACGGTATAACGCTATTGCAATAGGTATAGAAATAGAAAGTATAATGAAACGTATGGAATTGACATGACTATCATCATCATCATCATCAGCCTATACTAGTCCACTGCTGGACATAGGCCTCTCCAAGTGCACGCCACCGAGCACGATCCGCTGCTACTCTCATCCAGCTTAATTGTCTTAAATTGTTACTAACAAAATAGATCATGCTATCTGAAAATAAATTAATATATAAATATATTTATAAGCCAATCAAACTTCATTAACGCGCATCGTCTTTTTTTTATGAATTACTTTTTTACATTCTACGTTTAAGGCTTTCATCTCACTCATGTTAAGTAATGATAAGGCCAAAAGTGGAAGAGCGTTTCACCCGGTATCTTTAAATTTTTTTTTGAGAATCTTTTATCTATTTGTCTCTTACTGTCAGTACCCTTTATCGCTGCCTCTCATGCCTTAACGCTGCCAAAAAGGTTATTCAACAATAACATTATGATATCGCCGCTGCGAGCGTGATGCGTCTCCGTACATCGTAACTCTCCGTCGGCCCGTTGTCAGTCGTACGTCGTACGTGTCATACCGAAAATACGTGGAACGACTTTTTAATTCCTCGAAAACCTTACTTTTTACTACCTACGTGATTGGGACTTTGTAATGACTTTATTAGGGACCCCGACATGTGAAGAACTAGCTGTGGCTGCGATTCCACATTGTTATGAGATAAATTGGTTATATTGCTCCAAAGTATTCTAAAGCGTGTTTTTTTATACTCTACTGATGAGCACGTGGCCTTCATCTCACCTGATGTTAAGTTTTGATGATGCTTAAGGTGGAAGCGCACTTCACCTGGAATCCTCAACTACTGAGGCACTGGCTATCTCATCTCTAGCTGCCGGAACACAACAATGCTACAAACATTGATGTTATGGCGACAAATTTAGATAAGATGGTGGTAGCTAGCCAGACGGACAAACAAGCCCTATCACCAACCAAACCGAGTACACAAACATGTACCCCCCGCTGGGAATCGAACCCGGGACCTTTGGGTATAAGCCGGTGGTCTTAGCCACTAGACCACAGAGGCGGTTAGAATAGTATTATTATCGAAGTTGAGACACTTTCGCATCTGGGTGCCTATTGCGGTTTTATTTGCCCTTGAATTATGTTACCTAACGAAAACGAGAATTCGTATAGCATTGAAGTAGCGTCCTACTGAGAAACGAGAAGAAATTAAATCCACGTGTAAAATACACGCGAGATAGGTACTCGTGGATAGAGTAGATCTGTAGGAATTGTTTCTTATGTTCATTACTTAAATTCGAACTAATCATATTGTAATCGTAGAAGGGACAAACACATTTACCCCCTTATTCATAAAAACTATTTAAGCATTATTTAGTTAAATATTGTTTTGTCAACGTCACACAAACGTCATTTTGAATTTGAGAAAAAGAGACAAAACAATGATTAACTAAATTATGCTTAAATACTTTTTATAAATATGAGGGTAAGTGTATAATTTGGCCAATTTTATAAGATTCTCTTATTTCTTATGGATTTTTTATATTTGAAAACTTTAAGTAGGTACCTAATTATTTAAAGCAATAGTATGGTGTTCATTCTATTTTTAAGCTTCTCGATTCGTAGCAAGACAGAGCTCCTTCACTTTATTTTCCCAAAACAGTTTATATCACGTTCCCCATACCTGAGCTCAATGTGCGTTTAGACCCTAAGGTGCTAATGGCTGCGCAAACAGGGCGCGCTACCGAACAGTCCCAGGTTCAAATCTCGGTGCCAAAAAAACTGTGTGACCGCTTTGTGGCCTGGATCCTTTTTTCTACTGTTTATCCCCTTTGTTAGCCTTGAGATTTTATATAGCGACATTTGGAGTAGTGTCGGTCTGTTTGAAGGCGGGTGTGTCAAAGGATACTCGTTGTAATTGAAAACTATGAAGCCTTCTTTTAATTCTTCCCTTATTTTATCTAAGTTATGTTGTAAGTTTAACATATTTATTTTGTTTTATATTTTCAATTTATATTGCTAATGCTAAAAATAAAATGTCTAACTAAGCATACAAAAATTAAATGTCAGGATATAAATTAAAAGCCAGCAGATTCTTAAAAAGTGTGTTATTAAAATATAATAACTGCCAGACCAAAAGATACTGTAAGCTCTTTCTGCGTAAAATGGAACGCACCCGATTAAATTAAATGAGGGTATACAAGCTACTAACTAATTATGAGATGACCAACACCTCAGTCTCCCTGTGACCACGGACCCTGCAAAGGATTCGAAACGTCAGGATAAACATTAAATAATGTGTAAAATAAAATAAACGCGAGTAGATCCGTAAAAGTTGTTTCATTTAAAATATAATAATTTTGAACAATCACATGCTTAATGTAGTCAAAATGAATCTCAATAAACAAATATTGTTGTCATTTACATAAACATCATTTCATCAATTGAAAATTTCAAGTAAGGTTTTCATTAATTTCAACATTCATTATTTGTTAATTAACTATTCAAATGTGCATTTGTTTGATTTTGAGTTATGTCAATGAATCGATAACTTTTACAAAAGCAGACAACGTTACTCATTATTATTTTATTTATAATCACATCATTTATTTAACGCTATAAAAGTAACTTATTGTATAGTTTTATGAAGCTTACGCTAATCCTACTCTTTATAGAAAACTTACTTTACCGATCTACTCGCATTAATTTAAAAATAAACGCGAGTAGAATCGTAAAAGTTGTTCTATTTAAACTTACGAGTATAATAGTTTGCTTGTCCGTTGCTCTCGATACAAGTATAACAACCAGCCAGCCTTTAATTACTTTAACAAAAGGTAAGTCACAACCACAAAAAACCTATTAAGCAAGCCCTAAACATCCAAATGAGTAAGACAAGCGACAAGTGAGCCCGGCCGACGGCAACGTACAATTAGCACTTGGCTCCGGCATGTAAATGCAATGTAAATCTTGATAGAAAGTGCCTTTGGATTACCAACGCCCTGAAACGGAAGCCTTGGTAGTCCAAACAAGTATTTTTTTAATTTTAATAAGTTACGTTTGTTATATGTACTTGTCATATACCATACCTAAGATGAGTTTTAGCAGTTTTTAAATAATCTAATAACTTTAAACGAGCAATTCTCGGCTCTAACAATTTTTATGAAATTTAGTATAATAAATTTTAGGACAAAATCGATCTAGCTAGGTTTCATTTTTAGAAAACGTCATTTTTTTCGTAAAAAAATACCGAGCAATGCTCGATCATCCAGGTACTAGCTATTTAAACCATCATGGTCACTTGTATTAAAGTAATTATTAAGTACAGGATGCTCACAAATAATATTATTTTAATTTACTCTAATTTATGCAATTAATTTGAAATTTTAGACAACATTTTGAAATAAAAGGCTTTTTTATTTAACAATGTTTTACTTTAGAAATACTATGAAATACTTACTTTCCCACAATAATATTAAAGCATATTGGTGTTAATGTAATTGAAGTTACCTTTGTTGCAAAATGTAGCTTGAGATTTTTATTTTACTTTGAAAATAAATATTTCTTCATAGTAGAGCGTAAACACAGTAGCTACCATGTTTACGGCCGTGAAAACTAAGTTACCTTCGTCATGTCGGGTTCGAGGATATAAATCTTATATTCCATACATCCTCACCGACTATTTCCATATACAGGACCGGTTCTATATATCGATATAGTCGGGACCGCATATCCGGATATAAAGATATATAGGTACTAACAAATAATATTATCTCTTCTCCGTGCTTCGAGTTGTTATAACGATATAGTATAGAGGTTTGTTGCCTTATCATCCTTTGTGGTGGACACTGGACAGTTTTCGATGATCTGAGAATCAACGAGTTAATACGTCAATGAGGCTTTTCTTTTATTAGGATCATAGGTCTAGTCTAGGTTGTAGGTCTAACCCGTTATCGCCATTTCTTAATTTCTTTTGCGTAAGACAGGTATATTTAGAAGTTGATGATGGATTGTCTTGCATTGCTTCGCAATTTATCTACTTACGAATAGGTATAACTACTTTAAAAGTATTTCTTGTTTCTAATATAGTAGTATTAATAATAATGTATCCAAGGTTGACACAACAGCGTATAAACTTCCTAAAAAATGAGTTGCAAAGAAAAATTTGCTTACAACATGTCGAGTTCAAAGAAGCTGCTTTACAGCATATATTTCATTAATACTAATCCAAGTATACATTTCCTGAAGGAGGAACTCTTGATCCCGAATCCCGCGGTTCCTAAATCCCGGCATTCCCTTCGGGCGTGCGTCACGGCCCGCGGAGGCGAACGCGAGGAATTCCGAACGAGCCCAATTCGACTTGTCGGCTCGCAGCGCTGTCGACGCCATCTGGGTACTAGGGATAAGATAGTGATGGTTATCGATAAATAATAATTTTTTTTTTAAATATTAAAAATTAAAAATTCACTTGAAATGGATAACTTGCCTGAAGTCTAACCTATAGTAGTATTGTGAATTATCAATTTAAAAATAATAATCGATTAATATTAATTAACACTTTTATAAACGTTATGAATTTAAATATTTTTTGGAGTTCTTTATCACATCAGATACACATCTCTAATTAATTAATAACTACACTGTTACTGTCGGAGCTTTATTTCAAACAATTAAATAATAACACACTAATATAATAACACTAGGAAATCCTTATACATTTTAATTACACGTTTTTTTTTAAATTACAGTGTTAAAACAAATAACAAGTTATAGCTAATATAAAAAATTAAATCCAAATATAATTAAGTGAATGGCTCATTATCCCTCCCAATCCCAATTAAGTCCGTATAGTAGATTTTAGTTAACCAATTCTACCTTTGTGCTATTGTTTCTATGGGAAGGCCATAGCCCGTTTACATACGTTTGCGTGGTGTTAATGAATCACTTATGTAAGTACATAAAAACATTACAAAACTAAGAACTCAACACCACTTTTTATCTAGATGTAATGCTATGTTAATACAATATATTAATTTCATATAGTCAAAGGAATTAATGTCGAGTGTTTGATTGAAACCCCAACACTATCAAAAAGCGCGGCAACATCGCCATCGTTTGTCCCGCTCCCTTTCCCATCACTACATCGTTCGTCTCTTTCTCTCACCGACTACCTTATTTAAATAAGAGTGAGCTCGGTTGATCGCTGCCTTGGTACTTTCTCTTCAAAACTGACCCTTGTGTTATTGGTAATAAGGTGTTTCAGCATAGAAGGGTTGTAAAAAAGTCAAAAAAGGTTGCATGGGCAGGTTAGACGATGTGCGCTCTCCCTGGTGGAAGAAACTTGACTTAGATTCGTTTTGGCCGGAAATATGGAGCTTTTGGTTCGCTTTAAGACGACCTTGAGACAATCTGGCCTATATTGATTCAATGGGAAAAAAACTCTTTTGGTTGAAGCTCGTACTTACTTTTAGCCTTTGAAGTAGGACATGTGGTCAGGGGAACAGTAAGGTACGTTTAGTTAAAAATACTTTTTTTTCCGGATTTGTTCCAGATCTGTTAAAAAAGGCTTTTAATAACAAAATCTCAGGAACTATAAACCCTTCAAATTACAAACTAAAAGTAAGTTTTAAAACCTCTAAATATAACGAGATACGGGTTTTAACGCAATCGAAGTCGCGTTTATATTGAAATAATAACAACTACCATCTATTTAAATAAATATTAATAACTTTTGTAACAATTACCTATGCGGGATTTGAACCAGCGACAATTTTCTCTGGACTAACCCGACCGTCCAATTTACAACGTAACAATATAATTTATGTATGAATCATAGAAAATCTATGTTTATAGTAAATATCCGTACTTATCTGTACCTATCAACAAAAGCTCATTAAAATATCCGTTAACATAATAACTGTTCACATTCCTACAGTACCTTCGCGTAATCATGTAGATATTAACCGGTGTAAAATAACTAATAGAATACAGTAGCCTGCGCCTGTTGAAATATGGCCGTGTTCCGAGTTTAGCTACCTTTGGCCAATGCTCGCTTGCTAACTAAAACTGTGGTGTGCCGGGAAACAAATGGTTGGCAATGTATCATCTTAACGTGTAGATAACTTTGAGTAGAGGTAGAGGACCCAGAGAATGGACGTCAATAGAGGTTATATAACATGCGCACACCCTGAATGAAGTTTGTCATGAATCGACTTCGAATCGATTTCAGTGCTTTTTTCTAGATTTTTTTTCTTAAATGTATAAATATTTAGTAAATTTAGTAAATTAAACGAAATTTAAATTTAAATCAAGGAAATAAGGCATTTTAAATTAAATTATTTTTATTTATTTATTTATTTGGACAACAAAAAATTGTTATCTGTTGATAACAATCACTGTTATTCAAATATACGAGTATGTCACATTTATATTTGTGCTAGTTAAAAAATGAACATCGTGTTTTCTAAAGTTTACGTGAACACATTGAAATGAAACAACTTTTACGGATCTACTCGCGTTTGTTTTACTTTTTATCCTGACGTTTTGAACCCTTTGCAGGGTCCGTGGTTCGATACGTCAGGATAAATATTAAAAAGTAATGTGTAAAATAAACGCTAGTAAATCCGTAAAAGTTGTTTCATCTCAAACATAATCGTATTATTTTTATTTTCGTTCATTTCGACTGTTCATCGAAAGAGTGTCAGAAATATTCGTTTTTCTTTTCCTTGTTCATTGCGTCACTCTATCGTAATTTTCGTTGTAGATTTAAGACACTGACAGCCAGTGGGCTTTATTATTTTTACTTGAGAACCACTGGCAAAAAACTAAGCTAGCTCATTAAGGTAACCCCACACTGCGGTCTGTGGGGTAAACGAATCGTCGCCTCTCTGTAACTTGATTCGGTGTTAGTAGGTTAACTGGGAAACGGAAACAATATTATGTGTCCATCGCAGATCAATGTCACCGCGTCACGGTACTTTGGACCTGATACTAAGTACCAACTCATAATCAATTAATTTAAAATTTACTGATTTATTTCAATACAATGTATGAAAAAAAACTTTATGTTTTCATACATTGTATTTTTTTAAAGATTATTTTTAACCCATTAAAAAGCGCACAATATTCGTCTTTTAAAAAAATAGTTCAATCGTTCAATTATATACATACATATCATTACATAAATTTACATTACATAAATATATAATGCATTATTATAAATTTATTGTCTTGTTATAAAATGATTTTTGTTTTCGATATTGTTTAAAAGGTGAATAATGGTTCTGATTATATAGTAACTTTTTGTAAATCATACGCACAAATCACTAAACCATATAAATTTCCCCACAAACATTTTCCGCGCACAAATCTACTGTAACCTTAATATCACAATCAATTTATTTCAGCGATATACTCCACTATTAAAATTTATCTCATTTCTCCAATTCGCAGCGAGTGCGCATTAATTCGACAATATAACAAAATGGTCGCTCCTCTAACTAAATTAAACTCTTTGGTGAGTGCTTCGCAATCTTCTTCCTCGTTGCTGTTTAAGTAATAAAAATCATTGCTATCTTAAGCGGGAGGAGAGCGTCATCAATTGAGCTACTGCTAAGGGTATGTTCAGACTGTGTCAATTGACAATACTTTACTATACCCACTGTATGTGAACGTACAATAACATACACAAAGAGTAATCGAATTAACCTCTCATCTACGGCGAGTTCCCTAAAATTATATTGTGTCTGTATTCACAGCAGACGACAGGTTAAACCATTTTTTTTGTTTTTATACAATTTTATTTGTTTTATTTATCAGAAAATAAGTAAAAAAATGAATCTTAAATTAAATTAGTTATACTTTTCATAAATGTTTTTTTTTTATTTATAAGCGCTACAGTTTCCGTTTTACCATTAACACCACTAAAGCACGAAATTTGCCAATCTAACCCTAAAGTAACCGTTACATGCAAATGTTACCAACCACATTGAAGAACTAATTCCATTACACAGCACGTAAGTGACCCCCAGTCTGCACCTGGTATTACATCACAAGCTATTGCCACCAGAGGGCGCATTAGTCAACCGGGACCCGTTACCCGACTATTTATTGATGTAAACCACTAAACCGCGATACTATGGAATGCAACTCAGATGGTTTAAGTTATATCCGACTGTGTAATCGCGGATTTATTGATTAGTAAACTCGCATTTGTGACGATAACTTTATCACGTTGCGATGCCTGGGTGGAGACAGCGACTTTGCAAAGAGGTTAGTTAGTGAGGGGGTGCCGCGCGGAATTGAGAATTTTTTTGTGTTTTTAAGTCACTGGTGCTAGGCGCTGAATAGGTCTTATACATTAAAAGGACTAGTGTAGGTTAGCTTGATCCTTTCACAAGGCCATGGTTGTCTTGGAATTTGCAACTAATACCCAGAAACTGCGTGAACAATACGTAAAAGTAATGATATCTGAAAACTTATTTCTTTGGAAATTTTGTAAATATAGCACATAAAACAATAATCCGATATTAGGCCACTGTTGTCTTATTTTTATTAAAAAAATGTGAATATGAAAATATTATGACTTTTATTATTTTTTACCCAAACGCCTATGATTTTGCATAAGTAAACATTACTCTGTACAGATATTAGTGTGCGTGCGTATTCGTAGTCGTGCGCCGTTGTCACACCACTGCCACGCGCCGTTCGCTCGCTATCATAAAGAAACTTGAAATTCGCAGTTTTGCGTCCGCGCGGCACCCCTTAAATAAAAAAAGGTTGGTCCATAGTCTTTAAACTCTTTAGCTAATATTATATTGTCTGAGTGTTGACCGTAAATATTGTGTTTTTAATCACTAATTAGGTACTTACGGTAATTAATGATACCTAAGTTTAAAACTATATTTTTCGTTACTTTACCACAATGCGGCAATTTTTTGCTTGCGTTTTCCCTGATGGAAAATGATAATAAGGCCGAAGATGGAAGCGCGCTTTAGACACCCGGTATCATCAACTTATGAGGAACCGGCTACCTTATCTATAACTTTCACAACATAACAACGCTACAATCGGAGAATTGTTACGGTGATAGACTTAAATAGTAGATAACTAGGCAGACTTAGAATGACCAAAACGTGAATCTACTGTATATAAATAAACCTCTACCGGGAATCGAACTCAGGCCGGTTGACTAGCAAACCACAGAGACGGTTGAACTAGTACTTAGCATTTCACACAAAAGATAAGTTAACATTAAGCTAATAAATATCAATTCAGGGCTGATTTCGTCGCGTTGCCCACGCGCAGTTTTCTAGGCTATCTCAACACTAAGTCAGGCGTAACTTGACAATTGTATTGAAGAATTCGTTATTGAGCACGTTTCCGGCCAGCCGGTATGGTAACACGGCCGTTCCACTGAAATAGGAGCGATCTACATAACTTCAATACTTGTAAAGATACCGGGGGGAACTATTCTCAGTCAGATAAACGCAACAGTCGTTGATAACAATGGAAATTCTTCAAAACTTTATAACATTGCGGTCGTCAATTTATTGTTGTGTCCGAGCGAATTTACTGAAAGCCTCCTTAAATAAAACCTTTGTACAGTAACAATGGAAGTCGTTTTCCTCCCGATAGGTACTAATTTTGTATTACCCTTAAAACAGGGAATTTTTTTGTTGAATGTACCCTCCATCTTAGTTTAAATTAACAAAAAAAATGTTAATATTTACACATCCTATGTTTCTTATTTTAAAACTATTTATACACAATTATTCATTTATTACTTACTACTATTAATTTATTTATTATTACTACCGTGTATCATATTAATCAAAGCTATTATACCAGCTGCTAGAAAGAGCGTAAGTAGTGTTCTAGGCGTCTCTATTGATACTACCTCCACAATTATATCCAAGATTTATATTAGAACACAACTTAACTTCAATATAACTCTCAATTCAAAAATAATACCGCTTGCCTAAACTCAAAAACTTCTATCTGCTAATCCGTATTTTGGTTCTGAGGACAACTGTTCAAAAAAAGCATTTACATTTAAACATGACCAATCCATCATCCTTACTCATTGACAACTGTAATACGATCGAAGCCTACTTAAAGGTACTAAATAAACAAATTTAACAAAAAAAAACCATCTCTTCGCTCGGCAAAGCCACCCTCAGTCTTCTAAAAATAAACTGGGCCGGCCAAATTTCACGGATGGATCCCAAAAAAACAGACGAAAATTCCCCAAAAGCCTGGTCACGGAGAAACCGTACTATCTTGGATTCATCCGACTGTGAATTCTCGAAACAACGCGCTCGATAAATTAATACCGGCCTGGACGTCTCAGTTACTGCGACGAATAGTATTGCGTTACTGCTGCAGCGGCCGAGAGAAGGCGCACTATGGAAAAATAATGTAACCGATTAAAACCTTATTCGTAGACTAGCATTTGATTCTTCTTCTAGTCTTTATCGGAAAAATTAAATTAAACTTAAACAAAATGTAGCCTATAACACTCTGGAGATATTTAGATATCTCTGTGCAAAAAATCACGTCGATCCGTTGCTCCGTTTTGAAGTGAAAGAAGAACAGACACACTATCGAATTTATATTATAAGTAAGGATGTTGGTCAGTGCAAAATACAAGTGGTTGTATGTTGAGATATATTTCAAATAAAGGGGAAGTAGATAGACTTAAATAAAATTACAACGATTCAAAGTGCAGTAGCCTGGATTGCGATTATTTGCGATAGTTCGTTGGTTCATGTTTAACATGATGAAGCCAAAACTCTTTAAGTGTTTTTCTCAGTGTTTTATAGTTTGCGATATAAATATAGCATTACATTTTTGTTATAACTAGTACTACTCTAATGACTGTTCTCTCTTACGAAGGTGTTTTATCAATTACCGAATAATAAACATACTACAACCTGTTCGTAGCAATTTTATAAAAAATACAGTAATGATTTCGACTGCGACATTTATGAGCATTTAAACATTCCATGAATCGTTCCGCAGCTGCTTGAACACTGCATACAGAAAGTAATGGACACAACAAATAATAAATATGTAAATGAACTAATTAAACTTTATAACATTAGCGATTGGTTTACCTTTCAACTGTAAAGACGTATATAAATATTTATATCAAGAAAACTTATTTTCTTAAAAACTGCATCCCATTTACTTGTAACGTATCAATAAAAGTCTGGCAAAAAGTTATTACTTTTGTCCTGAAGTATACACCGAATTGACACATACTGTGATACAAGACGTGTGCCCCCCGAGAGTGTCAAAGCCTTAATTTGGGCCGGGATTAGAAGTGCACACGGTTCATTACACAATTAAGGCTTACAAAATAAAATGAAGGACAATAGATCCGAATTGTGTTACAAGAACACCTAACACCTCAATGAGGTGGTTAAAAAACCTGAAACTATGTTTATTATGTAAAAATAGGAAGTCCTGACTCGTGAACGATAAACATCACACAACCTCACCCAACTACCGTGA
Organism: Eudonia mercurella; assembly: GCA_963082485.1. Lineage (NCBI taxonomy): Eukaryota > Metazoa > Arthropoda > Insecta > Lepidoptera > Crambidae > Eudonia > Eudonia mercurella. The sequence goes on from OY720032.1 coordinate 18,515,323, forward strand.
ATTGGACAATATTGGTCTTAATTCCAATTGCCAATTTAATTGACCAATCGCACCTAAATGCTGTTTTAAGCATACATCGGGGCCAAAGGTAACCCTATATTATGTAGACTCACTCCCCTATAGCCTATAACCTATTTTAGGCCCTACTAATCAACTGAGAATAAGATTGCAATAGTTACTCGATGTTTTGTCTAACTCACTTAAATATGATTTGCAATCTAATGGAGAGACAAAACAAAACACTGAACAAACAACTACTCCAAGCTTATACTCCGTTTATTAGCGAGGCCCTTACAGCACAAACCCGAGCCCAAATATTCTAAAGCCAGGATAAATCCACGTACAGTTAGCCGGCAGCTAGCTCGGATAACACACATAGCGGCGCGCGATGCCGCGATACCACGCAACGGTTACACACCGCGCGAAGGCTGACACCGCACTAGGCGTATGTAGCTGTATACTAGTATACAGCTGTGAGCACACAAATAACTTAAGAATAAGTGACATTAAAGTATGAGGAGGACTTTGCGTTGATTGGAATAACGAAGTTTGCGGCTGGAGTTTTGTTGGTTAGATTTCTTGTCGTAGATGTTGTGAAAGGCGATGTCGTAAAAGGATAGAGATCTACAACATCATGAGCTTTTTAACCGTTTCATTGCTATGAATGATGGGGATGAATGATAGGAATGAACGATTTTCTATCTGTTCGGTTTGGGTGTGCTCTCAGGGTGTGCTATACATCTACGCCTACACACTGTGTGTACAGCCTAACAATAGATAGGTACCTATAATAAGTTTAGTAGTAAGGTGATAATATGTCTAGTATGTAGTTAACGTGTTTCCACTAGAACGCTGCCGACAAACAGTACTACATTTTGGCAGAATTTAAGGTAAAAAATTTTCCTCAAAAATAAAAATAAAAATAAAAACCTTGCCACATGGAAAAATCAGGCGTTTACTAACTACGCTGCACAATGCGAGTTGGTGGGTTTTAACGGCTGCCTTCACTAAAACAATTGGAACCGACAGTTTAACGTGGCTTCCAAAGCACGGAGAAAGAAAATGTGGATGCCTGTGGTCTTTACAATGGCGGCCAAACAAACCTTGGAGGTTACTAGGGTTTGGTAAAAGCAACGCAACGCGTCCAGTACTTTACTAGATTCACCGAGGCATTCGTATCGGATGGTGAGTCAGAAGATATGCTTAAAAATACTCGAAACGGGGTGTATATTCAATGTGTCAATATATAAAGAGTTTATTGTTTTATAAAGTTAATACAAGCACTGCCTATTGTAATAAAACCCTTTATATGGATCTCTACTAGTATTATTGTTTCTATTTTAGTCTGTGTCGTTTCATATCCTTTTATGAACCCAACAAAGGTTCTGAAACGACCGTCTAAAATAATACATTAAACTGACCCTTATAAAGCCTTTGATTTTATTAAAAAAGCATATCTGCACATTTATTGCTTGTAACACTGTGCAATGAATTTCGATTAACAGTTGCTTGTTCATCTCAATAATTATTACGTATAAAATTGTACAGCTTCAAAACACCAGTTCCAGTGTAGTGACACAACAAAAGTATCATTATCATCATCATCATCATCATCATCATCATCTCAGCCAAAAGACGACCAGTGCTGGACAAAAGCCTCCCCCAAGGATCTCCACAACAACCGGTTTTGTACTGCTCGCATCCAGCGGCTACCCGTGACCTCCACCTGATCGACAGTCCACCTTTTTGGAGGTCATGTATATACCCTGTATAATAAAAAAGTATTACTTCGTTTAATCTTATTGAAGGGAAGCGAACGCAAGAACGCATTACAGGTAGCGCTATGCCTGCGCGGGCGCCGGCTGCGAGTAACCCGCGGATAGCATCGCGCACAGTTACGTGCCTTTGTCTCACCGATTTGAAGGGTCTAATTAAAACGAACGCGTTCGTTGGTTAACGCGATCGTAAATGTTAAGCAATTTTCGCTATTTAATATCACTGGATGGGTGACCAAGTTATGTACCTCATCTTACACCGTGATTGAAGGGTGAGGAAATTGCAATATTTAATGGTTGATCAGACATGGTACGTATCATCATCATCAAAAAAAACCAATGCTATACATAGAGCACTGCTAATGCATGCCAAACATATGCATGCATAAAATCAAAAAAGGTATGTTTTTTAATTTTGAATGGAAAGCGGCTTTCATCTCGACTGATGGTTGCTGACGATAAGCTCCGGAATGCTCAACTACTGACAAACTGGCCTGCTTATCTCTAACTGACGGAACGAAACAATGTTGCCAACATTGTTGTGTTCCGTTGTTGCAACAGACTTATGTGAAATGGTGATAACTACCCAGATGAACATAGAACCTACCACTAATTAAAACGACTGCAACACAAATTACAAATTCTTGTTTTTGATAACATGATCGAATGACTCTGGAGAGATGAAGGACACGCTGCCGCTGACCAGTTTGAAAAAAAACATAAAAATTTACTAAAAACCTTTTGATATATTGATTCACTTTATTATATAAACTCTCAAATGTATAGTTTCGTGTTTTTTTTCTAATAGCGAGCCGTCCGCAACTTTGTTCGCTTAATAATTTTTTTCACTCAAACCTTTCTCTTATTTAAATCTTGTCCTTACAATTACGAACACAAAGGAAAAGAAATCAGCCAAATCGGTCGAGCCTTTTCTCATTGATGCTCCGTCATACAAGTGGCAATTGAATTTTATTTTTATAAAAAAAAAACAATCAACAAGATAAAAATTTAAACATAAAAAAATAAAGTTTTACTTCTTAACTAACAAAAATCACACAAGTCTGTTCTCTTCTCTCATAGATCTAAGTTTAACCACCGGTGTGCGGCTACACCTAGTTCTAGCCGCTATGATTAAGGCTAAACCTAGTTCTAACCGAAGATAAGTAGAATACATCTAAGTTTAACCGCATGCGGCCGGCTGTACCTAGTTGTAGCCGGCTAAAACTAGATGTAGCCGCACTTCGGCTATTAGCCGTAACATATAGATTTTGTGTTATACCCGAGCTATGTTTTAATCCTGTAAGTCAAATTCAAAAATATATTTTTAATTTAAGCTTTGTTCAATTCTAGTAGTATTCCAACACATTGTAACCCATTCAAGGAATCTTCGCTATGAGGCATGGGGTCGCGTGTGAACCCGCGCCTCGGCAGCCAAGTCACCTGCGCCTGCGACCGATGACATCGCCGTACAGTTAGATGCCGTTAGTGTGTGCAAACTTTAGGCATTGTTTACTGCATATGCGAAACATATGAATAGCTAATAAAAAATTAAGGTAACAATAACAAAAAAATATTTTGAGCAGCATGATAACGCAGCGGCTTGTACGTTTGGGTTGTACGTGTACTTGTACGTGTGGCTATCTCAAAAGTGAAGCAACTTACACGATACCGTTTCAGTTGATGAGTGACCAATGGTAATGTAACAGCCTCTTCGAGCTTCAGTCCCGGTTGTTGACATCTTACGTCAGTCAGTTAAAACCCACAAACCCGTATTGGTAAGATGAGAAGACCCAATATTCCTTTGTGCTACTTATTTATACAGAAAGACCCAGCTGTGGGAAAGTTACAAGCTAATAACAAAGTACCTAGAATTTCAAAATATTGTACCAGTAAATACGGTTAGCCTCCCTGATAGCGTATCTTGCACTTTTGTTCCTGTATCTACAATCTGTGTGATCATGTTCCTAGCTAATGCTGTTTACGAGCCGAAACGGACAACCGCCTGAGATACGATGCCTTCGGAGATGTTCTGATGATGAAACATATCTTATTATAGATCGGGAATACTTCGAAACTGTGTAATATTTTTTATTTATTTATTGCAACGGTTAACACCAATTACAGTAAATAGTACAAAGGATAATAAAGAAATAACAAAAATACAAAAAACAATAACAAAAATAAAAAATAATAAGTAACAAATCACAAACAGGTAGAGTCCCACGCTCTTCTTTCTCGTAAAATAAATATGTTTCAAAAAAGTAAGTCTTTTAAAAAACTATATCTAAAACAGCTATACCTATTACTTCCATTACGTAAATATAAAGCTTACTAATAATAAAGCCACATTGATATCCGTACGTCTTTTAAGGTAACAAGGGCTAAAAACAACCCTTTATTATGTCGTACTATTGAAAAGTGTAATACCTGAATACAAAAGATATCAACGCGTGAAACCAAACGGACTCTTATTACAAATGTACTAGAATTAATTTTATATACTATTTTATCCCTCGAAGAACCCTTTACATTACATGGAGAAATAACTTACATCGCAAAATATTTAAGACATAGTTCGTATACTTAGGTACTTGTAAACTACGTTCAACGTTTGTGCTTTTCACAAGTAGAATTTATAAGTCACAAACACGACATTCCCACAACATCAAAAATCCCATATAATCGTATCGAGCTAATTTATCTGGTCCTGGCTAGGGAAATAATTAAAAAGGGCTCAATGGCGTACTAAATACACGCGCACATTGTGCTCGGGCCCACTAAAGCACCGCTGGCGACGCTTCCGAGCGCTGTAAATGCCGGCGTTGACTGTTCCGCATTTCACAACGGGCTTATACATATACCTGTAAGCTATATGCCGAATTGGTCTAATACTATGTTTGATGATACCTATACGTAGGTATAGACTTTATATTTTATGTTTTATACAACTATCCCTGTAATAAAACTTTTGTTTAAATTAAAACGGGAGACTTTTAAAGTGTATACTGTTTTATCATCATGACAGCCAAAAGACGTTCACTGCTGGACATAGGCCTCTCCCGATGGTTGTATAATATATAAAGAACTTTAAATAAACCCTTTTTAATACATGAGAAAATGCGTTATTTACCTAACGAGGAAGGAGGAATATTACCTACAAGCCATTTTCTTAAATAATCTTTAATTATCAGTTTAAGTAAATATATCGTCTGACAGCTATAGTCTACGTCATTGCCAACATTAACGGCAACTACAAAAAGACAAAGTGTCTAATTGAAACATTCCCGACGTTTCAGTCAACCCGTGATCACGGCCGGAGCAGCTCAGTCGAAACGACAAGTATAAAGAGGTATTTGTAGAATACTCAAACTAAGAAATTTTACCATTAAGCCCCGTTGAAAACCTTGTTTCAAAACTGGACCAGTCCGAGACCACGGCCCGTGTAACTCTATCGAAACGTAGGGTATAAAAAAGTATGTCTAGTACACCTATACTAAGTAGCCTATTAAAAGTAGTTTGCCGTTCTAAACTTTGTTTAAAAAACTGAACCGCGAAAGTATAAAAGTGTACACAAAATAACACACTATGTACCGCCTAACGCACCAACATATTGTCGCCGGTAGCGTAACTTATCGCCCATTTAGCGAATAAATATCGCAAAAACACGGAATGGCGGCTAAGGCCGTAAGTTACCAGTGAAAGGCCGCTCTCTTAGCCGCAAGGGACGGCGAAATATCGCATCTCATTTTCTGCTAATCGAACCGTGCCTACTTATTATTGTCGTTAAATTTAATAATTGTAGCTTTTATAGGTCTATGGTGAATAGGGTATCAATTAAACATACACAATTTCTATAGTCTCTGGTTAATGGATATATTGATACTGGTTTTTAATTCAATCAATGACAAAATTTTATAAACAATTAGGCAACATAACTTTTTATTCTTAAGGGATATAAATAGATGTTGATAGTTATTAAAAACATTAAAAAAGTTTGTTCGTTATTCAACTTATAACTTTCCATAGTGGATTTAAATCACATTAATTAAGTTTTGTCTACTTCTCTTAATTAGTTTGACTTTAATGAAACTTTGATGAATTGATTGAACTAATTAAAAGAATGAGAGCTTTAAAATTTGAATGGAATACCCAACAGTCGGCTGGTAGGCTGTTAGGATGTAAAAAGGCTGTTAATAGAGATCTAAGGATTAACCAAAATTACATAACGTAAGAAAAAAAAGAAACGTGTCTAAAAAGTAATGTTGCTTTGAATAACTCACGACTCTATAGAAATGGCTTTCGCAAACATTTAAACAAAAAATCTACAATTAACAAAACGTGAAAGTTAATAGACGTGACCACTAATAAATGGAAGCAATTAAAAACGATTGCATTAAAACTGAATGCAACATTAAACGGTTCAGACACATTTGATATATATAAAAAGAAAGATTTCTACCAAAAGATAGTCATACTTCTCACATTCAAGCTATTAAACGAATGCGAAAAAGATAATGGTTTTATCTTTCATCTTTCGAGCGACAAATTAAAGGAAGCTACGCCTAAACAAAATGCTCCGTCCATTCTTGATAATAATACTTTCTTTCGTGGTGACTCCTCTTTCATTATTTTAATGAGCTAACTTCAGACAAAAGCAAATGTGGGAAACTATAAATCGTCCATTCTTCGTATGAATATTTCTGTTTCGTGGGAATCGTATGAAAAAACTTGAACACGTGACACAATTTCTTGATACACTCTTAAGAAAATCTAAAGGCATTCCGTATGAGCTAACCTAGACTAGGTGGAAACGAAATTTCTAACACAACATGCACAGGTTTGGCTGCTGTTAAATGCTATTCATCAGCTGATGTGCTAGTGTTAAAATGGTTTTTACTATTCGCACTCTTACGCATTTTTATAGCAATAAAGCTAACATTTGTTTTTATTCTTATAAGTTTTTTAAAATAAAAACTTTTTTACATCATCCTTCGAGCCAGATGCAAATACAAATACAACTTAGATACGCATGACTTATTCTGTCTTCTTCAGTCTCAAGTCTTTTTCTGAGCGCAGTTTTCAATTTCGATATTATTTTATCCTGACGTTTTAAATAATTACAGGTTTCATATGTAAAATCACTTATACGTAAACGCGTGTACATCCGTATTAAGACTATAATTACAATGAGTGGGAGACGTATTCCTTATCATCATTCCCCGTAACATCTCTTGTTTTATTAGAACACCACAACTATACAAAAGCTGAACTATTATTCAACTAATCATTTAACATAAACGAGGTTGCAAAGCTCAGTTGCAAATTCGAAAATTTGCTTTTATAGTGTTCAAATCATAGCTTTCACGTATATTGCATGGCTTCAAGTTATAACTGGGTTTGATTACAGCAATTTGTAATTTGATGTTAATAAGTCTCCCAGTTGAGGAGCAGGAAGAATCAATTACTTCGCATATCAACAAGAAAATCTCATAACGCCGTGATGAAAGCTGGCAAATTATGTAGCAACCGGGCGGGGTGGGGCGGCGCATTTGCGGTTGGCTGGGAATCTAGGCTGCAGATAAACTCAAAACTCAGCAACACACGCTTGGATTCAATTTTTATTTCGTACGACATGGCCTGAAAACCCCTTGCGAGCACTGTCTTCTTTGCTAAAACGCCATATTGGCCCGATCCGAACCGAACCCTTTGGAGAATCTAGTAGGGCACGGGGACACGCTCTAGTGCGTGACGACGCCATTCCCTCTAAGAAACCTCTGAAGGAACTTAAAGGGTTGCTCAAGCCGTATGTAACGAATCTTACACACGGCTTGAGGAACCCTTTAAGTTCTCGCCGACCCCAAAAAAGCCCGCTGAAGCTGAAAATGCCGTCAGAGGTAAACAGCAAACTCTCTCAAAAAAACATATTGGGCCATATTAAATGTCAAAAACCATATCATAGACATCCGATTCAACAGGCATATTGTCGAGTACATGGCCTACCAGTATACAGCCGAGTAGCAAAGCTCTGTTTATAAAAATCATTAGAGAAATATAGTAATCCATGATAGAAATGATGGAGATCTAGATATTTCGATATTTCACCAACCTGCACTGACATGTTATATGAATTATCTATACTAATATTGTAAAGAGGAAAGCTTTGTATTTTTGTATGTATGTATATATGTATGTTTGCAACAAATAAACTCAAAAACTACTGAACCGATTAAAAAAATTCTTTCACCATTAGAATGCAACATTAGCGCTGACTTCTTGGCGGGAAAGTGAAGAGTCATGTCTGCGGTTTTGTTTTATTTTCAAAAATTTGTGTTATGTCGAATATTTATGTGAAATAATGGTGGATTATTAACCGTTAAGTGTTCGTGAGTGTGCATGAGTGTTGTCAAATGAAACAAAACAGTGCAACGTCACTTTTCAAATTCTCTCAAGAAGTCCGCCCGAGGACTCAGTAAAGCCCCACATCTTTACTGAGAAACTCGAGGGGTTGGGTGGTATATCATTTCTCACTTCTCATTTCTATTATCATTCATCATCATCATACAGAAAAGAAATATTGTTTATTTATGTATTACTTGTTAGAAAAATTACTTTGACACTGGCTAAATGTGCTAATCGCACGAAGCCATCAACAAAATGAAAAAAAAAAAAACATTAGCGCTGAGTAACATAGGCTTTATTATATATAAAAAGGAAAAGCTGTACGAAGTCTGCCGGGTCAACTAGTTACCAATAAATATGAATATGAATATATGAATATGAATATGGCAAGAGTAGTGGTGAAGCCTGGACCACAACGACAGATAAATCAGCTGTTCTATAAAACGTTTTTATGGAAGTCTAAGAAGAGCGCTCTGTAGCGCCGTGTGACATTTCTGTTACAAACTCTTTATCTGCCTACCAAAAATCAAATATTTTTTCAAATCGATTTTAAGCCAATGTAATGGAACTGTGACAAACCGATGCATAGACTTAGTTTAAAACATAAAATGTAGATGGCGTTAGTTCCGCGTGCTGGCCGTTGTTTGTCGACTGATCGGGTCAACCTGCCTACGTGCATTTCAAAAATCGATAAAAAATAGAAAAACGTGATAAATACTGTGTGTTTTTGGAAAATATATAAGGTGAGCACATGTTCTTTGTGGAGTAGTGTGGGATTTTATGTTATTGTTTGCCTTCGCTGTGTTTGACTTTCTGGCTTGTATGTACCAGAAATGTCACATTGCATAACGTGGGTAAATTTTTCTTTGTAAAGAGGCTGATAACATGATTTTTTTATTTTTATTTTTTAGAATGTCTTTTCGAGCTATTCGGGATGGCGAAATTGCCGAGATATTGAATACTTACGAAGACAGTGAAGATGGCATGGAAGATGACGATGACAGTGTTGCAGATCCAGATTTTCAAGCTGAGAATGAAATGGTGCAAGAGCAGTTTTTTAGCGATGAAAATGAAGACTATGAAGTGAACGGTGATGAGATTATTCGTAGTTTAGAAGACAGGGAACCTGATCCGTCTCCATCTACTTCTGCTGCGCCAACTGGATCGCAACCAACCCAATCAGTAAGACATCCTAGAAAGCCAGAAAAGCTCAAGCTGCGATGGAAGAAGAAAAATCTGCTTTTGAATGAGCAACAGCTGCGTTTTCTAGGAAACGAAAACTTACCATCTGATATTTTAGAGCTTGACACGCCTATCCAGATTTTTTTGTTTTTGTTTCCCAAAGAGCTGATTGATTTCATTGCAACACAAACTAATTTATATATTGTGCAAAAGGATCCTAGTAATACTTTTCGGGTTTCCACTACAGACATTCAGCAATTTATTGGCATAGTGTATATCATGTCTTTGATTCATCTTCCTCGAGTTACCAGTCATTGGACTGGCACCATTGGAACTCCTATAATTCAAGAGATAATGCCCGTAAAGATGCTTGGTGTACCATCAAATATAAAGAACCGTCGATCCATCGAAAACGAAATTCAAGCAAAGCGACACAAAGGTCCAGCACAACATGTTCCTCCAGTAGCAATCAGGCAAGATCAAACAAGCCACTGGCCTGTTTGGACAGAAAAGAGAATACGCTGCAAATTTCCTAAATGCTCTGGTGTCTCACAAACAATGTGCGAGAAGTGTGGCGTTGCTCTGTGTTACAATAAACACAACAATTGTTTCAGACTATTTCACCTAAGTTAAGTTGATTTTCTTGAGTCTTTTGATGCAGTGTGACATTTCTGTAACACTCCTTCTTTGCTTGATTTTTATAAATAAATTAAAAAAAACAGTTTTTTCCTGAAATACGTGTATTTTTATTTCTTTCGATTAACATTTTTCACCACTTATTTTTAAAATTTAACATCTTGCGCTACAGAGGGCCGAGAGAAGATTTCTAAGAGGTTTAGTTTAGGAGTAATGCGTGGCCGCGCGGTTCTCCGCGTTTCAACGGCGCGGCCACGACTTTGAAGTTCAGTATTTACCAAAACAGTAAGCCTTTCATGTTTTTTGTACTATCTACATTTTTTACAAAATAAAGCCTGTGATTTACAAAAAGAATTAGATTTCTAAGAGGTTTAGTTTAGGAGTAATGCGTGGCCGCGCGGTTCTCCGCGTTTCAACGGCTCGGCCACGATTATACCTCAATAACTTCCGAACAGTTACTTTTACAAATTTTTGGTTTTGAACGTTAGAATTCTACATTTTTTTGCTACGACTTAATAAAGTCCAACTCTCAGAATCTTGTTGTGGCCGAGCAATCGAAACGCACACTTTGATCGGCTGTAGGGCGTTACACAGTATAAAGGTAGGCTATTTACTTATTACGTACCGGTTAATAGTATCACAACGACAAAAAGGTCAGCTGATAAAAAGTTCCACACAGCCTACTTTCGTTGAGTCAAGGTAAATAAAGCCGCCTTATCAGGTCGACGCTTCCGTCACTATCAAGTCCGTGCCAGCCGAACCTATCATTAATTCAAGGCAAATTGTTACAAATTAATCTAGTAATTAAAGTTGAACTGAGCTCCATTTCTTATGGCAACAACTGAGTTTAGATGGACAGCTTCCTGTTCGTCATCAGTGTTTGAACCACCCGCAAGTAGTCATAAGCAGTTAAGCATCATGGGCTTGAGTGGTCATTCTAAAAACATTAACAATGACAGGCCGGATCACTGAAAAAGCATAGAAGGAAACTGATAAGTTACTCGTATTATTGTATTTAAATCTTTTCATTCTTACCACACCGTTCTGTTACACGTTGTATATACGAGCTCGTATAACTGCTACAATACCGCTTAAAGAGTTCATTGTAAGCCACCAAATCTTTTTATGCGTAAATATCTAACAGTGTCGTGTTCAAACATTTGTCTGAAAAAGGCGGTGCCAGATCAAAAGGCTTTCTAGCACAGTTGGAAGCAGAGTACGCCTCTAATTGTGGAGAAACTTAATAACGACAGTTCCGCAAATGGCTCGTGACAGACAGACGGAGGCGCGAACTGGTAACTGGTGAAGGAGGCATTTGTTATACCTATATATGTAAAAAAAATAGAATGCAATAGTATACTTTCTAAGCCTTTAGAATAGCATACAATAGGCAAAACAGTTTAACTAAATCTAAACCGTCTCTATTTAACCGCCGAGTTATGCACCGAAAAATCCGAAATACATTTTCCCTACCTGGTAACAGAACCTGGGGCCTTTGGGTGTTCGGCCACCGAGGCTTTAAACCTATATGATCATCATCATCATGCTGGGGCACGAGCCTTCCCTATGGATGGATAGTATTGGATAGGGAGAACGGGCCATAAACCACCACGCGGGCCCAGTGCGGATTGGTGGTTGTTAACGACTGCTAATGCAGCCGGGACCAACAGCTTTTACGTGCCTTCCGAAGCACGGAGCTCGAAATGATAAATTTTTGATCACCCATCCGATGACCGGCCTTAGCGAAAGTTGCTTAACCTCAGCAATCGCAGACCGGGCGCCATCGAGCTCCTCTTATACCTGTATATTTATATTTATTTACATAATTTATTTAATTTCTTTACATACCACCTACAATACGTCTCCAAAAAAATGAATACAATCCATTAATTGAATAAAGATCTATAAGTAGTTCATTGTCACATCAAACTTACGCCTTCGTACATCAACGGAGCAACACATAGCTAAGCTCTACATTAGAAAATCGTACTAAATATGAAAGGTTTCTTTCGTCGACTGCCGCATAGCTGGCACAATTAGTGAGGTGACAGCCGGCGCGCGGATGCCAGAACCAATTAAGACAACTTGAATGAGAGGAGACAATACTATTTTTACATAGATAGATAGATAGATACCTACCAACAAAATTGGCTAGCCATTTTCGCTGTAATTTGGCAATATTTAGTAGTGTAATTTTATTAAAATTAAAAGTTAAAATTGAGATATTTTTATAACACATAAAAAAGGTGTGAAATGTCAATCATTATCTATTTACTATTATGTCAATACCTATTAAAAACATACATACATATCAAAAATCCAAATGTTGCAAAATAATATAAACGCAAGTAAGTGAATGTTAGTATAGCCAAGACAACGCTCGAGTATATTGATACTGCAAAGTGAAAACTGTACTCGTATAGTGAAAACTAACTTTATCACTAAATCGCATTTCTGGAGTAAACCTGATCATAATAAAGCAGTGTAATAATTTTTTTTAACAATTCGAAATTCCAAATTCTAAATTCTAAATTTAAATTTTAAAATCATTTATTCAGTTTAGGCTTCTTTAAGTAAGTCTCATGAATGTCACTATATCATCGGTTCGTAAGTCTGCACAGGGCGGGAGACCTTGTACTGAGAAGAAACTTGGCAAGGCTACACTAACACTAACACCTTATTGCATTACTTTAGTATGCTTAAGCGAACTCACTCGACGCAGTCTAACAAGGCTTGTGCAGTAGAAATCCAAACGCACGCAAGCGACAATCAAGATGTAACAAAAACTTTATTCGCCACCTCAAGTGTCAGGATAACACTTTATTGCCTTAAAAGGCTGCGCCGGCGTTTCCCGCAGCACGTGAAAGTGTACTGCAGACCAGAACTACCAGTCGGCAGTCGGCACCACGCTACCGGGATACGCAAAACCTGCGTGTTACTGGTGTTACGAGCGTTTAATTGATTCTGAATTAATCATAAGCTAATTTTTAAGACTTTAAAAGTAAAGAACGGAATCTAGATTATTTTTAAATTATTTTAATGTTTTCATTCATGTAGATACAAATAGATACAATATAAAAAAAATATAGAAACTCTTTCTTTTCACTCGAGCTTCCTAAGACTGGCTGATTTTATCTGGTAAAATTTTAATCTTGTAACCTAAATTATGTTGAATAAAAATTTTGTTTAAACTTCTTTCAAATCATCAAAAAAAAGTTTTACTGACTTTTTTTATCAAATAGCTAAATATTTTACTAGTACGTCACGTGATGTAAAGTGAAAGTGTGGACTGCGGTGGTAACTATGTATATGCTTGTTTAGAAAGAGCCTAATCAGTCTAGTCTTGAAGGCCCACAGCTAAAACGTTCAGGGAACACATTAGCAGGCAACGAGTTCCACTCCTTAGCTGATCGCATTATAAAATAGCAAAACACAAGTTCTTTCACATCTTCAACTAATAAAATAGATAGTAATTAAAACGTTTGCTTTGTATTAAAAAGAATTGTGTCTATCTACTAATTATATAACTTTATTTATTGTTATCGATATAACTCTTCCATTTAAAACAACTATATTCTTTTTCTTCAAATATCCCATCGCGCACATAGAAATTTGGTGACTCGTTTCTTTATCGCACCTCCAAAAGATGGAATAGTCTACCAGTACACGTTTTTCCTCCTTCCTATGATATGGTGTCCTTCAAAAGAGGCGTGAAGAGGCACCTTGTGGGCCGGCAGAGTGAGGTTAACTGATGCTTCGTTTGTTTTCACGCTGCACCAGTTATCTTCACGTCTGGACTCCATTTCAAGACTTAACATCAGGTGGGATGGAGTAATTTGCCAAGCTGTCTATATAAATATAAAAAAAACACGTGTTCTGGGAGGAAATTCCATTTTTCGGTGATGCGGCAAATAACAAATAATTCTTTTAGAAACATACACAAACATTAGATAATACAAAGATTTTGCGGCTCAATAAAACTTTTTGGTACACGTACAGTTGGTGACATAAAACCGTTCACTGGCGCGATCTGTCAAAATTACCGGCCAACTTGACAGCTCTATCGTTAGCGCCAATTTAGTTTGACAGATGTAAAAAATTACTTTAGAGGGCACTTTTTATTATTTCTCTGCAGATAGCGAAATGTCGACACTGCAAATTATTCCCTTATCCGTTGTAATAATAACAAAAAGGCGATGTGAGGTATGCTTTAATGTTTCCTTGAGACATAATGAATTTATATATCTATTTCCAACCGTTATTGTCAACATCAACGTGTAGAACTGGAATATTCAAGTAATAATTAAAACAGACTTTTATTTTTTATTCAGGTTCACCAGCCATTCATCCTAATATTGGCTAATCGTGATGACCTATGTACCTACTAACAACCGCCTGCGACTTTGTCTGCAAAAACACTTCATTCCCTTTATCCTTGTCTACATTATAAAAGGAACTTTTGTGCAAAAAACATCTTTCTAGATTCAGGTTTTGGTGGACTGGGCTTTTATAAGTCAGTGTTTGTGAGTCAGGACTTGTATTTATAGATTTTAGGTATAGATTTTTCTATATATATCGTTGTCTGGGAAATGGGACTTCTGGGACTTAAGATATTTGCCTATTCAACCATAAGGGCCATAAGAGCCGTATTCATAAAAAAAGGGTGGAAAGATGGAGTGTTTTATATACTTCTCTGTGTAAAGGTTAATACATAATAACTATTCTATCGGCTTTTGCACTCACATCAACCATGGTCTTCCGTTCCTCGTTCCCGCCCCCAGTGACATTGACATACCTTTCAAGCTCTAACAATAGTGCGCAAAGGAGACGACAGCATACAGCTTCACATACTACAGGATGCCTGACCAAAAAAAACATAATCGATCGAAGTGCACTGAGAGAGAGATAAATCCTCAGGTCACTAAGATAAGATAACAAACTATCTGTTTTATTTTAAAGTTACGTTCGTACCTGACTACCAATATTACACAGAATACCAAAAAAACAATGGCTACGTTAATGGTTTATGTCTGTTGCGTGACGGTCATCATAAACGCATAAAGGATGGGATATTATCCTTGGGGCTCCAAAAAACTATGCCCTAAGCCCGGGTGGCGTACCCGGCCGTATTAACACATCCCGGTGCTCGGAAACATCTTGTGGCTCGTAATAAGGTAAATTAGGGTTCTCAACTAAATAAAATATATATTCATTTTAAAATATTTTTTCTATTTAAAAAAATATGATGAAAAAATCATCCGATCGTAGTGGAGACTCTTAGGGGAGGTCTTTGTCCAGCAGTGAACGTTCTTTGGCTGAGCTGAGCTGAGCTGATAAAAAATAGTTTTGCCTATACTATACCGTCCCACTGCAGGAAAAATGCCAAGCCATCGCTGCAAAAGATGAATATTGGATTAATCACCACTCTTGCCAAATATGGGCTAATGATCACAAACCCGGGTGATGCCGCCATAAATCCAATACACACTTTGTGCAACCATAGAATGGAACCCAGGATATCTGTATACCTGGCCGAGGAATAGCCTCCGAGGTGTGTGTAAAGTTCTCTTGGTAGTTTTTAATGTATGTATGTCACTGCTACATAGGCTGTAATTTCAATTTCGAACCATTTATTTTACCAACTCATTGATATCTCTTATGTTACATTATTTAAAAGTGATTGAAATAAATTATGATTGCAAAACGTAAATTATGTTATAACGCTAGAAAAAAAACGCCTGCCTCGCATGGCATTTGAACTGACAACTTTCCGCATTCTGGAAAGCTCTTCCACTATCAAAAACACTATACCATGACATTTTTCAAAAGCTTCTTTCAAAGCTAATTCGCCATCGTTGTTTCTCGAATATTTAGTACGCCTTGAAACAACCGTAGGTAAACACAAAAAAAAAATACGTAAATTGAATATAAATTTATATCATAAGAAGTGTACAAAGATATTGCTTCTCATTTCGTGGCATTTCTATTACGTAAAATTACCTACTACAAAAATATCACCTCACCATTATAACGCTCACAAATAAATTGAACATTCCTACCTAGAATAAAGTACACACGCCTGCATAACAGACTATCAACCTGTCAAATTTCTTCAATGGACTTTGAACTTTATATACATGGCATATATGGTTGAACATTTATTGAAGGAATTCGACAGTTTTGGATAGGTAGATGTGCAGCCGTCTGTACATCGTATTGTCGAATTCGTTATAAAAAATCACTCAGTCGCAGCCAGGTACAAAGGAATTTGTATGGGCCATGACGAATGTGTATTGTAAAGCAAAAAAGCCTATCCTATCGGCCGTTTAAATATACGCGCGAAATTGTGGAGCGATGATGTTGAACTTTTTTTCTGTGTCTATTCTGAAGATGTAGCTGTTTGTCTAACGATTTTGGTGTACAATTTTAAAGTGTTATTTATTACCTAAAATCAATGAGCTGGCTATCTACATAAACTGTTAGTGTGGCCCACAACTAAAGAAAAGCTATAAGCTTAATATGAATTGTCTGAAAACGTCCATAGTTGATTGATTTAAAACACATAAATTTAGTTGAAAAACAGAAATTTTAAAATGGGGTCTATACTAACTATTAAGATCTCTGTATATTTCTTTCAGCATAGAAAGTTTCAATATTAGAATATTCAAGTTTGTATGGGATATCGATATATATATATGTATAAAGGCTGTGACATAAAAGTATTCATATGTTCTGTTCAATTAGTAAATAAAATTAATGTTAAAATTCATGGTAGGAGTCCTAGGGGTAGTAATAACTCGTGTTATTTTGCCACAATTTTTATAACTGGTGGTACTATTTTCTTTCATATTTCAGAATTAATCAAAGGTAGGCAGTCGGAATGAAAAATCACATCTGCGTGACAGCAACATAATAATATTCACTTGCCGTAGAAGAAACAATTTCGGAAGAAAATATTATAAGAGAGAAAATGTAGATACCAAATGTATTTTGTTTTATTACAAAATAATTAACATGTAGGAATAGAGATTTCTAATTCTTTTCTCTGGCGCACATACTCTTCAAACGAAACAGCTTTAAGTGTTAGCTATCCAGGCGGCATTAGCGCGGGAACCCTACCCTTTTGTTAGAAGCTAGAATCAAATATGATTATATTTCGAGATCAGCCAAACTCCCGTCCGAACCTCCCTCATTACATAGAGAGCTGGTCATTAAGCCGCGCCCTGGAGCGGAGATACCAAAATTATGACACACACACGTACGAACACACACTTACACACGCACGCACACACGTGAGCAGACACCACATCACCATCCGTCACACGACTCCCAAACAAAATGGTGGCCGACTTGACGATTTTATAATAACACCGAGGGAAGCTTCGCTATAACCACCTCGAAAAAAAAACTTTATTCTACTATTCCTCTGACCCTACCTCCATCTTACATTTATTACCAACTCGTCTCCAAAGAAAAATAGGCTGTACTGTAAAACATTTAAAGTAGGTTCTCGTTTAAAGTTGCGTCTGAAAGACGGTCATAGTAATCTCCTGGTTTCATCAATTATCTTCAGTCAGAGTTAATTACTTTTATAGAGCGGCCGTGGCTTTTTTTAATAGTAAAATAGGGTTTCGCCTCGTGTGGACGCCCCGGTTGTTTTGTCGAAATTCTGGGATATGCGTTACCAATCTGTGGGGATTTTTTTATGGCAACACCGTTTTATTGATGCTCAGAAAGGTTGTTGTTCTCCGATGCCGCTATCGAAACCCTTTAGGTAGTGCTAATGATTTTGTTTTCTTATAAAAGTGGAATAGACGTTTTAATTTGACTCTTTTTCAGTCACTTACCACTTACACTGACCTTTACGCAGAATAATATACAGTGACACTAAACTTTAGCATGTATAGAACCAACCAATCACTTGAAACGAAACATGAACAAATTCAAATTAAGTGTTTCGTTTCAACATTTTTCCTATTATTTTGATTCGGTTTTTGGGCAAATATCATCACTAACTAATCAATCAATAACAACCAAACAACTCAATAACTACCAAATAACATTGTACCTTTATTACGACTGAAATAAAATTGTATGTATGTGTGTTTATGTATCGACTATCAAACCAATCGTCCAACCCTAGGCAGTCATTAGACAGCCATGCGACTTTAAACATAATAAATATTTACCTGTATTTTTAGCTGTAATACTGGCCATTGCATTAAGAGCCCAGTTTTATATATTTACAATGGTTAATACTCGGTTGCTTTGCTCCGTTCAATGATTAACACTAATAAAAAAGATTTACAAAGTAAGCTATATATCAGCGAGTATTTATGGTGCAAGTACACACGACTGCACGTTGTCGGCGTACCACATACTGTCAAATCTCCTCAAAAGACTTTGTACTCTATCTCTATGTTATATGATTCAACATGTATTGAACAAATTTGACAGTTTTAGATAGTCTGAATAGCAGGCGTCTGTACAATTTCGCTCGAATTAAAAATGTTTGTTTTGGAATGGTAAAGACGGGTTTATGGGGCCGTGTGTAAATCGGGACAACATTGTTTGCAATGCTGTTTTATTGATGTAGGTTTTGCGTTTTACTGTATCCCACCCAGTTTACGCTTTGCGAGTAATGAGTTATGATAATATAGCATCTCCTGTGGTTATTTCTAGTATAAAATTTATTGCGAACAAATAAAAAGCTTTGATCTAAAACTCTCACAATCTAAGCCTAAACTCGCATGGCAGGTTTCGGATTAACTACCAATCTGTATGTAGATAACATATAATAAAGACAAAAGTATGTACATTTCACAATGATGATGATGATTAATGATTTAAGTAGTTTATAGAGAAAAATGATTTAAGGGTAAAGATTGTGTCATCAAAATTAGTTAAGGGTTAAAAATTGTTTCATCAAAGCTAGGGTTACGCTAAAGCTTTTTTAGGGTTCCGTATCCAAATGGTAAAACGGAACCCTATTGCTAAGACTCCGCCGTCCGTCCGTCTGTCTGTCCGTCTGTCATCAAGCTGTATCTCATGAACCGTGATAGTTAGACAGTTGAAATTTTCACAGATGATGTATTTCTGTTGCCGCTTTATCAACAAATACTAAAAAACAGAATAACAAAAATATTGAGGGGGCTCCCATACAACAAACGTGATTTTTTTCCAATTTTTTTCTTGGTCTTAATAACGATAACAGGTAGAAACTTGAAATATTTTTATAGATAATGGTACGGAACCCTTCGTGCGCGAGTCCGACTCGCACTTGGCCGATTTTTAAAGATGTTGCTGGCTGACAATTGCCTTTACAGAGTCATCGGTTTTCTTTCCCTTTAAGCATTGCCTTGCCTCCGTATAGTTAACCAATGTTAATTACTAATACTGAGCTCCTTTGTGCTTCACATGGGACGTTAAGTCGTTAAGCTGTTAACTCGATCCGCATTGAGCCAGAGCGTCGGCTACTGTCCACGTGGGAGGACTTAAGCCCAGTATTGGGCGGCAAGTAATCTGTATTTGGTTTCTACGCAGAAAACAACAGTAAAGGTCTGCGCAGACGAGGGACTTTAGTCCGCGGACTTTTTTGTCCGTCAAATAGATCGCTTAAAACTTCATTGACTAACGCTCACGAGGGACTGTAGTAATAAAGCGAGGCGGACAAAGTCCGTTGTTTGTACGCCGGGGATTATCCCTCGTCTGCGCAGGCCTTAAGTATAACAAAAACCGCAGAATCGTGTACCGAGAAGCCTAGAAGTAGGCTGTTATTTTAAAACGTCCTCAATTGTGTTTCACACAATTTCACACAATCACATATTAAGTAACAGTTTTCTAATGTCAAAATCAGGCTACCGACACACTTTTGAGACGCTATTGAATTAGCAGTCTTGGGGCTCTGATATAAGTATAAGACCATTAGCTACCCATTCCTTCGCATAATACCAGCATACTTACTTACCCGTGAAAAACTTCTCTTATGGGTCTAAGGGTTAATTATATATAAGTGTCAAAGGTGCTTTTGTGTTTATTTCTATCTTTTGATATGATATCTATCAAAGGACTATATAACTATAAACAACTTTTTTTTTTAAACTAAATATATACAAGTAATTCTATTTTGTTGTAACTTTGTTATACTAATAAAACGTACCTATTTTGAACGAACCCATAGTTAAAAGGTTCACAGTAATTACCCTACTTCGGTCTATAAAGGAATAGCAACATTGACAATAGCGTCTCAAAGTAAAATGGCGCTGTCAAATGATAGGGATGTTCTCGGAAGAGGAGTATGGCGCCGCTGCCGTCGTCGCCGCGCCAACCCGTCGCACGCTTACCTGGGAACAACGGCTCCCAAACTTTACGACGCACTAGCTCATTGGGTAAAGCAACTTCAATTTGAGTGCATTCACACCGCAGTTGCTGCATGTAAGTTTTTAATAACCTCTTGCTATTTATTGCTCGATAAATGTAGTTGCGATGTGGAGGTATGCATCTTTAGAATTTTTTTGTTAGAGATACAAAAGGTAAATAATAAGTTATGAAATTCGACACTTTAAACGGACCTGTCTGTCCTAAATTACTACATAAATGAGCTACCAGTAACGTGTGTTCTTATCAAATTAACATTTCAAATATTGTTTATCTATATTTAATCTGTGTGGAAATGAGAGCATTGCGAAGTATGGCAGGAGTGACATTGAGTGATAGAATGAGGAATAGCAAAATTAGAGAGCGTTGTGGTGTGAAAGAGGATGTTGTCACTAAAATTGAGATGGGAATGCTAAGATGGTTTGGGCATATGGAAAGGATGGATGAAAGGCGATTAACGAAACAAATTTACAAGGCGAGGGTGGATGGAGCTGTTGGAAAGGGTAGGCCTAGACGGACGTACTTAGGACAAGTCCAAGACGTACTAAGAAAAGGTCAGGTCAGGAGTACCCATAACCGACGAGCATGTATGAAAGGAGTAATGAGAGTGGAGGAGGCGCAAGAGGTATGTCAGGACCGTAGCAAGTGGAAGGATGTGGTCTCTGCCTACCCCGTTGGGAAAAAGGCGTGATGGTATGTATGTATGTATGTATGTATATTTAATCTCACTGTTGTTTAAAAAAGAAAAGCTAAAACAAAATTCGACTTCGTTAGAAAGGCGCATCTATTACATTATCTTGCTTAACCAAAAAAAACCGGACAAGTGCGAGTCGGACTCGCCCACCAAGGGTTCCGTACAAATTTATGGGTGCATATTTATATAGTTTAGGAATCGAATCTCGAACTTTTCCCGAAATTTAGTTTCCAAAACCTACAATTGCTATTAGGTAATGCTAATAAAAGATGGAAAAAGTATTTCTTTTTTAATTCTTCATCATAAATCGAAAATATGCATCAACAAAATAATTAAAAATCTGTTTAAGCTTGTGCAAATGAAGCTCTTTCATTTGATATCCTACATGACACGGTTAACTTACTTCAAAATTTGGACCCCCGTTCCTTGCATAAAGACCCTGTTTTTTTTGTGATTTCATTAAATATGTAGTTTTCAGATATTTCCCTGTATTTGTAGTATAAGACGTACGTAGACGTAAGTATATTACTTGCCAAACTTCATAGTTCTAGGTCAACAGCAAGTACCCTATGAATTTTGATTTCCTTGAGAGTTCGAAATATACGTTTTTGCGACTTAAACGGCCGTATCTTTTTTTTCTTTAACTTAGGAATTTGATTTTTTCACAGTTTCAAGGGACCGCAAACTTGGGTATATGGTTTTAATTTCACATCGATACCTTTACGCGTTCTCGGGATAAAGGGTCTTCACAGACAGACAGACAGACAGACGGACAGACCGACAACAAAGTGATCCTATAAGGGTTCTGTTTTTTCCTTTTGAGGTAGGGAACCCTAAAAATAGTAATTCATTGGCCAATTTAATTAATCCGATGTGTTATTCGTTTCAAGCTAATTCTATTACTTAGGAATTCCAAATTCTTTTAGGTAACTAGTAAAATGTGCACTGATACTAAAAGACTTCTGTGAGGTACAATCGAATCCTTAATTTAGCCACTAACGACCCACAATACACTCATTTATATGACAGAAAACATAAATTTATTCCAATACTACTTCGGCAAAGATGGCCGATAAGGCATTTAACGACAGTTGCAAAATATTCCGAGATTTTTAATTTTATGTCCCACACTCATATGCATATAAATTATCTATAACTAGAATAGATAAAACATCTTAAACGTCTATGTAGTCTGTCTAGCTTAATGTTTTATCTAAGTGAAGCTTTTTTTTGTCTTTCTTTTGTGCTGTCTAGTTATTTTGATTAAGAGTTATGTGTTTTTAGCACTTTGTAAAGTGTTAGCGCATTCATCATTTTATTTATAAAAACTAACTTTTTGAATAACATAAATTACATATCACACCTCTTTTTTGTTATTGTATGAATTGAGATATAGTAAAAAAAAATCGTTTATTTTATAAGATTAATGTTAATAGTTTTTAGCTATATGACCCAAAGAATGTTGCCCCATTAAGTTTTGGAAGCGCTGACACTACCTGGACATAATTATTGTGCGAAATATATTATTATTACAGATCCGTCAGGTATGGAGCATTTTGACATTGGCACCGAAATTCAATCTGTGTAAAAAAAACTACGGCTAATAAGGTAAAAGTATAATAGGGTAAAAAAACACTTGAAAATGTGACAAATGGCAACATTAAAATATCATAGACATAAAGTGCAAAGTCTATTGAGGTAATAATTTAGGAATTAGTTATTAATTCTTAGGGAGAAGTTGAGGATCAGAATTAGTTTAAAAACGAAAACGAAATATGTTAAGAAGTTCGTTGCATTATAAAAATTATTAATTTTGGCTAATAGTACAAATTGCTTGAAGAATTCTATCTCCATTACTATAATGATTCCGTATTTACGTGTGTTGTAACCGAATTCCCAAATATCTTTGTAATTCGGATTTAAGCGTACCTGTGAACAAAAAAATAGAACGTTATTACTCATACAGTGTTAAGAAATAACCGAAAATGATGAATGATTTGTCAGTACAATCTGGATTCACTATTTGTCTATGGCTCAAGGTTTGAACGGCCAGCGGTTTGACAACCGCACTAGTACTTGAGACATTACAACCAACGTAGAAAATGAAATAGTCTTATTCAATATTGTGTTTTATCTTATTCGGAATATAACCAGTTAAATTAAACTGATGTTCTACTAAATAGAAACTGCACTTTTTTTCTCAATTTTTTTTTCTTTTAATTTTCTTCTGTACAAATCTTGTCCTGACAATAACAAACACAAAAAAAAGAATTATCCAATTTTGTGCAGTCGATCGGAAGTTATGCGCGTACATACATTTCAGTGATTCATTTTGTTACTCTCTCGCTTGGAAGCGATTTTGAGTCCCTTTTATATTTGTAAAAATTATGTGTATATTTTTACTTCTATTTTCTTTTTTAGTTTATGTTGTAAATAAATAAATAAATGTGAAAAAATATTTGACCATATGCCATATACATATTAAGGTTAAATTTTATTGAGGAAAATTGACAGTTAGTCTGATGCGCATGCGTGTGTACCAATCTGCCATAAAACGCTACAGCGCTTGCCTCACCCCAAAAAATACATATAATTTGGCCAGCATTGTGTGCTGTAAGCAGCGGTGATTAATGACGGGCCACTCCGACCCCAAAACGCCTATTATTTTACACTTAGCCCTCGGACGGTCGGACTCGCTCGGACATTCCTGGGGTATTAAACGATCATCTGAGCCTCCTAAAAACTCGGCATAGAAATGGTCGGCTCGGTTAGGTGCAAGTTTTTTTTTTATGAGAGAAATCTCACAAAAATGCCATTTGAGGCAATCAGCAAACTTACTGGTTCAAATGGTATTTTTAGCTTTACCGGGCTTTTTGGGGGCGGTGAGAAACTTAAAAGGTTCCTCAAGCCGTGTGAAACGAATCAACTTCGGAGGTTTTCTAGAGGGAACGTTCATAAATTTGTCTAACTTACGATATTGGAACGCACTGCCATCTAATTCTATCATCGATTATCATTGGGCATTGATATTGAATGGCGAGGAGCTCGATGGCGCAGTGGTGAACGCGCCCGGTCTGCGAGTGCTGAGATTAAGCTACTTTCGCAAAGGCCGGTCATCGAAAAAGTGACCAAACATTTATCATCTCGAGCTCCTCCGTGCTTTGGAAGGCACGTAAAGCCGTTGGTCTCGGCTACATTAGCAGTCGTTAATAACCACCAATCCGTACTGGGCCCGCGTAGTAGTTTATGGCCCGTTCTTTCTATCCATCAATAGGGAAGGCTCGTGTCCCAGCAGTGGGGACATAAAATGAGCTGATGATGATTGAATGGCAGTTGAAATGTTCACCATATACTAATAGAATATGTCTGAATGATACAGGCTCGAGGAATCCACTCGATCAACGAATAAATCGAGCGATTGTCTATCAGTGTGCGGTCAAGCTGTTGGCCCTTATAACTTTATTGATACGTGTCGTGACCTGAAGAGCATTTCGCAATTGAATTGGAGATGCGCTTTTATTACCGCTCGATACATCGATAGTTTTCAAACTCTAGTGCGATTTGTTTTTTATTTGCTGTTGGTATCACGTAGACTTTACAACGTCAATGAACGTATTTAAAGTTTTTTAACGTTTTCCTTAATTCAATCGATATATTGGAGACTATCGTTTACTCTATCTTTAATATGGTAACTACACATTCACATTAGTATATTTTCTTGTTTGCATAACGTTTAATTGATGAAAATTAGGTTTTGTTTTTGCTGAATTCTATATTATATTTTATGACGTTTCGAACTTAAATTGTGGGAACACAAATGTTGAAAAAATTTCCACGAGCAGGATTTGAACCTGCACCCTTCTGACATTCAAATATGGAAATTTTTTCAACATTTGTGTTTTTATAATTTGTTCGCAACAAAATTTGCGTTTTAAAAATTATTTGAACATTTAAATTGTGGGTTCA
Source organism: Eudonia mercurella (assembly GCA_963082485.1). Classification (NCBI taxonomy): domain Eukaryota; kingdom Metazoa; phylum Arthropoda; class Insecta; order Lepidoptera; family Crambidae; genus Eudonia; species Eudonia mercurella. The sequence goes on from OY720032.1 coordinate 18,540,352, forward strand.
AAATTAATTATGAGACTACCAATACCTCATGTCTTTATGTGACCATGGACCTTGTAAAGGGTTCGAAACAGAATAAAATAGTATGAAAACGACGAGAGAAAATTCCTTAAAAGTGTTTAATTTTCAACGATATACCTCCAATCAATCTAGACTTCTAACCTTGATTAAAATGGAAAGCGACAGTTTAAAAATGTATACAATATAAACTTATTAGTTTTAGTTACTTTAGGTTATTATAATCTCAGATTTTAATTTTGTAATTTTTAATAATAAATAAAAACGTTATTTTTAATTGTAATAGGTAACTAACAACAATCATTATTTTTAAAGACGTCTTGATTGACTATGAATTAAAATTGTAAATCAACAGAAAAATATAGACTCATCGATAACTTTTGTCGACATTGTCCCTCCCTATTGCCAGGCTTTAAACCAATCTATTCAAGCAACTAATCGACAGGCTAATGTGGCAACACGGGCAATTTCATGCAAATCTGTGCGCGGTATGCTCACACAATTTTATTGTAGCATAATAACCCGGGGTCGCCGCTTCGATGCCCGGCTACGCTTATTTATCAACTTATGACCGTAAATTCCGTGTGTGTTGAAATCACTTAAAAGGTTAATGCGGTGAAATTGTTTACGACTCCTTGCTATGGATTTAATGTAACTTACAACTGTGTTACTTGAATGGAAAACTGTTATAATTGGCTGGTTTACTTGCAAATTGTTTATTTTGCTATCTAGATAGCTACTAGGAGTATACTTTCAAAGTGGAATAACTAAAGTCATAAAGGGGAATTTTCGATACATTTTATGATTTCGTAAAAAAACATTAATTTGGTCTCTATGCTTCTTACGAATAGTCTAACTTCATGTTAAAATAGCCTGAATAAGAAAATTGAAAATTTTACGACGTAAAAAATATTATTTGTGCCTCTCAATTTCTTACGAGTAATTTATCTAAACGTAATGTCAACTAAAGCCGTAAACACACAATAAATATTAATTGGGCCAAACATCTTACGACTAATAATCTTTGCTTCACGTCAGCTAATGCCTTATACACACACTCTTTAAACATTCCATATCTACATAATATACAGTTCCAAGACTGAGGCGGTTGTTCTCAGGCTTATCTCAAACCACCACGCCGCGCCGCCCACCGACACCAGGGCATCTGCGTCACATCAATTACGCTTAACTTAAGTACGCACTTAATTGCAAACCTTAGAAACTTGGGAGCAGGTAAAATAATTAATAAGATTCGTTAATGTCACTTCACCATCGTTCATTTTATTAATTTCAGATACAAAATGTTGCACGATGATACCTTTAAGAGATGTGTGGTTTTACAGCCGCTTTCGTAGGCAACCTTTAATAAATATGCTATAACGTCATGCTGGCCGAGTGGCGAGGCGCTGGGTCCGGTATCCGAAGGTCCTAGGTTCAAATTCCAGATCAGACAAAAAGTGTTTCGGATTTATTGATACATAGCCTAGGTTAGTGATCACCAAACTGATTAAGCCAATTCCCATTAATTGTAGCGATGGCTTGATTTCAATGATGGAGCCTTTTACCATCTCAGAGGGATAACATCACACTAATATTATAAATGCGAAAGTTTGTATGTATGTATATTTGTTGCTTCTTCACGCTGCAACGGATGGATGGATTTGGATGAAATTCAGCAAACAGATAGTTTATAACCTGGATTAACACATAGGATACTTTTTATCCCGATATTCCCACGGGAACGGGAACCACGTGGGTGAAACTGCGGGCGGATGCTAGTAGAGAATAATTACTTTACTTGATTTTATATTGAACAGGTGGGTATCTGATCGTAAGTGAAAATAAGACGGAACTTTTAAGTGCATTTTATCCGAAGCACTGAGATTTTTTTTGCTTTAACTGACAATGTTATAAACATTAACATCCATAATATACCGGCAGACTTAGAAAAAATGGTGCGAAAGAAAAATTAATCAAAGCCACCAACCAAAGCCGAATAAAGTATGTGCGCCCCGCTGGGAATCGAACTCGAGACCACTGGGTCTGAGATCGGCGATGTTATCATGATACCACAACAAAGATTTCCACCTAAAAGTCTTGTAAATAAAAGGTGTAAATGATCAACCGATCAAGCCCTAATCACATTTTTTTATACCTAGCTCGGCAAATATGTAACTCCACTCCATCTGATGTTAAGTGGAAACGGAGTCCTGACGCGAGGACAACTGGTGCAGCGTGAAAACAACGCAGCATCAGTCACCCTCACCCTGGCGGCCCACAAGGTGCCTCTTCACGCCTCGATTGAAGGACCCCATGTTCATAGGAAGGAGGGAAAACGTGTGCTGGTAGACTATTCCATCTTTTGGAAGTGCAACAAAGAAACATCTACAACATTATATAAGGTCACTTTTTATCAACTGCAAATATTCTGACAAAACATCTAATTATATCAGAGAAATAAGGCCCAAGCATTAAAAAATTAATTCAGGCTAGTTTTTTTTTACTTTTCCTGACACAAAAATTGTAATATTTTTAAGAGCAGCCTCTTTGCCTCTCTGTTTCGGCTCCTTTGAATTGAAACTACCGAAAGTGCTTTATTTTTCTTTTTAATCGAAATGTCTTTTGGCGTTTTTCTTGAAAACTAGCGTATAAAAAAATTAAGGTTTTTTCACAAAAAATTGTTTATATATGTTGTTGGATTAATCCTCAAAATATTTGCAGTTAATAAAATGTGACCTTATATAAGCATTGTTATAAGATAGACATTAAACATAACAATGTTTGAACAATAATTGCAGGAGTTAGGCGCACCGCATCGGCATTATTCCTTATTTGGCTAATCCAAGCGAATCCATGAGCGTGAAATAGACGCTTCGCTTGCTCCGCTCGCTCGTCAGCGTTCGAGATTATCTCAATCTGCGGGCTTGGACGCCCACTGCTACTGTCGACAACTAGTGTGACCACGCGACTTGGATAAACTGGTTAGTTTTTGTTGTGCACAGACCGCCCGGAATTTTGAAGTAAGCTATCTTGAAAGCTATTTCCGTTGTACATAGCCGTGTAGAACGTTTACTAATATCCTAAAACCAGAGATGGGATTTATTTGAAATACTTTTATTTAAAATGCAAATACAAAATGCAAAATACCTATTCTGTATTTTGCATTTAAATGCCTTTTAATAAAAAACATTTTGTATTTTATTTAAAATACTTTTAGAGATGTATATTGCATCTTTTTTTATTATTTGCATTTTACATTCTGCTTGAAACTCTTTAACACAAGCGCATTAATAGCTTACATTATTTATGACGATCTTTTGCGTTTTCGTGGCATACCCTTTGACATTCCTAGCCCGTCTTCTTTACGCCGCGCCGCTTATACAGTTGTAGCAGTTTGGTAATTTTTTTTTATCTCATGCGATAGTAAGTGACGATAAGGCCAAAAAAGGAAGCGCACATCCTCCTCAGTTTCGCAAACATTAAAGATTTCACAGAAATATGAAAAAGAGCTTGGTCTAGATGACATTTTATTTTAATTATAGTCTTCATACTGTTTTGTTTCGTATTTCCTCATTATCCTTACACCGAAACTACTTATGGTCACCACATCCGCCCAAACACAAGCTTCTAAACATCGACAATCACTTATTTTCTATAAATATCCTCTAGTTATTGGAAAATGTAATTTAATACCTCTTGATAAAGACTACTGTGGTAGCATAAATACGTTTGTCGTGTTAACTGGTATGATAATTATAATTATAATGTCAGTTTTAGGTTTAGCTTGTGTAGCTGGCAAACAGTGTTTCGGCTTTTGATTTTAGAAACGAGTATTTGATATATTAGTAATTACATTGATACTGAATGGATACATTAAAGGTATCAACCTTATATTAAGTATTAAGCGACATTGGACCTTTTAACAAGTTTTCTTTGCGCTTTCAGTTTATTTATTTATTTATTTATTCAACAACAAAACATTGCCAGCATTACAGTATACACTAATGCACTGAACAATATGTAACATAGACTAATAAACAATGAAAAACATATAACAAAGGACAGACCATTCAATCATCTCGCTCACAGAACTCCAAGCAATCTTTAAGTTTAGTTTTAGTTTAGTTTAGTAACTAACTTCTCTCTTTCAACGAAAAGCTATTTCTAGGTATTTTATTTTAAAAACGATTTGAAATGCTTTTAAAGGATTTACTGCTCGCGCTGCGTCTGAATTTCGGAGGACACATTTTGTTCCTTGTATTCAATAAGTGAACGTAATTTTTCTCGGTTTGTATAATACATATTTACGACCGAACAGAAATTTACAAATATGTTAAAGTTTGATTTACGAATCTAAAAGACCAGCTGACCTACTGGCGGAAGTTATGAACTCAAATATGCTACTATTGTTGTTAAAGCGGCAGGCTTTGATAAGATGATTTGATAAGAGCTAGCCACGCAAACTTAGAACAAGCCCTATCACCGACCAAAGCGAGTACAACAATATGACGGCTCATCCTCTGATAGTCGAAACCAGGTCCTCTGATTCTGAGATTGGTTTAATAATTCCACAAAGCAATTGAAAAAGATTTAAGATTATATAAAAAGCAGATAGTTCCGCTTAACCATATAAACTTCATCAGCAATAACGTTAGTATTGTATTAATTACGCAACTGTAAGCCAATAATGATAAGTTATTCTTTAAAAGGTAATTAAAAGGTAAAGTACGACTGTCTAGTGCACGCCAATCACCCGCGTAAATCTCTACGTAGATATAAATCGCTGCTTCTAAACGACCCGTACGGTTTGAGTCGTCAAACATAGCGGGCTTGGATCATAGACTTAGAGATAGAGCGAACGAAGATTAAAAACAAACAAAAACAACAATATTGGTGGTAGATTTTTACGGTACAATAAAAACGTATAAAAAAATAAAAAAAGCAAAAACAAAAAAAAAACAAAAAACAAAATCAAAAAATAAAAAAAAGCAGATGAGATCATTAACAGCCACTAAAGGATCTAACTTTTTTCTTTATCGAAAAGTAAGCAAATTACTCCGCTCTACCATCAGGTAGATCATGTTGAGCAGTATTCTTTTATATGTTACGCGTAAGCACTTGGCCTTCGCTTCACCTGATGTTAAGTGATGATAAGGCTGAAGGTGGAATCGCACTTCATCCGGAATCCTCAACTACTGAGGCACTGGCTATCTTATCTCTAGCTGCCGGAACACAACAATGCTAGAAACATTGATGTTATGGCAACATATTTAAATAAGATGGTGGTAGCTAGCGAGGAACTCGATGGCGCAGTGGTTAACGCGCCCGATCTGCGAGTGCTGAGGTTAAGCAACTTTCGCAAAGGCCGGTCATTGGATGGGTGATCTCGAGCTTCTCCGTGTTTCGGAAGGCACGTAAAGCCGTTGGTCCCGGCTACATTAGCAGTCGTTAACAACCACCAATCCGCACTGGGCCCGCGTGGAGGTTTATGGCCCGTTCTCCTTATCCATCCATAGGAAAGGCTCGTGCCCCAGCAGTGGGGACATAAAAATTTGCTGATAATGATGATGATCAGCTAGCCAGGCAGACAAACAAGCCCTACCATATACCAAACCGAGTACACAAACATGTGCCCCCCACTGGGAATCGAACTCTGGACCTAAAGAGTAGTGGAGTGTAGATGGGGAACAGCTAGTGGAGTAGGATATTAAGCCTCACTAATAGCCGTCCTTAAGCCGACAAGCAAGAGGCAGCATGGGGATACAGATATACATGGAGACCTCGGGTCAACGTAGGTTCATATAGAAAGACCTAAGGTTAAATCCTTTATGTATTTTAAGAAAACAATATCTATAAAATGTTTAAATAATTTTTAACACAAATTTGACCCGGAATGTCAGAAGGGTGCAGGTTCAAATCCTGCTCGTGGAAATTTTTTCAACATTTGTGTTTTTGTAATTTGTTCGCAACAAAATTTTTGTTAAAAATTATTTAAACATTTTGTAATAGCTTGCCTACTTCTTAACTGATGTTTAGTATTTGTAAAAATATTATGAACGGATGTTAATGACGGTAGTTGTTGACATTGAATGGGCGCCTTTAGCTTTTAAAGTAAAAAGTAAATAGTGTTGAATAATTTCGGCGGGCTGGTTAGAACCACGATAGCTCAAGTGGAAGAGCACCTGACCCGGAATGTCAGAAGGGTGCAGGTTCAAATCCTGCTCGTGGAAATTTTTTCAACATTTGTGTTTTTGTAACAATATCTATTTCAAAATCAGCCTTCAGTAGCTCGATCATCGTCTCAGTGGGAACCGAAGCAGGTCCGACCATTTCCTATACTCTATGGCTTAGAAGCACTAGATCAGTGTTAGACGTATCTCGTTAGGGCTCAGCTTTCCAGTCGTTTTTTGCTCCACGCCACTCAATCAAGGGCGCCCACTTGCGTTGTTAATTAAAATAAATTACTGTACCGGCCGACAGATGAAGCTGATGCTGCACTGGTACTGGCCCGATCTGATTTTGAAGGAAACGGAATTCCTTGTAGGGAATGGATTTATTTTGTGTGCGGTCTTGTGGGAGATTTAGTCTGTGCCTCCGAACGTTGTACAGCTGACAGTTAATGAAATTAAAATTCCTGCGAGGCGTAGCTGTTTTCGCTTAGATCGCCAAGACTTGATAATCAGTCAATCAGAGTGATAATCAGTCAGCTAGTGACTAAGGCCAGTTGAAAATCGATCGAAACCTTGAGTACTTAGAATGCTATGCCTTGATATGCCTAGGGTATCTTTACTAAGGGTAAGTGTTCCCGTGGTCTACGTATGGGAGGTGGTAACGATGGAGGGTTCCATGGCGATGGTAAATAACGTCTGCGTCTCTTTATGTGATGTTGTATATTTACAGTGACTACATAGTGAGTAACTTATTATCTAAACCTTTTACTACAAGGCTTTTTATAAACTATTTAGATGTTGGAGGGAGGATGCCGTGTCTTATCTTTATCAGAACTACACGCGATTCTGAATGCGTTTATAAACTCTTTACCACATACGTGAGGATAAGAAATTTATGTGGCGACCGCAGGCCGCCACAGTAAGTTTAAAATTTGAATGTTAATCAGTGATTTTATAACTAAGACCTTTAAGACTGTAAATGAAAATAGCAATAGAATATCTGTGTTTATGATGTAACCATAGCGTCATCAGCTCGTGGTCTTCACACTTTTTTAATACATCATTACCGCTCATAACTAGACTCCTCATAACTTGTGCCGTTACAGTCAGCAATTAATGTCGCTGTTACAAGCCCCATGACATAATAACAGTACTAAGAATCGACAATCGCCTTAGATAGTTAGATTATTCAGATGCTTTGACAAAGTACTAAAGATTTCTACGTCCTTACTATACCAGTTCGCTAAAACAATACAAATCAGGTAGGTAATCAGCAAGTTGCGATTGCGCGGCGCATGCGCAGACACAAAATGTGGAGTTATGGCCGACAGAAATATCCCGCAGCTGAGGCTGTACGTCTCGGGCTCTTCGTTTTACATATTATGTGAACCAGTAATCCTAATATTTTACATCTTTGTTTTTCAACTTTTAGTAACGTTTACTGTAAATAATTTAGTTTTCTGATTGTTTCTTTATTTATAAACTAAAAAGTGGATCTGGACTGTACTTTTCGCAAAGAGAATGGGCCATTAAGTGTCATCTTATCGTTTTATCTTGGTCAAATTCTTGTCCCTTATTCCCATACTCTCCCCCAACATCCTTCTTGAAAGAAAGAGAGGGTGGGGTGGATATATCTTATGATGATGTAAGGCTATGTCTGAAAAACTTGGTTCGAAAGCCGTATTATTTACACCCCCATGATATTTCGTATCTTTACATTAAAATGTGTGATACCTATGCAGTTTTTATTAACTCTTGAGCTCAGGGTGCCAAGTGCGAGATTTATTCGCTATTCGTTAATGTAAACGAGTATTTGTATGGCAAAATGTTAACTCTTCTCGTATGCCGCCAAGAGGCGCTGCTTCAATGCCATACTAATTTTCGTTTTCGTAAACGTATTCGAATGAAAATGGCTAGTAAACAAAACTCACACTAGGCAACCAGATACTCAGAAATAAGATACTCAACGCTCGTCACCTATCAGGTGCCATCATACTTACAAACCTACCATTAGGTGAGTTGAAGGCTAAACGTAAGTATCCCCCTTTGTTATGTAAAAAAAGCTAGTGACATTTCACTTTCCACAGACCCTTTCGCGAACAATGCGAACGAACCATAACAAATAGACCAAACCAAGAACAAAACCATCGACGAAATGATTAGCATAAGTTTCCATTTCGTTTGCTATAACATAAAAAAAATACCTCCCCCATCCTGTTAGTCGGTGTATCGCCATTTGCATATCTTGCGTAGGCATACCCAGATGGCCAACTTGTATACGCATGCCTTGTAATACAAATGCACTCTTAAACCCACCCCATAAGGTCTGCAGTTGACAAAAGCTGGTTACAAAAAACACGGATCAAAAGAACACCTTATGACATCGTGATAAAGGTTTCTATGCCGACATAGGTAAGCGATTTACGTAAATATGAGCTTAATACGTCTAAGAATAGAGATGGAAATGTAATGAGTTCTATTTGAAATATTGCCGCTACACAGAACTTATAGTTAGTGACGTGGCATCACATTGCAAACATGGCTGTGTTAGCGTTTTAAATGCAAAAAGATAGTTGAAAGAGTAGTAGAGTTACCTCAAACGTGAAACGTAGCATAGCAAAGAAATATTTTTATTTAAACATTATTCTCAGTAAACGACAGTAAACAGTGATTAGCCCTTTTTCCTTTCATTATTAAAATTAAGATTCAATTGAATACATACAACCTACTTCTAGATGACATCCAGAAAAACTTCAATGAAATCTCATGTTATTTTGTGGCGACGAAAAGTGGTATCAAACACTACGTCTACAATCGTTAAACTTAAAAAAACGAGATAGGAGTATTGACACAGTATTAATTAATGTATGTGAGTCAATAAAAAAAGGCAGAAGCTTCTAAATCGAGTTAAAGGACACAATTATTTTATTTCAAAGAGCCAACATACGCCACCGGTAATTACCATCGCAATATATTCGCCCAATTACCTAGTCTTAATCGATCGATTCAGTTATTGTGCTCTCGATACTACAATCGATAGTAAATTAATCGGAATCCAATAAATACTGTTAATCAGACCAGGCGCAGACAGAACGGCGCATGCGCAAACCAAAACGCACCAAATATGGTTTCTACTGAATATACCAATTGTGTAAGTACAGCTCTTATTATTTGAACAATATGGTTCATTATTGTGTTGGAATGTGTGAACTTGTTGCCTGTTATACACCTGTTTTTTCAACTCTATTGCAGTATTATAGTTTATTCCAATCACGAATAAGGATTTAATTACTTTGCAATTACTTCGGTAATGGTGATGATATATGATTGTTAAATTAATATTGTTATCACATTTGAATTCTTTAGGCATATTCTGTAGATAAAACAAATCAGCCGTTTCATACATTTTTATCGAGTTAGGTATTACATAATGTATGGATCAGAAAATATTATTTTCTTCGATTTCAGAGTTAGTCCCATATTAAAAGTTTTGCAAAATGATGGGCATAAACTACTCTTAAAAAATTCTGGTGGATAAAAATGTACAGTGTATATGTTGTTTTTAAAGTGTCTTTATATAGAGCATATAACCACAGTCTATATACCTCTTCCTTATGCTATAACTATGTCTACCCACCCGCGAGTGTAAGGCTTATGGTTTTCGACTGGGAAAAGGAGTATTCCTTAAAATAATAGCTACGTAAAATAACCTCGGTGAAGCAGTGCCGTGTGTATTCCAAGTGCGTTCCAAAGGAGCTGTCTTCACCAGGTGTTCAAATCGCCATCGCCATTTTGAATCCGATTGACTTAGAATTGTCGACATCTTAAATATTTGTTATCTCGATGTTGTTAGATTTAGAATCTCGGATAAATAATTCTCGTTTAATACAGAATAACGAAGCAAAATATTGTTTGCTTTACGAAAATTTAGGATATGTATAGAAACATTTATTTAAATCATTTTACAAAAGTAACTGTATGTTATGTCAGATTTAACGTTAAGATCGATTAGGGGTGCTTTGTTACCTACTGACTATACAAACCACATACTAATAGGTTTAAACATACAATTAGTACGATCAACTGTGAAAATTCTTTATAAAATGTTTAAATAATTTCTTTATGTTATAGGTGCCTACTTTATTGCTTAAAAACACAGACATATCAAATACAACATACAAGTATCGGAATCGGACCTATCCCTTAAAGAGATCTCCTCCATCCAATATGAAGTAGAATAGGAGCTTATTGTATACATAGTACATGATCTATACTAATATTATAAAGAGGAAACCTTTGTATTTTTGTATGTATGTATATATGTATGTATGTTTGCAACGAATAAACTCAAAAACAACTGGACCGATTTTAAAAAATCTTTCACCATTAGAATGCTACATTAGCGCTGAGTAACATAGGCTATATAATTAAAAAAATGTCCACCCGTGCGAAGCAGGGACGAGCCACTAGTTGTATATATAGTTATACTATCAGTATGCATTTTTGTAATATTCTTTGTCGAACAACAATTCCTACCGTACCGTACCGTAACATACCATTCTATTAACAATTGAACAAAACCGTACTGACGTAGCACTAACATTTGTGATTAAATATTGGCGAGGCGAGCGTGCGTAGTGTTTAACAAGCTTACAGTCAGTTTACACACTCGGCTACAAGTAATTTATACACATTTTAGCGCTAAACCAGGCGGGCCGTCACATTATACGAACGGCCCACAATATCGGCAAATTTAATTTATTGTTAAGTGTTAAGCATTGAGCAACACTATGTCTGGCGAATTAACGGAGGACGTCTACAGTAGGAGCCTTACCATTTTAACTGCCTCTGTAGTCTAGTGGTTAAGACCACCAGTTTAGACCCAGAAGTCCCTGGTTCGATTCCCAGCGGGGAGTACATGTTTGTGTAATCGGTTTGGTTGGTGGTAGGGCTTGTTTGTCCGCCTGGCAGCTACCACCATTTTATCTAAACATGTCGCCTTAAATTTTTTGCAGATTGCAGAATGTTTCTTTTTTTTTTTAATTATGCATAAAAAATACATTAAATCAATAAAACAAACATTACACACACTACCATGTATTTGACACACACGCATAAATACTCTTTTCAAAAATTTCAAAAATGGAAGAGGAGCGGCCCAAATCTGTCAATGCCAATCCAAACTCACATTCTATCTTTTTTAATTTTTCATTGCTTAGGATACAATCCGTGCAGCCTTAATAAAATTACGGTCGTATTTTGACCACTGGGTGACCACTAGTAGATATTTAATTTGCAATATTATTGTTCTTTTTCATTTATCAATATGTGACGCTGTAAAAATAAGGAAGAAAAAAATGCTGCCCTTGCTGAGTTTCTTGCCAGTTCTTATCAGTACTCGTACAAAGCAATTACACGCCTTGGGTGCCTAGTGTGACTTTTGTTTACTACCCGTATTCATTCGATTACGTTTACGAAAACGAAAATTAGTAAAGCATTGAAGCAGCGCCTCCTGGCGACATACGAGAGGAGTTAAAATGTTGCCATACAAATTCTCGTTTTCGTTAACGTAATCGAATGGCAAATGAAACTCACACTAGGCACCCTGTAGACTTGCGAACCAATGGCATAGTGACATTTATAAGAGCTTTTCTTTGTAACCTAAACTTAATTAATGTCAAAGTCAAAGTCAAATATTTTTTATTCAAATAAACTTTAGAAAAGTGCTTTTGAATCGTCCAAACATTTTTACCTACTACCCATTCAGGACGTCTATTTAGCTGTGGATATTTTATTTTTTAGCTGTGGAGAAGAATGGGCGCAAGAAACTCCACAGCTTTAATATAAGTAACGACATTTACAAAATTATATGCCGTTACCAAGTTATACAAGTTTAAAATTACTTAACAATATTTTAAATTAGAAATACTTACCTGTTGGAGTGATTGGAGAATTTTAAACCCATGCTGTTTTGTCTTTAATGTAATCAGACACTTTATAATAAGCTTTTTTACAAAGCTTTTCTTTGATGGTGATTTTAAATTTATTAATATTATTAATGATTTTGAGTTTTGAAGTTGTGAAAACGAGACCCGTGAGACGTCGTATACAACGCGTCTCGTGTTTTTCTTTTGAAATTGAGAAAACGTTTGGTTTTCACAACGGCGATAATATTGCTCTAAGAGCTCATGGTAAAGCCCCAGGACTTTACGAATCAATGCATTTGTATTATTAGATTTTTGACATAGCATTTTAATACTCTATTGTTAGTGAAGTTTACGGGTTAACTTCAAATTGAAATGAACGCGAGTAGTCCCGTAAAGAGACGTGTTTTATTTATGTTTCTGTATTCTCTTACTATTTAATTCCAAACTGAATGTACAGTCACCATCAAAAGTGACTGACCATTTAATAAAACTGTCATAGTTTACGTGTGATGACATTGCTACGAGTATATCTATAATACTAGCTGACCCAGCGGACTTGTACCGCATTTCTTTTTTTTTCTTTCTTTTTTCTTTTTTTTTAATATAGCCTATGTTACTCAGCGCTAATGTAGCATTCTAATGGTGAAAGAATTTTTTAAATCGGTCCAGTAGTTTTTGAGTTTATTCGTTGCAAACATACATACATACAAAAATACAAAGGTTTCTTTTTTATAATATTAGTATAAATTAATACGTAAAGAAAAAGCTGTGTACCCCATTTAAAGCAGAAAGCGCGCACACTGGAAAGTGAGATTAGGCGTTAAGTTTATATGGAGAAGGAGTGCAGAAAGACAAAATGTATATAATAGTCTCTGTCTATGTCATATTGCATTGTGTAATCTCCTACAGCTCATACAGCAAGGAAAAAATACAAGGCCAGAGAAGACCAGGCCGTAAGGTGCAATGGCTACATAACCTCGCTCTCATAACAATCTGAGTACTGTAGAGCTTTTCCGAGCCGCAACATCACGGGCCTAAGTGGTTATAATGATAGCCGATCTCCGATAAGAGATGACACATGAAGAAAAAGAAGAAACATTGTATATTTTGTGAAAAACGCTCGATTTTCGACCACAAAATTTTACTTTTTATTTTTTGCACTGAAGCTGAATTAATATTTATAAAATACAGTGAAAAAATTAAACGCCCACCCGACCCAGCCAGGAATCAAACCTGGGTCTTCCGCAATCCGGGCGGCTGCACTGACCGCTATGCTACCGGGAAGGCTGACGTAAGCGCTGAATTTTGTTACTGCTTTTTAATTTTTGAGTGCTTATTGCGGCACAGTGCCATCTATCCAAAGGTTATTGCAACCGATGGCTATGCAGATTCGTCTTTGCAGATGAAATACCACAAATTTGATAACACAACGCTATACTTTAGAATTTTACTTTTTATTTCGACCACTAGTTGATGTTAGTTATATAATGACATTACAATATAATAACATCTTTGTCGCCCACGTGAAGGAATAAACGGTACACCTAATTATGATTCATCATCATCAGCCATATGACGCCCACTGCTGGGCATAGGCCTCCCCCAAGGATCACCACACCGATCGGTCCTGCGCTGCCCGCATCCAGCGGCTTCCCGCGACCTTGACCAGATCGTCGGTCCACCTTGTAGGGGGCCTGCCTACGGAACGTCGTCCGGTGCGTGGTCGCCAATCGAGAACCTTTCCGCCCCAACGGCCATCGGTTCTCCGCGCTATGTGTCCCGCCTACTGCCACTTCAGCTGAGCAATCCTCCGAGCGATATCAGTTGTTTTAGTTCACCTAATTATGATTGATTACACATTATTCATTGTGGCATATTGCTAATAGCGTTAAACTACTTCATCGCATCTTTATAAGTTTGGTAGAGAATGATTAGCCTTAGGGCCGATAGTAAATCTTTATTTGTTACTCGTCTTCAAATGTGTTTACTTTAATTACTGTAGTATTAAAGTTGGATCAATAAATCATTATAAAGCGTCAGTCTCTTGTTATTAATGTAATTCGGCAAAGTTTAGTTACTCCATGTTGTTATTGTATTTATTACATTATGTCGTGAGGCATGAGTCTAAACGGAATAACAGCGAATTAAACGCATAATAATTTGTGTCGTAGGTTTTAAACCCTTTTCATACTATTGATACCGAAAATTACCCAAATTACCCAAATTATTTTACAATTTGTTTTACTCGTAGTGCACCTGACCCGGTATTTCATGGGGTGCGGGTTCAATAACGCTCGTGGATTTTTTTCAAATCTTTTTCAAATTGTAATTTGTTTGCAACAAAATTAACCTAAAATGATATGTAACCATAGTTATCAATTATTTTACGTTTAAATCGCGTTATTAAAAAAACGGCGAAATTTTCAAAATGTATTCATCATTATCATCATCGCCAGCTCATATACGTCCCCACTGCAAGGGCACGAGCCTTCCCTATGGATGGATAGGGAGAACGGGCCATAAACCACCACGCGGACCCAGTGCGGATTGGTGGTTGTTAACGACTGCTAATGCAGCCGGGACCAACGGCTTTACGTGCCTTCCAAAGCACGGAGGAGCTCGAGATGATAAATTTTTGGTCACCCATCCGATGACCGGCTTTTGCGAAAGTTGCTTAACCTCAGCACTCGCAGACCGGGCGCGTTAACCACTGCGCCATCGAGCTCCTCATTATATTAATATTATGGTATATAATTCTTTGAAACCACTAAGTCATAAACAGTTATTTTCAAGGTAGCTAAAAGACCACGAAGCGACATTAATCAAGTTAAAACTAAGCTTAAGTGGTGGAAATCATAAATCATTTATATATTTTTTTTTTTTTCATTTCTTTTTATTTTTTTAATTATTAATTTTTTTATTGACGCCATATTTTAGTTTTGTATTAGTTTTAGTTACTTTAGGTTATTATAATCTCAGATATTAATTTTGTAATTTTTATATTAATTGCATTTTCGTGTTGTATAAAATACAGGATGTTACATAGAAAATTAAGTTTCATACATTATGTAAATTTTAGGCGTTAAAATGGCATCGCTACAAAAACTATCAACGCTATGCAAGTATAACAGCGTTATATAGTAAGTATATAAACGAAACCCAATAAGCCGTTTCTTTCAATTGAACTCTCATATTTCCCTTTACATTGGAAGCCATCATGCAAAACGAGAAGTCAATCTTTATATCGATAAAGGCAGCACCCGACTATAATCGAATAACTATCGATTTGCTCGTGAACAATCGCTTTATTGAAATCGACCAGATTAAACGGAATTTAGTGGCGATAACTATACTTGCTCCAGCACAAATATTCACATTCATTTCAATTGAAATGCTTAAAGGATAAGACTCAAAATCGTTTGATTAATAAAAGTTTAGAGTCAAGTTTTAAAGACAAAACCTGTAGACTCTACGGCTTAGAGAATAAAATTCATATTCACTTTGAAATATGTAATGGTAAATTACTATAGGAATGCCATTGTAAATTCGTGCAGGTTTCTGCTTATTATCGACCAATTTGGTATGACCTATCATATTGTAATACAATTTATTGTGGATTAAAAACGTGAGAACATGCCTTTTTTCTAACAGTGAGCGGTAGTCATTAGAAACGATGCCATAGTAGCAATAATAAGAAGTCGGAGTCGGTGCTTGCGTAATCATCTAAGCTTGGAACGAATAATTTTGCGGAATTAACACTACATAAGTAGACAGACAGTTAGGGGCAAGATATGGCTAATTTAATAATAATAATAAAGAAAAAAATAATAATAAATATATTTAATAAAGAGAATAAATCCGATGTTTTTTCTTAATTTTAATCAGCGGAGTTTTAGTACGCATTCGAAAACGGAGGTTAGTGCACGCGTGTCAACAACTAAGTACGCCCGGTAAAAAAAATAGAGGAGAGGTGTTTTTAAATGGTGAGCTCTAGTTCTTTTTAACTTTATGTTAAATAAGTTTGTGTTTTATGGGACATATATACGTCTATTTATTTGATTTAGCGGTAAAATATGCGTTATTTAGTACCGTAATTAAAAAAATCGAGGGCCGGTGGACTGGACCTTGGCTACTTTTAGTGTCCGGCCTACCCTGGCCGGGCACTGGGTTTGAGGATTGAGCTGATTTATTGTATTTTATTATCTAGTGAGTATGCCGTACACTTAAATTCGAGTTAACCTCATGTCCAGTTTTCGGCCGCCAAAATAAGCTGTACTGATACTATAGGTAAAAGATCTTGTATGAGTATATGGAGGCCAGACTATTCGTAGTATTGCCTAGTAAACCTGCCCTTACAGAGACTAAGTGGCCGGATTACTAGCTGCAGCAGTAGTCTCCAGCCACTATCTATACTTAAAATAATATGTTAGACCAGCGCAGCGTGTATGCTAACATACAAAACGCGAAAACAATTTACATTATTATTATCATTATTTTAGTAGCATTAGTACTCATGTACTAACGTATATACTGTGAAAATAACGTACTGTGACAATGTCGCATCTTACATCGCATGGTTAATTATACTAAAAATTTGCACAGATTGAGCACGTGATGAGCAATATATTGATTGCTGTTTTTTTATAAATCTTATTTATAGCTTAGCCTTTTTATAAAAAAGATAGAACCAATTATAATAAACAGCTTCGCATTATACTGACGTTTTATTTAATAACCGCATAGTATTACCTATTTCACATAAATCTTGAGTAAAGTGGGAGAACATAACTGTGAAGAATTAGTAATAAATTGTGTGAACATTCAAATATAACTCTTATTTTAACCATCTGAGAGCTTATTGGTCATTAAGTTGCGTTAGTACCTAGTGTCCGGCCTCTAAGTTTCTATTAGGGTGGCCGGACACTAGGCATAAAGTGGCCGGGCACTGGATTGCGACGGCCGGATACTAGAGAAAACATACTTTTACAAAAATATATTTTTTATATAAAAATTGGCAACCTATATGTTTCAAAAGAGTGTTAAATATGTTTTTGAATATATTCATTAGTTAGTCAAAAACTCTCCAACACCGATTCTTCGGTAGAGCTTAGTTATGGACGAACTAAGTCAGCAAGTGCACTAAGAGGCCGGGCACTGGACAGTTACCCTATAGATTATTATTTTTTTGCATTATTGTGTACTTACCATGCAATTAATCTTTTCTGATTTTTTAAAATAGACGTTATATATTAAAATGCAATGGCAAATGGCAAAATATGTCTGTTTAAAACCGAAGTTTTTCGAGTAAGTGTAGGCATTTACTTTATAAAGTTTATTTTAGGTGATAAAAACCTATATTGTGACATATTCAAATTAGAATATATATATATATATTTACTTTATACACAAAGTTTTTGCCCCGATATCCGATCCAAGCCTCTCGGAGAATCTAGTAGGGCACGGGGACACGCACTAGTGTGTGAAGTCCCTCTAGAAATCCTCTGACGGTGTCTCGTTACACACAGCTTGAGGAACCCATTAATGTTCTCGCTGCCCCAAAAATGTCTGTTTATTTTTTTAACAATTAGATAGGCTTGCATTTGACTACTATCTCACCTGATGGTAAGTGATCATGTAGCCAACGATGTAACATGCTTGCCTAGAAGGTACCGATTCACTCGTGATTTAAAGACCCCAATATTATAATTGATAGGAAACATAAACTGAGGCAAGGAGTTGACACGGTGACACTGAAAATGCCGTTTAAGGCAATCAACAAAGTCTCTCCATAAAAAATAGCTTAAGGAACCGTTTAAGTTTCGCTGCCCCCAAAAAGACCGGTGACGCTAAAAATGCCACCATGAAGAGATAATCAACAAAAATATCTCAAAAACTATTACTATTTTTATTTACGAAAGAAATATTATGTATATTGCGCGTTAAGTTTATGATACCGTTGTGTATCATGCATTCTATCGCGCAACGGAGCCCCGATCTAGACTCGCATCCGAGTTCTATAGTGCAAGGCCTAGTCTCATTATTCCGCATAGGTAAATTTGCCTACAAAGAGTCGTTATGTACATCTGACGGCAGTTTTCTCCAAGAAATATCTTGATATTGCTGCTTAATCCATTTCCTAGTATAATACTACTAAGCCTTACAAAAACCTCGAAAAACATAACTCAGGGAAGATCTCTCGTATATAAGTTGCTAGGACATGGAGTTTGTTAACTGACCTAGTTTCAGTTTCTAAACAACTTTGTCAAACATATAAGAGATCACATACTGACATACTGACAAAACAAACCGTATGCATAGTCTAAATGAAACAACTTTTACGGATCTACTCGCGTTTATTTTACACATTACTTTTTAATGTTTATCCTGACGTTTCGAACCCTTTGCAGGATCCGTGGTCACAGGTAAAAGTTGTTTCATTTAAATGTGTAGTGTTCGCGTAAACTTTAGAAAACAATACGTATGCAAAGTCGTAAAATCTAAATTTTAAAAATAAACTAAAGGCACATAAAGCTTTTCTTTTAAAGTTATTATTATTTGTTATTCCTTTGCAATTAAAATATTAATTAGCTAAATCAACAATCCCATGTAAGTCCATCTGAATCTCAATCGTTCAAAACAGCTCGATGTTTTAACAAATACACAAATGCACACATTTATTACGTATTGAGATATGAACTTTAAGATCAATCACTACCAACAGTTGATTTATTGCTAGGTAAGATAACAAACTTTCATATTTACGACTACCGTAGAATACTAGAATGTGATTGAAAGCTTCCTAATTAAAATGAATCAAACGGAAGTGTCTAAAAGCACTTTCGCGCCAAAAAAATGCAGTGGTTCTAAACGTTCGGTCACGCGTTGGCTCAAGCGATCTGCGATCGGAGATTAGAACACTCGGATCTTACTATCGCTGACCCAAATACTCGGCACCAGGAGTCGTAAACTGATATCGCTACTATAAAGCAATAAAACATAACTGTAACAACGGAAGTTCGAAATAGATAATAAGAGATATTTTAGTGCCAATAGTCAGTAATAAAAGTTTCTATAGATATATTTTAAATATGTTTCGATGCCCAAAGGGAAGGCCTCTGCAGCGAAGACATAAAATGAGCTACTGATGATGATGATGATGATGATGTTCCAGTATGAAAAATAAAAGCGTTAAAAGGCTCGCCATCTGTTGCGCTGAGTGTTCATGAGAGATCTGATCAAAAAATCCAAATGGTTTTCCAAGGGTTTTATAGTTACGTAGGTACGGTTACGCGAACGTGTTCCATACCTTACTAGATTCTTCGGAACTTTCGCATCGATTATCGAGAAAATAAAAACTTTGGCAAAAGTCTACAAGTTATAAAGTGTCCACGTCCAGCATAGCTTACCTTATAGCGGACATACCAAGTCTTGTAAAAAAAATTCGCGCGGCAATTACCAATAGTTAATTGTAACCTTTAAAGATTTAAAAAGCAAACTTATTTACACACAGCTTTCTAACCAAAATTCAGCAGCTCAAATTCAATAACTCTTACGCAAGGTTGAGCACCTCTTCCCAACGTGGCAATTCACAATATTGAACTGCGAGGTCAGATGGATGACCGATAGCGTCCTAACCGCGGGGGACCGCTTATCTGTGTCATAATTAATTTTATTCTATGCCCATCTGATGCTTCCACTTTGCATCACAACTATTATTTACTACTCGGTGGCCTAGTGGTTAGTACACCCGTTTCATACTGAGAGTTCATCCACAAAATTACCACAGACGGATACCAGCTACCTCTAAGATTGCGGACCAGAGACTTAATTAGTCCATCAACCAGTATACGGGTGTCCCAAAATATGTGAATCAAATTGTAACGGGATATTCCTTAGGTAAGAACTTTTTGAATGTGCTAAATAAAAATTTACTTTGCTGCAAAAAAAATACACCAAAAGAATGCTGCGACTTCAAATCTACGTAAGTCTTTTTAAAAAAATGTTTCTAGTTTGACGTATCAAGCCTTCACAAATAATTAAAGTGAAAAAACAATCAAATTACCAACAAGTGCTTTGTTTGCTTTGAAAGTCTGAAAAAGTCGTACTTTTTTTTTAATTTACTTAGATTTTTTTTACACAGTGGTCATTATTTTTTTATTTTGTTATTTAGCATATTCGAAAGGTCCTTACCTAAGAAATCTCTCGTTACAATTTGATTCACATATTCTGGGACCGGGTATGTGTTAAGTATATATATTTTTTGAGTGATCAAATAACTCCGCTGATGTTAAGCTTAAGCGGAATCCAGATGCAAAAACAACTAGTGAAACAGAAGCAGTCCTGCTTTCTAGTCTGCCTCACCAGCAATCTTCACCCTCCCGTTCTTAATTTCATATGGGTAACGCGTATGATACATTTGGTGATGGAAGCATCAATAAGCTAAGGTGTGCCACTTGGCGGGTCATATTCTACTTTTTTGGTTCAATAAGTAACATTGTTTAAGTTTTATGCCGAAATGATGTTGATTTTGATATCATCATCATCATTTCAACCAAAAGACGTCCTCTGATTGACAAAGGCCTCCTCCAAGGATCCGGTTTTGCTTAAGTTTATCTATACTAATATTATAAAGAGGAAACTTTTGTATTTTTGTATGTATGTATGTTTGCAATGAATAAACTCAAAAACTACTGGACCGATTTTCTTAAAAATCTTTCACCATTTGAATGCTACATTAGCGCTGAGTAACATAGGCTATATAAAAAAAATGTCTACCCGTGCGAAGCAGGGACGGGCCGCTAGTCAAGTATAAAATCCTCCTTTTTGCTAATCACTCCTTTCGTCTAATTAAACACTAACGGTAAAAGCCGAGCCGCCAACAATTCATCGAAAGCCTAACATCTCCAATTAAAGCCAAGATTCCTAAGGATCTCGTAGTCAATAATTAACGGTCTAAAACGGCTCTGCCCAATAAAAGTGCTATAATTAATGCGCGCTATTAACACCCATTTCCTTTGGATTCCAATTTTAGAAGCATAACTCTAGCTAAGACAAGCTTTAGTGAGACACAATTGAGATGGAAGAAAAAATGGTTTTATTTTAATCACGAACGGAAAACTTATACTTGTACAGTAGGTATGTACTAAAGTAGATTTTTTCATGAAGACATGTAATGTATGTAAAAAAATCATCAGAAACATAGAGGAAGCATAAGGAATGTTATTAATAAGCCTATTTTTAATTATAAAGTCTAGAAATATCACTTGAAAAAGGACATTTTGTTCTATCAATGTTTTATTATAATCAATGTTTAGATTTTACGATTCATCCAGTCGTCTTTTTTATGCGTGACAGTTTCGATACTTTGAATGCAATATAGCAAATTTTAATTATTATTATAAGTGTATTCTACGAGTATCTAGAATCTATTCCATAGTTGTATGCCAAATCTTTCAAATGCTTGCATCTGATCGGTTAGTCTTTACTTATAAATAACTTTCATTATTTAATTTTCTTCCTCTATCAGAAAAGTGTAAAAACTCCTTACACCACAAAACAGTTTCAATATTTTTGAATACAATCTTTCACAATGCACGCGAGCGAGCACGCGTTGATACCGGCACAGAATGGGGCACATAATTCCCATCATAGTCGCATCCACATCAGCCGGTAATCTACCCACTATTCAGCCATAAAAAACAATATCACGAGCGACCAGAGCGGTTCCTAATTACAACCTAGTGTGTGCTGTTACAAGCTGAAACGCGTCTTAGCATTATAGAGCTTGAGTTGCGTTTTGATTGGATTGGGAGGTAATAAGCTTTCTAAAAAAAGTGCTTCGGCCGTGTAAGGTGGAATGTGGCGTTGTACCAACTCGCGTTAGAGGTGGGTAATGAATTTTGGAAACAGGGTCACGCTGGAGTTTGAGGCTTGGGAAGACAGTTTGCCCTTTATATAGAGTTTGTAACTTTTTGGATACGTCCGCACTTTTGTTGTTGGCAGACTATCAGTGTCAAAAGCTAAATCTGCCTTGATACGAGTAGTACATATTATCAATAACGAACGCCAAAAACGTTATCATATAGGTACTTTTTATGAAATGTTATCTTACGTTATTTTATTTTAGGAGCCTACAAACAAACTGGAATGAGTTTATAAAAGTAATATATTATTTTACAATAATTAGAGAGGTTGCTAGAGTAATATTATTTTTAAAATAGTATTGGATGGGCTTATTAGTTTTCATATAATATTTTATTATACTACTCGTATTTAAGTTCATGAGATACAAGTTAGGTTTATTTGAAGTCCAGGTTAAAACCGACTCTAAGTCCAAAAGTTATAACATTATAAAACTTAGTGGTTTGTATCGCGTGTCATTCGTGCTACACGCAACGGGTCATTGTAGTTTCGACATATTATAACATGATCTTTGTTCTTAATTTTATACTTTTTCTTCGTCATTACATTTGATTTCTCTAAATGTTTTTTTAAAGTAAAATGAACGTTCATTTTGTACTACGCTTTCTACGCCATGTGTTCATTTATTATTGTTCTTATGTTAATTGCTAATGGCTTTTTATTATTTTAATTTTACCTACTTAAATTTTTATTCAATTTATACATTTTTTTTATGTTGTTCGATGCTTTTGATTGGGATATTAGTCTGGTTAACGCCTCTTGTGCTGCCTCATACCAATAAAAATATACGGAACATGTATAGTTATAATTTGTGGCCTAAGCAAATATATTAATAACTTTAGTTATTTTCAATTGAAAAATAAAAAATTACATTTATACTCAATTCCTTTATAAACAACTAGCTGATCCGGCGGACTTCGTACCGCATATCTTTTTTAAATATAGCCTATGTTATTTAGCGCTAATGTACCATTCTAATGGTGAAAAAATTTTTGAAATCGGTTTAGTAGTTTTTGAGTTTATTCGTTACATACATACATACATACAAAAATACAAAGCTTTCCTCTTTATAATATTAGTATAAATATAGATATATAGATAATAACACTGCAAAAATATTTTCTTTTATATAAATATTAATATTATCTCATCATAAAAATAACAAACAAACTAATGCTAATGGACATTAAATAGTATTAAATTGGAAAATGCAATGGCATTAGCTATTATTAAAATTAAATAAAGTGTATCATATTTGTAAAATATGTTCTATCCTTTACCTAGTTAAATTTTAAAAGGTTTCATAACGAGTAGGTATGTAATAACAACTTAAAAAACGAATTCGTTGACATGCCAAAAAAATCGAAACCTACATACTAATCAATAGCTATTTTTAGACGACAACTTCTAACTACTGTCGAGCACGATAAAACTGTTGGCATATCAACATGAAAATAATTTATGGCAGTCAACACCTCGTTGTACCAGCCGAGGTGTGAACCGGCACCGGCCGTAGTACCCCGTGTCACGATCCAGTTTGGGTAACGCGGCCCGACAAGGCACAATCGGCCTTTCCAATTCGGTGGTACCGGCACGAAAATACGAGATTGCAGAAGGCAAGGTTCTTCATGCATACCGCGCTCGAGCAAACGCAGACATAGACGACCTCTCACGGAACAAGGGGCCTTTTTTATTTTTTTTACTCAGGGGAAGCCATTATGACTACCCGACCTTGAGGAGGCCTGTCGGTTATGTGGGACTCACCCGTCCGCCTTACCACACCCACTGACAAGGAGAGAAGCCCCAAGTCAGCTGCCAGGAAGAAGTCCCAGCTGGAATGAAGGGGGATACCCACTAACCCCTGGGGGACCAAACTCCGATAAGCAGAAGGCTAGGTGGCAGTCACGGGACCTGATCCACTGGACGGAACACGGGGCCTAGTGTGAGTTTTGTTTACCGTATTCATTCGATTCGATCGAACGGAGCTCGATGGCGCAGTGGTTAACGCGCCCAGTCTGCGAGTGCTGAGGTTCAGCAACTTTCGTTAAGGCCAGTCATCGGATGGGTGACCAAAAATGTATCATCTCGAGCTCCTCTGTGCTTCGGAAGGCACGTAAAGCCGTTGGTCTCGGCTACATTAGCAATCGTTAACAACCAATCTGCACGGGCCCGCGTGGTGGTTTATGGCCCTTTCTCCCTATCCATCCATAGGAAAGGCTCGTGCCCCAGCAGTGGGGACATAAAATGAGCTGATGATGATGGTGATGATGATGATGATGATACAAATGAAAAATACACTTATTTAAATGGCACGTCTAGACGTGTGAACTGGAGCCTTATAAAGGGCTACCCTTATTAGGCTCTTATAAGCTTGTATGAAGCTTACTTTCTGCAGTCTCCATATTTTGTGGTGCCGGTCACCGTGCAACTTTGGTGTCGACGATGTGTTTGATACCGGCTATGTCTATGATCGGTTCGAACTTTACATTACATACGCTTTCAAACTTTTGTATTTCGTAATACATTTGAATTATTATTTATTTATTTATTTATTTATTTTTTTATTATTCATTTATTTTTTTTATTTTTTTTATTTATATTATTTTGTTTTTTTTTTTATTATTATTTTTACATATAATTTTACGCAAATATTGATGCGAAAAAATTACAACTTGAAAAAAGACAAAGTTGAAAAAATTCCATGAGCGGGATTCGAACCCGCACCCCCCGACATGCCGGGTCAGGTGCACTGCAATAGAGCTCCTTTAGCTTATGAAGTAATTAATATAGCTTGCCTAATTCTTAACTGATCTTTTAAAATTTGTGAAAATATTAACATCGTATGTTGATGACGTAGTTGTCGACATTGAATAGGGCTCCCTTGGCTTATAAAGTAAAAATAGATAGTGTTGATTAATTTCGGCGAGTTGGACTGAGCCACGATAGCATAGTTGGCAGTGCACCTGACCCGGCATGTCATGGGGTGCGGGTTCGAATTCCACACGTTGGATGTTCTGTAACACTTTTTATACCTAATATATGTTTGAAAAAAGCTGAAAAAATTACACGAGCGGGATCATCATCATCATCATCAGCTCATTTTATGTCCCCACTGCTGGGGCACGAGCCTTCCCTATGGGATAGATAGGGAGAACGGGCCATAAACCACCACGCGGGCCCATTGCGGATTGGTGGTTGTTAACGACTGCTAATGCAGCCGGGACCAACAGCTTTACGTGCCTTCTGAACCACGGAGGAGCTCGAGATGACACATTTTTGGTCACCCATCCGATGACCGGCCTTTGCGAAAGTTGCTTAACCTCACCACTCGCAGACCGGGCGCGTTAACCACTGCGCCATCGAACTCCTCAAACCGTCCCATCACTAAGCCGTCCCACTGCAACTGTATATAGCGTACCTATGTATATGCTCTTGGATTGACTTTGTAGTACTACTTACTTTTCAACGTTTAGTTAATGTTACATCTACATAACTTGGACAGGTGTAGTTACTTAAAGTACATAAAGTGATAATGCGTCAATACCAGTGTATATACATAACAAACTTCAAATACGTTTCGTAACGACAATAAACTAGCGATGTTTACGATGCATTAGGCATCTAAAAATAAGTGCATAACAACATTTATCACAGTAAAAAAATATCAACACGAAATCGTTGCTCGTAAGAATTCCGAGTAAATTGCCGGCGCGCATGGCTCATTGAGGTGGGGCTGTCGGCGCAAACGCACATTATCGACATCGACAACAGTTTGCATTTAAATCGGCTGATTTCTGTACGGAAAGGTCTTATTATGAAAATGATAGAATCGTGCCTTTCAACACAAATACGGATGGTACTTGATTAATATCACCATTCGACGATATTGCTTATGACGCATTACGTCAATACAAAGTTAAAGTCACAATCTGTATTCAAATAAACTTATTTCAGAAGTACTTTTGAAGTGACTTACTTTTCAGGACGTCTTTTAGCTGTAAAGAAGAATGTGCGCATGTAACTGCACAACTTTAATAGAAGTAACGACATTTAAAAATTAATATACAGGATGTTTGATAATATGTATATATTCCCGAAACGTACCCGTGTTAACATGCCTTTATAATACTATGCCTACGTCAAAAAATGGAAATTGTAAAAAAAAATGTCGACTGTCTCTACAAAATGACCTGTCAGCTGATCGAGTTAGTATAAAAAAAAAGTATAAAAAAATCGACTTTCTATAGAAAGTCGATTTTTTTTCAATTTTCATTTTCTGACTTTGGCATAGTATTTTATAGACATATTAACATGGGTACGATTCGGGAATATATACATATTACCAAACATCTTGTATAATCAAAAAGAAGAAAGCTTTTATTTCATGTCAAATTCGTAACAAAAACTAACATCTCAGTCTAACATAAATCTACCATATCATCATCATCATCATCATCTCAGCCAAAAATACGTCCACTGCTGGACAAAGGCCTCCCTCCCTCAAGGATAAACCATTTTGAGGGGAATTTGCCATAATCGCCACGCTTGGCAGGCGGGTTGGCGATCGCAGTAAGGTGTGAATAATCACAGAGAGATGCTGCTGCCCATCTTCTGGAATAGTCCCATAGTCGCCTTCTACGACACTCACGGGAAGAGGTGGGGTGGTGCAATTCTTTACCCCCGGCACCACACGGGGGGTGTGGTACACCAATCTACCATATAGAACGTGAAAATTGAAAAATGTTAACTTGACAGTTTTATTTCTTTTCTTATTCCACTGGAAGCGTTCACCACAGCCTATTGAAGTCCAGTAATTTTAATAGACCTAGAGACAAGCCGGAACATAGACATGCCTTTTTTACTTTTTATTTTAAGTGCTAATTGCTGCACTGAAGCTGAATTAAATATTTATAAAATACAGTGAAAAAATTAACCGCCTACCCAACCGATATTAATTCAGCTTCAGTGCAGCAATTGGCACTTAAAATAAAAAAGTAAAATTTACTATAGCGTTGTGTTATCAAATTTGTGGTATTTCATCTGTAAAGATAAATCTACATGGCCATCGGTTGCAATGACCGTTGGATAGATAGCACTCGCTGCTATAAAAGCATTCAAAAAATTAAAAAGCGTGAAAAAATTCAGCACTTACGTCAGCTTTCCCGGTAGCATAGCGGTCAGTGCAGCCGCCCAGATTGACCCAGGTTCGATTCCTGGCTGGGTCGGGTAGGCGTTTAATTTTTTCACTGTATTTTATAAATATAGACATGCCTGCTTAATAGAAAAATGTTGAACCTCATAAAACATAAATCGTAATTTTTTTGTAACACCAACTAGTTCAAATTAAAATACTAGAGTAAATTTTTGGGTTAATTGATCAATTCTAATAGAAATATCTTTAAACCCAACATCTAGATCAATCACCGGCTCGAAACAATTCGAACGCGCGAAAAGCATCGAGCGAAAGCAGTTACATTCAACATTTTACATGAATCTGCTTTTACCAGCAAACGAGGTCAATCGTGGCAAATTGCCAATTAGCACTTTCAATTTCAACATTAACTACTGCTTTATAACCGTTTATCGTTTAAATAGACAAATTTTAACGATTTTTATCTATATGATTTAAGCAAGTGTTCCGTTCTTATTAACCCAAAGAATATAGGAAATAATTAATTAATTGCTCAAATATAGCTAAAACATCCGCACATTAACGTCTCAATAACAAACATGCATAATCATTTGGATGGTTTTATTCGCGAGCCGGTGAAAGTTTGGAAAACTTAATGCTCATGCGCATACACCGCTGTCAACTATCCGAGACATTTCCCAGAGTCGTTAAACTGCCCAAATTAATTAAAATCACTCTGTTTTTATAACATTTTAATATGTGTGAAGATCCATCGGCTCAACTTCCCTTCACTTTTATTTTACGCACATACGAGTACCTACTAACTTTCTGCATTATTAATTGAAGAACGCAAACCAATTTTAGAATCATGTCCAGTCAATATAATAATAATAATTTAATTGTTGTACGAAATCAAAACTTAAATTCTACAATTGCCTCACGCTCAAAGGAGATCTGAATTGTACGAGTACTTTACTTTTAAATAGAAATACCAATGGACTAAAATAGGTCTTCCACAACTACGATTAAAATTATAAATAAGACTGAATATCTAAATGGCGATAACACGAATCTCTCAAACCAGAACACATAAGTTAATTTACTACAAGCAAAATAGCTCAAAGTTTGATAGACACCACCATCTTAAATCCATCTTATCGTAAAGCTCAATACTACATTCACAAAAGCAACCAAAACTGTGGAACTCAAAACAGTTTTAATGTTTTTAATAAACGAAAGTAACTCGGTAACCAAACTCTTTTCATCCAAAAAAAAAGTATTTTAAACTCTGTGTCTGGGCGGGAAAGTGAAGAGTCATGTCTGCGGTTTTGTTTTATTTTCTAAAATTTGTGTTATGTCGAATATTAATGTGAATTAATGGTGGATTATTAACCGTTAAGTGTTCGTGAGTGTGCATGATTGTTGGCAAATGAAACAAAACAGTGCAACGTCACTTTTCAAATTCTCTCAAGAAGTCCGCCCGAGGACTTAGTAAAGCTCCACATCTTTACTAAGATACTCGAGGGGTTGGGGGGTATATCATTTCTCACTTCTCATTTCTATTATCATTCATCATCATCATACAAGATGGAAATATTGTTTATTTATTTATAACTTGTAAGAAAAATTACTTTGACACTGGCTAAATGTGCTAACCGCACGAAGCCATCAACTAAAGGAAAAAAAAAAAAAAAAAAAAAACTCTGTGTCTGTGGCATTAAAAAGCGCGGGAAGTCTTTTATCTGAATACTAAGTTGGTAAAATGTAAGTTTTGCATATTAATGGCATATTCTTGAACGGCGGCGGTAGTTATAAACCAGATTGTGGTTTGTACCGTTCGCTCGTTAAAAGCGTGGTGGGTGACGCTACCAAAAAGCCTGACAAGAAGACGTTTAGTATTAATGACGTTTGTGTGGTTGCAGTAGCGCC
Source organism: Eudonia mercurella (assembly GCA_963082485.1). Classification (NCBI taxonomy): domain Eukaryota; kingdom Metazoa; phylum Arthropoda; class Insecta; order Lepidoptera; family Crambidae; genus Eudonia; species Eudonia mercurella. Next base: position 18,569,445 of record OY720032.1, read on the forward strand.
GACTTCTTGAGTAACGTCTGAAGCGTGATAGCAGAAAGAATTTTCTAATAGTTAAACGTAAAATTGGCAGATTTGTTAACAACAAAAACCAGCTACAAAACATGTAGAAGGTAAACAAATCAGTTTTGCCCACTTTTTAGGTTAGTATTAAGGGTGCGCCGTCCATATATTTTATTTGAAATGTCTCCGTTCATATTTATGGCATCAAATACTTATTTTGTATGGGGAATTTAACGTGTTAATTTGAAAAATAATAATTTTAAAAACCGCTCGATGAATCGAAAATGTGAGACGGACGATTTGTAGTATAGACCCTTGGTGATTGTTTAGACAAAATCAGAGGTACAATAATTTAGATAAACTATAAGATACCAACAAAACGCCGCCACTCGTTTTAAATATATATTTTGTTTATTTATACGATAGTTTTCAACTTAACCGTGACTGCATTTTTGGTATTTTTTCGTCGGCGCACCCTTAAGGTCCGTGCTTCGGAAGGCACGTTAAGCCGTTGGTCCCGGTTGTTGTCGTAAGATGACAGTCGTTAAAACCCACCAACCCGCATTGGGCCAGCGTGGTGGGTTATGGCCTAATATCCCCACGTGCTATTGTTCACGTGGGAGGCCTGTGCCCAGCAGTGGGACGTTTATAGGCAATGATGATGATGATGATGAACCTTAAGGTAGTGGCACCAAGTGTTCGACAGAAAACAGTGAACGTATTTTTTTTCTTTCATAATTAAAAATTTGGGTCACCAACTGATTTTTAATAAAAATCCATACAACTAAATAATCGAAGTATCATGGTGGCACCGCTGTTCGACACTTTGGGCCCAGTGTTTGACACAGTTTTCGTAAATCTTCTGTGCGTGTGTATGAAATTGAACTCCTTCTAAACGGCTGAACCGATTTGGATGAAATTTTTTATGCCTTATGTCGATTCCCCCAATTTCTCCCTGTGTGGTGCCGGGGATAAAGAATAACACCACCCCATCTCTTCCTGTGGGTGTCGTAAAAGCCGACTAATGGACCATTCCAGAAGATGGGCAGCAGCATCTCTCTGAGGTTACCCTCAACCTACTGCGATCGCCAACCCGCCTGCCAAGCGTGGTGATTACGGCAAATACCCCCCATGATGATACTTGGGGGAGGCCTTTGTCCAGTAGTGGACGTCTTTTGGCTGAGATGATGATGATGATGATTATGTCGATTCGAGAAAGGTTTAGATTTACAATTGGACCCGGTAGGTGGCGCCGCTATAGGGGTCCATCATGGGATACGGGTGTTCTTAAGCGGACGAATGATTGGTTTGTTTTGTTGTCATGGAAATTGTCAAAGCGGTACGAAGGCCGTCGGTCAGCTAGTTTTAATTGAAATTTTACGTTATGACAGCTGGGAAGCAAATGGTCTGTATTTAATTGCTGCTAATGACTAAAATCAGTTTAAGACCCTCATTTTAATGAATAAAGGTAAAATGTGGAACACTGGTTCCTGTCGAGCACCGGTGCCACTACACTGCACTACCCTACTTGTTTAATTTTTAATTTGATTAAGTTTATTGTTTCTGTTTTTTTTTTGTTCTTTACTTGGATAAATTGCCCCTTAATCTGTTTTATACTTAATTAGTGCACAACGGGGTCGGCTTCATTTGTATGATCACGTTAATTTTACAATGTTGTAATTAATATGTAAATGTAGTTGTTTGTTGTGCCTTAAATAAATAAATTAAAAATAAAAAAACTTTTTGGCGACGAACACCGCGCCGAATACTGGTACAATGTGTTATTTGTACTTTTAATTGTAGTTGTCGTCATAATCTATAACGTATACCAATTTTTTTACCCTTTGTCAATGCTAACATTTTTATTGGAAACACTACTGTACTGACCCGATCAGCGTGATCGCATATCACGAGGTCTCGCACAAACCTAACTTAAAAAACTAATGTCTCTTAAAGCTTAAGAGAGGTTATTAACAGCTATTCATATCTAAGATACGTCAAGATAAGGTGAAAAAAAACTCGTTCGCTCCACGTCATTGGACGTCAAGCTCCGCGCTTTTTGCCATCCCAAGGCCCTTATAGGCCCTTGTTTATTTATAGGAAAGCCTATTCTGCGAAAACCATTTTTTATGCAGCAAATTACCTCATCTTTCCATTTATGAATAAAAACAATATATCACTTGTCTCCAAGTATTACAGACGTGATATTCGTACCAAATGCAATGTAAAATTTATTATATTTAACACGATATGGTATAAGCCTTTATATAAAGTTTATATGGATGTCATCGCTTTTATTTCACATGTTATATTTTTTATCCATTTGATGTGTAGTGCTAGCGTAAAGGTAAGAATACAATATAACATAGTCTATGGACTTTTGGCGGGAAAGTAAAAGTAAGTAAGTAAATAAATAAGTAATTTTGTAATTTAACAAAACTGAATTATTTATAATTTGATTATGTAAGTACTGTTTTTAATTTTTTTTAAAAAGCAATGATCTTTTTTTTAATGAGTATGGTTACTTATGTATAATTTTACGCAAATTTTGTTGCGAACAAATTACAATTTGAAAAAAGAGAAAGTGTTGACAAAATTCCATGAGCGAGATTCGAACCCGCACCCCATGACATGCGGGGTCAGGTGCACTACCAACTATGCTATCGTATCTCAATCCAACTCGCCAATTTTTTTTATTCTAAAACTTCTAATGACCAGTCTCCAAAATTAGAAATATTTATAAAATATTGGTTGCAGCATTCATTTAAAACGAACACAGCCAGCCAATGAGCCGTAAGTCATAATGAAATATGATCATTTAATCAGAAGTAAATGTTACATATCGCCGGAACTGTTGAAATGGTAGACATTTGAAAATTCGTGTCCATAAATTAACATAGGCCGCCTGTTTATGAGCCGAGTGGCATTGTCTTAATAAATTTCAACAGCGATCTAGATAAGTGCTTACAAGTTCTGTTTGACTATTAAATTGGTGGGTTTTCACTAACAAAAGGACTAGGGAAGCCATCTACTACTTCAATCTAAATATCATTATCATAATCAGCCCAGAAACGTCACACTGCTGGGTTCAAAGCTTTCCACGTGCACTGTAACCCACTAAGTTTACCCAAAGTAGAATCTCACGACTATGACAGGTGAGGTGACGTCATAACGTGATTTTCAAAAAAAATACGTAGGAGCTAAATATATTTATTTAAATTTGGCACCCATCTGAGGACATGGCTTTTCCAAAGTTGCTTAACTTACACGATCGTAGCACCGTCGCTTTAGCACATGCTAATAAGCTCAATCATGTGTCTTCAATCAGGAGTAACTTTTAAAATACATGAATATGGTTATATATTTTTCAAATTAAATACAGTCCTGTAGGTAAGATATGATCCACGAAAGAAAATTACGTTAAAAATCCACTATCCCAATCTTATCCACAATCCACAACAAAATATTAATCTATGGTGCGTTTAAAACTGCAAAAGCCTCTAAAAAGGTCTGCGCTTTTAGAAATCACATTTTACAGCGAACAGCACAGCGCTGGCAGCAATCATCGCAGCTTTACGATAATTGCATGTTCTATATTGAATCCATTAAGCGTTAATTGCAATTACGTCGTCGACTGCGCCGGCCGTGTGTACTTAAAAATGGCCATAACCGTCCTTTGATAACCTGGTTCGAGAACTGCGTTCTAGATGACATTCAGCATAACTAATTAAATTCAGTATTCATTGAAAAGCACAGTACGAATCTTCTAGAAACTCCAAGCTAAATCATATTTATTATATATATAAAAATTATAATCAAGTACTACTCTGATAAAGTACCTTGGTCCAATTTTGATCTGATAAAGAAAAATATTAACAACCTCTTAAGATATAACTTTTCAAATTCAGGGTTTATGATACAATTCGGCACTATAAAATATATTTTTTAAAGAGCTTAATCTTAAATGATCTTCAAAAGCTCGCTTTGCAATAACATCGATACACCTAAGCCTTAAAAATGCAAAGCTTCACATAATCAATATTTATTAAGGCATTTTTTGCCATTTTTATGCCCGCCTTAAATTGTCATTAGCCAAACAAACGTTGCAACAATGCAGCTAAATCCGCGCCCAATGAAAATTAAAAATAAAACGTTGACCTAACACGGGCCGGTTGCAAACAAAAATACATTTTTTAAACTAGCAACATTATCCCTAATACTTATTGACAGCGCCGGCCTCCAGTGTGTCGCTCAGAATTATCTTATTTGGGTCACTTGTGAGGGCAATGATCTTGCGTTAATCCTTTTATTTTTTAAATCGTCGACTCGTTCATTTGCATATTATCAAAGCTATAATCTAAGAGGGTAGGGCAACGATTTAGTGAAATATTTGCTGATGAAACGTTAAAGGATATCGACCCGGGATAGATTAAATCAATGCAACAAAAATACATTTTGTGCAATTCGAATTATTCGACGTTCCTTTTTCAAATAAAATGTGTTGTACAGCTTTAATTGCCGACGTAAGTTCTCAAATGGTAGTAATTAAATTTATTTTTATTAAGTATTACTTAGTTGCGGAATTGGTAATCGAATTTAGTCTTTATATTCCACTTGTATAAATCAATTTTAACACTTTTATTTGTGATATATTATTTAAGCGCCTTCGTAACTGGCAATACGGTCGGACATAATCGACCGAAAAGAAAGAAAAAAAGAAAGAAATCTCGCTAATTTCCTACCAGGCTAAGAACGAAGCAATCGATTGCATGCTGCATTGGCGAGTACTCGATTTTTATTTTTGTTTGATTCGTTTTGTTTCATTATCTGTTGTGTGATTGTTGGTTGCCGGATCGATGGTGAATTTATGATTTAATTGCCGGTTGCGCATATTGGGAGTTCGTTGAACCATTAACATTGTGTTTCGTGAAGTCCGATATTCGAACACTAGTCAAGCGTGTAGCCAAACTCGTCGAATGTCAATTTAACTTCAATGCATTCAATGCAATGGACGGAATCAGAACACTCGTGGGAACAAACAGACTCTAGAATGCTAAGTGAATCAGTAAAGTGTAAGTTACCTTGTTGTACAAAGAGAATTATATACATTTAACCTAATAAAGTAAAATGTGATTCATACACCTCTGTGATCTCGTAGTTACCAACGAACGAAAAACCTACGGTCGCAGATCCCAGGTGCGATTCTCAGCGGATGGTGTGGTTAAGACCACCGGTTTGGACCCAGAGGTCCCGGGTTCGATTCCCAGCGGGGGGTACATGTTTGTGTACTCGGTTTGATTGGAGGTAGGGCTTGTTTGTCCGCCTGCTGGCTAGCTACCACCATCTTATCTAAATATATCTAAAGTGTTCGTGAGTGTGCATGAGTGTTGGCAAATGAAACAAAACAGTGCGACGTCACTTTTCAAATTCTCTCAAGAAGTCCGCCCGAGGACTTAGTAAAGCCCCACATCTTTACTGAGATACTCGAGGGGTTGGGGGTATATCATTTCTCACTTCTCATTTCTATTATCATTCATCATCATCTTAAAGGAAAGAAATATTGTTTATTTATGTATTACTTGTAAGAAAAATTACTTTGACACTGGTTAAATGTGCTAATCGCACGAAGCCATCAACTAAAGGGAAAAAAAACAACAATGTTATTATCATTTTTGACAGTTGCAAATAACAGAGTGACAGTGCTTTAATAGTCCAACTACTTCAAGGTTTTGAGTGAAGTGCGTTTCCACCTTCAGCCTTACAGTCACTTACAACCAATTGAGATAAAAGTCAAGCGTTAAACATATATGTATTGAAACAATTCTTATCAAATTTTTCAATTTTTAGAATAAACCTGTGGAACACATAATATAATTTACGAATCGGAAGAGTGGTGCGATAGTGTTGCGCACGACTCGATAGATCTCGACCATCGGTGTAATCGGCCCTTCGCCAATAAACATACGAAAATTCAAAAACTATCTGCTGCATTAGCATGTCCTGAGTAACGCCGCGAGCAGACATTATCGAAAAAGATAGCTCGGGAACATAACTAACGGGGTAAGGCTGGGGATGCACGAGGCTGCAACTCACAGTCGAGCCCGGTAATATATAAAAACTTTTGTATTTTTTCAAAGTAACTTTCTGTCAAAAGCGATGAGGTCATATACCTACTTTGAGATATTATGGTACTCGACGTAGCCTTGAGGTTCAGATATTAAAAATGTTTTTCTGGATTACGAGAATGTCCTGTGAAATAAAACAATTTGTATAATTATCATATAGTTTTTTGAATAATTATAACAGTCTTGTGAGTACATAAATAATAATAGAACTTTAGTAAATTAAAAAATATACTTTGATGAAAACTTTAAATACTTCATTAGGATGCTTAGAAAACTTTCTTAAAAACGTAAGGATTCAAATATATTTTTTAAATAGATACAAATTATTTATCATTTAAAAGTACATAGGTATACTAATTTGTACCGGCAATCATTTCTCTTCTTATCCATTGTGTTGCTGCCTTAAAATGTTCTAGTCTTGTGTGATAAAAGCGAAATTGTATCGACTCGATACCGAATACCGAGTGAATTACGATCGAGTCGGTGCGTTGACGATAATTCATTGAAACCGAAAGATGCGTTTTTACAGACCTTGCAGGGTGCCTAGTGTGAGTTTTGTTTACTATCCGTATTCATTCGACTACGTTTACGAAAACGAAAATTAGTATGGCATTGAAGCAGCGCCTCCTGGCGGCATACGAGAGGAGTTAACATTTTACCATACAAATTCTCGTTTTATTCGAATAGCGAATGAAACTCGCACTTGGCACCCAGGTCGTTGGCGCAGTGGCTAGCGCGTTCCGACGATTGACAAACCAAGTTCACAATGTAATGTACAGAGGCCGCACATCAACCTATCCAAATCTGTCAAATTCCTTCAATAAATATTCAACCTTATATGCCATGTACATAAAATTCAAAGTCTATTGAGGAAATTTGACAGGTTGGTGAAGTCCGATGTGCACGCGTGTGTACAATGTAATGTTGTTAGTCATAACTAATATTCTATTGTAATTCTGTATTGTGTAATAAATAATAAATTAAATTAAGTAAGTCACTTTTTAAAATATCTGCCCCTCCCTCCCCTATTGATGACTGAATTACAATATTATTAAGTTTGCTCCATGCTTTGGAAGACACGTTCAACATTTTGGTATTCCATAAAATTTTTAAAGTTCAACCATTTTCCAAAATATTTTAATTAAACTTTATATGCCTAATGAAATTACAGACATAAAATAAAAGATTTAAATAAAGAGATAATAGGAACACAAGAAAGGCTAGTAGAAAACATCAAAAAATATATAAATCAAGAAACAGAAAATCGTTTCACATATACCATATAATACAGACCTAGATCTCCGGGACGACCATATCTCAAACTCGGCTATCTTTCAGACATTAGAAACTATAAACATCAGTTTTCTCTGAACCTATTCGTCATAATTTCCCTATAACAATCTGCTGTGAGCGAAAATCCTTCGCTTATAGAATAAAAAGGATCGCCATAAAAGATCGATTCTAAAGCCGAGACTATACAAACGCTTAAACTAGTAAATCGAACTAAAGCAGTTAGAATTGGCATAAATTACACTTTTACAACACGAGCACTCAATCCCAATGTAAGTATTGACTGAACTGAACTTGAACATATCTGTCTTTCTATCTTATCTGCCGCATTTTGAGACGCCAAACGCTAAGTTGGCTAGTTAGTAAAAGGAAAAAAAATAACACTTGCCAAAACTACATAATTTCAACAAACTATGCCACTGTTATGAGCACTTAAAAGTGCTCATTAAACTATTTTAAGGTTAAAGAAATGAGTTTCGAAGCTGTTTTTGCGTACTCTTAAAAGAAGGAAGCCTTTGTATTTTTTATATTATTTACTTAATCTTTTTTTTTAATATATTTTACGGGTAAGCACAGTGCCTTGATCTCACCTGATGTTAACCTGAAACGCACCTCAACTATCATATCTCTAGCTGCCGGAACACAACAATGCTCAAACGATGATGTTATGGCGACATATTTAGATAAGATGGTGGTAGCTAGGCAGGCGGACAAACAAGTCCTACCACCAACTAAATCGAGTAGGTACACAAACATGTACCCCCCCGCTGGGAATCGAACCCGGGACTTCTTGGTCTAAAGCGGTGGTCTTAACCACTAGACCACAGAGGCGGTTAAAATCTTACTTTACTCTTTCGTGACTCGGTTTTGCTCTAAATTTAGAACAATGTTGTAATCTAATAACGTAAATGATTATTTTGTACCGAAAATGTATCTAAACAGGTGTAAGCACTTGTTTAACGACATTAATTACAGACTTCATTACTATGCAATAATATAGGCTGCCATAAACAAACCATAGACAATTCTGAGCTATATAAAGCGCACGTGTGCACGCGGCATTATCCAGGACGAGACGTTAAATTCGTTGTAAATCTACATGAACTACGACTATATCCTGAATCAATATATTTTCCATTTCCTAGTCAAGCTCGCAGTATTTACGATTGAATTTGTCCGAACCGAACGTTTATGGAGATATTCGCGGAACTCAAATAATCTAGCTAGATATTAAATTGAAATATTATGAGTTATTGGAAAATTAACACTCAACGATACTGATAACCGTACCTTTTATGTTTAAAGATATTTAATTGCATGTTAAAATTTAATTTATTTTAGTAATTACTAAAATACATTGGCATTGCTGATAACTCATAACATCAAGATATCTCAAGCTTTCCGTGCTAAACCCTTCAAATTCCAAACTGCATTGGGTCAGCATAGTGAATTATGACCCGATCTCCCCCATGTACTATTTGTTCACATGCCTGAACCGAGTAGTGTTTCGTTATGGGCTGATGATGATGTCAACATTAAGATAATGTACAATGGTCACTTGCTCTATCAATGTAGCTGTTTCACATTAAATCGACGTGCACGAAAACATATAACCAGATATACAACATACGAGTAGCTACAGATTATGCCCTTGCTTGATGTGGTGCAGCAATTCAAACTGAAATAGTTGAATTAAAACCTGCGTGCAGGGCTGGCGATCTCATTACGCGGCCGCGCCGTTCGCCTACCATCCGTCATTAGCGGAGAGTGGTCGGAGACAACCCTGTAATTTGCCCCGCCCCCCCGGCACCCCGCACCCCGCGCTTTAAACGTCGAACTTTATTAAAGGGAAATTCGCTTCTACGAAAAAGTTCTGTTGCATTTTGTATTAGCGTTAATGCTCGTAAGTTTGTATAATGACAATGTTGTAGTGAAACACTGTATCATGGGGCACAAGCCTACCCTATGGATGGATAGGGAGAACGGGCCATAAACCATCACGCGGGCCCAGTGTGGATTGGTGGACCAACGGCTTTACGTGCCTTCCGAAGCACGGAGGAGCTCGAGATGATAAATTTTTGGTCACCCATCCGATGACCGGCCTTTGCGAAAGTTGCTTAACCTCAGCACTCGCAGACCGGGCGCGTTAACCACTGCGCCATCGAGCTCCTCAAACAACAAACACTGTGCGATTTCTTAATTTTAATAATTACGAATTAATGAGCTTACTTCTTGTCTACGTATAAAACTGATAAAACTGTCGAGAATTTTCGAAACATTGGATATTGTAATCACAATCAGAGATAAAACACGTATTTATCACCTTGCGACCCAAAACTTTTCTTATCGGGTCTTTCTTCCTACACTCTTTAGGAAAGCAAGCCTTTCTGCCAATTTAAAGGCTTCATAGGTTCTGTCCTGAGATTTTGAGGTTAACATCTCGCTTTTATATTTATGTAATAAAAGACTTTTTTTAATATAGCCTATGTTACTCAGAGCTAATGTAGCATTCTAATGGTGAAAGATTTTTTTAAATCGGTCCAGTAGTTTTTGAGTTTATTCGTTGCAAACATACATACATACAAAAAAATATCTTAAAAGATGATTTAACAATCTTTCATTGGCAGTAAAAAACGCTAAGTTCAATCACTGTAAACGTGTAAAGTACGGAACTAGTGAGCAAACTCATAAACCGGCGTACAGTCGAAAGCACGTCTGACATGACACTTCAAACTTAAATTCTCTTCTCTTCGGTATACAGTTCATATTTGCTTAGCACGACAAGCTTAGAACAATGACATGTTTGCCCAAGCCCGCGGTTTCCGCTCGGCTCTCATTACCTACAGTTATCCATGCTGTTTGTACTGTGGACACTGTTTACTGTCGAATTACTTATTTAACTTAGATAATAATACCTTTGAGTATTATAAAAGGTACTGGAATTATTGTAAGCACTTTATTTTAACGACACTTTGTTTTAGCTTCAGAAGATTTCACTTGTTAACTGAAAATAACACTCTTCCAAGATAATTTGCTCCCAGATGACGATCTCAAGAAAAATAAGAAAATTAAATGTTAAAATTTTACAGAGACTATTCAGACGTTAGATAGAAATAGTGACAAGCTAATAAATACCAAGATACAGAGTGCTACACGGCAAGGAAAACGAGAATTTGTATGGCATTGAACAGAACAGAACAGAATAGAATAATTGTTTATTGTTCACTGTGTATATAGAAGCAGCGCCTCTGGTGGCAATCGAGGAGGCTTGCAATTTTGCTATACATTTCGCTCACGGTGGCGGCGGTTATTCGCCATCCGATAAAGTTAACGAAAACGAGAACAGAGTGCCTAGTGCAAGTAGGGTTGCCAACCATACTCTAAAATAGAGTATTGTACTCAATATCATGTAGGCGTACTCTATAATCTCTAACACTAACAGAGTATGCTAAAATACTCTTTTTTACACAATGTTTACTATACTAGTGCCAGTCACATGTAATATTATGCAAACCCGTTATCAGAACCAAAAAAGTCCAAAAAAGCTCTTGATCTATATAAATTTAGAGTTAGAATGTATGGACTCATGCAATTCTTTTAAAAATCATGACAAATTGGTATGTGCTGCAAAATGTACAAAAAAATACCTTTTTTAAAATATAAAATAAATGATACTCTTTTTTGGAAGTCCGTACTTTTTTTTTACCTCCTTTGAAATCAGATATACTCTATTTCTTTTAATAAAAGTTGGCAACCCTAAGTGCAAGTTTCATTCGCCATTCGAGGTGCGACAAATCGAAAACTTGTGTGACATTGAAACATCGCCTTCTAGTGGAATTCGAGGCGAGTTAAAATTTTAGCATACAATTTCTCCTATATCCTATACTAATTTTCGTTTTCGTAAACTTAATCGACATATCTGCCATAATATTGCCATACAAGTTCTCGTTTTCGTTAGAGTGATCGTATGGCGAATGAAACTCGCAACAAGCACCCAATACGTTAACGAAAACCAAAACAAGAATAGGTTACATACCTATAGGCAAAATTGCAATTGCGTTTACCATTTCAGAACGCTGATGTCATCACAGGCCGAGTTAGAATTTGCATTATTTACACAACACTCAGTATCTCCGCTTGTATCGCTGTTATCAATAGATCGCCAATGCCCAAGTTGCGGTCTATCTAACTCTGCGTCAGGTGTACGGGCCCACACACCATGTTTTATTAATATTGTGCTGACAACTATATTTCATGGTAGAAAATGTGTCAGCCTATCTGTGTTGATTGGTTAAGATTTTCCTTTCTAAACACGTTTTACAAACTATCATCATCAGCCCAATTCAGTCGACTTCCTCATGGATCAACCTCTATATTTTATTTTTGTTTTTTGTTTGTACAGTTTGTTTGCAAATGACTCCACTTTACCTGATGTTAAGTGGAAATGGAGTCCACACGCGAAGACAACTGGTGCAGCGTGATAACAACAGCATCAGTCACCCTCACCCTGGCGGCCCACAAGGTGCCTCTTCACGCCACGTTTGAAGGACCCCATGTCATGAAAGGAAGGAAAACGTGTGCTGGTATATTATTCCATCTTTTGGAAGTGCGACAAAGAAACAAGTCACCAAATTTCTTTGTTCGCGATTACATGTAGGTACTCTCGTATCATTCAGTCGCGCAATCTGCTTCATTTCTTTCGCCCCTATATACCTACGCTATAACTTCATTGGATCTAAGAACCGGAACACAGCCAAGCAAGCTTTTTACCGGTAGAAAAAGGCTTTAATATTGTGGTTTCCAACCAATCAGAACCTTACAACCAGACTAAAGAGTAATGCAAAACTTAAATCTCATTGAATTCAAGCGAATAAGGTCACACGTCACTTATGAAATACCGAACACAACACACATAGCGAAACGTAAGTCGACCCACGGAAAAGTCGTTTAACTAACAAAATCCGCATATATGATTCCGTGCACTTAATTCATTGTGCCACATTTGTTCGTAAATGGCAATACCATGATACCTACCTAATTAAGGAATCTGGGGCCTTATGATTAGCTCCTAAGTTAAACTAACAGTAAGTTAACTAAATGTTAGCATGTACACTATATAATACAAAATAAAATAAAGCAGTATTATTGCAGTTGTGAAAACGAGACGCATGTAGCAGCGTATACACGCGTCTCGTTTTCAACTGCAATAGCGCTACGCAGACAGAGCAACTTTTATCTCCGAATTGCGGCAACAGGCCACTCGCAATTAGGATAGACACCAGAGCTCGACAGGAACCAGAGATCGACATTTTTTTCCCTTTAATCATTAGAAATAGGGGTCAGCAACTGACTTTAGCCTTTAGCAACAATTTAATGGCAGGTGGTCTGTCCACCTGCCTCCTAATAAAATTTCAATGAAATTTTTGGGTACGAAAAATGTGTGGAACACTGGATGTTTCAATGATGATGATGATGATGATGATCCAGTGATGATCGACAATCAATTGCTGCACTCGATGATAGAATATTTCATATTTTCATATTATACTTCATTATATGAAACCACTCCTGATCGAACGATTCGTATTGAAAAAGCCCATGAAAGTAAAATCAGCCTAATCTTAAAAAAACTTAATAATAAAAAGAGCTCCGGATATGATGGGATACGTGTCTGTGACATAAAATATGTCTCTGAGAGAATGGTGCATGTATTAACTCACCTAATAAATTGCTGCTTAGAAACCGGCATTTATCCGGATTTGTTAAAAGTAGGCGTGATACGACCAAGTTACAAAAAAGGAAGTAAAACAGACTACTGTAATTACCGACCGATTACAATATTATCATGTCTGGACAAGATTTTAGAACGTTACTTATGCGATCAAATAAATGAATATCTCATAAAAAATAATATAATTAATGCAAATCAATATGGTTTTCAAAAAAACAAAAGTACAACACAGCTCCTACGTAAGTTTACAGATGACATTAATGACCACTTAAACAACAAATGCCACGTTTTGGTGATATTTATCGACTTTAGTCGGGCGTTCGATATGTTACAATACGACATTCTTTTCGACAAGTTGTCTCGATGTGGTGTACAGGGCCCTATCTTACAGCTTATTAAAAACTATCACACCAATCGTTACACCGTAGTCAAAATAGCTAATCAGTACAGCAACATGACATTAACCCTTCAAGGAACAGCCCAAGGCTCAATAATGGGTCCTACCGAATATTTACTGTACGTCAATGACATGTGTACTCTGATAAGCACGGGGTCAATATACCAATTCGCTGATGATACGTGTCTCGTTGCTGCCGCAAAAAGTGTGAAGGAAGCGGAATTAAATATACAAACTAACTTTGATGTCTTATGTAAATGGGCGCACGATGTTGGGCTAGTGATGAACGCTCAAAAAACTAAATTATTGCATATTCATACTTCGCACAATAAAGCCGACATCGCACCCACTGTTGTGGCCCATACTCACTTTTGCATGCACAGCCCAACCAAAACTTGCTCATGTCTACCCATTGAAAATGTAAAGCAGCACATGTATATAGGTCTCGTGATCGACGAGAGATTCTGTTGGGGGCCGCATAAAGACCACGTCTGTGCCAAATTAAGATCAATTGCTAGCAGACTATCCATATTAAAATATAAGCTTCCCTATAAAATTCTCAGACTCTTATACATGTCCCTAGCAGAGTCTGTCGTTTGTTACGGCCTGAGTAGTTATGGAAGAACGTACAAGTCTTATTTAGAAGAAATTTTAAAACTGCAAATCACATTATTGAAAATAATTGTTCCTAAACATATATTATACAAATATAAAGACAACGCCCAAGAACTGTTTCGATATTGTAACATCATAAATATTTTTGATAAAATTAAATATTCCATTTTAACTGAATGCAATGATACGAGATACCTGTATGTATACAAAAGACATGACAACTTAAGAAAAATAACAAATCTTAAAAAATATGTTTTGCCTAAATATAATAATGTACATGGAAGTAGAAAATTAAGTTACTTAATACCAGCTTATCTAAATGACTTACCTAATGACCTTCAAAAATTGTATTCGGACACGGTAATTGCCAAGTATAAATCAAAATTTAAAAAATATTTCTTACAAAATTGTCATCTTCATAATCTACCTTACTAGTTTTTTTTTTTTTCTTTTTGTAAAAAATCATACCTATTCTTGTTTGCAATTAGCTTAATTTATAAGTATTAAGAGTGGCTCTCCTACACAGATAAACCCTACAAGGTTTCCGTGTTAGGATTATTGTAGTGTAAGTAGGATTTTGCAAAATGATTTGAACAATAAATTAAAAAAAAAAAAAAAAAAATCTGTTATAAACTGCCAAAACTAACAACTACCAAATTTGTACTAGTCGCGTCAAGTTGAAGAGGAAGAAGAAAAAATACATTTATTGGCACACACTAAGTACAATTTTTATTACAAAAAAAATTACAAACATTTTTTATTATATTTAAAAAAATATTTAAAAAAACAACAACATTGCTGGTTTCACTGGCTGTTGACCGTGCCCTTGAAAAGTTTATTTAGAAACGCGACAACCGAAAACTGGGCCTTTTTGTGGCTACAACTGGCAATCTTTAACGAAAACTTTTAAAAAGTTAATAGTTTCTTCAACTTAGTTGATAGGGTCTGAATTAAAATTGCTATGTCTGCGGAACGCCCGAGAGCTTATGGTAAGGCCCCTTTATAATAACTGAAATGTCAACGATGAATGAATTACAATGGAGCGATAAAAACTATCGATTGCTACTGCCATTGCTGGTATTAGCTCCGCAGACATTTAGTTTTGCATAAACAATAATATTCCATGTACAATTGCCATAATAATAATGAATAGTAATTGTCACGACCACTTTTAAGGGTATAAACGGTTGTTTGGTATACATTACTTTTCAATTTAGGAAAGAATATTACTTCTTATTTTAGTAAAACTATTTAGGGGATATCTGGAGCACTATTAATATAAGATAAAGATAAATAAGATAAATAAACATTATTGTACACCAAAAATAAAACATTTGACAAAAAAACCACATAAAAATACACGTACAAAGGGCGGTCTTATCACTAAGAGTGATCACTTCCAGACAACCTTTGGATGGACAAAAAATATTTGAATTTGAAGTGGGCTCGTCGTCGCGTCGGTCACCATAAATAATTATAGTATAACTAACAGCAATAAATAATAATAAATACTTAGTATACTATTGATACAAAAATAATAGTTATAATTAAAAGTACATATAAGGATGCATAGTACAGTATAAGAGCATATTACAGAGACGATGGTTTTTGGGACAATCAATGATCCTTCAGTAGCCTCTTAAAAGTTTTTATATTACATGCATTACTCTTTACCATATTAAAATAGAAACAGATCAAGTTAAATCTCCACAACTTAATACTTAAAACTTGTACAGGAACCATGCAACATCAGAATGCCAAGCATTATTCAATTCGCCATCTATTGAAAAGACTACACCAAGATAATCATGAGTAATAGATATAAAGGTATTTGATAATATTTATCTCTATAAGTATTTCAATCATAAAATAGCCGATGCCGCCATAAATACTTAAAGAAGACCAGTGCAAAATCGCCCGTTTTACAAATAAACACGCTATTTTTATACATCGCGCTCCCATATCTAGTTAACTTCACCCAACCAGTTACAGATAAAAAGATAACAGTTGGTAAAAATTAAGAGCGCCATTGAGCAAATGATAATGCCAGTACGCGATGCATTTACAAAGTGGTCGACGACGTGCTGACTGCTGACCTACGAATGGTCGCTTGCAAATCGAGAACGTCTTTTACAATAGCATAATCGATCCAGCCACAATGGCACAATAGATGTAATCGATTCACAACAGCCTGGTATCGGAGATGGTGATAATTTTGTCGATGGATCGTTATAAAAGACCATGACTTTGGTAATAGTAGGTCAGTTACATGAATGACGTTTATGTGAGTTTAGTAAACTTAAAGAAAGCAAGAGACCGATTGTGCAAATAAAAAGGCGTGTCTTTTTGGAATGAAATCTTCTATAGTCTCTAAATAATACCTAAATGTTAATAATGATTGTAGCATCGATACATTGCAAGTTCTCTATTTATACCACCGAAGTCACAATTAAAACAAAAACAATAAAAGCTATTGGAATTTACGTTTTAAATTTAACGCTGATTAAACGACGAATATGAGCAGGCACGGTTGTCAAGTGATTCAAGAATCCAACCATCGACCTTTACATTTCTCACTGAAGTCTATAAAGCACGCTCAAGCAATAAAGCACTTTATTATCAACCTGTTATGCCACATAAAAGATTGTTTGAAGTTAATTAATAGTTGCACATCAAGCCTTATTCGCGGGTAGCCGGTAAGTCCAATCATATTACTCGGAGATAAAGCGCTAATTTCGCTTAAGAACGTGCTTAATTTCCGTGGCTTCACTCTTGCATTAACGAGTGCAGTGAAACGAATACGCAAATTATTTTAATGCACTAAAACAGGCAGCGATTGCAAGATCCGTTAAATAAAGATGGTGGCCGACGGAACGGTTTCGGATCGCCCCCCATAAACATAAAATATACGACAGCAGCCTGTGTCAGTGGCGAGTGCGGCGACACAACCGGATTATATTATTTTCTTGCCGTTTATGTTAGTTATGTAAATAAAAAGATATATTCAGGTTTTTTTCATAATCTTTGACTTTTCGCAGCGTTAGATTTAGCGTTTCACGAGACTTTCTGAATGAGAAGCGTAGAGTCAGTAGAATAGTATCTGTATTGTTACCTAATAATATTATAGCCTTTAGTCTTTTACTAAAATTCTCCGTGGTGGTCACCGGTGACCGACAAACAATAAATTTTCTATTGTTTCGGGTTTTGAGGCAGTCAACGTGTTAAAATCTTTAATCTTTGCCAAAAATATTATGACAGTTTTATTTTTCAATCATTTATCAAACATTTGTACTTATATTTGTTTCTTAGTATATTTTGCCATATCGTACAGGTCATATAATATGTATCTGCTTGTCTCAGACTCTGAGCAGAGCCATAACGTGGTTTCCCGAACCAATTATAATACAGAACTAGACGTACATTTGCATCAAGTTCTTCCTCCACTAACCATGATAAGAGAAACAAAAGAGTAACAACCGCGAACAATGACGCTCCTCCCATAACCAAGGGCATCCTTACGTCACATGTGGCCTGCCGCGAGCACTGGGTAATCGAGTAATCGAGGCATCCCGCGCTCTCGCATTACTTTCGACTAATCGATTCCGGGCTCGATTCAGCCGCTGATGACAGCGCGATGGGCAATATGATCAAATAATGTAACCTTTATAATAAGCCTTTCGGAAAAGTTTAAAAGAATTGGGGTCTCTGATTTTGTCTTTATTGTTATTGAAATGTATTACACAATGTATATGCAGAATGCGTGTTGGACACATGCGATAAAAGCTTTGTGATCTAACATAAGTTACGTTACGCAATTATATTGACATTACCTATTGAAATAATCATTATCAATGCACAGTTTAGAAATGTGAACAAAGAACAACAACGCAATCAATTTATTTGATAAGACTTTATGATTTCCACAGTTTTTATGCATCGTCGATGTTTTAGAGCTTCCACTAAATTTCAAAATGACCATTATTCTGAGGCATAGACTAACAGAGTTACTATTTAAAGATGTCCGCCTACTTTCCCGCCTTGTCAGATCTGTCCACGTGCAAATCTAAGTGAACACAAAAAATATAATACGTAATAAAAATACGTAATGAAGTAGATACGTAGATACATTAGAGTAGCAAGATTGCTACTAAAACTAAAACTTGTTACTTAGAGCATCAAGAAATATTATTACAATACAAAACAATACAAAATTTCTTTATTCGCTTAATAGTAAAATATTACAAGGGTTGGGAATCTTCTGTTAAGTATTAAATTTACTGAATGCATTTTGGAAAAATCTGTTTTTATCAGCTTTGATATCATAATGTTGTCGAACATAAGAAAGGCAAAGCGCATGTTTCATTTTAAGACCACTTTTTGCGATATCTCGTCACAACCATACTTAATAATCTTAATACCATATTTTGTTTAACAAAAACATCACTTCACAATTTAGACTGAAACGGTCAGTTTACATACCACGGGGCAGTGAGTTCTCAGCTTAATATAATTTACACCAAGATTCTAAGAAGGTTGAATTAAATATTTAACTCTACCGATCCTAGAACATGTCGTTGGATTCTCACTGGAGTAAAGCCAACAAAAACGCAAACTACAGACTGTGGGAATGCTCCGGGTAATGCAATGTTTTTGCTGCATAACCCGTCCAAGTTCGGATGTACATGATATGCGTGTGCGCACACCGCAATTACACCATTTTCTATTTAACGTTTAAAAACTAATTCATGTATTGGTAAAAGCCACAATCAATGAACTTATCTTCTTTTTTTTAACATGTAATACTTAACCAGTTCAATCCATATGGATGTGACTTATGTATAGAGGCATATAAAGCCTTTGATTATAAACATGTATGTAAACACGTATGAATTAAAGCGTGTAAAAATAAGTTTTTAATTTAGTTCTGATTAAGCGTAAGGACTAACTATAAGTTCATAAATTACATTTAATTTACATGAAGCGCCATGTGATGACATACGTCATACGGGACTGAGACGGGGTCGCTCACTATGGGCCTTATCAGAAGGCTCAAGGTCACTCAAAGAGCAATGGAGAGGGCTATGCTCGGGGTTTCTCTGCGAGATCGAATCAGAAATGAGGAGATCCGCAGAAGAACAAAGGTAACCGACATAGCCCGAAGAGTTGCTAAGCTCAAGTGGCAGTGGGCAGGGTACATTGCTCGCAGGACTAATGGCCGCTGAGGTGGAACAGGTCTCCAACAAGGTAGACCGACGATCTGGTAAAGGTCGCGGGAAGCCACGGGATGCGAGCAGCACACAACCGGTTGTTGTGGTGAACCTTGTTGTGGTGAGCCTTTGTCCAGCAGTGGACGTCTTTTGGCTGAGGTGATGATGACATGAAGCGCCAGTACCCAAACATCCCCGTAGCTCCGATAGACTGCTTAGACTGACGTGAACCCATGCCTAACTTGTGTTAGGCATGGGTTCACGTCAGTCTACGTAGAAAGCTTATATACTTGTGTATATAAGCTTTCTACGTGGGTTACCAGGACTGCTAATGATGTGATGATAGCATCAATAATAGTTATCTTTTTTTTATATTAAAAGGTGGCAAACGAGCAGGTGGGTCACCTGATGGAAAGTAATCGCCGCCGCTCATGGACACCCGCAAAACCAAAGTAATCGCAGTTGCATTGCCGGCCTTGAGGAAGGAGTTGGATCTTGAGGAGGAAGTAGGAATTGGGAGGGGTGAGAGATGGATCTCCGGTACTTTCACGCACCAGACGAAACACAACAGCAACGAGTGCCATTGTTATCATTAAAAAAAAGAAATCATCATTGGTATACCACCTTAGTCAATAGTAGGTATGCATATTCACATCCATATCGACTTCACGCAAAATGGAATATTCATAGGCTCAACTAATTATAGGCACAATTCAACAAGGAGAATTTAAAAAAAAAACTAAACGCCATATTGTCGTCGAAAGGTTTCAAGATCTTCTAAACTGAGACCTACCATTGTTATTATAGAGTTGGAACTCGTTAAACGCGATAGGCATCTGTAAATAGCTGACGATATCTACGCTGCGCTCGTCAACTGGATTGAAACAATGAACTCGGAGAACTTAAAAAAGTGGAGTGATTCGCTCGTGTCCATGGGATTTAAGTCAAAGGACTCCATGCGGTGATGTCAAATTTAAGCAGTAAGTAGGACTTTTTTATAAATTTGATTCAACGGTTATTAAGAGATATGTGAAATAAAATTATGATAAACTTAACTGTTTAAACGTTTTTGGGGAAGCAAAATTATATTTATTAAAGGTCAAATAAATATAAATCGCTAAAAACTTATGTATTATGTACACTCATAATATTGCTTATGTAGAGTTATTATATTGCAAAAGCATTGTTTCTTTTTTAATACAAATATTAAGTGCAAGTTTGCTAAAAAGCTTTTGCTTTTTTTTAAGAAGTTAACAAAGAATTAATCAAAGAAAGCGCAGTATACTTTATTAGGATAAAGTAATATTTGGTTTTTAAAACATACAATACAACTACAGATACAATGACATGTCAAACAAAGGATCATTATCCTTATTAAATAAGGTTCATTGGAGATCGGAGTGGGGACGTGACTGTTCGATTCTAATACAAAAGAGAAGTTTTGAGAAAAACTTCATCGCCAGAACTAAACAGTTTTTTTGTTTATTACGAATAAACCGTACACCATAAACATGTGACCATAAAATAAACGTGTGACCATAAAGAAAACATCCTTAAATCAAAATAAAACTTAAAGAAGAAAATAATTAACAGAAAATCGTAAAACACTAAGACACACCGTTGACCGTTTTAATTAAAGAAAATGTAATAAGTAAAAGTTAATTAAGGAGTTATTTGCTTGCAATAAACGATCGTTACATTACATCACATTAATATGCCAGATGCAATGCGTTTGCGTGCGTTTCGTTTTTGCTCGCATTACTTAATAGTTGATCTTGAAAGAGAAAAGGTAATGAAATCGAAATTAATAAAACTTTCATTTTATACAGATCACAATTTATACAATTCATTACCAACCAAAAGTAGACAGCTGGTCATCCAACACTTTGACTTTTAGAAAGTTGATTATTTGTTACTTTTTTTCATTAACAAAACTAAAAAGTTTTGAAACTCCTTTCATGTTGCGTTAAAACGAAAACAATTCATGCTATACTAATATTATAATGCTGAAGAGTTTGTGTGTTTGTTTGTTTAGTTGAACGCGCTAATCTCAGGAACTACTGGTTCGTATTGAAATATTTTTTTGTGTTGAATAGTCCATTTATTGAGGAAGGCTATAGGCTAAATTACATCACGCTATGACTAACAGGAGTGGAGCAGCAATTAAAAATGTTGCAAAAGGGGGAAAATATT
The DNA here is from genome assembly GCA_963082485.1 of Eudonia mercurella. NCBI lineage: Eukaryota > Metazoa > Arthropoda > Insecta > Lepidoptera > Crambidae > Eudonia > Eudonia mercurella. The sequence goes on from OY720032.1 coordinate 18,591,003, forward strand.
TTTTTTGAGAGCGTGCGCTGCGTACACGGTGAAAGTTACGCAAAAATCATGTATTTTTATTTCACGACTAAATACTTTATTTTTTTAAACTTTATTCTATTCACTAGCCAAACGACCAAAGAGTTTGAACCTGAATACCTTTTTACTGTCAAGTGTCAAATAAAGGCGCCAAAATTTTATTTTTTAACATTAAACTCAGATCACAATGTCACAAAAGGCCGTTTATAGGCTGATAAGTTCTTCTTTAAAGTATATGAGCACGGTTTTGCGCTCACACGTACCCATAAATCGAGTCGGTTACATCATTACGGATCGCGTGCTACAGAACTATAAGAGAACTTGTCTTCTGTGTTTACTAACTCTTTGAGTTTTGCTGATCCAATTTATTGACGAAATTATCCGTATATTACCTTAATGTTAGTCGATATCTGATATCAACGGTCTCAAGATTATATCCTTTTTGACATAATATAACTGTCAATATGCTTTTTTAGTGTTATTACATTCAATAAGTAGTATGAAAACACTGCAGTCGTATTTATGTGTAAAAGTAACGAATCTAATTGCCTCGCTCGAATTAAACATCGTTCATTTACAATTAATGTAACATTTTATCGGCGAAATTATATCTAGGTCTCATTTATAGGTTTAATTAGCATACACTATCGGAAATTAATAGTGTACAAAAATATGCGCTCTAAATGCACCCACGCACGCAATCACGGTTGCCATAGCGACGGAACCAACATGGCGGCCGCGTCTTATCAGGTTATTGAAGATGGTGTTCCGTGATCCCGCTACTGACATCCAGCCAGTTTACTTACAATACCACTACGAACCGGCCTACATAAATAATTATTCAACAATCAATTATCTAGACCTAATTTACGCAGCGCTTGTTACTATAAACTCTAGATAATTATCTATTATCATATTTACATATGCCTATAAGCACATTTTAAACCGCATCTATGGTATAGCCAGTCTACCGATCTCATACTTTCACAGGTTCTGGGTTCGATTACCAGCGGGTGTTCATATTGTATTCGGTTTTGTTGGTTCATTTCTTGTTTTATATCTGCCTGGCTAGCTACCACCACTTTATCACATGGTGTTGCCATAACAACAATGTTAGTCAGTACCGTTGCTGTGCTCCAACAGTAAAGGTAAGATAGCCGGTTTTTTAATAATTAAGGATTCCGAAGTCGTAAAACTTAAGTAAAAAAGCTGAAACAGTTTTTTAAAGTACACCAGTAAATATTCGCAACAAGACTTTGAACAACTGGTCTTAAAAATGTTAGTTAGTTTGTAACATACATTTTACGATACCTTAAAAAGATAATTACTTTTATTCCAGTTCGTGACATATTGGTTTAAAATACTGTTGTTATTTGTTACCTACCTAGGGGAGGAGCTCGATGGCGCAGTGGTTAACGCGCCCGGTCTGCGATTACTGAGGTTAAGCAACTTTCGCAAAGGCCGGTCATCGGATATGTGACCAAAAATGTATCATCTCGAACTCCTTCGTGCTTCGGAAGGCACGTGAAGCCGTTGGTCCCGGCTGCATTAGCAGTTGTTAGCCTGCTTGGTGGTTTATGACTCGTGACCCAGCAGTGGGGACATAAAATGAGCTGTTGATGATGATGATGATGATGATGATGATGATGATGATGATGATGATGATGATGATGATGACCTACCTAGATGACTTTGATTAACATATAACAACAGTTATGTAATGGAAGCATTTTTGTATATTAGTTTACTATCCACTGCTGGGCTTTAAGCATAATGCTTAACGTGCCTTCAGAGCAGGATTTAGCAACGGTCACCCATCCGAGAACCCACTATGGGGAAGTTGCTCAACTTTTACTACCGCAACGTAACGTTAGCCGCTACAATACCCAAAGTAATCAGTCAGCCGTAGGCTTATTATTTATAAGACGTTGCAACTATTGTATGCGTTGTGCTAACGCATAATGATAAACACCTACTCAATATTACATTGACCTACAATCTAGTCATTAGAGACGGTAACCGTCGCAGCATAAGCATCTTAAACAATGCTGAATAAGGTTGAATATACTTAAAATGCAGTTACAATAGCTTTGAAACCTACACAGGGATCGAATTGCTCCAATAATTGAACTAATTCAAAACATTGATTTAATAATAATTGTTTTAACTAATCAAGCTAAATTGATAGTTTCAGTTTTATGGCAGCCATTCTCACAGGTACTCCTCCGGCTAGCTTTGTCTAATCAAGGTTTAACTGTTCGATCAGAGATTATTAATAGAGTATAGAGGAATTCGGGTTTAACGGAAAAAGTAAGACGGGTTTAGCGAATCAGATATTTAGTTTTCATTGAACCCTTGAAGTATTTTTGAAATGTACTAATAAAAATCGAACTTTCTTACTTCTTCAATACTACGGAATCTTCAATTACTACGGAACTGGCTTTCTTATCTGTTGGCTATCAGAAACTCATCATCATCATCATCATCAGCTCATTTATGTTCCCACTGCTGGGGCACAGGCCTTCCCTATGGATGGATAGGGAGAACGGGCCATGAACCACCACGCGGGCCCAGTGCGGATTGGTGGTTGTTAACGACTGCTAATGCAGCCGGGATTGGCCCCGGCTGCATTAGCAGTCCCGGTCCCGGTCCCAACGGCTTAACGTGCCTTCCGAAGCACGGAGGAGCTCGAGATGATAAATTTTTGGTCACCTATCCGATGAGCGGCCTTTGCGAAAGTTGCTTAACTTCAGCATTCGCAGACCGGGCGCGTTAACCACTGCGCCATCGAGCGCCTCAGATACTCGGGACCCAACAATGTTTACATTGCAACACCGTTGTTGTGGCGACAGGCTTAGATTTGATGGTGGTAGCTAGCCAGGCGGATTTAAAACAAGCTCTACCATCAACCAAATCGAATAAAATAATGTAACCCACGCTAGGAATCCAACCCGGCGATCTAACCACTAGAACACTGAAGCAGTTACTTTTATTTTCCTTTATTTTAACTTAAATAGATATGTAAATTATAATTGTGACAATACCTACATAACATTCAACACGCGAAGTATTGCTTGCTTACTGAATTCGTTAAACATTAATTCAGTAATCAAAATGTAAAGCTATATTTTATCATACAAACACACTAAATATAAATGTGAAATGTTTAAATTCTGTTTTATCGAGACTTGAGACAGTTAAGGGTCAAAAGAATAATGTTAAGCAATAAAGATTAATTCACATATTTATGTGGTAATTACTCTCTGTCTCTTATTTATTATCTATACCTATTTAAAAATACTACTGTACTTTTTAGCAAATCATTGTATATATTTTTTCTTTAAACAAAAGATACACATAACACATAAAAAGTTTATTCGGCAAAGACTTTAACGTGGATAATATTGTTCTTCAATCATAATAATAATTTCAAATTATTTTCTTACAGTTCAAAATCAAAGATACATATTAATTCAGCTTGTAAAGTAATACAATTCTCGTTCCAATATAAATTATCAGTAACAATCACATGGAAGACCGTAACATGTTGCAGGCGCAGATAAGATCTGTTGCATTATCCGTTATATCATAACTAGGCCAGCCGGTGCATTGCTCAGAAACAATGATCTTGGCAGAGACATGCATCTGATTCACCACAGGCCTGCAGCTATTAAACCTCCCGACCTTTTCCCTGTTATTAATAAATGTGAACTAAATTTACACCTGGCTTAAAACTCATGTTGTCTCTTCCCGCCTTTAGAATCAAAAATATGACAGCATACGTTAAAAACAAGGTGTAACTTTTGTCCACTTTTACTAATAAATAGGATTTAAGTAACCACTGTCCTGTTAACAAACGAGGGGGTCGTTTCACAGGAGGCGTTGCTACAATATAAAATAGTAAGTTGCGTCAGAATTGTAATCAAGGATAGAAATAAATTAAAACTATAGTACTAAGAAACAAAAGAGTTACTTGTCTACAAAATACTAATAATGCAGCGGAACAATACATTATTGAACGTGTTGGTTCGCTGTTGCATTACGCCGCTCGTGAGGTCGTGCCGCGGCCGTTTCGGGCGTCGAAAAGCCCGATTGAATTGTTGCAAAGGTTTCCACCGGCATTCCTGTATCGCAGGACCTATCCGACATGATGTTATGCCGATACCGATCGGCTCACTGATCGATCGTATCGGGAACGCAAATATTGAGATCACAAATTGTAATATGTGGATAAATAAAATATTGACTTTGCAGAGACATTGATATAAACTTAATCTGTCGTCTTCTGTAAATACGGACGCAATAGAATTTTAATTGTTTGTAGGACAGATCTGGCTCAAAGCAGACGAAAGGTTTGTCTTCAACAGTTTGAGAAACTATCGTTAACAGAACCTTAAACTAACTTCTATTTTAACATTTACAAATAATAATCTCCAAATACTACACTTTACCGGTCGCCACTTAATCACGATTAAAATACAGAGCAATCAATTAAAACCAGTCCCATTCAATCGCTACCATTATTGGCTAATACGCGACTTTACATCGGCGAGTCGGGCTAAACGCTTATTTCGCTCAAAAAAGCTCTCTGATAAGGCGCAAGCGTCGCTTAATTCCGTCACCGACGTATAATGTATCGGCGCGCGCGCATAGCTCGGCTCATTTTGAAATAGGGACACGTTCGGAGCTCGGGGCACGGGTGCGCTCCCGCCTGGCGGATTACGTTGTACGCCCATTATTAAGTATCGTGGTATAATGTTGCATATGATTATGGTGCTTGACTGTTCCGAAATATCGGGAGCTGGAACTACACGGTGCAAATACCGTTGCTTATGATTATCGTAATTTGTTTGATCCTGGCACGGGTCCGCTTGCCATTCTTCGCGTTAGTGTTGTGGTCAACAAATCATGTGCCGGTAGGCTAAATATTAAATTATAAGTATTAGTAAACCGTCCTACTATAATAATGTTGACCATAATACCTAAAAAGTAGCTGACTAATATACTCGTAAATAATTCTTATTCATTTGACTTCATTGTAGTGTTTCAGATTTGCCGCTTTTTTAACAGTTGTAGCCCTTAAACTGAAATAAGCAAATATTCCACTGGAAGAGCAGTCACCTGCGATCACAAAAGCTAGTCTCTGAAGGACGTAGTCTCAATTTTTAAATGCTACTTATAATATTTTCGATTTAAATGGAGATATTTGAACAAAACGATATTCTCAGCGGCGCGGCGGCGGCGTTCGGGAAGGCACCGCCGAAAGGCGATTGGTCAGAGCGCCCTGGGCGCGTCGCAGCCGCGCGCACTGTTTAATTTTCAATTTAGATCGCAATTTGCGATGCGACTCGCCACACGCCCAAACTCGCATCACTCCAACCGATAGATTTATGCTCCGGCACACAACTATAGTACGTCGATACCCCGCGAATATATTAAAAGAAATTAACTCGCGTAAGTTACGAGCGGCCGGCCGGATCTGCGATAAGGCTTAATGAAAATTGGGCCTTTTTTAACAAATTCGTCAAGTGCGGGCGGGAGCGGACCAGATAAGCGGAATTGATCTGTCCGCGTAACTAATTGGTGTAGCGAGTTTTCGCGATATTGCGCTTGTTTTAACGTGAATTAAAGTTTCGAACGATTCGAGCTCGCTAACACACCCCGCACGACCTAAATAGTACGAGTATCGGCTGAAGTCTCATATGTCACGGCAACACAATGATGTATTAAACATATTGTTGAAACATATTTATGGGTCCAGTTCCCTTTTTGCAATCGACGCAACACGATTATTCCTGTGCACAGCTCGTTACTTACATTAATTTTGATAGAGAGAATAATTTACGTTCGAAATGGCAGCTAGCTAGCTTTTTCAGCGCTTGCGCCACAGCAACAGGAGACTTGATTAATTTTCTGCTTTAGAAAAGACTAGACTGATGGTTCTAAAAAGGTTTTTGTGTTAAAACACCCTCTATGGGTGCAGTTCTTCGATTTTTACAAATATCGCCGAGCACACAATAAGGCCGCGGCGAGATAGAACGATCACTCGCTACATTGTGCCCTGCAACGCGCTGACATTTCTCTGGCATTCCGGCGCCGGCGCACAGCAGTAATTTAATCAAATATCGCAAATTACCAGTAGTCACGCGCCCACTTTCACCAGAGGCCGGCTCGTAAATGATTCGAGGCGCGATTTTGGCATGACGGGAAACTCATTTATCAAATAACACTTTAATACAAGTGTTATTAACGCTATTTGTGACTCAAGCGCGTCGGTCGGGAATACGATCAAAGCGTGAGAATCTGTTACCGAAACTGTGCCAACAGATATCAAACGTACATTTTATTAAAGTTTATGCTTATCTTAAAACGAAATAATCGTAGACCATGTGTCCGACCGACTAGATACAAAGTAGAACAATAAGAATAAATTAACGTTGGCATAATGAATGAGCTTTCCAAAAAAGTGGCTTACCTTTAGAATGCAGCTGCCGACGGCCTCGCTCTCCGGCACGGTGACGTTGTAGAAGGACTGGTCGAAGATGGGCTCGTTGTCATTCACGTCAAGCACTGTCACTGTGAGGGTGGCGGTGGAGGAGAGGGGAGGGTTGCCGCGGTCGCGCGCCACTATCGTCAGCTTTGGCATCGGGTTCGTCTCACAGTCCACACGGGACTTAGTCGTCACCAGCCCAGAACGCTCGTCTATCGAGAACCATTCAGACTGTGGAGACGGCATCAAGGAGTATCGAATCTCAGAGTTCTCATTCTCGTCCGCGTCAGTCGCGGAGACTTGCACCACGGGCGTGCCTGGCGCAGCCGCTTCTGGCACGCTAGCTTTGTAATCAACATCAGCGAAAACCGGCGCGTTATCATTCACATCGGTCACTCGCAGACTGATCTCTCTCGACGCGTGTAAAGGTGGAGAGCCTTTATCCGTCGCAACCACATTCAAAGTGTATGAAGACTGCGACTCACGGTCGAGCGGCAAAGCTACCACTACTAAATAGATAATGTTGTCGTGCGTCCTCAAATCGAAATGACCGTCACCACCACTCAAGGTCACGTTAACGTTGGAGTACTCAGTCTTTGAGTCCGGGTCGTGAACCGATATCCGAGCCACGAACTCGTCAAGTTGTGCTGACTCGGATATCTTAGGAGTCGCGTCATCGCTAAGGAAGATGACGTCTATCGTGGGCTGATTGTCGTTCACGTCCGTAACCCGTATCGAGACGAAAGCCGTCGTCTCTAGTGGCTGAGCGCCTTTGTCTCTCGCCACGACGACGAGCTCGTGCAGTTCCTTCGTCTCGAAGTCTAGAACTTTGTTGACGGTGATCTCGCCTGTCTCAGGGTCAATCTTGAACATATTCTCTTTATCGCTCTGTCGTCTATTTATAGAATACTCTGTCAGTCCGTTCTCACCAGCATCGGCGTCCGTAGCAGACACCTTCAGTACGGTGGTGCCAACTGTCGCGTTCTCCGGGATGGTCGCCGAGTAGGCGCTCTCCGCGAACACTGGTGGGTTATCATTTACATCTAATATTGTAATATTTACAGTCATCGTCCCTCTCAAAGGCGGGTTCCCACCGTCCAACGCTTCTATAACTAACTCATAATGGTCCGTAGTTTCCCTATCTAGGAACCCGTTGATCTGGAGATCCAGATACAGGACTCCATCTCTCTCCCTATGAGAAGACAATCTGAACGCGTTATCAGTATTTCCCGATACGATGTTGTACCTCTGCGTGTTGTAAACACCCAAATCCCGGTCCTTAGCCGGATTGAGTTTTCTCTTCACATCTCTGGGTGTGTTCTCTGAAAACTCCACGTTCATAATTGGTGTGGGGAAGATGGGTGCGTTGTCGTTTTCGTCTAGTACTCTGACAACGACTCGTATGTTGTCCCCGCTGGCGGGTATAGCGACTAGAGCATAGTGATCTCGCGTCTCCCTGTCCAGTTTGACTCTGGTCCTGATTTCGCCGGTGTGCGGGTCGACTCTGAGGTCGTCGTGGACGGCGCTGCCGGGGACGGGCACGAGCGTGTAGGGCGGCGCGGCGTCGGGCAGCTCGTCGCCAAGATGGCCGACAAGGGTGCCGGCGGCGGCGCCCTCGCGCACACTGAACTCGCGCACGTGCTCCGCGCCAGCCACCGCCAACAGCGCGAGCAGCGAGACCGCGTGCCACATCGCGCTGGGCCGGTCACCGCACGCACATTGTCACTAGCACCTGTGGGAGAGAAACGACTATTAAGGACGCATATTTGTATGCCAATTTTAGTACACTGCTTAATATTTAAGCCTATTTAAACCTATTCATGGATGACTGTTTGACAGATCTGAAAAATAGTGATTATGGACTGAGAATGGATGGGTTGCTTGTTAAATGCCTTCTCTACGCTGATGATCAAGTCATACTTGCGTCGTCGGCCGACGAGTTGCAGGAAATGGTAACATTAATGAATGCGTCGTTAGAAGCGAGAGGTATGAAAGTGAACGTAAGTAAGACAAAAACCATGGTTTTTGAAAGAGAGGAGGACATGACAGAATGTGATGTTTTAATTGGAGGTGAAAAAGTAGAACAAGTGAAAGAATTTGTGTATCTGGGGACTAGGTTCACGAGGGATGGAAGGCATGAGGGTGATATTGATAGAAGAGTGAATGCAGGGAATATGGTGAATGGAGCGCTGCATGCCTTTATGAACAGTCAGAAAGTGTCAGAGAAGGCGCGACTGGCTGTTCATGCGGGGGTGCTGGTGCCGACGCTTATGTACGGAAGTGAGAGTTGGGTATGGCAAAAGAAGGATGAAAGTAGGATAAATGCAGTGGAAATGAAAGCATTACGAAGTATGGCAGGAGTGACATTGAGTGATAGAATGAGGAATAGCAAAATTAGAGAGCGTTGTGGTGTGAAAGAGGATGTTGTCACTAAAATTGAGATGGGAATGCTAAGATGGTTTGGGCATATGGAAAGAATGGATGAAAAGCGATTAACGAAACAAATTTACAAGGCGAGGGTGGATGGAGCTGTTGGAAAGGGTAGGCCTAGACGGACGTACTTAGGACAAGTCCAAGACGTACTAAGAAAAGGTCAGGTCAGGAGTACTCATAACCGACGAGCATGTATGAAAGGAGTAATGAGAGTGGAGGAGGCGCAAGAGGTGTGTCAGGACCGTAGCAAGTGGAAGGATGTGGTCTCTGCCTACCCCGTTGGGAAAAAGGCGTGATGGTATGTATGTATATTGCTTATGTGCAAAGATATTATCTGCTGGACGTAGAATTTTCCAAGCATTTTTGAACTAACCAAGACTGACTTTTTTCTACTACAATATTTAGAATATAGAACTATTTACTTTTGTATAAATTGGTGTATAAAAGCTTTACTTGGAATAATAAAAAGTTTGTATGATTGTTTGTAATCATGCAGGCACAGTACACATCGACTGTCTGCTCAAATGAAAAAAAAAACAGCTGAACATTTTTCGCATAACTCGTATTTAAAACTATCATTTTACATAAACAAATAGCATATTACAAAAATAAAAATAACAGCGGTGCCAGAAGGCTCCGATCACTGTCATACGTAAAACTAGTTTTTGTGGCTGTCTCCGCTCGCAAGCCTTTTTCTGCATAGCGCGAGTCGTGATGTGTTTAAACAAGATAATATACACATTATAACTAGTACTGACTGTGTAATTATGTTCAGGGGAGAACTGTGCATTGAACAAGGTATAAATTGATCTCTCTCGTGTAGTTTTTGCTATGACGCGGTTTATAAGCACTGCTCGTAAAGACATTACCTACTTATTTTAGGGCATTAACTTGATTAAAAACTTTTAAATAGGTACACATTATATCCCATGCTAGTTTGGGACGTGAAAATAATGTATCGGCTGCTTAAAATTTTATGTTATTTTATTTTTATTTTCTTTATTCAAAATATTCTTTTTTATATTATTCTTCTTTATTATTATTATTATCTCCTTTATTTATTTTCTTTCTTAAAACTAGATTCTTACAATATTTTAATATAAAAACAATAAAACATTATAAAAACCTAATCCCAAGCTACCGGTGGTCAGGGCTGCAGAGTGAGGAACCTTCTGACAATACGTGCCGTGTCTAGGAGAACTGCCTTTTGCGTCTGACCCTTAACCCAACCTTTCAGCGAGAGCCTCTCTAGGTGTTGATCGAGGCTCTTCGCTATCAGACCGTTTGCCGAAACGACTATCGGTACAATAATGGTTGAATCTACATCCCACATGGCGGTAACCTCGTGAGCCAAGTCAAGGTACTTACTTATTATTATTCTTTATTTCTAAATCCCGTGCATGTCGTAGGAGCTGACTAAGGTATAAGGGTTCCAATAGTCGCACATCTGGCGATCGGCTAGCAACCTATCACTGATGTTATCTATACCACCTCGGATCCTAACTATGCTAAAATGTGTCGTCGTCGGGTCAATAATAGCAAGTAGGTATACTCAAAATTGGTGATTTTGATGCTTCGTCTACTTCTTTTTGGGAGAAGGGCGTGAGAGTATGTATGTATGTATGTATGTACTACTAAGTATATACATATATACCATAAATACTTATATTTTAAGCCACTAGATCAAAGATTCCATTCCCAGTATAATATAGTGCTGTTTTGGCCTTGCTTAGCTACCACCATCTAATGTAAATCTAATTTGTTATATATTAGGTCACTTTTTATAAACTGCAAATATTATGACGAAACATCTAATTGTATCAGAGAAATAGGATTTTAAAAAAATCAGGCTAGTTTTTTTTTATTTTTCCTGACACAAAGTTGTAATATTTTTAAGAGCGGCCTCTCTGTCGGCACTTTTGAATGAAACTACCGAAAGTGCTTTATTTTTATTTTTAATAGAAATGTCTTTTGGCGTTTTTCTTGAAAACTAGCGTATAAAAAATTAAGGTTTTTTCATAAAAATAGTTTATATATGTTGTTGAATTTGTCCTCAAAATATTTGCAGTTCATAAAATGTGACCTTATATATTTTATTGAAATAAGATATAATGATATATTTATTATTGTTTTTATTTTTATTTATACCTTTGCTGTAAGTATACATATTTATTAAAAAAGCAAACTGGTAGAGCCAATTCATTTTTGTGCCTCATATTTAATTTTAGCTTTAGCAATTATTTATTTTTTATTTGTGGACAGAAATTCCAACGAAATTGAACATTTCAAAAATATGTAAAGGGGAGCCAAGGCTTATGTGTTTATAAGTGTGTAAGTGTAAAAATTCTCTGTTTCATAGCAGATCAAAATAGATAAATTGGGTGATGTGTCATTTTTAAATACAAGAGGCTTTTCTCCCAAGTTGTGTTACACACATTGTGTTATTACAAATGTCAAACTCTACATGATTGATCATGACAAGCCAAATAGTGCCAAACGATAGTCCTCGCAAACGCAACCACACAGCCAGTCTACTCATATTTATTAATACAATTTCATAAAGATAATATTAATGGTTTCATTAAGCTACGAAATTCCACAGACATAAACAAATGACGACACGTATAATTCATACCGTTCTCTTCATTATCCTTATTTCAAGGTATTAAGGGTTATTGTTGTAAGGTTTTTGTACACTTGTCGCGTTTTCACAGTACTCGTAGTTGCTTCTTTAAGCAGTTGTTATTAATATTGAATGATAATGCTCAATGTCGGTATGTATATGTTTTTGCTGCGTCCACAGCTCGTTTAGCATTCTGGTACGAGTGTCACTAGTAAAACAAAATAGGAAAACACAAAAAATATGCATCAGCGGGATAGCTGGGTGCTTAATTTTTCTTTTGTTATTTGAACAAATACTCTTGGAATGTGCAGTTGTTTATGAATTTCAGTTTTTGTGAAATTAAATAAACCAAATGTGTACTATCTACATGTGATGTTACTAAACTATAGGCGCTAGCAACTATACTAAAAAATAAGGAGTGTGTGAAATCAAAATTAACCTTGGTGTCAAATCAAAATCAATTATTTTCAATAACGAAATTTTTTCATCGATAATATTACAAGTATTTTGGTTCTATATGACATCTTGTATGTTTTATATATAATTTTATAATTTATAAAATATATATTTAGTTAGGAGTATAATAATAGTTCTGTTAACCCATCCTAAAAGTTACAACGCCTGTAGGTATTAGGCACGTCCATCGGTAATCTACGATGTATGGGGATTAAACAATTTCTCACATTCGCATTACTCCCAGCATTTATCGTACTCTTTGTTAATGCGCACTCTTTAGTGGCTTTATTTTGTTTCTCCATCTTCGCCGCCACAGATAAAATGACATACAGAAATTGGAATGCAATATGAATGTTAATCATCATCATCATCAGCTCATTTATATCCCCACTGCTGGGGCACGAGCCTTTCCTATGGATGGATAGGGAGAACGGGCCATAAACCACCACGCGGGCCCAGTGCGGATTGGTGGTTGTTAACGACTGCTAATACAACCGGGACCAACGGCTTTACGTGCCTTCCGAAGCACGGAGGAGCTCGAGATGATACATTTTTTGGTCACCCATCCGATGACCGGCCTTTGCGAAAGTTGCCTAACCTCAGCACTCGCAAACCGGGCGCGTTACCCACTGCGCCATCGTGCTCCTCGTGTTCATAATTTCTAAAATATTCAAAGCGGCCAATGCGGTGCCTCCTCTGACGCTGCCTCCACTCCACATGGGACTGGTCTACCAAACTGGTTCCTTTATCAACAGCAGAAACGAAGATTTATGGGGCATTAACGGTAAGCGTGGCTGCGAGCCACTAATTTGCATTGTCGCCCGAAACTATGTTGACAAAGTGTTACACAATTAAACGGTATTAACTAATAGATAGTTTTCTTTTGAAGGCTGTTGTTTGAATGTGAGACGAACGCTCTTTTAACACGATTCATACAATTGGATATCTACGCACGTTAGAAATATAAAGAGCTTACTTTCTAGCGCTCGTATTTAAAGTGTTCTAGAAACGGCACGTCAGGCAGATAACCGTATCTACCGAGCTTAGTTCCAGATCTATCAGATAAACATTATTACTATCAGAAAAACATGTGACCCTGAAAAAATCTTTACGGGATATTAGTTGATTGGTTTTATTTTACGCTAAGTGCTAAGTGGTTCTAATGATCTAATTTTCGGTAGGAAATTGACACCTTTAGAGCAAGAAAAAACTTTTTTTAAATATTAACATTCTAATTAAATAACGAACAAATGTGTCTATTCAATGATATTTCTACATTAGTCATCCTAAAAGTGATTTTAAAAAGTTTCCAAAAATTCTACGAAGTCAATTTCGAATATATAGAATCGATGCCTTTTGCGAAACTCATACTAACATACCACAAAATAATATTAGCAATGATATTAACTGTGGATATTTTAATTTAAAAATGCATAAATGTAAAATGTTCAAATAATTTTTTACGCAAATTTAGTTGCGAACAAATTACAAAAACACAAATATTTAAAAAATCCTGCTCGTGGAATTTTTTTCAACATTTGTGTTTTTGTAATACATAAATGTGTATATTCAGTGATTTTCAAAACAATTCAGTCGTCTTAAAAAGTGTTTTCAAAATTCTACGCATTCAACTTTTTTCAATTCAACAGAATCGAAACTTATAACGAAACGCATGCTGACAAACCACAAAATAATATTGGCAATGATATTACGGACGCACACCGGCCTGTCCCGGCGGTAACACAAACAGTTTGTGTGCAAACAGTTCCAGCCATAGACATGTGCAGCTTTGTGGTCGATGGGCCTTTCACGGAAGGTAGACATTTGGATTTGGAAAAAAAATGGTTCCCCACACAACTCATATTTAAAGGATGTTTGATTTGACTCGTGAGAATGTGAATACTTCTGATAATAAATACAGGAGGCTACTATATTTTATTGCTCGAATAACCGGAGGTCCTGTGTTCAATTCCCAGGTGTCAAAGCGTGTTTTGAATTATCTGATGCGTAGACCGAGTTTGTGATTTTGCAAGCGTCACCATGCTAAGCCAATATCAATGAATTGGTTTGTAATTTGGTTAAGACTTATAAAATTTATAAAATTAATTAATATATTAATGTATTTAGTATAGTAGGAAAAAATATAATTTATGTTGCCGTGCCCAACCAGGGCTCATGTTTTGGTACGTGAGAAATATTAAATGTACACCTATTTTCACCACATGAAATGCAATAAATACCTTTGACTTTGACCTTTGACTTTGAATAGTGACCGATTGATGTCAATTTGGCCTTTGCCTAGCAATAGGGCAGTATATAAGGTCACTTTTTATCAACTGCAAATATTTTGACAAAACATCTAATTATATCAGAGAAATAAGGCCCCAGCATTTTAAAAAAAATCAGGCTGATTTTTTTTTTACTTTTGCTGACACAAAAATTTTAATATTTTTAAGAGCGGCCTCTCTGTCGGCTCTTTTGAATTAAACTAGGGGCACGTGTAAGCGGTGAAGGCATTGCGGTCTCTGTTTCGGCTCCTTTGAATTGAAACTACCGAAATTGCTTTATTTTTCTTTTTAATCGAAATGTTTTTTGGCGTTTTTCTTGAAAACTAGCGTATAAAAATTTAAGGTTATTTCATAAAAATAGTTTATATATGCTTGTCTAAGTCATAAAGTGAACCTCTGTGCAAAATTTCAGCGTTCTATGTCCAAGGGTTTGCAGTGGGCGTTTATTTCGACCCATAAGTCTCCGACGGAATAAATACTCCTTACAAGGATAAAGGAGTTAATACTCCTTGCATTATATACTTTTTATATTTTTCAACTTTTCTTATGTTAACCTACTTTTGTTTTACTTTTTATCTTTCTGGTCTTGTCATTGTTGGCATTATGGTATGTTTTATTGTATTATTTTCATAATATCCTAACTAATATTATAAATGCGAAAGTGAGTTTGTTACATACGCTTTCACGAGTAAACTATTCAACTGATCATCATGAAATTTTGCACACATATTCTCAAGAGTATAATCACAGACACAGGATACTTATTATTAAAAAAGCGAGTTTGTTTGTTTGTTTGTTTGATACGCTTTCATGCGTAAACTATTTAACGATTTGTTTGTTTTGTTGTCATAGATAGAGCTCGATGGCGCAGTAGATAACGCGCCCGGTCTGCGATCAGCACTCGTTAAGCAACTTTCGCAAAGGCCGGTCATCGGATGGGTGACCAAAAATGTATCATTTCGAGCTCCTCCGTGCTTCGGAAGGCACGTAAAGCCGTTGGTCTCGGCTGCATTAGCAGTCGTTAATAACCACCAATCCGCACTGGGCCCGCGTGGTGGTTTATGGCCCGTTCTCCCTATCCATCCATAGGAAAGGCTCGTGCCTCCCAGTAGTGAGGACATAAAATGAGCTGATGATGATGATGATGATGATGAGATACTGTCAAAGCGGTACGAAGTCCGCCGGGTCAGCTAGTTTTAATTATAATTATTATACTTTGCCTTCTCTTTCATTAATACAATCCACCCTTTCCCTTTCGCCCTCCTCCGTCATAGTCTATAATATTTGGGTGTACCCATGACATAATGTAAAGAAGTTTTAATACGGAATATATTCTGTCTTTCTAAAACTATATGACACCTAATTTAAATAAAATTATATCTTAATATAAACGCGGTTGACATTAAATTTACATGAATTAAGAATCATTGACCTAACTGTAATACCATTATGATATGTGACTTGGAGAAAGAATTTATGTATTCATGTAGTACCTACGGATATAATGTTTTATATTGTGTTTTTGTTTTATTTTTATAATCTTTGCTCCATTTTGAACTGAAAAATATATAATCGTCAAAAATACTCTCTATATACCAAACGCAAGTTGATTCTTCTAGGTTAAATTAAAGGTTTCAATGGCAATCTGTTTTGCTGATATTGTCAATTTTTATGTAAAGTTTTATTTTGGACTTGTGTTTCTTTGATTTCAAGCTTTCAAATTCCATTGTGATTTTACAAAAACAACTTTTACACCACCCTTTTGGACCTAAATTGCAAAATAGTTAATAAGTCTTCCGAGTGGAGGAGCTCTAGATATTTTAATGTGGTCACCCATCCGATGAATCAGCAAGGAGAAAGTTGCTTTTTTTATTTATTTTTAAAGTACACCGACAGTTATTGATGGATTATGAACTTAGCCCTTAGTCTAACCCTTAAACTTAACTGACCAGATCGCAACTCAAGTAAAGTTGAGTTGCCATCCAAATCCGCCATTGCCCGCCCCGCGTTCGAGATCGTAAACAAACGATTTTATTAGTAACATACCGTCGACTTAAATCTAGATTAACTTTTGTAAATACTTCACAAAAACTGGTTTAAGCCCGGCCAGGCCGCGGCGTACGGAATATAATTCACCAAATTGTACCACTCGTAGAATGCGGCTCCTAAGTAAGTTTTGGTGGAATCTTTGAGGTTATTAACATGATTTCTTTATAATCGTTTTATAAATTTCACTTATCTAAAATGTTTCTTTCTAACTCAGTTTATTCTAACTTCATTCTGAATTTAAATTAACAAAACTCTTGGTGCCTTACAAATGAACAAAGAATAAGCTCCGATAGTTATTCCGTGTTTTGTCTCGTTTACTCTAATTTGAAATGACGTTTACATGACAGGAACAAAACACGGAATAACTATTCGGACCTTATTCTTTGTTTATTTGTAAGGCACTTTATATAAACTTAAAAACCAACACTTGCATTATACCAGTAAGTGACAATAACAAAGCGCCTATACCAAAAAGAGTTTAAAATGGCTATTTTAACTCTTAATCACAACTATTCTACTCCCATTGTTGTGATGCTGTTGGACTTAGATAAGACAGCGGGAGTATCTCTCTATAACTTTGGACCTGATACCGGTGGTTTAATTAAGCACTAGACCCTAGAGGTGGTGAAGGTTAGTTTGCATGCTAACTTTACTTTCAAAATGGATTCCATTGACATATGACACTTAAATAAAAATTAAAAACAACATACCACACAAAAAACAAAATCAAGACAATCCCATCACAGTGATCAATGTTAGAGAGGCAAGAAAAGTTAATTTCTGAACGGAATAAGAGGAATACTGTCAATCGAACTACATCAATACAATATCCTGCTAACTATTAGTCTCACGATCGGTTCTATTGACACATGACAGTTTGAAAAAACAATTAAAACGACATAACAAATAAAAAAGTAAAAGCAAAACAATCGCATCGCGAAAATTCTGCTGCCATAAGTGTGAGAGAGGCAAGAAAAGTCGATTTCTAAACGGAATTAGCGGGAAAAATGTCGCGCATGCGCGGGCGGCGGCGGAGATCAAAAATTCCGAAATTTGAACGTCGGCGTTACTATGCGCGGGCGCATGAGTTATGGGAGAGGACTCCGAATACCAAAATTCAAATTATGCCTCACTTTTTTCGCTGGCCGAGCGGGACACTTTACCCGAACTAATTAAGCTTTTGTGGACTTTTTACGGTGTCTCAGGGCGCTTTTTGTTAGATTCTGTCGAGTGTTTTGTGAAAATTTTTTCATTAGTGTAATTGTGTTCCGAATTGCAATTTAAGAATTTTATACGACTATTCAATGATTTATAAAACCAGGAAAACAGAGAATTAAGAAATTATAGGCAACCTTTTTATATACGAGTAGAATGTACTAGAGTCATTTTTATTGTACTGAAAGGGCCGTGGGTTTGAGCTCCACCTGAAGCAAGTAGTCTTTTTTCAAATGATAAATATGGCGTTGTTAATATAAAATAAACAAAATATTGAAATGTCTTATAAACATAGCACAATTATTAAGTACATAATAAACATTCTTTTGGATTCTCTAATTTTATATTAAACAGTAAAAATAAAAGTAACAGTGAAATAGTATTTAATTTCACTGAAACCTAAAAATAGTCTCTACCTTCCAATGTAGGGTAAGAGCCGTCCTACTACATCACCGGGCGCAACATTTCCGAACAATGAATAGTTTAGTAAGTCCATAGTATTTATATATCGGAGTGACCGACCGGCTGCTTTGCATTCAATGCGATTGTAATAGGCGCTTTGTACTGTGCAGGTATCAACACGCCCCGAACGCGGGATGATAGTCAGCGGGCCGAGTGCGGCCGCTTACCCTGCTCCGAGATTTCCACGATAAGTTGCAATGAATAAAATTAACGATCGTATCGCTTGTTTAGTAACGCGACTGTCTGAAACTTTTTACTGTACTGTTGACTGTTGCATTTAAAAAAAGTCACATTGAAACATGATTATTGTATGGGATTGACAATATAACATCATTAGGTATATTATCGATTTTTGTGTTTTCTTTTTTTACATGACTGTACTCATTTCAACTGAAAGTTTACCAAATGGGATACAACACATGTAATTAAGTACTCAAATGTTTGCGAAATGGAATTAAATGTATTAAGTATAAAATGTTTACCAAACGCAACTTTTAGTAGATAAAGTCTGAGGTTTACGAAATGGGAAGTTTACCAAATGGGATGTAGACGTTTATACGTATCGTTGACTTATGTCAATTCCGTACAATAATCATTCTATTTGATTTCTATTCTATTAGCGTTTTACCACTTTGTCAACCCGCATTTTGGCTAGCGCTAGTGGTGATTAAACCAATACCCATAATTTGTAGTGATAACTTGATTAGCCTTACGTTCCCGTATGTTAGTTTTTTAATTAAATAAGACTATCAGCGTTTATAATGCCGTCGGCATAAATAATTAAATTTTATTATCTATGTATTATTTTTTTATTCTAGCTACCGAGCTATTCTATTGAAATAGTCGCTCGGATTGTAAAAGGTCTTGGGTACGAGTTAGACTGGGGCACACAAAATTATACCCATAAAAATGGAAAACATATTTTTTTGAATTATTATTACGTTTGGTATTTTATTGTTTTAATAGTATTAAAATATTGTTACCTGCTTACATATTATGTTCAGTAAACAAAGGTTTTCTTAAAATCACATCTTTCCATAATCAATATCACTGTTTTGTTATTTAAATGACTAACTTAAATTTTAAATAAATATTGTATTTCTATATTAAAATGCAGCGCAGAATTCACTTCTCATCATTTCAACCGTTCCATACAAATGTTTTCAGCACGCTCACTAATTTAGTTAATCATAAAATCAAAATTGCTTTAATCAAACCTTTTTCCATTTCCTTAGCAAACCAACTTCAACAATATTAAAGAGTGAAACTTACAATTTAATTGCATCAAACAGTCGTCCTTAAACGTTTTCTGTATATTTCCGAAATAAACATAGTGAAATATAACATCGTGTACGATTATAATGTGAAAACACACCACATGTTATGATTCTGGTTGTCTATAATCGTAAAACCGATCACCTCATTCGTGAGTTCCGAGCCCTGATGTTCTGAGAAAATATTTGAGCCGTACTTACTTGGGTAATTAAAATATTCGATCCGGATTTCGGAATTGAATATCGATATCTAACAAACTTTGTCGTGTCGCGTTTGCGAGACGTCTCTTTTTTTCCCCAATCGAACATAAGAAACCTCTTAAGAACGATCATACGAACACATAATATACCTAACAGTGTCGAATTAATATTTACGGCAACGCAAATAACAAAAAACAACTTATTATCAAACAGTCATTTTTTATAAACTTACGCATATGAAAACTGACATTTTAAATGCGAGAGTGTGTTTCTCTATTAGTTCATTTGTTCTTTCTTTACGTCAAAGCCGAGCAAAGGATTGTGTGTATATCTATAGTGTACGTGTTTTTTTGTTTGTCTAGAAAGCCAAAAGCGCTTCTAAAGTTACAGACCTAATTCTAAATGAGTAAAAAGTTTTTAATCTAGTTTAAACTAACCTAACCTAATTTTTAGATTGGAAGGTTGTTAATAAAGCGCAGCGCATATGCTAGTGGCAATATGTCATCCCTAGAATAAGTACCTTTCTAGGAAATAGACGTGACACTATGTAGAGACTGATCAAAAATCAAAAGGAAGTAGATTGGTACGTAAAAGTTGTTTAATTTCAATGTTGGAATGAACATTGGAAAACAATATACAAAAAGTTGTATAATTTAGCAACAGTAACAATAAGTTTTTCTTTCTTGTCCTTGCAACGCTTGACAATCCATAATGTTCTACTTTTTTATAAAAATATTTTGTTTAGTATGCAATGTGACATGAAAAGTTTTATTATTAATTTCAATGTGTTTTCAGAAATTTCATGAAACAAAATTTCAACCTTTTCATAAATAACTTTGAAGTACTACACAGAGCTTACGTGATGAAGATATCATAAACTCTTACTTGTGAGGAGTGGATTCTATCGGCAAAGAATAAATTATCGAGATCGAGTTCTTTGAAGCTTCGTTAGACACGGAACTTAGCTGCAGGCAACGTTAGCTTCAACGCTTTGTGGCCGGTGTGTTGTCGGCTAAACGTTCGTTGGGGAAATCAAAGATATATATTCTGAATTATTGTTTAGTGCAACGTATCGCTTAGACTGTGTTTGAGAACGAGCTTCTCAACTTATAACAATAAGTTATTGCTCGATTAGAATGTATCACCGAATTGAAAGGAGTGTTTAATCTCCCGTACGTTAGAGTTAAACGCGTTAGGTCTACACTTCTACTGTAGAGACTCGCGCAATATTTAGAATTCCTTCATTCCTTGAAAGAAAGTTTGCTATATAGCTTTATGGTATGTTATTTCTTTCTTTTTATAATACGAACAGGCGTATTTTATGTATTTTTTATGATTTCAAATAACACGAAATTAGAAACACTACCGCGTTCTTTTAATTTACTCGTGATGCCCTAACAAAGCTTTCCACTTTTCATTACATCACTTTATCTTTGCCAAGACCCAAGTCATAACTGGGAACATAAACAACTGCTCACTAAAGAGGTTATTTCAACTCCGCGCGTAGTTTATTTAGAAGCTAAATGAAGCTCGCGCTTAAGCCTACGCCTTGCGGCTGCAGCACACTTTCCTCGTTTTCCTGCTTAATAACTTATGCCTACCGCTTTTAGGGTGTACCAACCTCCAAAATCCTTTCAACACAACACCATTACGTTCACAAACATAATCAATTCGTTTTATTCGGGCAAAAAAGGGGATACGAACACGGTATAATACACTGTTTGGACACTGCACTGCAATCCGAATACGTTTTCCGAACGCAATCAACTACACTTATTTAAAATTCGAACAGCACAATATTTAAAAAGAAATGTGGGATTTAAAAATGAACGTGTTTTTTTAGAACGACCGGGCAAAGGAACGCGGTTGCGTGCTGCCGAGCACGACGGAGGCTTCGTGGGCACTGGCGCGGAGGGCCGCTGGAGGGGGCGGCCCCCCTTGGAACAGGTTGCGCTCGCATACCGTTGGACGCCAATTTCTTAGCTGTGCGGATAGGGATGCTACGTTCTTCACGACAGCTTGATCCGCAGATAACGTGGTATGATAACAAATACACCTTGTCTTTTTTTTAGTTTCCGTATGGGTGTGCGAACTTTTTCACGTGTGGTGTTAGTGAAGAACAAGAAATGTCTATGATTTACTATGATTAGGTGGAGGATTGTAAACACTTGGGTCATAAAATGTCTAGGCAGACGTAAACGACCTAACTCAAACCAGTTTAATTAAAAGGACTTGACTTAATAATTAAGCCCAGTATTAACAGTGACTTATCTTCGCCATACAAAACAACGGTGAATAACTTTTTAAATTAATAGATATATTAAAATTCAAATTACAGCCTCCGTTTTAGTAATTTCTCGCATAAAAATAATATACATATATGAGAATAGAACATTTTACGTCTCTATGTGCTCTAGTTGTTTAGACCACCGAGTTCAGTTTCAAGTTCAATTTCGGACAGGGTACATTTTGTGCTGGGTTTAATTCATATTTTTAGGGCTTGTTCAAAGTTCACCTAACTTTATAACAGTACTTTAACTTAGCCTGTCGCCATAACGACAGTTTTAGTAGCATCGTTACATTTTGAAAGTTAAGAGATAAAATATTGAAAAAACACTATTTGTCACTGTGCCCATTGTAATGCTGCAAGTGATGTGTACTCTCATAAAGTAGTGTAGTGTAGTAGTAAGTATTAAGTGTAAAGTTAATAGTGCTAAGTGTGTTGGGCAAGTTTGCACCTGGAATGGCGCGGGGAGGTTTATTTGATTGAGCAGTAGTTGTTTTTGATATGTAACATATTTGCGCTCGCCTTCTATATATACAATTTGTGGGAGTGATTTCGTAGAAATGTGACGGAAGTAGGCCGTAACAGCGTAGAAATGGGACGGAAGTATGTGTAACAGTGCAACAAGTGTGTAACTGGAAGTCGGGGAAGCTTGTGGGAGTGATTTCGTGAAATGTGTAACAGTGTAACTGTGTAACATGTGGGAGTTATTTCGTAGAAAGTAACATTAACAGTGTGACAGAAGTCACACTGTTACGTCGGAAGCGCGCAAGCACGCGCCATTTTGTATATTTAAAATCGATAATAAGAACAAGACATTATTATTATATGTGACATATTGTGTCATCATTTTGATATGTCAAATGTCTTCTAATGAGTATTTACTGCATTTTTTAATGGTTTTGCACAAACATTTAGCCAATGAAAAGTGTAACTTTTCTTAGTAATACATACATAAATAAACAATATTTCTTTCCTGTATGACGATGATGAATGATAATAGAAATGAGAAGTGATGTGATAATTATTTTTATACAACCCCTTTTATACAAACTCCACATCTTTTATAGAAGTAGCGACATTTATAAAATAATAAAAACAAGGGTAATAATGAATTAATGAATGAAGATTAGTAAAAGCCCCATGCATCACTACATATGTATAAAACAAAGTCGCATCCCGCTGTCTGTCAGTCCCTATGTGTGTATGTATGTATTCTTAGATCTGTAAAACTACACAACGGATTTTGATGTGTTTTTTTAATAGATAGTGTGATTCAAGAGGAAGGTTTATATGTATAATTCACCCGCGTTAATTAGCGACTGTTCCACACCTATTAGTCATAGCGTGATGTAATATAGCCTATAGCCTTCCTCAATAAATGGACTATTCAACACAAAAAGAATTTTTCAAATCGAATCAGTAGTTCCTGAGATTAGCGCGTTCAAACAAACAAACAAACAAACAAACAAACTCTTCAGCTTTATAATATTAGTATAGATATATGCATAGAATTGGACCCGATACTTAAGCGGACGAAGTCGCGAGCGGGCCGCTGTTTATGATATATAAGACCCCAAAGTATCACAATGCACGAAAGAGGGAACCCTCTGCAGGCCCTTCTACGATAAGATATGATAAGATGAAACCCCAACATAATAGTTTCCTTCATCAAAATGAGAAATGTATGCCTATTTTAATGTCTGTTGAAACATCAGTGCGATGCATAAATTTATCTTGAGGTCGCATAGATTCAGTCAACCCGCTCTTCTGCAAAAAATGCGCTACAGAAGCCACATTTTAGATGTTTACTCAAGTTTTACAACCTTTTGCGTTACAATCGTAAAAGCTAAGTAACTTTCGCTATACCTGGTCGCTGGATAAGTGACTTAATGTTATTGTCTTTGAGTTCCTCCGTTTTCGAAATGAAGAAGTCCGGTTAGGTAAGTTTTTTTTTAAATCTGCTTGCTGCCGTTAGTGTGGCCGAGTCGACGACGAAAAAAGTAGGTATTTTCAAATGGTGGCAACTTGGCCATTCGGCTGAGTTACGAACAAGTCAAAATAATATCAAAATAATTTTAGTTTTTTTCTGCCTTTGTCGCATGTGTTTTCTTTTCCACTTGACTCATTATAATTATTTTGTTTTTTACTAACCCAACTAACACTTTTATGTTTTAATGTTCTTATGACACAAATAGTTGTATCCTCATTCTTCATTTTTATGCCCCCACTGCTGGGGCACGAGCCTTCCCTATGGATGGATAGGGAGAACGGGCCATAAACCACCACGCGGGCCCAGTGCGTATTGGTGGTTGTTAACGACTGCTAATGAAGCACGGAGGAGCTCGAGATGATGATAAACTTTTGATCACCCATCTGATGACCGGCCTTTGCGAAAGTTGCTTAACCTCAGCACTCGCAGACCGGGCGCGTTAACCACTGCGCCATCGAGTTCCTCCAAATAGTTGTATACTGACTTACAATTTAGCTTTCATTGACACATCTCTACCTACAATACCATTTGGAAAAGCGTCAGCCCAGCATCAGCATTTGAACCTTATATATCATCATCATTATCATCTCGGCTAAAAGACGTGCACTGCTGGACAAAGGCCTCCCCCAAGGATCTGCGCAACGACCGGTTTTGTGCTGCTCGCATCCAGCAGCTTCCCGCGACCTTCACCAGATGATCGATCCACCTTGTTGGGGGTTTGCCCACACTGCGCTTTCCGGTACGCGGTCACCACTCAAGGACTGTTGCGCCCCAGCAGCCATCAGTCCTGCGAGCAATGTGCCCTGCCCACTGCCACTTGAGCTTAGCAACTCTTCGGGCTATGTCGGTTTTTTTTTTTATTAGTTCGTACACAAATAAACATTTACAATGGTTAACATTTTGGATCGCAATAGTACAGATAAGCTTATCTCTAAAAAGAGATTTCTTCCAGCAGACCATGGTGACAGGATAGTATGGAAGTAGCTAGTTAGATAGACAAACTGCGCACAGAACTATTAAGTTCGTCGGTTACCTTTGTTCTTCTGCGGATCTCCTCAGCATAGCCCTCTCCATTGCTCTTTGAGTGACCTTGAGCCTTCTGATAAGGCTCATAGTGAGCGACCACGTCTCAGTCCCGTATGTCATCACTGGCAATGGCAACACACACTGGTCAAAGACTAATTACGAAAAGCCATAAAAAACTGTAATGTGCATAGCATAGCATTCACACAGGATTCCTTATTATGACAAATATATAAAATGTGTTTTTAATAAAATGGGTCGCCAATCACAAGGCCCCATTTCTTTTTTTTTATATATCTTACGGGTAAGCACAGTTCCTTCATGTCACCTGATGTTAAGGAATGATAAGGCTGAAGGTGGAAGCGCACTTCACCCGGAATCCTCAACAACTGAGGCACTGGCTATCTTATCTCTAGCTGCCGGAACACAACAATGCAATAAACATTGATGTTATAGCGACATATTTAGATAAGATGATGGTAGCTAGCCAGGCGGACAAAGAACGAAAACGACCTGGCGAGGGTCGCAGGTAGCCGTTGGATGCGAGCAGCACTAAACCGGTCGTTGTGGAAATCCTTGGGAGACCTTTGTCCAGCATTGACTTTTTTTGGCTGAGATGTTGTTGATTGATGATGATGAAGAAGTGTACTGTTTATTTATCTAATGTGGTCGGTTAAATCGTTCCCAAAAGGTGAATTGCTTAAAAAGATTTCAAATAAAATCTACTCATCCATCTGTAATTAAGAAAAATATGTGTTTTCCATAAAAATCAATCATTCTACCATGTATGGGTAATTAACGTCAAGCTTACATTTGAGAAAGTTGATTTTAATCAAGTATGCAAATATAGTTTTTTCTAAAAACATAAATGAAAAATTTAAGCGAGCGGTGACGATGACTTAATGTAAGTATTTGTACTTTGCAACGATCGCAAAAGTTAGGCTACTATGGCCGCGATTCACGTTCGGATGGGTAACCAAAATTATTTTATCTATTTACCTTCGTACTTCCGAAGGCCCTTTAACCAGAGCAGGTCGTCTTTTAAACGATGATGTTGGGAACTCCGCACAAGGTCACCATTATTGAAATCAAGTCATCATCATCAATCACCAATCACCACGCTTACCAAATGCGGGTTGATCACAATCTCGGGTTACGCATCGAAACACACGCACACTTTGTTCGACCTATACTTAGACATAAAAACAGGTTAAATCTTCCTATTTCTCGTATAACAATGCACTCTTCCGGTCCTTTAGTCATGTCAATAAAAGTATATAATAAGTTACCTGAACATATTAAAAATGAAGACACGTTGAGGAATTTTATTAACAAATTAAGAATTTTTCTGCTAAACAAAAGCTATTATAACATAAAAGAATATTTTAATGATAAATCATCAACTATAAAATAATTAATAAATTACAAATAATGTATCTCTCTTCCTCTCTCCTAGTAAGCTGTGCTGTGCCCGGCAGGGTCCATAATTGATCCATTGTAAAAACCTACCATCTTATTGTGAAACATTATGGAATGCAATAAAGTATTGAGTATTGAGTATTGAGACCTAGGAATTGAACCTGAAATCTCCGGATATCAGGCCGAGTGCTTTGGTACCTACTCAGCACTGAGTAGCCGCGGATCGAGCTCAGTGGCAAATTAAAGAGGCCTATGTCCAGCAGTGGGCTAGTTTAGGCTGATGATGATGATGACTGAGGCGCTTTTGGATTTGATTAAATTCCCTAAGATATGGTTGAGTGAAGCGATGGCTGATTCAGTCAGTCAAATGGTTGATTTACACAATGACTCCTTAAATGCATACCGCAAATCCATTTGTAAGCATCTTACTGGCCCTGATATCTCTTTTAATAATTGAGTTCTAAGTTTTTCTTTTTTTACCTCAATAAAATTAATATGTGAATGATGTTTGTTTATATTTCTGGCCCGATTTTGTTATTAATGTTTAATTGTCTTTATTTCTAAACATGCTATGTTTACCTGTAATTAAATAGTTGTTACATTTAGCTTGAGTAACATGTAAGAGTCCTTAATAGTATTCATGTAAACAACTGTTAGTAGACCTATTAAAATTATGAGTATGGCAATATATGTATAATTTTACGCAAATTTTGTTGCGAACAAATTACAATTTGAAAAAAGACAAAGTGTTGAGAAAATTCCACGAGCGGGATTCGAACCCGCACCCCGCGACATACCGGGTCATGTGCACTGCCAACTATGCTATTGTGGCTCCTCTTTTTCAAACTATTAAAATTAATTTTTAAAAAAAAATTTGTTTAATCTTTAATTTCGGCGCCTTTCACGGTGCCCAGAGCGACCGCTCCCCTCGCTCTACCCTTTCACTGACTGTAAAAGACATCAACGACAACAAAGCTTTGTAGAGGAGTTCTTGGCGGGAAAGTGAAGTCATGTCTGCGGTTTTGTTTTATTTTCTAAAATTTGTGTTATGTCGAATATTAATGTGAAATAATGGTGGATCATTAGCCGTTAAGTGTTCGTGAGTGTGCATGAGTGATGGCAAATGAAACAAAACAGTGCAACGTCACTTTTCGAATTCTCTCAAGAAGTCCGCCCGAGGATCTTTACTGAGATACTCCAGGGGTTGGGGGGTATATCATTTCTCACTTCTCAATTCTATTATCATTCATCATCATCATACAGGAAAGAAATATTGTTTAGTTAAAGAAAAATTACACTTTTTCATTGGCTAAATGCTTGTGCAAAGCCATAAAAAAAAGATATATTTGTAGACAACCTCCGTAGCCGAGTGGCTTGCACCCTGGTCTTTGGGCGGCGCTAACTCTGAGGTCCCGGTTCGATTCCCGGTCGGGTCAATATCGAAACGAACTTTTCGGTATTGTGTCGGGTCTGGGTGGTTGTGGTACCGTCGTTGATTCTGATTTTCATCATACGAGTGCTTTAGCTATACTTACTTGGGATCAGAACAATGTATGTGATATACCCCCAACCCCTTGAGTATTTCATTAAAGATGTGGATGGCTTTACTAAGACCTCATGCGGACTTCTTGAGAGAATTTGAAAAGTGACGTTGCACTGTATCCAAAAACAACCATTTGGCTAGCAGGGGGGGGACACTTGACTCTAACAAAATTTTGCACTTAAAAGCTTAATAGTTCACAAACGGATGCCTCAATCAAAAACTGTTTCCACAAACCCGCAATATTTTTGAAATTGCTATCCAACGACACCACACAAGACAAGACAAGACAAGGGGTAGACAAGAAAAAAAAATTACATCCCCACGTCACGCGTAGGGGAGGTAACCTAAAACAAATATTTTACAAAATTTTACTTCACCACTATGTCGGCGTGATTAGTATGTATTATCCATGCCAAATTACAGCTTTCTAGTACTAAGAGTCTATGAGGTAGGCTAAGGACGGACACACAGACAGACATGGCGAAACTATAAGGGTTCCTTGTTGACTACGGAACCCTAAAAATGCTTAAATGTTTCATATGTACCTTTTGTGATGACTTTTGCACCAGAACAATAAGGTTTTCGACCATTTTTTTGGGGTCTACTTATGCTAACGGGTATTTAGCTACAATTAAATACAGACCATGATATAGACCACTTGCTATAAGGCAGTCTGTCATGTTATTTTTTGGTGAAAACTGTATCGAACACAGTGCTTAAGTGTCAAACACTGGTGCTACTGTGATACTAACTTGAGCTTTGATTATAAAGTTCTAAAGATATTAAGTTGAGTAGGTAGGTATAGGTCGCGCCAAACTTCTAGTCCCCTCTGAAGTTGCCTCGTTGCGCAGCTGTACAGTCAGGCCCTACCGCTCGTCCCCGCCTTCGCCCTACTGACGCCTATTTTTTACTACTGCGACGCGAATCGCGCCAACTTCAGAGGGGACTAAAAGTTTGGCGCGATCTATACGTACTTCTCGAATTTTTGATACTTATATGTTGACATTTGACTAATAAGGGTAGCTGATAAGAGTAACATTTTGTTTGGTAGCCTGCTAAACTCTTTATATATATAAATCTTCTGTGCGTGTGTATGTTATTGAACTCCTTCTAAACGGCTGGACCGATTTGGATGAAATTTTCTGTGTGTGTCCAAGTGGATTCGAGAATGGTTTAGATTTACAATTGGACCCGGTAGGTGGAGCTGTTATAGGGGTCATCATGGGATACGGGTGGTGTTCCTAAGCGGACGAATGATTTGTTTGTTTTTTTGTCATGGAAAGTCAGAGTCAGTCTGTCAGAGCGGTACGAAGTCCGCCGGCGCCGGTCAGCTAGTTTTAATATAAATTATTTATTTTAGATATTATTCATTTTTCCAGTACCTAACTTATGTACACACGCGTGCACATCAGACTACCCAAAACTGTCAAATTTCTACAATCAATTTTGAACTTTATTGTTTGGTTATAAGGACCAATATTTATTGGAGAAATTTTACAGGTTTGGGTAGGTTGATCTGCCGCCGTCTGTACCTATATGGCATACTAGCTTTTTCTCGCGGCTTTGCTCACATGGGCTACACGACCTGTAATTGTTTTTAATAAAAGCAAAACTTAATTAAGGTAAAAGTGTCTCTATGGATAATCCTGAAACACTTTATAATTTCTAACCAGGTCAAATACCGAAAGATTTAACTTTTATAATGACAGATTTCCATACAAACTTTAAACCCCCTATTTCACCTCTAAAAGAGAGGTTTTTCCAAAAATGCTAAAATACGTCATTTTTTATTTTTATTGAAAAATCTAAAGATCGATTAAATTATTCATTTTTATACTTCTTACTTTAAAAATATCGATTTGCCCAAAAAAACTTTCTTCTCTTTTTTACTCCTTACAAGGTAAATAAACAAAATTCCTGAGACACTTCATTCTTTATTTCTTTTCAAAAAGCCAAATACCAATTTTCATGTATTTTACTTAAAAACTGACAGACTTTCATACAAACTCTACCCCCTATTTGACCCCCTTAGGGTATGATTTCCGTAAAATCCTTTCTTAGTGGCTGGTTACTTCACTCAATTAACATATAGTCTAAATTTCATCTAATTAGCTTCAGCGGTTTCGGCTCGGCGATGATGAATCAGTCGGGTCATGTCGTTATATGTATGTAGATTAGATTATGGATGAAAATTTATTGAAGAAATTTGTCAATTTTAGATAGGTCGATGTGCAGGCATCTGGTACATAAAGTAACTAGCCTTTACGTTTTAACTCTTATTCGTAAGTGTAGATATAAAAAGACACAAAATCTAATTATAATAATAATAATAGTTTTTTTTACGCTCACACCAATTATCTAGCCCAAGTTAAGCTTCTATTGAAACTCGTTAATATGGTTAAACTAGATAACGGATAAATATACAAAATGTTCAAATAATTTTTAACGCAAATTTTAAAAAAATTACAAAAACACAAATGTCGAAAAAAAATCCATGAGCAGGATTTGAACCTGCACCCTTCTGACCACAGAACACAGAACTTCTGACATACTGAGTCAGGTGCTCTTCCAATTGAGTTATCGTGGTTCTTACCAGCCCGCCGAAATTATACATCACTTTTTACTTTGAAAGCCAAAGGCGCCCATTCAATGTCAACGTTACTGACGGTAGTTGTTCCTCCTGCTCCTGCTCGTGGAAATTTTTTCAACATTTGTGTTTTTGGATAAATATACATAAACACCCAGACCCGAAATCAATTCACAAAAACAGATTTCTCTAAATTGACCCGACCGGGAATTGAACCCGGGACCTCAGAGATGGCGCGACGCCAGACCCGGCGCGCTAACCACTCGACCACGGAGGTCGTCAAGTGTAAATTGTTTCAATGTGTAGGTAAATAAAAATACTTAATTTAAACAAAAACAGTATGTATATTCATACAAAATTATTATTCTACATAGGCACAATAAAAATAACTATATCTAATATTTACAATGTACACACGCCAACACCTACCACAAACTGTCAAATTTCCTCAATAGACATTAAACTTTACATGTATGGCATATGGTTGAAAATGTATTGCAGAAATTTCACAGTTTTGGATAGGATGATGTGCACGAGTCCATACCTTTTCCTTGATAAACACCAGTATATCTTAATTTTAATAAAGATTAAAACCGTGAAACACAATAGAAAATTGTTTTTACAGTGTAAAGGACTTTTTAAACTCAGACTTTGCATGTTAATGACAGAATGGGGCACTATACTTATTACTTATAAGAACTTTTGTAAAAAAAGCCATCGCTTGAAAACAAGTGTAAATTCAATCGCCTGAAAACACATGTAAATTCAATTATTTAGTGCGATGGCCAAGTCTCAATATATTTATATAAAACATTAAAGAATGTTATGGACCACGATCGTGGTCTTAGAGACTGGTCGTATTAAGACAGAAAGTCGCTTAAGTAGAGACTGAATAAATTAATAACCGACTTGATATTACATGGATCTCACAACTTTTTACCGCAGAACAACTGAGTTGCGAGACTTGGTTTTTTTTGACAAGTATTGTTTTTGATGGGATAAATTCTTTTATAACCAAAGATGCCTCTAACCAATGAATGCTAGTCATTGAAATAAGCTAAATTACATAATGCAAACAAAGTACTTTTTTGTGGAATAAAGCATAAATACACAAAAAAGGACTTGTCAGAAACAAAACATATACAATAAGTGCCTAGCAAATAAACAAAGAATAAGTTCTGAATAGTTATTCCGTGTTTTGTTCTTTCAAATAAGAGTAATAGAGACAAAACACGGAATAACTATTCAGACCTTATTCTTTATTTATTTGTAAGGCACTAAAAGTTTATGAAATCCTGTATTGTATATCTAGTTCATCCAAAATTAAAATTAAAAGGTATGTTTGGCCAATACATAGGCTTTTCATTATCACTTTCGCTAATAAACTGTGACTGCAAAGACATTTCTAGAGCAGATATCCGTTGCCATTTATCACCATACAGTTCCTTAAGCTTTTCCTTTTCATTTTCAACACTTTCAGATGGTCCCGCTTCGAGCCTTTCAATTTCATTGTCTTCAGAGTATGATTGAGCTTTTAATCTTTCCCTTTCCTGTCTAGCGTCATCTTTGTATTTTGCATTAGCTTGGAGGAACTGTAAAAACTCTTCACTCACTTGGAGTTCTTCGTCATCCTCTCCATTATCCTCAAATTCTTCTTCATCTTCAATATCTGATTCAGGTTGTGTAGTGCTCAGTTCTGGGGTACTGTCAATGTAATTTTTCTTCTTTATTATATCATGCAACACTTTATTCTCATATTCCAAAGCTTTTGCTCTCGCCTTCCAATACGCTAACTGGTGCTTTAACTGCCATGTAGCAGCGACTGTGAAATTCTCAGCCCATGTAGACATTGTCTGCGCCAATTTAGGCTGCTTCTTCTTATTTTTATTGACTCCGTGCTGCGCGTTCTTTCGGGCGAATTTTCTTTTACGTTTACGATTAAGTTTTTTCTGTGATGCTTTTTTATTAACTTGAGATTCTTCGGGTAGAGAATTATTATTCATTTTGACAAGATCTGTCTCACCCGCCATTTCTCTATTTTGTCAATGTCATTTTATTTTAACAACGTCAACCAACTGTCAAGGTAAAAAAGATATCTTGGGAAGGGATAAGACAAAGAGATCTAGCCTATAGAGATTGATCATTAGTATTTGTTTTGTTTTGTTTGTCCCCTCCGTGTGGTGCCGGGGGTAAAGAATTGCACCACCCCATTTCTTCCCGTGGGTGTCGTAAAAGGCGACTACGGGACCATTCCAGAGGATGGGCAGCAGCGTCTCTCTGTGATTATTCTCACCTTACTGCGATCGCCAACCCGCCTGCCAAGCGTGGCGATTATGGCAATTTCCCCTCAAAATGATTAATCCTTGAGGGAGGCCTTTGTCCAGCAGTGGACGTCTTTTTGGCTGAGATGATGACGATTTGTTTTGTTTGAAAATACCAATAATACATAATAATAGCTCTAGTAGGACGATAATGAGTAATGGTTTGATGGATGATGGATGTTGAATAATATTTCACTGCCCTCTTTGATTTTCAGTTAAATAAATTGTCAGAAGAGAAAGCTAGAAGAACTGTTCATGTAACTACAATAATGATATAAAGTCTTAAAAGATAGGCAGTCCGTAGTATGTTAAATCATAATTAGTATATAAATAAAAAAGAAAACTAATAAAGGATAAATATTATCTAGGATAGAGATGTTAGGAGAGGATCTACACACGGCGGCAGTACAAAAAAAATCGCTTTTCAGTTCCCCAAATCTGCAAATAAAAAACTACCACCAACAACCACCACTATCATTAGATATAAGTAAAAACTCAGAATAATAACTAAAGCTTCAGCTTAGCTTTCATTATAGACCGAACTTTAAAATGATAAAGGCCTTTTTTAGTGTGTACGCTGGCATCACGATCAACACTGCGGTCATGGGTACGCAGCTGGTGTACCTCGAAAACTCGTTCTCGAAAACTACTTATTATTAACAACGAAATTTATACACATATTTAATGCCTAATTAGTGCCCGCGCTATGCAAAATTTCATAAAGAACGCTTAAACTCTAACCTCCTTACAAATAAACAGAGAATAAACTCCGATTAGTTATTCCGTGTTTTGTCTCTTTTTCTCTCATTTGAAATGATGTTTACATGACAGGAACAAAACACGGAATTACTATTCGGACCATCAGGAATCCGGACCATTGTTTGAGTCACAACACTGTGTATCGTAAAGTAACCCATACAGATAGGTACCTCAATGGTGATTCTCACCACCATCCTAGACAGTTGGCTACTGTAGGGAAATCTTTGTTTCAGAAAGCACGCGGCATCTGTGACACCCAACACCTGGCTGCTGAGCTTCAGCATGTCAAGCGCGTACTACAGAATAATAAACTAAGAGTACCACGGCTTCGTCACAGGAAACCCAATAAACCAACCACAGTCGAGCGCCAACCTGCTGTACTTCCATATATATCTTAAAGCGAGCTTCAGTAAACACTTACTTCAAGCCGCCGAAGAAGATCAACTAATTTTTACGACCTGTCAAGTGCAACGTACCCCTTCAAGATGCAGGCGTGTATAAACTGGACTGCGACTGTGGGCTCTCTTACATCGGGCAAACAAAGAGAAGTATAGGACCCTCGTTAAAGAACACATAGCCGACGTCAAGCATAGACGCGAAAATAAGTCTGCAGTATGTGAACATTCCCTAGAGGGGCCCAACCATTATATCAGATTTGACAAACCACAAGTGCTCGCTAGAGAACAACGATTCATCCCTAGGATAAGGCTATTGAAATTAAAAAACATCCTAATTTTAATAGAAAAGATGGTTGGACTACCACCAGCCTGGGACCCCATCATACAAAATATTAAATCCCAGCCCCAACACCATACTGCCAGACCAAAAGATACTGTAAGCTCTTTCTGCGTAAAACGGAACGCACCTGATTAAATTTAAATGAGGGTATACAAGCTACTAACTGACCAGTTGTGCCTTTTGTACAAGACACAGGTACGGTCTTGCGTGGAGTATTGCTCGCACATCTGGGACGGTTCCGCAAAGTACCTTCTCGATGCTTTGGACAGATTGCAGCGTCGCGCTGTACGCATTATCGGCAACGCAGAAGTCACAAATACTCTCGAAACTCTGCAATTGCGTAGAGATATTGCGTCACTCAGCGTGTTTTACCGCTTATACCATGGCGAGTGCTCTGAAGAACTCTTTGACCTCATCCCTCCTTCTCCCTTCCTCCATAGGAGTACGCGTGCTGCTCTCCGGAGTCACCGCTTCACTGTCTCAAATATTCCATCACGCACTAAGAAATTTGGTGACTCATTTTTTTGTCGCACTTCCAAAACATGGAATAGTTTGCCTGCACACGTTTTCCCTCCTTCCTATGATATGGGGTCCTTCAAACGAGGCGTGAAGAGGCACCTTGTGGGCCGGCAGAGTGAGGGTAACTGATGCTGCGGTATTTTCACGCTGCACCAGTTGTCATCGCATCTGGATTCCATATTCACTTAACATCAGGTGAAATGGAGTCATTTGCCGTGCTACGTATAAAAAAAAAAAAAAAAAAAAAAACTAATTATGAGAAGACCAACACCTTAGTCTCCCTGTGACCACGGACCCTGCAAAGGGTTCAAAATGTCAGGATTAACATTAAATAATGTGTAAAGTAAAATAAACGCGAGTAGATCCGTAAAAGTTTAAACTAGTGTGCATGTTTAGTGTATTCTGTAAATGTGTAGTGT
Source organism: Eudonia mercurella (assembly GCA_963082485.1). NCBI lineage: Eukaryota > Metazoa > Arthropoda > Insecta > Lepidoptera > Crambidae > Eudonia > Eudonia mercurella. Next base: position 18,626,117 of record OY720032.1, read on the forward strand.
CATTTAGAGGATCGGGCGGGGGGGCGTTCGCAACTGTTATGGGATCGTCGGGGTCATCTAAGACGTGTTTAGGACGTCTAGATGAGTACCGTCTTGTTGGTGGAAGGCCTCCAACGTTATAGTTGGCGGCCGCCACAACAAGCGGGTTGGGTTGGTGGTTGGCGTTATCAAAGTAACGTCTGGAAACGTCTTTGATGAAATCTTTGATAGTGGGAAGATCAAGAACACGGTGGAGATCTACATTGCGATAGTACCACGGGCAACCCGTGGCACCACGCATGAAACGGTTTTGGAGGGTCTGTAAGGGATAGAGATAGGAGGGCGCGGCATGCGCGAAAACTACGCTAGCGTAAGTCATGCATGACCGGGCAAATGCAGGCTTTGTAAATTGTCGTCTTATGCCTAAGAGACATTTTACTTCGCTTGCCTGTAAGGTGGAATAGCCGACCTAATATAAACGCGGCCCTGTTACGGACGATTTTAAGATCATCATCATACTTCATCATGTATTACTTGTAAGAAAAATTACTTTGACACTGACTAAATGTGCTAATCGCACGAAGCCATCAACAAAAGGAAAAAAAATTACACTGACAGTGACAGACAACGATCAACGAGCGACGACCGACATTGGACCGACAGACGGACGCGGGACGAGTGAGCTATGATCATTGATTGAGTGTTGTTAAATACAAAAATAGGAACACCTTACACACAACAATGAATTACAAAGATAGGTGTAGAACATGCTTAGGTATTGATAAGCAAATGCGACATATCGATACTACTATCAAAATTGCCGGTGATGAAGTTCGCCTAACAGATATTTTAGAAAACTTCTATGATTTTAAGGTATGATTATGTACATTGTTACATTATGATTACCTATATTATTACAGTGATTTTATAATGTGTCTGTAAGTAGTAATCATTTGAATCTGTCTGACGTATAAATTAACGATGAATACTTACTTTTTTTAAGGTTTCTCTGGAAGAATTATATCCCGAGAATATATGCATCAATTGTGTTCATCAACTAACAATAACATATTCGTTCAAAGTTCTTATAGAATCTAGTGCTAGAAAACTAGCAGTTTATGCAGAGAGCATTAACACTAATATAGATACTTGTGACTATGCATATGAATCTGATTTAAAAGTGGAACCTCAAATAAACAGTTACAAGGAAAGGAAGAGAAAAATCAAAGTTATTAGAAAGTCGCAAACAAATGTTATAAATGAAATACAGAGAGTGTACTGTGTAGAATGTAAGGCTGACTTCTCATCAATAAAAGAACTTTGTGAGCATTGCACTAATAACCACTCTGTCAAATGTAATGTGGGAAGAGATTGTGAATATTGCAATGAGAAATTTGAAGATTTTCGCTCACTTGTTTGGCATAGGAAATTGCATATGAGGCCATACTTGTGTCAACATTGCTGGGAAGGTTTCTACAGCATAAACAATCTCAACTGTCATTCCTGCCAGCCCAATGTTGATAATAAAGACAAGAACAAATCAGAGAAAGTGCTACGCCAATGTGATCAGTGTGGAAAATCTTACCCGCCTGGCTACATCAGAATTCACATGCTAACACACAGCGATGACCACCCTTATAGTTGTAAATATTGTCCAAAGAAATTTAAAGTTCCTGGTGGGCTGCATTCACATGTTCTCTGGAATCATAAAAGAACTAGAAATCATAAGTGTGAAGTGTGTAATGCTACATTCATATCATCCAGTTCACGCAGCTCACACATACGAAAGAACCACTTGAAGGAGAAGAAGTATGGTTGTGACAGTTGTGGCAAGAGATTCTTCTCAAAATCAGAACTGCAAAGACATTCTTTAACTCACACTGGTGTGAAGAACTTCCATTGTCATCTGTGTGACAAGTCATACCAGACTCGTTATGGGCTCAATGTGCATTTAAAATCTCACTCTCAAATGTCAACAAATGTTTTAAACTTGTAACATGGATATGTAGTAAATCTATGTACAAAATTTTATTTTGATCTCATGTATTTAAATTATTGATTTGTAAAACCAAAAAGCAATATTTATTACTTACGCAGATGGTTTTAAATGCGTAATAATAATAAAATATATATTTATAATTTAATATAATTATTGTATTATATCCTTACCTTAAATTTAAAAAATTATAACTTTGAGAAACACTAATTGGCTTTCCTTTAAACTTGCTTTAGATATATTGTCTGATTAACTTTGTTTTCCTATTTTTTAAGTATTAACTGCCTTTTGAATCTGCTTGGGGTAAATTTATATATTATCACTGAATTTTGTGAAATGATAGGATATAAAAAAACAAATACCAGGTACGAAAACTTTAATACAATATGTTAATGAAAATATAACTTACAAATTATTGTATGTATGGGCACTAAACACAAAATGTAAAGACCATTAACAATCAAGGAAATTGTGTTGTAATTAAAGTAGTAGAGGAACTTATCATTTAATTGAACTAATAATGGTTGAAAAATTTATAAAGTTATTTAAATCATTTTAAATTCTTTATTGGAAATAAAGATAGGTTCATCTGGATTAGTTATAAAATATTAACGAAATTAGACAAGAACAGTTAAACATAACAAATGAAATTCTAATTCTAATAGTTCTTATGTTGGTACTCGATTTTATTCCAGGGATAAACGTAAGTAAGTATTATTATCACATAATTTTGGATTATCACAAGACTTGAATTGTTTTGTAGAATCAATCACATATATGCCATCCCCAATGATAAATCAAATATATGTCAAATTATGTCAAAACTAAAAGACTTTAGACTAAAACATAGTGTTATTATTCAACATAACAGTAATAACAAAAGTAATTCTACAGAGAAAGGGAATATTCGTTATCACTTATTTATCACATAGGCACAGTGAATGTAATTAGCTTCAAATGGCAATAAGAAGAAATTTTAAATTGAATTTGATATGACAAGGACAACTTAATTATTTTTATCAAATAGTCCATTTATATTCGATTCAAAAAATGTTTAGGGCCAGACTTAATAGACAGGTAATAGCTAATCTGCTCTTCGTCGTTTATTTGTCATAAACTAAACACCAATATATTATATGGGTAATGTAATGTTTTAGCAGCAAGGCTCCTGGGCAAATTACGGCAAGTTCATTAATAGTCGGTGGGTACGGATTATAGACGTGTGAGAATAACACACAGTAGGTAATGAAAGTCAGCTTGTTTTATAATGACGTAATTAATTGATGATGTCAACATATGGGACAATTTTATCACAAGTCGACTTCTTATAAGAAATCATATTCTTATAATAGGAGTCTAGTAGTAGGTGAAACGTTTCACGTGTTTTGCGCTAAACTACATCAAATTAGAGGCAACCATGATATCTACATTGCGTTTTATAAAAGTATAAAAATATCACTCTTTCCAGTCTACAGTTGTAATAAAATGTATAGATCCCTTAGGCAAGTAACGCCCACACTGTTTTCGTTACAATATATATTCGAATGCCGTCATATTCGAGTGTATCCTGAAATAGAAGAAAAGTCAAATTTATAATAACATAATTCATTATAACAGAATGTATTTAAAAATTATCCAACTTGTAGTTATTTTATATTCTTGCTTTTCATTAATATTTTAAAACATACTATAATTGACATGCGATATTTGTTAATAACATATATTTTATAATAAAAGCAAAAGCCAGCAGTGATGGATTAGTACATACAAAAAAGCATCTAACTAACCAATTTGTTTAATTACAACAAGCAGCACCGCTCCACCCTAGGCGCCTGCATTGTGGTGTACATTGACTCTTATTGCAGACATAAATTATCTGCGTTAGTTCAACGCTACTCTTAAATTAAATGCAAATAGCGGGCTCGTATGATAGCCTCGTCAAAAACACATTAAACATGCAACAGTAGTTAAGTGCGCTTTAATTTACTTTTATTTTTAAACTTGTCTAATAAAAAGTAAAGACATTAAAAAAATGCTAGCAATATGTAAAAATTAGTAAGGCATCCGACCAAAAATATTTGTTTGTTTAGATTACTTCGACGATATAATTTCGATTTCGAAGTTTGTTTTCTGACTGCATAGCCGTTAACATCATCATTGGATGTTATTGAAAGGCTCTGGCTTTTGTTTGTTGGTGTTCTGGTTTAAAGGAAGGCGCGTATCAAGAGGTTGTATCATACATAATAAACCTTTGAATTTACAAAATTGACAACATAATTGTTAAATTTAAAAGAGACTGGATTGGATTTGAACACATAAAACACCGTTTACAATCAAGATGCCAAGCCTGCAATATACTTTTCGATATCGATAGGTTAATGTGAATACTATCGACATATCGAGACTATTTTATCGATAGCCACTATTAATACCTGATACTTTTTGTCGTTGCCGCAATCCCATTATCGGTACCTATATTAGTTTTGTTGTAGACTACCGATCATCGAGGCGGTGCAACACCAACCTCCTCAACATAAGACTCCCAAATTTCGAGTTCCAGGTCATCAGTAATAAGCCAAAACTTTGAACCATAAGTTATTAATACAAACACATTCCTAGCACACATGATTTTGCAATAATATGTTATTTTTCATGCACGAAATACTTAACAAATTACTTAAATTACTCTAGATTATAATGTGCGCAATATCGTAACTAACGTATCGTTTACTAATATATTTAACTTTTCTCTAAAAACGATAATTATAAATGCATAAAACTTTATATTCATAATAAAATATATACTTGTTACAACAAACTTTGGTTAATTCAGAAATAGTGTTTTAAACGGGATTTAATTTAAACCCGCAACTTTTGAAAATTTTGACTTAGATTGTGACACGATTTCTGAATTATAATTTGTTCGCAATCATATCTATAAATAATAATATATCTCGCTCAATTCATCTATCTCAATATTTAATATCAATAAAATACCATGTAGAATAAATCATTATCAGCTTGAAATTAATACAGGGTTTGGTTTTGTAAAACAACGCCCATCTCAGGGGTGGCCCATAGTATACACGACATTGATGCCAAAAAAAAAATACTTTAAATTGTCATGGAAAAATCCATGAAATCGGGAAATTATGGTATTATTACGCGGGCGAGCTATCATTTATATTTTTCTTGTAATTACTTTCATGTATACTATCATCACCCCTGAGTCGGGCTTTGCTGTTCAAAACTACACCTGTATATGAATTACAACAATTTTAATTACTACACCCAGAATTACACACCACACAAAATTATTAACAGATTAGAACAATATAAGATATATTTGTTCAAATCTATTAATAATTTTAATAAAAGTTATAATAAGAAGTTGCCCTTTAAAGAAATAATAATTGACATATGTAGTTTAATTATAAACAATACATATTACCTACTTTCAACATATTATAATAAATATAAAGATTGCAGCATTGTAATTGTTCACAAGTTTTTAAATATATTTTATGACTGATGCATGGGTTTGTGTATTTATTGGAAAATATGACTCTTTGCATTCACTCCTTCGCATTGAAATATCACACATAAGATTATCACATCTATCTAATTCAGGCAAGAATCGAGAGAATTCCATAGATATAAAAATAAAGTGCCACAGCAGGTCTAAAAAACACCACTTTGGACAATCAAATAAAACCTATTCCATGATTTAAATAATTGTTTGTGTAGCAATATCAAACACTGAACTGAACTGCATAATAATCACAATAATGAATGATTATATTACAAACAAATAAGGAATAGCTAAAGTACTCGATTTAAATGCAAATAAAGATGTTTTAAGAATTTTTCAATGTGGTTTTTTAAACCTAACAGTGGGTGCAAGATTTTTATTTATCAGTTTTTCGGCTCACAATATCATTCAAATCTACGTAACTCTCTTCTCACGGTTAAAAATGTGACAATGAATCGATGCAAATCAGTCGATCGACCGCATCGCATGCATTCTCCTCACTCAGTCAACTATCTACGTTATTACATGTACAAAATCGTTGTGCCTCAGAAATTCATATCCAAGCCTATCTGATACATAACTTCCTCCATGTCTTTGCCACAGAGGGCGCTCTCGTCGCAGGTCACGTGAGCGGTGACGTCGCGCGTACCGTTCGCTCGGGCGCGGTCGGAGGTGCTCGGCTCGTCGTCGGAGTTGGTGGAGACGGAGGCGCTGATGGTGGCCATGCCCAGCACTATCCGTATCTGGTCGGTGAGGTGCGGTGCGGACACTATCTGGTGGTATATGCCTTCGGCTGAGCTTAGTATCCTGTCGACGTCTAGACACATCGATAGGTCGTTGACGTGCTGAAATATAAATTGATGATCAGTGATCGGAATAGGTAGGGCTAATTCACCTAAAGTTTAAAGAACGGACAAAAATAATGGAGACTTCCTTATAATAATATTTTTTTTCGGTACAACTGTCCGGATTACCCGGACATCGCATAAAAACATTTAAAAAAAATTATTAATACAGTAATTGATTTTATTACTTATTTTGTATCCTGGAATTGCTGAAAATCAGTAGACGTGTTTTTTATTGTTTTCAAAAATGAAAGACAATTTCGCTATTATGTATTACTGGTAAACGAACGGCATTATTCCACTTCCGAGAAATTCGTGGCTGCCCATGTCTTGCGAGTCATGAGCGAGACAAGAATAGATTTAGACGCGTAAAAAATAAGTTTAATCCAATATATAACGACGAGATTGTCTTTCATAATGGAAAACAATAAAAAACGTGTCTACATATTTTCGGCAATTCCGGGATACAAAACAAGTAATAATATCAATTACTGTAATGATAATATTAATTTTTAATGTTCTCAAGTAATGTCCGGAAAACCGGGCAGTTGTTCCGAAAAAAAATATTGTCATAAAGAAGTCTCCATTAATTTTTGACTATGTTCTTCGAACTTTAGGTGAATTAGCCCTACCTATTCCGATCACTGTTGATGATATGTTTAGTTTGGCACTGGATAGATGAACGAAAATCAAAACGATAAAAGATTTGAATAAGTTTCAATATTTCCTAAAATGTGATAATAATTAAAAGTTATTAGGTGCGTTACAAATAAACATAGATTAAGCTCCGAATAGTTGTTCCGTGTTTTGTTCCTGTCATGTAAATCTCATTTAAAATTAGAGTAAACTAGCGGCCCGCTCGCGACTTCGTCCGCTTGAGTACCGGGTCCAATTCTATGCATGTATTATACATATAAACTTTCCTCTTGAATCACTCTATCTATTAAAAAAACCGCATCAAAATCCATTGCGTAGTTTTAAAGATCTAAGCATACATACATGCAGACGGATAGACAGCGGGAAGCGACTTTGTTTTATACTATGTTTTTTTGGGGTTTTTTTACCCCTGATGGGAAGTAATCGCCGCCGCCCATGGACACCCGCAATACCGAAGTAATCGCAGATGCGTTGCCGGCCTTGATGAAGGAGGGATCTTGAGGAGCAAGTAGGAATTGGAAGGGGGAGGGGTGAGAGATGGGCCTCCGGTACTTTCACTCACCGGACAAACACAACAGCAACGAGTGCCATTAGTGAAGAGACAAAACATGGAATAACTAGATTAGATGGAATAAGTAGATCCGTAAAAGTTGTTTCATTTAAATGGAATAACTATTCGTAGCTTATTCTTTGTTTATTTGTAAGACGCTTTGTCTTTAAAAGAGTGACTGTCGCGTTTTCCATATTCCTGTCCGTACAAAAACCGTAAAAACGGGTTATCTTAAGCACACACACTAATACTCCATACAACTTACTTTCAATATTTCTGTAAATCCGCAGTCTCTACTAATGAGGCTCTCTTTCTCAGCGTCCAGGATGGCAACACAAATTAACAGATGAAAATTACTACATGGTAACCCAGTCCACAAAACTTCCCATAGCCTGTAAAAGAAACGACATTTATAAATGGAAAATCATAAATCACTCCTTATAAATAAATAAATAAAAAATAAAAATAAAAATGTTTATTTATCAGACAACATAAAGTCCATTTAATGTTAGTAACAAAGGGACTTATCACCTATGTTAGTACTTAATAAATACATTTTTAATTTCGAGCGCGTAATTTGGCACATGTGCTCGATAAACTGAACAGTCCCCACTAACGGCGATTGCTAGCAAGACGTTGTTACTACTGCCGCGAACTCGCTTCAAAAGTGAGCCTGCTTTTTTACGAATGATGGTCGGGAAACAGTATCGCGGCAGCCCCAACAATGCCCTGAAAGCATTATTATATTAACCCACAGACTACTCGAGTTAAAAGAGGTACAGTAGGCTTTGAAAAGCGTGACCTTTACAGGTGCTGAGCATCGAGCAAATCTGCGAGTCAACATGTTGGCCCTAAGCGACAGCGCTCAATTTCTACTCATAGACATTGAACCTAAGGTCTTAGGATATCGGACCTGGGAATTTTGCCTGGGGCATGTAGGTGTCGGCTCGGTGACCTAGTCGCAAAAAGCTCGGCCCGTTCCGTGTTCAATTCCCAGGTCGGACAAAGTGTTTTGTATTTTTTCGATGCATAGCACGGGTTTGTGATCGATCACTAACCCGCAATTGGCAAGCATGGTTATTCATTAGGTATCTTGAGCTCCTCCGTACTTCGGAAGGCACGTAAAGCCGTTGGTCCCGGCTGCATTAGCAGTTGTTAACAACCACCAATCCGCACTGGACCCGCGTGGTGGTATAAAGCCCGTTCTCCCTATCCATTTTTTTTTTATACGTAGCACGGCAAATGACTCCATTTCACCTGATGTTAAGTGAATATGGAATCCAGATGCGACAACAACTGGTGCAGCGTGAAAACAACGCAGCATCAGTTACCCTCACTCTGCCGGCCCACAAGGTGCCTCTTCACGCCTCGTTTGAAGGACCCCATATCATAGGAAGGAGGGAAAACGTGTGCTGGCAAACTATTCCATGTTTTGGAAGTGCGACAAAAAAATGAGTCACCAAATTTCTTAGTGCGCGATTTAATATTTCCATCCATAGGGAAGGCTCGTGCCTCAGCAGTGGGGATATAAAATGAGCTGATGATGATGATGATGATGAAAGCTAAAGAGTTTGTTTTTTTTTTGAACGCGCTAAATTTAATATTTTTGCTTTTAATACCCCAATTTTGTGGAAGGTTCTATTTAACATTACGCTGCGACCCTTAAAAAAACGCTAAACGAATACGAAGTACTAGCGCATTCGGGCGACGCCGACGCCGAAAGGTCGCTGACCTCATAATGTCCCTGTGCGAGAACTCCCTCTTGAACCAGACGAGCAGCCAGCGGAAGCAGAAGTACATGTTGCCGGAGTCCTTGGCGGCGAGGTGCTGCGCCAGCGCGGGGCTCGCGAACGCCAGCAGCTGCTGCAGCTGGAGCAGCTGGTGCTTCATGCCCGCCTGGTCCATGTCGAAGTTCGACGCCTGGGGGAGGTAGTTTGTTTTAATATAGCTAATAAATCATTTTTATTTTCATATTACTTTATTTGGGACGTTAATATTATGTCTTCTTCCGTTAACCGATGGGGCAAAGTTCTTGAGTGGAGACCGCTTATCGGCAAACGTAGTGTAGGAGGACGCCCTCAGACTAGGTGTAGCGATGATCTTCGCAAGGTGGCTGGCAAGAGCTGGATGAGAGTAGCCGCGGATCGTGCTCGGTGGCGTACACGCGGAGAGGCCTATGTCCAGCAGTGGACGTGTGCAGGCTGATGATGATGATCGAACGTTGGTATAGTTTTCACTATTAGCACATAATGAAAGTAGTCAGATACTTTTTAATTTATTTGGACAATAAAACAGATAACTGAAATTGATATTCAAAAATATTGTAACATTTACAGTTTTGTGCTAGATTGTATCCTACTAATGTTGACAAATCATTTCCGATTTACAAAATAAGTATAAAACTACTATCTATATAAACACATTAGTTTCAGCCATCCTAAAGCTGTTTTGTCATTCTTTTAAAAAGGTTAGGATTCGGTAAAAAAGTATCCAAACTAGGATTGTAGCTAAGAACTTAAGTAGAGGAAACAATTTATATTAACGTTTGTTTGCTATATCGAAAGTCGAAGAAATTTGCGATACTTATATACAATAAACATTAGATAAAAATATACTCACAATTTTATCCATAAATCCTACGAAGCACCAAAAACTGTCCACCTCATTGCCCATCAGCAACAGCAGAGGCGCCAGAATATCACTCATGCCTTGCACATAGCCCAAATCAAAATTATACATAACATAGGTCATCAAGATATCACTCAGGACCACTAAGTTGGGGTTATTGTCTCCAGCGAAGAAGGGGTGCGTCCTGTCGGTTCTGTTCACATCCTTCTCCACCAAACTCTTCCTGTCTCTGTATTCTGAGAACCTGGACTCCTGGCCTTCGGTCATTGACCGCCATTGCAGCTTCATCGAGAAGTATTCCTCAGTCTTTTTCTTTTGGAGGGCGCGTAGCTGCGCTTGCGTCATGTGCCAAGGATGGTAGTCTAGCAGGTATTTCCAGACAGACTGCCTTATTGAGTGTGCAACACCCTGACAAAAATAGATAGATAGATCATACTTTAAACAAAAGTAATAATTTAAAAAAAAAACATGGTACAATCCCGTTTATAATTCTAATGTAAGTGACCATAATAGTTAAACAGGTTTTTTTTTATTATGTAAAAATATGGCGATTTTATCGCTTTAAATAATCAATTGAAAATAGCAATCATACATGTCAAATTAGGACAAAAGCAAGCAAAGGTATCCAAGTCCTTGAAAACAACCAATATAAAGAACATTTGGATTTGGATAGCCAGTAAATACCTAAATTGCCTTTGTATTGCATTATGATGACTATTCCCGATATAATTTTTTCTGTAACTTTCACTTGAAAGTGTGGTTAACGAATAAATAAATATTTGTTCTAGTCAAAAAGGTGCACCTTACGATCAATGAAGCAAGGTTGATTTTTGAAGTGCGCACTTACCCCTCTAAATATCAGCTGCTTTACGCCCTCAACTTCGGTGACGCGACCTTCGGTATCCTGGAGACCCTCCCACTTCTCAGCTGATAATGGAGTACCTCTAAAAACAAAGTATTTATTTTTTATGTATTTTTACGGGTAAGCACAGCCTCCATCTCACCTGATGTTAAGTGATGATAAGGCCAATGATGGAAGCGCACTTCACCCGGAATCCTCAACTACTGAGGCACTGGCTATCTTATCACTAGCTACTGGAACACAACATTGCTAAAAACATTGATATCATGGCGACATATTATTCTTTTTTATTCACCATTTCACCTTTATTATCATTTAATTGGTTTCATTATTAAACTATTGACGTTTGTGACCAATAATCTTTGTTCTCTTATCAAAATTAATCATACAGAAGGAATTGAGGAAAAACCATTTTTTATGAACAATAACTATATTTTCCGATTATTGATAACATTTTCCAGGATTTAGATCCTCATCAACTCATTTTTATGTCCCCACTGCTGGGGCACGAGCCTTCCCTATAGATGGATAGGGAGAACGGGCCATAAACCACCACGCGGATTGGTGGTTGTTAACGACTGCTAATGCAGCCGGGACCAACGGCTTTACGTGCCTTCCGAAGCACGGAGGAGCTCGAGATGATAAACTTTTGGTCACCCTCCGATGACCGGCCTTTGCGAAAGTTGCTTAACCTCAGCACTCGCGGACCGGGCGCGTTAACCACTGCGCCATCGACCACATACCTCAATTTGGCTATGATTGGATATTTATGGTCAAACTATTGACACCTCAAGAACTAAAAAGTTAAAGGTGGCGACTGACCGGAGCGTATCATCGTAACGTAACAGTAACGTACCATTCGCGGCGAACCTTTGCTGGCTGACTGATAACAGTGTTTGTTAATAATACTTGTGCTTGCTGGTAACACTCACGACCTCCGTAGTCGAGAGGCTCGCACACCGGTTTCTGGTGTTGCCATCTCCGAGGTTCCGGGTTCGATTCCCGGTCGGGTTAAAATGTAAAAAACTAACTTTTTTTATATTTTCTTGGGTCTGGGTGGTTGTGGTACCGTCGCTGTCCCTGATTTCCATATCACAAGTGCTTAAGCTACTGTCTTTGGAGTCGGAGCAATGTATGCGATGTTGTCTAATCTATGTACCTTTAAACGAGCAATTATTATTCTTGTATACAGGGTGGGAAAAAAACCGTGGTTAGAGGAAAAGTACCCTTAATATTGATGATGGCAAATTTTACTGAACAGAAACATTCCCATATTTTCAAACATAATTAAAACTGCATTTAAAGATTTTTGAAAAATCACCTGTTTGAGCTGGGAATCGAAAGTGCCCACTAAGTGTAAAAATATTTTTCTTGGTCTTTCTTTAATTTAAGATACTATGTTGCTTAAAAGAAATTGATCCTTATGAATGACTCTTTCGATTGGTATCATAAAATACAGGATGTTTTTTTTTTTCACATTTCACCGGGTTCGATTCCCGGCTCAAGCAGGTGCTTTTTCAAGAATCTTTAAATGCAGTTTTAATTATTTTTGAAAATAAAGGAATGTTTCCTTTCAGTAAAATTTGCCATCATCAATATTTAGGGTACTTTTCCTCCAACCACGGACTTTTTTTTCACCTTGTATGTGTATATATTATTATGTACATATATAATCTGAATCTCGGAAACGGCTCCAACGATTTCTATGAAATTTAGTATGCAGGGGGTTTCGGGGGCGATAAATCGATCTGGCTAGGTTTCATCCTCGGTCATCCAGGTACTATTTATAAAACTCTATATATAAAATTCGCATGAAAGCCGACGAGGTGAAGCACGCGGAGAGCGGCTCGGCTCACCGTACTGACCATGCGAATGCTCGCATCGAACATGTTACGTTACGACAAAATGCTCCGGTCAGTCGCTACCTTATGTTTCTATCGCTAAGGGTCCAAAGACAAAACCGCGAATTGACGCGATGCGAATTAGCAACGCAGAAACCAGCATCACGAGTTGCTGCGATGCGATTTAGTGCAGAAAGGCGTCTCCTTTCCACTGTTTGGGTGACCACTTCCTCGACGATCGTCAGTTCTTGCGATGAGTCGTGCGTGCACGTAGATTTCTACTATGAGACATCGCATAGCAGTTTTGTGTTGACCCGATGTTATGTTCTTTGTAATGTTTTTGTGTTTCTGAGGAGCTCGATGGCGCAGTTATTAACGCGCCCGGTCTGTGATTGCAAGTTAAGCAAACAGTCGTAAAGGCTGGTAACCGGATGGGTCATGGTAAAGCCGTTGGTCCCGGCTGCATTAGCAGTCGTTAATAACCACCAATCCGCACTGGGCCCGCGTGATGGTTCATAGCCCGTTCTTCCTATCCATCCCTATATAGGGAAGGCTCGTGCCCCAACAGTGGGGAAATACAATGTTGCTACTTATTTCCTCAATAGTAGTAACTTTAAATTATATAATTACTTATTAAATGTTTTTAGTTAAGAGTATTGTGATTGCATTCGCATTATGGTTTGAGAATGCGATTAAAAATATAATTGTTGAAAAAATATGAGCTGGTGTGGATGTTTTGTTTGATCGTCAATAAATGTATTATTTATTCTATGTGGCCTGTGTGTAAGCTCACCTAGGTATACAAGGTCGCGGCGGCAGCGTTGGCTTGACACTGATGACCTCGTACTCATCGTTCCTGGTCATAGTCGTGGCCTCCTCCAGAGCGCTCATGCTCTTAGTTAGGAGGTCCGCCACTTCCTCTGACACGTCTCTCTTGCCGTTCACACTCTCGTTGCCGTAGTAAACTAAAACACAATAAAGTTTGTGTTAAATTTATTTAAAGAGCCCACTTAGCCCAATAAGGTGTTATAACACCTCTAAAAGTATTGTATACCCTAATGTAATACTTTTAGAGGTTCATTTACGACAACACACAAAAACCTGGTCGGGTTAAAAAGGTTAAGAGCTATTTTGCATTAAGGTATTCCATACAAAAAAATTTTGGGACAGAGATGAGTGGCAGATACGAAAGGAGGCCTATACTCAGCAGTGGGTATCTCCGGGCTGAAATGATGATGATTATCCCATACTAACTTCAAAGCTATAATTCTTTCAAACGACTAAGCCAATTTCAATAATTCAGAGATTAATTATTTTAGTTAATAAAAAAACATTAAAAAAAATTAGTATTTGGTTATTTGTTTGTATGGGATACCGAAATGTAAAATGGCTTTTAAGCCTGCTAATTTGATACCGGTGCAATAGAGGATCGGTAGCCTGATCTTAAAATAAAACGCGCTTGGTCTGCGATTACTGAAGTAAGCAACTTTCACAAAGGCCAGTCATTGGGTTTAAAAATTTATCATCTCGAGCTCCATCGTCTTTTGGAAGGCACGTAAAGCCGGCAGTCCAAGGCACGTAAAGCGGTCTCGGCTGCATTAGCAGTCGCGAACAACCACCAATCCGCACTGGGCTCGCGTAGTGTTTTATGGCCCGTTCTCCCTATTCATCCATAGGGAAGGCTTGTGCCCCAGCAGTGGGGACATAAAATGAGACATAAAAAAATATTGAAAAAAAAATGAGGTCTGCAATATTTCTTGCGCCACTTTTCCTAATTGTAAAAATAAATTAACTAAAATAAATACCTATATCGGTTAGCTTCGAAAACGCTTCCAATGTCGTCTCATACGGCCTCTGTTTAAAATTGGACACCAAATTCCACACAACATCTGTGGTGTTCTCAGTGAAGATGTCCAATTCTGCAAACGAGCGATTCAGCACTTGACTCTCGGTGTTCGGCTCCACTATGACGTACGTATTCCTGTCATGTCTCGTCTTTGCTGTCTTCACGTGGTTCTTCAGATACGCTACGAATATCTCCGCATTGCCGTGCTGGAAGTAGAACGTGGTCTGCCACACTCCCGGCTTGGTGGAGAACTGCATTTGCTGGTTGTTCCTGGTCACGCGAAACGTTTTGAGATCTCCGATTGGTATTCTGATTATGCGGGCGCGAGCGGTTGCGTAGTCAGACGTCATGTTACCACTCAACGTGCGTTGTCGGCGGCCTGTTGCGAGTAATATATACTTTTTGAGATTAACAGACACAGACAATAATGCCAAGCTACATAGGCAGTTTTTTTTATGTAGAAGAACATGCAAGCTGTAGCTTAGGGGGGCCTATGCCATATGCATTGCAAACTATGAAAGCCCTGTTTACATACCTCTTAATTCGCTGTCTGCCGTGAATACAGACACAATAGATTTTTAATAGTCACGCGGCGCTAATCAGCGCTCGCGCATATCAAAGGCGTTGTTCTATATTTTTTTTAAATGGTGTACGTAACTTATTATAATATAAGTCAAAACGTGATTGTGAGACCTTATTGCTTTAAATTTTAAAACTACAAATATGTCTTCTTTTACATTATCTAAAAGACTATTTTTCATAAGTAAATGATGTTAACGTAGCTATAGGCTTGTCTTTTTGAAACAGTATTTAATACCAAACTCTCAATAGAAGACTGCATTCAGAACCGGGTTTTTTTTTAGAGTTTGCTATTGGCAACATGTTGCCTTTACAGCATCACCGTTAATTTTGAGGGCGGTGAGACCTTAAAGGGTTCCTCAAGCTGTGTGATCGATCACAAAACAGGACAGAAGTCGTCGTGCTATCTAGAAAGATGGTATAGCATCACACAAGCGCGGGGACACGCTAATACATGGACTCCCTACTCGATTCTCTGAGGGATTCAGATCGGAATCAAGTGGTACAATCATGGCATATGAATTATTTTAAGGGTTTATCATAAGGGTAGGTATTTATTTCAATCAGTTTCTTTTATATACTTTACTTTATCTCTAGACATTAATACATTTCCTTACCAATAGTGTTGACCACAGCCCATTCCTGATCTTGTGTGTCCGAATCGATTGTGATCAAGTCATTGGGTCGCCACTCAATACATTTTGTGGAGTCAGCATTCTGAACAATGCACAACATCCCAATGGAGTTGAGGTCGGTGACAGGTCGCCCGATGCAGGCTTTGAGAAGCACCCCATCTTGGGTAAACAAGTCCTGGCAATAACAATTATTTTTGATTAAAACTTTTTTAATGTTGATAATTAACTTTTTTTCTTTCCATTTTCATCACATCATCACCAGCCTTCCCTATGGATGGAAACACCACAAGATAAAACGACTACGTGGGCCCAGCTTGGATTGATGGTTATTAAATCTTTCAGGGTCAGTATTATTATATTTCATTTGGTTTTCCAATCTTATCTCAATCCCATAAAGTTCAAAATGTGGTGAGAAATTACATCTCACTGAGCCTGAAAGAGTTAACAACTGCAAATGCAGCTAGGAACACAGAACCCACAGGTTTACGTGCCTTTCGAAGCACTGATGAGCTCGAGATGATAAGTTTTTGATTACCAATGCTATCACTGGCTTTTGCAAGAGTTGCTTAGCTTCAGCAATCTTACTCAACAAGTGAGTTTACAGCACCAACACAACAAAAACAAAAAAACAAGTGCCGCTTATCAGCATTCATCATAGACTGTTGTTACAAAGATATGTTGTTTCAGGTGAGATGTCATAACTCATGACCTTACCAAAACCAGGCAACTGCTCTTTTTAATTGTGCTTTTTAAGACAATGGTTTCCCTGCCGAATGTTTAAAGTACTTATTTAATACACTGTTAGCCATCATTGTTGAGGTATTACACAATCGGATAAAGATTTAATAAATTTTAATTTACATAATATGTTCTCCACCACCACCATTGACAATGGACACTTATAAACTGGAACCAATGTAGAAGACCTTTGTGAATAACTACCAACAACAGATTTTTCTATTTGAAATATGCCTTGGTGTGTGTATTGTATGTTTTCTGTCTACTAACTCAAAGGACATGAAAATCACCCTGTTATTGCAGTACATGGACTTAAGTCAAACTTGATGAGACAGTTATGATGCCCTATTTTTTAATGATGTTGTAAGCCAAGGCCTTGATTCAGCATTTGTAAAACATCCACAATTTTATTGTCTCGGTGGTTTAATTTGACATTTCAACTCTAGTTCATGTAATAAAAGGGATAGAATTTGACTAAATTGATAGAATAAATTTGTATGATAAACATGAACAGACAGACAGTATTTAATTTGTAATCAGGCACAAGCTTTCCTTTGTTTGAAATCATGTGTTTATTTAGTTTGTATAAATGTGTTTTATTAAAATAAGATAATAAAAGTACATTTTATTGAATCCACTACTCTCAATTCAATTCCTATTGGGGTTTAGCATAACTAAAAACAGTACTTATCTTACAATCACTTTTATTATTACATCAGACAAACAGCTTTTAAAATTGTTGTTTTGTAGCCAAAACTTCAAATGTCAGACACAGACCTTACGGCATATAGGTGAAATTACCCTGTATGTGGTAAAATATGGTAGGACAATTGAACATCAGCAATAATTGCTCACGAACGTCGTGGGACCTTCAAATTAGATGACGCAGTTAATAAACAGACACATAAACAAGGACATTAATAATACAACAACCAATATTTATATGAAAACATAGTCCCAATCAATAAAGTAATGTGCTCTATTTGATTTAAAAATAATTTAAAAGATGTAAAATATCAAACAAAATAGGTAATTAAATAAAAACTTACTTTGCATTGGTCGGGAATATCCTCAACAGAGCTGCTAGACATTTTCGTAACAAAAACACTTGCGTTACTGCCACAAAATATAAAAAGCGGTCTCAATGAAAACAAGGGTCCGATCCATGAGTTTACACCATACTTTTCTAAGAATTTTATGCAAAAAAATTATATATAAACAATACCTACCAACTACCAACACCCTGAAACTATGTCAAGTCAAAAAGGTGTTTCCGGATGCCAGTGTCGTACCTGAATCTCCCACATCACAGACATATTCAAGGCACTTTTCTAATAATAATAATGAATGCTCTATGACCAAATATTTTACTGTAGTTTTAAATTGTTTTTTTATTACTTGATTTAACTAGTCAAGTAATAACAGTTAATTCAATTCAATTCAATCATTTATTGCTGTCCATAAGTATGAGGTTACAATATAAGGTTATAGGCCCGGTTTGGGCACGCACGCACGACAATGTTTTGAGAAAATTAATGATTAAATTTAGTTTAGCGATGCGCGATTATGAATGATACCAACTGAATCATTCGATTATTACATTCATTCAAATAATTCGAATGACTTTTAAAATGTATTACTAATTACTAAGCAGTACTAACCGGGTGCTAATCAGTCAGTAGTAATAATCCACCACTAACGAATACAGAATTTTGCAACTGAATGGTCATTCAATGTTAGTGAATGAAATATAACGTAACTAATTTTCGATTATGGTTGGTTGATTGGTAACCTCTATGAGCCTTATGCTGTGGCGTTAAAGTACATTTTAGCTTTCTTTCTTTCAATATCAATAATCGTTCGATTTTATTACTAATTAGTTATATTTATTCGATTATTGAAATTAGTATATTACTAATCTGGTATTCGATTTTTGAGATTATTATTGTTAAGTATACAAACAAATTACACCGAGAAAGATAGTTTCTAATGAGGAGGTTTTCTTTTACTTCATATAATATATTTTATGTTCAGTAACACAGTATTATCGGAATTCATTGTTTAAGTTTATTTTCCACTTTCTTAATAATACTTACCAGCAACCGTATTTCCCTATTGTATTAAAATATTTTCTATAGCAACACTGGCCAAGACTGACATAATATTTGCGTTTCATTTCAAGCATTTGTTGATCACAAAAGTGTAGAAAATACGAAGAATAGATTAAGCGAAAAATATAATGTGATTTCCTAATTTGCTGTAACATAATACTACACTGGGAAGCGCTTGACCTACATTAATCCAAATCAACTTTGTAAGCAAGTGCTAGTTGGGACTTCTTGGCGGGAAAGAGAAGAGTCATGTCCGCGGTTTTTTTTATTTTCTAAAATTTGTGTTATGTCGAATATTAATGTGAAATAATGGTGGATTATTAACCGTTAAGTGTTCGTGAGTGTGCACGAATGTTGGCAAATGAAACAAAACAGTGCAACGACACTTTTCAAATTCTCTCAAGAAGTCCGCCCAAAGACTTTTACCCAATAAGTTCCTTGGTAAAGCCCCACCTCTTTACTGAGATATTCGAGGGGTTGGGGGCATATCATTTCTCACTTTTATTTCTATTATCATTCATCATCATCATACTGGAAATAAATATTATTTATTTATGTATTACTTGTAAGAAAAATTACTTTGACACTGGCTAATTAAAAAAAAAAGTGCTAGTTTTTTTTTTTTCATTTCATTTTGTTGATGGCTTCGTGCGATTAGCACATTTAGCCAGTGTCAAAGTAATTTTTCTAACAAGTAATACATAAATAAACAATATTTCTTTTCTGTATGATGATGATGAATGATAATAGAAATGAAAAGTGAGAAATGATATACCACCCAACCCCTCGAGTATCTCAGTAAAGATGTGGGGCTTTATTAAGTCCTCGGGTGGACTTCTTGAGAGAATTTGAAAAGTGACGTTGCACTGTTTTGTTTCATTTGCAACACTCATGCACACTCACGAACACTTAACGGTTAATAATCCACCATTATTTCACATTAATATTCGACATAACACAAATTTTAGAAAATAAAACAAAACCGCAGACATGACTCTTCACTTTCCCGCCAAGAAGTCAAAGTGCTAGTTAATAAGGTTGAAACTAAGGGTTGAAAGTGTAACATACTTCTCTAAGGATCTCTAACAATCTCTAATAAATAAAGTATCAGTTTTATTTTATTTAGTACTAGCCATAAAGTTAATATACGTTATATTAACTTTATGGTATTATACTAGCCGACCCGGGGCGGACTTCGTACCCTTAGAGCATTAAACCATTAATGCTCTAAGTTCGTACCGCTTTCATAGTTGCCATCATTGAGTTAAATAAATATCAATGGTTTCCATGACAACGAAACAAACAAATCATTTTGTATTGGAAAATTAAATTGTCGTTTTTAGTATTTTATTTAATTTTTTTTTTAAATATAGCCTATGTTACTCAGCGCAAATGTAGAATTCTAATGGTGAAAGAATTTTTTTAATCAGTAGTTTTTGAGTTTATTCGTTGCAAACATACATACATCATACATACATAAATACATACATACAAAAATACAAAGGTTTCCTCTTTATAATATTATTACTAGCGGCCCGTCCCTGCTTCGCACGGGTGAACCTTTTTTTATATAGCCTATGCTTAAGCCTATGTTACTCAGCGCTAATGTAGCATTCTAATGATGAAATAATTTTTTAAATCGGTCGTTGTTTTTGAGTTTATTCGTTGCAAACATACATACCTACATACAAAAATACAAAGGTTTCCTCTTTATAATATTAGTACTTATAGATTAGTATTAGTATTAGTATATTAGTATAGATAGACTATTATCCTATGGTCCTAGCCCAGGGATGGCGAACCGATGGCACTCGTGCCATTAATGGCACGCAACCTAAGCACGCAACACAATATTTTGGGCACGTTACTGATCACAAAATTCATTATGCATTACCTACCTACGAAAAAAGTGTGAAGTAAAAACTCGAAATTTTAAACACTAGTAAATTTGAACATTAGTAGTTAGTTACATTACGATGCTAGATATCTTATTTTACCTAAGAACTGTATACAGCAAAACATGGAATACGTTACCAGATACATTTAACTGTTTGAAGAAGCTGGCTCATGCTCTATGCGCCTATGCCTGCGAGTCATTATTTTCAGAGATGAATAAAATTAAAGACTCGTTTAGAAACCGTTTGATACATGACTCCAGTTCAGCATGCATTCTGCTAAAAGTAACATCTTAAAACCCTAACATAATTGTTATTTGTCATCTACTCTGCAACAACAGAAGTCACACTAATTTTACTTTAATTTAAATGACGCGTATGTAATAGAAACATTGCAAAATGTACCTATTTTTTTTGTAGTAATAAAGAGTTTTGAGTATTTTATCTCCTTTATTTATTTTCTTTCTTAAAACTAATTTTTACAATATTTTAATATAAAAACAATAAAACATAAACAGCGGGGCAGGGCCCAAGCTACCGGTGGTCAGGGCTGCAGAGTGAGGAACCTCCTGACAATACTTGCCGTGTCAAGGAGTACTGCCTTTTGCATCTGACCCTTGACCCAACCTTTTAGCGAGGGCCTCTCTAGTTGTTCATCGAGGCTCTTCGCTATCAGACCGTTTGTTATTTTATTATTATTATTTTCCCAATAATCACAAAGTCGAAACTATTTGATGGCACGTCTGTGACGTCAATAAACATTTCTTTAGAAAAATGGCACGTTGGCACGTAACGCCGCCGTTCCGTCGTCCTAGCCAGTCCTAGCTAGCCAGGCAGAATTAAAAACTGTCCCCACTTACAAAACCATGCACAAATTGGGAAATAAACCACTAAACCACACACAGAGGCCAATAAAATCTATAAATATTTTGTTAGTCTGAAATTTTATAAATAGATAATTAATTCATTGTTGTAAATCTTGGCCGTGGACGGTTTGTCGTGCCATACCAACCATCGGGTGGATCTCACTTCGCCACCCACATTTTAGTAATAGTTAATTGAAATATGAAATACAACTCAGACCTAATGTAGATAGATCTGTGAATCTGTGATACTTACGAGAATTTTCCTGTCTACGTTATTATATTGACATAAAAAGAGGTCATATCTACTTCAATGTAAGTTTGTACGTCACCCATTCAGTATACTCGCGCACGACGCTTCAATAGGAGGCCTGATTTAAATAACAAAATGTTTGTACAAATATTATCGTATTTTGACTTGAAGATATTAATGCCGGTGATAAGGTTATGTCAGCTGTTGATTGTTGCTATAACTTCTATAAATTTGGGTTACAACGATTATCCGAAACAAGCAACAGTTTTTGGTAAGTTATAAAAACTTTTAGTATGCTAAATTTTCACCTATTCTCATGCTATGATATCAATTATCTGCAAGTGCTCTTTTTTCTTTATTCAAAAGGTCACTAGAGTGATGGTAACTTATTTTAACACCGACCACATAAATTTTTATCTTTATTATCAAATTGTATTGTAAATAACGCAAAAAATATTGTATTTCATAGTAGGTAAGTATTTTTTATCATGTTAATTTTTAAATCGAGATCGCCGGTGAGATTTAAAAATAGCCCCTTGATCTCAGATCTGACTATGCTTTTCAGATGGCGTAGAGTTCGACTTCGTCGTGGTAGGCGCTGGGTCTGCTGGCTGCGTCCTAGCAAACAGGCTGACTGAGGTTCCAGAGTGGACCGTTCTACTTATCGAAGCGGGTGACGACCCGCCATTCATTGCTAGTGTAAGTCCTAATACTTATCCTGGATCACCCTGGCTGTACTTGAGGGGTACCTATACTAGTTTTATTTAGTGGGTACTGGGTACGTGGGAAAAATTACGTCTTTCTTAGGAAAATTCGGGGGAGTCTTAGTACCACTAAATAACTTAATAAGTATTATTATTACGCCATATACGTACTAACCTAATGCATTTTCTTTTGTACAATAAAAACAGGCCATTACTTAACATGGTACCTACTGACATAATATTCCAGTTCATGACATTTTTTTTTTCACTTTTAACCCATTTTAATAATCGATGATATCTATATTATCAGTTGGGTTAACTGGTGGAAATAATTTACTTGAGTAATCGCTTTTCAACCATATCAGACGATTTCTATTTCTATATGTAGGTAGCTTTTGAAGCTATCATAGAAACTAACGAAGCGAGAAACTTTTTTCGCTTATGTAAGAAGTGAAACTTTGATCAACGGTCAATTAACATATGTAGTTGTTGTGAGGCGTCAGCACCTCTCTAGAAGCCGTCCCACACTACTTGCCACACTACCATACTCGCCGAGTCGCGGTCTCCACTTCAAAATTCATCTACTCCAGTGGTTATCGATACTGCGGCTATTATGAACAGCCCACCAATTGAGCTTGCTAATCTTTTAAGCTATACCAGTAACAACAAACTTCCTATTTCAGAATCCATCGTTATCCGTATTTGTTGCTTCTGCTTTACCCGATTGGAGCTACTACTCCGAGGACGATGGATACTCCAGCCAAGCACTTCGCACAAGATCGATACGTACCCTCCGAGGTAAAATGTTGGGTGGATCCAGCAGCATGAACTACTTGTACTACGTTAGAGGGAGTAAGGTAGACTACGACAACTGGGCGGAGGATGGCAACGAAGGGTGGGATTGGGAGAACGTCACGCACTACTTTAAGAAAAGCGAAAGGTTGGAGGACGAAGAATTGCTACGGAGCTCTGCAGATTTCAGGGGCGCGAACGGCTTTGTTGGAGTAACTAGGCCAATATGGGAAGACGAAACAAAAGTTTACTTAGAATCTTTCAAAGAGATCGGCCACAATATTTTAGAAGATTTAAATGGTGGACAACAAATGGGTTATTCTGCGGCACAGTTTTCTGTGGCGGACGGCATACGGCAGAGCACTTCTGCGGCATACTTGCAGCCTATAAAAGATAGGTCCAATTTATTCGTTTTAAAAAACACTCTAGCGAGAAAAATTATTTTTGATAACGATAAATTAGCGAGAAGCGTTGAAATAAAACTACCAAATGGAGAAGTTATTAAAGTATTGGCAAAAAAAGAAGTGATTTTATCAGCAGGAGCGGTAAACAGCCCCCAGTTGTTGATGTTGTCAGGGGTAGGGCCAGGAGAGCATCTGTCTGATATGGATATCGAAGTTATTCTCGACTCGAGTAACGTCGGTCAGAATCTACAAGACCACATGATGGTACACGTAATGCTAACCACACGCAATGAGAGTACGTCAATATTCAACAATATCGGTCTAATGCGTCATATGGACAAGTTTCCAATACCAACAATAATGGGATTTGTAGCGTTAAACAAAACACAGGGATTTCCTGATTACCAGACTACGGTATGCCCTTTAGCCGGAGCACATCTGATGAACATGGTATCATGCACACAAATTTTGGGTTTGGATGACGATACCTGTATGCATATGGTGAGTTACGGGAAGCGAGGCGAAACGCTCCACTCTTTGATATCGCTGTTGCATCCTGAATCCAGGGGTCGAATCAAAATGAAGAGCAAAGATCCAGAAGAGCTACCACTCATATACAGCGGTTACTTCTCAAATGCGAACGATATAGAAAAATTTGCGACATCGATCGAAGATTATCTGACTGTCTTAAAAGCAAGTCATTTTAAGAAGCTCCGATCTGAAATTGTCGATTTGAAGATAAAGCAATGCAAGGAATTTGCGTTCGGCAGTCATGACTATTGGAAGTGTTACGTGTTGAATACGGCTGGGTCGCATTATCACCCAGCGGGGACTTGTGCTATGGGCCCTGAAGGCGTGGTGGACGAGAGACTAAGAGTGCGAGGAGTAAGAGGGTTGAGAGTAGTAGATGCAAGCGTGATGCCCACCATCCCCAGTGGGAATATCAACGCACCGGTCATAATGATTGCTGAGAAAGCGTCCGATTTGATTAAGGCTGACTATGGGATAAAGATAATATTCTAATGCGGTTTGCAACTAGCATTTAAATCTATGTATGTTTATTGATTATTGAATTTTTATTAGACTTTATTATGGCGTAAGAAAGTTTTATAGTATAGTAACCTAGGAGTATTCGTATAGTCTCAAGTACCTTTGGTTGGGTCATGTTGGACCCAAACAAGATGCATTGTACATAAACATTTCTTGATGAGTAGTTAGTTACGTAGGTAGTTCATATTACCGCTCAGAGAGGGACTGTTAAAAAATGACCACAATTATATTCACAATATATAAATATCCTTTCAGTATTTTGAGGTTTTCCTGTTTAAACCGATACGTAGCAACTATTAACTAATCTGTGCCGTTACATGATATAATAAGGGTTAGGATGATTTATCAATTTTAATAATATCTATGTTAAGATGAGGACGAGAATATTTTATAACGCTCATCGCAAAAAGTAAAACAATAAACACTTTTCACCAGTTCATCCACATTTATTTATGCGTTGTTACCGCTATATTTCACACGAATCGTAGATAACATTTATACACATATTATTTACAAGAAAAATGTTTCCAAATTCATCACAGAAGAAGTTGAAACTTATACATTTACATTAGCTGAGAGAAATATGCTTTCAAATGCATAAGTAGATCAACTAGAATGATTTTCTTTTTTATCAAACACAAGATATACCTACTTAAATATGCCGAAAAATGGAATGCGTTTGCCAGCGTCTGTTTCCTAAAGCCTACAAATTCTAAAAAATGTCTGAAAACTAATGCTTACTTATCTTTCAAAAATCAATGTAACACTGATCAGAATAACTTCTAGGCAAACTCGCTTCAGCTTTTCATAATCTAGAATAAATAAATAAAATAGGGTTTCATTTATTTATATGTTATAGAGAAAGACTAGACTAGATTCTCCGGAAAAAATACGAATAAGTACATAACTTTACTGTTCGACTTTTTTATAATTATTTACACCTGTGGATTTCTTTTTAAATTTAAATATTTTAATTTCGTTTTTCTTTTTCTATCTGTCACTTCTTCTTTTGTCGTCATTCTAATATACGATATTAAAAACCTCTCTCGGTGTCTATTTTCCATTATATTAATATTTACACAAACCATCATCAGAGTCGGAAAAGTAAGGACATTTAATTAAGGAAAATTTATAATGTCACTTTATGAAAATGTAACTTTGTATAGGTATATGTCGCAGTCGGATTGTATAATCCGCCGCATTACATTACGGCTAGCCGTTTTCAAAAACAGGGCTGTTTTGAAATACGGCGGGTCAACGACTTGAATGGGGATTTGATGCGGCTGAATGAAAATCCGCCGAAATGTATTCGGCGCCATACGTTCTTCAACACTGCTAGCTGTAATGTAATACAGCGAGTCCTTTAGCCGCCGCTTTGACAGTTTTTATTTCATGAAATGTTTCACTGTCTATTATTGGTCACATCATAATGTGGTTTGGGCAGATCAATGATAAGAAATCTTTTCTCGATATGGGCAAATAAACGCGCGGCTACTTCATGAAATGGTCAAACTTTAGTGATCATATCGTAAAATATTGATTGCGCTCCCGGTTCCGTGACTGAAAAAAAATAACTTAACCTAACCAACAGTAAGATTTCGTACATTAACGATATGGCCAAACGTGGACGGGCATATCATCAAACGTTGACGCTCTAACGATATGATCATGGTCACCCTGCAATCTAACTAGTAGCACGATGCGGCTAAACGTGGGCCGCCTTAATGAGGTTAAAGAAATTTATTCTCAAAAGAAATTAACATTTCACTTAATGAGAAATTGCATAGTAACTTAATTACGTAAATAAAATATAAACAGTGAGTATGCATTTTGAAACTAAAATAATAAAACCAGTGCAAGAAGTATAATTTGCTAACTGTTATGAGGCAAATATTAATTAACTAAAAGCGAACGGGAGCCGTGCTAAATATCGAGCATCTAAATAATAAAGTTAGTTAAGGTAGTTGAAAAAAAAGATGCGTCTGCGAGCAATAGCAAGCGGCCGGGCGCCCAATCGAGTCGAACGAATAGTTGAATGAAGATCATATCGCAATTACATTCCGGCTAGTCGTTGAACCGCCGTATTTCAAAACGGCCCTGTTTTGGAAAACGGCTAGCCTTAATATAATGCGGCGGATTATACAATCTGACTGCCACATATATACTAGGTTGATATCAATAAACGTTACATTCATCAATTAATTCATACAAGAATGTGAGTTGCTTGTTACTAAAGACATATTCTCCCAGCTTTAACCGCAACGCATAATGTTTTGCACACAGTACAAGAAATAAACTTATAACAAATCATCTATTTAATGAATTCGAGTTGCTGTGATTAGTAAATTGGTAAAGTCACGTCTAAGAAAATACATACAATATTCACAATTTTTATTTCTACTTTCATAATGCTAAAGCGTCGTAACGCTTGGGTTGGTTGCGAGTGGCTCAATATCCCCATTCCTCGTTGGGCTACTGACTTGAACCCATGCATGTAAATTTATAGGTAGGTTACAATTAAATAAATAAAATATGGTAATTACAAAACCGAAAATTGCACGTGAAGAAAGACGATTTACTTCATATGAGAATCGAACCCGACCCTTCGCAATCTGGATGACAGTTTTACCAACTGAATTGAAAGTTTGATCATATTTATACTCGAGTGAACTTTTCAGTTTAGATATAAACATTTATACAATTCTGATACGTGATTACTTCTATGATTGTAATTCGGTTGAAATTATTGAGTAAAAGATATACAGCCTCCTGAGTTTCTTGCCAGTTTTTTTCGGTCAAAGGCTCTCCCAAAACCCGAAGTGTTGGTATAGTCAGTTTTTTAGTTTAAGTAAAATTTTAGTTTTTATGATTATTATGATATTTTATTTTATAGTTTTTATGATTTTTTTAGTTTTTTAGATATTTTATAATTTCAGACAGAACTAGTCTTGAATAGGCAAACACGTTTATTGATAAGGGTGGGATGTGTTTTTGTTTATTAGTCATCCTTGACGAGTCAAAGTCAATGCTTTTACCAGTCAAGAAATCTGAAACCAAACTGAGTCAATTATTATATACTTTCTTAGAGGAAAGTTGCTTTACCAAAACTGGTTTAGCCTAAAAATTTATTTTAATATCTATACATATTGTTAGACGTGACTATACAAACGATTTTTTATAAATATATGAACACACGCCTGCACATCAGATAACCAGAACCTGACGAATTTCCTCAATAAACTTTGAACTTTATACCCAACCCTAATAAATAATTAAATAAATGTTTCCCACACTCAAACCAATTATGTAGCCCCAAGAAAAGCTTCCTTAAGAAACTCGTTATATGGTTACCTAGGCAACGGATAAACATACATGATAAAGTCAAAGTCAAATATTTTTTGTTCAAATAAACTTTAGAAAAATGCTTTTGAATCGTCCAAACAATTTTTACCTACTACCCATTCAGGACGTCTATTTTTTAGCTAATATAATTATATACATACTTATTATTCATAGGAAACACCCAGACCCGAAACAATTTAGAAAAACAGGTATTTCTAAATTGATCCGACCGGGGATCGAACCCGGGACCTAAGAGATGGCGACACCATGAAAACCGGTGTGCAAGCCACTCGACCAAGGAGGTCGTCAAACCCTTTTGGTTTAAACATTTATCGAAGAAAGGGGTATGAGTAATTTGGGGGATTTTTTTTGGCGATGTCGCTTCATAAAAAATATTTCATGTTAAAGATCTTATCCCAATAAGCAAAAAAAATAAATTAAATTAATAAAAGTAAGTCTATCATGGGCAGATTTTGAGCTATTTCTTATTTTTAAAAATAAAATTATTCAGTATGTATGTTGCTCTTGTAACATAATCTGCTACTTTGTTCTTTTCTAACTATCTTGATTCCCTAAAAAACTGCCACATAAACAGGTTTACGGAAAGCAAACAAGAGTCTATAAAACTGCCCCATACTGGGAAATGTTGTCATAGTATTTTTTTTGTCTTGATAAGTTCTTTCAAATAAAATAAAAATTGAGGCGCGACAAGCAAAATTTTTTTTATACATTTCGTATTTTATGTAAGCAATTTTTTACAAACTATGAGGTTTCTCACATTGCGTTTATTTTTATGTTGAAGTATATTTCATGTCGGTATGAATTAATTTAAAAAAAACCCACCCCTCCATACAAAATTACTCAAACCCCTTTGTCAGCTTTGGATAGTTTTATGTGCAGACGTCTGTACGATGAATTTAATCAATAGGTGAAGAAATATGCATTATTCTTCAACCAAAATAAGCTTTATTTATACTAAAACAGGAGTTGATTTGTCGAAAACGTGAACTGCACGGCGATTTCGAATGTACAAGCAATACACCAATTTTATAAAGTCTTATGACACCCTCCGGGCGACCTTGTACACGACACTTCATGCTTTAATACAAATATGATAAGTTTTAGACATACCTGCGGCTTTTTTATATCAGTTATATATCAGTATTTAACGTAACTGATATCAATCACAGTAAGCCAACCTACCCAGCTAATAATTACATATATTTTAACGACGTTGTTTAACAAGTTTCGGTCCAGTCGACATCGTACATCTATAAACACTAATAGTTTTTAAATAAACAGCAACGTTCTTTGTAAATTATACATTGTAGAGAAAAGAACGCCACATGCAGAGCAATAAACTATATACATTATGTAACAAAAATCCTGACTGATGAACACATAACACACGATTTCTGACTTACGTCTAACCAATACCTCAGGTTTTTGTTACATGCTGCGTTGAAATGGATTTCAGGCAAATCTTAGTTTGTCAAAATCACGATACAACGATAAAGTATTTTTTTTAACATTCAGAATTTGTTATTACTTTATATAATAAGTACCTGGATGACCGAGCTTTGCTCGGTATTTTTTTACGGATAAAACGACGTTTTATAAAAATGAAACCTAGCTAGATCGATTTATCGTCCCCAAAACCCCCTGCATACTAAATTTCATGAAAATCGTTGGAGCCGTTTCCGAGATTCAGATTATATATAGATTATACATTTATACAAGAATTGCTCGTTTAAAGGTATTAGATAAATAGATAATATTATATAAAGTGTTATACGAAAAAACTATAATAATAGTAATTAAGTTTCTTCGTTCAAATGGCGTTCGTTTTTTCCACCGTGTATCACCGTTCCACAAATACATATGTATCAAGGTGATAAAAAAATATTGCAACTGACCTCTCGAAATACTTTTTACATGACCTCATATTTTAGAAAAAAGTATAATAATTCACTATAAAATATAACATGGTAAGAAAAGAATACTTAAGTTTTAATATGTGAAAAAAAAACTGAAACAAATTTAACTTACACTAACAGTAGCCCTAACCATAAAGGTACAGTCACACGCATAATTACATTACCAACTTATTCTAAGTAATTAATGCATATTGACACTGAACTTATGATAAAAATTTGACGTGTGACATACCGTATACATATTTACAATAATACAGAGATACCCGTAAGACTGTATTAATTACTAAGCATTAATAGTAATAAATAATAAAGACAGCCAGTACCCCGGTGGTTTAGGATTTCGAGCGAATTGCGCTTCACCTAGACATTATGTTACTTACCTCACCTTACCTAAAGCGAGTTACATTCACCATTCCTCTGAGTCAGCGTAAACTAGATTTTTTATGGCATCGAAGCAGTTACTAGTTAGCTACACCAGTCACTAGGTGTCGCTTCTTTGATACTATAAAAATTGTAGTAAAATTTACTCGTTCGTTTGTGAGAAAAAACTCGGGAGTCAGCACACAGACATCTAAGACAGAGGTAAAGCGTTTCCCGGGTGTAATACAAAAAAATTAAAAGCTTTGTATTGCCATTCGTGAGAGGTGCTTATTGAATATACAAGCAACATAAACAAAATGGTCAGCTATGCATATATGCACACGTAGGGCAGACAGCATCTTTATACTAACCCCCTTCGTCACACAAACGTCATTTTGTATTTGAGAAAAAGAGACAAAACAATGCTTAAATAGTTTTTATGAATAAGGGGGTTAATGCTCAAAATTATTTTTCTATTTGAGTAAAATAAGTAAGATTTTAATCTAGGTTTCTTTGACCAGCAAATTTTGACAGTGTTAGTCAAAAATGTACACTGATAACATATCTGTAAGAATTATTTTCTTTAAATGCCAAGACGTTTTCGACCGTTCATATTGCATTAAATAGTTTGGTGCTGATTGTACATCAATGAAAATATGTATTTTAAACGTCAAATTAATTAACCAGCAGTAGTCCTAGAGACAATCGGAAGCTTTAAAGACTACAAATAGAACATAAGAAATATCATAAATCTTTACTTTAAATTAAGGGTTCATTTTTCATTTCTCAGACATAATTAATATCTATCTCAATAACATTATAATACCTGTTAAAATAAAAGACACCTGTAATTCAAGAAAAGACAAGAAATGGCCATTCGTGTTATGTTTGGTCGTATATAATGATTCCTACTATGTTTATGAGAAATATTACTTATATCTGAAAATTAAAATATCAGCCCTACAAATTAGCACACTACAATGCTACATGCTTTACATTTATTTTTAAAGACGAAAAATCGTCAAAGTATAACAATTAGTCAGTCTTAAAGACGCAGAAGTCCCTTTCTTTTTGAAAAAAAAATAAGAAAAATACGAAAAAGTAAAATGAGCTTTGTTGGTTAAGCATAACTGGCAAAACTAAGTGAGTTAGCTTGCACAGTTGAATTTTTAATAGTTTCTGTATTTTTTATCATTGAAAGAAGACTTCCTTATAAACATTTTCGCCTACATAGGTACAAGTTTGTACAGATTATGGACTAGATATAAGTACAGTCACGACCATAATATATAAATTTACATGTGGTAATAAAAATAAAAGCCTTTTGAACAAAATTTTATAAAATACTAGAATTATGTCTAAACTATGTACACACTCCCTTGGACTATATGAATAATTTGATGATTTGACACACACGAATAAGCACGGCTAAGTTATGGCGTTACTTTAAGCTGTAGGTACAAAAGTGTTATTTAGTAATTCGAAAATATTCTCTAATTATTTTACGATTCGATATTACAAGTTGATTAAATAATTCTTAACGGTCATTTATAGTCGTGACTGTACCTCGTGTTTTTTTCAGTCATTGCCTATTTTGTATTTACAAACTTCTAATAATTCTGTCAGTTGTGAAAACTTCGAGCACGCCTCTTGAAGCATGTTCCTGGAGAAGAAAGAGATTTGTTTTATCATTAATCATTCATCATCACCAGCGATCACTATATTTACGCAAACTTTACGATGGGACACATGACACAACATATAGTTGGTAATACCACCGAATTTGATAATGGCTCTGCCCAAAATTCTGAAAACTTCAAATTCTACGAGTGATTAGATATTTCAATTCGACAATTCCGAAGACGATAAAATTATAAATAATTACCGTTATCAAATTCGGTAGTATTAACAGCTTCATGTAATGTCCCGTCCTGAAGTTTAGGTAAATAGTCTGATCTATTCCAAACACTGATCATCACTCATCATTGCCATTTTAATAAACATAATAAAAACAAGGTTGTAAGCGCAATTTTTTTTTGCTTTTCCTAATCTGGACAAGGAAATAAAGAAATCAACGAGTCTTAAAGAGCTATTTAACATTTCGCCATCACGCACATGCTTCTAAGTATAACTCTTTCGAACCATCAAGCCAATTTTAATGAAGCTTTCTATGCTTTAGGGAAATACAGGGATTGTGACATTTTGTTTTCTTATGTATACGCAAACACTACACATTGAAATTACCCCTCAGACCCTAACCGGGTGGATCACACCGGAGCGAAATTCCGTCAAACCCTAACCGACGAATTCGATCACACGACTTAAAACTTAAATATCGTCTATTTAGAGCCTTTTGTCCGAATTACGTCATCGGCACAGGTGTTGTCATTTGTTTTGTTCCTGAGTTGAAAACAACTTTTAAGGATCGTTTAGCGACCGTGAGAGTTAAATCGCATAAAATCAGTAAAAATTTGAAAGTTTCTTTAAAATTGGCAATTAGTTTGACAAACTTTGAACATTGAAGTTGGTATATGATACCAAAGTGTGAATTAGCTCATAACCACTCTACGTCTTATCGTGTCACCAACTTTAGATAATACAGTCGATTACATACAATAATCGGTGATGATGAGTGCTAAAATTATTACCTGTTTAACCGAAACAGAATTTAAAAAATACAACATTCAAAATAACTTATTCAGTTCAGGTTACAAATAGCTCTTATGAATGTCACTATGCCATCGGTTCAGAAGTCTACTTTTAACGGGAGAGACTTGTACTGAGAAGAACAACAGGCAATAAACTTTTTTTTTATATCTAGCCCGACAAATGACTCCACTCCACTTGATGTTAAGTAGAAGGGGAGTACAGACGCAAGGACAACTGGGCAGCGTGAAATCAACGCAGCATCAGTCACCCTCACCCTGGCGGCCCACAAGGTGCTTCCTCACGCCTCGTTTGAAGGACCCCATGTCATATGAAGGAGGGAAAACGTGTGCTGGTAGACTATTCTATTTTTGGGAAGTGCGTAAAAAGAAGTAAATCAAGCTTAACCATCTTTATTATATCTATATACATATAATGACTTGTCCTGACTGATTCAACATCGTCGAGCCTAAACCTTAAGCTAATTAGATGAAATTTTAGACTGTAGGTTAATTGAGTGACGTAACCTGCCACTAAGAAAGGATTTTACGGAAATCATACCCTATGGGGTTCAAATAGGGGGTGAAAGTTTGTATGAAAGTCAGTAAGTTTTGAAGTAAAATACATGAAAATTGGTATTTGGCTTTTTGAAAAGAAATAAAGAATGACATGTCTCAGGAATTTTGTTTATTTTCCTTTAAAGGAGTAAAAAAGGGAAGAAGTTTTTTTTGGGGAAATCGTTATTTTTGAAATAATAACTATAATAATGAATAATTTAATCGATGTATAGATTTTTCAATAAAAATAAAGAATGACGTGTTTTTGCATTTTTCGAAAAACCTCTCCTAGAAAGGTGAAATAGGGGTGAAAAGTTTGTACGGAAAAGTGTTATTTTTAAAGAAATTATGAAGAGTTTCAGGATTATCCCTATAGATATTGACGGGTTTTGACTTTTATTACAAACAATCACTATTCCACGTGAGCAAAGCCGCGAGCAATAGCTAGTATATTATATTTATATTTAGACAACATCACATACATCGTTCCTACGAGCTAAAGCACTCGTTTCAAGGAAATCTGAAACAACGACGGTATCACAACCACCCAGACCACACAATATCGAAAAGTTCGTTCTCAACATCGACTCGACCGGGAATCGAACCCAGGACCTCAGAGTTAGCGCCGCCCAAAGCCACTCGGCTACGCAGGTCGTCAAAATCAGTTACATCATACCTGCATTTGGTGCAGAAGGTGTGGAGCTGGGCGCGGAGTACGGGCGGGCCGGGCGCGCGCACCAGCGCCAGGCCGCCGCGGAAGGCCGCCTCCAGCCGCGGCAGCGCGCACTCAACGCCCGGCCCTTCTATACTGAGCGCTCTGTAACCGTTCACGTACACTAAATAATGTCACTGACAGTTCAAAATGAAAACTTTTCAGCTGTGCTATCGTGGCTCAATCCAACTCGCCGAAATTAATCAACACTATCTACTTTTACTTTTACTTTATGAGCCAAGGAAATATTCAATGTCGACAACTACGTCATCGACATCCGATCTTAATAATTTATAAATATTGAAAGATCCGTTAAGAAATAATTATTAATAATTAATTATCAGTTAATTAATTATCAACACTTTGTCTTTTTTTTTCAAATTATAACTTGTTGTTGCGTTAAATTATATGTAAATAATCATGAAAACTTTTCAATCTTCAGGGTGCCTAATGTGAGTTTTGTTACCTATCTGTATTTATTCGAATACGTTTACGAAAATGAAAATTAGTATGGCATTGAAGCAGCGCCTCCTGGCGGCATACGAGGAGAGTTAACATTTTGCCATACACATTCTCGTTTTATCGGACTGACCCGGTTTCGTTTGAAAATGCACTTTTTAAAGCCTTTTTTTGCCTACTTAGAGCCGGTTTTGATTGAAAATATTAACAGGGATCGACGCAGCGGAGTCAAGACATCAAGATTCGAAAAAAAAAATGCTTTTGAATAATAGTGGACTACTCCAGTTCTGTTCACCAGCTCCTCACTTGGGGTCGGCGCAAAATGTCCGTTTCTTTCTCGTACATTTTTGCTATGGACTTGGCAAAGTATTTACGGCCGGCCTTTTGCCTGACACCAACCCTCCTTGGGTCTCTACTGGTGGTTTACCCGCCACCGCGCTTTTCGATATGTACGGGGTCTTAAGCTCTCTTAGTTGCCTTTTATGACACCCACCGGAAGAGATGAGTCGGTGCTATACTTTGCGTCCGACGCCACAGGGACATAAGTTTAAAAAAATGAAAAACAGTGTTGAAAAATTTGCACGAGCGAGATTCGAATTCGCACCCCATTAGCCACTATAGTATAGTTGATAGTGCACCTGACCCGGCATGACATGGGGTGCGTACTTTTTTTTTCAACACTTTTTGTAATTTGTTTGCAACAAAATTTGTGTAAAATTATATGTAAATAATCATTAAAGTTTTTTTTGAGCAATTTCTATTATGCTGTCCGCGTCTTTTATAATTAAGTAATATACTCACCGATTCTTTTTATTGTTATTGGTTATGGCAGAATAACAGGGGAAAAAATAAAATAACATAATAATGCGGGGATCCGCAGCCACTGAGTCATAACATCTTTTTGTCTTAACGTCAAGTTATGTTGGTCAATGTGCTTTACTTAAAACATTGTAATTTTTTTACTACTGTATATTTGAGACAAATAAATTTATTTTTTAATTTTTATTTTTAACAAGTGCTCTCAAAAACCCAAAATAATGAACAGTACATAAACAAAACTCAATCTGTGACAAAGCTCACCCCTCAATAGCCCCGGTGAGCTCGTCGATCTGTTCGTGGAACTCGTGGAACTTGCCGGTGAGCACGCTCAGCGGGTCTTCACACTCCAGCTTGTCTTCCAGACTGTGCGGCACCCCGAGACCCGTCGCTAATTTGGCACTGTTGGATGAAGTATAGTTTTTATTATTTTGAATTTCGCATTCACAATACTTACGACATTGTTACAAGATAAAATATAACTAGAAAGAGCCAACCAGCCTCAAGCTCGAGTGGGAAACGAACCCACGACCTTTGGATCCAATGTCTGACTGAAAAAAAAATTATCTTGTAAATTATTTTAATTTACTTAAGGCGAAGGGTAAGGTACACTAGCGCCACCAATTGATAATTTGACAATTACTAACGGACCGGATTTTTTTTTAAACATTGCGTACCGTCCGACAACAGGAAAGCATCCATAGTGTTTATTTAATAATTGTGCACTACTTTTTGTTGCGTGGCTTATTCACAAAACGAGCTATCGCATTTATTCACAAACAATGACTACTGTTGGTGTTAGCGAATGAATACAAAAACAAACCTAAATGTAGTGCACAATTATTAAATAATAGATGTTTGCCTAGTGTCGGAAGGTCCGCAATGTTTGAAAAAAAAATCCAGTTTAGCAGTTACCAAATTAAATACATTAGCGGCGCTAGTGTGCCTTACCCTTCGCCTTCAATAAAGAGCGCGATCCAACATTTTTTTAAAAAGGATCTATTGAAATAAGCTACTTACCAATAACTAGAGAACACCGTCCACAGCCCCTCGAACGCTTCTATGACAGCCATCTCTCCATCTCGCTCGTCGGGCGGCGTCTCGCTCGCACACTTGCGCAGGAGCTTGTCCACCGTCAGTTTGGCCAGCTCCATGTATTCAGGAATGATCTGACACTTCTTGGCTACGTCCACACAGAGCTCTTTGAAGTTTGCCACTTCCGATTGGGACAGTGATTTGGGATCTGGAATATAATGAAAATTTTAGCTATTTATGGCACAACCTAATGAAGCGACTGGTCTACACTAGAGTCTAATTAAAAATCGCAGGTAGGCGGTCTTTCAAGAAGTCTGTTTAAAAAAACTATAGAAAAAAACCGCATCAAAATCCGTTGCGCAGTTTTAAAGATCTAAGCATACATACATAGGGACAGACAGACAGACAGCGGGAAACGACTTTGTTTTATACTATGTAGTGATGGATTTGAACACAATATTTTTCATGTCACTCACTCTTATTGTAGCAAACGACTCCGCTCTACTTGATGTCAACGGTGCGCCGACCAAAAAAAGCCAAAACGTAGTCACGGTTAAGTTGATATAGGGCCGGCAGACTAAAGCACATAAGTCACAAAAATCTTTTTTTAAATATTTTGCTTTAAGTCAATTCACAGAACTGTCATAAAGATAGAAATGTAACATAAGTCAAACAGAAGCATATATCGCTTAAAAAGTGGTTGTACTTTTTCACCTTCTTATTTATTTAAGGACTTATTTTGATTCCTGTAAAGTTGCCATCTTTGACTTATGTGCTTTAGTCTGCCGGCCCTTTATGATGAAAAAACTGTGTGTATTAACATTGTAGGGCCTGTAGGGATGCCAATAGTACATCACGTCGGGGTCACCACTGTAGGGATGCCAATGGTAGATCACGTCGGGGTCACCACTGTAGGGATCCCATGGTACATCATCACTCCCCCCGTCGGGGTCACCACTGTAGGGAAGCCTGGTGGTAAGTGGAATGCCACACTGAGGAAGGGCAAAGGGAAGATCTTCCTCCGAGCTGGGTGGTATAGCTCGGGGACCGAGGTCCAACGGATGTTAGTTGGAGGTGCTATATATAGCGAAGGACTTGGTGAAATTTCGCTATCGCGATGCAGGCTTCCCATACTATTTTGTTGTCGTAGTATGAGCGACGTCGTTGGTATGCGTTTGTGGCGCCATCTGTTGACACAGTTGAGAAGGTGTTTGCTTCGTGTCAATGTGCGGCGTATGCGGTAGGTGGAGCCGCCACAACATAAACAAAATATATATTTAGTATCAAAGGGAACGTGTTTACAATTAGTCCAACCCATAAATTCATAATAACACACTATAGTTTTTTCTACAATATCATTTAAAGTTGGGCAAAAATCATGAAAACGAGTGGCGGCGTTTAGTTGATATCTTATAGTTTATCTAAATTATTATACCTCCAATTATGTCTTAACTAGAAATCGTCCGTCTCACATTTTCGATGTATTTTTAAATTATAATTTTTCAAATTAACACGTTAAATTGCCCATACAAAATTAGTATGGCCGCATCAAATAAATATGGACAAAGACATTTCAAATAAAATATATGACACCTGTCACTTACGGACGGGACGGCGCACCCTTAAGCAGAAGCGGAGTCTAGCTGTGAACGCCGCTAGTGAAGCAATATTTTCCTAACTAGCCGTGCTCACCTTGCCGACCGTAAGTTGTTTCTTGGCATCTCATCTCTATCTTACTCACTTTAATTGCTAATAGAATTGAGGGCAAAATGTGTCAGTTTACTCACTCTTATTGTTGATGGACTTGAGCGCGTTCCCGAGGTCGGTGATGAGGTGCTCTATCCGGGGGAACACCTCGTTGAACACCGCCACCCAGTGCTTCAGCAGGCACTGCAGCACGTCCGCCAGCGCCCACGGCGGCGGCTTGAACAGTACGCGCTGCCACAAATTGTTGTATTTGGCGCGCATCTCGTTCTATAACCACATAATAGGGTTGTAGTGTGTGTACGCACACACTCATCTCCTACATTATGTAAGCCATTATACACCTTATAACCGCAAACTATCTTTCAATCCCTGACGTCGAACCTCACACCTTTGCATGACAACCCAGCCAGGCGTACCTACATGATCTTTTTTTTTATGTTAAAAGGAGGCAAACGAGCAGGCGGGTCATCTGATGGAAAGTAATCAATCAATCAAACCAAAGTAATCGCAGATGCGTTGCCGGACTTGAGGAACGAGTTGGATCTTGAGGAGGGAGTAGGAATTCGGAGGGGGGAGGGGTGAGACATTAGCCTCCGGTACTTTCACATGGCTCTTCAAGCCGTATGAAACGAAGCACCTTCGGAGGTTTTCTAGAGGGAACGACATCACTAATGCGGCTAGTGGCTCTAATAGATTATTCGAGGGGTTCGGATCGGATCGGGGAAGTTCTGCAGCAGCGGCCGCAGCTCGCGCCGCGCTCTATATGTATGTACCTATCACCTCCGCTGTATGTATGTATGTATGTACGTATCACCTCCAGTATGTTGGCCAGCAGGTGGTACATGGCGGCCTCGCAGTGGCGCGCGCCGGCGAGCAGGTCGGGGTCGGCGCTCGGCCGCGGCTTGTTCTCCAGCAGCGGCCGCAGCTCGCTCAGCGCTATGCACTTCACGCCGTTTATTGACGCCTTGTTGCATAGGTTCTTGTCGTTCGACAGTAGTATCTATTGGAGATATAGTAAATGAGGGTTTGTTAAACGTTATTGGTTTTTAAGCAGGAATGTGGAGAGTCAAGGGAGATAAATATATATAACTGCATGTCTACTACAGGAATGTGGACATGCAGTTGCAGTTATATTATCAGCATATATACTCCCTGGCCGATGTCGGCTACGGTGACTGCTAAAAGAAAAAAAAGAAAAAGAAAGTTCCACTAATTCGCAGTATTAGGGCTAAGTTGAGCTGCCCTATCATGTGCCCTCTGATGACTACAGTAGCCAATCTTATTAGAGAACGTGCGCAAACACTGGCGGCACGTTAGGACACCGTCGACATAATTATAAAAGATGGCCCGAGGTGGTCTGGCCTTCAGAGCATCGCGTTTTGCATCTAATTCGGCTTTTCTTTGCTCTTCAAAGTTATTTATTTGTACTCGCACAAGACGTCTCCATTCTGGGCGACGGCTTGCAGCATCCTCCCACTTCTGTGGGTTGATGTCACATCGCTTCATATGTCTCTTCTGAACATCCTTGAATCGTAAGAACTGGCCACCTTGTTTCCGCTTGCCATCTTGGAGCTTAGAAAAGAAAATGCGTTTCGCAACCCGGTCGTCAGCCATTCGTGAAACGTGACCACACCAACGAAGTTGTCGCCGCATCAGACACGCCTCAATTCCACAAACATTTGCGCGTCGCAGTACATCGGTATTTCTCACCCGATCCGACCACTTAATGTTTAAAATATCTCGCAGGCATTTAAGGTAGAATTTTTACGGCTCCTATGTAAAGGACTCTTTATTTGTCTACAATGTCAGTTTTAAAAGCATACAGTTGGGCAACGAAGGTACTTTCGCAGAGCAAGGGAGGGAAACCCGCGGGGCAGCGGGCCAGTGTCCCACAAACAAGCGCAATTTGTGGCAACTACGTACTACGTGTTTTAAACGTTTTTTTTTAAATTTACGTTCATTGATTCCTATTGAATATAATGGTGCGTACACATTGTTCTGTATACGGTTGTAAGTCGACGTCGAAACACAACAAGAATTTAAAATTTCATATATAATTTCCCCGTGATGCAAGGTAAGTTTTTCCTATAATTTCGTAATAACTTGTACTTTGTATTTGTTGGAATGTAGCTATATGGATGGTAAAATATATATTGTTGGTGAAGTGCAGGGTACTCCAACTCCAAGAATAAATGACCGAATTCTTGGGCTCCAACAACAGAATGACTAAATAGTTATTTTTATTTGTTTTGCCAACTTCTCATTAATTAATAATGAACGCACCAAATAGATAATACCAATATTTTATGCCTCAAATTTTAATTTGGTAATTTTTGCTTTCTGTTGTCTTATAAAAAAAATAGAATAATAGTGTAAAAATTTGGTGAGCGTTTATCCATTTTGGGAAGCAAAAATAATATTTGTAATCATTTAATTTATCTGGTACTTAGGCTTAGGGTCTAAAAAAATATTTCCGGCGAGCGTTTAATTTATACCCCGAAGGGTAAGGCACACTAGCGTCACCAATTGATAATTTGACAATTATTAACGGACCGGATCTTTTTTAAACATTGCGTACCGTCCGACAACAGAAAAGCATCCATTGTATTTATTTATTTTTGTGCACTACTTTTTGTTGCGTGGTTTATTCACAAAACGGGCTATCGCATTTATTCACAAACAATGGCCACTGTTGGTGTTAGCGAATGAATACAAAAACAAACCTAAAAGTAGTGCACAATTATTAAATATTAGATGTTTGCCTAGTGTCGGAAGGTCCGCAATGTTTGAAAAAAAATCTAGTTTAGCAGTTATCAAATTAAATCCATTAGCGGCGCTAGTGTGCCTTACCCTTCGCCTTAACTAATACGTGCTAATACAGACGAAGTTCTATATGCATCAATTCTTTAAGGTTTATATTTAAGATTTCTCATTGTTATAAGTTTAAATCTAAAAATAAACCTTCACGTAAATATTTAGCAGTGCAACATATGTAAATATGTATAATAGTGTATTCTTGTTAATAAATGATTATTTTATAAAAATATTAACGATTATTTGATTTCGTATTTTGTGACATCCTTTGCATATCGGCGAACGATCGCGTGGATACCTACGCTGGCGGCGGCATCGCCCCACATCAAAGGTGATGCCCTACTGTATGAAATATTAATACTGTGATAATGTTGTGCAATGATCTTCGGATCTTCCCTAGGGGCTTAGTGGTGACTATGCAAGTGTATCGTGATGTGACTAATCTCGTTATGGATTGGGGCTTGAGGGCGAGATTGAGAGTGCCAAAGTTACTGTAAGGGTGTTCTACTTACCACCGGCTTGCCTCTCTCTGATTGCTGCAGACAACAATTCAGAATTTCATCGTCAGGCAGCTCGCACGGGTAAATGTGCGAGTTGGCGTCGCGCAGTGATTGTCCTGGAACAAACTGTATGTTAACATTGGTGTTTAATCGAAGAAAGGCATTCCTTACAAAACTAACTTATTAGTAGGGACCGGATTATATGTATTTGCATATTTGCATATGCATTTGCATATTTAAGCCATCTTTAGCGGTAATAGCATATTTTACTTAAGATCTAGTTATGATGCATATTATTGATACATTTACAATATTTTTCGAGCGCAGCGCACTCATCAGCCACGCGTCGTTTGTTATGGTACCTACGTTTGTGCCAAATTGATAGTTTTATTAATGGGACGGCAGAACTTTTGCCAAAAACTATAAGTGCTGACATAGCACCAAAGTTCAAATTCAGCCCAGTTACCTCAGTGGATATGGAGCGATTCTTTACCACTTACATATATATATTGAATTATCGAACTTATCATTTAATTTTGCATATTTTACCTATTTTCATGCATATTTCATACATATTTCAAGCATTTTTCATGCATATTTGCATGCATAAAACAAGCTTTTTAAGTTGCATATAATCCGGTCCCTACTTATTAGTATACTATTGAGACTGAAAATAATAATTGAAAATAGACAATATATCTTAGGTGGGACTTGCTAGCTCAGTTGGAAGAGTTGTGGTGTGTTAAAGGCAGGCGTGTGTTCTTATTTCAAGTGATTCAATTTCGAGCATAAATAACTTTGTAAATGCAAACAAATATTAGGTAAGCTATTCGTGGTAACGACAATAGTCTATTGGTGGGGTGCAGGGCCTGGCCTCAAATCGATCCGAAGATAGTTAAGAACTTTAAATATTAAAGCATGATGTTTCATCATCATCATCATCATTTCAGCCAAAAGACGTCCACTGCTGGACAAAGGCCTCCCCCAAGGATCTCTACAACGACCGGTTTTGTACTGGATGCGAGCAGCGTGACGTTCATTAATAACTAAATATTACATTACTTTCTATACTTACATGCTCAGACAAACCTTACTTAAGACTTCTACAACTAAAACACATGAATACCTTTGATGCGAGAGTTCTCAGGCAAGGATTTGTATAAGTAATCCATAGCTGACTTGGCCCTCTTGCATATCGCCCCATTCCCGTTATTATTGTCTTTCAGCCTGTCTAGCTCGTTAATGACTCTCCAGGGCACCAGCAGAGTTGGTTGCTCACTGTAACCTGTAAATGCCATTCTGGTTAACCTTTTGTCCGCCACAAGCGGCTATAATCGACAAGCGATACGGTGCTCTGTACAGCAACGCCGGCAATGATAAAAATACCTATGGTTTACCAAAACAAAACTAAAAATACTTGTTGCAAGTTTTTACACTGAACTGTATGCTTAGCGTACAGGGGACAGCGACGCATTTATGCAGGTGGCAGTACAAAAAGTTTTATGTCAGGAAGAGTACTAAATGACTTCAAGAAGTTGACGACGACGATTTTATATACAAACTACGTGGAATTGGCCGAATTGTGCAAAACACAGACAAGTAGACAAAAACACAGTCACATACAAAAGATTCCACTTTCCTAAGTATTAATCATCATCAGTCTGTAAACCCACCGCTGCGCTCAGGCATCTCACATAGACAAAAGAACATGGAACTCTTCTACCATAAGCAACCATATGATCCCAAAGCAAGATAAAGGGATTAAACAACTGCAAACTTTGGACAACAACCAAGGACCAATGGCTTAACATGCTTTCGAAAGCATGGAAGATCTGGACATATTTTAATTTGGTCATGCCTCCAGTAAATTTGATCTGCAAAAGTAACTTGACTTGCAACTTGACTTACCCTTAATATGTGAGTTCAAAACATCTTTAATCATATCAAGCTCATGTATAAAGATATTAGTATCAACTACTAAAACTAAATTTTCGTTACTAACTACAGTGCCAATTGGGTCTTTTGAACATTGTACTAAGGGTGCCTTTTGGATGATCTGAAAATAAAAATAAAAATTTATACATATGAAATATTTGTATAACATAGAACTTAGTACACATTGCATGAAGAACCACTAAAAAATTAAATCGTAAAACTAGACTTGCCTGTTTAAAATCAACATCCATAGCTTCACTAGAGTCTTTTTCAATGGTGCTGTTATTCAAATTAGATAAAAAAGGAATTGTTTCCTCTGCCTCATTGCTCAATCTCGTCCTTAACGCCTCCATTCTGTCTTTGGCCGATGTAAAAGTTGGAGGAGTCTCTTTACTGACGGACCCCCGATAAGATAACTTTGATTTTATGGCAGACACAAGTTTGCTGGCTTCCGAAAACTGTGGTGGTGTTGATGGATGTTTCATGA
Organism: Eudonia mercurella; assembly: GCA_963082485.1. NCBI lineage: Eukaryota > Metazoa > Arthropoda > Insecta > Lepidoptera > Crambidae > Eudonia > Eudonia mercurella. The sequence continues at coordinate 18,670,184 of OY720032.1, forward strand.
ATGGATATTCAGGGGTCTGTTTGCTAATACCTTCTTCTATTTCGGCAAATGTACTTTTATGTCTCAATTTATCAGAGTACTCTTCTGGCAATTGAGCTTTCATAGATGATATAATCTTATTTGCTGCAAAGAATTGTGATGGTGATGGTGCGGATTGAAAACTGTCACTGCTAGGAGACTGAGTAGTCATTGAACATTTAGACTCGTTACAGTTTGGACTCTTTAATTCAGTTCTTTGAATCTTAGCCTGTGGTTCCATTTGTGTTGCTGGCGGACTCCTTTTAAATTTAGGAGTTTTGGTTGGTGACTTGTCCGCAGCTTCATCCTTCTGAGTATCAGTTGACAGCTGTGCTCGTAGTTGTGACAGTCTTACATTGGCAATGTTTTTAGGAGATGGTGTGGGTACTTTAGCGGAACTGTGTGGACTACTCTTTTTGTGTGCATCATGCTTTACAGGGGTTTGTTTATTATGTAATGAGGTATTGTGTTTTTCTGGTGTTGGTATCTCTGCAATAAAATATATATATTTAAGCTACATATACAGGGTGGAAAGTTGAGATGGGGCATTAAGGGCAGCTACCAGATCCCTTGCTGCTACGCGAAAATGATCTTAGGAGACCTTTCCCAACTTTTTGAGTGATGACAATCGACATTCACAGATTTTTGATAAAATGTACAGTCAGCGAGAAAATCGTCAGAATTGAGTAATTTTTTTTAATGCCAACCAATCCCATTCCTATAAAGGATTAAAATACTCTTTGACACCAACTGAGGTTAGAGTACTAGAACACCTACAAATCAAAGAAGCTAATAACACTATAACAGAGAAGACCTTTCGCATGTGGTTTTTTTACGCGTATCGGTCCTTTATACTTGTGATGAATGAATGCATGTATAAATGTGATTGGCGAACAATTTTTTTTTAAACTGCCACATTCGACGAGATTTTTCAAAATGTTTTGAACAACTTTTCTAGTCGAGGTAACTCTTGTCGGATATTTATTCCTGTACCACTCCAGAGCAAGAGACAAGTTTTTGTTATTTGCAAAATAGGTTTCTAACAAATCTAATTTTTCTTGATTTGAATCCATTTTTCACTTTCGAACACTAAACAGAACGCTCCAGACAGGGTGCGAGGATATATATCAATGGATATATATCATGACATGACAGTACGGTGCATGAGCGGTATTTGGGACATTCTAAAATGACACGACAAAGACATGCGAAAAGGCAAGAACTGGTTGCCAAACTGAACCTGGCTCTCGATCGCGTCTTTAAGTGGGGATCTGAAAACCTGGTCGAGTTTAATGCCAGCAAAACTCAGGTCTGTGCATTTTCGTCCAAGGTAACTTCCTTTCTTACTCCTCCCTCTCTTCAGAACTCTCCGTTATCCATTTCGATGGACCTCAGCATTCTTGGCATGGACATCGGCCAGGAACTGAATCCAAAATGTTACATCGAGAGTGTTATTTTAACTGCCTCCCGTATGTTGAGTATTCTCAATAAGGTGAGGCGGTTTTTCACTCCCGAGCAGCGCTGTTTGCTGTTCAAGACTCAGGTGCGATCGAGTATGGAGTATTGTTCCCATCTATGGGACGACTCCGCTAAATACCTCCTCGATGCCCTTGACAGATTGCAAAGGCGAGCGGTACGCATTATTGGAGATGCTGAGGTTACAGCCTCTTTAGAGGACCTCCAGCTGCGAAGAGACATTGCTTCTCTCAGTGTCTTCTACCGGAATTACTACCGGTGAGTGTTCTGAAGAACTTTTTGATCTAATCCCGCTTTCTCCTTTCCTCTCTCGGACTACACGTGCTGGTCTTAGGAACCACCATCATACTGTACAAACAATCAGTACTCGTACCAAAAAATTTGGCAAGTCGTTCCTCTGTAAGACCATTCGGCTTTGGAATTCTTTGCCGGCGCATGCGTTTCCCAGCTCCTATAGTCCCGGGTCTTTTAAGCGGGGCGTGAAACGGCATTTATGCAGGCCGTCATGAATAGGTGCGCTTGTTACCGTGCTTGTTCCACGGTGAGGAGCGCTCTCATTATTATGGACTGCATCGGCTGCTTACCATCAGGCAGGATGTGGTCACTATGACGTGTCAATATAAAAAAAATATATGATATATATCACGATATACATCAATGGATTTTTTGACAAAAATCATTGACATACATATATCCATTGTGTAGTGTTTGTTGTTTTTGCCAGTATGCTCAGAGAACATTACTGTGGACTCTGACAGTGACGAAGACATTCTACTAGCTGCATATCGCTCAGGAAATTGAGGAAATTCATTTAGATTTATATAGATTTTGAGAATCCTTAAAAAACAAAAAAAATAGGGCAAGCTAACTAAAACCGTTTTATAATAAAAAAAACAACTAAGAACTGTATTTATAGACAAAAAGGAGAACCAACCAATTCAAAACAGAGTGATCCCAGTTAATATAAACTAGACTAAGAAAAGTTTTTTTTAAAATAATAGTTATAAATAATTAATAAAAATTATTAAGGATGTTTTGTGATGTACCAACTTTTTGTTTCTTTTTAAGTGAGATAATTATTATTAGTTGTTGTTGTTTTTTTAAGAGTAATTACAAACTTAAGAAAAAACAGCCTAATTCAGCCTTGTTAAGAGCGTTTACGCCACACATTAGCGCCGCCAATGAAAAAAAAAAGAAAATCAAATTATGCTCAACAAACAATTTGAATGAAGTAACTAAAAACGGCCACTTTTAACCTATAACGCCGTATTTAACTAAACCATAAGATGTCTGATGTTCATTAGGTGACGTAAAAATGCTAAATTACTTCATTCAAATAGTTTGTTGAGCATAATTTGTGTGCGGTAAAACTAGTGTGCGGCGTAAACGCTCTTAAGTAAACCAATTCAAATATTATGATTTCAATAAATAATTTAGAAAAAAAAACACAAATGTTGAAAAAATTTCCACGAGCAGGATTTGAACCTGCACCCTTCTGACATTCCGGGTCAGGTGCTCCTCCAATTGAGCTATCGTGGTTCTAACCAGCCCGCCGAAATTATTCAACACTTTTTTTACTTTGAAAGCCAAAGGCGCCCATTCAATGTCAACAACTACCGTCACTAACATCCAATCATAATATTTTTACAAATATTAAAGATCAGTTAAGAAGTAAGCAAGTTATTTATAAATGTTCAAATAATTTTTTACGCAAATTTTGTTGCGAACAAATTATAAAAACACAAATCAACAAATCGTGGAATTTTTTTCAACATTGAATAATTTGTATTTGCATTTGAATAATTTCGGCGGGCTGGTTAGAACCACGATAGCTCAATTGGAGGAGCACCTGACCCGGAATGTCAGAAGGGTGCAGGTTCAAATCCTGCTCGTGGAAATTTTTTCAACATTTGTGTTTTTATAATTTCTTCGCAACAAAATTTGCGTTAAAAATTATTTGAACAAATAATTTAGAGTCAATTATTTTTATTAATATTCCCTTATTTACGAGCTTACTTTCTTACCTTCTTCAACAAAAGAAATTACTAATATGTAATCAATATTACAATAAAAACTATTATAGTGATAAAATGCTTGTAAAATGGTTTCTTACTGCACACAAATTAAAAAATAATTATTTGGATATATAAATCTGATATATATCCAATATATATCAAAAATCCGATTTTTTTATTTTTATTATAAAAATCGGATTTTTTTGCACCCTGGTTCCAGAGTTGAACAAAAATTGAAATAAAACATCAGATATCGTCACTGTTCTATATTCAAAATTTAATGTCATCATCATCATCTCAGCCAAAAGACGTCCGCTGCTGGACATAGGCCTCCCCCACGGATCTCCATGAGGGGTATTTGCCGTAATCGCCAGGCTTGGCAGGCGGTGGCAAATTTAATGTATTCTTTTTTAATTATTAAGCTTTTTCACCCATGGCAGCCAGCTTTATCTATGTAGCAAAAAGTTTGTATCGTATTTAGTGGTTTTTTATTTGTAAGAATACCGATTTTTGTCATTTTTAATGTCCTAATGGAAGTTGTCCCCATAAAAATTAATGATCTTTAAGCTTAAGAAAATTCCACTTTGCTTTTACCCTACTAAAATGTATGGAAAAAGTTTTCTTTGATTTGTAGGTGTTCTAGTACTCTAACCTCAGTTGGTGTCAAAGAGTGTTTTAATCCTTTATAGGAATGGGATCGGTTGGCATTAAAAAACTACTCAATTCTGACGATTTTCTCGCTGACTGTACTTTTATCAAAAATCTGTAAATGTCGATTGTCATCACTCAAAAAGTTGGGAAAGGTCTCCTAAGAACATTTTCGCCTAGCAGCAAGGGATCTGTTAGCTGCCCTTAATGCCTCATCTCAACTTTCCACCCTGTATAGACGGTCCCCTAGAACAGTTGTATTGAAAAATAATAGATTATGTCACTAATACAATATGTTAATAGAGAAAATTGGCAAATGGACTTAAATAATATCAGAGTGGTACCATAGGGATGGCAAATGAGCTGCTGGTCTAGAATGGATGAGGCTAGCAAGAGTCAAAAAGAGAGAGACTCTAGAGTCAAAGCAATACGGGCATATTACTATTATATTATAAACCATAGCATTCCAACTGTAGGATAAAGACCTCCCTTCTCTCTCCCTTGAGCTATTTAGGGCCAATTATTTGAGCGGAAGTCCAACTGCATACAAATACTTAAGAAAATGTTATTATATATCCTCACTACCACAGAATAAGGGTTTTATTATGTAGCACATAATCTCCGTATACCTTACTGATAAGGCATTACGAAGCAAAAAAGACTTATTATAACTTGTTAAAATAATTAACAAGGTCAGGTGGTAACCAATTTAAAATTTATCCCAACTCCTGAAATTGTTGACATCAACAAAAATTTGATTCTGGTTTGGTAGTTACATCTGAGTTTTGGCCAGTCAAATTTATAAATAGTGAGGTGAGCAAAGCTTATACAAATTAAGACTATTTTTTTTAAACTTGTTTGAGGTAATTTACCTCCTTTCTGTTTCTTTTTCTGGGGAGAACTTTGTCCTTGACCATCACTTTTCCTCTTTAAGGTTTTCTTGTGTAATTCTTCTCTCTTACTTTTTTCCACATGACTGCATTTACCTTTCCTCGGTTTCTGTTTGCTTTGACCGGATTTATCGTCAGCCTTGAAAAATATTGTACGAAATATTGATTACAAGTTATTGATAATAGACTTTCTGATTTCAAGTAATAATCAAAGAAACATTAAGAAAGCTGTTAATAGTTAACTCTATTATCTAAATTTACACGTTTTATAAACTTCAAAGTAGTTTTTGATGAAGCATGATCACATCAAATTGCGACACCAACCTGCGGTTGAGTCCATGAAGATTTTCCTGTTTTTCTATTGAAATAATATTTTCTCCCTGGGTTTGATTTAGACGAACAAAGTACCCAACCTTCAGGTAACTTTTTCTGCTCATTTTTGTCTGAATTCATGGTGAATTAGACAAAGATATTTGATAAAAATCATTAGAGAAATATAAAGAAGACCGTACATAAACGCATTTTGACAAATGATGGTTTCTTTCTGCCTTCTGGTGTGTTTGTCTATGACTAAGGCTTAATTGGTTTATTCATCTAATTGAAACTTCAATTTTACAGTAACTTATAGAGTTAATTTGTTTCACTTTATTATTGTTTCGAATTTTAGTAAAATTTTTGAAAGACTACTAGATAGTCCAATGGTATTCTATTTGCTAATGTAATCGAATGTTTTTAATACGTGAGATTTAAAGTATCTCGTGACGGACGAGATAAAAGGATAGGATTAGGACGTCTCTAGCATATTTTGGCATTTGCTGTCAAATTAGAATCTCAGCTGATTTTGGGTATGTTCCGATATGCACTGCGAGCACTGTAACGTGTGTGTGGTTTCAATTTAGTATACTGCGAAGCCGTTCCTTTATAGTTAGCTATACTGGTTACTGTTTAAAATGGAACGCAGTCCAGTATACTGTCATCATGTCATATCTGGACGCTGTTGATCACGTGATCAAAGCACTGAGAGCACCTTACCTCGAAAATGCCAGTGCTTACAGGACAAAAATGGCGACGATTTATGACCTCATATATTTCCCTGATACTGCGGCAGTATACTGTCAGTCCTTAACGGAACAAATTTCTCACCAGTAAAGCTAAGCGTCCATTTGAGGCGGGTCGGGCCGCAACGGTGCAGCGAGCATTTTTGCGTACTGCGTCCACTATACAGGGCAGCCCGCGCCTCATCGGCGGATTTTTACCGTCAGCTATAGGTCATAGTATGACAAGCAAGCTAGTGCGACAATGAATAGCTCCGATGAGGAATTAATTTCATTAATGTTGTTGTATGAGGATCAAGAAAATTAGAAACGTTCGCAAGCATAAAGTCTGAGTTCATGATATTAGGCAAGAAAATAAGGTGTTGTGGTGAATTACATCACTTAGTCTTTGTCTTTTGATTCTTTGACCTGAAGAATGATCTGAATATTTCTTTGAATATTTTCGCATGTCTCACGAAAATGTTGAAGAATTACATATTTTACTAGAAGATCTACATAAACCAGCTACACGCTTTGAAAGACCAATTCAATCAAGAGAACGACTTTCTGTGTTCCTCATTACTATAGATTATGTAGTTAGGTAAATATAAAACTAAAAAATACGAGTTCTTTCATCACACCTCCTATTTCAGTCCAAATATTATTATTTTTCCTCAATTCATCATGATACTTACTATCGCCAGTATCATGTAATTCGGAATATTGTTGAACTAACGATATAAGTAGTTCCTCGTTCATTTTGTACGTAAATACATACGTCCACTCGCTGCAGCGTTCTACTACAAATGCTGCGCTCCATGCGTCCACTGGAGGCGGGGAGGGCCGGGCCAAGTCGCATCGACGGAAAAATACGCTCGCCGAGCGATACGCCAACGGATTCCGTCGCGGTCCGGCCCGCCTCGTTTCTAGTGGATGCAGTTTCATACAAAATGTATAGCAAGCGGATTTTTACGTTGCGATCCGACCCGATGCGGCCCGCCTACCTGGTGGACGCTAACCTTTAGAGCAATGGACATTGCTCGCAGTGTATATCGGAACATACCCTTTAAGACAGCTGAGTTGCACAATTTCATTAAATCATTGCAAAAATAAACATTAAATTAAAATGGAGAAAGTTATAAAATTTAGTAAAACGATACGCAATAATTGGAAAAAATCTGTTGTTGGTGTAATTGCTCTCTATTACGGTGCTGCTACGGTTAAAGAAAAATACGAGTATGTGGCATTGTTTTTGAAAACCTATTTTAGGCTTTTTTTTTAAATCATTGTTTTCTTGAGTTTACGCGAACACTACACATTGATATGAAACCGCTTTTACGGATCTAGGTAGGGTTCGAAACGTCAGAATAAACATTAAATTAAACATAAAAATAAACGCGAGAAGATCCGTAAAAGTGGTTTCATTTCAATACAAGATATTTTTAACTGACAATAACTTCTCCCCAGAATCAACATTTTGATGCAAGCAGCTTGCAAAGAGGCAGCTAAGTATGGAGACTCATTGATCCCTATGGATAAAAACCCCACAATGGTCACTGTAATCCTAAACCCTGTAGCAAACAAAAGAAAAGCTAAGAAAGACTTTGAAAGGTACTGCGAACCGCTTCTTCATTTAGCTGGATTGCAAGTGGAGGTTGTGCAGACAGCTTCTGAAGGCAACGCAAAGGATATAGTGGAGAGTCTACATGGTACCGAGGCCATTATAGTTGCGGGAGGAGACGGTACCTTGTCAGAAACAGTTACTGGTAAACTTTTTCTTTTTTCTTTTTTCTCTGAAAGTATTATATGAATATTGTATTCAATTGTACCAGATTTCTAATATATTTAAACTAATTATATTATTTTAGGTCTACTAAGAAGAAATGATGATGCTAATCAGTTTCCACTTGGAGTTCTCCCTCTTGGTGCCACAAATGCCTTTGGAAACTCATTGTTCCCAGGAGGCAAAGGAGTTGAAAAGGTTAGGCAACTCATACACGCTTGCATGGCTATAATTGAAGGCGATACAGTCTGGAAGGATGCAATGAAGATTGAGCCTATACCTCAAGACGATGAAGAGCCAACCAGACCAATATATGCACTGTCCTCAATAGAGTGGGGTGCATTTAGAGATACTATGGCCAAACGGGATAAGTACTGGTTCTGCGGATCATGGAGAGACTACGCTTCATTTATATTCAATGGTTACAAAGATAGCCTAACATGGAACTGCAGTGGTGTCATAAAGTATACACCACCATGCACAGGTTGCAGTAACTGTGTGCAAAAGAAAGTGGAAGTCAAGAGGAAATGGTTATTCTTCATACCCAGCACAGAAGCTACACAAGAGTATGACCAATCCAAAGTTTTGAATCCAGAATGTGCTACTGCCGAAGAGCTCTGTTTCAAAACCTGTGAATTCAAAATTCTTACAAATAATATACAGAAGCAGGTCAAACAGCCAGCATTAAGTATCATGCTTGGAAAAAATACTTTTACCTACACTGGCTTTGTGTCAGAAGGTTGGAATCGGTTGAAGAAGAAGGCTGATGACCTCGATGTTATCCCAGCAAGAACTGTTGAGTTTATTCCTAAAGATCTAACTAAAGAATCCATGATTGAAATTGACAAAGAAGAGTTTGAGGTGAAGCCTGTAAAAATTACATTGTTACCAAGAATTGTCAAACTGTTCTGTAAATCTGAATTAAATAATATATAAATCAAAATACAATTTATTTGTTGTATGTATAATTTAATTTAAAATAATTGTAAAATGTTCTGCCTAGCATATTCCCAGACAAATATGGCTGCAGTGACGTGGACATTCAAAGACCTAACGAAGCCTTGTTGAGGTATTTCCACACAGAAGTCCATCACAGGGAGTAAGTCGCAAGGTATTCCTTCTTTTTCATGTCTGAAATAATATAAGCTAAAGTTAGTTTTCCTTTAACAAAATTATTTCTACTAGATAGATACTACAACTACTACTATAGCAACACTCTAGAATTTGAAAACAATCATACCCTAGCAACAATAAGGTTTTCTTTGGAAACTTGAAATCTTGCAATTTGCTGCTGGTGGAAGTCTGTTCAGCAGCAACCACTGAATACCCTTCATTCTTTTTATTCATCAAGTACTGCTTGAGAGGCTGCCCTGGTCGAACTTCCTCCACATTTATCCACCGTTCAGCGGATACACTGCGATACAAAGAGTTTCTGTCAGTTGCAATTTAGTCAGTTAGGATCAGCATTTTTAGGGTGCAAGTTTTACTTGCCTTTCGATAACATTAACGAAAGAGACACACAGATAACAAGGATAATGTAAGTGACGGTTACAGTTTACCGTAACCCGTACCGTTAACCGTAAAAGTTATTATAATTACATTATTTAAAAACATATATCGGCGCTCCGTACCTCTACCACTAAAACCGAATTGTCCGAATGACGCTGGTAATAAAGTTTCAATTACCTTAAACTCTGGAACTGCTTGTCTTGCAAGTGCCGCAGGCTGTCCACAACGTATGTCTTTACTCCGAAGACCTCGCTGGTACGTGCCATCCCTCCCAAGTTTGGTAGTTTATCTATTAGGGACGCGACCACTATTAAGTCGCTTTTGCTTTCTTTCTGTAAACAACAGTTTCGAATGAAAAACTTTTTACATATTTTTCTCAAAAAAAAAATTTTATTCTTTAAAACAAATTAAGAGTTGCAATAGTCCACATTTTAAGGCTTGTTTCACACGTACCACAACCACACCACACCGTCGCGACAAAAGGTGGTCAAGCTGTGGTTACGTGTGAATAGTGTCGCTTCGGCTTCTTGCGGTTGCGTTGTCGCTAGTGGTCAATGGCAGGGTGGTAGTGTCATCGCGTCAACGCAACGTTGTGTTTGCGATATCATCATCATCATCATCATCATCTCAGCCAAAAAGACGTCCACTGCTGGACAAAGGCCTCCCTCAAGGATTAATCATTTTGAGGGGAATTTGCCATAATCGCCACGCTTGGCAGACGGGTTGGCGATCGCAGTAAGGTGGGAATAATCACAGAGAGACGCTGCTGCCCATCCTTTGGAATGGTCCCATAGTCGTCTTCTACGACACCCACGGGAAGAGATGGGGTGGTGCAATTCTTTATCCCCGGCACCACACGGGGTTTTGCGATATAGCCGGCCGGTAGTTCGCAGTGTTGCTGGTGGCTGCGATGTAGTCGGTATTAAATACGCGGTCAACAATGACGGCAAAATGTGGCCCGTGTGAATTCAACTATTAATTTTCATACAAATTAGCGCTCGCCCACGTGTTGTGGTACGTGTGAAAAGTTCAGAAAGTTCTAGTGGGCAGACCACGCGGCGTGGTTAACTTTTCGAAACCGGCCAGCACCATAACGCGACAGGACCGGACGCGACGTTGTATATACGTCGATATGTACGAATACAGAAATAATATATATATATATATATATAATAAGATAATAAGTTGGCGAGGTCACAGTAGTGCACATAACGTTACAACATCGACGGTCGCTGTATCGAAAACGTTCCATCGACGGGTCACTGTAGCGAGTGTACACTATATCGACGGTACGCTACATCGACAGCCCGATCCAAGCCAGACAAAAGTGTTCAGAAGGTAGAGGAGGTCTAAGAATTCAAATTCGAACAAGTCTACTTGAATTTTTTATGAATATTATGAATTTAAAATGTTACATACATTACATACCATAAAATTGGAAGAAAATGAAAAGAAAATGCCTCAAGTTTTTAATTTAGTATTTAAAAACCTTTTTTACTTGTGTCTGGCTTGGATCGGGCTGTCGAAGCAGCGTACTTTCTATGGTGTACTGTCGATGCAGCGTACCGTCGATATGGTGTACTGTCGATGCAGCGTACTTTCGATATGGTGTACAGTCGATGCAGCGTACCGTCGATATGGCGTACTGTCGATGTAGCGTACCGTCGATATAGTGTACTCTCGCTACAGTGACCCGTCGATGGAACGTTTTCGATACAGCGACCGTCGATTTTGTGAACTAAACCCGTCTGTATTACATAATAAGAGTTATAAATAAACCGTTTTAAACCAAAATCAGTGGTTTAAAACATATTTTAAATTTATAAAAACACAAATGTTGAAAAAATTTCCACGAGCATTTTTGTGTTTTTATAATTTGTTCGCAACAAAATTTGCGTTTTAAAAAATTATTTGACCATGTTTTAAATTTGTTTAAAACGATTTTAAACCAGGACCACGTGGGCCGTACATTGATTAAATATTACTTTAAAAGTTAAGTTAAAAAGTCATATATCATACATATACTACTTTTTAGGATTAAACAGACTGAAAACAATCTTGTAATAATGCGTATTTGTAAATGAACCATCGGCGGAAGATTATGAAAGTGAAGAATTTGAGAACAATACTGAATTTATGGAGGAGTGTGATCCTCTTTTATTGCCCTTAATTGTTTAAATCTACTTGAACTTGATAATTCAACTTAAACAGTAGTTAAGAGGGGTCCATATAGGGTTGCATAAATTAAAGGCATATTTTAAGGCTGCATAACGTTTTTTAGCATTTTCTTCGTTTCGCATAACGTTCATTCAGAATAAATTATTCAATAGGCATACTTTATTTCCCCATAACTTATTTTATAATAATGATATATCAGCATCAAATGTTCATGCATAAATGGTTTTACAATAACGATTACTAATCATAACATTTAGACAACATTTAGATATCATAAATTTAAAATAGTAAGCTAGCTTTCTTGGATACTTTAATCATCAGGAATCCGGATCATAGTTTGAGTCACACTGTGTATCGTAAAGTAACCCATACATATAGGTACGTCAATGGTGATTCTCACCACCATCCTAGACAGTTGGCTACTGTAGGGAAATCTTTGTTTGGGAATCTTTAATTTGCGTTAAAAAATATTTGAACATTTTATAAATAGCTTGCTTACTTCTTAACTGATCTTTAGTATTTGTAAAAATACTATGATCGGATGTTAACGACGGACGGTAGTTGTTAATATTGAATGGGCGCCTTTGGCTTTCAAAGTAAAAAAGTAAATAGTGTTGAATAATTTCGGCGGGCCGCTGGTTAGAACCACGATAGCTGAATTGGGAGAGCACCTGACCCGGAATTTCAGAAAGGTGCAGGTTCAAATCCTGCTCATGGAATTATTTTCAACATTTGTGTTTTTGTAGTTTCCCATCTTTTTTTCTATGAGAGGCACATCTATACCCAATATTATACACAGTCTATGCTTAGGACTGTCTAGCATAGTGTTGCCAACTAGAAATTTTAAACATTAGTAATTTTAGTTCCTTTATATGATAATGTTTTTCTGCAGTACATGCAACATGCAATTTTGTCCTCTCCACTACACTTTTCAAAATGACTCCAAATTTCTGTATGACGTCTTGGCATTTTAGTAATGTTCAATGAAAACCTAATTAACGTCAGCTAACAACATCGATATTGCACTCGAATCGTAGACAGGAGTCTACGTAACGATCAACCACCGACTGCTAAACAATAAAAATATAGTATCGATGAAAATATCAGTTAAAAATATTACATCGCGACGGACGATAAATCGTAAGGGAAGGGGGGGCATGATGGATAGGGTGGGCAAGATGAATAACGTGAATAATTTAAAAACTAAAGACTGGGCGAAGATTCCGAACGTACCCTGCACTCCCGCGCGACGATCTTAGTTCGTTGCTCAGTGCGGCGCGGGACGCAATGCGAAGTGCATACGTAGGAGACGCTCCGTTCATTTTCATCGAAAAAACATTGATATGTCTAAGGTACGTAAAGTGTTATATTTCTTTATTGCGCTTAAACTGTTCCTTTCTCATTGTGTATGGCTGATGGTTACCTATCATAGTTCTACTTTTAATCACGTTTAATTACTTTCTGTTGGTAACTTTTGAGTTAATAAGTGAATATGTGCAGCAAGTCGAGTACCGGGCAAAATGGATAAATCCATCTTGCCCTGTGTCCGTTTTGCCCGCCTTTTTCTCAGATAAAAATATAGCAATTATTTTAATTATAGTTATTTTTCATTTCAGATGGTGTATAAATATATTAGGAAAACAAATAGAAGCTCTTGGAGCTCTGATCAACTTAAAAAGCGATGGACGAAGCTTTAAAAACATCGATAAAAAAGCTTCCGAAACATAATTATGGTATACCCGTATGGAACTCTGCATCGACATTTAATCTCTAGAATTCTACAGAAAAACGATTAGGACGATATAGAACAATTTTTACATTTGAAGAAGAAGTGGAACTAGCTATGTGCTTACATTAAAAAAGTAGATGTTTTATTTTATGGTTTTATTAGAAATGAACTTTTGGAAATAGCTGGACAGTTTGCTCAAGCTAAGCGGAAGAAAAACGCATTTTTATTTATTTTATAAAAGGAGGCAAACGAGCAGGCGGGTCACCTGATGGAAAGTAACCACCGCCGCCCATGGACACCCGCAAAACCAGAGGAATCGCAGACGCGTTGCCAGCCTTTAAGGAAGGAATAAAAACAATTTAAAAACAATGTAGCCGGTAAAGATTGGTTTAGACATTTTCGAAGAAGGAATCCTGACATTTTTGTTTATTATGATAAAGTTTATCTGTGTTTACGTTTTTAGAAGTTAAATGTTTCTTTTATAATTATTAAAAGGGTATATCCAATTTGCCCACCCAAAGAATTCGTTTTGCCCACCCTAGTGCGGGCAAAATGGATAATTCTAATTTTTACGGTTTTTGCTGTTATAATGAAAATTATTAAAGACTGATTGTTATAACTTTCTATAATAAAAGCTGATTATTTACTTTATCGTTTTTTACTTGGAAATCTCCGTATTTGCATATTTGTTAAAATTATAAGCTCATAAACACAAAAAGACTTTTATTTCGATATTGAAAGAACATACAATCGAGTGCATCGAAAATTATTCAATAAATGACAAGTTGAAAAAGAATAAAAAACATATCACAGAAAAATGTACTTTAACTAATAATAGTTAGGGGTCAATTTAGATTTGACGTCAATTGATAGCTAATGTCGTGTCTGTTGCTCGTCGTCTATCGGGCGCCTCCGCGGTTCGCTCGGCGCAATTCGCGCGGAGAATTTACCGAAAGAAGATAGTAGTTACTCGATTTGAAATTTCACTTAAATCAAAAGTTTTAATACAAGGTTGATCTGGTTAAATTATAACTAAATATTAGGTTAGTAAGTGAAAGAACTTTATGTAACTGTTTCGTGATTTTATTTAATTATTTAGTACATCATTTTTGAAATATTAAAAAATTTATAAAAATATCTATAAATAATGTTATTAGAAGTGCTAGTCGATTTTATGTATCTATACTAATATTATAAAGAGGAAAGCTTTCTATTTTTGTATATGTATGTTGCAACGAATAAACTCAAAAACTACTGGACCGATTTAAAAAATTCTTTCAACCTTAGAATGCTACATTAGCGCTGAGTAACATAGGCTTTATTAAAAAAAAATGCGGTACGAAGTCTGCCGGGTCAGCTAGTGTTGTAATAAAGGTTGATTATAAAACAATTTTTTATTTTTTCATTTTACTGACCGGAATATATCCTAAAGATCATTTTATATTCAAGTCTCAGTGAATTCTAATAGAAAAAGTATTTTAAACCAATATTAAACCGCACTTAGCGGTTTAAACCGTTTTAAACGAAAAAAAAAACGGTTTAAAACCAAATGGTTTAAAACATTTAAAATTATTTTTGCATCTCTATACTTACATGATACTAGAATTTAATACTATGATTACCTTTTTCTCTGTTTCATACACATTGATGTCGCTCATGTTTTTCCATGGTATATATTTTTTTTGGATCGTTCCTGTTGTTTCCATATCATCGATAGCTTTTCTTCCTTCGTTCTTAGATATACTTAATGCAAAAACTTCGTCATCTGATCTATGACAAGCAAGCCATTCCTTATGAAACTCGGTACTTGTTACATTGACAATATTTAAATGTATCTTTTCCAATGTATTTCTTACATAGTCAATATCAACATATTCTTTATTATTAATCTCGCAATATCTAAGAAAAAAATAGTAGATAAAGCTTGGCGTCAAATCATTAATTATATCGAAATCATTAACGAAATAGTCATTTTGCAACTTAACAAAGTTTTTGTCTTTTGCACTTTCAATAAAAGTCTTTTCTATGACCTTCACCGTGTAAGAGTATTTTTGTGCATTCTCTCGTTTGTACATCCCATATAGTTTTGTTGATAAATATTGTGCATGCAGTCTAATGTTAAACATTTGACCCATTGTATGTGATAATAGGATGTCCATAACATAATCAAACTCTTCATTGGAGCAGGCACCCTTCAATATTTTGTGTTTTACTGTCCAGTACAGTATCATGAACTGTGACGTCAGAGGTATGTCCTTCAGACTTTTGAGCAATTCTTCATTTAAAATGGTGGTCTACAAAATTAAGAGACAAATATTTTAATATGATGTAGGGTGACTATTATAAAAAATTAGGCATGCATTGAAAGATTTAAAAATGTGCTAACAAAGACCATTGCTTATATTCTAGTAGGGTTGCAGGGTATTACTAGTATCAAAAATTAACAGCAGTTACATAAGTGCAAACTGGTGAAAACTAACAAAAATTTTAAATTAATTAGTAACTCAATAATATAAATATTTTACTAACCTTGTAATACAATTGCACAGCAATATACCATTCCAAACATATCCTGGCACTGAGTTGGTGGGGTAATTTACCCAACAAGTCTACACACCAGCTCATTGTCTCTGTCTGGTTAATACCCTTTATCAATGATATTAGAAGCAGATGCTGCAAACCCACTAACAGCAGCCTATGTGATTGTGAATGCCCATGGTACCTCTGCTTGTTCCTAAATGACTCATCTATTCTGTTTCTGATAAAGTCTTCTATACTAGAGAGTATTTCAGGATCGGTTATCTTAGACAATACCAGTACGGACAGATACTGAATTTGAAAGTTGAAGTGGGTTTCAACTCTAAAAATGAAATCAGAAATGAAGTCTATGATATTTAAAGTTTACTTTTCATAATTAAGCATTTAATATAAATTGTTTATTTATACTTACTCATTACTATTTAAACCATAGCTTGTGTTTTGTAAGACATCCACTACAAGATTTTCGGAAATTCTGAAATAACAATTGTAATAGTATAATATTAGAATCCTTATGATACCATATGATAAGAAAAGAACAGGTGAATTACCTTTGATCTTTTCGTGGTACAGGAGAATACAGCAGTACCTCACACAGAATGTAAATGACATGACCATAATCTTGAGTTAGAACCTTGTCATTTAACCTTTTAATTAAATTGAACAATGGCGTAGTTTTAACTGGACCATAGTCTATTAACTTTTTGCAGTAAAGTATTACAATATTGTTGTGTTCAGGCACCCTGAGCAACTCATCATGAGTAATCAATCTAACAAATTCTTCAACACATGGTGTATACTGATTGTTGGATTTTAATTCTTCTATTTCTTTCCACATTCTGCTTATAAATTGTCCCATGTTTAAGTTTATTTTTGAATTTCTTATCAATAATGGCAATATCAAATTCATCATTTTTAGGCATAATCTCAGACACCCATACCCACCACATTCCACAACAATTTCTATGTAATCTGCTATGTCTTTTATGTGCTTTTCTATCTCAGAATTCTTTTCATTCAGCAGAGTATCAACCATCTCGCAGGACTTCTCATAAAATACATTACGAAGTCTTCCAATACTTTGCTTGCTTTCAAAATTTCTAGTTAATGACAGTATATCTTGTAAGCTTAACATCTCATACTTGTAATTAGAATTTAGGACTGGATTATTTAATAGAGAATGGACCACATACATTCCTAAAACAGTACTTTCCAAAGCAACATCTTTGTCTTTGATGAATAAAACAGATGTTTTATATAACTGTAGCATTTCTTCTATAAACCCAGTAACGTTAACTGAACTAGACATGGAATGTAGTCCTTTACAAATTAAGGCAGTTTCTTCAATTGTCAATGTTACATTATTTGATAGTAGGCTTAAGACATATAAGATTATGGGTTTAAATTTTGAAGCAATTATTTCATTTATAATTTGTTTAGTAACATGCTTTTTATCAATTGTTTTAATAAATAGCTGCATTATATAAATGACATCATGAAGACATTCTGTTTTATCAGAATATTGTCTACTGGCAATATCATACATTTTCTTGGCTTTTTCATTTATTAAATCAATGTATTCCGGTAAGTCCTCTTCATGTGTTTGTACATACAGTAGTCCCAAATCAATATTAAAATGTGATTCCATGACATGTTTAAAAAAGCTTTTCTTGTCATCTTTCTCAATAAGCTTTTTATGTATCAAAGATAGAAGAGTATTATCTACAAAATTGTGTTCAAAGAGATCTGTTTGTAAAGACAAATTAATGTTAGCATAATCTTTCCAATGAAGACCAGTAAAACAATTTCCCACAAAATGTAAAATATTTATATGCACTGCTTTTCTTATAGGTATATTATTACATGGAATCTTAATTATGTCATTAATTGTTTGTGTAATTTGTTCATTGGTCAGAAGCCTCAAGATTTTAGACTTTTCATTGCTTAAAACACAGATTAAATGGTAAAAGGGTACAGGTGACCATTTTAGAAGAGGCACAGATGTGAAAATGTACATGAAAACATCATTATCCGATAAAAATGTTTTTAATCTTCCTTTTAACTCCTCATATTCAAAAGGATTATCAAAGATATAGATATCATTCAGAGCTTCCAGTAGAACAACAGCTTCTGGTTGACTATTTAGTTTTGTTTCAAGCCTGTATTGTATGCATTTTAACCTAACTTGAGTGTTATCATGTTTTAGCCCAATATTGAAGGCACAATTCAGCCAGCTTCCCATATTTTTCAAGGATGTAAACAATTGTAATGACGGCAGAACAATGTTACTCTGTTTTTCTTCTAGACTGTCCATAAGAACAAAGAAATTGTCCCACGATACTTTTAAGGAAGTGCTTTCAGTTAGACTCCACATAAATATTATTTTATTCTTCGATTTTATACAAATATTTTGTTTTTGAGTAACCACACAATCAAATGCTTTCTTTACCAAATACATTGATAATTTCCTGAGTAAAGGATCAGTTGATAATAAGCCTTGTAGCAAATTATGCCAAAACTCATACTGACTGAATATGTTTGATTTCAATAAATTATTTCTTTTGTTTTCAGTTGTGGGCAGGTAATAGTCAGAAAGAGAGCTTAATACTTTCAGCGTTATCTCAATATTAACAGAATTATTACCATCCAAGTGTTTAATGCAATTCCATATTGAATCCAGAACATTGTAATCATTGACAGCTTCAAACAATTTTGGTACTGTGCTGCTCAGAAAATATACTTTCATGTTTTCATTGGAACTAAACAAGATATTTTTTACAGGTAGTTCCAAAAACGGCAAGGATAGTTTTTGATTATTCATTAACACTGCACTGAGGATACTGTCAGTGATTCTCAAAATTAATATCGCATTTGTGTTCGTAGGTGCTACATCGTAGTCGTCAATATCTTCTGATATTGATAAATCACATAAGATTTGTTGCAACAAATGTTCAGATTTATGTACCAGAGTGCTTACATTCAGACCAAGAGTAATAGAAATGATTTTACACACGTTTTCTACGTTTTCTTCGTCTACTATTTTGATCAGTTTCGCGACCAAGTCAAACTCTTCTTCGTTATCGCACTCGCTGTTATCCTGCAGATTAACCAGTTGTTTGTATTGTAAAAGTTGTATAGCACTAATGAGATGCTTATTGGTAAATTTCTGTCGGGTCTTTATACATTTCAGCCGAGAATCAATTAGATCTTCGTCCAAATCGAGGAAATCTAAAAATGAAAACAGGTTTTCGTGCGAAATCATTTTGTGCAAAAATATTGATTATAGTTAAAGTTCCGAATATAATGACAACTTCGGATACTTTACTCCATTCATAAATATTTTATTAAATAAGAGGTACGTGGAAGCAAACAACCATACAACAACACGAGGAAAATCGAAAAATGACAGTCAATCAATATGAATGAATAAGTCACTGTCATTCTGACAATGTAATCGTCAGCTGATAATCGTTTAGAAATTTTTTACCAAGCTTGTCTTAAACTCAGAAAAGAATTAATTTATACATTAAAACTATTATGAATCAATGAATCAATGATCAATGAAGAAATCATTGAAAATAAATTAATGAGAAATAAATTACTTTAGTTTTACTAATTTTAGTGAGACTCGATTATGGCCTCGGCACACGCACAACACTAACCAACCTTGGGTGGAGGAGGCCTATATGCTGCAAAAGACGTCTTTAGGCTGAGGGGTCATTTCGCGAAACATGAAAAAAAATTATTTCTAGTTGATTAGAAATTATATCTCATTTTTCAGTTACTTTTTTATTAAGCGAGGTTTTAAACATAATTTAACGTAAGGTGACACAGTTCGTAAAACCTAGTATTCTAAAAACTCATTTTGTAATTTAATTAAAACTGAGTAAAACATCATTACCATCTAAAGAAAATATATGTGCACAAAACTTTCAAAATATATATTTCAATAATTTAGATCGCCAAACCCAATTTTTTTCAAACGTTTAGTAAACTGTATTTTACCGTAAACAACATAATAAATAGCGTTTATAATTCAGAACAACATAATAGTCAAAACGAAATTTCAAAAGTTTGTAACAGAAATTCGTCATTACCATCGCGCTAACGTCAAATTTACTTTCTTGAAAGATCTACGCGATGTATCTTACTGTCCCCGTGCACACCACTCTCCTCAGTCGCTTGCACGAAATATACCACAGCGCACGTCACGGTGAGTGCTCTTTAAATACTTTTTTTGTTACAAATCATATGTCCAGGAAATGGTTGTCACGTATTTCCATCATTACCGGTAAATACGTTTTCTAGGTAACTATAAATTAAGTATAATTGTTAGCATTAGAACTTATTGTGACTCCCAGGACACATTCTCAAAAAGGCGGTCACAAATTGTAGCGCTAAGAATTCACGATTTGTTCAAAAAAACTACTACGTTTGTCATTACCATCCTTAGAGCATTAAACCAACTGGAGACGCCACTGTCAGGCGTTCCCCTCTGCCAAAAGAGTATGACCGCCGATCATACTCGTTATATAAAACTAGTTCCAGCGTGTTCCAGCGTCATTTGCAAATCACGGTGCACGCGATAAGACCTGAGCAAAAAATGCCAAATTGCAGCGTGTTTTCACGTAAAAAGCGATCAGAAACGTCGATTGTACTAAAGGATAACGTGACTTTTCATCTGTAACTATTATTTTGTCTTAATATTATTGAATAATGCACAACATTTGCAAAAAACTGAAAAAATATTGTTAATCAAAAAGTGTTGCCACTAAAACGTCAAGTTGCAACTTTGCGTAACTTTTAAAGTTGAACGAGCCAACATTGAATTACAATTTATATTTCACGTTCTATAAAGTTAAAACTGTATTTTTACTATAAATGCTTATTTAATTAATGATAGATCACTACTTATAAATTGTAACTTATTTTGTTTTTACAGATTTTTTTTCAAATTAATTGCATTAAAAATTCTCAATACTATGAAACTGTATGTTTATGATCGGTCTACTTCATTAATATATTATATTTACGTTTCGTCACTTATCCCGAAAATAGGAAATTTTAATTTAATTACATTGGCCACACTGCAACAAAGTTAGAGCTGTGACAGTACAAAAACAAAATATTGATATCGACTTCATCATAATGTTTATTCTGGCTATTATAGAAAAATAATAATATAGATAAATAAATTTAAAAAAAAACAAAATATTAGAGATTGAAACATACTTATCTCCATTTGGAGAAAAGGTAGTGGAATATAAAGCGGGCTTCGTAGTATTTTCTACTAAAAAATTAAACGCAGTACATGCATAAAGAGTTTATGTGGAGAGCCAAATGACAAAAGTTTAACATACCAAAAAAGTCGTGGTGGCCTATTGTATGCATCAATAGAAGTTATTGATTTATGTCTCCTTTGTGAACTGATGACAAAAAAATAAAAAAATTAAAATAAAATACCTATTAAATTAATACAACATTATAAGCATCAAAATAATAGTTAATTTCTGACAGAAATAACAACACCTACACCATAGAATTTACTTAAAACTATAAGATTACGTTTTTTATTCCAATTTTTTTTAAACTATATGAACACTTAGAGTAGCTTTGATGCATTAAAGAACTTTGCAGCATTCAAAGATTTAACCTCAGAAAGCAGTTTAAACCTTGACAGCATTAGGTATATTTCGCTGTTTGTTTGTATTATATCATTCTGGAGTTCGGTACATACCTGTATATTTGTTTTAATTTAAGTCTCTTGCTTTTAAATTCAGCCTTATTTGGAAACTTATATAGAAATAAGGAAAATCTCTCGAATAATTGCATTTGGAAATCTGAAAAATTAAGACCCTACGTTACCTACAAAAAAGAATTGATCTGCTTTATGGAACCATGAAAGTACTATACATGTTGTTAAATTTTTCGGTTCCTCTTGATTGAGAGTCGGTTAGATAGGTAGCAAACTATTTTTCCATAATGAAAGAATAAGATTGCAGCTTTTCTTAAAAACAACAATTCTCCTTGGAATGGAATAAAATTATGTAGGTATATTTTGCAGATTTTGACTTATCCTAATTAATAACTGTCGATTTTAACAATAAAGAAAAGCAAAGTGTCTACCTTAATTAACCATACTGAAGAGCCTGATTTAAACAAAAAAAATCACATTAATATTTATCATCATCATCATCTCAGCCAAAAGGCGTCCACTGCTGGACAAAGGCCTCCCCCAAGGATCTCCAATACGACCGGTTTTGTGCAGCCCGCATCCAGCGGCTTCCCGCGACCTTTACCAGATCGTCGGTATACCTTGTTGGAGGCCTGCTGACACTGCGCTTTCCGGTACGCGGTCACCACTCGAGGACTGTTCCGCCCCAGCGGCCATCAGTCCTGCGAGCGATGTGGGGCACTTGAGCTTAGCAACTTTTCGGGCTGTCATTATTATTGATATCGACAAATTAAATCGATAGTGTCAAGCACTATCGACGTTTACATAAAGTTGCCGTCAGACTCGTGCACGGACAGGTTATCCCTGTGTGTGAATTTATTAGTGTGCGTCTAGTTTATGCTAGTGTTTAATAATTTTGTCGTTTGCGTACTTAGCGACGTCTTTGAAAAATGCATCAGTGTGAAACTGTATTTGTGTGCATTACCTCGTCCCCCGCAGAAAATGACAGACTTTTTTTCATAGAAATTAGTGCGCATGGCGTCTCCATTTGGTTTAATGCTCTAAGTTACCATCATCATCATTACCGTTTGATATGTGTTGATGGTAATGACGTTATGTTAATAGGAATGATGAATTCAAAGTTTCAAAATTTCTTATTAGTAGCAATTTGTTCTATTTTACTTAAAATGTTGTTTGTTTTCATGCTTTAACCTAACCGAAATACCAGCTGGAAGTTGCATGGGTTTTTTTGCGTTATCTTTATTTTAATTTGCTAAAAATTTTAAATTATCCGTGCTTGGTTGGATTATAGTATTATAATAGCCAGCTTTTCTTGTCAGCATATCGTAAGTGGTGAATCGAGAGTATGCGCCAGTGCATCAAAAAAGGCGATTGGCCAGCATCCTGACACTTCCTTTGCATAATTAACAACAAGGTCGCTCTATTTGCTAAAAGTGGACATTGATCCAAACCATGGCTTGGATAGGATATGATGATCTCTAACCACCCTTTGGGGGATAATGGTCGTGGGTTTATGCATACATACTCTAAACATATTTTAACTTTAAAAATACATCATACAAAATAATATTTTATTTCAGGTAGTTGCCGTTTTCAAAAATGAAACTTTAATATTAGATAGTACTACATATTGAAACTAATATAATGGTCGTGGGTTTATGCATACATACTCTAAACATATTTTAACTTTAAAAATACATCATACAAAATAATATTTTATTTCAGGTAGTTGCCGTTTTCAAAAATGAAACTTTAATATTAGATAGTACTACATATTGAAACTAATAGATATGTGAAAAAAGACAGTGCTGAAAAAATTTCCACGAACGGAATTCGCACCCCATGACATGCCAGGTCAGGTGCACTACCACACTATTTGCGTAAAATTATATGTATATGTAATCATAAATATAGCTTGCCTAATTCTTAACTGATCTTTCAATATTTGTAAAAATATTTAGATCGAATGTTGATGACGTAGTTGTCGACATTGAATAGGGCTTACAGAGTAATAGCTGATTTACACGTTTTAAGTTGTTAAGTAGGTAACTAAATTTAAACTTAATTTTAAGTGACTTATATTTAAGTATATTTATGTCCATACGTATTTAAGTAATTAGTTCGCTTAATTCACTCAAGATGGACGATCAATCACGTAATGAAGTCGTAAATTCTGTGCTAAATTTGTTATGAAGTCAAAGATGAAATAATTAGGGAAATAACTATACCCAAAAAACTGGGTGAGAAATGGAATAAATAGAAGAGATCAGTATGGCCAAGGATCAAGTGCCACTTTGTTCGAAGAGCTAGCGAATGAAGATTTAATAACAAGTGTATTTTAATGCGCCACGGCTAGCAGAAGACTCTTTTATTTCTTGTTATCTAAAGTGGAAAATTCAGATTCAAATTCAGATTAATTTACAAGAAGGCTTCAAAATAAATCAGAAAAAATCCAAAGAGCGAATCCACCCTGAGTATACTGAGTATACTATTTAAAAAAAAAGAAAAAATATAATATTGAACGTAAAGAAAAGGTTCATAGATGGCAATTCTAAAAATGTTGTTTCTGGCAACCGTAGCTGGCAAGTCTAATCTTGATTTGACAATATAAATCAAAATTTTGTAAAAAAATCTCCATTGCACTTTCTTGTACATAGTTCTTTGGTTTTTTGATTATTCAAATATATATACTTAACTTGCCATTGTAGCTGTAAACCTACGGTGTCAACTGTTGTATATCTCCACTTGTTTGTTGTAGAGTGAATTTAATTTTGCTATGGAAGACAATAGTTCCAGTGACGACGATGTTAGAGATTCGCTAATAAGTCCAAAATTAAGTGGAAAAAAGTTTAAATTAAACGATGGCAGCTCCCAGGACAGTTACAAAGATACAGGTAAACAACAATATTCTTATTGTGTCGGAAGAAAAGTTTCCATGAGATAGAGAAAAAATTGTGACGTAAATTAATATGAGTCCATATTGGTTGGTTTTAGTTGCATCTTCGAGTAAAACTGAAAAAGATGAGAACGTGGACAGCGGAGTGTCTGCGGATAAATCTGAGAGTACAAGCAGTGACGATCGAGGTGCGGGAGCTGGCGAAGGTCCTTCCAACGAGGTCGTCAACGTAGCTCCCTCGAGCAGCAATGTTCGTGATATTCTGTTGAGCATACGACGTCCCAAACGTGCCAGGAACTACAGAAAACGAAAGACTCCAGACAGAGATTCTGATAGCAATGATTCCTCTAGAGATTCAGATGACTTGTCACCAGAGGAGAGCACGGTTGATATGAGGCCGGAGAACAGCAACTCTGAATGTGATAGCTCTGAAGAAATGAGGAGATTTGTGCCTCATTTTTCAGATGCCTCACCTGATAGTGGGTTAGTAAATTTTTAATTTTTTTTTACAAAGTCATGGAAAAATCCTGGCAACTAAGAAATATTTTCAAATACCTACATTTTTCAATATAAAGACCATAACTATTTTTGTTTAAAGTTATTGAAGAAAATTCAATTTGAACAAACTAGTATGTAGTCTCAGTAATCTGTGGTGTTAACTGATTTGTTGCTGTCTTAAAAAACAATAGTGTACTGTGATGTGAAATTTATTAATCATGTTACATCATTGTTTGCACCTTCTTTTAATAGTACTTTTTGTTGTAGAAATATCCTTTCTTACCCTTGCATATTCTTTATATTAATTTTGTGATTGGGATCCATTATATGAAACACATACTTTACTTCAAATTACCATATTTTATTGTAATACACACATGCATTTATTACAGTTGATTAATTTAAACATTACTTATACAAAACACAGACTAAGGCAATATATATATAACATTATGTAAATTTAACTAAGCAATAGATTTCTTTTTAGACTTAATATTTTTCACAATTTGATAGCTCACTGAAAATATTCAAATTCGTTCTAGACCTATATTTCTTTTAATTTAACCAAAAGTCAGCCAGTAACACAACTATAGATATAAAATTCTTCTAAATCAATATTCCAACATACCCTCTGAATTTTCATGATTTTTTCAATCAAAAATATAAATGATATGAAACAAAATGACCCTTATATATGAATATATTCCGTTAAGGTCACTATTTTAATCGTTTGTTTCTAAGAAATCATATCTCTAGGGCTATTCTGCTGATTTTTCAATCATATGTAAATAATACAAATAACGTCAAATAACAGACACCAATTTTATAAGATTAGGGTCATTCTCTACTTTATTAAATAAGATCCAAAGATACTACTAATCGGCGTATTGCAGACCTCACAAAATGTTACGTCGTATTCTTATCCTAATTATTAAACTAAGTGCCAATATGAGTACCTAATTGTATGTCAGTAAAAAAACATTTTATGAAGTAAAACATTTATTTAACACATTATTTTGTTCTTTAAACAATGTAATCATTTATAAAAAAAAATAACATAATTATAACATAATATTTCTATCATGTAATCAAACAAAAAACTGCCTATCCAAGAAGACATAAGCAGTATTGGTATACGGCTGAAAATCGAGTTATTCGCATACAATGCTTATTTTTAATCAATTAAAAATATTGTAGTAAAAATAAAACTATGACTTTTTTACTTAGTTAACTTTTAGTTAAGCCAAAACAGACATTAACCCGTCCCGCGCTGTAGGTATAATTAGCGGGCCACCTTGTGTCATATGGCGCGCGAGGACTTAAAAAACTGTATAAGACTTATAAAATGTTCAAAATAATTTTTAACGCAAATTTTGTTGCGAACAAATTACAAAAACACAAATGTTTTAATTATTTAAATTTAAAAATTTTAATTTATTTCACAAATAAAAAAAAAATTTACTGCTCAAATGAGGCGAGCACTTATCAGTGCCCTTAACAATTAAAATTCTATTGTATCTTGTATCTATTTACAACAGACAACTATTAAGATTTCGAAGTTGTTCCTAAGATATAAGTTGCTCATATTGGTAGGCTTTTCATATCTTTTTAGGATATTTTTCTAAACAACTCTGAAAACAAAACAAAAATAAGGTTTCCAAAACTTTGTGTAACAAATTTTAGTGCTAGTTTTCTCTGTTAGAAGTAGAAGCATTCTTGTATGTCATTTCTGGTAATTTTGATGTCTCCGTTAGATCGGGTACTTCAGAGAGCAGTGACAGCTATGACAGTGATGGCATGGTCCATATGCAATCAGGTGATACTGACAGTGAAGAGGAGGGCTTGTGGTCCCGGACTAGAGACACTGAAGAGAGTGAAGACCGAGGCAATCCGCCTGCTGCGCTGCTCAAGACCAGGCCAAAGCATAACTATTTGATGTTGAGAGGTAATTATAGTCTGTTCAATATAGCTTGATACCTGTGACAGATGTCAAATTGCCATGCCTAGGGTTGAGACAATACTGAGGTAATTGCATCAAATGATAATTGAAGCTATCAATTGAATATCATTATCCTAACGAAGTACTGTTCCTATCGAAAAATAAATAAAGACTAACAAATTCATGAATACAGCTAGGATGAAAAAAATTATGTTAAATTTTATTGATTGGTTATTGAATATCAATTGAACTTCACTTGGCCAACACTAGTATTATTTGTAATGAAATGACCTTGTAAAGGAGTATGTTTATTTTATTGTCATCATCATCATCTTCAGCTCATTTTATGACCCCACTGTTAGGGCACGAGCCTTGGATGGATAGGGAGAACGGGCCATAAACCACCACGCGGGCCCAGTGTGGGTTGGTGGTTGTTAACGACTGCTAATGCAGCCGGGACTAACGGCTTAACATGCCTTCCGAAGCACGAAGGAGCTCGAGATGATAAATTTTTGGTCACCCATCCGATGACCGGCCTTTGCGAAAGTTGCCTAACCTCAGCACTCGCAGACCGGTTGCGTTAACCACTGCGCCATCGAGCTCCTCATTTTATTGTAATGTTTTAAACTTATGATAAATGTGTGTTATGCAGGAGTTTATTTATAAATCTAATCTAACATACAAAATAAAATCACAAAAGTAATTGTAGTATATTATTAACCCCTTGAGTGTGTATCGACCACCAGGGGGTCGACCGCCTAACTCTCTCGCTTTCGATCGCTTTGAAGGCGAGGCGAGGAGGAGGCGTCATCTTGTCATTTCGAAAGCAATATGAAAGCAATATCGAAAGCTATAGGCTATAGCTTTCGATATTATTCGATATTATATTTCGATATTATATTAGAAAGTGTGCCGTGTGGTGCCGGCCTAGAATTGCACCACCCCAACTCTTCCCGTGGGTGTCGTAAGAGGCGACAAAGGGACAAAACCAGGGGGCGGGCAGCAGCGCCCCCTGTAGAACAACTCCATTACCACACACTGAACTGCGATCCCCAACCCGCATGCCCAGCGTGGGGATTATGGGCACTAACCCCCTTATGATAGTACAAAAAAGGCAATGGCCCCTAGTTCCCGGCCGCCTCGCTATTCCTGGCCAAGGCAGCGGCCATGGTAACGGCGGGGCAGGGGGTGCTAACAATCACCGGGCTACCTCAGGCTGCCACAAAAGACTGACCCTGGTAACGTTCAACGGACGCACTCTGAGGCTTGACCACCATCTAGCGCAGTTGGAAGTGGAGTTAGAGAACATAAAATGGCATGTTCTGGGGTTATGTGAAGTCCGTAGAGAAGGGGAGGACACCGTAACCCTAGACTCGGGCCATGTTCTCTACTTTCGCGAGGGTGATAAAACATCCCAGGGTGGCGTAGGCTTCCTCGTCAATAAGGTCTTCTCTAACAACGTTGAAGAAATCTCCAGTGTGTCGACCAGGGTAGCGTACCTGATCATTCGGCTGTCAAAGCGTTACAGCATGAAGGTCATTCAGGTTTACGCACCGACCTCGACACACTCAGATGATGAAGTGGAGGATATGTACGAAGACATATCCAAAGCCTTGCATAACACCACTAAGGCTCATTTCAACGTTGTTATGGGGGACTTTAACGGCAAGGTGGGAACCCAGACTGGCAACGAATCCCGGATAGAACCGCATGGTTATGGAGTTAGGAATCACAGGGGGCAAATGCTTGTCAACTTCCTCGAGAAAGAGGGGCTGATCTTAATGAACTCCTTCTTTAAGAAACAACCTCAAAGGAAGTGGACATGGCAAAGCCCCGACACTGTGACCAAAAATGAGATCGACTTCATCATGACGGATAGCAAGCACATATTCAGAGATGTCTCAGTGATCAACAGGTTCAATACCGGATCTGATCACAGACTCCTCCGAGGCTCTCTGAATATCAACTTGAAGCTTGAAAGAAACCGTCTGATGAAGTCCACGCTCCGTCCTAACCCAATACAAATCACGGCGGGCGCCGAGAAATTCCGGCAGATTCTCGGAGACAGATTTGCTGCCTTGGAACCCACTGATGACGCTAACGAGACCCTACACAATCTGGTCGAAACGTTGAGGGATGAGGGCATTAAGTTCTGCAAAAAACAGTGTACGGGCAAGAAATCCAAACTCTCGGCTGAGACTCTCGGGCTGATGACAAGAAGACGGGAAACCACCCAAGTGACTTCGTCGGAGCGGTCAGACCTGAACAAGCAGATTGCGAAGATGGTACGGCGCGACCTTCGGAGCTCCAACACACGCCTCATTGAAGAGGCGATAGAGCGAAACCGAGGGTCCAAAGTATTCACTCAGCAGCTTGGCAGGAGCCACCTGACGAAGCTTAAAACGCACGACGGGAGGACCGTATTGTCGAAGCCGGAGATCTCCGCCGAGATAGAGGATTTCTATGGCCGACTATACGCTACACATGCCCCTCATTTCCGACGAGACGACCACGATTCCAGAGCCACCCTGACACGCCACTACACCGACGAACTGCCAGACATCAGTCAAGACGAGATCGTGTTAGCTCTGAGCCAGCTTAAAAATGGAAAAGCCCCCGGTGAGGACGGAATTACATCAGAGCTTCTGAAAGCTGGAGGAGCCCCTGTTATACAGGAATTGCAGAAGCTCTTCAACGCCGTCCTTCACAGTGGGAGAACTCCAAAGGCGTGTAGCGGGAGCTTGGTGGTGCTGTTTTTTAAGAAAGGAGATAAAACTCTTCTTAAAAATTACAGACCCATCTCGCTCCTGAGCCATGTCTATAAGCTTTTCTCACGAGTGGTCACGAATCGTCTCGCCAGGAGACTCGACGAGTTCCAGCCACCGGAACAGGCCGGGTTTCGCGGAGGATATGGTACCATAGACCACATTCACACAGTGAGGCAGATTATACAGAAGTCTGAAGAGTATAATCAGCCCCTGTGTCTAGCTTTCGTGGACTATGAGAAGGCCTTTGACTCTGTCGAAACCTGGGCTGTTCTGGAATCCTTACAGCGATGCCAAGTAGACTATCGTTATATCGAGGTGTTGAGATGTCTTTACGAATCCGCCACCATGAGTGTCCAAGTACAGGGCCAGCAGTCTAAACCCATCCAATTGCGCAGAGGAGTGAGACAGGGGGATGTTATATCCCCGAAACTGTTCACAAGCGCGTTGGAAGATATGTTTAAGACGCTGGACTGGAAAGGAAAGGGCATTAACATAAACGGTGACTACATCTCACACCTGCGATTCGCTGATGACATAGTTCTGATGGCGGAGTCGCTAGAAGAGCTGAACCGGATGCTGGACGGCCTAGCTTCAGCCTCGCGACGCATCGGTCTTGGCATGAATTTGGATAAAACCAAAGTCATGTTCAATGGCCACATTGATCCAATACCGGTCGTCGTACATGGTCACCTTCTTGAAATCGTTTCCGAATATACCTACCTCGGGCAGATTCTGCAATTAGGTAAAAACAATTTCGAGAAGGAGGCCAAGAGGAGGATCCAGCTGGGCTGGGCAGCGTTTGGAAAACTACGTCGAGTCTTCTCGTCATCCATACCGCAATGCTTGAAAACGAAAGTTTTCAATCAGTGCGTCCTACCCGTCATGACTTACGGAGCTGAGACGTGGACACTCACGGTAGGGCTGGTCCACCAGTTTAAAGTCGCTCAGCGAGCTATGGAAAGAGCTATGCTCGGAGTTTCTCTGAAGGATAGGATTCGTAACAAATACATCCGACAGAGAACCAAAGTCATCGACATAGCTCTAAGAATTAGCAAGTTGAAGTGGCAGTGGGCCGGCCATATCTGGCGAAGAACCGATAACCGCTGGGATAAACGTGTTCTTGAGTGGAGACCACGACTCGGTAAACGTAGTGTAGGACGACCTGCGGCCAGGTGGGATGATGACCTGCGAAAGACTGCAGGCAGATGCTGGATGCGTCAAGCTGAGGACAGGGCGCTATGGCGCTCATTGGGGGAGGCCTATGTCCAGCAGTGGACTAAGATAGGCTGATGATGATATTAGAAAGCGAGGCGAGGGCTTCGCTTTCAAAGCGATCGAAAGCGAGAGTGTTAGGCGGTTGGGGGGCAGGTGGGCGATATTATTTGTATAGTCACGGTCACGTGTTAGAAATCAAGAGCTGCTATTGGTCAAACACTTTATAGGGGCTTTTGTTGGTCACATAGTGTGTTTTAGTGGGTTTGGATTCCAAATACTAAAATTAAATCCGTTTTTTAAGGCGTTTTAGGGTGATTTGACAATAACTGAGAGGCCAAATTTTAAGTACTATTGCAGCGCTTTCCCGAAATCATATTAAGTCGATTTTCGCCTAAAATCGTTTTAGCGGGTCTTGAAACTAGACGACTCATTAAATAATAATGTTATTTTAATATAGTCAAATAATTTCATACGCTTTTACAAAGTCACGTCTTTGATTTTGATGACTTCTGTCACAGGTATCAAGCTATAATGAACAAACTATAATAATAATTAATTAATAAATATGTATTAAATAAAGGGTGTTATTTAAATGGTTAACAAAGTATTCGTATTTCTGTTAGTAAACTGATGGCCTTTACAGGTTAACAATAGTGGTGTACGTTATAAGCAGATGTGTGTCTAAATTAGAGTTTATACCCTAACTATCCTAACTAATAGTAACCTAACTTAATATGCGAAAGTGAGTTTGTTTATTTGTTACTAGCTGTGCCCTGCGGTTTCACCCGCGTTAATTAGCGACTGTTCCACACCTATTAGTCATAGCGTGATGTAATATAGCCTATAGCCTTCCTCAATAAATGGACTATTCAACACAAAAAGAATTTTTCAATTCGAACCAGTAGTTCCTGAGATTAGCGCGTTCAAACAAACAAACAAACAAACAAACTCTTCAGCTTTATAATATTAGTATAGATTTATTTGTTACGCTTTCACGCGTATACTATTTAACCAATCATCATGAAATTTTGTACATATATTCCCAAGAGTATAATCAATGACTTATTATTAAAAAAGTGAGATTGTTTGTTTGTTTGTGTAAACTATTTAACGATTTGTTGTTTTGTTGTCATAGAAACTGTCAAAGCGGTACGAAGTCCGCCGGGTCAGCTAGTATCAGTATATTTATTGATAGCACTCGTTTTGTTTATAGTTTTCATTTTATATTTATAAAATCATATTTTGTAATAAATATGAAGGTATTTTTTAATCTCGTAAAATTTTTAAATTATTAAGCTTATTTTTAACTATTAAGTTACAAATAAGCTGCAGTTATAGGTCACATTGGCTAATTGACTTGTATCTTGTGGATAAAGGTCAATTGTTATCTCTGCTTTATCTTTGTAGAAGTATACTCTAAAATTTATTAAATCATTTATGACCATGAAAAACTGCTATGAGAAACGGCTTCATTTTTTATTGTAAGGACAGTAGTTAAGAAAGTACACATATTTAGTTTTTAGTAATTAACTTTAGCCTAGATTTATTATATAGAATTTTTGTGGCCGCTATTGTAGAATTCAAAATTTTCGCACCTAAATAAAACTTTCATCAAAGTTATCCAACACTCAGAAAGTTATAAACTACTTTCAGAAATCATAAACCGTGAGATGGGGCTGACATTTCCCTGCAGTAAAACGTCCAAGACCGACTTGATGTTCGAACAGAAATTCTACGGATCCCTCCACGTAGTCTACAGAATGGACAAGTTGCATCAATTGAACCAACACAAAGGCTGTGTCAACTCGATAAATTTTCATCCTGAAGGTAAGTTGGGATATAATATTATCTAATGTGGCACTGGAGAAAAAACAGAGTCCATACAAAAGTCACTCTATGTGACTGTGATGCACTGGTTAGTAAAAGAATGGGCGTCCTAGGCTTGTCCTATCTGAATCTAGATACTAAAGGACTACTCTGTGGTGTGGACAGCTCACTGACTGGCCCGATGCTCCAATGATCTTATTGTCTGCTGCTGGCCACTACTTGAAAATTGACGCAACAGTCCGTTCGATGAATGGGCTCTTATATTTTATTTAAATGGAGTGTTTATACCATACCGGCGGCGCCTAAAAATATGCTTTTAAAACAGACAATGCTGAAAATGGATGCTGTTACTTTTTGGCTTATACTTTTAGACAGATACAATATTTTAAAAACGTATTTAGCCATTGTTTAACTGTAAACACTGCACCCTTCGGACATTCCAGGTCAGGTGCTCTTCCAATTGAGCTATCGTGGTTCTAACCAGCCCGCCGAAACTATTCAACACTTTTTACTTTGTAAGCCAAAGGCGCCCATTCAATGTCAACAACTACCGTCATTAACATCCGATCATAATATTTTTACAAATATTAAAGATCAGTTAAGAAATAAGCAAGCTATTTTATAAAATGTTCTTATAAATGTGCTTGCTTATTTCTTAACTGATCTTTAATATTTGTAAAAATATTATGATCGGATGTTAATGACGGTAGTTGACATTGAATGGGCGCCTTTGGC
This sequence comes from Eudonia mercurella, assembly GCA_963082485.1. Classification (NCBI taxonomy): domain Eukaryota; kingdom Metazoa; phylum Arthropoda; class Insecta; order Lepidoptera; family Crambidae; genus Eudonia; species Eudonia mercurella. Next base: position 18,703,575 of record OY720032.1, read on the forward strand.
TTACAAAGTAAAAAGTGTTGAATAGTTTCGGCGGGCTGGTTAGAACCACGATAGCTCAATTGGAAGAGCACCTGACCCGGAATGTCAGAAGGGTGCAGGTTCAAATCCTGCTCGTGGAAATTTTTTCAACATTTGTGTTTTTGTAAACACTGTTTTGTAGTTAGAGGGATAATAACCTATGCAGACCTTGTGACTATACACGAATGGAGTCGAACCCATGGCCTTATGGTCAATCCACACAAATCGCAGGTGATCATTATTGGCGGGTCGAAGCAAATTGCCAGACTAAAGCACGTCCGTGTTCAAACTGTCTCCAGCCTGATTGGAACGACTTCTAATTGTATCGTCGAGATAAACATTAACTTTGTTATGATTGATAAAACGAGGCTGATTTGAACATCGCAGGCCGCCTCCTAGCATCGGGCTCGGACGACACCAACGTGGTGGTATGGGACTGGGCGCGCAACACCGCACTGCAGACCATCAAGACCGGCCACAAGTCCAACGTCTTCCAGAGCAAGTTCCTGCACCTCAACGCGCAGAGTCAGCTCAACATTGTCACGTGCGCGAGGGATGGTCAGGTGACAATATGGTCGACGAGGTCGGATATGTGCAATGGCAGGAGTGTGATGTTGTAAACCGTGCATCCACACCGCAGTTACTTTTTGTTGGGCAACACGGTAACATTAGGCAACATATTGTAACTTTTGTGGCTACTTGTTACTGTTTGTTGATTGTTACTCATCGCGTCCATACCATAAATTAACAAAATATAACGAACCGAGCACCCACACCGCAGTTAGTTTTTGTAGATCAACATTTCCAAATATCAACATCCGTCAACAATCGTCAATCGAGTATCACGACATATTTTCTCCAACTTCTGCAAGCAACAGACGTGTCACCTTGGAAGATGAAGAACTGATTAAACCAACATCATGTTTTCTCATTTTAAATAAGAAGAAAAAACGACGCTCGACTTTCTCTTATAATGTTAACGATATTTACGGAATGTTGAGTGTGTAGGGCAACGTTGCTCAACATATAGTAATATTGTTAGAGAATGTTGACTGTTAGGACGTGTAGGGCAATGTTGATCAACATATTAGTATATGTTGATCAACATTGTTATTAGTATATGTTAATAAATAACTAACTAACTAAATAATAAATAACTTTTTGTTGTCGGATGTTGCTGAGTAACACTTGGAAACGTTGATCAACAAAAAGTAACTACGGTGTGGATGCACGGAAAGCTGAGTGTAGTGTTTGAAAAAAAACGACGACGCGACGCAAGGAGTCTGTTTTTTCAAAGTATTTTTCGCTCTTACATGAATAGTCCTAGATTTATATGAATATTTTGAAAAGTTCCGTCATTTTGTTTTTTTGTCAATCTGTTATTTTACGTATGTAATATTTTATTTTTGTTTATTAATTTGTTGAGGTTGTTTCTTACTTACTTCCTATCAAGGCCTCGATTCTGCTATTTTAAAACATGAATGTTTCAGTGACCTGATTCTGACATTTTCAACCTTGATAATAAAACCCCAGTTGAGATGAAGGTCAATCATATCCACGCGGTGTTATAAAAAAGCAGAAAAATTTTGAATAGAAATGATGTTACCCTATGTTCGATTTACATAAAATATCCAATAATAGCTAAAAACGTCCGTCCCGTAGGTCCGATTAGTCCAATGCCCGGCTAGCGGCGGCCCGCCGGTAGTGCGGCGACGGCTGACGTCACACGCGCGCGCCGCGCACAAGCTGCACGTGTCCGCGCACGAACCGCACGTCGTCACCTCCGCGGGCGAGGACGGGCTCTGCATGCAGTGCGACGTACGCGCCGAGCAAGTCAACAGGTCAGTGCGGGCGGCGGCCGGCTGGTGACGTCACGCCGCACGTCACCTCCGCGGGCGAGGACGGGCTCTGCATGCAGTGCGACGTGCGCGCCGAGCAAGTCAACAGGTCAGTGCGGGCGGCGGCCGGCTGGTGACGTCACGCCGCACGTCACCTCCGCGGGCGAGGACGGGCTCTGCATGCAGTGCGACGTGCGCGCCGAGCAAGTCAACAGGTCAGTGCGGGCGGCGGCCGGCTGGTGACGTCACGCCGCACGTCACCTCCGCGGGCGAGGACGGGCTCTGCATGCAGTGCGACGTGCGCGCCGAGCAAGTCAACAGGTCAGTGCGGGCGGCGGCCGGCTGGTGACGTCACGCCGCACGTCACCTCCGCGGGCGAGGACGGGCTCTGCATGCAGTGCGACGTGCGCGCCGAGCAAGTCAACAGGTCAGTGCGGGCGGCGGCCGGCTGGTGACGTCACGCCGCACGTCACCTCCGCGGGCGAGGACGGGCTCTGCATGCAGTGCGACGTGCGCGCCGAGCAAGTCAACAGGTCAGCGCGGGCGGCGGCCGGGTAGTGACGTCACGTCAAGAATAAAGCTACCTACTAACTATAGTCTAACTATTCCCGGTGATCACTAACTCTCATTTGGCAAGCGTGGTGAATAAACCGATACCAATCAATTGACGATGACGATGACTTGATTTCAAAGATGGAGGCCTCAATTACTACTTTCTTTAAACGTCTAAAAGTAATGATGTTACACACCTATTGAGGCCTTTATACCTTTGCCCAGTAGGACAATATAAAGGCTGATTATCTACTTATTATAAGTATTATAATTTAATATGACATATCTTGCCCCCGTTTAGGTTGTTCCACGTGCGCGAGCGCGGCGTAACAGTGCCGTTGTACAGCGTGAGCGGGCACCCACTAGACCCGCTGACGCTGGTGGTGGCCGGCCGCGACAAGTTCGTGCGCGTGTACGACCGCCGCCGGTCCGCGCGCCCCGTCGCCACCTACTGCCCCGCCTTCTTCAACGAGCACGCGGTGAGTGCGAGCCAGCGGTGTTGTTGCGGCGGTGAGTGCGAGCCAGCGGTGTTATAGCGGCGGTGAGTGTGAGCCAGCGGTGTTATTGCGGCGGTAAGTGCGCGCCAGCGGTGTTATAGCGGCGGTGAGTGCGAGCCAGCGGTGTTGTTGCGGCGGTGAGTGCGAGCCAGCGGTGTTATAGCGGCGGTGAGTGTGAGCCAGCGGTGTTATTGCGGCGGTAAGTGCGCGCCAGCGGTGTTATAGCGGCGGTGAGTGCGAGCCAGCGGTGTTGTTGCGGCGGTGAGTGCGAGCCAGCGGTGTTATAGCGGCGGTGAGTGTGAGCCAGCGGTGTTATTGCGGCGGTAAGTGCGCGCCAGCGGTGTTATAGCGGCGGTGAGTGCGAGCCAGCGGTGTTGTTGCGGCGGTGAGTGCGAGCCAGCGGTGTTATAGCGGCGGTGAGTGTGAGCCAGCGGTGTTATTGCGGCGGTAAGTGCGCGCCAGCGGTGTTATAGCGGCGGTGAGTGCGAGCCAGCGGTGTTGTTGCGGCGGTAAGTGCGCGCCAGCGGTGTTATAGCGGCGGTGAGTGCGAGCCAGCGGTGTTATAGCGACCGCCGCCGCCGCCGGTCGCTCCACAACGACCGGCAGGTTTATTACCGATCTTTAAGTGACAGTCGCAATCGCAACAATTTGCAATTTATCGCAGCCAAAACACACATTTCGTATTACGGAACGTAGAACCATAGTAGAATGAAACAAGTATGGTATCTTCATACATACGCACCGAGCGCGGCTTGTATGTAAGCGCGGCCGAGCCAGCCCGTCCGTACGCATCGTCGCACGCACACACTGACAAAGTTTATTGATGCTAATGATGCGCCAGTCGCGGCTGAGCCGTACGTATGTAAGTAATGCCGTGCGCGACTGCGTGTTTCGTCGCTGCGCCTCGCTCGCTGCCGCTCGTAAGTTATAATTTGTTAAACGTAAGTCAAGGTCAACGATGGCTACAAAAAAACAATTTCAAATTGCAGTGTTTATGGATGTCCTAATAGCAGCTTGTCAAATCTAGAATTTTCTTTTTTTACTTTACTTACCGAACAAGAACGGTGAGCACCTCCTGCCTAACCTAATATAACATAATACACCTGCCTAACATAATTTTGTGTTAGGTAGTTATTTAGAGTTAAGTTCTGCTCCAGATTTCGTGGATTAGAAAGCTAAATACATGTACCTACGGATTTGTAAGTTTAATTTATTAGATTACACGGTACACCCTACCGCGAAAACAAGGAACTAATTAGGTACAGTCAGACTAAACACTTTGGACTTTGTACCGCTCTTAAGTTATGGGCATAAGTACTAATATGGAACTGCAAGTGTTTACCGTGATGTGCTGTTGACCGTACCTACTTATCTATTGTAAATTGTTGTGTTGTACAGTTGACAAACTACGTTTAGGTAGATCGGGACTTCTCTGGAATCCATGAATTCATATTTCCAAGTACGTTCTTATTTTTAATGTAGATACCTCATTCTAATTAAAAGCGACAGCCCTACAAGTTTAGGTGATTATCGCTCGCTCGGGGGCCGAGTCACCATACTTGTTTCATTCTACTATGGTAGAACGCTACGATAGCGCCACAAGCGAGCGATTGATGAACTAAAACTGCATGACACCGCTCTAAAATAAACCGACCGATTGTAGCAACCGCAACTAGTAGCAGTCACGTTGCCATTGTGCAATTAACAAACGAGTTGCTTTTTTTCGGTAATAATAAGCCTGCTGTCCGCTGTTCGCATCCAACGGCTTCCCGTGACCTTTACCAGATCGTCAGTCCACCTTGTCGGAGGCCTGCCCACACTACGTTTTCCGGTACGCGGTCGCAAACCAAGAACTGTTCCGCCCCAGCGATCATCAGTCCTGCGATGGAGATGTGCCCTGCCCACAACTTTCACTTAGCAACTCTTCAGGCTACGTCGATAACATTGTCCTTGTGCGGATCTCCTCGTTTCTGATTCGATCACGCAAAGTAACCCCAAGCAAAGCCCTTTCAATTGCTCTTTGAGTGACCTTGAGCCTTCTTATGAGACCCATAGTGAGCGACCACGTCTCAGTTCCGAATGTCATCACTAGCTAGCTACAAACACTGGTCAAAGACTTTCGACTTGAGACTTTGCGGTATATCGGACGAGAAGATATTTCGTAGCTTACTGTTGTAGATAAAAAAAAAATTATGAAAATAATAAATAATATCATAAAAAAAAACATGTTTTCTTCCCCAGGGTTGTCAAAAAAAGAAAGTCCGCCTCTCCATGATGCACCTGACGTGTGCGGTGTACAACCACGACGGCTCCGAGATCCTAGGCTCCTACAACGACGAGAACATCTACCTGTTCGACGCCAAGAAGGACGTCTATGAAAAGTCAGTCACATTCATAATACCTAATACTTTACGTCACCAGCTTTTTTAATCCCCACTGCTGGGGCACGAACCTTCCCTATGGATGGAATCACCACGGCGAACGGGCCATAAGCTAGCGTACGGGCAGTGTTGCGGTGGTTGTTAACGACTGCTAATGCAGCCGGGACCAACGGCTTTACGTGCCTCCTGAAGTAAGGTGGAGCTATCCCATCCAAACTCTTTCAAACTTATGAGCCTTTTTAATTAAACTTTTTATTTGAAAAAAGACAAAAGGTTAAAAAATTCCACGAGCGGGATTCGAACCCGCACCCCATGATATGCCGGGTCAGGTGCATTGCCAACTATGCTATCGTGGCTTGTTCTTTTTTCAAATTGTAATTTGTTCGCAACAATACTTGCGTAAAATTATATGTAAATAATCATTAACTTTCTATGCTTAATGGAAATACGAAGAACTTGACATTTAATAATAAAACATTTAAAACAAAGTTTGTATAAGATATAACTTAATTTATGCTATTGGAAGTCCACTATGAATGGAAAACGCGACATTAATTACGTGATAAACCTCTTACTGCCGCACACATAGACGTCAATTATCATTCATTAATGATAACTTAGCACGAACAATTGTTCAGTCGAAAATGGGCTCATAACATCTGTTAGAGACTATTTTACAATAGATAGTTTTAGGTGCTAAGTTATCATTAATTATAATTGACGTCTATGAGTGCGGCAGTTAGTAAATAAAGTCACGAGCATTAACACACATACACTTTTGACAAATTGTCTCTCATACTCCATTGTAATTAAATTAAATTAAATGAAATGAAATATAATTTATTAACATAAAATAGAGACAATAGATAGAATAAAGTGTGATGGGTATACTTCGTCTATATTGCCAGCGCAGGGCATGTGAAATTTAGGTGAAGTGAATTTATCATGCATGGTGGGTAAACAACACAATAAATAAAATAATAAAATGTTAACTATGTTATTAAATTGACATAACTTGATTGACGTTAGATTAGACCATTAATAATTATTACCATATTACCATAGTCGAATGAAACAAGTAGGTCATCTTCATACATACGCACCGAGCGCGGCTTGTATGTGAGCGCAGCCGAACCAACCCGTCTGTACGCATCGTCGCACGCACACCCTGACAAAGTTTATTGATGCTAATGATGCGCCAGTCGCGGCTGAGCCGTACATAATGCCGCGCGCGCCTGCGTGTTTCGTCGCTGTGCCGGCGCCGCTGCCGCTCGCACGTATATTATAATTTGTTAAACGTAAGTCGAGGTCAACGATGGTTACAAAAAAAAACAAGAGATATTGCAGTGTTTATGGATGTCTTAATAGCAGCTTGTCCATCCAGAATTTTCTTTCTTTACTTTACCTACCGAACAAGAACGGTGAGTTGAGTACCTCCTGCTTTATTACACAATTTTGTGTCAGTTATTTACTACCGAAAGAATTAAGTTCTGCTCCAGATTTCGTGGATTAGAGAGGTAAATACATGTACCTACGGATTTGTAAGTTTAATTTATTATACTACACGGTATACCCTACCTTGAAAACAAGGGACTAATTAGGAACAGTCAGACGAAACACTTTGGATTTTGTACCGCTCTTATGTTGTGGGCATAAGTACTAATATCGAACTGCAAGTGTTTACCGTGATGTGCTGTTGACCGTATCTACTTACCTATTGTAAATTGTTGTGTTGTACAGTTGACAAACTACGTTTAGGTAGATCGGGGGTTCTCTGAAATCCATGAATTCATATTTCTAAGTATGCTCTTATTTTATATGTAGATACCTACCTCATTCTAATTAAAAGCGACAGCCCTACAAGTTTAGGTGGTTATCGCTTGCTCGGGGGCCGAGTCGACCTACTTGTTTCATTCTACTATGATATTACCTATTTAAATATTATTATTACGTTCACATAATTCGATTGATATTAGATTACCTATATTATTATTTTTTTTCTCATATAAATTTACATTTTTAAATATTTTCTAAAAACAAAATAAATAAAACATTTAAAAATATAAAAAAATAGGGGTCCGCCGGCATCGGGACCAAGGTCCAAGCTACCGGTGGTTAGGGCTCCAGAGTCTATTATTATATTACCTATTAAATGTAAATATTACAATTTAAATAATCATTGTTTTAAGAGTTATATTATTTACATGACCCGTCCCGCGCTGTAGGTATAATTAGTGGGCCACCTTACGTACGACCGTGCGTACATATGGCGCGCGAGGGTTTAAAGCTCGTGACTATAACCTGTTCCATGCTTCAGAGTATAATAAGAACCGTATCCTATATCCAGAGACAGCACGAGCGACTTGAGGGAGGGTTTCAAGCACCGGTACAGCGGCCACCGGAACAGTGCCACGTTCAAGGGCGTGGCGTTCTTCGGGCCCAAGAGCGAGTACATAGTGTCGGGGTCGGACTGCTCTTACATCTACATATGGGACAAGGAGTCGGAGGCCATCGTGCAGTGGATGCAGGGCGACGTCAATGGAGTGGTGAGTCAACTGCTGTATGTAGGTTAACACCATCATCGTCGTCTTCATCATTATATCATCATCATCTGATTTTAGAGCCTTTCCTATGGATGGAAACGGAGAACGGGCCGTAAACCACCGCGCTGAGTAGCAGCATGAGCTGAGCCAGAAACCGCTGTCACAATTTTGTTAAACCAAATTATTGTTCTATTCTGTTATTAAGTGTGGCAATATACGTTTTTATTATTTATTCTAATACAACGGGGCAGGTCGATAATTTTTTGGTTACGACCTTTTTGGGAAATTGTTTCAACTTCAATAATCGCAGACCGAGTGCGTTTACCTCTGCTCTATCACGCTCCTTAAGGCTAGTATTAGAGTCCAATCGTAGCGTAAACTCAACTCAATTTCGAACTTGGCCGTAGTCACGCGTTAATTTATCATGTGACCGCCGTATTTCTTATAAAAAAGAAATGAACAAACAAACTTTTAGTGGTACGGTAACCAGCCTACCCCTAAGACCAGGCATTCCGACACAGTGGAATGCAGGTTAATGTATATCATCACATTGTGATTTAACGACTGGTACGTGTCGTGCCAACCTTCTAGTCCCTTCTGAAGTTGGCGCGATTCGCGTCGCAGTAGTAAAAAATAGGCGTCAGTAGGACGAAGGCGGGGACGAGCGGCAGGGCCTGACTGTGTACAGCTGCGCGAAGCAACTTCAGAGGAGACTAGAAGTTTAGCGCGATTGTTATCTGTGTACAATTTAGGGCTTTCAGAGTTTTCAGACTCATTAAATTTTCTTTTGGTATGTTGTCGCTGTAGGTTTTCGCGTAAAAGCTGTTCGGGGTCGAACTAAGAACTGAGTCACTGATAGAAATGATAAGCTGATAAAAGATATGAAACAGATGTATATATGAATAAAACTATGAATGGATGAAAATGCTATGAGTACGCGTGACTTGACTGCTTACTAATTGCGAACTAAAATTATATGGAGAATTGCTAATGAATCAAACTAGGTTAATTTAATAAATGCTGACGAGACATTGTACGCGCTTGCTCGTACATATTCCCGAGCGAGAAAATGGGAATTAGTGGCTATAATGAACGGTTGATATGCTTACAAGAATGATATTATACAATTTTATTATAACTAGTATGAGTTGGAGTGTTAGTTTCCCTGATGAGTTAACAAGACGATTTAAAGTTCTTAGTTCGACTCCGAACAAAAGCTGCTTTTGTACCTATTTAAGAAAATATTAAAAAATAAAATGCCAAACTGTTAAATTGCTTGAGTCACTTTTTATTTATTAAGTGCCTTACAAATAAACTAAAAATAAGCTCCAAATAGTTATTCCGTGTTTTGTTCCTGTCGTGTAAATGTCATTTCAAAATAAAGTAAACGAGACAAAACACGGAATAACTATTGGAAGCTTATTCTTTGTTTATTTGTATGGAACTATATGAGTGTGTATTTTCTGTCATCTCTTTCAATAATATTTACATAAGATATGTTGTTTTCCAGGTAAACTGTATAGAGACACATCCGCGGTTCCCCGTGCTGGCTACGAGTGGGTTAGACAAGGACGTCAAAATATGGATACCGAAAAACGACTCCGATCCCGACTACGACGGAATTGAGAGGGTGAGTTCATTTTTATGTATTTAGCTGCCACTCATTATCATCATCATCAGCTCATTATATGTCCCCACTGCTGGGGCACGAGCTATATAGGATAGGGAGGAGAACCGGACATAAACCACCACGCGGGCCCAGTGCGGATTGGTGGTTGTTAACGACTGCTAATGCAGCCGGGATCAACGGCTTTACGTGCCGACGAAGCACGGAGAGCTCGAGATTATAAATGTTTGGTCACCCATCCGATGACCTACATTTACATTTCTTTTTCTCTTAGTTTCTACTGTTAAAACGTTATTTAGTACTGCATGTTGTGTTTAATAATTTTAGAAACTACATTTTAATGTTAAATCTGAGCTGAGTTATGTATGTGTATGCTTCAAAGTATGAACCAAATAAAAAAAAACATTTATCATCTATAATATGATTATTTACATATAATTTAACGCAAATATTGTTGCGAACAAATTACAATTTGAAAAAAAGACAAAGTGTTGAAAAAATTCCACGAGCGAGATTCGAACCCGCACCCCATGACATGCCGGGTCAGGTGCACCAACTATTTTCAATACTATTTGTCTTTTTTCAAAATCTATAATATGGCAACTCGATTGATATTTTTTCGTGTTCTCCGAGTGAATTCGCAAGAATATCACTGTACATTATATATTATAAGCAGTAGGGACCACTTTATGAATCAGGATGTCCTGTAATGATATTGTGTTTTTGAAATGAAACAACCTTTACGGATCTACGTTTATTTTATACATTAGCTTTAATTTTAATTCCCTGTGATCACGGACCCAGCGAAGGGTTCGAAAAGTCAGGATAAACATTATTAATTAAAACTAATGTATAAAATAAACGCGAGTAGATCCGTACAAGTTGTTCCATTACAATGTGTAGTGTTCGCGTAAACTTTAGAAAACAATATTTACAATACAGTTAGGGTTTAGTGTATAAATCAAGAAAAAATTAAAATACTTTGCAATTTCGGTTCAGTTTTATAGATACACCAACTGCATAAATAACTTTGTTTGTTTGCATATAAATAAATAATAATGTTTGCAGGTGGTGCGCGAGAACAGCGTGTCCCAACTCCGCAGCCCCTTGTTCAACGACTTCCTGCCGACGCTGTACAGCGCGTGGGGCGGCGACAACCGCCTCGCCAGCCTCACCGACGCCGCCGCCGCGGACTTCGACGTCAACCTCTGCACCGCCTTCTAACGTCACGCCTAGTGTGGGCTCTGGCAGCCTTCAAACGTTTCGATGTCCAATACGAATTTCACTAAACGATACAAAACACAAACCAACAACACAAAACTTTTTCGAACTCATCGTCATCATCATCATCATCATCATCATCATCATCATCATCATCATAATCGTCATCGACAGCTCATTTTTCAGCATTTAAAGTTTTATTAAATTTGGCTTCGTCACCATCTCGTTTTATGGCACGAGCCTTTCCTTTGGATGAAAAATGAACGGCCCATATACCGAAACGCCCGCCCGGTATTGATTAGTAGTTGTTAATGACTGCTAATGCAGCCGGGACCGAAGGTTTTACATGCCTTTCGCAGCACGGAGGAGCTCGAGATGACAAATTTTTAGTCACCCATCCTATGACCGGCATTTGCAAAAGTTGCTTAACTTCAACAATGGCAACCGGGCGTTAGCGTTATCGATTTTATTAGCGGCATCATAAATTCTTTATAAAGAAGTGGAGCGGAATAGGTAGTGCAATTTAGGGTGAATGACCTTAAACATTGTATTAATATGGATAAGACTTGCGGGATTCGGGATTTTATAATATCATACTAAGTTTACAAGTATAAAGAAAAGTCAGATTGCATTTAAAACATAATTTTCGAGAATATTATTTATAGAAACAATATAAATTAATCATTCTCAATATATAAATTCCTACCAACCGGGATTTAAAGGCATATTAGGAAAACTTCATTAAATCCCGCAAAATTGCACTACCTATTCCGATCACTGCTAATTACTTTGCGTTAATCCCCGTTTAAATTCTTTGATAATAAGCAAATTTTCGAAGCTCGAAGGCGCAGTGTTCAGTTATAGGTGTGATTCCGTAGCAGACTGCCTTAAAATACTTTCTGCAGCTAACCAGTAGTATAGCGCGACATTTGGTCTGCTGCTGCCGCCTGCAGTCAAATACTGAATTACACCTTAAGGCTGATTTTCCACCAAAGTTAAGCGGTGCGGTAGGAAAACCTCGTTTACTTCCAAGAGGAAGAAAAGATCTTGCAGTGTGAAATGCAGTAATTTTTTTCCTCGCGTACCGCTTTGTTACTTCGCACAGCTCTGGCGGAATAGTAGCCCAACGCAGCCAGTCTGCAATTGCTGAAATTAAAGCGATTTTTGCAAAGGTCCGTCATCAATTGGGTAACCAAAAATGTATTATCTCGACCTCCTCCGTGCTTTGGAAGGCACGTAAAGCTGTTGGTCCCGGCTGCATTAGCAGTCGTTAACAACTACCAATTCGCACTGAGCCCGCGTGGTGACTTATGGCTCGCTCTCCCGTGGTGCTCCCAACCATAGGGAGGCTCCCCAGCAGTGGGGACATATAATGAGATGGTGACGAAGCCAAATTGAATAAAACTTTAAATGCTTAAATAAAATACGTAGATCTAAATAGTCAGCAGAAAATAAAAAATAAAAAACGGACCCTTACGGACTTTATATAAACTTTTCCTTTTCCTACTAACTATTGTCTAGTTAACCATATAACGAGTTTCTTAAGGAAGCTTTTCTTGGGGCTAGATAATTGGTGTGAGTGTGGGAAACATTTATTTAGATCTCTGTATTTAAGTCAAAAAAATTAAGCATAATTAGATTTTATAAAGGATTGGTTTGAAAAATTTGGTACTTCGAAGTGTGTATGGCTAAAATGTAAAACGGCTTTTCAGCAATATTTTTTTTAGTTAAAAATACGCCTCGCTCTTACTGCGTGGTAAACAAGACCGGTGTGCAGTGAAACTTTTCACTCTACCACCTGCCCTATTGCGATGGTATCTAAACTACCTTCCAGCACGCACCGCCTATTCCATCCGACTCGAGCTCCACGGATAACTCTAGTAGGGAATGGAGACACGCTCTAGAAACCCTCTGACGGTATTTCGATCACACGACTTGGGGAACACTAAAGTTTCTCGCTGCCCCCAAAAAAGTCTGGTGATGCTAAAAATGCCGCCTGAGGTCATCATCAGCAAACTCGCTCCAAAAATCGCCTACAAACCGGCAGCAAAATTTTTTTCGTCAGCATTCAGCAGAGTCTGCTGCTAAAGTTGTTAAACACTGCACTCTATTAAACTAAATAATCTAACAATTAGGCGTTTCCCAACTTCTAGTTCTGCTGTTATATTAGTACACGCACTTTTGGAAAACCCCTTTTTTACTGGAGGAAACGACTCACGTCTACCACTGAATCTGGAAAGACAAAGAGACCACCTGCTCAGTTGCTACGGTATGTCTATCCTTTTAGCACGCCCGCTATAAACCAGCAGCCTACCTAGTATATGCACTGCTAAATCCTGCCATTTTGAGGTGGTAAAGACGCCTAGATCAGACTATTCAAAACTGTCACATTTGTTCAATAAATGCCATATACATACATAAAGTTTAAAGTCGATTGAAGAAATTTGTCAACTGGTGGTAGTCTGATGTGTAAACTATCTTCTAGCACACACCACCTACCAATTGGTTGGGATCTTCGCAAAAGTTCTAGGAATATCGCAAAGAACTAGATAGAATAGCTATTTGTTTTTTTCGATTGTCTTACCACATATACTATACAAGAAGCTGGATTAGTACGCGTACGTACTGCACTGAGATTGACTATTCCAACTGAGGTTGCATGTTGTAGCCATTTATAATTAATACTACACTTATATTATTATCTATTCTGTACTAATACATCAGTTGTCTTACCACAAAACATTATTTTAATAAAAACTTATCGCGTCGAAACAAAGCAAGGTTTCTCGATATAGCTAAATAAATATAAGAATGTACCTATGTCTCTATTGTGTTATAAAAATGTAAACATGAAATACTTTTGCAAGCCTGTGATATACTTATCTGAGAGATATTTGGATATTTTTTTTTGTATAAAATTTGTTTGTGTAATTTGCTTTTCTTTGGTGTAAACATGATAATATTCTGTAACATTAGTCTTGCTACGTTTTGTAATGGAGATATAGTAATGTACGTATATAATAGCAAAGCATTTTGTGTAAGTGTGTTTAAAAAATATGCATGTTGCAAAGCGTTTCGTACCTACATCTATCTATACCTTACATCTTAAATGGTATTTCCGATTTATGTTGGAACCGCATTAGATAGTTAAATTATTTGCTATGTTTAAAACAGAAGTTCAGGTTATATTATTGTATGTTATTTCACTCTATATTTATTATTACTATAAAAATAAGCTAATAATAATGGAAATAATGGTTAAAAGTGTATCAATACTACAGGGGTACGTCATGTTCGTTTTATGGCTTATTATTTTAAAGTAAAGTATGAAAATAATGAGGAATAGTTATCGACTCTTTAACAACTTTCTAAGGAAATAAATATAACTTGTGCCACATTTACTGTAAAAAATAAACACTTACTTTTTATTTAAAATACTTTAAAATACTTTTTATTTTAAACCTATTTGTTTTTCCGAGTTTATTAATAGATTTTATGTTAGGGAATTGTACTTTTTGCCAACTATTGTTAAACCATATAATTTTGGTCACCATGTTCCTCTCTATGGCAAATCTATCACACTTCCTATGTCAGATGCTTAATCATAAATATCAACAATTAAACTATAAGAGGAAGAAGCAAAGTTTAGAATGCTATATATGATAAACCTATTATCAATTGTCTACACTACTAGAAATTAGTTACCTTCGCCATTTCGCTCGGACCAATAATGATAAAGACACATTACAACGATTACGCTCTTTTTCTCACATAATATCTTTGTATTGCCAATAGTCAAGATGTAGAATAGTTTTTTTTATTGTACATAATTGTCTAGAAGTTAATTACTCGAATTTATGATAGACATTTAATATGGTTTATACATTTTGTGTATTTGTTTGGTTCTTTTCAGTAGTTTATTTTCTATTGTCACTTATTTAAAAGAATTTTGGATTGGAAAATCATTGCGAGAGTATCTAATGAGAAAATTATTAAAACACTAAGTAACCCATTTTCATTTATTTTATAACTCGAGAAGTGCGTTAGTAAATAGTAAAATATGTAATATTAGTCTCAATTGTGTAAATAAATGATAATTTTAAATATTTCTAGTTCTTTCATTTTGTTGTAGGTACTGGAAATAGGTCAACTTGTTGCTATGGTAAAATTTTCACGAAAGATTACTTTGTTTATTTATTTTTTTGAAATAGGTATGTATGTATGTCTTAGAATAATAACGCCTAGAACGATAGTGTCAAACAAAGTTCGTCAAAATATTGAGGCACAAAATACTCTGTCGTGTGCGTCAGCAGCTTGTCATTACACACACAACCGTACGTATAAATGTTGCAAGTAAAATGGTAATTTCCCCAAACTCGGGGTAAATGGGTAAGTTACTAAACTCTTATCTTGTTTCATAGTTTAAAAATTGTGTTGTTGTTACATATGATTTTTTTTATTACTTCAATTTTTTTATGTGAAAATAGCCACAAAGTCAATAGTCACAAATTATCATTATTACATATTATTATTTTATTATATTAACGGTATACATTAATAATACTAACTGTTATATACATTAAGATGTTTTCATTTAAGTTTGTGATTATTATTTAAAAAAGTAAAAATTGTATAGTACGTACATATAAAAATAGCTCACGCCTCAATCCCTTAGAAGGGGTAGGCAGAGACAATGGACCGCCACTTCTCTCTTTAACTATTTGGAAGCATAATTTTATTCATTATGCATTGAATATTATTTTGAGCCTTTAGTTAGATGGCGGTGAAGCTACGACTACCACAATTTTCATATCATTAGCTACTTATTTAAATTTAAAGATACTTACATATAACACGAAAACATGTACATGTAATGTTATGTAAATGTAACAATGTTTGGTGATAAATAAGAATGCCAATATTTATTCATTTATTGCACAAAAATCATTCTTATCAGAAAAAATTACTGTTATAACATTTTTTCAGCATGTCAGTTTAAAATCCTTTTAGCTGTAACTATTTTCTAAATGACTGGCGCTTTGATAACAGCAATCGTGATAAATTGTCTTTCTTGGACTTTAGACTTGGATAAAAACAACTCTAAATAAAAAAAACTCGGAACACAAAATGGGGTAAAAGTTTTCCTACATCTAGCAAAACATACATGGAATGACATATTACAAATTTACGAACATTAATATCGTGTTTTACGAAAAAATAGATATTGATTAGCTGTTCTTACAGGTGAAATATAATCTTAGCATCCTTTTTGCTATATTCTGACTTGTGAAAGCATCCTTTGAGTGCACAAATCGTCATTATAAACAAAAATTGCGGAGCTGCTTACGACACGACGTGACCTTGGATACTAGCGAGCCGTTCGGCCAACCAAGCCACATATGGCTTGGTTAAACTTGCCTCAATCGCCGTGCGCGTACTCGGCTTCTAGGCGTTATTATTCTAAGATGTATGTAAAAAAACAAGTTGATCGACATGTGGCTTCGACCATCAGCAAGTTTTCAATTTTCCCGCCATTACGTTCTTTTGCCCAATATTCCGTCTAGTGTTGATATTCGGAACTAATAAACGTCGACGCGACCAAAGCTTTACGTATTTTGGGTAAAGTAATACGAGAATTCAAATATTTGTATAGAATATAAGCTTAGACCAAGTTTTAAAATAATTTTGGACTATAAACAGTGTTGAATGATGATTGATAATTAAATTAATTTTTAACAATTTTACCCGCATGCTACTCATAGGCTGTCAATGGCTGACACATTGGACCAATGAGAGACGAGGAGTAAGAAACCCGCGCCATCTTCGTTTTCAAACTCGTGTCGTCGCTCCTCACTCGCTCAGTCAGTCGCGCGTCGGATCCGGGCAATCAAACAACTTGACTGTTTTGTAGTAATTAACACTAAAACCAGAACAATCATGAGCACCAAGGAAAATAACAGTGAAGTGGCCGTGGACAAGGTCGGCGATGAGAAGGCGGACGCTAAAAGTGATCTAAAAGGAGCGAAAAGGGCGGCAGAGGTAAGTGCACATGTCAAACAAATGTATTAATTTAATCGCTCGCCATTTTATCGAACGCTGTTCTAAAGGCCATAATACATTATTTTTATTTTTGAACGTTAATCACATTAAAATCCACGTGGTATTAATGGTTTGTCCGCTAGTTTAGTCACGAGTGCGTAACTGTACCAAGCCGGCATATTTTTATGACATTTCCGACGACTTACATTTTAGCATGAGTGAAGTACCTAATCTATGAGTCAATGCTAAAATGTATTTATAATATTGTGTCATACATTTTAAAGATTTAATGTTGTAAAAGTTTGGGTATAACTTGTAAGCATTGTTTACCCGTTTCAAATACTGGAGGATGACCTTGGTAGAAAAAAAAAACATGGCGCGAGAACGTACGCTGTCTTCGTTTGATGTACCTAATGTAATTCTTGTTAATTAAATAAAAGTTTGGTATAGAGAGCTCGAGACTACTTGAAATAATATCGAGACGGTGTAACTGTCGTTCGTTTATACTTTCCCAGCTTTATTGTTCACGATAGCGTGACGCTAGGCGGATAGGTAACATGGCCGGCAAATGTCAGTTTTCGTATTGGATTGTCATAGTCGCCGCGCAAAGCATTATCTGTCGAATATTTATTAATTCCTACATAAATGCGCCTTGAGAATCAAGTATGCCACGAGTTAGACACGCCAACTCTATTTGTACAATTATTATTTCGGTCGTTCAAACTAAAAACTAGTCAATGACCCGGCAAATAATTGAATGCTTATGTAGGTGTTTCAGACTTTCGTATGTAATATCACTTTACTTCCTTTGTTCTCCAAGTTAGTACGCACCTACTTTGTATTAATATCGAGCGTTCTGTTGATAACATATTAAGCGGGAATTCTCTAACTCTTTTTTCTTACTGTAGAAATATATGATATCTATCTCTGTCTCTTTCCCTCATTCTAACCTGCATATCAAAAGCAAAGGCACATGGGATTTGTCGTTTTTTAACTATAGATATGTTACTAGATTATAAATACTCTTAAACTATACGATTTCCGTATACCAAGAGATGTGATAATAGAAACGACGCTGTTTTAATGTCGTTTAAGCAAGTTTTTCATTGGCTCATTGCCTTTACGGCTTCGCTGTAAGCGTGTGTGTATTCGCGGTGACCGCGTTTGACTTTGCCATGGCAAAATAGGCCGTACGGCGTCTGCCCCGCGCTTCTCGGCCTCTTTCCCCTACAGAACTAATGACCCACGCTTCTTTATCGTTACGAATCTTTGTCACCTGCGCCTCGTTATCTAACACGATTCTTAGCATTTTCACATGAAAAAAGTTCTGTAAAGAAAAGCTGATTCAATGGTGCATTCAAAATTGAAATCAATTGGCTTATAGCCAGTGATATAGGTACTAGCAAATGTCAAGGTAGATGTTTGTCGTGCGTAGGTACTTAAACAACATGAATTAACAAAACTAATTGTTTTCGTAGGAAAAAACAACAGAAGCGAAAAAGGCGCGAAAGGAAGAAAATGGCGGAGGTGGAGACGACGAACCACACAGTGAAGAGGAAGATTTAGATGGCGAGGGTGAGGGTGACGATGATGACGACGAGGAAGTAGAGGGGGAGGAAGGCGAAGAGGACGAGGAAGTGTTAGGGGAGGGCGAGGACGACGATCTCGAAGGTTTGTTGCTGGATTCGGACTAAATAAAAGAATACCTACAAGACTACATCAAAAATTATTCAAATAATTAATTAGTTAAAAAATAATAAACTTCGCCAAGTTGTATTTTTATTTTACACGCGTAAGTTTATCGTAATCTTAACTTGCGAATAACGCTGATTAACTTTATATAACGATAAACATCGAACGCTATTTAAAACATCGTTAGTATTAGTAAAGTCGTAGTCTTGTTACATGGTTTAAGTTTTTTTTACGATTCGTCGTAAATTATGTCGTATTTTTATCCTTTTTATTGCTATTGTTGCAGATGAAGAAGTAGAAGAGGAATTATTAGACGAAGAGGAAGAGGATGACGCGTAATACGCTTCGTACCTCCTAACGGACAATGTCACAGTGATGTGTTAGTGCTTGTGACGCCCGGACACGCGGCCCCGCCTCGCCCCAACTGCGCGCCGAGCGACAGCCCCAAACTAACAACAACAGTTGGGAACACGCGGGGCCGTCGTCGCTCCCACCTCGAACGGGTGCAAGTTCTATTTAAATGACAAATGTAATTAATTAAGTCGAATCCAATGCAGATTTTCAATTTTTTACAGTGTTTAAGTTGGTACCGAAGTTAGTATCTTTACTTTTTTCAGCTCGATGGAGCGAGCATATAATTAAGAATTAGCAGAATGTTGAATTTTGTCATGAAATGTACAAATGTGTTTTTTCGGAAGTAAACTTTATTCTAAGTGAAATCCACTCTGTATTCTAGGTTTACCTGAGCCCGTTAAATGGTAAAGTTGTGATATTTTTCAACAATGGAAGCAAATCAGTTTATGTATTGATGAAATACATAGAGTAAGCTCGTAAAGGCAGTACTACGATAGTAAATAAGCGATTTAGTCACAAAGCTCAATTCTTCATGTTTTGTTGTTGATGAGAGTTTGTGTGTACATATTTAGCGTAAGTGAAGCCTGTGATTTTATAAATCAGTTAATATTATGTAACTTAGTGTGGTTGATGAATTCAGGTAAAATCTGCTTCAATTAACCCATTCACTTGAACTGACTTTGTCGCGTATTGGTTACAAGATTGCTCCCCTCTTTTAATTCGAAACTTCTAAGGATCGAAAGGTAGATAATGAATTTTAATAAATAAAATTTAATAGTGTGTATGTAATTGAAGAGATTGACGCTCGTCCAGGGGTTTCGGGTTGTAAAGAGGTCGACAACACGCGCATCATTCCTCCATAGACGGTATACGGAGGTATTTCATATGACAGTTTAAAGAGAAAAACATCACAATTTTGCCATTATCTCGTGCACATCGCGCGCCCGTCGCTCGTCGTCGCCCGTTCTCCGAACGACTGATAAAGAGAGCGTGACAAGCGCCGCTGCGATAGCGAAATTGTAGAACCGGCCTGTAATTTTTGTCCATAATTGTTAATAAGGATAGAGCCCTCAGTTCGATATTCCAGTGTTTCACGATGTGGAATAAGAGATTCCTAGGTTAAAGTGAGTTAGTGTTTAGGATATACGTCATTTTGTATGAAAGGACGCTTAGGGAGGAGCGGGTCGGGGCAGGGGCGCGCTCCCCTCCCGCGGCTCGCGTGGCCTCGTTCGATTTGCCGCACGCGGCGTGGGTCCCCTCCCGCGCCCCTGCCGCCGGCGTCTGCCGCTTGCTCCGTGCACCCTTCACCACGGCATGCCAACGCGTTCCCTCGCGTGGAAAATCACCCGTAGCGCGATGTACATCGCTGGTCCGCCACTAGCACAGGCCCGAACAGCGATGTAATCGCGCGCGGCGCATACCGCGTCCTAGCAACTAGACGCCATTACTATGAGTGTTTTGATACTCGTTGATTCAGTTTTCAACTTTTCACTTGGTTCAGTCTCTGTCTCTCGCGGGGTGTCGGCGTTAGGCTACAATGGAGTTATAATAAAGATGAGTTGCATTATCTGTAGATGAATGCTATTCGCGGCTCCCCGTGCGACTAATTATTATATTCTGAATTGCATTTAGCAGATCGATGTAATACCAAAGGGAACAATAGGTACTTGTTTTGAATAATATGTTTAAACAAATACCTAACATTGGAATCAATAAAATAGCCTCAGTAAAATCAAATTGTCCCGCCTTTTCATTTGTAGTAAGAATGAGCTGTCGCATATTGTGTACGATGCACGACTATGTGAATACCTTAGTACGATTTTATTTATTTGTGATGTTGAACACTATTGATTTTCTACAATGGACGAAATGTAAATACAACCGATTTTAAGTAAAACGTTATTTTGTTTTTGAAGCTTATTTATTTGTCCCTGACATATTATCCGCATCGATGTGATGTTATTAAAAAGATTGAGGTAAAAATAAGTATGGCGCGCCGGCCGCTTATAGGTACTACGTACTTACCTAACCTACTGAGACGCTATTTGAAACGCGTCGTTCACACTGGATCGACTAATTATTTTGAGGCTCGTTTTTTTCCTCTGAAGTGAGGGGTCAAAAGAATCCCCCTAAGCTGTATATTGTTTACCCTTGTTGAACTTTAAAAGGGATATCGGTATTCCATTGAAGTATACTTCCTTGCAAGTGTATGGTAGGTATAAGAAGCCTAGGTAGGGGTAGTCGATAGTTGTAGTAGTAGGTACCTATTAAAAAAATCCATAGGTAATTATTTTTTTTACAAAATTAGGAAAACTAACCTAACCTATAGGAGGCCGTGGGTCAAAATAAAAGAAATGTTTGAGTAATATTTAGTTTAATTATTTGAAATAATTTTAAAACTGGAAGTAAGTATGGTACACGTACGCGTCTACTATCGCCTATCGCTCCTGTATGCGGTGTGGTCATACGTAGAAAAATTAATTGTATCAAGAACTATGAAGCATAGCACTAAATTGGGGAGTTTCAGGATATTAATTTTTGCATAACTAACAAATTCCAATATTCTAGCTAGTGCATCTACGCCGCAGTTAGGTACCTACCTACCTGATTTTTTGTGGATATGTAACGTTATGCATTAAATTAGATAGGTAATGGGTGGTTTTCCACCTCTCACTACACTTTGAATACTTAAATAAATTCGTTAAGTAGAAAATTCTGAGTCTTAAAAAAAAAATGACAAGCTCTCGGCTAAGTTATGTAAGTACCTACTTGTACCTACTAAAATAAATTATACCTAAGTACCATACCTACCTATTTTTTGAAACAGGTTACCCAATTTAAAAAAAAGTACGTACCTACCTGCCTCAGGTTAGTATGTCCTAATAACTAGACATCTATTATATTTTATTTTAAAAATGCGACATGTACAAAACTACTCTATTTAAAAAGTACCTATCTAAAAAGTGTGAAAAAACTAAGGCTTACTTGACCCTATTCTTGGCATAGTGGATTATTTGAGATACCTACCTAACTTACAAAAATATATAGTTCCACAAAAAAAACTGCCAAGTAGGTATGGGATTAACTAAAAAACCACGTGTATGGTTGCGGCTTTATTTTACCTCTACAAGAATGAGGTTGCAATCGCAGCGCCATCTGTTTAGCGGCATCGAAAAACTTTGTTTACTTGTTAGAATAATTGTGACTTTTGTGATGATAGTATCATTATCATATATTATTAATATAGTTTTTACAGACATTATACAAAGCTTAGGTGGTACGTAGGCACCTATGTTGAGCTCGAGTGTTCTTTTTCTCTAAAGCATGCTATTGTCTGGTACTATCAGGCGCTTATTCATTTTCACAATATTCGGTAGATGGAGTTAGTAGTTCTTGCCAGAAAAAAGAGGCCGCCAAATTTAAGTTGCTTAAATCTCAAGTTTAAGTTACGAGGGACGACTGAGGTATAGGTCGCGCCAAACTTCTAGTCCCCTCTGAAGTTGGCGCGTTCGCGTCGCAGTAGTAAAAAATAGGCGTTAGTATGGCGAAGGCGCGGGGACGAGCGGTAGGCCCTGACTGTATAGCTGCGCAACGAAAAAACTTCAGAGGGGACTAGAAATTTGGTGCGATCTATACCTATAATAGGCTTTAAGGCAGGTAGCTACCTCTACTATCGGCGACTAAGTTAAGAGACCACAAAACGTTTTTTTACTATAAGCACAGATTACTTAATAGTTACTATAAGAGCCCGAGGCTGAAACAGCGTTATTATGGCGAACATTTAGCTATTGCGTTTGCGTAAAGCGTACCGCGTGTTCAAAATCTAATTTAAAAAAAGTATTAAACGTGGTTAAACGCAATTAACTTAGTATAGACAGATATTTATTGACATTTACTACATATAACTTAGTTTAAAGGCTTTGAATAACGTTAAAAGTTAGGTAAGGTAACGTTACCTCTTTGAATGATACAAGTTGATCGAAGGATACAAGGCAATGGCGAAGGTAACGTTATGCTTGGTAACTTAATCTGGGTGACTTTTCACCGGTAAACTAACTAACCGTTAAAAGTGAACTGGCAAAAGCGTATTAGGAACGAAAAAGTAACGATAGGTACCTATAGGTCGCGCAAAACTTCTAGCCCCCTCTGAAGTTGGCGCGATTCGCGTCGCAGTAGTAAAAAATAGGCGACTGTACAGCCATAGTAGAATTTTTATTTTATTTTTTATTTATTTAATAATTAAAACGGTAAAAAACCAATTACATTAATTAACAGCATATTACCAATACAATTTATAAACACAACAAAATAAAAACGAAGCAAATTCAATAAAAATTAAAAATAAAAATATAAAAATTAATTAAAAACAAATAAATTCAAATTCAATTATACAATAAAATATTACAGTTCATTAATTACTATACAAAACAAAGGGCTTTTAAAATTTAATAATATAACGTTACGATTTCCTTTTTTCCTTCACCTCTCACAATACGACAAACACTCCGACAATAATTCGGGCCATCCATCCGCAAACAAATCAAAGTTTGGATTGGCGCGCAGAAGAGCGTTGAGGGAGGAGAGGGAGCGGGGTATGGGAGACTTGGCACGAGCTACGGTGCGTCACATCGGCACAGCGAACAAATTGTGCCTTCTGCTACGACAGTAATTATCGGGGACAAAGAATCGACACAGTTCCCGGTGCAGATCTGGTGCGTCAATTTTACCTCTAAGAATTTTGCACATAATATAGAATGAAACAAGTAGGTCGACTCGGCCCCCGAGCAAGCGATAATCAATCACCTAAACTTGTAGGGCTGTCGCTTTTAATTAGAATGAGGTAGGTATCTACATATAAAATAAGAACATACTTAGAAATATGAATTCATGGATTTCAGAGAACCCCCGATCTACCTAAACGTAGTTTGTCAACTGTACAACACAACAACTTACAATAGGTAAGTAGATACGGTCAACAGCACATCACGGTAAACACTTGCAGTTCGATATTAGTACTTATGCCCACAACATAAGAGCGGTACAAAGTCCAAAGTGTTTCGTCTGACTGTTCCTAATTAGTCCCTTGTTTTCGCGGTAGGGTATACCGTGTAATCTAATAAATTAAACTTACAAATCCGTAGGTACATGTATTTACCTCTCTAATCCACGAAATCTGGAGCAGAACTTAATTCTTTCGGTAGTAAATAACTGACACAAAATTGTGTAATTAGGTTAGGCAGGAGGTACTCAACTCACCGTTCTTGTTCGGTAGGTAAAGTAAAGAAAGAAAATTCTGGATGGACAAGCTGCTATTAAGACATCCATAAACACTGCAATATCTCTTGTTTTTTTTTGTAACCATCGTTGACCTTGACTTACGTTTAACAAATTATAATCTACGTGCGAGCGGCAGCGGCGCCGGCACAGCGACAAAACACGCAGGCGCGCGCGGCATTATGTACGGCTCAGTCGCGACTGAGGCGCAGCATTAGCAGCAATAAACTTTGTCAGTGTGTGCGTGCGACGATGCGTACGGACGGGTTGGTTCGGCTGCGCTCACATACAAGCCGCGCTCGGTGCGTATGTATGAAGATTACCTACTTGTTTCATTATACTATGGTACAGCTGCGCAACGAAGCAACTTCAGAGGGGACTAGAAGTTTGGTAAATCATAGCGAGAGCCATCTAACAAGAAATTGAACGATACAAATTAGCTAAATGGCATGGCGCCAGATATGCCAGAATTCGAATTTCGAATCGTGCTCGTGAAATAATTTTCCGACACTAGGTAAGTATTCGTGCCTACCTAGAACCTATCGGTACTTAATATTTTCGTAATCACAAGAATTAATTAATTGCCTAATTTAATATAATGCTGTTTATTTTAAAACTTCATTTAAAATATCCACGTACGTATTGACAGGTAAAAGTAAATCATCTTATATAGGTATGTACCTACCTGAAACGTCTGTCTAGACGTAATTTTAAATAAAACACAGTAAAATCCAACTTACCAATAATAGGCACAAATTCAATGCAGCGTTAACACTTTAAAAAAAAATCATTTAACATTTTCATGACTAATAGGTACCTACTACCTATAGGAGGTAGGCTACATTCAAAGATCATCTTGACTAAAGTCACTTTGCGTGATTGCGTGAAGGCATCACTGTAAATTGACTGACCAAGCGTATGCACTACACTTATTTAGACGTTTCTGTTTTATTTGCCGTAAATCTACTTTATTTAGATTTAGAAGAGCTGCTTCACACAACAGCTGCAATACAATTCCAGCAATTTTAACCAATAAGGGTCAGACCTGCCACCTGACAGAGCGGAAGTGGATATACCGGAATAGACCAGTCAGTCAGATAAATTTTGTTAGAAATTAGGCAGGTACTTACCTATACATGTAGTTTATGAAAATGCTTTAATTAATCATTCAATTATTCTTTTAAATTTATATGGCGTATAAGAAAAGTATAGTATTATTATTAACAAAATAGTACGTATACTTTGTATTTATTTACTATGTTTTATAAGTATTAAATATTCGTTTTATTTTTCGATCAGGGGGTCGACCGCCTAACGCTCTCGCTTTCGATCGCTTTGAAGGCGAGGCGAGGAGGAGGCGTCATCTTGTCATTTCGAAAGCAATATGAAAGCAATATCAAAAGCTATAGGCTATAGCTTTCGATATTATATTTCGATATTATAATAGAAAGCGAGGCGAGGGCCTCGCTTTCAAAGCGATCGAAAGCGAGAGTGTTAGGCGGTTGAGGGGCAGGAATTTTAATTTTATCTAGTGTAGTAGCTAATCTACATAAGAAATATTAATTTATAAAAAGTGATGTGATAATAACACTTCCTGCTAGCGCCGGATATACTAGGTTAGTTGGGGTGTCATAGATAAAATATTATCTCTAACTTATTTTTATTTTTGCTCAGATTTTTACTTAGTTATTGTTCTGACCTCGGAATAATAACTAAAGCTATAGAAGGAAGATTAAAATAAAAAACGTGCAACTATGTTTAGTTCCGTTCTATATTCTAGAAAAGGAGGTTGGAGTGCGAAAAATGGTTGATGCTTAGTTTTTATTTTTTGTATTGTTATGTCATCCATCACCAGTGCTGCCAGATCAAAAATACAATTGAGCGCTAAAACGATAAAAAAAAGCTCTAGATTTCACGAAAAAAGTGCTTTAAAAAAGCACTAGATTAGGCACTGAATTAACTACAGTTTTTTCTCAATTTAAAATAAAAAACACAAACAAAAATAAACCAAAACGTTTAATCTCGTCATTATTAAAAAAAACATTAAGTGTTTAATTTTAAATTAAAAAGTTATTCGTAATCCATAGCCGAACTAGGGCCAGCTTCATTAGCATTTTTTGTTTTACAATATTTTTCGGATGTCCTAATCTTTCGCAGGACATCGGCTGGAATCTGATAATTAGAACAATTGCTGTCAACAGCAGTTAGTCCTCTGCGTAAAATCAGAATAGCAATAATTGTTTTTAAGTGCAATGTATTTCTCAACTTAGTTTTGGCGACATTCATTAAACTAAAAACACGTTCGATGTCAGCATTTGAATGCGGAATGCTCATTACTTTTGTGGCTACTTCAGACAATTCTTTATATTGGCAATTGCCAGCTGCATCTCTCGGCTGCTGAACTTTGGCCCAGAAATTTACTGTCTTCAGTATGGCATATATGCCATAGTATATAGCAAGTATATAGTATATATACTATAGTATATAGCAAGAAAATCCTTTTTGCAAAATGTGCACATTGCTCTTGTGTCGTTGCCAGATACTGGTTTCAGCCATTGCTTGTATTCGGGTAACTTTTCCCACTCAGTTTTATAAATCTTTGCTTATACGCAGATTGCTTGCGTAATGGGACTTCCATTTTATTGTAAAGTCTACGCACAAAAACGACAAATACACACAAAACTGAATATTCGCGAACGTACCTAACTAACTACACACTTTTTTGTAAATTCCACCAAGTTACTTAGCTGTGTTCTAAACAACTGATGAACTGATGAACCATAAACTATTTTCTTTTTTTCTTTTTGTTGATGGCTTTGTGCGATAAGCACATTTAGCCAGTGTCAAAGTAATTTTTCTAACAAGTAATACATAAATAAATAATATTTCTTTTCTGTATGATGATGATGAATGATAATAGAAATGAGAAGTGAGAAATGATATACCCCCCAACCCCTCGAGTATCTCTGTAAAGATGTGGGGCTTTACTAAATCCTCGGACGGACTTCTTGAGAGAATTTGAAAAGTGACGTTGCACTATTTTGTTTCATTTGCCAACACTCATGCACACTCACGAACACTTAACGGTTAATAATCCACCATTATTTCACATTAATATTCGTTAAAACACAAATTTTCGAAAATAAAACAAAACTGCAGACATGACTCTTTACTTTCTCGCCAAGAAATCTGAACCATAAACTATCAATAATATAGACTAACAGTGTTGCCATAACATAAATGAAAAAAGCGCTAGATTATCCGCTAGCCGCTACAATTTCGAAATGCGCGCTAAACGCACAAAAAAAGCACTAACCAGTCATCGGGTGGATTCGCGTTTTGGATTTTTTCTGATTTATTTTGAAGCCTTTTTGTAAATTAATCTGAAATGCGTGCAAAGTTTCAAAAATCGAAAGAAGTACTATTAAGTAAGATCTGCTAAACAAAGGCACTCTTTTTTAATCAAGAATTTAGATAATATTTGATCTCAAAAAACAATAAGAGAAATGGTAATGACGTTAGGCTAATGGCAATGATTTTTTGAGGATGGTAATGATTAGGAATGCTTGGTAATGACGAGCTTTTACGGCAAAAATAATAATTAAGTACCTGATACATATTTTAGAAGACATACCTATGTATTTTTTTCATATATAAGTAGTTGCTAACTTGTAAATAAAACACTTACTTATAAATTTGTAAAGTTTTAATAACACAAAAACTAAAATTCAACAAATCTCGTAACAAACACAATCTCGGTCTTTAATTTAACTATGCTATCATGGCTCATTCCAACTCGCCGAAATTAATCTACTCTTATGGCACGTATTAAGTTGTAACTAAATTTTAACTTAACTTTAAGTGATTAATTGCATGTAAACACAGAATTTAGTAGCAAGTTGCAAGTTAAAATTTAGCTCACAACTAAACAAGATATTTAGAATTTTATCTATTTTTCGGTTAAGTTGGTGGGCGGGGCTTGTCACTTGACACGTTTGGACTGGCACAATATTAGTTAAATGCATAAGTGTAGTGAGCGACGCGCTCGGGTTCAATTTTATTGTTCGTATTAAATTATTGATTATTGTATTAAACATATTTACTCGATTTAGAAACTCTACAAAAATGAGATAGACTGCGAAAACTATTGCCAGTATTGAGAAAATATATTGTAATATGTAATTTTAATTTTGCATCTAATGCACATCGCATTACAGTATCTTTTTTCTGTATTTCGTTTTCCACTTTAGATAACAAGTAAATAAAAGAGTCTTCTGCCATCCGTGACGCATTAAAATATACTTGTTATTAAATCTTCATTAGCTAGCTCCTCGAACAAAGTGGCACTTGATCCTTGGCCATACTGATCTCTTCCATTTATTCAATTTCTCACTCAGTTTTTTGGGTATGGTTACTTCCCTAATTATTTCATCTTTGACTTCATAACAAATTTAGCACAGAATTTACGACTTCATTACGTGGTTGATCGTCCATCTTGAGTGAACTAAGCAAACTAATTACCTAAATACGTATGGACATATACTTAAATATAAGTCACTTAAAATTAAGTTTAAATTTAGTTACCTACTTAACAACTTAAAACGTGTAAATCAGCCATTACTCTGTAAGCCCTATTCAATGTCGACAACTACGTCATCAACATCTGATCTAAATATTTTTACAAATATTGAAAGATCAGTTAAGAATTAGGCAAGCTATATTTATGATTACATATACATATCATTTTACGCAAATAATGTGGTAGTGCACCTGACCCGGCATGTCATGGGGTGCGAATTCCCTTCGTGGAAATTTTTTCAGCACTGTCTTTTTTCACATATCTAATAGTTTTAATAGTAAGCAGGTGGAGCTCGATGGCGCAGTGGTTAACGCGCCCGGTCTGCGAGTGCTGAGGTTAAGCAACATTCGCAAAGGCCGGTCATCGGATGGGTGACCAAAAATTATTATCTTGAGCTCCTCCGTGCTTCGAAAGGCACGTTAAGCCGTTGGTCCCGGCTGCATTAGCAGTCGTTAACAACCACCAATCCGCACTGGGCCCGCGTGGTGGTTTATGGCCCGTTCTCCCTATCCATCTATAGGGAAGGCTCGTGCCCCAGCAGTGGGGACGTAAATGAGCTGATGATGAATTGTTTCAATATGTAGTAATATGTAATATTGAAGTTTCATTTTTGAAAACGGCAACTATCTGAAATAAATTATTATTTTGTATGATGTATTTTTAAAGTTAAAATATGTTTAGAGTATGTATGCATAAACCCACGACCATTATCCCCCAAAAGGTGGTTAGAGATCATCATTTCCTATCCAAGCCATGGTTTGGATCAATGTCCACTTTTAGCAAATAGAGCGACCTTGTTGTTAATTATGCAAAGGAAGTGTCAGGATGCTGGCCAATCGCCTTTTTTGATGCACTGGCGCATAATCTCGATTCACCACTTACGAAATGCTGACAAGAAAAGCTGGCTATTATAATACAATAATCCAGACAAGCACGGATAATTTAATATTTTTGGAAAATTAAAATAAAGATAACGCACAAAAAAACCCATTCAACTTTCAGCTGGTATTTCGGTTATTTTAAAGCATGAAAACAAACAACGTTTTAAGTAAAATAGAACAAATTGCTACTAATAAGAAATTTTGAAACTTTAAATTCATCATTCCCATTAACATAACGTCATTACCATCAACACAAATCAAACGGTAATGATGATGATGGTAATGATGACAAACGTAGTATTTTTTTTGAACAAATCGTGAATTCTTAGCGCTACTATTTTGTGACCGCCTTTTTTAGAATTTGTCCTGGGAGTCACAATAAGTTCTAATGCTAACAATTATACTTAATTTATAGTTACCTAGAAAACGTATTTACCGGTAATGATGGAAATACATGACAACCATTTCCTGGACATATGATTTGTAACAAAAAAAGTATTTAAAGAGCACTCACCGTGACGTGCGCTGTGGTACATTTCGTGCAAGCGACTGAGGAGAGTGGTGTGCACGGGGACAGTAAGATACATTACGTAGATCTTTCAAGAAAGTAAATTTGACGTTAGCGCGATGGTAATGACGAATTTCTGTTACAAACTTTTGAAATTTCGTTTTGACTATTATGCAATTATGAATTATAAACGCTATTTATTATGTTGTTTACGGTAAAATACAGATTACTAAACGTTTGAAAAAATCGGGTTTGGCGATCTTAATTATTGAAATATATATTTTTAAAGTTTTGTGCACATATATTTTCTTTAGATGGTAATGATGTTTTACTCAGTTTTAATTAAATTAGAAAATGAGTTTTTAGAACACAAGGTTCGTAACTGTGTCACCTTACGTTAAATTATGTTTAAAACCTCGCTTAAACAAAAAAAGTAACTGAAAAATGAGATAGAATTTCTAATCAACTAGAAATAGTTTTTTTCCATGTTTCGCGAAATGACCCCATCACATCAGTCACTTGAGGTATGTTCCGATATGCACTGTAAGCACAGTAAGGTGTGTCGTCAATTTAGTATACTGCGAAGCCGTTCCTTTATAGTTAGCTATACTGGTTACTGTTTAAAACGGAACGCAGTCCAGTATACTGTCATCCATGCTGTCATCCATGTCCTTCTGGACGCTGTTGATCACGTGATCAAAGCACTGAGAGCACCATATCTCGAAAATGCCAGTGCTTACAGTCATAACGGAACTTATTTCTCACCAGTAGAGCACTGGACAGTGCTCGCAGTGTATATCGGAACATACATACTCAAAATAAACTAAGTAACAAAATACGATGTCCGAGGCTTTTTTCCCGGCCAAATTCAGAAGTCCTTTGATTCAAAAGCTGACGGTTCGTTTTAGATATATTTCACTTATTAATAGTATCGACTGTCGACAACTTCTATAATTATGACAATAACATTGTCCTATTATCTCATAATTATTTAAAATTTTAATAATATTTCTGTCTAGTTTGCACATATGCTTTGGATTACTAGAAATAGTGAGTTTGTGGTATATGTGGCACTATTTCTTTTGTAGTTGGGTGTTACAATTTCTATTAATCTCGAAAAGAAAATAGTTAAGGACTATTGACTTTCAATCGGTATGTTTTTGCCATAGTATTATTTTTTGTCGAATATGAACTGATAAATAAGCGAATAAAAGTACACATAAAATTTGGTAGATTTTGTAGCGAAAACAGCCGTGAATTCGATTTGAATAGCAGGCTTAGCAATAATTCAGAAACGGCATCGGATTATCTTTATCATGAATAGTGACGTAACAATGTGCATATTTTTTAAAATCGATATATCAAAACCTTTATTTTACAAATTTCTTAAATATCATGCACTAAGTAAACGCATGATCGAAAAAGGCTAAAAGCGAAGTAGAAAAATAATAGTGGCTAAATCGTATTGGACTTCAAAAAGGCATAATCACATTTGCTTTAAGCATTTTACTATGGCTTCATTTGCATGTAAGGGAAATATGAAATGGAGGCGACTTAGAAAACATGCGGTTCCTACATTATTTATTATAGATGGATCTGATGAAATGGTATGATATGTATTAAGATTATGTTAAGGAAAATATAGCACAGGTTAAGATTTAGGAAACTCTTGAGAAATTTAACACAATGACATGTCGTACAGAAAGACAGGCATAACATTATATATGGTGAATTATGTGCTTAGTTAGATGATATTGCCTGTTCCTTGCTATCTCAGTAGAGTGGGTTGTTGTTAGGTATTAGTTGTGATTACATTATTTTTATTTGTAATAAAAAAAGTAATGGTATTTCTAGATTTCTAGAGACAAGGCCGTAAGTACATCTTTCCAAATTAATTAATGAATTGGGAAATTCCTTGATATTGCTCAACTATCTCGCACCGAAGTTCTGTAAGTTTTTTATTTAATAAAAAAGTTTTTGATTTATATTTTTAACCTATAAAACATTTTCTGTTAATTTACTTGCTTTAATTTATATCTTATTGTTTTTCAATGATGATTTAACCTTTTTTCTGTATACATAGGTACTAGCCCTACCTCTTATTTGATTATTTTTTAAACTCCGCATTCAACGCAGGAGCTGCTCGAGTTGTCGACGAGACGTGGTGACCTCTGGTCGGCTCGATCTACTGGCCCTTCGGAGAAACGTTGCGTCTCTATGTATACTTTATCGCTTTTATCATGGGGAGTGCTCTGAGTTTTCTAGGGCCGGCCGGCAGACTAAAGCACATAATTCAAAAATGGCAACTTTACAGGAATCAAAATTAGTCCTTAAATAAATAAGAAGGTGAAAAAGTACAACGTACAACATTTTTTAAGCAATATACGCTTCTGTTTGACTTATGTTACATTTCTATCTTTATGACAGTTCTATGAATAGACTTATGCAAAATAAAAATAAAAAGATTTTTGTGACATAAATGTGCTTTAGTCTGCCGGCCCTACAATTGTTTGATTTGATCCCTGACGCTGATTTCCTTCACCGCACTACACGCAATCGACTGTCTTTCCATCCACACTATCTTGATGGATGGCGGTCAACTACTGTGCGTTTCTCAAGTAATTTTTTACCACGAACTACAGTGCTGTGGAACCAGCTCTCGGCGGTGGTATTTGCGGACCATTACGACTTAGGGATCTGCAAGAAACGAGCCTATCCTTCCTTAAAGGCCGGCAACGCATCTGGTCCATGGGCGGCGGTGATTGCTTCCCATCAGGTGACCCGCCTGCTCGTTTGCCTCCTTCTAATATAAAAAAATGTTTAATGTTAATTTGTTTTAAGCAAAAATTAAATGTAAAAACTAAATACGAGTAGATTCATCAATATTGTTTTTTTTCAATGAGTTCGCTGTTTGATAGTGCAATTGATTGTTTGGGTTCCATTATTGTCTATTTATTGTCAATTTAAATTTCAATTATTTCTATCGATAATAAAGTCGATAAAGTGACCACATTACCCAAATACGACGTCATTTTCTTGTGACTGCCTTCGAAATTACAAGAGAAAACAAAGAGAATAAAGTTGTTGGGTGTTTAGAGTGTAGCAAATTTACTCTAGTTTGTTTATAGCTAAACTTCATAATACAAAAGTAGGTTCTAATTAGACGAAAGGAGACCCGGCGTTTTATGCTTAAGTTGTATACTTTTTTAATTTTTTTATCTGTAATTCATTAACACTGGCAATATCTGTCAACAAAAGACAATGACGTAACGGCATTGTTGAAATTTCACTTTTTTAAAAGCAAAAGAATTATGGTTTATGCAGCCACGTTAGACATTTTAAAGTAACATGTCTGCCTTTTTAAGACTCAGTGTTTCCATATTAAAAAATATTAATAATTAAATAACTCTTATCCGCGATTTGATAAAAATAAGTCAAAACTTGGTTTAGGTAGGAAATAATATTAGCTTTACTTTATGACAAAATTCTATTGTATACAAGTTTAGCATTTTTTCTATGGAAAGTGCCGGTTCTCCTTTAAGTTTTAAGTCGCTTGGTCGGTACCGGGCGTTAACGCCCGGTTAGGGTCTAGAGACGTTACATGATATCCACAGAGAATATACAAAAAAATGGCAATTATTCATTCGTTCATACAAACATCACATTGATAATTTCTGTAGAGTTTTATTACTCTAATAATCATTAACAAGATAAAAATATGTCTTAGATAATTATAATTTATTTTTAAAATGTATTTTCATCTATAAATATGCAAGACTTTGTACTTTGATTGATTTTCTTTTTTTATAAATTGTTTTCTAAAGTTTACGCAAACACTACACATTGAAATGAAACATATTTTACGGATCTACTCGCATTTATTTACACATTACTTTTAATGTTTATCCTGACGTTTCGAACCTTTGCTGGGTCCGTGGTCACAGGGAGACTGAGATGTTGGTCGTCTCATAATTAGTTAGTAGCTTGTATACCCTCATTTAAAATTAATCAGGTGCGTTCCGTTTTACGCAGAAAGAGCTTACAGTATATTTTGGTCTGGCAGTATGGTGTTGGGGCTGGGATTTAATATTTTGTATGATGGGATCCCAGGCTGGTGGTAGATTTCAACCATCTTCTCTATTAAAATTAATGGTTGGGCCCCTCTAGGGCATGTTCGCATACTGCAGACTTATTTTCGCGACTATGCTTGACGTCGGCTATATGTTCTTTAACGCGGGTTCCTACACTTCTCTTTGTTTGCACGATGTAAAAGAGCCCACAGTCGCAGTCCAGTTTGCATACGCCTACATCTTGAAGGGGTATGTTGCACTTGACAGGTCGTAAAAATTGGTTGATCTTCTTCGGCGGTTTAAAGTAAGTGTGATTTTTTTAAATTCAAAAATTAAGTTTGTGATTTTTGTTTAGTCATAGGTTAGCCATTAGCATCAATCAAGGTTATATTTACTTACTTCATGGTGAGCCCAATTGCGTTATGTGCAAACCATCTATAGTTCAGAAGTCAATGGACATCCTCGAGGATCTTGAATCAAATCCTGACGTAGCATATCCACGATTTTAGCACCAAATCGTTTGGTAAATCTGTACTTATATTTGAAGTCGTCATCACTTAAATCAAAGGGATTAATACGTTGCCAACGCCAAACAGGTCGTCGGGACGTCTCCAGCATATCTAAGTCTTCTAAATCGATAAGTCATTAATTACATTTTCCATTTTTACAAATAATCAACAACGCTAACCTAAAAGCAAAGATTTTGAATTTTGTGAGGTTAGAACCGAAGTTAGTCTATAGATAAACTAGGGGTCACGTCAGTTTATCTTAGAACTATAGATAGTCCAAGACTTAGAGATAAACTTGATCTTTTAATAACGTTTACGTTGGTCCATGACATAAGACTAGAACTAAGCCCGGTACTATCTTTAGATCTCGTTTTGTAATAAGGCTGAATAAATTTAAAGTGAAATAGATTGATTTTTGTTTGCATTCAAATTCGAGTTTTTTAATTTTGGGTGGGATTGCAAACGGCATTTTTAATTTGGTTCTTGAAATACCTATATAAGTTATACTTAAAATATGATTTAAATGTGGCTAAAAAAATCCTTTTCGATATAAGCACATAGGCATGCTTCATTGCTGCGAAGATAAATTTTGAAGTAAGTTGATTGAAAGGTTATTTCCATACAATGTTTCTCTTTTACTCAACGATAAAAATAAATTAGTTCTTGGTTCTTAAATTAGAGAGCCTAATGCGAGTTTAAATTACTATTCAAAATTTGATCACGTTGATGAAACGAGAATTTGTATGGCAAAATTTTAGCTCTCCTCGTTTGTCACCCGAATGCTAAGTGCGAGTTTTATCACGTAAGTGAAAACTAGACTTTGGTCAACTATATGTTAACTAAATTAATAAGTAGGTATTATAACTTTTTAAATAGGTACGAATCGTATCGAAGTAACATAAAAACAATTGTATTGCAATCTATAATTCTATTCAAAATGATACTTGTTTATTTAAACTTGTTAGTTTATTTTTTATTTTTCTTTAATAAATGATTTGAAATGGATTTTTTACATTTGTTAACTTTCTTTCTCTTTCATCTTTACTTCACTTCAAAGTCCTGATTTTTTTGAATTAGTAAGGGTTACCCTATAGAAAGACAGGTCCTTCACCAGACGAGTGAGATAGCTATAATACTTGCTTGCTTCAACTAACAAGCCTCTGCGGTTTTCACATTTGTCCAGTGTCAAAGTTATTTTCTTACAAGTTATTTAAAGATAATGTTTTTTTGTTTATGAGAATAGTCATGTTGATGAATGATTAATAGTCATGAGAAGTAAGAAAAGATATACCCCTCCAACCCCTTGAGTATCTCAGAAAAGATGTGGGGCTTTACTAAGACCTCACGCGGACTTAAAAGAATTTGAAAAGTGACGTTGCACTGTTTTGTTTTATTTGCCAACCAACACTCACGCACGTTCACGAACACTTAACAGTTGATAATATACCTACCATTATTTCACATTAATATTCGACGTAACACAAATTTTAGAAAATAAAACAAAACCGCAGTCATTACTCTTCACCTTACCGCCAAGAAGTCCTTATCTCTTGTTTTTCAAGCCGATTAATTTAGATTTTACTTTAAAAACAAGTAATGAATACTAATTAGTAGGTACTTTATTAGTCGATGGTACAACTGTTGTTTATACATTTTTGCAGCTGTTGTTTTAATCCCATTTTTATATTATAATAATTATTGTTGTTTGTTAAGGATCTAAGTCCACTTTTTCAGAAGTCTGCAAAGACATTACATTAAAAAATTGGTTGTCAACATTCTCAACAGAAGGGGCATCACGCTATTCATTGAGCTTTTTACACAAAGTAACTTGTATATGAAATGAAATTTATTGCTAAAATTTAGTATTACAATTTAAAGTTCAGTGATTGAAGTCACCTAGTAAGCATAAAACTGCCTGTAAAAGGGTCTTCGCTCTTCTATAGCTAATGTATTTATATTTAACAAAACTTATAGGTACAAATCAAACTTATTAATTATAGTAACTATTTGTGTTTGTGAGTGTTTGTGTCTGCGTGAATGTGAGAGTGTGTGGTGTGTGTGAGAGGGTGAAATACGGGCTTTTTACTCCTGCCGCCGGTATGTATAACAATGTTGAGTCAACTTGATCGTACAATACAAATACAGCGTGATTCAAACATGGAATAACAACGTAGGTACTTCCTTCACTAATTTAGTACGTCGTCGTGGGCGCTGCGGATAGACGTACGCCTGTCGACTCTTTTTTATAAGATTAACCTTCGCGCGAACTTTCTTGTTTTGTTGTTTGGTTGGCTTTACTGGCTTTTCACTCATTTTTATAGATTAAAGTGTCTTGTGTTGTGTTAATGGCGGCAAAATGAAGCAGTGAAAGAATACGTGTGTTTAAATTGAAAAATTATAGTTATTTGATACCTAACCTGTTATCAAAAAAATAAAATAAAATGGTAGGTACCTATTTTTAAACTTTATTTAGATATTTTTATACATTTTACATGTGGTTAGCATTTGGTGACATTATACCTTATTTTTTTGCCGGTAATATAACTACATATTTTAATTTTCTGTTTATCAAATCTTGTAAATACATATTAGGTAGGTAGGTAAGTAGGTAGGTAGGTATTTTATTATTTTAATAAGCATTAAACGTTTAATAAATCGAATGAGTGATTGAAAAACTCCTGGATTGGTTGGTTCTTGTTCCTGAACAGAACAGAACATTTTAGCGGGAATATCATGTTTGTTTCCTTGTATTTTTTTATTCTTTCAATTTTAACTATGCTTCAATTTGTTTTTGTTGTGTCAATGTCGATAGGTATTGTATAAGTAAATACCTCTTCACATCGTTCGGGTTTTGTGTGAAAACCTTATCATTGGAATGACAGATCTTATTCAATTCAATTTAAAATGAAATTAAATTGCCCAATGATAACCACATTTCTATATTTTGCGTACCTACGGGCCTATGTCTCCGGGGCTGTTTGTTAAAAATAACTACCTACCTATCTACTCATTGTTTTTAGGCAATCTTTTCCATGTTTGCCGACTTAAAATCTCTTTCCTTTGTCCTTTTTATCAAAGTAATATCTATCATTATATCAGAAGTTTTGATAACCTATCAGTTAATCTAAATAGGTACCTACTTACTTATCTAGATATTTAATTTTGATTATATTTTTTGTTTTCTCGTTTCATTTAGGAATTAGATGATAGGGAGAGTCTAGTCCACTTTTTCAGTTTATTTTGTTAAAAATCGCGACGCATAATGAGGTATGTGATGTTATTGCATGATAATTGATAAATGATGGATGATAAATGAAGGATGATGATTCCGCGAATCCCTTGAGTTTCAGTGAAGATGTGACGTAGAAATTACTCTGAACTCACGCAGATTTTTCGGAAAGAGTTCGAGAAATTACATCGTAAACTACACTAGGTTTAAATATGATTCTGGTCCATCCACCGTTATTTTACATTAATATTAAAGATATAAATTTTAGAAAATATATCAAAATTATAAGTGACACCATGGCCAGACCTCACTTTTACCGCCAAGAAAAAGTACTTGTCTTAATTGTTTTTTCGTCCTTCAGTTGATGGCTTCGTGCGATTAGCACATTTAGCCAGAGTCAAAGTAATTTTTCTTACAAGCAATTCATAAATAAACAATATTTCTCTCCTGTATGATGATGATGAATGATAATAGAAATGAGAAGTGAGAATGATATACCCCCTACTCCTCGAGTATCTCAGTAAAGATGTGGGGCTTTACTAAGTCCTCGGGCGGAGTTCTTGAGAGAATTTGAAAAACTCATGCACACTCACGAACATATAACGGTTAATAATCCACCATTATTTCACATTAATGTTCGACATAACACAAATTTTAGAAAATAAAACAAAACCGCAGACATGACTTCACTTTCCCGCCAAGAAGTCTCAAATTTTCGATTGTATCTAAACGACCTTTCCTTTTTTTACTCAATTAGAAAAACCAAAGGGATCGAGCACATACAGCCTTTCTTAGACTTCAGTTCAGTTTTTATTTTTATATAACTATGATTTATTAATGTGATTAGTTGATTACCTATTATTATATTTCGCCGGTTATTTACAAATATTTTTCTGTGGGTCGAATTAAAAACTGCGGCGAGCCGGGCGTTGCCACTTTTTTAAGTAGATAAAACTGTCGTGTAACCGTAATTTTTTTCTTTTAAATATTATAATGTAATGTAAGACTTACAAAAAACAATTTACCGCCATGTGGGATGTGGATTCAACCATTATTGTACCGATAGTCGTTTCGGCAAACGGTCTTTTAGCCAAGAGCCTCGATCAACACCTAGAGAGGCTCTCGCTGAAAGGTTGGGTCAAGGGTCAGATGCAAAAGGCAGTACTCCTTGACACGGCACGTATTGTCAGGAGGTTTCTCATTCTGCAGCCCTAACCACCGATAGCTTGGGTCTATCCCCGCTGCCGGTGGCAACCTAGGTTAAGTTTTTTATAATATTTTATATTGTAAATATGTTTTTATATAAAATATTGTAAAATAAAATTCTTAAAATGTATATTTAATAAAGAGAATAATAATAAACTTTATTTGCACAGAAAAATACAGATGCAGATAAATTGATGAAAAGATAAAGTACAAAATGGGCGGCCTTATTGCTAACAAGCAATCTCTTCCAAGGAGCCTTAAGCGAAAAATAATAAAGTTTGTACAAATAGGTAGGTACCTTATCTGATACCTTTAAACAAGCAATTCTTGTATATAAATATATATAATCTGAATCTCGGAAACGGCTCCAACGATATTCATGCATTTAGTATGCAGGGGGTTTCGGGGGCGATAAATCAATCTAGCTAGGTTTCATTTTTAGATTAGATTTTTTTTATTATTATTATTATTATTATTATTAGAAAACATTATATAAAAAAACGACCAAAGCTCGGTCATCCAGGTACTAATTATAATACTTCCCAAGAATTTGGGTTTCATTGGCACTGTATCTCTCGTGAGATTTTTAAAATGTAGGTAGGCAGGTAGGCAAGGTGGTGGAAGGAACACCATTGCGCGACAGGAATAGTATTACCATTAATAATAGGGGTCTTATCTTAAATTAATTCCTAGCAACAACTGTATTGTGTTCAGAATATAGCTTCGTAGCTATATTATCCGCCATCCCGTAAAGTTTTAATGAAAATCTGTTATATTTGGCGACGACAACTGTGTTTAAAGTGTCGGTCACTGGTGCCACTGCGATACCTAGTCAATCTTCTAATTATCAACCAATTTGAAAAAATAAATAAAAAGAAAAAAATATTTTATATTTACTAAACAAAAGAAGGCCCATTCTAAGATGCTTAATATTTTTATTGGCACACTTGTTCCATTGTCAAATAGCGTATGTAAAGGAAATTAATGACGGAGGTAGCTTTTCCGACAAGTGTGTACTTATGTAGATGCATATTTAAAGCATTGCTCCACATACCTAGTCTATACTAATATTATAAAGAGGAAACCTTTGTAGTATGTATGTATGTTTGCAACGAATAAACTCAAAAACTACTGGACCGATTTATAAAATTCTTTCACCATTAGAATGCTACATTAGCGCTGAGTAACATAGGCTATATATTAAATAAAATACTAAAAACGATAATTAAATTTTCCAATACAAAATGATTTGTTTGTTTTGTTGTCATGGAAACCATTAAAGCGCTAAGCGGTACGAAGTCCGCCGGGTCAGCTAGTCATAAATAATAAAAGACAAAAATACCTAATCGTAGATCTTTAAAAAAAATCTTGATGTTTTTACGTAATTCGGTCAATGCCACTTGCCTCATCACATCTTAAGCTGAACATGCCATAAATATTAATAAGTGCACTTGACTTTCATTAAACTGCCAAGGTCAAGTTTTTGGACTTGACCACTAAGTTCATGAAAATGGGGGTAATTTCCAGGGTGCCTAGTGCGAGTTTCATTCGCCATTCGATCACGTTAACGAAAACGAGAATCTGTATGGCAAAATGTTAACTCTTCTCGTATGTCGTCAGGAGGTGATCTGCCATACTAATTTTCGTTTTCGTTAGCGTAACCGAATGAATACAGATCGTAAACAAAACTCACACATGGTATCATATGTTTAAAATATCTATAAGATAGCTATAAATAACACTCCTCATTACTTTTCATTGATCCGCTATTTGCCGCGAAAGTCTGCTGACATTACCTGTATTACTCACGGAGAGGTCATAATATCACAAGCTGTTATCAATCAGCATAACATCACAAAGATATATAGGCTATAAGATCAAACATGTGTAAATTTCTAAAAAATATTTGAAAATATACTATCTTCATAATACGTACCTGTGGTGCGATCACGGATCTTACCGATTGATAAATTTATCGGTCGACAAAACCGATTATCTATCGAATTTTATCTAGACTCGGATCGGTAGGTTTTATCGTGTTCTATTTTAGCGATATTTAAAAATGGCAACACGGCAATTTTATCGTTCCATTCGTTCATCATTCATTCGAATCTTATATTTTTTAATCTGTTATTGTTTATTTATCTATATTAACTGATATTAATATGTAGGTATAATGGGTATTGATGGTATGAAAAAGTGTCAATTCGGACACTGTATCCGAATATAATGTGTCCGAAACGTCACCTAGCCAATGGTATAATTCCCTTTGCGGTTTTTATAACCGACTGGTGGGTCATTAGGGTCATTGTTACTCGTATAAGGGGTGACGACGACGACTGACGATTCCAACATGGGTGCAATCAATACACCCCAAATAATCTTGATAGAATCATG
Source organism: Eudonia mercurella (assembly GCA_963082485.1). Lineage (NCBI taxonomy): Eukaryota > Metazoa > Arthropoda > Insecta > Lepidoptera > Crambidae > Eudonia > Eudonia mercurella. The sequence goes on from OY720032.1 coordinate 18,744,990, forward strand.
GCAGAATCATCTCAATAACTTCCTATTACAATTATGTATTTTTTGTATGTTTATTTATTGTAGTTTACGTATTTACAATACACATATATGTTTCTGTATATATAATATTTATGCATGTATTATATACTTACAATTAAATGATTTATAATATAATTATCTTAATTGTACCTGCCAATGTTATCTCTGCACCACCCTATGGTTGACTGGTAGAGAATGCCTCAGGCATTAAGTCCGCTATGGCATATTTATGTTGCAAAAGTTTAAATAAATAAATAAACAAATAAATAAAATCTGGCACGCCATGCTTTTGTAAAAAGCCGTCGGCAATTAGAGCCCTATCAGCAGCGGTGCCGGGAAATCCAATGTAGACGGGCAAAGTCGACGCACAATAGCTTCAGAGACCTTCACAACTTTGCTAACTGTGCATTGTCCCAACGCCAAGTTATATTCTTGCCCAATGCACCGCTGATAACTACCGACGGCATAAAACCGCACAGCGGTGAGGACCTGCAAAAAGTAGATTGTTGAGGTTAGAATAAAAATATGAATAAGGAAACGAAAAAACTAAATTCCCGCTACTTACAACAACATGGACGGGCAATCCGTTTGATCTAATCCTTCGGATGTCGCCCCAAATGCTCTCGATAACCACAAAAGCTATTTCTCGGGATATGTGAAACAACCTCATGAAATCAGAATCTTCTAAATCTATGGGGTTGTTTCTTTCTCCCTCAGATGGCGCCGGAAAATGTTAGTTTCTTCGCGACGACGTCGCCGTTGCGTCTCTTCTGCAACCAGCAAAAGGTGCCCGAAATCCATTTTTTCACGACTGCCCAAAAAAAGTGTAATATTTAGTAACTTTCCAATGGCGTCGAAAGCGTCGATAACTTTATCTACCAACTTTTAGATGCCGATAAATTTATCTACATATCGATATAATTTATCCACAAGAAATGTCATTTTCGAGTCCCATGCTAGCTTTTAAACAAAATAGATTAAATTTACCAATTATATCTACGGGTCGATAAAGCAAGTCCCATGCTTCGGATGTTAATTTGTTGACTTGAACTGTCAAATTTTATCGTCTAATGTCACTTTATCGGTCGATAAAAGATTCGTGCTCGCACTGCTGTTACGACAAATTTAAAAAAATATTTTGTTAAACAGTTTTGAGTTAGCGTTTTACGTTTATCCAGCCAGTGTTATAGGGCGCGTTTTCAGATTATGGCGCGTTGTAAGAAAACTTGTTTGATTTAATAGTTTTCAACTATTTCCTTTTGGTACAAGTTGTACAACATTACGCAATAATATTGAAACATATTAAACATTATAACACGTTTTAATGTTATTGCAATAACATAAGGTTAAGTCAGAATTAATGTTATTGCAATAACATATAAGATTAAGTCAGGAAGGTCAGGTGAGATTGCGGTCAAATACTGGTTTTTAGGAAATAAAAGAAAAAAAAAACGTAAATCGCTTTAACAAATACGAGAATGTTTATAATACCTGCCATGGAGAAGGTGAGTTAAAATTTTGCCATATAAAGACTTGCACTAGGCACCCTAATATAATCTTCGATGTACTTAAGTAGATAGAAGGTATTCTATAGTCGCGTGCTACCGTCCTACAAGTTGTTATTTAATTTAGCTTAGACTTCAGAGAACGATGAGAATGCCTGTAATAAGGTTGTGAAATAGCAGCTCTAAGACATTGCGTTACCGTCAGTTTCACCTTACTTAAGCCAGAGAACGGAATCACACATTATATCCTTAACTAGCAGCCCGCTCGCGACTTCGTCCGCTTGTGTACATTATAATACATGCATAGAATTGGACCCGTATTGTATTATACATATGATACATCCATAGAATTGGACCCGGTACACAAGCGGACGAGCAGGCTGCTAGTTAAGGATATAATGTGTGATTATTTGCAAATGCTCCCAACCCGTTCTAACTGACTGAAGTGAACTTTACTCTTGAATCACTCTATCTATTAAAAAAAACCGCATCAAAATCCGTTGCGTAGTTTTAAAGATCTAAGCATAATACGTAGAGACAGACAGACAGCGACTTTGTTTTATACTATGTAGTGATAATAGGTAAGCTAACCTTCCCCTACCTAGGTAGGCATCATTTCTTTTTGTTCCTACCCTGGTCCTCAAAACTTGTTTGGGGTCGGGCGTGGCAAAATATCTCGTTTATTTTACTTATATGTTTATTCTCCTGTGACCTGTGACCATGGGACCTGCAAAGATATAAAAAAAATAGGAGAAATTAACATGTACAAAAAACGCTTGGCCTTCTGCAAGTGTACTTCACATGGAATCCTCAAAGACTGAGAAACTGGCTATCCTATCTAATATGGTCTGAACACAACGTGCTATTGAAATTGTTGTTAGGTTAGGTTAGATATGGATCCATATCGCATATAGGTACCAACCCCGCTAGACAGCCTCAAAACAAATCCGTATCACCTACCAAATCGAGCACAAAGCTGGGACCTCTAGCAATTATTATTTAATCTGTGCACTGGGTCTTAGACAGGTGATATGAACCGTGGTTTGGACGCTACACTAAAGGTTATGGCATGGCGTAGTGCAGTGCATAGAAATAGCGGGTTATGCCCCGAGGACCCCGATCTCCCAGTCACCTGTGGGGAGGACCCCGATTTCTAGTTTTCTTGCTTAAAAGTACCATGTAAAGTGTTAAACACAACAGGTAAAGTGTTAAACGATGTTTGTAATACTTCACTTAAAATACGATTGATTTAACATTGAGGAACATGAATAGATAATAAAATGTTCAAATAATTTTTAACGCAAATTTTGTTGCGAACAAATTACAAAAACACAAATGTTGAAAACAATTCCACGAGCAGGATTTGAACCTGCACCCTTCTGACTGTTTAGAACCACGATAGCTCACTTGGAAGAGCACCTGACCCGGAATGTCAGAAGGGTGCAGGTTCAAATCCTGCTCGTGGAATTTTTTTCATTGAATAGATAAGCTCTAAATCATGGTTAAAATACTCGAATATTGTTATACAATTTAATAGTCTATTGGAGTAATCACAGGTTTTCATAAGTGTATATTTTACAAGTGCAATATAAGTGTTTCATTTACCTTTTTGATTTGATTACAAAATTGAATTGAATGAGTCTATTGTCGTTCCGTTCCACAGTCAATTACGAGAGGTCGTTATCTCGAGACAAGGTTAATCGCGCACCAATTGGCTTATTATTTGTTTTGTCCGTCACATTTGTCACAAACAGGACAGGTAGGTGCTGCAAAAAAGTAATTAAGATATAGTAGGTACTTGACCTACCTACCATAATATTAATTACTTTTTTACAGTTAAATGTAATAGAATTTATTAAAATAAAGAAGGACATTCCTTTAAAGAGTAGGTACATGCCTTGAGGATGTCATTGATATAAAAGTTATATCATGATAATCATGATGGTAAGCCAAGAATAGAGAGAAGTGGATGGTTTTGGGGGAGGCCTTTGCCCAGCAAAGCGCTGAAAGAGGCTAAATAAAAGAGGCTGAACTTAAAGGATTATAAATACGTACAAGACACCGCAAGCTTGGTTGTAGGCAATTTTATCACTTGCAAATCGAAAGAAGCGCTACCACATAAGACGGAAATGCCAAATAACAAAATGTTAGTCTCCCTGTGACCACGGACCCTGCAAAGGATTCGAAACGTCAGGATAAACATTAAATAATGTGTAAAGTAAAATAAACGCGAGTAGATCCGTAAAAGTTGTTTCATTTAAACAAAATGTGGTTTAATGCAGTAGGTAAGCATGAGTTGCCCTTATGTTTCTACACTCTGCGTGTGATTTCGGTTCAAACTTTTGTTCTCATATGTCACACCAAAATAAAATTTGAACTTTTGAACAGCTGAGAAAAGAAACATAGGATCATCTTGATAGTCGTTAGGTATTTACATAAACCTACGAGTAGGTATGCTAATGTCCGACGCATAAAAAATAGCGACTTTCCTCCACCATATATTCATTTATTTATTTATTTATTCATTGGAAAAAAAACAGTATAGGTATAGTACAGAGGTAACAAATATGTTTCTTATTTGCCAATACAGAATACAAAATTTAACATTCAACAAATTTTTAAAACCTAAATGCGAGTACCTTGGTACAACATAAGTGTTTCATTGAAGTAATGTTGTAAGTTGGAAACTACAAATTTGTAGGCGATCTTGCTCAAGTGCAGTTCATCGCGTGTCTGCTGATGCGAAATACACAAACAACATTGTCTTTGTTAATTTCATATTACCTAGGTACCTAACCTCGTTGTAGTCGTATTGTCGTCGCGCGCGGTGCGAAACTGTTTCATTTCCTGCTATTTGTTCAATAAAATCTAAAGTTCCGTATACGTTATCACTGAGATGAAGTATAAGGTCAGTAAGTACATAACTAGTAGACTGGTGGAATGTTGATGTAGCTGCTTTCCACACTACGCACGTCTGGCGGAAGGGGCAGCTGTCAATGTCAGAGCTAGGCTGCGCACGCACGTGTGGAATTATTATTTTAAGTCAAAGTAAATATACTGTCCCATAACTGGGCAAAGCCTAGTTAATTAATGCGGGTTGGTAATCACAAACTAAGCTATCGCATTGCATACACTTTGCTGTCCTGGGAATTGTACCCGGACCCGATCCGAACCCCTCGGAGAATCTAGTGGGGCACGGGGACACGCACTAGTGCATGGTGCCGTTCCCTCTAGAAAACCGGTGATTCGTTTCGCTTGAGGAACCCTTTAAGTTTCTCGCCGCCCCCCATAAAAGCCGGCGAAGTGGAAAATGCCAGGCGGCAATCGGCAAACTCTCCCAAAAAAATGGGAATTGAGCGACCTGGGTTATGGTCTTAAACAATACAGTGAGTTTGGGAAAGAGTTTAATAACATCCCGAAAGAAATGAGACAAATTATTTATATAGTCAAACTTCGGGATTTTAAAAATACAACTAGTTATAGATAATAGTTATATGCGAGCACATGTGTGGCCTATACAAGAAAGTGTGGCATTAGGAGAAGTTTGAAAGGAATACTCGTGACAGAAAGACTGAAAGGAAACAGACTGTATTGGTATGGACAGACATGTAATAAGGAGAAATGATCAGCATGTGGTGAGAAAGGTGATGAGCATGAAAATACCGAAGAAGAAAAGACCGAAGAAATTAGACTGTGATGATATATCTGATGATATATCTATGTGTGATATATCAAAAAAAGGAGTAAATGTTAAGACGACGGCTGATCAAAGAGAATCCACATTAGAGAAGGAACAAGGCATACGAATGATCATTAGATTCGTAAAAAACGTTTCATTGAAGTACCTTCAAACGTTTGTCATACCTCCTCTATCAATTTGATCCTTTTATCAGTCAACTTTTAACAACTTTTAGCAATCAACATAATATTAACTTAACAGTAGGTCAATGCGCTCGTTCTTCAAGCTTCTGGATGTGACGTCATACCTCATACTACGTTTATTTATTTGTCCAGATGGGCAGGGCGTCGCTGTGGGCCGCGTGGTGCGTGCTCGCGTGCGTCAGCGCAGCGGCTGGGCTGCGAGTGGGCGTGGGCATCGCCGACGTCACCGGCCCACCCGCCGAGATCACATTTGTAAGTACTGTCCGGTCTTAAATTGGAATTGGCGTACGGCATCAGCAGATTTTTTTAATTTTTCACTAATGTTTTCATCTTGTATCTTTTAAATATTTACTTTTTGAGTACTTATCACTTTAAATAGATCACTTACACCCCTGAATGTAAAATACCGTTTTGTATTTTTTTTTGGTTGTTCTGAAAACCTGTACTTTGTCCCTTACGCCAATTAAGCTTATGACCGTCGACATAATTCGGTGGTTTCCAGCCTTTATCCGACCATGCTTATTTTGTTGTTAACAAGTTATAATTTATAACATAACTTTCGTTTTCTCGTTTTCGTTAACGTGATCGAATGGCGAATGAAAGTCGCACTTGGCCTTGAGGTGTCCACAGATTAGGGTTGCCTTGCCACATGCACCTAATGATTAAGCACCTACGTTATTGTGGAAATTTGTACTATTTGCAATATTCTGGACATGAAAAATATGGGACGCGATTTTTTTTTCTGAATTAATACGGATAGTAAACAAAACTTGCACTAGGCACCCTGTGGTGTAGTGATTATACCACATGACACCGGTCAGACCAAGATCCTTAGTAGAGTTTGGTTTTTAAAGACTTTAGTTGAACTTATTATTGAATTCTGAGATTGTTCGTATTTAATGTCTTTGCAGATTAACTAACCATATAATATTATTGGTTTTCCTTTTTCGTTTTCTATACTCAGCAGTTTTTAGGGTTCCGTAGTCAACTAGGACCCCTTATAGTTTCGCCATGTCCGTCTGTCTGTCTGTCCCCAGCCTAGCTCTTAGTACTAGAAAGCTGTAATTTGGCATGTATATACATATTAATCACGCCGACAAAGTAATGAAGTAAAATTTTGAAAAATATTTTTTTAGGTTACATCCCCTACACGTGAAGTGGGTATGTAATTTTTTTTTCTTGTCTATCCTATAGCGTGGGGTGTCGTTGGGTAGCAATTTCAAAAATATTGCGTGTTTGTGATAACAGTTTTTTGATTGAGGCATCCGTTTGCGAACTATTAAGCTTTAAACTGCAAAATTTTGTTAGAGTCAAGTGTCTCCCCTTGCCAGCCAAATGGTTGTTTTTGGATACATGAAAAAATTCACGGTAGTTGTATATATGACGAAGTTAAAAGGAAAACTATCACAGCTAAGTAGGTTTTACAAGTTTACGAGTAATAGTCGACCAACTTATAAAATGTACTTGGCGCAGTACAAATTCCTCATTGGGAACTACCTAAATAACGTTGTCAGGTGTGTGAAACCGGTAGTATCTACATTTAAGTATATGAGCCATCGTTAAATAAATGTTCATAAAAGCCCTCTTCTCAGAGTCCGCATTATTAAGATGAGCTACGGAACTCTACACTGCGCGTGGCCCGACACGCACTTGGCCAGTTTTTTTTAGTTTGTACAATTGTTTACTGAAGCCAAATTAATTGCGGGACGGGCCTGGTAACCTGTGGTACAGGATCTTTCAGAACCTTTATCAGGTACTAGTCTCTTCAAAAATTTCACGTAAACAAAAAGAAAAAGATTAGAAAACGCGGCCGTGTCGTGCCGTGCCTTTTTACGCGTTTTTTAATGTTTATTTAAATCGTTACTGCTTGGAAAATGTTGTTTTGAAACAGTTCATTGTGCTATATTAAAGTACAGTTGCAATTCAAATACATACCGTATAAATACATAATACACGACGAGTGCATAACTTATATTCATGCAGACATGCAGATTTCCGTGTTACAAGTCCCCAGCTGTAACTTGTATTTATTAAACGGAAGGAAGGAGGATAAATTTTAACGAAACACTTTGTCTACTCGCGTTTATTATACGTTAAAGCGAGGTTACTTTAGAATCAAGAGTAGTATTTTGACAACAGCTTTGATCTCAAAAGCTGTTGTCGAGCTACAAGTATATCTGTGGTCAGACGTAAGTAATTGTCTCTTAATACGAAAATTATGTTTTATAAGCGATGTTTATGACCATAAGTTACCTATTAGACGCCTTTATTATGGCTCATCATCTCAGCCAAAAGACGTCCACTGCTGGACAAAGGCCTCCCCAAGGATGTTATGGCTCGGTTGCAATTAAATGGATTGGTTTCAAGATATTTATTTACCTATCTATCTCTTAAGCTGTGACTGATAATAAATGTTTCAATAGCTCTTTGTGTAATAATCACATGGATAACAAATATAATTACAAAACGAAATAGTTAATATTTTTCCTGTCGGCATGAACTCTCATTATTTTGGACTGCATCGGCTGCTTACCATCAGGCAGGATGTGGTCACTATGACGAGTCAATATAAAAAAAAACTACCACAATCTGTCAAATTTCCTCATTTGACTTTGAACTTTATATGTATGGGATATGGTTGAACATTTATTCAAGAAATTTGACAGTTCGTGGTACCTAGTCTGATGTGCAGGCGCAAAATTAAAGTTGGTCTTATTACATAATCAATATTTTCTTCTGTCGACATTTTTCTTTCTTAGTCCCTGCACTATGCGAGTGATATTCGTAGGTGTGCTTCGTGAAATAGAAAATTAATAATTTTAACATTTTATATGAAGCGCACCTATAGGTGTGCTTCGTGGAATACTTTAGGTGTGCTTCGTTTAGGTGTGTTTTGTGGAATACCTCGCCAGGCGTGTGTCCGTTTCCCTAACCGAAGTGTAATTTCAAATTTACTAGTCACAGTCTGAAACAGATTGGTGACACAATGATGCCGTCGTTCCTTCCTGCTGCATTACTCACAAAGTGTTACAGAGCACCACTTTCATCGATGCACGGAGAAAGTGGCACTGCAGGCCGACTCCCATCAGACATATCTATAAACATCATTATATGAATACATACCGACGCGGTGTTTGGTAATACGAATATAATCCCGATACATAGCAATGCAACCAAGTATAAATACACCTTGATAATATTTTAAAATGATATTTACGTAGATTGACTTTCTTATACAAAAACACAATTTTATTACATTATTTTGTTCGACTCTATCATAGTTTTGACTTTGTATCAGCTGGACCTGGGGTTGTCACTTTGCAATTTCACTTAGTAAGAAAAAACCTCAATATCTCGGCCATAATGATGCTTTTCAGACATGTTCAGCCATATTCGTGATTATACCAGACATGTGTTACCAAACATCCTGTTTAAATTTAAGTATTAAGTATTTAATTATATGTATTTTATTATTATAGTTTTGCAGAGCTGACAACTGCATTATGATAAAGCGTCGTTACTTTTCAAAACACACCCAGTTCTATTAGCAGTAAAATTCAGTACCTACCTACTTTATTATAAAAGACATGCAAATTGCAAGGAGAAAGACATGATTTAAACAGCCATGTTGTTTACTCAGCGTGTGTCACAAAATAATAGAACTTGAAAACAAATTACAGGTATAACAAAACAATGAAGATCATTTTGTTCTGTAGAAGCCAAAAGTAAAAACTATTTAGGTAATTAGCCCATGGTAAAACTAAGTTTTAAAAAATCTTGATGATCTTATATGCAAGTCGATCGATTTAAAAAATCAATATAATGTTTTTCCAACTACTTCCAGCTTCCATGAAAACATTCTAAATTGAAAAATAGCTACCTCATTACGACCTTTAAATTTCATATAGTCAGATTTGGGCATGATAACTTTATGAATTTTAATAGGTGGTTCCCAGTTTGCCATTCTCCTTTAAAACATCCACCTTTGTCTTTTACTGCCCTGATTCTGACATTTAGGCAAAGGGAAATCTTTTTGAAATAGCATACTTAAATAAAACCCCGGAATCTGTAACTTGTAAAGGAAATGTCTATCTTATTTCTATATCTCACTCTCTCGCTGGCAAAAAACCAACATTACTAAAGTTGTTGTTATGGAGACAGACATATTAGTTAGTGGTAGCGAACCACGCAGCCACTGAGTACAATATTACGTAGCCAATTTCTGGATATTGAATCTAATAATCTCCAAAACCTCAAACAATCTGTGTGTAGCATTCAATTGTTTCATGTGCAATTTGTTTGTGTTCGTTATACAAATAAACAAACAATGCTACTAACATTGTTGTAGTCGTGACATAACTAGGGCAATCGACCGCCACGCCCGCCGCCGCCCGCCGCCGCCGCTGTCAGATCACGTCCATTCATCGCCGCCACGCTTACCGGTTACCGGTAACTTGTTGCCGGTTCAATCACCACTAAGTAAGCCGCCATTGTGGCCGACCGAGGCCTTGACCGACGACGGCGTCGTCTGCGTTAAAAAACACTGTTCTAATTTATTGTGTTGTTGGAAAAGTCGTAATGACGCTCTCTAGGTTTTGTTGGTGAAGGAATGCAAAATGCAACAGTTTCAAGTCAAAATGTACGAATATCAGTTACTGCTTCGGTTAGAAGATATTTTGTTGTTTAAGATCGATCAAGTGCGAGTAGTGATGTAAATCTGTAAATTATTCTGATAAATTACAATAAAAAATTGTAAAAGTTCACCGGTAATTTCCCATAATTTATATAAATGACAGTAAAACACCGGTTATTTTCCAACTTATTCTGGAAAATTACGTAATTTTTTTTAAATAAAAATCCTAGTAGAACTTACACAATAGAGGCACGGTAAAGTTATATTATATCTATTTTTAAAAGTCAGAAGTAAAACACCAGATATTACTTACAGTACTTCTTTATTTTTGAGCAACCCAGCTAATCATCAATCAATTGATGTAACATTATTATTCCGAAAATGGTGTTGTGTACTTTTTTTGATGTCAAAGATCGCCCGTCGGCGGTAAAAAGTATCTGTCAAGACGCTCGACTGGTGTTGCCACCATTCAGAATTATTTAACACAAGGTTTATTAATTGCCACATTTTTAACAGTCGGCCATCCTAATCGAGTGTCTGTCCCAGACACAACATAAAAAATTTAACATAAACGACTTAATAAGAAAACTAAAGACTATAAAAACATTAAACTTTAAAAATTTAACATTAACATGATCAGTAACAATGAAATAATCAATGGTATTATCTGTAAGATAAAGACAACAAAATAAAACTATACAAAAAAAAACACTTTAATAAAATTAAAAATTTTACTTCTACATTAATCAGTAACAATGAATAAATCAATGATAATAGATATCTACTTTTTTATATAATTTAAGATAAGAACATGAAACAAAAAAAAAAAAAACAATTACAACATTAACATCATATTTTGTCCACAATTAAATTTTAACCATTTTGCTATAATAGGTATTTTAACTCTTGACCTAACAATCACATTTATTATTTACAATTACATACCTATAACTATTTACTCATTATTGTTTATAATTTTTTTTTTTAAAGTTAGATTTAAATTTTTTTAATTATTAATAAAAACATCTATTAGCCGGGTTTTGTAAATAACTTTATCAAAATTAGAGTTTCTCGTTAATTATATTTCTCGGCCATCTGACCATCACGAATGACCACATTCGTGGAATACCTTAGGTTCGATGCATTGGAGGATTTCAACTGTCCACCGAGTTGTGGATCGCCGGATGCTGCCGGAACTTGTCCGCACCGGGGACTGCAGCCTGCGTCTTAGAACCGCCTACCGCTTGCTCACACAAGGAGCTACGGCCTGGGTCCGCTAGAACCACCTACCGCTTGCCCACACAAGGAGCTACGGCCTGGGTCCGCTAGAACCACCTACCGCTTGCCCACACAAGGAGCTACGGCCTGGTTCGCTAGAACCACCTACCGCTTGCCCACACAAGGAGCTACGGCCTGGGTCCACTAGAACCACCTACCGCTTGCCCACACAAGGAGCTACGGCCTGGGTTCAACGAGAACTGTCTGCGGCTTACCCACACAGGGGGCTATGGTGTCATCTTCTATCAGTAGTCAGTACTGCTCGTTCAGGTACCAACGGTCTCTTCCTGGCCACTGAAGAGTCCGCAAGGGCTCCTTGTTATCTCGCCTCCCAGCGACCAGCCGTTCCAGTGGCCAACATGATGCAATTTTTACGGGAATAGGAGTAGTATAGGTTGGAGTGGGAACATTGAATGTAAACTGTGAATTTCACATTTTGATTTTTTTTATTTGAATAAATGAACTAATTTGTCTTGAAAAGAAAAGGAAAAAAAATATACAGGTAAAACTTTATAATATGCACTATATAATCACTCGCTATCACCATAATCGCTGTCGGATTCCGATTCCGCAAATCGCACCCACGGCTTTAACTTATCAACCGGGAACACATTAGTATATTTCTTTTTGGAGTAACCTTCTACACTGCTTATTTCGTAACGGTCATGTCCTAACACTGCTGTGATTCTAAATGGGCCGCTAAATGCAGGGGCTAACTTATTACTTTCGCCCGGTGTTTTAGTATTCTTTTGAGCCATTACTAAATCCCCTACTTTATATAATATCGACTTAGCTCTTTTCTTGTCATACCTAGTTTTCATTTTGTCTTGCTGCTCTTTTATGTTCGTGGACGCCTCTTCCCTAATCTTTCCTATGACATCGACTACATCCCCAACGTCTTCAGAACAATGAATTTCATGTAGCTGTACTTCAGCAGTATTGACCGAAGGTATCCCGAAAACAATTTCTGCTGGGCATTTTTTTGTGGCCTGATTGACCGTATTATTCAAACTCCATTGTACTTGTCCTAACCTGTCATCCCAGTCCCTATCGTCTTTGTCATGGCATAGAGCAGTCAGCGAAGACAAAATAGAACGGTTATACCGTTCTATTTGGCCATTTGCCCGTGGTGTAGCTACAGCGTTTAAAGTGTGCTTCACTCCAACGGATTCAATGTAATTTTTAAATTCGCTGGAAGTAAAACTTGTTCCTCGGTCCGAAATAAGATGCGCAGGCACACCGAATAGGGAGAACACCTCCCGAAGCACAGCTATTGAGGTTTTACTTTTGGTGTTTTTGACAGCACGTAATATTATGAATTTACTAAAACTATCTATGATGGCTAGTACGTACAAATTGCCCCTCTTGCTCTTAATAAAAGGGCCTAAATGGTCAATGTGGAAACTTTGAAAGGGTACATTTGGTTTTGGGATTGGATTTAATAAACCCTGCTTTTTACCGCCTGGAATTTTGGCATGAGCGCACGGTATACATGCACGTACGTATTTTCTGGTAAAATGCGCTAGTTTTGGGAACCAATAATTCCGTCTAACTTTTTCTAATGTTTTCTCGTATGCAAAATGTCCTGCCTCATCGTGACATTGCTGTAAAATTTTCCACCTTGCATCCCTCGGTACTGCCCAACGTAACTCACCATTGACCTTCCTATAAATCTTACCGTTCCGTATTTCATAGTTGTTACGGATATCTTTAGCCTCGCAACTCTTCGCATCTAATACCGCTTTTATATGACTCAACCGCGGGTCACTCATTTGCACCGATTGTAACCAGTGTATTTCGCTTAATTGCATGATCAACACGCCGTGCTCATCTTGTTTAGGGAGGGAGTTGCGGCTAAGAGCATCTGCGTGAGCTAACTGAGATCCGGGCCTATACTCTACGGTAAACGAGAATTCTTGGACCAAGAGCCACCACCGAGCTATTCTTGGTATAAGATCTCGCTTTGTCAAAGTTGTTCGGAGTGCATTGCAATCTGTCACAACTTTAAATTCTATACCTATAAGGTATACTCTAAATCGATTCATAGAGGCGACGACAGCTAGAGTCTCCAATTTTTTACATTTGAAGGATCGCAGATGGAGGTTGTGAACGAATTCACCTTGCTCGGTTTAACTATCGACACACACATTAACTGGAAACCTCATATTAAAAAGGTGCGTGCTAAGCTATCCAAATTTTGTTATGCGCTTCGAGAAGTCAAAAACACCACAGACCAATCAACTGCACTCGTGACCTACTACGCCTATGCTAATTCTTGGCTAAGCTACGGGGTTACGCTATGGGGAAACAGTACAGACGCACTCTCAGTATTCACCATGCAAAAGAAATTAATCAGAATCTTAGTAAATATTGATGAAACTGACACATGCAAACCACACTTTCAAAAACTTAACATCCTTACCTTACCTTGTATCTACATTTTTGAATTATGTAAGTTTGTCCGAAAATACCCTGAATTTTATAATATAAGAAAAAATATCCAAAGCAAAATAATACTTAGACATAAAAACAGGTTAAATCTTCCTATTTCTCGTATAACAATGCACTCGTCCGGTCCTTTGGTTATGTCAATAAAAGTATATAATAAGTTACCTGAACATATTAAAAATGAAGACACGTTGAGGAATTTTATTAAAAAATTAAGAATTTTTCTGCTAAACAAAAGCTATTATAACATAAAAGAATATTTTAATGATAAATCATCAACTATAAAATAATTAATAAATTTAAATATATATATATATATATATAATATTTTTTAACAGATAATAAATTACAAATAATCTAAGTAAATATTCTATGTAAGTACTTACCGCTGCGCTGAGCAAATAACATAAAAATATATAAGTAGTTATAATATTCCAATATAACATTATAAATTAATTTTTAATCAATGATAAATTATAATACAAATAAATATGATATAATTATAATTAAAATAATAATGATCTCTTCCTCTCTCCTAGTAAGTTGTGCTGTGCCCGACAGGGTCCATAATTGATCCATTGTAAAAACCTACACCTTATTATGTAAACATTATGGAACGCAATAAAGTATTGAGTATTGAGTATTGAGTATTGAGTATTCATAAGAATGAAAGTGTTGCTCTTCGGCTGTCGTCTGTCGGCTGAAATAGGCAACTGGACGTAGTGGTACGTCACCTTTTGGGCGTTGCAACAGTATACCGCCCAAACCGGATGCACTGGCGTCAGTGTGCAGTTCGGTTTCAAATTCAGTATTATAAATAGCTAATACTGGTCGGGTAGTTAGGATCTCTTTAAGCTGTTGGAACGCCTGCTCCTGATTTTCGCCCCATGTCCATGGGGTTGAAGCTTTTGTAAGACTGGTCAGTGGTCTAGCAATAGTTGCAAACCCCTGCACAAAACGCCGGAAGAAGCTAGACAACCCAATGAACTGTCTAACTTCGTGGACATTGCTTGGGGTTTTGAAGTTAAGTACAGCTTTTATCTTTTCTGGACCAGGCCTTACGCCCTCAGAAGAGATCTCAAAACCTAAGTACTGTATCGTTTTATGGAAGAAATTACATTTAGTGAGATTAAGAGTGAGATTAGCTTCTCTCAGAAGTTTTAAAACTTTACATAATTTCGACATACCTTCCGATATTGATTTTGACGCTATAATTATATCATCCATATACGCCAGGACACCAGGAATTTGGTGCTTTTTCAATAACTTAAGAATAAGCCGTTGAAAAACTGCTGGGGCGTTTGTGAGTCCGAACGGCATACGATTGTATTCATAGTGCCCGTCCGGAGTCACAAACGCGGTCAAGTGCTTAGAATCATCTGCTACTGGCACTTGATGGTACCCAGATGCGAGATCTAACGACGTAAAGAATACCTGACCAGAAAGACTGTCAATTTGGTCGTCAATAAGGGGCATTGGAAATTTCTCTTTGACAGTCTTTCTGTTCAGGGCCCGATAGTCCACACAAAGTCTCGCCTCTCCATTTTTCTTTGATACCAATATAATAGGACTCGCGTACTCAGAAGTAGATTCTTGTATGATGCCATTAACCAACAGGTTATTAATGATATTATTGACTTTTTCGCGTTCTGAGAACGAGAGCCTATATGGCCTGTAAGTAACAGGTACCTGGTCTTTCAACTCAATGTGTATTTGAGTACACTCAGTTTTGCCAAGCTCCTCTAAACTAAATGCAAAACAATCACGATGATCGTTTAATAATTGACATAGTTGTTCTTTATCACCTGCAGCCAAGTCACGGTCAACATTAACTTGTTCGGGATTAATACTTTTCAGAACTTCACCATCGGTTGCAAAATTGATGTTCAAAACATTACGCATGTCAAGAGTTTTAGTTACAGGTGCAACATTTGATAATAGAATACCTCGAGCTATCAAAGTTCCTTTATGCAATAGAAATGGTTCTGAATTCAATCCGATAACTATGACCGAACCCTGACCACATTTAACTGAGTAAAGTCCCGGTAATATCATATATTCTCTATTTTCTTGTAAACAAGGTTCAGTGTCTAAATAAATTAACCCGGAAACTTCAGTTGCTGTTAGAATTTCTAATTTCATTGAGCCATTTATTAAAACATCTTCGACATTGGTGATGGGATATTTTCTATTATTGGTTATGATCTCTTTATAAAAGACTAGTCTTTCATCAGTTTTTAGGGCCCTTACTTGTGGAAGTTCAGTTAATGACTGACCTACTAACACATCAGCCGGAATAGCCGTAGAGTCTACGAGATATGCTTCGATGTTCTCATCTAAAGCATCTAACTGAACCCTTAAATTTACACGACCACTAGGGACAAGGGCCCCACTGGCAAATCCCTTCAGGGTAGGCAAATTAGATCTGTCAATTATTAAATTTAATTCTGTCGCGAAACCCTCACGAATCAAGGTACACTGACTCCCTAAGTCCACAAAAGATGTCATCCGTTTTCCGTTTACTGTAATAGGTTTATAATATTTTTCGCTAGCCTTATCCCCAGCGACAATACTTAAAACGTTATTTGCATTCGACGAAGTTGTCGGTTTGACAAGTTCCTTAGTATTTTTCGATTCGACTTGCTTTGAGCAATTTTTGTCATTGTGACCATAACATCGACATTTACTACATTTAAGAATCTCTTTCGAACATTGAGCTACTGTATGCCCGACTCCGTGACAGTTATAGCATGTCAATCTGTTAGACATTAATGGTCTACGAGCCGAGTCTATATGCCTCTTGGAAGATACTGCGGTGGATTGTGGATTTTGATTAAATGGTCGAGGCGGATAGACAACCTTACTGGTAATGTTTCTAAAGTATTGCAATACACTTTCGGGATTTTAAGGGTTAGCACCTTGTACGTTCATTCTAATATTCGGATCAAATATACCTTGAGTAAGACAATCTACCGCCTTCTTACCACTTAATTCGCATCTATTGATAAGCATTATTTTGTCATAGTAATATTCTTCCAAGCTTTCATTCCGACGAGTCTTCCTACTTAACATCTCCGAGAGTAAATCAGCGTAATTCAATTCACACGGAAATGCAGCAATAAGTTTATCACGCCATTCAGCCCATGTATATTTTACGCTGGTAAGTCCGTCGTACCAACGTTTAGCTAATCCCCGTAGTTTTGGTAAAGCATAAAATATTGTTTGCCGTTCTGACCATCCATATACATGAGCTGATTCATCTATTTTGGCTATCCATTCCTTCATCGTTTGTATTTTCGCTTGTGGATCAAAATCAGGTATAATGTTCTGTGCCGCATGCATTCCTGTTCCTTGGGACATAGTGTTACCCCGTTCAC
Source organism: Eudonia mercurella (assembly GCA_963082485.1). Classification (NCBI taxonomy): domain Eukaryota; kingdom Metazoa; phylum Arthropoda; class Insecta; order Lepidoptera; family Crambidae; genus Eudonia; species Eudonia mercurella. Next base: position 18,762,131 of record OY720032.1, read on the forward strand.
TAAGAGCACTAACCAATTTTTCTAACAGTGTGACGTCACTAGAGGGTCCTATTCCTACTCCACTATTATTGTTATTGCTAACGGAAGAAACTTCATTCCCGCTATGATTAAGTTCGGTTTTCTTAGAGGAAGATCTATGGTTTGGCCTCATAGACATAGGTGATTTTTCGTTGCGCGATTCATAATGCTTATATACAATAGACCTATTTGAGCTAGAACTTGATTGCCGTCGTTTATCGTACCCTCGTCGACCTCTCGATTTCGATCGTCTATACCTACGATAGTGAGGTGGCGTCGGTGATCGACTTATCGTCGATCTACGTCGCCTTTTATCACGTCGTGATTGGCGAGGGGGTGTCGATAGTATACGCGTGCTTTTACTGCCACTTCGAGAACGTGGTGGCGTCCGTGATCTAACCCTACGCATACGGGATCGACTGCGTATTTTAGAATATCGAAAATCCTGTCGCCGACATGGCGATTCTGGTGATAACGGTGGTTTTCCAGAAGGTGTTCTACAACTCAGAGTTTTGGATGTTCGTGTCTGATTTTTGCGGTTAGGGGACCCCATTTTATTAGCAACAGGACAAGGAAAGGATCAAAGGACCAAATCGTTATCTGTAAGATATACAACATGTTAATATTGAATTATTCCTCAGAACAAATCCGTCATTCAATCCGTCTTAGGTTCGAACACCATATATGTTTTTTTTTTAAATATGAGACAACATCACACACATTGATCTGATCCCGAATCAAGCAGCTCAAGCATCTGTGCCACGGAAATCAGAAACAACGGGAATGTTACAAATATATACACACATATATAAAACCTATCCTATGTGTTAATCCAGGTTATAAACTATCTGTATGCCGAATTTCATCCAAATCCATTCAAAAGTTTTTACGTGAAAGAGTAACAAACATCCACTCATCCATACTTACAAACTTTCGCGTTTATAATATTAGTAGGACAGTTATATATTTACACCCAAACACAGTACAAACACAATGTTCATTACACCGTATTTGTCTTAGGTGGGGATTGAGCCCACCTCTCCTGGCTCAGAAGTAGTTATTACCCTTATGCCAACGGGTCCGTCTAATAAAGTTCATGTCACTGAATCAATAAAAAGAAACCACTTGGGAGTTCATCCACACCAAAATATTTCAATAATTAACATTCCAAACAATCAAAAAGTAAGTATCTAAGCCTTTAGCCTTTAGCCATCTAAGTTTAACTTCTTTAGGAACACAAAAAAAAACAAACAAAAATAGAGTTTCAGAATGTAAACACTATAAAGTTGACATTGATTGAACTAAGTGTATAAAAGGAGTAAGTTCAACGGTTCAACCAATGTATAGTCCATAAAATGAGTTCAGAAACAATCCTCAAATGTATTAAGAGTTAGTGTTAAATATAATAATAAATAAATTTCATACAATCAGATGTCGAATTGTATTGTAGACTTCAATAGTGATTGTAGTATTGTCAAATATTTATATTCAATACTTCTAGGTTTGATTTTTGTTTATATGAATGTATGTAAGTATATGTATGAATGATTAAGATCATATTTATATTTATTTATGTATTACTTATTATAGGGTCACTAGGGAAGTGGCCCAAGCATATTCTTTTTATTTTATTTTTGTTTACATATAATTTTCAAATGAGCTAAGTAAGTTTCTATATGTGAAAACATTGTAATTGTGTACTCTGTTATGGTTTTTTTTAATGTCTATCGGTATTTTTCATTACTGTATCGTTTTCCAAATAAAATAATATAAAATAAATTAAAATAAATAAAATAATATTGAATGACTTGTAGTACCTACAAGTTATTACAATGTGCAAGTTTAAAGAAACATTAATGCTTAGTGTTTGTGTAGATCTGTATGATATTAACGCTATTTATTATGTGTAATATAATAAACAGCAGTGCAGTGATAGTTTGCCATATATGTTATAATTACTGACACTATTTCCTTCTTTTTTTTTTTTTTTTATGACCCGGCTCACTAACTTGAATAACTTTTACTTACCACTGTTTAGAGAAATGTTAATGCTTGTTGTTTGTATTACATATTATCATAACTGGTAATTATGTGTAATAGAACAACAAGCAGTGATAATTTGTCATAAACATGTTTTAGTCGCTGAGACTATTTGTTTTCTTTTCTATAATCAGGCTTACTCACTTAAAATGAAAGAGAAAGTGATCCTGTTGTTAATAAGATAACTGTGTAAAATACATAGCAGGTGTTAATCATATAATAATGGGAACAAACAATTTACCCTAGTCAGGCATGCAATTTTTAGTAGGTAGGTAGGTACACGTTACATAAAAACAGCCACTATGCTGTTTTTGTACCGAAATATTCGGTCAAACTGTAAAACGCCTTATCTATAAGCCATATTTTTAATTTAATTTTAAAACAGCTTAAATTTACTGTGGCTTTTTGATCTGTGCGCCGATGATTGAATACTTGAATACCAGTTACATAGGCACTCTTGTGATACAGAGCATTTTTAATGTTTGGTAAAGACAAGTCATATGTATATTATGTATGTATTTAAAAAAAAATGTATAAGTATGTATATCCGTTATCTAGTCTAGTATTCATAACACACATTCTTATGAAAGTTACCTTGGGCTCGATAATTACATAATAACAGTCAACAGTCAACAGTCAAGGAATCACATTGAACCAATGTTTAGAAAGAATTTGTTAGCACTATTAGGTTTGATAAAGAAGAGATCTAAATCGGTTATAGTAGCACTTTAGCTGGTCAGAGAGTATTTGGTGTATGTATCTAGATACAGTGCAGTTGAAGAAATTTACATTAATTTGTAACAATTAATGCATTGCGTGCATTATAACCATGAATAATAAGTTTACACACTATCTATCTATGAAGTTTATATGACCTCATTACGATACCTACTAAAATGTGCATTTTTATTTGACTCAATAGCAGTAGTTTTAATTTATTTCACAAACACATTCAACACAAAATCACTGTAATATTTCTTTCACCATATAAATAACAAAACTGCTTACCAGGTACGGCCTCGCGTAGGCGAACGTTTGTCGCTATCCCACTTCTGAACTTTTAAAAGTCAGAAGTAAAACACCAGATATTACTTACAGTACTTCTTTATTTTTGAGCAACCCAGCTAATCATCAATCAATTGATGTAACATTATTATTCCGAAAATGGTGTTGTGTACTTTTTTTGATGTCAAAGATCGCCCGTCGGCGGTAAAAAGTATCTGTCAAGACGCTCGACTGGTGTTGCCACCATTCAGAATTATTTAACACAAGGTTTATTAATTGCCACATTTTTAACACTATATTGCGGTAGAAGAGGGTTTCTGATTTAGGTACTTCGGAACTAAGTAGGTAATTTTTTTCTTGTAAGTATAAAAAACGCTATTGTGCATGTGTCCGATTTTAAATATTGTTAAGTTATGTCAGATTAGTAAAACTGTAGCTTCCTTTCCACAGTTCCTGCTTCGAGCCAAGTCAACCAGAAATAACAACTTCGGTTTGCAACTTCGCAAGGCACACCAATACCCAATTTTTTATAATTATATTCCAACATGAACACAACTGTTCTAGAGTGTTCGTCGCGATTGATATTTCCAGTCACTTAAACTGTTGCGAATACAGTCAGGGTCGCCGGCTAGCAAATGTTCGGTTGGGCAAGCTTGTCCGGTTAAAACATTACTTTTGTTTGTAATACTCATTTTTACCGTTATAGTAATTTGCATGGAGACCTTCAAACTTAATAGTGACTTTAAAAAACCGAAAAAAATGCATTTTGAAAACAGGGTGCCTAAATGCTAACAAATGCTAGGACTCTAGGACACACATTCTCGTTTTCGTTAACGTGAACGAAAGATCAAACCATTTTTGAAAAAATGTTGAAAAAATTTTCCAGACCGGAATGATTTTTCAACACTTTTTCAAAATTGTACGCAACAAAATTTGCGTAAAATTATATATAATTATTTGTAGGTATATTGTAGGTATACCTACACGTTGACTTTATATACAGTTTGGTCGAATGAATATTGATGTTTTGTATGGAACAGCTGAATATTATTTTCAAGTTAGGCAGTTGGTCCAATAGTAAGAGTTGTTCGTTTGTATCACGGGAGTCATCTCAGAAGGTTTGGACGGTGATACAAAAGTGAACCTGTATAACCATAATCATGACTAAACTACGTTATTATACCTATTAAACTAGTTTTGACTAAAGCAAAAGAGTTAAATGTCGGTTGCGCTTTGCTCGCCAGCTAGGCGAAGAATTTCTTAAATGATGATAACAACAGATCATCTTGCAGATACAATGCATACGCACAGCTACGTCGTCGCATGCGCAAGTACTTCAGTCGGCCGATGCCTTTTACGACGACATTATAGAGTTCTTAGCAACCACATTATATGAGTTCACACTCTACCGTTCCATTCATCGTCACTTGATAACAATAACAATTATTGTATGACTCAAACTCAAGTGTTTCCTAATATTGACATAGCTTATTTGACTTCCTTGCACTCATCGGCCAACTATACGTCGTTAACTTTTGAACTGTCTTATTGTTTGTTAACGATACGTCTTTATTGGTTTAGATTTTGCATTGACGATAGATTTACGTTAGTTCTTGACATTGGACCGAGGTTGATGATGCTATTGAACCGCTGATAAGTTATGACGGTAATGACGTTAACTATATTTGAAGTTAGTAGAAGTAGCAAATTTTTGTTGTTAAAAAAAGGTAAATAAAAAAGATACTCCCGTAAATTGTCTCTATCTTAGATATACAAACTTAAAAGTTAAATCAGTTCTATATTCTTATGAAATTTAAGCATTGGAATGCATAATGGAAATTAATGAGTTAATGTTTCTTTTAAGTTGCAAATCTGTCTAGTTGCATATCTGTCAAGTTGAAAATTTGTTGAGTTGGAAATAAGAGAAACTGTCTACACGATACATATATAGATTTTGTAAATAAATATTATGTAGCCTTCCCGGTAGCATAGCGGTCGGTGCAGCCGCCCGGATTCCTGGCTGGGTCGGGTGGGCGTTTAATTTTTTCACTGTATTTTATAAATATTTTATTTACTTTACTTTTGCACCTAAAAATAAAAAGTTAAATAATATGTCATTTGTTTCTTCCAGATGGGTTACGCCAGCTTCGAGCAGTCCGGCAAGGGCATCCATCTGCGGCAGTTCTCTCGGGCCTTTGTGCTGGAGGACGAGGCCGGCAGCCGGGTGGTCTACGTCAGCGTGGACGCCGCCATGATGGGCAACGGGGTCAGGAAGGAGGTCTGTTGAGCATTCATCATCTTCAGTATCATTACCCTTTAAAACTTTCGCGATCCATTTAGGTATAAAGAACAATCGGTAGCCGAACGGATACTAATTAATTAGTCTGCGTTAATCCCCATTACGTTGATTTAATCATCATCATCATCATCAACCTGGTAGTAAATAAGTATACGCAAATAATCACAAACCATTAGATTCATTTTTCGTTAGAACCCTATGTGTCAAATTTTAGTTTTGTTTTGTTTTAGCCATAAATAATTACCTACGTTTGATTTTTATTTTTTATTTTTCTTTTATGCTGTAATCTTTAAATGTTATGTACGGTCATATCGATTATTATTGTTGTTTTTTTTGGTGTTATTATTATTTTACTACAGTGGTAGGTAGTATGTTATTCTGTGTCTCTTGTGGTAAGTTGGGTCCCACTAGAATACCAGCGCTGCAGCGGCTTGCATGTCGTTGCAGCACAAGCTGACGTTGGGACCTAATTGGCCACATACACGTACCTAATTTAATTTTTAATTTTCTGCCTTCATTTGTTTTCGCCTTATTTTTTCTCTATCTCATGAGTATCTTCTGTGTTATATAATAATTAGTGCTTGTGGTCAATAAATTTTTGTTTCTGTTTCTGTTTCTGTTTCTGGTAGCATCGCACTGCTGTGCTCAGGCCTGCCTACATGAATAGCATGAGGAGACAGGCTAGCCCACAACGCTTTGGACCCAATTATAAAGTTGCTTTGGTTCTAACTTCTTCCATCTTACGATAACACCCTAGCTAGGCCGAGAGTTCGAAATATTTCCATTCGATCACCAATCTGTTGACCTCTTGTAGAATACAAAAATATTTATTAGGTATGAATCAGGTTCATTATTTCTGATTTTCTTAACAAAGGCAAGCGAAGTTTTCTTCATTCGTCGATGACAATTGTTTATAATTTCGTCTCAATTTCTGGTAATTTGAAAGTGTTCGGCAATAATAATGTTTTCCAAAGTATACTCACTATTGGCTTCATACTATGATTTACAGCTATTGTTGTCCACCGTAGCGTAGGTAGGGGAGGCCAGGTCAGAGCGGCCACCTTAACTTTAACTTTAAAAAAAATGCCACTATAAAATCTATTTTGAAAAAGTATTTTATGTCAAAGATATGGGATTTAATAAACTTTCGTCAAGATTAATCGCGTTTCGCAAAAACTTAAATCGTTTATTATAATTTGTAAATTACGAAAAGTAGTCAAAAACCCGTTTTTCCCGTGTGAGCGCCTAAAGCGGCCATGGGGGGTAAGAGCAAAGTGGTCATGCCTAAATATTACAAGAAATTCATTTTTAAAAAACAAAAACACCAAAATAAGTTTAAAAATCATTATTTAAGATAAAAATAAATAAAAACTAATACAGTTTCAAATGAAACAATCAGTTGTCTTGAAACAACAATGTTTTCTTACATAAATCTATGTACCAAAAGTTCTTCTACGTAACGTTACTCGCGCCATTACGTCTTCCTCCCATGACCCCTGCGTAGTTTTTCTTTTGTAGTTGTTGACTATCTGGAAAACTAATAAAACATTATCACCTACAAAAACATAAATTATTATAAGCGGCTAACGGCCCGCTTTGTCTTATTCATTGCGGTTCACTAATGTGCATACGGGCAAAGCGGTCACTTGGCCACTTTGCCCGGACCACTTTGCCATTTTCCACCATTTTGTTTTAAAAATAAACTCAGCTCATATTAATTATCCCATGTCAGAACAAATATCATACATACAAAGCCAAATAGATATATAACAATAGACGTGTAATTAAAATATTGAATTCTAAAGAGGTTTGATCAAAACAGTTTCTACTTACCCTGGTTTGCTCTGATCGTCACCGAACTTAGACCATATATCACCGAACGACTGCTTGGTGCTGGGCGGGAGGTTGGCTATATGGCAGAACGGTAACGTCGCGCTATCGTTTTTAGTTACTGAAAAATTTGGTATGGCCGCGTTGAGCTGACTTCCCCTAGTTGTGTTAGCAGTTGGGAAATCAACACTTAAATAGATATTTCACATTTTACATTGTCGAAATTCAACTATTACCTATGGCGCAACAATTTTGGCAATGATTTTTCTTGTTTATCCTTGCGTTTAAACAATTTAAAGTTGTGTAAATTCGTATAAGTAACTACATTTCCATAAAAACATGTTGTACTTACATAGATTTTTGTGTAAAATGTATATAAGTACAACATGTTTTTATGTAAATGTCTGTACAAGTAGTGCAGTATTTTTAAATAAATTTTTCTCCACCGCCAATTGTCGTCCTGAATGGGTCATAGTAAATTTTTTTTTTTGGAATATTCTAAAGTATTAACCACGGAGAACGTACAATGAAGACAGGACAGTAGGTACTGTCATCCATTTCTATAGGTCAACAGCTTCATGTAGGTATAAGGCACAGATAAAAGCTTAAAGTGCGCTCTGTCCTGAGTTCGCTAGCGATGCTATCAGAGAGATTGCAGAGTTTACTTAATCGCCCCTCTGGTCTAAAGTTTGACCCACTGGCTGTCATGGCTAGAGGTATCAGGTTCGCTTACGATCAAAGGCATGCTAACCTAATGGACAGGCCAAATATTGTATACTGTTTGTCTATGTACGGCGTGTTCTATAGTCCACTTGGCTAGATAACAATAGCAGTACCCTCTCCATAAAGTTAGATTGTGGGTTACGGCTACGGGTGAATCCTTATCGCTATTAATCATCAGAGTGCTGAGTGCTAGTTTTATTCTCCCTTTAAGAAAACAAGAATTTGAGGCAAAATTGCAACTAAACTCGACAGGACTGGTACTTCAACGCTTCATAAATTCTTTAATTCATTAACGTGATCGAATGGTAAATAAAACTCGCACAATGCACACAGAGCACTCAAGTGACGGTCTTCACGGTCGTGTAACAAAAAACAAAAGTCTTAATTTGTCGAGTTTTATAGTCTGTTCAAATTATTTTATGACTTATGTTTCCCTGTCATTACCATAAAAATCAAAAATAATATCATAAATGAGCCCAAATGGCTCTCTTCGCAAATTAAGCAGTGTAGCAAATGAAAACGTCTTCTTCTCTGGAAGTACAGAATTACAAAAGAACAAAATGACAAACAAATATTTAAAGGATACTCTAACAGATTTAATGAAATAATCAAGTTGACTCAGAAGGTACAAAATAATTATTACATTCTAAAATAAAAAATCAAAAGTAAAGCTACTTGGAACATCATTAATGATAATTAACAAACATTTCCAACAGAAAATATTTCTAAGTTATTTGTTAACAACAACGTTATATTGATAATCACAGATCCTCAACAAATTGCAGAATCCTTTTATAATTATTATGTAGATTGTGATAGACCTGAAAACTCTAAAACTAATTAACCAACACAGACACATAACTCTCCAAGATCCTTTTTCATGAGCCCAACTGACCTTTTTGAAATAAGTATGCACTTTTATTAAAAACCTAAAAAAACACTAAAAGCACCGGTTACGATTATATTTGTGTAACGGTATTGAAATACGTTTTAATAATTGCCCCCACAGAACACCAGAAAGTTCTGTGATTGCCCCTGTTCTCTCTTACATCATTAACCTGTTTTGTGTATGAAAATAAAAGAGTTGTTGTAATTTAAAACCCAAGTTTTTTATACCGAAATTGCTCAAAATAATTACCGCAAAATTAGCTAATTTCATAAATGTGACCACACTTTCCATCAATGACGGCGGCGCCAAAGGTCCTACCTACCGAAGTGCCGACAAAAGTATTGGCATGTAAGTTTTGTCATCTATCAAAATAGCTTATAACACCTTTATGAATCGGACAGGGTTTTTATACATATTGTATATGGATATGTCAAAGGCATTTGACTTAGTGGACACAAGTTGCTACTTAAAAAGCTTGAAGTGTAAGGGATAAGAGGCAATCTTATCTAAGTCATAGAACCCAGATTACAAATATATGTAGAATTTGTTCCGAAACTAAAGGGGGTACTAACTATAAATCTAGTCCTAGAATAGTCACCTGTGGAGTGCCTCAAGGAAGCGTTTTAGGTCCACTCCTCTTTCTGATATTCATTAATGATATCCCAAAATCCATAAGTGATCCGATGATATTGTTTGCGGATGACTGTACAGTAATTTTCAACAAAGAAAATGTTATAAACTATAGTCTAAAGTCAATAATTGGGTGGTTGGAAAACAAAAATCTAGTAATAAATATGGAAAAACTAAAACTATGAAATTTAAACAAAGATAGCACTAAAATAGAATACAATAGCAAAGTCATTGAGCCGAACACAACCACAAAATTCCGTGGCTTGCACATTTAAAATGGCAAAATCACATAGACTTTGTATGTAGACAGCTTTCACAGTCATTATAACAGCCTTTATCTTCTGTCGCGAAAAGTTGGTCTCTCAACGTTACTCGCGTCCTATAATGGCTTTGTGGCTTCCAGGTTACCGATAAGGCAGATCGTAGTGAAACCTTATAATCAATACAATTAGAGCTAATGACGTACCTGTGAATCACGAATAAATAATTTGAATTTGAATTTGACAAAATTCTATAAATCTGTACAATACTGCTCTTCTCTGACTCATTAAAGCAGTAGGTAGGTAGGTAATTTAATTAAAGCTATCAAAACAGGAGACAATGACATGTTATACCTACCTACCTATCGAAAATAAGCAGCCAGCTAGTGTGTTGTTCAACCGTGACTTCATCTCTAATTGGGAATGAATGTGTTACTCATTATTGCAATTTATGTGGCGCAACGTGGCTCAAAACTTGAGGAAGAAGCAATTAACAAAGACCACTAAAAGCAGGTTTTTTTCTCTCTTTATTTTATAGAGGGTTTAAAAAGCAGGTTACATTATTATAATACATATAAAAAGAGAACTTACATTAAGCCGTGCTCAGATACATCAACTAAGGATATAGATTACTTGCCACCTATTTGTTGTTTTACTGTAAAAGCCCCTGTGACCACGGACCCTGCAAAGGGTTCAAAACGTCAGGATAAACATTATATAAAACTAATGTATAAATTCAACGCGAGTAGATCCGTAAAAGTTGTTTCATTTCAGGCCTCTTATAAATTATCATTATAAAGGTCGGTTCGTAAGCTCTTTTTTCGAATAAAAATATTTCTAGAGCAGTTTTAACTTCGATTAAAATATTTATTATTTAGGTATATATTTGTTTATTTAGAGTACCTACCTACCTTCCTTCAATGACTAGTGTCAATGACGTATCCAAGTATTTATATAGTAAGTGTCAACTCTAATATTTTCTGTGCATTAGTAGCTAGGTACCTACTACTAATATTACGTATTATATATTACGTATTTGGACTATAAGACTTGTACTATTAGGTATTCTGTGCTATGAGGACAACCTTAGGGATAACGAAGAAACAAACTTTTGATTACATAATAAATCTTTAGAGCTACAATATATGGTTTCCGGAAAGTTTATTTTCAAATCTTGGTAGGTACACTATATAGCCGGCGTTTTTCACATTGAGTATCACGTAGAACATTATATTATAACTTAATGGTTTTTCATCGATGTTTTAGTAACACACAGAATAAACACAAAAGAAACATAGGTACAAATATTTTACTTTCGGTTAAGATGAAAAGAGTGTTTTAATTTGTTTCTTTTCTTTCATTTTTTAACAATTCACAATCATTTTACTTTCGAATTGAGGCCCTAGTTCATGCAGTGTAAGGCTACGGCCTTTGTCTCTATTTCAGGTGCTAAAAAGACTCCAGAGTCGTTATGGAGAGATGTACACGGAGCAGAACTTGATCGTGAGCGGCACTCACACGCACTCCACCCCTGGTGGGTTCCTGATGGACTTCCTCTTCGACCTGCCCATCCTCGGTTTCGTTAAGGAGACGTATGCTGCCTACATCATCGGGATCTTCAAGGTCTGTTATTACTCCTCCGTTCATTAATTCTACTCTTACGCGTCTTCCACGCCACCATAAACCCGGTTACGCTGTATAGGGTGAAAAGGTCATTGGCGATGACAACTAGCAAAATCTTTTCTAAAATATGATTAATTGTTTCACAGTCATAGCTCATTCGGCAGTGATTATAATCAGTATAAGATCGTGAAAGTTTGCTAACTTTCAGTTTTCTAGCAATCACCACTAAGTTTCTACGCTTTTGATTGTTTTAGAGATTGTTGTTAAAATTATAAATATTATTTTTCAGAGTATAGTGATAGCTCACAACAAACTGGCCCCCGCTAGAATGGTGTATGGGGAAACGGAAATTCTGGGAGCCAACATTAACAGGTCACCCACTTCTTACCTGAGGAACCCGCCCGAAGAACGAGCTAAGTACGTTTAATAACATCTATCTATACTGATACATTATAGTTTTATTTTATTTTTTATTTTATTTTTTAAGGAAGGTTTACAGCAAATATTGGTAATTGTACAACTAATAAACTTCTACAAGCTAATAACAAACCTCCACATATAGACAAAAATACATCCTTATTATAACTATTTTTCCTTTCCATCTAAATTCAAAACCTGATGGGTTGCTCAACTTTCCGATAGTGCTCGAATAGTTCATTTGCCAATGCTCGCTTCAGCGAAGCGATACTATCACAAAATAAGTCAACGTCAGTGTCATCGCTAATAGTATTAAACAAACGACAAGAACGAATCAAGTAGCTGTTTTGACGATAATTTGTGCGTGCTGGTGAAATATGAAGCCTCAACTTCTTACGAGTGGTGAAACTGCGAGGCACAACAAGCCTAACCCCTTCCAACAGTTCAGCAGAGTCAACATCACTTCTCAATATTTTAGACAAGTACGTAATGTCTGCTATATCTCTGCGGACCTTGAGAGGAAGCAGATGGTGCCTCGCACACCGCTCACCGTATGTAACGTCATGAACTCCAGTTTTATATTCCAAATATTTTAAAAACCTTTTTTGTATAGACTCTAAACGAACACAGTATACCGAATAACGCGGACTCCAGACCTGCGAACCGTACTCCAAGATACTCCGCACAAGAGAACAATACAGGACCTTTATTGTTTTCGCTTTATTAAATTGAGAACAGGTTCTCATTAAGAAACCAAGCGCTTTGGAAGCTTTTTTCACTATATCTTCAACGTGTTGGTCAAAAAGCAACTTAGAGTCTTGAATCAAGCCGAGGTCTCTCATATGATCGACGTTAGTAAGGATTTGACCTCTTAACTGGTAGTGAAACTTAATTTCAACGCGTTTCCGGGAAAAGACCATCGAGAAACATTTTGAAATATTAAGATCTAGCCGATTAATGCAACAATAACTCTCAAATCTATTTAAATCTTCCTGCAGTAAAAGACAGTCAGATATATTTGTAATTTCCCTAAAAATTTTCATATCATCCGCAAATAATAGAATCTTTGAGTACTTGAAGCACCTCGACACGTCGTTAATAAAAATAACAAATAAGAGTGGCCCTAGTATGGAGCCCTGTGGCACTCCTGAAGGGGCTACATTCCACCTTGATGTGTAGCCATTGATAGCAACTGATTGAGATCTGTTCTTAATATATGAGGTGAACCACCGAAACAAACTTCCGTGCACACCTGCCATGTAAAGTTTTTGTAGTAGAAGAGAATGATCAATGCGGTCGAAACATTTGCAATAGTCCGTAAAAATGGTGTGTATCTGTTTAGCTGCTTCCATTTTGGAGGTTAAAAATTCGTTGAATAGAAGAAGATTCGAGTTGGTAGAACGCTTTTTTACAAACCCATGCTGAGCAGGCGTTAACTGTGGATTGATAGCTGTATAAAGTTGTTTGTGTACTAATTTCTCAAGAACTTTGGAAAATATGCATAGTTTAGAGATGGGACGGTAATTGCAAACGCTTGCCTTGTTGCCTTTTTTATGGATGGGGGTAACAAACGCGCTCTTCCACATATCGGGCATTACCCCTTCGTTAAGTGATCCATTAAAGAGCATACTCAAGGGTTCCGCTAAACTAGCGGCACAGTTTACTATAAAGAGAGGATGTACATGATCGGGACCCGCGCCTTTGCTTGTATCTAGACTTTTTAGCAAATTCAGAACCTGCACAGGATCGACAACTATTTTGTCAATAATCATCGTGTGGTTATTAGTGTCTGGGTGAGGAACAACGTTTACACTAGACGGCTGCTGGAAGGTAGTTTGAAAGTATGTAGCAAAGAGATCACAGATGTCTACACCAGCATCAGCCTTAGTGTCTCCGTAATACATGGTAGCAGGATAAGAGCCCTTCGATTTTTTAAGGGAGTTAACATAGCTCCAAAACATTTTGGGGTTATCCTTGATAGAGTCCTCCACACGGACTATGTATTCTTTATAGCAGGTACTTTCAAGTTCTTTGGCTTTTTTCCGAAAATAAGAGAAAGATTCATAATCGGTTTGTCTCCTATATATCTTATACTTGCGGTGAAATTTTAGTTTTTGTCTTAGGACTTTTTTCAGTTCCGAGCTGTACCACGGCGGATATGACTGCCGTGCTATATATTTATTAGGTACGTGTTCATCCCTTAGGCTGTAGATAGTTTTGTAAAAGTATAACAAGTTTCTTGTAATATCCCCACCCTCAAACTGTTTGCTCCACTGAATTGTATCTAGCTTATCACAGATGGCGGAGTAATCACCGCTCCCATAGAAGTACTTACGCCTACCGTTGAAACATAACTTTTGTTCGTACATATTGAGTCGCAGATGAATTGTTAAGGACTTGTGGTGAGGGTCCTCGGGGACCAAGGGTTCTTTACATTTATCTACGGTTACGTCACTATTAGAGAAAATAAGATCTAGTAAGCGATTATTTGACTCATTTCGAACCCAATTAAACTGGCGTAGATCAAATAAATCGATGGTGTCGATAAAGTAACATTGTGAATTGCCTTGTATGTTACTTGGATTCAAGAAGTTGGTTTGTGGCTCAGATGTCCAGCATATGTTAGCAAGATTGAAGTCGCCAAGTAAAAGAAAAGAATCATTGGGAAACCGCTCATATATATTTGCTATATTATCAGTAAAATTAGCTAGTTGTGAGTTCAAGCCAAAACCGCCATTCTGCGAGCACAAGTAAAGAATTCCCAGATGCAGGTTGACCGTTTCGCGACCTTCGAGAGTCCAACTAACTGTGAGCCAAAGATCTTCCGCGGATGACCGCCAATCTGTTCGCTCATGAACAACTAAATTTCGACGCACAGCGATGAGCACTCCACCACCCATCACCTGTCCACAACTCTCGTAATCCCTATCGCGACGCCATACAATATAATTGTCGTTAAATAATTCTTGATCAAAAATACTATCTAGTAACCATGTCTCGGTGATACAAATGACATCGTAATTCGAAAGCATAACATTACGTTTAAATAAAGTAGTTTTAGTACGTAGTCCGCGGGTATTCTGATAATAAATACTTAGTTCAAGTTCTGTTAACGGTAATTAAGATATCTATATGTAAAGCTATGCTGGCAATAGATAAATATTTCACCAAATTATGCCACAAACAAACGAAATCAAACCGAGTCGCAAATAAATAATAAGAACAATGTAAATTGTAAGGCGACTGCACATCTAACGCAACTCGGCCGATCCCAAATTTGTTAGCTGCACTACGAGCGTAATGATGACACTGACGAGCGTAATGATGACACTGAAAGAGTTGAAGAGGTTGTTGTTACGGTTCCGTTTATAGTTTCGCCATGTCCGTCTGTCTGTCTGTTTTTCCCCAGCCTAGCTTATAGACTCTTAGTACTAGAAAGCCGTAATTTGGTATGGATATACATATTAATTACGCCGACAAAGTGGTGAAGTAAAGTTTTGAAAAATATTTTTTTTAGGTTCGCTACACGTGAAGTGGGGATTTTTTTTTCTTGTCTATTCCATAATGTGGGGTGTCGTTGGATATCAATTTCAGAAATATTGAGGATTTGTGGAAACAGTTTTTTGATTGAGCCATCCGTTTGTGAACTATTAAGTTTTAAAGTGCAGAAAAGTGCAATATTTTGTTAGAGTCAATTGTCCCCCCCTGCCAGCCAAATGGTTGTTTTTGGATACATGAAAAAATTCACGGTAGTTGTTTATATAACGAAGTTATAAGGAAAACTATAACAGCTACGTAGGCTTTACAAGTTTACGAGTAACAGTCGACCAACTTATAAAATGTACTTGGCGCAGTACAAATTCCTCATTGGGAACTACTTAAATAACGTTGTCAGGTGTGTGAAACCGGTGTAGTATCTACATTTAAGTATATGAGCCATCGTTAAATAAATGTTCATAAAAGCCCTCTTCTCAGAGTCCGCATTATTGAGATGGGCTACGGAACCCTACACTGCGCGTGGCCCGACACGCACTTGGCCGGTTTTTTTGTTTGAACGCGCTAATCTCTACAACAACTACCAGTCGTATTTGAACAATTATTTTAGCATTTTAGCATTTGATAGCCCTATTTCTGTAGAAGGCTTTAGGCTATTTAACATTACGCTATGACCCTTAAAAAGTCAGAAAAAACGCTAAGCGAATACTAACTATAATAAAAGTAAAGTAACATTTTACTGAGGAGCTCGATGGCGCAGTGGTTAACGCGCCCGGTCTGTGAGTGCTGACGTTAAGCAACTTTCGCAAAGGCCGGTCATCGGATGGGTGACCAAAAATTTATCATCTTGAGCTCCTCCGTGCTTCGGGAAGGCACGTAAAGCCGTTGGTCCCGGCTTGATTGGCAGTCGTTAATAACCACCAATCCGCACTGGGCCCGCGTGGTGGATTATGGCCCGTTCTCCCTATCCATCCATAGGGAAGGCTCGTGCCCCAGCAGTAGGGACATAAAATGAGCTGATGATGATGATGAACATTTTACAATATGCTTACTTCTATCCCTGATTCTTCTTATTCCTACGCTGCCTTCATCTCACTTGATGTTAGGCAAATTGACCTTTCCACATCATAATGTCACAAAAATAATTAGCGATAAACTTAAATAGCTAGCAAGACAGACTTAACCTTCTAAAACAAACCGGATAGCTTGAATAATATTAAAATAATATTAGGTAAAGATAAGTGTGAGCTAATACTTAGCTACAAGGCCCGATTTTTGGTAAGACCATAGGTATCACTTACCACCACCACAATATAGATAGATATACTTTTATAGCAAACACTATAAAATATAAACATGAACAAAAAATAAATAATTTACAAAGTTACAATATGGCGGTCTCCTCACTCGTACCTTGCCATATTGACTTGTTCTGCTCTAGCGCTTCATCAGTAAAAGAAATTATATGTTCAAGTTTTTTTATACGTCAGTCTTCCCGGTAGCATAATGGTCAGTGCAGCCGCCCGGATTGCGGAAGACCCAGGTTCGATTCCTGGCTGGGTCGGGTAGGCCTTAATTTTTTCACTGTGTTTTATAAATATTTAATTCAGCTTCAGTGCAGCAATTAGAGCACTTAAAAATAAAAAAGTAAAATTAACTATAGATGTTATTTTACCTTAAACACTGACTTGGCTACAATATCTAAGTGGAGCAAAACATACGGACTTCTAATTAATCCTGCCAAAACGCAGGTTATATGTATTGGCAGTCCTAAAATGACACCCAGAATTGACTGGTCACTTCTACCTAAAATACTTTTTGACGGTTCTGAGCTGTATTTGTGTGACCGTGTCAAAAACTTGGGTGTCATACTTGACAAAAATTTTACTTGGAGCTCTCAAATACAGGAACTCAGCAGAAAAATGTTTGCCTCTGCGGGGTCTTTGAAAAGACTGCGCAATTTTCTTCCGACCACCACTAAAATTGCACTTGCACAATCTCTTCTTCTTCCTATATTAGATTATGCCGATGTCAGCTATATCGATGTTACGGAAGAGCAACTCAATAAGCTTGAGCGACTTCAGAATTTTAGTATACGATTCATATTTGGACTTCGCAAATATGATCATGTCTCCGAATTTCGTACTAAACTCAAGTGGTTGCCAATTCGCCTTCGCCGGAATGCTCATGTGCTCTCCCTGCTTTACAGTATTCTTTTTAATCCAACCACTCCCTCCTATCTTAAGAATCGATTCCGATTCCTGTGTGACTCACACCCACGATCATTAAGATCGTCGAATAACATGACGCTAGAGATACCAACCCATTCCACAAAATTCTACGATAAATCTTTTACTGTACTAGCTGCTCGATTGTGGAATGCATTGCCTGTAACAATCAGAAATGCTAAAACGTTAGAAACCTTTAAGAGACTACTGAAGGATCATTACTTGTCCCAAAAACCATCGTCTCTCTAATATGCTTTTATACTGTACTACACATCCTTATATGTACTTTTAATTATAACTATTATGTTTGTATCAATAGTATACTAAGTATTTATCATTATTTATTGCTGTTAGTCATATTATAATTATTTATGATGCACCGACGCGACGACGAACCCACTTCAAATTCAAATATTCTTTGTCCATCCAAAGGTTGTCTGGAAGAGATCACTCTTAGTGATAAGACCGCCCTTTGTACGTGTATTTTTATGTAATTTTTTGTCAAATGTTTTATTTTTTGGTGTACAATAAAGTTTATTTATCTTTTATCTTATCTTATTTGTCTGCAAATCTTCCTAGAATTAAATAAATAAGTTGCTGAGAACTAAATGTTACTTAGGCTTTCACTCTTACTCCTCTGTAAAGATGACTATCTATAATCTCCGACCCAGGTACCAACACGACGTGGACAAGACTCTCGCGCAGGTCCGCTTCTTGACGCCGTCCAACACCATCATCGGGGTGATCAATTGGTTCGCGGTGCATCCCACCAGCATGAACAACACGAACCACCTCATCTCTTCAGACAACGTGGGTTACGCGTCCGTGATGATGGAGAAGGCTCTCAACGGGAACAATACGCTGCCGGGTAAGGTAAGGTTGACTTACATCATTATGAACAGTTCATGACCCCACTGCGGGGACACGAGCCTTCCCAATCGATAGAAACAACATAAGAGAGAACGGGCCATAGACCCCTACGCGGGCCCAGTGCGGTGCAGCAGTTGCTAAATACTTAGTTCAGTAAAGAAAAGTTTTAAATATAATTTTCGATAATAATAATAATTTTTTTTTTCCTTTACTTGATGGCTTCGTGCGATTAGCACATTTAGCCAGTGTCAAAGTAATTTTCAACCCCCCATTTCGGAAAGAGTATTTTTGCTCTTCGATATTCAGATATCGAAGAGCAAAAATACTCTTTCCGAGATTTGCACTCAGGTGCAAAAGCCGTTTTTATCCCCTAGAGGATAAAGTAAATTGAATTTAGAACATCGTGTGCACTAAGTTTGTGAATTCAAAACATCATTAAACCTATTTGCTTCTACCTCCATGGTGCCCAATTTATCAGTACTGTAGCAACCGAGACTCCTTGCTCGGGCATACTTACTGGCAGCCGCCGTGGCCTGCATTAAAATATAGTAGAAGAGAAAAAAGAAGAACATCGCGGACTCGGTGACGGGTCGCGACGACGAATTGATTGTTATTATTTCATGTTGAAAGTAATATAAATATATTATTATAAAAATTATAAATCTATAAAGCATTATTATTCGATACAACCCCCCGTTCCTTAAGTAACGACCCAGCGAGGTGTTACAGTACACAAGTTACTAACACCAACATTACAGTACCTAACAAAAACATTACACTTAGTAACTGTAGCAACGTTACTTTCAATTTTTCTTAATTATACCTAAGTATTGTTTGTTATAATTTAAAGATTATTCTGTAATACTTACCTTTCATAATGTAGTAGTTAATACCTAAACTGAAATAAAAGTATCTTGTGATTGTAAATGTTTTTTTTTGCATTTAGTCATTTCCTCGCTGAGGTGGGATGAAAAGTTAGGTGTTGCACTCGAGTGCAAAGATTTTTCACCTGGTGCTCTTTTGATTCCCTCGCTAACGCTCAGGATTCTAATTTTTGAATCACTCGCTGCGCTCGTGATTCAATTTTAGAATCCTTCGCTTGCTCGGTCATCAAAATTGAGCACGCGGTTAAAAAACAACTTTGCACTCTTGTATAACAAATAACTATTTTCTTACAAGTAATACATAAATAAATAATATTTCTTTCCTGTATGATGATGATGAATGATAATAGAAATGATATACCGCATCGAGTATCTCAGTAAAGATGTGGGGCTTTACTAAACCTCGGGTGGACTTCTCGAGAGAATTTGAAAAGTGAGGTTGCACTGTTTTGTTCCATTTGCCAACATTCATGCACACTCACGAACACTTAACAGTTAATATTCCACCATTATTTAATATTAATATTCGACATAACACAAATTTTAGAAAATAAAACAAAACCGCAGACATGACTCTTCACTTTCCCGCCAAGAACCCAATAATATAAGTTGAAAAATTAAAGTTATTGATCGAAAGTGACATTTAAAACTTTTTACTGGACTAATAGCAACAATCAGGAACAATATAGAGAGGTCCTTCTTCTCTACACTGCGGCGGGCGTGTCAAAACGTGGTTGAGGTCGACTATGCTCGAGAACCGCTTATACGGCCTGTGTATGTTATATGTACACCGAAAGATGGTGCAAAAAAATTTACATGCTATTTCAAGTGCGAAGAACCGAGAAGATTACTTTTGTAGCTGCGTAAATTAATATTTTTGTAGCCAACGTATTACTTTTACTTGCCTGCCCCCCCCCCCTCCCCCTGAACTAAATCCTGGCTACGCCCTTGTCAGTGGTTAACAATCTCACAAGTGCTTTCAAACTTTAAAGGCATGATGAAGTTCCACCAGTAATTACACATTTAGAAACAAGTTCCAGACTTGGACGATATAGTCCCAAACGCACTTTTAAACTGTAAACCCATGTAATTGAAATTCCATGATCATTCCACGGTAATAAGATCACGGTTACGGTATAGATATATGATGTAGTTCTACCAACAGTGCCTCATTTAGCACTAAGTTCCTCTCTTCCAGGGCACCATAGTATGCGCGTTTGCGTCCACCAACCTGGGCGACGTGTCTCCCAACACAGCTGGCCCTCGCTGCGAGTACTCCCGCGCGGTGTGCGACCAGGAGAGCTTGCTGTGTAAAGGCCATGATGAGCGCTGCTTCGCGGGCGGGCCAGGCCGAGACATGTTCGAGAGCACCAAGATTATAGCCACTAAACTCTTCGAAGGGGCGATGGTATGTTAACCAATTCTGGAGATTATCCAAAAGAGTTTTTTTTAGATAGAGGTGTTGTCTTGAAAATGGAATTATTGGAACAGCTCTAAAATATTGTTTCTTGAAGTGTTAATTTTAGTCTGTTGCAAGAAAGCGCACATTCGCAGTTCAGTTTGCCCCAGGTCATTACCATCAGAAGTAATGAGCTAATTAGCGGCATTAGCGAGAGGTTACCGAGAATTGATCTTTGGCCCAAGTAGCTGCTTACTCTGGAGACTCGCGTAAACATTTTTTACCTAAATCTGAAATAACTCTAAATATTATTCAATACGTATTTGATATTATTTTTATCGACTAAATTGTCGTTTAAAAATTTCAGTACCTTTTCGTTTTAGGATAATTGTTAGATGCAGTGTTTATGGAGCATGTTTAGTAGGTAACCGATAAAGCCTTTAAAGGGCTCTGGTTAAATGGCATAGTGACATTCTTAAAAGCTATTTGTAGTCTTAACTTTTAAATACTATAATTTTAACTTTATCTCTTCAACATACGGTCGAAATCCAACGAAATAAATTCAGCATGACTTGTGCCAATTAATCGGTAAAAATAGTGTTAACCCCTGGCGCGATTAGGCACGACGTTGGTGCCTAACTTTATGACACCGGACGCGATTAATCATGCTGATTGTCCCAGCGTGCGCTGCGGCAGCCGGGTGAGGACCTGTCGGCGGGCCCGGTGGGCATGCTGCACCAGTTCGTGGCCATGCCCGACCAGCGGGCCTACGCCTACGACCCGCTCACCGACACCTTCAATACGGTGAGTGCCTGGGACTTCTGAAATAAGTACACTGTAGAAGGTAGGCTTCATACATGACGCGCTCGAGTAATGCACATATAGACATCTCTCACGGACACTAAATCGCGCAACTTTTAACCGCCTCTGTGGTCTAGTCGCTAAGACCACCGGTTTAGACCCAGTCCCGGATTCGATTCCTAGCGGATAGTACATGTTTGTATACTCGGTTTGCTACTACCACCACCGTATGTAAATATGTCGCCATAACATCAATGTTTGTAGCATTGTTGTGTTCCGGCAGATAGAGATAAGATAGCCAGTGCCTCACTAGTTGAGGATCCCGGGTGAAGTGCGCTTCCATCATTGGCTTTATCATCACTTAACATCAGGTGAGATCAAGGCACTGTGCTTATCCGTAAAAATATAAATTTTAAAAAAAACTGCTCACAACAGTAATTTTGCTTGTACCAGTGTTTATATTGTTGGTTGTCCGATAAATAAAAAAAATGCCGATACCAAAAGACATAGAGCTAGTAGTAAATACCTTTAAAGACATTGCCAAACTTATAGCAGTTCATGGTCATGGCGCAGTAGGCATACGCCTACGACCCTTTAACGATACCTTTAGCACTGTGAGTACGTAGTACGACAGGGAGCAACGTATCCGATACCAAGAGACATCAAGCTAAAGCTTAAAGACCTTGCCAAGCTTATAGCAGTTCGTGGCCATGCTCGACCAGCAGGTCTACGACTACGACTCCCTTAACGACACTTTCAACACGGTGAGTGCGTGCAATTCTTGAGAGGAGACTATCAGAGACCGGGAGACATCAGGCTCTTCACCTTTAAAGACATTGCTAAGCTTATGCCAGTTGATGGTTATGCCCGACCAGCAGGGCTACGCCTACCACCCCTTATCGATACCTTCGACACGACACGTGGGACGCCTGAGAGCGTACTAAAATAAAACAAAAGATAGTGAAATAAACATTTCTAATTTTTTTAACGTCAATGTACAGAGCGCTCTCGTGCAAGGCTGCCTCCCAGCCATGGGCTACAGCTTCGCGGCCGGCACCACGGACGGGCCCGGCGCCTTCGACTTCAAGCAGGGCACCACCAGCGGCAACCCGCTCTGGAACGCCGTGCGCGACTTCCTCGCCGAGCCCACCGCCGCCGACGTCAGCTGCCAGGCGCCCAAACCCATCCTGCTGGCGACGGGCAGGGTAAGACTTCTCACTGGTGATTGCCAAACCGGTGGTCCCAGACCCTAGCGGCACGTGAAGGGGATGTACAGTGGTATTTAATGGGTAGGCCCCTCCTTCTCCCGAATCCCCGTCGAGACCCTCGGGTCTGGGCAGGGAGGCGTGTGGGAGGCTGGAGGGGAGAACCCCACATAACCATCCGCGTCTCCCAGGGCGCGTTGGTACTTGGGCGAAGAGTTTTTCACTGTAAAAAAAAGGGGTGAGCCACTTCTAACAGACACAGATAAAAAGTATCGAGTAACTTCAAAGAGAGCTTCAACATTGGAAAATCGTAGCTGATATTGCCACACGATTTTAAATAATGACTTCATAAACCTTAATCTACAAATACATCCTAGCTACAGTGGGCCTAGCACGAACATGTGAAATCGTGTAATCTCAGAATTTTATGACATTGAGGACATGATTGATTGATATTACTGACATGAGGAGCTCGATGGCGCAGTGGTTAACGCGCCTGGTCTGCGATTGCTGAGGCTGCAACTTTCGCAAAGGCCGGTCATCGAATAGGTGGCCAAAAATGTATCATGTAAATAAATAAATAAATAAAATAAATATATTTTATTCATAATTCCAGGTACAAGTTATTCTCTTATTCTAATAATTATACACTTTTTTTTTTACATACAATTTTATGTGATTTACGTTGGCAGCTGTGGTAGTATAAACTGTGTCATTGCTGCCTGTGTCATGTCAAGCTCCTCTGTGCTTCAGAAAGCACGTAACGTTGGTCTCGGCTGAATTAGCAGTCGTTCACACCCACCAGTCCGCACTGGGACCGCGTGGTGGTTTATTCTCCCCATCCATCTATAGGAAAGGCTCCTGCCCCAGCAGTGGGGACATAAAATGAGTTGGAGATGTGATAACATTAGCATTAGCATGATAAAGTTTATGTTACGATTTCAAATGAAGTCGCTAAGTCCACTGTTCTTACTTATTTTTGGAAAAAATTATTAGGAGTCCTATCTTCATTTTCCATACCTAAAATGGCGTTGCATCACCTATGAAGGATTTGCAAACTCGTAGCCTCATTCCAGATCAAGTTCCCGTACGAGTGGCAGCCCAAGGTGGTCTCTTGCTCGGTGGCTCGCGTGGGCGGACTCCTTCTCGCGGCGGTGCCTGGAGAGTTCACCACCATGTCGGGCCGCCGCCTGCGACGGTCACTGGCGGCTTTGACCGGGAAGACCGTCGTCATCGCCGGCCTCTCTAACATCTACGCGGATTACATCACCACTTATGAGGAGTATCAGGTGGGTATTTACCAAGTTTTAATGTTTGTTTTTAAGGGTCCCGGATCAGCACGGAAAGAAAGTGAAGGAGTTTTTAGTAGATATACCCTCTTGGCCCCTTGAGAGGTTCGGGGGCAAGTCCGATATGATACGAAAATCAATATCTATAATATTGTTTTAAAAAATCAGGTTGCATTATTTTTAATTCGAAATTTTAGGGAGATGACCCATTCCATTGTATGAATAAATAATAATTCAATTTTTTACTTAATAACCTTATCATTTTTTATGTACGATTAAATAACAGTACAATTATTGTTTTTAGGCGCAAAGATACGAAGCTGCATCAACAATATTTGGTCCGCACACTTTGGAGATATACCTCAACAAGTACAAAGAGCTGGCTGAAGCTTTGTTCAACGTAAGTTTTTAAGGAAGTTGATATGCCTTGAATTAAAAAATACTTTTATCAAATCAACGCTCCCTTTTTTACAAGGAAAGACATATGTTATATGTATGTATATGTTGAGAAAGCACATAATTAATAAAAAAGACACTTTTTAGAACACAAGTAATGACTCAGTAGATGCCTACGCTACATTTTTTTGTGGCGTATCACAGGGATAATTTTTGAGGCCTATGTTATTTCTCACATACAAACAAACAATTAGTATAGAAAAATAGAAAACAAAGGTAAATTCCGCAGGGTAAATCGCTAGAGCCGGGCCCAGATCCGCCGGACTTCAGCGAGCAGCTGATCACTCTGGTCCCGCCGGTGCTGTGGGACGCTGCGCCCTGGGGAAAGGAGTTCGGTGACTGCGTTGTACAGCCGAGCGGCCGGTACAGCTATGGAGACACTGTGGTTGCCTCCTTTGTAAGTACTAATTTTATTCGTACAATAAAGTCCAAAATTTTCTGTTTACTATACCTACCTACATATAGCACAGCTAGACTCGGGCAAACGAATAGGTCGTGGTTGAAAACTCATAATTTCGTTAGATTATTAACGTGAACCTAGGTATACTTGTTACAAGTGTACTAGTCTTCCGGGTGGGTGAACAAGACTATTATTAATGTGCTAGTAGCGCATTCATATTAAACCACAGCTTTGGTTAGCTGGAAGGGATCTCTTCTAGAGAGATGAGAGAGAGATGCTCACCTTTGTATTACGTTACGTTGATTTTTACATGTATTTAATAATAATTAAAATGTACTTATTAATAATTTAAATATTTATTATGTATAAAAAGTTTCTTTATAGCGTAACGAAATCCGAACTGGTGGTAGATTCAGTTGTTTCATCAAGATTCAGTTGTTTGGTTAAACGAAATTTTAGTTTATTATTATTTGAATTTTACACTTAGTTTTGACGTCAATAAGTGCCTGTAAAAGCTTATATTAGCGTCAAGCTGAGGACAGGGCGTTATGGCGCTCATTAGGGGAGGCCTATGTCCAGCAGTGGGCTAAGATAGGCCGATGATGATGATGATGATGAAAAGCTTATATTGAATAAACGATTTGACGTTTCCCCCCTCGGCAGGTGTCCGGGCACCCGCGCAACAGCGTGCGTCGCGGGCGCACGTTCGCGGCGGTGGAGCGACTGCAGTCCGCGCAGGACGACGCCTGGGCGGTGGTCGCCAGCGACGCCGACTGGGAGACCAAGTATGCACTCATTTTGGTTACTATACACTTTAAATAGGGTCGATTTTTGAATCTCACCGGTGATCTCGAATTTAAAAATGATGTGAAATACACTATGAAATATAATTAGTTTTGCTTTTTTTACGATTTGATTATTAAGATCAACACTTCGAGAATTTTCGGCGTCAATAATTTGTTACCAAAAATAAAAAAATGATTTAAGAGTAAAAAGTTATAATTTTTAGAAAAAAAAAAATAGCCAAGTTTTAAGAAAATTATTGACTTTTTGAATTTGAAAACGGGAGCTCGATGGCGCAATGATTAACGCGCCCGGTCTGCGAGTGCTGAGGTTAAGCAACTTTTGCAAAGGCCGGTCATCGGATGGGTGACCAAAAATTTATCATCTCGAGCTCCTCCGTGCTTCAAAAGGCACGTAAAGCCGTTGGTCCCGGCTGCATTAGCAGTCGTTAACAACCACCAATCCGAACAGGGCTCGCGTGGTGGTTTATGGCCCGTTCTCCCTATCCATCCATAGGGAAGGCTCGTGCCCCAGCAGTGGGGACGTAAAATGAGCTGATGATGATGATGATGATTGACTTTTGGACAGTAGTTCAAAGGGTCAAATCTATGGGCAATAAATATATAGGTCTACTTTCCATGTAACCCTGTTTATACTATTTGCAATTGGCTATGTTAGTTAGTTAATTAGTTCATTTATTCCATAACAATACAATGCATTGACCTGAATTCATGAATTATGTAACCGTTTGAATTTAAGGAGATAAATAAATAAATAAAAAGTCCTTACATCCTTGCAGCGTCACTTATATTTCCCCTTGTAGTATCTCATTCTCCAATGTTCAACCTCCTCAGGTACATGTGGAAGCGCAGCTCCAAGATCCTCGGCACCAGCGTGGCCGAGATTGAGTGGGAGATCCCCGAAGGCACCCCACCCGGCACCTACAGGATCCATCACTACGGCAACTATAAATACATCCTGGGAGGCATCTACCCCTACCACGGTTTCTGTGACCCTTTCGAGGTCACGTAACAATCTCTTCTAGGTTTAGGGAGAAATTTTGCTTATAGAACGTTCGAAAGTCATGAAACAATTGTTAGTAATAATGTACTGAGGACTGCACATTAAACTATCCAAAACTGTAAAACTTCTTCATTAAATATTCAACCTTATTCCCTGTGGTATATGGTTGAATATAAATAGAACCTAAGTTTTAAAGTCTATTGATAAAATTTGACAGTTTGTTGGAGTCAGATGTGCAGGTTACTTGTTACTTCAAATTGAAGTAATTTGGTCTACCCCGTGACTCTTGCTGCTCTTGAGAAGTCTCTTATGTATTATTTTCAATATTAATTGGGTACATTTGTAAGCCATTATAATATAAGGAACCTTTTTGCCTTGCCGGCATTTAAAAATAATACAAAGTAATAATAGTATGTCCCAAGGGTGGTCAATGCTTGTTGCTAAACGCAACTGTTGCCATATTACGTTAGTAATAATATAAATATTTAATAAGTATTTTTTTTATTTATGTTATATATTCTGTGTCATGCAGAAGACCATTCCGAAAAACCTACATTGTTTTGAAACTTTAGTTGGGCAGTGAACATCAAAAATAACTTATGATATTTCTTGATATAGTTTTGAAATCCTATGTCACTAGGACAATAGTAAACTATAGGGTATTGAATATTGTAAACACTATTTTTGGATCTTATCAACAGTAACTGATCCACAAATCTATTTAGATATTTGACATGTGGACTTATTCAACCTGATCTATTGTAAAAAGCAATGTCTTTGTTTTATTATAATATTTAAGAAAATAGTTTGGCTGGCCAGTGGACTTTAAAGCTTTAATTAAATTCAAAATAATCTATAACAAAATAATCTAGGCACTTTAAAAATAACTATTTTTAAAAAGTGTTACAAAACATGATCTATCGAAATACCTTTTATAGTATAAATTTAACAGCGTCATTAATATAATAATGAAAACAAAGATAGCAGCCATATTATAGCATACATAGATTTACAAGGAAATACGCCAAAGGAATTTAAAACATCAATTGTACTGAAATAATGTATCCGTGATATATTGTTAGATATAATTTTTTATTAAACATTTTGTAAAGTAGTGGATTGTACTTTAAGTTCCTTATATGGCTGAATTGTAGTTTTGGTTATTTTTATACTAGTCCTTTTATGTTTTTTTAGTTTTTTATATAATAATCAGGCTTTTGTGTCGTAGGATACTAATTAAAAACACTTAGTTAAATAGTATTTTTATTTATATTTATGATTTAAAATTCGCATGTGCTTATTTTAACCAATGAATTGTAACTTAATCACAAATTACAAATTTCAATTACAAAGGTCAATTGAAAATGTATGAATGTTACTGAATTTTAAATTTTCGATTGTGTTAATCGCATAAATTTTATTGAATACTTTTTTTAATTTTGTCTACTAACTCACTAGATCTCTGTATTTTCTTTAAGCATAAAAAAATTAATTAATTAAATTAGCGAAATAATGAGATTTTAAGTACGGTATTGTACGGGATACCGAAATGTAGGTATTAAAGCTTGTTGGGAGGAAATAGGCACTTCTGCGTAACAAAAGAAGTAGGTACAGTATCGAGCACTATAATGTAAGCAATTTTAGCTCTTATTACAATGACATAAGAGTCAAAAAGGTTTGACATGATTGTGCTCCTGCCTGACTTTGTGACAGTGATGTTTCTACTTGTTATTTATTCCTATGGTTACGGCTAAAATAATAAATAATATAATCTTGCCTAAAGCGTATGTGTACTTGGTATTTGAACGTTATCGCAACAGTTATTATGTCTAAATAATTAGGTAAAGGATTACGCACTAGATAATATTTGATAATGTATTTGGAATAGATAGGTTGTGTAAGGCCATTATAATTACGAATACAAAGAAAATTGTTTATAATATTGTTTTATTTCATTTACACACCATGTTACCGAATAAGTGATTAAATTCAAATGACTCAAGATGTTCTCTGCTTTTGAATGGACTTTAAGCTGTTGGTCCCGTTTGTCACCAACCAAATTCAGTATAAAATTCTCTCTCGCTGAGAATTAAACCTAGTCTAGGTTCCGACCTAGCCGTCTCATAGTGAGAGACCGGTGCGGTGGTCTAATCACTAGCTAGACCACGGGTTACCTTACCCGTATATGACCAAACACATTTGTTGTGGACTGTATTAAAATATAAGGTAAAAATATAGGTTTAGAAATGAAACGCAGCGTTCAAGGGCAATGTCACAAGAAAAAAATAAAAGAAAATAAAATCAAATGTCAAAATTACAATAAAAAAGTACTTATAAAAACTACCAAATAGGTTCTATTCCCAACAACATTTAAAAAATAAACGTGGACCATCATCATCATCATCATCAGTCTATCGCAGTCCACTGTTGGACATAAAAATCACAATAATTTTCAGCCCGAAAAGTATAAATCACTCTGTATGCATATATTCGAATTAATACGATATCACCTTGTAGAATTAAAGGATTGGGAAAGGTTTTGGATAATATTAATTACGTAGGTATGAAGCATAAAAACATTTCACCGTGTGGCCACATTATCTAGGTATTCGGATATCTGGAGATAACCGGCGAGGATTATCACTTATACAATTAGGCATCAGTTTTGATTGGTTTTCTTTCATTAATTACTGTGCTCTGTGTGTGCCTCACCGGAGTCATGGGAGTTTATTTAATTATCTAGTTGTTAGTTTTTCATTTGTGTGGTTTAGTGTAATTTGAAAATCGTATCTAAGGTGAGTTTTTCTAATTCTATTACATATGTCCACTATCTATCAAACCGCGTAAAATCAGTTAAACAAAAGTTTTTTATATGTAGCTGTCAACATCATCTTAATCATAAAGTGCCTTATAAACAAACAGAGAATTAGTTTCGAATAGTTATTCCGTTTTTGTCTCTTTTACTCTAATTTGAATTGAAGCTTACATGACGGGAACAAAACACGGAATAACTATAATAAATAAAAATAATTTATTTCAGACCGAGATCCATATAAAAGTGTTAGTAAACTATTCGCAGCTTATTCTTTGTTTATTTGTAAGACCCAAAAAGTTTTATTGAAATCGACTTATTAGTTCGAAAAAACTAGAGCTTTAAAATTTGTATGGGATACCGAAATGTGAAATAGCTTGAAGCGACAGTACACACACCAGACTGCAACAAACTTTCAATTTTCCTCAATAGAATTTTAACTTTATACCTGTCGCATAAGGTTGAACGTTCATTGAAGAAAGACAGTTTGGATTTGATATGCAGGCGCCTGTCTGTACATTACAACGGATCTTTCCCCTATTTTTTAGAAAGATGGCGATCTCTCTACTTGGCAAGATCGTTATTACGGTGGTAACACTCGGCGTGCTCGGCGGCATGTCGGCTGTGATATACTTCTTGGTGGTAGACGATGCCGAGGCTGCGCCTACGCCGAGCAGTCCGTCCCCTGGCCCCGGGGAGGACTACGACGGGTACAGCGTCGGCGTGGGCATAGCTGACATGACAGGGCCCTGCGTGGAGATCAACTTCGTGAGTCCGGATGTTATGTTACTAGGGTAGAGTTTTAGCAACAATTTATTTTACCGACCACCTGCTTTCCAGCTGTCAACCCGTACAATTTCAATGACAAATGTGCCAAACCTTGGCCTTAAAGTGTCGAACACGGTGCCACTGCCTGTACTAGTTGGATTATCTCGAAAGGCTGAGTAGAAGCAATGCAAGTGTCGTTGGCTTATGATCATAGTATGAGTAAAGGTTAGTGCAGACGAAAAATAGTCCGCGGCATCAGGATTATCGGTTTCGGATCCAGGGATCTCCGATTTGATTTCCAGCAATTAGATATAATAGCACAAAACCCCTGTATATATTTATATTGTAGTCGTTTTGATTAGTAGGGCTTGCCTGAAATCCATCTGGCTAGCTTCCACCATGTTGTAAAATATGTCGCCATAACATCAATAGCATTGTGATTAGTGGTGGAGAGTTAATAACAAGGGTTTGAAGTTCATTTTTAAAAAAGTTTTTATGTTACACCATTTTTGTTCAGAACCGCGTTCCATCGATCTTTGTCTAATAATAAACTTCAACCGACGATCTGGTTCAGGTCGCGGGAAGCCGTTGGATACGAGTAGCACAAACCCGGTCGTTGTGGAGATTCTTGGAGGCCTTTATCCAGCAGTGGACGTCTTTTGACTGAGATGATGATGATGATGAAACGTTTGACAGATGGGTTACGCGGAGGTGACGCAGAGCGGGCGCGGCATCCACATGCGGCAGTTCTCGCGAGCCTTCATCTTCGTGAAAGGAGACACGAGGGTGGTGCTTGTCACCGCCGAGGTCCAAGCCGTCGGCATCGCCGTACGACGGCAGGTGAGGCCTCTCAACACTTCTTTTATTTTTTCAATATACTTACGAAACTACAGAGGCACTGTTTTATCACTTCTTGGGATTTGGCTCTTCTTTGGACATGTCGCAGTGAAGTGATTCCTCTGTAGAGCTGATCATCATGACCTACGCTGGACTGTCTTAATAAAGGATGCACTAGTAGCGGAGAGTGAAAGATCTGATTGTTAAACGTGCCAGCTGTCCTAGAATTTTTAATACCCTGATACCCTTTGAGCCGCTCTCTCGGCTCAAATCCCAACCTCATTTGGTTAAAAGAGCCTCTCATCCTTTAATACTCACTTATACGAATGCACGTTATTATGATAATCCGACTTCTAGGTGATACGAAACCTGCAAGCGGAGTACGGCGACACGTACACGTTGCGCAACGTGATCCTGACGGGCACGCACACGCACAGCACGCCCGGCGGCCATCTTGTAGACTTCTTGCTCGACATCAGCATCCTGGGCTTCTCCCTGGAGACGTATAACGCGTACGTCACGGGTATCACCAGGGTAAGTTATACAACCTTTTTCTTAAGTTACTATTATTGGGTATCGGATGTCGGTGATATTCTCTGACGGGCTCTGAAGTATTTTTTCTGTAAAAAAAAACGCAAAAAAAGTATTTTTTATATTACTCTAATTTTTTGGATGAATTTTAAGTTAGTAGCATTCAGTAATTGGAGCATATTTTATCGTTTTGCTTCTATGCTTCCAGAGTATAATTCGTGCTCATGAAAACATCGTACCGGCGCGCTTGTTTTATGGAGAGACGACGGTCACGAATGTGCACATGAACAGATCTCCTTACTCCTATGAGTACAATCCTGATGAGGAGAAAGCAAGGTCAGTGCAATGTATTCAGATGATTTATAATAATCCTTATAGTCTGTCCCGCTACTAGACATAAGCAAATTCGTGCTTGTGTCTTACGTAGTTGTACCTCACGGGTAGTTGGGTTATCCACTCTTCAATGGAACTTAAAACGTAGCCAATCTGTTTATTGCCTGCCTCCTTGCTTACCTGTGCATCAGGCACCAGGCACCACATGCGAATTGGTACATTATTGATTTAATGTAAACAGCTCTTCCGAAACACGGAGAAGTTCAACATAATAAAAGGGTTACAACTAAGAAAATTATCTGCAGTGTCACTTAACTCCTAAATCTCTAATTTGCTAATGTGGAGTGACCAGTTGGAGGATCAGATAATATTATTGATCATTTAAACAGATCGTCATTCTGTAATCTTTTCACAAGAAAAACATACTCAAGTTAAGGAGTTTCGTTTTCCAGGTACGAAAACAATACAGACAACGTCTTGACCCAGATCCGCGTGGAGGCCGAGGACGGCAACCTCCTCGGAGTCCTCAACTGGTTTGCGGTCCACACCACCAGCATGAACATGACCAATCAACTGATCTCTTCAGACAACCTGGGATACGCTGCTCTTGCTTTGGAGAAAAAGCTTAACCCTGGCGCACATCCTGGCAAAGTGAGTCAGCGTTTTGTTTTTTCTACTCAATGAAATTATTACTAACACCCGGTCTGGAGATCGGCCGAGTAACTAACTACCCTTTCACTTCCTCGGATGTTCATTTTATTTAATTTAATTTAATTTTTTGGTTATACGGTATACCCCTAAAACACTGACATAAAAGTTTGTACTGATGTTCTTCCACTTTGGTAAATAGGAGAGCACTATTTAGACTTCCTACCTAAGGTGTGATGTGTTATGGCCACTCGAGCTAGGAAGGTGACACCGTACATCACTTCCAACTCGAAACCCAGAGCGAGTCGAACTAGGGATTTCTACTCTAGTTCCGTTCGTACTTACTCTAATATTATTACGATAACTTAAAATTTTGAATGAAACAACTTTTACGGATCTACTCGCGTTTATTTTATTTTACATTATTTAATGTTTATCCTGACGTTTCGGATCCTTTGCAGGGTCCGTGGTCACAGGGAGACTGAGGTGTTGGTCATCTCATAATTAGTTAGTAGCTTGTATACCCTCATTTAATTTAATCGGGTGCGTTCCGTTTTACGCAGAAAGAGCTTACAGTATCTTTTGGTCTGGCAGTATGGTGTTGGGGCTGGGATTTAAGTAAAAGTTGTTTCATTTAAATGTGTAGTGTTCGCGTAAACTTTAGAAAACAATATAAAATTTTGAAGTTAGGTAGGTGACACATCACTTCCAACTCGAAACCCAAAGCGAGTCCACTTAGGGATTTCTACTCTATTCCCGTTTGTACTTACTCTAATATGAATACTATGGTAGTTTATAATTTTAATATCAATTTTTACTTCTGTTCTGAATGCAGGGTAGCGTTGTGGCCGGCTTCTTCTCCTCGAACCTGGGCGACGTATCCCCCAATATCCGCGGCGCCCGCTGTGAGTTCACCGGCGAGTCGTGCGACAACCAGTTCCTGATATGCGGCATCGAGGAGCGCTGCTACTCGCTAGGACCTGGGGACGATATGTTCGAGAGCACCAGGATCATTGGGCATGCGGTTTACGAAGGTGCCTTGGTGAGTAGATTATAAATATTCATAGGAGCTCGATAGCTTAGTGTATTTTTGAGGCGCTTGATTGCGCAGTGATAAACGCACGTAGAGGTGCTCGATGGCGCAGGTCTGCGAGTGCTGAGGTTAAGCAGCTTTCGCAAAGGTCGGTCATCGGATGGGTGACTAAAAATTTATCATCTCGAGCTCCTTCGTGCTTCGGAAGGCACGTAAGGCCATTGGTCCCGGCTGCATTAGCAGCCGTTAACGACCACCGCACTGCACTGGGCCCGCGAGGTGATTTATGGCCCATTCTCCCTATCCATCCATAGGGAAAGCTCGTGCCCCAGCAGTGGAGACATGATGATGAAACGCTTGTAATCTGCTACTGCTGAAGTTAAACAACTTTGGCAAAGGTCGGTCATCAGATGAGTGACCAAAAATGTATCATCTCGAGCTCTGGTGTGCTTCGGCAGGCACGTACAGCCGTTGACCTGGCTGCATTAGCAGTCGTGAACAACTAGCAATCCAGTTCTATCCAGTCCTAGTTCTATCAGTGGTGATTCCATCCAAAGGGAAGGCTCGTGATTAGAATATTTTTATTTTACATTTGGAGGGTGTTTTGTTATCTCTCCTGATAGTAAGTGACGATAGAGCCGAAGATGAATGAACTTCATTCAGGAACCTTCAACCACAGTGGAATTGGAAAATTGAATGTTTATCTATACTAATCATAAGCTGAAGAGTTTGTTTGTTTGTTTGGTTGAACGCGCTAATCTCAGGAACTACTGGTTCGAATTGGAAAATTATTTTTGTGTTGAATAGTCCATTTATTGAGTCCATTTATTATATCACGCTATGACTAATAGGAGTAGAGCAGCAATGAAAAATGTTGCAAAAACGGGAAATAACGCGGATGAAACCGCGGGGCACAGCTAGTTTTAAATACAGTGAGTTTGACTTAAGAGGGTCCGAAGGGTTACTTACGCTGCTTGCCGTTTACGTAAAACATGTTGGTAACCTGTCAAAAATTTGATGCTAGCTGCTCATTGTTGGTCGCTCTATTTGTTCCAGGAGGCGCTGAGTTCCCCGGGAGAGGAGTTGACGGGTGAGCTGGCCGTTGTCCACCAGTTTGTGGACATGCCCGAAGAGACGGCACCCAGGTACGACCCGGTCACCAGGGAGTTCATTGATGTGAGTATCTGGTCATGATCTGATAAAAATAAAAGTTATCATCATCAGCCAATTTAATGCTTACTGAGAGCTGGGCACTGATCTTCCCATATGATCAAAGCTGAACGGACTGTAATGGAATAAAGCCCTCCTAACCTCCTGGCCTCCATCTGCACTGCATCAGGAATCCTAAAACACAGAGGAACTGACTATCTTATCTCTTAGAACCAGAGTACTTAAAGAACAATTTTTCTTTATACTTGCCACGGTCAAATTGTCTATGTTTCATTCATGATATTGGTAGGTATTTACTATGAACCTCTTTGGATCTATAGATCTTTCTTACGTTAGTATTAGAACTTCATAATAATGGTTTTAGATCTTACATACATGTATAGTGTATAAGTGAATAATCTAAGATCGTATATAATTTGTCATCCATTTGTGTTTACAGAACCAGATCGGGCATGGATGCGTACCCGCCATGGGCTACAGTTTCGCGTCGGGAACCATCGACGGCGCCAACACGCTCAACATAACACAGGTGATTCTAAGTTTGTTTAGTGGGTAGGCCCTTCTTCTCCCGAATGGAGGCCAGAGATGGAGTGGAGAACCCTACATAACCATTTGCGCCCTCCCGGGCGCAGTGGTATTCGAACGATGAGCTTTCCACTTAAAAA
Organism: Eudonia mercurella; assembly: GCA_963082485.1. NCBI lineage: Eukaryota > Metazoa > Arthropoda > Insecta > Lepidoptera > Crambidae > Eudonia > Eudonia mercurella. The sequence goes on from OY720032.1 coordinate 18,797,495, forward strand.
ACTGATTCTGAGTTCTGGGTATGCCTCCCTTCTCCCCTCACCCTTTTCCTGCCCTGTCAATCTGTTCGGAACCGAGTAGGGCGTGGGCGGGGGGCTTGTATACACAAGCTACTAACTAATTATGAGACGATCAACACCTCAATCTCATTAGACCACGGACCCTGCAAAGGGTTCGAAACGTCAGAATAAACATTAATTAAAACTAATTTATAAAATAAACGCGAGTACATCCGTAAAAGTTGTTTCATTTCAATGTGTAGTGTTCACGTAAACTTTAGAAAACAATATAATTGTTTTTGTCAATACCCCTATTGGTTTGATTGGTAGGGCACCATCGAGGGCCACCCGCTGCTGGACGCCATCAGCGGCGTGGTAGCGCAGCCCACGGACGAGGACCGCGCCTGCCACGCGCCCAAGCCCATACTGCTCGCCACCGGACGCGTGAGTTAGCACAACACTTTTATAAATTGCTTATAGTAAACTACTTGTCGTAAATAAAAGAGATGTTTTAATTTTGTTTGGTTTTGTTAGTTGTAATTTTCGTTGTTATTTTTCATATTTGCAGTTACTACTCGTATCCTTCTACAAATAAATAATATTTTAAATAATTTATGGAATCAGGCGTTACTTTTCAGAAATTCATGGCATTAATAAAATAATAAATCTGTCTCATCAGCCTACATATATCCACTGCTGAGTATATATCTTCTGCAGAAGCAGCAATGGATGCTAGCAAACATGCATACCAAGCCGATACACGAACACGACACATGTATCACCCCTCCACGGGGCATCCCCATGAGCGGTTGTGTTAACTTAATAGTTAGTGTCGTATTAGAAAAAAAATCTTTTTTGGGTTTGGCTTTGACTTGCCTTAGATGTATTATTGTTGAAAATGTATCATGTCTCACATATCTTCAATGTCTGATAATAAAGAGATTCGAATATAATATAATAAAAAAATATAATAACAAAGTAAAGTTCGACTCCTCGTAAGAAGAAATGACTGATTGATTGACTTCTTCATAAAACCCTGATATACCTGACTTAAAGACTGATACCCCCTACCAACCGTTACGTTACAAAAAGGTGTCAGAAGACCTTGCGCAAGCACAGTACTTATACTTCTTCAGACAATCTGGTCCAGGTTTTAATTACTCTGCTGATAAGATTTTTTTTGTTAAAATTGATTTGACCATCTCATAGGCATTCATCCCCCTGCCGTGGCACCCGCGCGTGGTGTCAGCCTCGCTGGTGTGGCTGGCCGGCGTGGCGGTGGTGGGGGTGCCGGGCGAGCCCACCACCATGGCGGGCCGCCGGATGCGCGCGGCGGTCGGCGACGCCATGCAGCGGCGCGGGTTCGAGCCCCGGGTGCTTGTGTCGGGGCTCACCAACGAGTACATACACTATGTGTCTACGTTTGAGGAGTACCAGGTGAGAACATCTGCTGCATTTTCAAGGTAAGAAAAAATTTGGCGAAAACTAAAACCTATTTTTGGATAGAGTTTGATGATTGCCTCAAAAAGTATAACAGCGTCAACTGATTTTTTTTGGGGGCGACTTTCCCCAAGCCGTGTGAAACGAAGCACCGTCAGTGGTTTTCTAGAGGAAGTGGCATCACGCACTAGCGCGTGTCCTCGTTCCTTACTAGAGACTGCGAGGGGTTCGGGTCAGATCGGACTAAAATCCAGGGTAACGTAATGCAAGTATTTCATATCAGACCTGCGTACCTGTTTACCGGTTCATTTGTTGTGTTGGATTTGCCTATGGAGATAGGTGTCGTATGTTACAACACGGGTTCAAAAAAGGTCGTTTTAAGCTAACAGCACAGTATACTCTCTAAAAAAAAGGGGTTCAAGTCTAGGGTGCTGAAGCCGAGACTGAGTACAAACTAATAATCTGTTTATATCTATATAAGCCCAAAATTGTCATTTGTCATCAGGTAAAATGAAAATCAAACGTTCCTCATTGTGGGATTGTGGTTTTATGTTATAGGTACGATCGGAATAATGAATTAATTGTATTTTAATAACAGGTGCAGCGATACGAAGCAGCCTCCACGATTTACGGCCCGCACACCTTGGACATATTCTTGAACAAGTTTGTCCAATTCACCAATGCCGCAATCGAGGTGAGGAAAATACATTAATTTATTAAACACTTTATTCATTCATCTCATCAAATTGTGCAAAAAAAACGTGGTTAGTCTGGTTAGTGTAGGATAACAACAATATATTATCGTCATCAGCCTACAATCCTTCCACTGCTATCGCACTCCGATCAGCCGGAAAGTCCTATGTATAGGGTGGAACCTTTCCAATAAAGTCCGATTGCTTTAATAGAAAAATTCCACCCGAAGGTACATAACGATATGGCCGAAGGTGGAATAGCATTTCACCTGGAATCCTCAACCACTGAGGGACTGGTTGTCTTATATCGAAGTATACACACACCACTGCTCCTTACATTGTTGTTATGACGACCGTCAAACGATTCAAGTCGTTAATTGGCATCACACGCCATGTATTAGGGATTTGCTCGCCGCGCCTGTTTGGACGATCGTCTCTTCCCAGGCCGTAAATGCATGTAGAGGCTTTTAAAAAAACGATGTGACTTTGACATAATTATTTCATCGGTGATAGGGTACGGTTGACGATGCCGGGTCGTCGCCCGAATACCACCTGTTTGCAGCATCTCCTTGATTCGGTTTTTTGCCTTCCATACCAACGTCCCAGTAACCTTTCCACGTTTAAAGACCCGCTGTGATATCTCGCTGTTCTTATTCTTCGTCTTGCACTTATTTATCTAATTTGTGATAGGGAACGCCAGAACACCACTTGCCGTGCTTACCATCCAGCTGTTCTTTCCTACTGGCTTGCCAATAACTTTCCAGATCCTGTTCTTCAACTTGCACATAAACATCTCATCTTTGGTAGGGATTGCTGATTGTTGACTTTGCTGATTCTGCCCTTTGTCTTTCCAATAACTATCTCGTCTGTGATAGGGTACCGAGGTGGAGGCCGGGCCAACGCCCGAAGACTACCGGCTGCGCACCATCTCGCTGATCCTGCCGGTGGTGGTGGACTCCTCGCCGCGCGGCACCGCCTTCGGGCAAGTGCTGAAGCAGCCGCCAGTGGTCGTCAGGCGCGGGGACACGGTGCGGGCCACTTTCGTGAGTGTTACCTTATCTTATTTTATCTCAGTGAACACTTTTCTTTAACCTATTTGTCACCACCACATAAATGTGTCACCGTGCCTTGTACTCCAAGCATCAACTCAGCGTCAACACTTGCAAAAAGAATAGGGATTCGGGGGAATATCTTTGTTTTGTGTGTTTGTAAACCATAAGTCGATAATTACCGTCGCTGGCGTTCAGGGTTATGGCTTGTCGATTGTAGCTGACTCTGGTGGTCAAAAGGTTTACTAGGTAAAATGCTTGGCGCATACATCGGGCCGACTGGCGACCTCAGGTTATGTGGAACTCTCCTCCTCTTCCCCCGTCCAACCACTAAAAGCTCATTAATCTCACTATCCACTAAAAAACCCTTTCTTGCCATGTAAATTTCTATTATCGTTAACGTGATCGATTTTCGAATGTAACTCTTAGCAGCCAGCAGTGGCACACTGACAATCAGGAAGTAGCAACATCTATCAGTCCATAGGGAAGGCTCGTGCCCCAGCAGAGGGGACATAAAAATGAGCTGTGATGATGATGATGATGATGATGATGATGATGATGATGATGATGATGATGATGATGATGATGATGATGATGATGATGATGATGATGATGATGACGACGATGATGATAATGATGATGATGATGATGATGATGACGACGATGATGATAATGATGATGATGATGATGATTATGATTATGAATATCACGTTTTCTTACTGACTAAATACTGAATGCTAGCTTGTCTTCCACAGGTGGCCGCGAACCCGCGAAACAATTTGAGACAAGAATCTAGTCACGTGGTGGTGGAGCGGATGGAGCTCGGCCAGTGGACCGTGGTGGCTACGGACGCTGATTTTGAAACGCGGTAAGGCTGTTGTTAAGGGTGTGCCAACCAAAAAAAGCCAAAAGTGTAGTCACGGATAAGTTGATGCTTACCCTAGACACTTGTCTTGGCAACCTTTAATGAAGAAACACCGTCGTGTTCTGCTTGTGTAGTGCTTGGACTAGCGCTCTCTTACTAGTCTTATAAACTATGCCTGAGTTTACTAGACCAGACATACCTGTTCTTCATTAACCAACCTTTCATCATCGCAGGTTCATATGGGAGCGCGTGTCCACCCTGCTCGGCACCAGCCAGGCCACCTTCGAGTGGACGGTGCCGCCCGACGCCATCTTGACGGACTACCGCATAGTGTACAACGGTACTGCGCGCGCGCTGATCAACGGCCTCTCGGACTTCAGCGGTGTCACCGACTCCTTCACGATAGAAGCCCCAGTTTTATTTAAATAGTAAACGTTAGATATTATTGTAGTTGTATCATTTTTGTCCTAGAAAATGCTAGTTGTCTACTTCGTACCATGAATGAGCACTTAACAGCTCCTGCTACGCATCTGAAGAACTGAAAGTGTGAAATCATCCACTCCCTATTCACCATGAGTCTATGCCGACAATTCTTCTGAGACATTAGTCTTATAACCTCACCCCCACGACCCGATCATCACGCCTTTAGTTAGAGGCACCCTCGGGTTGTTCCGCATCCGTTCCGATCCCGAACTCCTCAGAGAATCTAGTAGGGAAAGGGGCGGGCTTTCGTGATGCCATTCCCTCTAGAAACCCTTTGACTTTGATTTGACATGAACTTTAGAATAGAATAGAATAGAATAGAAAAACATTTATTCTGTATCACAAAACAACATTCAGACGAGTAAAGCATTCATAATTTAATATACATGGTATATGATACTGAAAAGGCATCTTCTCAGCATGTGTTATAGCACTTCAATAATGCTACAACGCTGGTCTTCCGAAGATGCCAAGACTAGAACTAAACTTAACTAGGGGTGTCCACTTAAAAAATACATCGATGTTTCTATTCGATGCAATACATCGAGTCTATGCACCGATGTTATGCGATGCATCGGTTAAATACATCGATGTTTTCTCAAAATCGAGTACTTTTTAACTGTAACTAATAAAATTAACTTTTCGTGCAAACATTCGCTGTTCCAGTTGTTGTTTATAAAAAAAGCAATGTGAGAATATTTTTTGTTATTTATAACGAAAGTACTAACAAAGTTAAATCAGAAATTCCAGTACTAAATATTAAATAATTCCATTTCTCTATTTCCAGTTTTCTCTTGGAAGACTTTGCAAAATCAAAAGTTTATTTAGGGGTTTCCCTTTCAGTCTATTTCGTTGCTGATTGACGATTTGTGCCGCTTTAGAAAATAAACATTCTGATGGAATGGAGGTGCCTACCATACGGCCTACCTAGTCTAATCAAAATGTAATTAATATCCTTCTCTGTGTCAACTAACCAATAACCATGATGAACGAAGAACGAACACAACCTTTCTTCCAAGTCATTGAGCGGATTTTAATTTTCTATTGCGCAGTGCTACCAGTGTTAATTTCTAGATTCCGTTACCACTGAACTCAATGAAAAGTTACTTACACCACTTGAAATTAGCTAATTAACATTGATTCGATGTTTTATTAAAATACATCGATACATCGAGTAAATTAATAGCTGTTCAAAACATTGGATCGATACGATGTATCGTATTGTAAACATCGAATGATTTCGATTCATCGATGTATATCGAATATCCCTAAACTTAACTAAAACTAAGAATAGTAGGTAATAAAATAATAGTGTTTTATGTTTTATTTCACTCACACCACCCAAATGATAGCTCATACACTTTTGGTTCATAACTGTGTAGTTAATTATTTATTGTTACATAGCAAACTATTTCTTATCTATGTCTTATAAATTATACAAATAATATATATATAAATATAAATATGTAGGTATATCAATACCTCCGCAGCTAAATTGTTAAATTGTTAGATATACTACAATGAGTCCTTTTGCAAATTTAGAAGAAAATTCCTATATTTGTACTTAAAACTGCATAATGTGGAACACTTTTTAAAAGGTGGAGGGATGTTATTCCAGCATTTCGTGGCAGAGTACCGAAAACTGCCACGAAATGCAGCTGTGCTGTGACTCGGACTACCAAGATGAGAGGCAGTTCTAATACGATTAGAAAATAACATTTTGTCATACAAATATGAGGGTGATTTAGTTTGGACTATACTAAATAAAAACCCTTGACTTTGACCCTTCTTTAAAAAAGTCCAGTGAAGTTGAAAAGGACGCCTGCTAAAGTCATCAGCAAACTCTCTCCAAAAAAAATGTATGTTCTTAACACACTGGATGAAGAAAGAGTTTCGGCGTGTTCTTATCGTTTCTCATTAACATGAGACAGATTGACGAGTTTTTTGGTTTGAAATGATATTGTCATTAAATATCCTCTGTAGTGCAGAACTGCAGATTCAAATCCCGCTTGTGGAACGTTTTGAGTAAAATTTGCGCAAAATTGATATAATGCCCATATGAATCACTCGCGTATAAAAACTATTTAAACAAAATTTAGTTAATCATTGTTTTGTCTCTTTTTCTTAAATTCAAAATGACGTTTGTGTGACGTTGACAAAATAATATTTAACTAAATAATGCTTAAATAGTTTTATGAATAAGGGGGCTACTGTTTTATTTCTGATATTTATTAGGTACCAATCGCCTGGTTTTTTTTTGCGTAAAACGGAATGTACCCGAATCCTTATTGATTGCACTATAATAACTAGAAATATCTAGTTAAATTCCCCTGAAGTGCCTAGAACTAGAACTAGAACTATCTAGGTAGATAGTTCATTAATTTAACTCTCTTAAGTACCTTCATTCAGCAAGAGTGATTGTACCTACTGGGTGCCAAGTTCGAGTTTCATTCGCCATTTCGAGAATTTGTTTGGCAAAATGTTAACTATTGTCGTATGCCCGTATGCCGCTGGGAGGCGCTGCTTCAATGCCATACTAATTTTCGTTTTCGTAAACGTAATCGAATGAATACGGATTGTAAACAAAACTCACACTAGTCACCCAGATATTTTAAAAGGAAGTTGTAACTCGTCTTCTTCATTGTTCGCGGTGGGAGATTATAAGCCAACCATTGTGGGCAGATTCCAAACAGTTCGGCGAACCTGCATTGTGTCACAAAACAAAGAGACTGCAGAAGGTAAGCTTCTTCCTGCAATTGCGCTCGAGCAACGCACACTATACATTTTACGGACAAGGAATCCCGAATCATCTCAAACTAGTCCGAGCGCAGCTATTGCGATTGCGAGATTCTATGAGAGGGTCTGTATGTGTTGCTCGAGCTCGGTATGTATTCGTTTTGTATTAAAATTATATTTTTCATACTAAGGTTTTTTTTAATTTTCTCAGCATCTATTTATGTTAACACTATAGAAAATTAAGGGTAGTGTGTTTGTTTCACTAGCTAAATATAACAGACATTAAAAAGAAAAAAAATCAAGTCCCTTCAAAGCTACTATGAAACAAAAAGTCAATTCCGCGAAACAAAAAAGAACTCAATTTTAATAAAAATTGAGCCATAACGACACAAAATGAATAATCGTTGTTATTACTGAATGAAGCCTACGTAACAAACATAGTCCTAATTAAAGGTGTATAATAATATTAACAACCTGTATTGAGTTTTAGAAGTAATACACTTATTAATGAGGGAGAAAAAACTTCAATTTCATAAGCTTACCTTCTGTGGGTCTTCATATTTTGTGATTGTGTGATGAACACTCACTACAAACTGTCAAATTTCTCCAATAGACTTTAAACTTTATGTGTATGGAGTATGGTTGAACATTTGTTAAAGAAATATAACAGTTTAGGATAGGCTGACGTGCAGGCGTGAGTACTTCTAAATTTATCCGTGTTATACTAGCATTAATCTTTCCATTTATATTGTTACAGCTGATTGAACATTACATAATATACCTTAATGTTTCAGCTTAGGTGGTAGATTTGTTTGTGCCGATTCTATGTAGGTACTCCGTGCACAATTGTCATTGTATTATGATCGTGTGTTCGTGAGACGATTGTCAAGTTCAGTGTTTTCCATCTTATTAGCACTGTTGCTGATTGACGTGCGATTGGTGCGATTGTGAAGGTCGGCGATAACAAGTTATGGACAAAGGTAAGTAAAAATCGGTCAATGGTGAAAAAATATTAGTTTATTCAGAAATACAAAATTTCTTGTAAGGCTTTTTAAGCTAGATTGAAAGTAAAGTAAACTGCATTATCTATATACTGACTGATCAGCAGCTGGACTATTTTGATATTTTAATTTTGTATTGGACTAACAACCCTCGGGTCTATGCTTAGAAAGGCTTTCTAGGCTACCTTTCAATTAACTTAGGTTTCATGTAGAACAACAACTTCAAAATCAAGATACAGGGTGTTTGGTAACGTAACATGTTAACATATAAATACTACGAGTATGCCAACGTCAGAAAATGGAAATTGTAAAAAAATATTTTCGACTTTCCATCAGCTCAGCTGATGGGTCATTTTGTATGGAGAGTCGAAATTTTATTTCACAATTTCCATTTTTTTATATTGGCTTAACATTTATTTATGCATGTTAACATATGTACGTTTCGGCTTGATACCCTAGTTACCAAACAGGTTGGTAACTAGGGTATCGGCGAGTTGGATTGAGCCACGATAGCATAGTTGGCAGTGCACCTGACCCGGCATGTCATGGGGTGCGGGTTCCAATCCCGCTCGTGGAATTTTTTCAACACTTTTTCTATTTTCAAATTATAGATACTAGGTAGTTAAGTAAGTACCTTAATTACGTAAAAACAACACTACAATCAAGACAAAAAGATATTTAGTTTTTTGATAACGAACATAGGGTCATAAACTCTGTTCTTGATAAGGTATCGTGTGTTTCATAACATTACGCTCATTACATTTGAGTCGTGCGCTTACGCATGTCTTACTTTACTAACGACAAACGGACCTGTCCTAACTCCCAATCCTGATTTAACTTGACAAATCACGGAAAGTGTTCCTTTTTTGCTCGTTAAACTGTTTATTACTTTTTAGAGCTAAATTATTCAGGTGAGTGTGCAACTGTACTGTGCGTCGATGTTTATAAACTGGTTTTTGTTGTTATTTGTAAGTAGTAATGGTTTTTGATAATAGTAATTAAAAATAACTTTTAGGTAGAAAGGTAGGTATTTAGTGAGCGTAAAAAATGCAGTGTTATTCACTTAATTGAATAATAAAGCAGCAATAAAAAGTAACAATCAGATTTCTCTCAGTGGGAACTAGAGACTTTTCTGGACTTTTCAAGATTTTAACAGTTTTAACTCTAAACATTTATATAAAATACAGTGAAAAAATTAAACGCCCACCCGACCTAGCCAGGAATCGAACCTGGGTCTTCCGCAATCCGGGCGGCTGCACTGACCATTATGCTACCGGGAAGGCTCATACCGGGTCGGGTGGGCGTTTAATTTTTTCACTGTATTTTATATAAATATTTAATTCAGTTTAAGTGTAGCAATTAACACTTAAAAATAAAAAATACAAAAGTTTTAACTCTGTTAAAATCCTGAGCTACTGTCATTACATTAATTGTTGTTTCTATAGGGTCATCATTATCATGATAATTTAGTCTTTAATCATAATTTAATCATAATTATCATTTAGCCTATAATCGTTCCCTGCTAAGCTTGGGATTCGCAAACCAATTGAGCAGAATTGGCCATTTTAATGACAGCTAACTTACGATAGCAACCGAGACTAAATACCTACTAAGACTAATTAATACCTTTCGTTGTTCCTTCCGAATAACGGAAGAATAAGTAAGATCACTAATGGTAAGTTGTATAAGTACTCGTCGGGCTTGTTATAAGGCTGGCTGGCTGCCTGGCTCGATATCACTATCTAAGTCTGTCATAACAAAAAAAATTGTAGCTTTGTTGTGTTTCGTCTGTCAAAAGATAAGATAGGTACCTATATACCTATCTTATCTCTTAGCCATAGTTCCTCAAGTTCCTCAGTATTTGGGGATTCTGGGTGAAGTGTGCTTAATTCCTTCTTGTGCCCTAACTTAACCTATTTTCAGGTAAGATCAAGGTCAACCACTTTCCCATTGTTGAATAAAACATCACAGGAATAGTTTTATTATTATTCGCCAATGCTATAGGTTTAAAGTTACAAGATAAAATTATACTAGAAACAATCCTAATATAAAATTTAACTATGTCCAGGATGGCGTCTGAAAAGCCAGTGACGTACAAGCTGATAAACTCTCCCGAGTCGTGTGTGGACGACAACCTGCGTGGGCTGGTGGCGGCCTACCCTCTGCTGCACCTGCACCCACAGCACAGGGTCGTCACGGTGCGCCCCACGGTAAAAAAACCCTAAATTCTGTCCCACAGTTGGGCAAAGGCCTCCATCATTGAAATCAAGTCATCACTACAATTGATGGGTTAATGGCTTATTCACCATGCTTGCCAAATGCGGGTTGGTGATCATAACCCCGGGCTACGCATGTATCGAAAAATCCGAAACACACTTTGAATGAGGGATTTTCTGACAGTTGATTAAAAAAAAGTTTACAAAATATTCTATTAGAATAGATGATCCGTTTTCGCCATCATCCCTCCTTGGTCCTGTGCTCTTTGCTTTGGTCCTTGGCCTTCGCTGTTGATTCTGTGTAATTTCATTTAAAATTTCATTTATTAAGTTTTTGTTGAGTTTTTTTGTTTTTGTTTGTTGTTTTTGTTGAGTATTGTTTGTTAGAGTTTCTGGTCATCATCTGGTAATCATTCTGGTAATCATCTGGTCACACCGATTTCTGGTCACTCTGACTTCATTATTTGTCGACGCCATCTGTTTACATATTTTAGATCCTCGTTTTTTTTTAAATTTCGAGCTGTCAGAAAATCTCTCATTACGCCTAGATTTAAACTGGATGGTGAGCAATCTTATATCTATTTTAGCATTGCTGTTTGGAAGTTGAGTTTGAAATTTTACTTTTTTATTTTTAAGTGCTAATTGCTGCACTGAAGCTGAATTAAATATTTATAAAATACAGTGAAAAAATTAAACGCCCACCCGACCCAGCCAGGATTGCACTGATTGCGGAATTTCCTCCTTTCCTTTCTGAATTGCATTCCCGGTAGCATGCTATGCATGGTCAGTGCAGCCGCCCAGATTGCGGAAGACCCAGGTTCGATTCTTGCCTGGGTCGGGTGGGCGTTTAATTTATTCACTGTATCTATTTTATAACTATTTGAGTTTGAAAGTTCTTGATCCAGGGAAATTTCATAGCACAGAGGAGTGTAAGAACTGGTAGGAAAATACAAAAAATCTTCAGGCCCAGCAATCCGCGCTCGATATCTTTGGTATTGCAAGTGTCTGTGAGTTGCGGTGGCCGTTTTCCGTTAGGTACTTAGGCTGTTCGTTTGCTTTTTAATGTTATCGTTTGCACAATAACATTAAAAATGCTAAGACATTCAACCACTATAATTGCATCGATCAATTTGATGCTGTCTGTACTAACTACTTACTGGCGTTTTCTAGAAGCCGTTTTTAAACTAAGCATCTGTTTTTGCAGTTACAGATTAAGATGAGGTTTGAGTGGTAGCTGTTCACAGCGCCGGCCCTAGACCTTAATCAGGGTAGAGCGAGTATTAAAATAAAGCATGATATCACTCATGATATCACATTTAAGGAACTCGGTGGCGCAGTGGTTTACGCGCCCGGTCTGCGAGTCCCGAGGTTAAGCAACTTTCGCAAAGGCCGGTACGATTACCTTCCGATGAAGGGTAATCAAAATTTTCTTATCTCGAGCTTCGGAAGGCACGTAAAACCGTTGGCCCCAGCTGCATTAGCAGTAATAACAACCACCAATCCGCATTGGGCATGTGTTATGGCTTATCGCCCGTTCTCCCTATCTATCCATAGTGCCTTAGCAGTGGGGAGATAAAATGAGCTGATAATGAGGATGATATCCCTCATTTTCTCTAAAGGCGCTATTGCAGCCACCTAGAGCCTAGAGCAGGGATGCACAGACTACGGCCCGCGGGCCGCATGCGGCCCGCCGGTCGAATACTGGTGGCCCGCCGACAGCAAAAATAATACTCTCGTATATAAATTCTTTTTCAATTTGAATACATTATTATCAATTTTTCATTGTCTTTAATTACCTATACTTCTGGTGGCCCACCATCAGTTCATAATTTGCCCGAGTGGCCCCTAGTCTTAATAAGTCTGTGCATCCATGGCCTAGAGCGACCGCTCCACTCGCTCCAAACCCTAAAGCTGGTGCTGGCCATCCAAATGGTTTTATGGCGGCTTCCAATTACGTCTAGCTAAAATACATACATACCCTTGTACTACAAAACAGTGTTTAAAGTTAAACAATGCCTAAAAACGTGTTTAAAATATTGTGTCTATGTCTAAAAGTATTAGCTAAAAAGTGACAGCATCTGTTTTTCAGCATTATCTAACTTTAGCCATTTTTTTGTGGTAAAGCAGTTAATGTTTTTATCCAGGAGGACACTGGGAAAGTAGCGGTCATTGGCGGAGGCGGATCCGGGCATGAGCCATTTGCCGCAGGTTGTTATTTTTTTGTTAAATTGTAATAGATAGTGTTTGGGTAGTATTACCAAATAAGGGATATACTGGTTTTCCTATATTTAATCACCAACAGTTGCTCCATTTCGCCTTGAGAAGATAGTTAAAATCTGTATATCGCCAACGCCAACACACTACAAAATGTTTTTTTTAAATATTTAAATGTCTTTTAAACAAAAACGGATTTTGCTTTTATGATAGGTACTTACAGTGTTATTTACAGATTATCTGCTGACTAATTGACTGACTGATGAGTGCTGGCTAATGACAAAGTTAAAATTTACTTAGAAACATCAATACTATTATAGGCAACTTGAAGTTTGCCATTGTCGCGGGCGACGCAGATGTTTTCGCGGACGTAGTAGCGGAAGGTCAGTGCGATTCAAATAGGATGGCGGTTGTGAAGTATGCTGCGAGCGCCGCCCGGGTACAGTCAACACTCCCGCGACGCGACTTGTGACTAACTTCACATCCTATTTGAATCACACTGTAGCTAGTGTTTAACTATAGGTAGTGTATTTAATGTAGGTATCTAAGATTCTCTTCATGTGACTGAGACAACACTGATTCCAGGTTTCGTGGGTGCCGGCATGCTGGACGGAGCAGTAGCTGGGGGTATCTTCGCATCTCCGCCGACTGGCCACGTCCTATATGCCATCACTCACTTATACAAATACAACTCTGGTAGGTATACGTAGCAGCAGCAGACCATCTCATTGTAAGGCATACTATCCTAAACTGTCACTTCATTAACCTGTCATCTACCGTGAATACAGACACAATAGAATTTTAATTGTTTATGGCACTGATCAGTGCTCGCGGCAGATGACAGGTGAAGTTTTCAATTATTCTCAAAATCTATTGAGGAAATTTGGCAGTTTATGGTAAGTCTGATGTGCAGCGGTGTAGGTACTTACACGAAGTTTGATCTGTTATCTCAAAACCCAGCATTATCTTTAAAAATAAAAAAATAAAATAAAAATGTATTTATTTCAGGTAAATCAATTACAATTAAGTTGCCGGGGCTACCCCAAAAAGTAGTCAGAAGACACCTGTGTGGGGTACGCCTCGCTCTTCCTACGTAAACATAACAGTTTCGATTTACATAAGTGATACAAGATTTCATAAGTTCTTTGCGAGATTGTATGTGTGTGTGTGTGTGTTTGTGTGTGTGGGTGTGTTTGTGTGTGTGTTTGTATGTGTGTGTGTGTGTCTGGGGGTAAGCATGTGCGAGTGTGTGCGGGAGGTGTATATGTACTAGCGTATGTATTATGAAGATGTATCTGAGGGGGCTGATTTAAAACCTACTGCTTTATATAGTGTCTGTTGCTTTATATACTGCTTTATATAGTGTATCTTTGGTAAGAGATTGCTGTTGACCGCAGACGGCCTTTACAGCTTAACTGAGCTTTTGTTGGCGGTGCCTCAAGATGTGTGATCTGAACATCCTCAAAGGGTTTCTTGAAGAGATGGTATAATGAAATGACCAGTCTTGTGTTTCGAAGAGAACTGAACAGCTTTTATTTTAAACAAGACAGATAACAAAAGAACAGACTTTACTAAACTATGACTATGGATGTCACTACAAAGGACTTATTTAGATATAATTCAACAAATGGCATTACGTAAGCGTGTACCCGTCCCTTACTAGATCTTCCGAGGCGTTCGGAGCGGAACGACCCGAGGGCCGCCTCTAGAAGCTAGGACATCGGCGCGGGTTGACCGGGAAATGCGACCTAAAGCATACGAACGTACAACCTTCAGGGTCTTTTGTATGTCAAGATTATGGCAAGAGCGTAGCTCCGCTGGGTAGGACTTTTCCATTACGCACGTAAGATCATAGATAACGCACCTTCGTAAATGCTAAGAAAGATGATTTTTATTAACCTAGTACGTTTTGTCAAAATGTATTGCAGTATTCAGACTGCGTCTTCTCATTTCGATGACGCACCATCAGTGCATGGTTTTGCTACGACATTAGATTCAGTTGTCCCGAGTTTATGTGCATCAGAAAAAATATAATTATTATAATATTTATGAATAAAACTACTAAAGTAACTGAAGAACGAGAACGTAAAAATCCCGCATAAACTTTTTACGATATAACTACTCGTACCTACCTAATATATTTTACTCTTGTTTTACAAAGCATGTAGAGTTTGGTATAACCCTGTGCTACCAGCTACATAAATATAGCAATTTATGTAGCACAGCTCTTGTACATTTTAGCGTTTTCTCGAGCGGTTTAGCATGTTGGATTCTTACCTCGTCATAGTCAATTACACCATAACCAGCATATGACTGGTAACCCCACCAACGACCTGATAAAAATCAAGAGCTGATAGTTTAGTTTATCTCACAATCATTGTTTTTGATAATAATATTAAACCAATATTATTCCTCCTAAATTGTATTAGTTTTCCTATATACAACCTTTGAAAGTTTGGATGACGAAATCTATTAAAATATTTCTTTTACAATTAGAAATAATACAATTTATTAGGAATGGCTTCATATTATTGTCAAAAACAATAATTGTGAAATTTTTGGGTAAACTATCAGCTCTTGATTTTAAGTCGTTGGTGAGGTTACCAGTAATATGCTGGTTATGGTAGGTATAACTGACTATGACGAGGTAAGAATCCAACATGCTAAACAGCTCGAGAAAACGTCATGATAGAAAAGCACTGTGCTACTTGAATGGCTTTATTTATATAGCAGAGTGGTTATACCAAATTCGAAAAACTGTAACGCATTTATAACGTAATATAGATAACGCGTGATACCACCCTCGGCGTGAAACAATGGCACTCGTTGCTGTTGTGTTTCGTCTGGTGAGTGAAAGTACCGGAGGATCATCTCTTACCCCTCCCCCCTCCCAATTTCTACTTCCTCCTCAAGATCCAACTCCTTCCTCAAGGCCGGCAACGCATCTGCGATTTCTTTGGTTTTCCATGGGCGGCGGTGGTTACTTTTCATCAGGTGACCCGCCTGCTCGTTTGCCTCCTTTTAATATAATAAAAAAATATAATAACGAATTTTTGATTTGATTTGATTTGCAAGTTGCAAAGGTAAATAGAAAATATTGGGAACATCCAGCAAAGGATTTATAGTTAGGCTGACTGTGTTGGATTTGGAATACAAGAACTGGCAACTTTGTTTGTGATCACATGTCACCTTCCAATTCCAGGTGGTGTTCTGGTCTTGATTGGAAACTACACGGGAGACAGATTAAACTTCGGGAAAGCCATTGAGAAGGCGAAAAGCGCAGGAGCTAAGGTAAGTCAGAGATACAGTTCTCTAACAGAACTAAACTATATGGATAACTTCCATTCTCAAAACTATTTTATTTTTATTTTATTTTAACTATTAACTACGGTCAAGCTGCAGTGTCTTTTACATAATAAAAGATACTGCAGCTTGTTTCGCTGTGAAGGTTATGAGTTTCACTTGATGCCCAGGCATATTCACTTTTTTTTTTTTAGTCGTATGATAATATGAAATTGGCGAAGGAGGAATATACATGTCAAAATTGCTTAAATACTAAATATCATAAAATTCTAATTCTAATTATAAGTTAATTATAAGTCAATGTCCAGATCCCGGAGCCAATTGATGAAGTCAGGTGGCAGCTCATTCATATCACTTCTAGGTCCTGGATACGCGCGAATAGGGCATCGCTGCACAATGTGTTCCATAGTTTGGGCCTCCTCACCGCAGTCGCAGATTGGGCTATCTGACCATCCCCATTTGTACCGACAGGCGTTGCAGCGACCGTGCCCTGTTTTTAATCGGTTGAGACGGCACCACAATTTACGCGGCAGATCAAAGCCCTTTGGTTTAGATGTGGGGTCAGTTGTTTGGACATGAGTGCCATCCGTCACTGCCTCGCTCCACTCTCTTTTCCAGATGTCGTTAGTTTTGAAATGTCTAAGTGATTTGACAGATGCATATGGAGGGTGCCTTGATTTTAGTCTGTGCGGCGGTGGGCAGACAAATTCCTTATGGACCGGTAGTTCAGCCTGGGAATCGATCTTATCAAACTCTCTCTTTAAAGCATGCATTCGTCGCAAATGCGGTGGGGCTATGTGGCTGAGGGCTGGGAGCCAATGCAGCGGTGTAGATTTTACGGTTCCAGAAACACAACGCATCGTCTCGTTTAACCTGGTGTCCACTTTATTTGTGTGCGCGCTTTCGAGCCAGACTGGACAGCAGTACTCCGCAGCCGAGTACACTAGGGACAAGCCGGTCGTACGGAGACAGTCGGCGGAGGCTCCCCAAGTTGTGCCGCATAGTTTGTGAAGTATGTTGTTGCGAGTTGATAGCTTTTGGCCCAGCTTAGTAAGATGTTCCTTATATGTAAGCGATCTATCCAAAGTTACACCGAGATACTAAGGAAATGGGTTGAACTGCAGTTTTTTACCGTTGAAATGTATTGCGGGTTGGTAACTAGCGAGGCCGTTATTAAGGTGAAAGCATGATACCTCGGTTTTGCTAGCACTGGGGATTAAACGCCAGGAATCGAAGTACTCAGAGAGCTTGGCAAGGTCAGTGGTAAGTATCTCCTCGCCAGTTTTCATAGATCTGCTTTGGGCAACGAGTGCGATGTCATCCGCGTATATGAATTTAGTTGCTGAGGTTTCAGGTAGGTCGTGGATGTAAAGGTTAAACAGTTTTGGAGCTAGCACAGACCCTTGGGGTAGCCCGTTATTCAGTTTACGTCTGCGACTTTTAGCGTTGCCGAGATATACCTCAAATTCCCTCTCGCTCAGCATACTACAGCATATTCACTAAGGTCTCAGGATCAGCAATGCGTCAGTTACACTCATGGTGTTACAATCTTGCTACTATGCAGTCTCAGACCCAGAGGTCCCGGATTCGATACCCAGCGTACATGTCTGTGTTCTCGGTTTGGTTGGTGGCAGGGCTTTTAAGTCCGCCTATCTAGCTACCACTATCTTATCTAAATATGTCGCCATAACACCAATGTAGCATTGTTGTGTTCCGGCAGCTTGAGTCAATTCAGTGCCTGAGGACTACTACCACAGTATACTTTTAAAACTGTGCTACTACTGAGTTGAGGATTTCTACATTTGGCCTTATCGTAACTTAACATCAGGTGAGATTACGGCTCAAGGCTTACCCGTAATAAGGAATAAAAAAAAGCGGACCAAGCGTTTGTTTGTCGATTTAGTAGAAAATAGGATCGTTATTTTATAATGTAGCCTAATGATGATGATGATGATAAAGATGATGATGTGTATTCTAATATTGTTGATAAGGTTGAAGGCGTCATAGTGGGTGAGGATGTTGCGTCAAGCCATAACAAAACTGGGGGCAGAGGCATGGCTGCTGAAGTCTATTTGTATAAGGCAAGTCACACTTTTTCCTGTAAAGAATTTACGTGTATTAAACGAGAACGAATTGATATTAAAGTTTAGAACTTACCTACATTTCTAATTAAATTGAAGGCTTGGTCGTCAAAAAAGTTTTTATCCACTTTAGCTGAATATATTGATTCCAGAATTTACAATTAATAAAGTTTTTGACTATTAGTCCTTTAATTTTGTATCGTAGTGTATTGTTGATCGAAGCGTATAGTAGGTATTATTGTTACCCTTACATTAAAGTTTTTGTTAAATAATATATTACATCTCTATATAATGTCTATCGCAGTGAGAACTGCTGGGCAAAGGCCTCTATCATTGAAATCAAGTCATCACTACAAATTGATGTGAAAAGGCAAGACGCGAGACAAACCCAGAAAAATTCGAAACACACGAATTAAACCTTAGGACTTTTGGGTATTGGGCCGAGCCGAGCGCTTTGTCACTCGACCCGATACCTGGAGGCGATGACGATGATCATGAAACAATGTGGTGATTAGATGTGCGGGGCGCTGGCAGCTCAGGGCGCCACTCTGGAAGAGGTGCGCGGACTGGCGGCGGAGGCCAGTCAGTACATGGCCACACTCGGCGTGTGCCTCAGTGCCTGCTCGCTGCCAGGTAAGTTTTTTTATTCCTTAAGGCCTAAATTTACGGGCACTCCATTCTCGCCACTACATCACACCAAATTGGAGATGAATTTTGGAATATTTGGAAATCCAACGCTCGGAGCGATGCCACGCAATCCAAGTAGTTATATGATTAAACTCATTAAACTAGCTTTTGTTCGCGGCTTTACTCACATGGGCTACATGACCTGTAATTTTTATTAATAAAAGCAAAACTTATTTTTAGGCATATTCATAATTTTTCGGGGTTCTATGCATGTACCCTATCTAACATATCGGGATTATACCGGTATTACCAAACACCTTGCATATCATATTACGTGCTATACCTCCAAGTGGGTGGTTTGCTTAACACGCCCGAGTCTGTCGTGTCGGCCATCACGGGCGTCGCTGACACCGCAAACTTTTTACGAGCCACATGGTTCAGTAATTCTGGTGTCGCGCCTGCGTTTAATGTTGCCCTCAATACTTTTATAGGGCACAACTCGTCTTGAAGATTAGCTGGATGTGTTTTGTCGCCTTCGTGGGGGGAATTAATCTGGTTAGAACCACGATAGCTCAATTGGAAAAGCAACTGACCCGGTATGTCAGAAGGGTGCAGGTTCAAATCCTGCTCGTGGAAATTTTTTCAACATTTGTGTTTTTGGAATGATTTAATTATAACAGTATTTATTTAGTATTATTATGAGTAATACGTGAAGGAAAAGCTTTGTATCCTTTTTGAGCACATAGTCTGTTACCCTTGTGTTATAGGACAGCCGCCGCTGTTCTCTGTGGAGGCTGGGTTCATGGAGCTGGGCGCGGGTGTGCACGGCGAGGCCGGCATTGCGCGGGTGCCGCTCGGCTCGGCAAGAGAAGTCGTAGCGCTCATACTGGACAAGGTAAAGATGACGGGTACCACAAGCACCTGAGTTAAACTGATAACATATAACATATGGCGCATATACAGCATAACATTAGCGCAGCATAACAGAAGCAGGGCGAGACATGGAACACTAGACGGGCAGCAGTTTCAAAGCAGGCCCCGTGTTACAACTGCGACAGATGGCGGCGTCAGTGATACCAGCCCCCCAACCGCCTAATTCTTTCGCTTTCGATCGCTTTGAAGGCGAGGCCCTCGCCTCGCTTTCTAATATAAAATCGAAATATAATATCGAATAATATCGAAAGCTACAGCCTATAGCTTTCGATATTGCTTTCATATTCCTTTCGAAATAACAAGATGACGATCCTCCTCGCCTCGCCTTCAAAGCGATCGAAAGCGAGAGAGTTAGGCGGTCGGCCCCCAGGCCTGTCTCACTCCGCACTTTAGGTATTACGCTACAGGTACAACGGAACTGACGCTCTACTCTGCGCTGCCCGGATAATCAACGTCAGGTCATAACGCCAGATCAGGAGGCGAAGCGCATTCTTCATTCTTTCTTCTTTCTTTCTTCAGTTAGTTTGCTTGAGCAAGGTTCAAATATCACAAATAATACTAAAAAACATTGTTAATCTGCAAAACTTAATTTTCATGGGTTAGCTAACAGTAAAAACAAATAAGATGAGAACAAACCTGATCGAAAATCGTAAGAAAAATTCTTAAAACAATTTTTTTGTCACAAAAAAACAAACGGCACCAGTTGCTTTGAATCAACTGTTATGGCGTAGTCAGAGAGGCCTACGCAGCCTCAACTTATAACGCCATCTCTTATTGTTTTCCAGAAACATCGCTTATCCGTTTATTCGCTTTGCCCGGGCTTCCCTTAAAAGTCGTGTTGGCCCGCGTTCAAGCTTCGTTGCATCTGACCTTCTCGTGTAAGTTGCGTTGCGTCTGACTTCCTTCTCGTGTAAGCTGCGTTGCGTCTGACCTCCTTCTCGTGTAAGTTGCGATGCGTCTGACCTCCTTCTCGTGTAAGCTGCGTTGCGTCTGACCTCCTTCTCGTGTAAGTTGCGATGCGTCTGACCTCCATCTTGTGTCTTGTTGCCTCTAGCCCCGTAAAGAGTTTACAGCGACTACAAGTTTGTTTTACTACCATTTTTGTTTCAGATAGTTGAGCACCTCAAGTTGTCCTCTGGTGACAGAGTAACAGCAATGGTCAATAACTTGGGAGGAACATCGATACTGGAGATGAACATCATAAGCAAAGAGATCAAGGAGTACCTGGGTAAGTTTGTCGGCTTATTGGTATTCATAATCTTCATAATCAGTCCACAGCTGGATATAGGCCTTTCCCATGCTACTGACCTCTATCTTCGGGTTTCATTTGACAGTAATATCTATGCATAATGGATTTATAGTAAAATTCGAGAATTGTATGTTATGTATTATATATAATATGTATAATATAAGATTGTTTAATATCTTCTAAAACACATTCTTTAGATCAGTGCTGACTGCCTAGTGCGAGTTTGTTCACCATTTGTTCGGCAATTGCAATCACCTCGTTTGACATCAGGAGCTCTGATGCCATACAAATTTTCGTTTTCTTTTAGTATAATAAAACTCGCACGCATCAAACTGCAGGTAAATAGTTATAGACATCACAGTTATTCTTTGTGGAGGACCACCCTAAGGAGTTGTGTTCATTTTTATATTTATACGTGAAGCGACCACTTTATGAACTTTTTAAAGCATATTGCGTGCACAGAGGACTATAAGATTTGGAATAGTTAAAATTTTTATGTAGGAGTCCCGAAATAGAAAATTTATGCATAACATGTGTTACAATTATTTATTACTTGCGGCCCGGCCCGGCTTCGCACGGGTGTACTTTTATTTTTAAACATTTTTTTTAATATAGCCTTCCTCAATAAATGGACTATTCAACACAAAAATAATTTTTCAATTCGAACCAATAGTTCCCGAGATTAGCGCGTTCAACCAAACAAACAAACAAACAAACTCTTCAGCTTTATAATATTAGTATGATGATACTATCGAATTTCGACTACTGGGTGACTGCTACCCAATTAAGTACTAGGGTTCTATAGTAGCCCAGTACTAGGAATAGTTATGGATGTCTTAAGTTTGCATAAAAAACTAGCTTATTACAGAAAGCAGGATCATCAAAGTGGAGCGCATATACTCCGGCCACATGAAGTCTTCGCTGGAGATGCACGGGTTCCAGGTGTGCCTGCTGCAGCTGCCGGCGCCGCGGCGGGACGCGTGGCTGCGGCTGCTGGACGCGCCCACCGCTGCGCCCGCCTGGGCCGGGGGGGCGGCCTCGGTGGGGGCGGGGGGAGGGGTCGGAGACGATTACACGTTGCTGCAGGCCACCGGCAAGAGGGTGAGCGAATATTTGTTTTCTCAAACATGCTAGGAAATGAGGTTATTTAGAGACAATCTTCTTCGATATAAATCAAAGTTGCAGTACTAGTCAAATACATGCCAGCAGCAGCCAGCAATGTTCGTATGATAATCTATATCTGTCGTGTTTAGCGGCCAGCAATGTAAGTATGAAAATCCATATCGAGCGTTTATTGCGTCTCTACCCAAGGATGCGTGCGGTCCTTCGCTGCCGGCCGCACAGCAACCCTTGCTGCAGCGCAGCATCATCGCTGGTGCTCAGCTCGACTCCATATAAAACCGTTTTATTGCGTCTCTATCAAAGGATAACGTGCGGTCCATCGCTGCCAGCTGCACAACAAGCCGTGCTGCAGCGCAGCATGCTCGCCGCAGCATCATCGCTGGTGCAGAGCTCGACGCTGCTCAACCGCCTCGACGCGGGCTGCGGTGACGGAGACTGCGGGAACACGCTCAAGAACTTCGCACTCGGTGAGTACGTGGACGTGGATATATATTTATAATTTACTAATTAATAGCTAGCCTAATAGGAATCCTCAGAAACGCCGGAATAAGGTTGTAGTTGGGTTGATTCCGTCTGGTTGTACTGGGCCACTTTTCGACTTTTCCCATTTTAAAAAAATTAAGCAAAGTGAAGTGCAATGATCTTGTATTAACCAAATGTTTAAAAAAGACACCTTTAATACACTTTGGAGTATTTTTCCATTGCTTTAAGACAACATGTTTACATGTTAATGCTCGCGATTGTACCTACCTGTTAAAGTTCGTCGAGTGCTGTTCCATAGATTACATCACTGTTCTTCGTCTGCGCCGGTCTGTTGTTATTTTGTATTATATTTTCGCAGCGATTGTGGAGTACCTGAAGAGTGCCTTGCTGGAGTACCCGTCCAACGTGCTGTGGGAGTTGTCGGAGATGGCGGAGACCGACATGGGCGGCACATCGGGAGGAATCTACAGCTTAGGGCTAGCTGCTGCGAGTCAGGCTATGGCCAGGTAACGATGACATTGAAACTTTAAGTTTAATATTCTTTGAAATCGCATGTAAATACAATGCTACTTGCATTTGTTAGACGGAAACTGAGCAGGGACCAGAGAAGCAGAAGAGTTTTTAAAAAATCAAAAAAATACAAAACAAACCTTAGTAATGTTTCAAAGCGTTACATATTCGGTTTGAACGAAAACATTATTATAAAATACCTAACAATTAAAAGATGCGCGCCAAGTTGTGTGTTGTAAAGAAAATGTGTAAAGTTAATACGACGTATAAAATGTTTAAAACTTCTTCGGGCAAACTTAAAAACAATATCAAATATTGTTTTCTAAAGTTTACGCGAACACTACACATTTAAGTGCGGATAGATCCGTAAAAGTTGTTTCTTTTAAATTAACAATATCAAAGATCTGTATTAATCATCTGTATCATTTAGGCTACATTAAAGGTTCTATAAAATTGACGAGATTTTTGCGTCGGGAAAGAGAACAAACAGCAGGAAAATCTACAAGACTTTCTTTTCTTGCCACCCTCATCTGAAAGCCTAGCATTCTAGGATAGGGCATAGCATTGTAGATGCATAAAACAATTTTAAAATAGAAATGTGTTGTATATCTGCAGGGCGGACGCCGTCGACGCGGCGTCGTGGCAGCGAGCGTTGGAGAGCGCCGTGCAAGCGATATCGAAGTACGGGGGCGCGGAGCCGGGGGATAGGACTATGGTAACTATGCCTTTCACTTATTTCTTTATTGCAATTACAGTATACCTTCAGTACCTATCACTTTCATACGGGTTACATACGTAATATTGAAAGTTGCTATATCTAATGTCGCGTTATCGACAACGGTGTATCGATAGTTTGTTGCAGCAGTTGACAGAGTATGTAACCCCTTTTATACAATACAAATGATGGCCTGTTTTATGGATATCCTGTTTATTTATTTATTTATTATGGTAAGCTTACAGCCAAACACAAAAGTAGGTAACAAATCATTGCCTTTTAAAATGACAGGTACTATTATGTGTTTATGTCATGTTAGGACATCACAAAATTTATATGTAATTATTTAAAATTATGTTTAGATAATTACTTATTACCGTGCTTCGGAAGGCACGTAAAGCCGTTGGTCCCGGCTGCATTAGCAGTCGTTAACAACCACCGCACCGCACTGGGCCCGCGTGGTGGTTTATGGCCCGTTCTCCCTATCCATCCATAGGGAAGGCTCGTGCCCCAGCAGTGGGGACATAAAATGAGCTGATGATGATGATGATGAATTACTTATTGTCCTATAATGCAAAATAAGATGAATAATTATACTTTATTGTACACCACAAAACATTTTAGACATAAAAACATATTAGTACCTACTCGTACAAAAAGCGGTTTTAATAAACCTTAACAGAGTGATCTCTTTTAGACAACCTTTGAATGGACATGATAGATTTAAGTTAAAACATGAGCTTGTAATCGAATCGGTAGGTACACCAGGAGTTGTACTCGTACAATAAGTAACAGCATAGAATACTGTTAACCGGGACCGACGACTTGACCTGCCTTTCAAGTTCAAGATATTTCTATTAGGGATCGATTCCTAAATTGTATGATGAGATCTCAGACAGGTTCACGTATCTTCAATGTATGTGAAAAAATGTTAATAGACTATAGTTACAAAAACACAAATGTTGAAAAAATTTCCACGAGCAGGATTTGAACCTGCACCCTTCTGATATTCCGGGTCAGGTGCTCTTCCAATTGAGCTATCGTGGTTCTAACCAGCCCGCCGAAATTATAAAACACTTTTTATTTTGAAAGCCAAAGGCGCCAATTCAATGTCAACAACTACTAATATTTGTGTTTTTGTAATTTGTTCGCAACAAAATTTGCGTTAAAAATTATTTGAACATTTTAGATTATAGTTATTTATCGTTTTATTACAACTAGAATTCGACCGTAATTTTATTAAGACTGCACGGATTGTATCCTAAGCAATGAAAAATTAAAAAAGATAGAATGTGAGTTTGGATTGGCATTGACGGATTTCGGCCGCTCCTCTTCCATTTTTGAATTTTTTTCAAAGTATATATTATGCATGTGTGTCAAATACATGGAGTGTGTGTAATATTTGTTTTATTGATTTAAGTAATGTATTTTTTATGCATACCTAATTAAAAAAAAATTTAACATTCTGCAATCCTTCTCTATATAAACTATAAATGAGCGAAATTTCATACTCCTCCGTCCGCGCAATTTTCGCAAAGATTTTGCTTCACGTATTAATATATAGATAATATATTGACAAAGAAAACTAAATTTTCAGTTAGACACGCTACACCCCGCCGCAGTGGCATTGAATGAGAACTTGTCGTTAGATCTCAACTCCTTGTTAGCAAAAGTGAAGACGGCCACCGAGGACGGCGCGCGCGCCACGGCCGGCATGGAGGCGAAGTTTGTATACATTGTCATTACTTTTACCACCATCAAATTTCAAAATTATTTATTCAGTTTATGCTACAAATAGCTCTTATATAATGTCACTATGAGACCTTGTTCTTAGAACATATAGGTACCGTCTCAGAACCAGAGGTGCCGTGTTTGATTTCCAGTACATATTATACTGGTTATCTAGTGATGAACGTACATAATTAACAAGTATTACTTGTTTTCTTGCTTCGATGTTAAATTGTGTAAAAAAAAACGAGCGAGCCTTACAGTAGCCGCATATGATACGTAACATTTCACATCTCACCTTAGTAATAAGCAATTTTAATATTATATTCTGAAAAAAATGGAAAAGATATTACATCATTTTATAACTACAAAATAAATGCAGTAAATACTCATTAGAAGACATTTGACATATCAAAATTACTTGATAATCAAATTACACAATATGTCACATAAAATAATGTCATGTTCATAATATCGATTTTAATTGTACAAAATGGCGCGCGCTTGCGCGCTTCCCCGACTTCCTGTTACACTGTTACACATACTTCCGTCCCATTTCACGAAATCACTCCCACAAATTGCTTAAATAGAAAGCGAGTGGAAAGATGTTACACATCAAAAAACAAATGTTAATCGGTGAATAAATCACAATAGCTTGTTTGTCACCTTAATAGTTTCATTTCAAATTGAAACATTTCATAATCACAGGCATATTTTTTGTTCCAGCCTTCTCTATGGATGGAAACATCACAGAAAGATAAGACCATAAACCACCAGTGGGGCTCAGTGCGGATTGGTGGTTGTGATTGATTTAGTGATTAAAGCTCCCGGTCTGCGATTGCTAAGGTTAAGCAACTTTCGCAAAAGCCAATCAATGGATGGGTAACCAAATATGTATCATTACGAGCTCCTCCGTGCTTCGGAAGGCACGTAAAGCCGTTGGTCCGGCTGCATTAGCAGTCGTAACTACCCATCCGCACTGGCCTAGTGTGGTGGTTCATGGCCTGTTCTCCCTATCCATCCATAGCAGGTAAGGCTCGTGCCCCAGCAGTGGGGACCAAAAATAAACTGATGACGTAATGATGTCTGTTAGTATGTTTCTTGTAAAATTTATGGCATCTATATTTTCAGAGGAAAACGAGTGAAAGGATGAAGTTGCACAAAAGATTCCGATGAGTCAGAGTGCTACTGGGAGAATGTAACCTCAGCAGGCCCCCACTAAGATAGTATGTTTGTTTGTTTAGGGCGGGGCGCGCTTCGTACGTGTCGAGTGCGTACGCGCAGGGCGAGGACGCGGGCGCGCGCGGCGCCGCAACGTGGCTGCACGCCATACTCGACACTATCGCTAAGGAATTATAGCCCTTTATCCAGTGACTAGATTTAATTGTTAACGGTACAAAGTACATAAGCATTTAAAGGCGAGCACGTACAATCGAACCATAACATTTAATTCTTACGTAAATAGACAAAACGAACACGAACTCGATTCGACTCGAGTTCGCAAAGAACATTTGGATTGCTACGAATATGTTAACGAACACCGAATATATAGTGGTACTCGCATACGAACAAAGTTGTTCGTTGCATGTTACATGACAAAATTATGCGACTGTGCGTTTTCCAGCATTTAGAATCTAAAAAGTTTACACTATCTTTTACATAATTGTTTTAATAATGTAATATGTATAAATATTTACAATGTTATAATAACGTTAAATCAATGAGAAATTCGAATATATTTCAACGAATATTTATGTAAATAGCATTTGTTTAAGATCGTGTGTCTACCAAATAAAAAAACCCTTGTAACAATCAAATGTTTATTAATCACAGTGTCAACGTCTAAATTGTCTGTTAAAATATAATTTATTATCCTACTGTACACTCGAACGAACCACATCGATGTTTAAGTACGATTGAGGAGAAAATACATTCATTGCACAAATAAATAAAAAATATGCATAGCAAATCTTATTATAATTTAATTTAATGTCGAAAGTCACAAAAAATGCAAATGCGTAAATTGCATCCTATATAGAAAAGTTATTAAAATAATTATTAAAATTTTATTCAATAAGGTATTTTTGTTTCATTCGCCTTAAGCTGTCTGTGTTCGGAATGCTACTTCTAAAGTTAATATTTAATAAATCTACACAATTATATATTATAATAATAAGAACCGCCTATAAATTCAACTATCAATAAATAACAAGTTATTAACATATACATATAGTTATTTGGACTTTGTAACTGGCTCAGTACAGTATTTACCATTATAAAGGTACATTATAATATCTCATACTGTTAATTTTTACATGGACGCGTCTCATAATAAATGTGATACACTGAAACGTAAAAAAAATGGAGGCAAAACTTTAAATCAACAGAAAATCTTTGATATTCTCAACTGGAAGACCTATAATGTCAATGAGATCTTTTTAATACCATTATTTCTATCTACCAATTCAGAATCCGTTAATCAATTAATTGTAATATATACTTGAGGCCAAATAAATTGAACCACCGCAATGATAACGTACAAACAAGATTTCGAGAACTTTAGTCTTAGTTCGCCAGGAATAAAGACATCAATCGTGATATGACGGTCTATAACTAATATATAGAATTCTAGAGAGATCGAAGAAAGTTCATAGCTACATAGTTACTAAATTAAGGAACGGTCCAGCCGTTTGAAACCTGTGTTTTTCATTAAAAAGAACGGCAATATATTTAAATGCATGGAATTATAAAAGCAAGATTTCCAGGCGGTTTGTCATCTAAGTGGCTGCCTATGGGAATTGTGAATGGTGTCTATGAAGATATAAATTTTTCAGAGGTTTACACTCTGGTCTGTTATTGTCACAATCACGATCATTCTTTGGGGGATAGTAAACTTGGTGGTAGGGCTTGTTTATAGTCTGCCTGGCTAGCTACCACCTTCTTATCTATATTAAGTCGCCATAACACCAATGTCAGTAGCATTGTTGTGCTTCGATAGTTAGAACTATCGAAGCACAACAATGCTACTGACATTGGTGTTATGGCGACTTAATATATTTAATATTAATAGATTTAATATAATCTCTAGATAAGATAGCCAGTAGTTTCTTCAGGTGTATTAGTTATCAGGTGAGATTAAGGTCAAGTGCTTAGGTACTCTTAAGGTATTTAAAAAAGTATTACGGTGGTTCGATTTCTTTGGCTCAAAGTGTATTAAGAAGAATTGTTTACGGCATGTCAGGCACATTGGTGTAATCGATGATTGTAACTTTTAAAGACGTGTTTTAAACTTAAGGCACTGACAACCATGAAACAGCGCTCTCTGTCAATCTACATATATATCTATATATCTAAAGGGATGCAAATAGTGCGTGATTCACTGCTTTCAAGCCAGGAAATTCGTTAAACGCTATTTACATAAAATCTAGATGTTTATCAAAAAAATAAAAAATAGCGTATACTTAATTTCATCGACGAATTTTAGTTAATGAAAAAGATAATCATGCAAATAGATACTGTTTAGAGGTGACTTTGGATTTTTTTTCTATCGTGGAAATTTTGCACAACTGCATTTCGGAAACAATAACATTGTTGCAAATATAGTCTATTATTACATATGTTTTTCTTTGGATTGTATGCTGTCTACGTTTGTTATATACTATGCAAAAGTGAAGCGCATTTCACAGTTGTCAGCGCCTAAATGGTGAAAACCGTGGTTGTGATCATTATTTCATAAATATAAGTGTTTAAACTCTCGGCTATTCGTTAATGGCGTCAGATAGGATCCCGAGGCGTACCTCGGCCGCCGCAGCCCGCTAGAAGTCCCACTCCGTCGTCTTCTCTATGTCCATATCTGACATTTTCTGTTGGAGCAACAGCGCCGACATGTCATCTGTAAATTTAAATAGATTTTTTAAATAATTAACATTATATAAAATTTTACGAGCTCGATGGCGCAGTGGTTAACGCGCCCGGTCTGCGAGTGCTGAGGTTAAGCAACTTTCGCAAAGGCCGGTCATCAGATGGGTGACCAAAAATGTATTATCTTGAGCTCCTCCGTGCTTCGGAAGGCACGTTGGTCCCGGTTGCATTAGCAGTAGTTAACAACCACCAATCCGCACTGGGCCCGCGTGGTGGTTCATGGCCCGTTCTCCCTATCCATCCATAGGGAAGGCTCGTGCCCCAGCAGTGGGGACATAAATGAGCTGATGATGATGATGAAAATTGTATGTAAATTTTGTTGTTCTATGGGGTGCGGGTTCGAACAACGCTTATGGATTTTTTCAACACATTTTCAAAAATATACTTTTTTACCGACCGATACTCATTTTTCAAGTGCTTAAATTAACATTAATGGCAGCTTTTAATTCATCAGTGCAATTTTTAATCACGATTCGATCATGTTATCAAAACGGAGACATTGTGTATGGCATAAACATCGTCTCCCGCTGACTAACCAGATAAGTTGCAATTTTGCTTTTTGTAAGTTTTCGCTTTAGTTAACATGAAAAAACTCGCACTCAGCACCAGGTGAAGTCAAGGCCAAGTGCTTCTCTCCTATGTTTATTTTTCCCATCAGCTTCAGCTGTTCCCCTGCTGGTTCAAGGCCTTTTCCAAAACCTTTTAGTTATCCTTTTTCCCGAGTCACCTTTAGCCAGCCGTTCTGGTATGCGCGCAAGTCATCTCGCCTCTTTTTGGGTCCACCTCTGCGGCGTTAGCCAACTCGTTAACATAACAATAGGTAGAATTGGAAGGTTCACGATACCTATTAACGTGAAACCTCCAATTCTTTTAAGCTTGAACATTTTGAAGCCTTCATTAGCTAAGCCCGCTTTAGATCGTAGCGAGCGGGCTGAAAAAATATTTCAAAATGATTATCAAAGGATGCTTACGAAAGTATTACATAAAATATGGTTTCTTCAACTCACTTGGGTCAGGTTTGATGGGCTTCACGCGCCCGATGAGTTCCGGCAAGTAGTCAGTCTTTCTGATTTGCTTGAAGAAGGCGTGGTTCAGCAGCTGCGTCGCCGACGGCCGTTTCTCGGGGTCTCTGGGAAGGGTGCACACCATTACGGACAGAGCAGCTCGATGGCACAGCATACGTTCATACGTTCGAGTGACTGAGATCAATCAGCCCTTGTATACGGCCGGTCTCAATTTTTTTTTTTTATATTTACGGGTAAGCACGGTGCCTTGATCTCACCTGATGTTAAGTGATGTAAGGCTATTTGGTGGAAGCGCACTTCACCCGGGATCCTCAACTAGTAAGGCACTGGCTATCTTATCTCTAGCTGCCGGAACACAACAATGCTACAAACATTGAAGTTATGGCGTCATATTTAGATAAGATGGTGGTAGCTAGCCAGGCGGACAAACAAGTCCTACCACCAACCAAACCGAGTACACAAACATGTACCTCCCGCTGGGAATCGAACCCGGGACCTCTGGGTCTAAACCGGTGGTGAGTTCAACTCCTTCGAAAAGTTTGGTACTTAAAAAGGTATATCGGGGATACTTAGTAATAGAGGTGATCGTTATATTAGATAACGAATATATTAGAACGTTATAAAGATATAACAATAACGCATAATATTAATATATAACATTTTCTGCTATTCTTCCAATAAAATAATTTTATCGGTAAACTAACGCCATCTAGTTTTGTCGGTGTGTAAACTCCACGGTAGATTAGACAGTTGCTTACAGATGGTAGCGACACCTATTGCCTACGACGTGTACCACATTAAAAGTTGCTTTTAGTCAAGAAAACCTTATTTTGGGACTGCTTTACCGTCCTATTCCTTATATCGTATGTCTTTGGTTTGACGTATGAACTACTACTATGGATTCTATTACGTAGGACATAAGGCCTAATATTCTAAATCATCAAAAATATTCAATACGTTATTTTTACTGCTATTTATTACTAATAATAAATCATACGAATTAAAATCAGCCGAGTGTTACGTTCGGTGCAAATAAACGTGCAAATCGCTTTGTTTTTGTTGATAATACTAACGTTTTCTTTGAAAATGCCGCGTGTTGGACAAATATGGTTTTATTGTAAAATAATTAATATAATAATATAACGAACTTTTAAGTATACTTAAGTACCTAAATTTAAATACTACGCGTAACCAACAAATTGAATCATAATAAATAGAATAGCACATCACAAATAAGAATCGCAATCGATCAGCGAATATTAGGTAAAATATAATTTCAGGTGCTATATTATAACCAGTGGTCGGAGTAGGTATATTGATTTTAGATACTTGCGTCATGATATCATAACATGGACATGCATTTCTTCCGGAATGTACCGGAGTTTCCAAAAATTTGGTAAATAGAGTAATAAAATAAAAAACCATATGTAAGCAAACAAAATTGTTTATTGTTAATACAAATAATCATTATTACAGTTTTATTAAAAATAATTATTTTTAATCCTCATCGGTTACAAGTTCTACATTTTGATTTTCTGTCTCTATACAATTAAAATAAATAACTATAATTTTTTCAATATTTTCTAATTTTAAGCTATTTCTTTTAACATCTAAGATCCATTTGTAAGTGGAAAATGATCGTTCAACATCTGTAGATGTCAATGGAGCGAATTTGAAATAAAGTTTCTGATTATTTGCTACGCTTTTTTCAATACTCTCGCTGTATTCTCTAATTGTATCTAAATCTGGATTTCGTTCCATAACTGTTTCTATTTTATTTTTTATATTCTCATTATTGCACTCGTTAAGCGTAGCCCTTACTTGATCAAATACTAAAAGTGAATCAGCTAGAGATAAATTTTGTTTTTGTAACTCTTTTAGGGCTAGTAGTATAATAGAGTAATTTTCTTCAATATATTTTAAATCATTTTCTAAATTTTGTTTTTCCAAAATGTTTTTTGCGTTTCGTATGGCTATAGCATCAGAACTGCTCAAGCAGGATAAAACTTCTTTTATTTTATCTAAATGTTGAGCGTAGTAAGATGCTGCCTGTAACCAAGTACCCCATCTGGTAATGACTGGTTGCGGAGGCAACGGTAAGTCAGGATATTTTTCTTTTAAAATGTTTACCCTACTAGGAGCCTTTAAAAATACTTTTTTAACATTTGATATAAGAATATCAACATCGTTGTATTCTGACCTTATCTGCTCACTTACACGATGAAGAGCGTGCGCCAAACATGTCACATGCTTCATTTCAGGTAAGTAATGTTTTAAATTTCGCCCTGCAGATAGCATGTACGCTACACTGTCAGTGCAAAGCATTAAAATATTGTCAACTTTCGCTTCAAAAGTGTTTTGCCATAAATTTTCTAGACATTGCAGTACAAATTGTGTTATTGTTTGTCCATTTACTGCTGTTAGCATTTTACAAGCAATCAAATAAGGCCGGCCTGCACTATTACTAGGATGCAATGGTTTTATTAGGAAATTGACTATGTATCGACCAAAAATGTCTGTTGTCTCATCCAGCGATATCCATAGTTTCTCATTTTTATTAGTTTCATAAATCGAATTGATTTTATTCCTATAAAACTTCTCCAAATAAACTTTTCGTAACTGTGATTCGTCAACCACTTTACGATTGGTACAAACGCAACAACAAGTACTGCACATATATTTCTGAAAAAACTCTTTGAACGCTGGATTTTTCATTTGCGACCAAGAAATATTGCATAGAATCAGGAACTTAATGAGGTCGAAGTAAAATTCCTCTTGCGGTCTCTTAAATTTTCCTTGATGTACAGCGCCTTCAATGTGTTTGGTAATGTTGCCTCTATTCACAGCTTTCAAATGACTTTCACACTTTGTACAGTATATAGTGCCACTAGCGTTATCGTAAAGTAGCTCAGGATAGTGCAATAACCACTTTTGCACTGTTTCAGCCTTGACCTTTGCCATATTTATTTATATCTCACCTAAAACAATGATTTAAATTTACAATATATACATACACAACTGTAAAGTCGATAATGAAATTCTGTTTCATATAAAGTGTTTTTTTTAACTGAAGCGGTGATAGCCCTGCGGTGTGCGTACCGGACTCTCATGCGCTGTGATGATTGCTATAAAGTGATTTTTTTAACTGTTTCCAAGTTCTAAAACCTTCTTAAATAGTGAAAATAATTAAAACTTACCCGTACAAAAACAACTTCAAATGGGCCCAATCCAAGAGTAATAAATCGATGTCCGTAGTTATAAGCCAAATTCGTCGTTTTAAGTAGATTTCAGAAGACAGTAAACAAGCCAGGGTCAAGTCAAGATATTCACAACACATAAAATAAGCGCACTCCACGATCCGAAATAAGTGAGTGAGCCACTTGGTCTGGATGTCGGTGCGAGCGCATTGTTTTCGAACAAACAGTCAATGAGTCATCCTGGATACTTGATTCTAATTGGTCAGATGCGTTGAGCATAGAGATAAGAGGACAAAAGACCCTGTTTGCCGGATGTCGTGTGTTGAAATGAATATTATTATTATATCATTTTATACATGCTTAGGCTTTTACTCCAACACTTTTACTACAACAAGGTTTTTACACACCAGTCATTTTTTACTATTAAATTCTGGTCATCTACGCCACTAGCAGCATAGCGTTGAGAGTATTGATACATTTTTAACTAGTTTCATGTAATAATTTCGATGTTTCGGTATTTTTATCATAATAATCCGGAAACTCGGAGGAGTATCCATATTAACATATACGTTTGATGTCAGTGACCTTAATTCAATATACCTACTCCGACCACTGATTATAACAGTAAAAATATTATAATATTATTATATAGCATAATAATATGCTTTATTATATGAATATAACAGATCCGCACACCTTTAGTTAGTAAGCTGCCTTGCATGTGATTATGCAGCTGTGTGTTCATGCTGCGTGTGTGTACATGCTACTTGTGTGTTCATGGCGCCTCTGTGTTACATGCTGTCTTTGTCATGCTACGTGTGTACATGCCGCCTGTGTGTTACATGTTACCTTTGACATGCTGAGTGTGTGTTTATGCCACCTCTGTGTTACATGCTGCCTTTGTCATGCTGCGTATGTGTACATGCCGCCTCAGTTATTCATGGTGCCTTTGTCATGCTGCGTGTGTGTACATGCCGCCTCAGTTATTCATGTTGCCTTTGTCATGCTGCGTGTGTGCACATACCGCCTCTCTTATCCATGCTGCCTTTGTCATGCTGCGTGTGTGTACATGCCGCCTCTGGTATCAATGCTACGTGTGTGTTTATGCCGCCTCTGTGTTACATGCTGTTTTTGTTATGCTGCGTGTGTGAACATGCCGCCTGTGTGTTACATGCAGAGTATGTTGTGTATATGCCGCCTCTGTCTTACATGCCGCTTTGTCATGCTGCGTGTGTGAACATGCCGCCTGTGTGTTACATGCAGTGTGTGTGTGTGTGTTTATGCCGCCTCTGTGTTACATGCTGTCTTTGTCACGCTGCGTGTGTGAAAATGCTGCCTGTGTGTTACATGCAGTGTGTGTGTATATATACCACCTCTGTGTTTCACGCTGCCTTTGTAATGATACGTGTGTGTACATGCCGCCTCTGTTATTCATGTTGCCTTTGTCATGCTGCGTGTGTGCATATACCGCTTTTGTTATCCATGCTGCCTTTGTCATGCTGCGTGTGTGTACATGCCGCCTCTGTTATCAATACTACGTGTGTGTTTATGCAGCCTCTGTGTTACATGCTGTTTTTGTTATGCTGCGTGTGTGAACATGCCGCCTGTGTGTAACATGCTGTCTTTGTCATGCTGCGTGTGTGTACATACCGCCTCTGTTATCCATGCTGCGTGTGTGTACATGCCGCCTCTGTTATCCATGTTGCGTGTGTGTTCATACCGCCTCTGCATTACATGCTACGTGTGTGTTTATGCCGCCTCTGTGTTACATGCTGTATTGTCATGCTGCGTGTGTGAACAAGCCGCCTGTGTGTTACATGCAGTGTGTGTGTGTGTGTGTTTATGCCGCCTCTGTGTTACATGCTGTCTTTGTCATGCTGCGTGTGTGTAAATGCTGCCTGTGTGTTACATGCAGTGTGTGTGTGTATATACCACCTCTGTGTTTCACGCTGCCTTTGTAATGATACGTGTGTGTACATGCCGCCTCTGTTATCAATACTACGTGTCTGTTTATGCAGCCTCTGTGTTACATGCTGTTTTTGTTATGCTGCGTGTGTGAACATGCCGCCTGTGTGTTACATGCAGAGTATGTTGTGTATATGCCGCCTCTGTCTTACATGCCGCTTTGTCATGCTGCGTGTGTGAACATGCCGCCTGTGTGTTACATGCAGTGTGTGTGTGTGTTTATGCCGCCTCTGTGTTACATGCTGTCTTTGTCACGCTGCGTGTGTGAAAATGCTGCCTGTGTGTTACATGCAGTGTGTGTGTATATATACCACCTCTGTGTTTCACGCTGCCTTTGTAATGATACGTGTGTGTTTATGCCGCCTTTGTGTTACATGCTGTATTTGTCATGCTGCGTGTGTGAACATGCCGCCTGTGTGTTACATGCAGTGTGTGTGTGTGTGTGTTTATGCCGCCTCTGTGTTACATGCTGTCTTTGTCATGCTGCGTGTGTGAAAATGCTGCCTGTGTGTTACATGCAGTGTGTGTGTGTATATACCACCTCTGTGTTTCACGCTGCCTTTGTAATGATACGTGTGTGTACATGCCGCCTGTTATCCATGGTGCCTTTGTCATGCTGCGTGTGTGTACATGCCGCCTCTGTATTACATGCTACGTGTGTTTATACCGCCTCTGTGTTTCATGCTGTATTTGTCAAGCTGCGTGTGTGAACATGCTGCCATTGTCATGCTGCGGGTGTGAACATGCCGCCTGAGTCACACTATGTGTGTACATGCCGCCTCTGTTACATGCCGTTATGTCATGCTGTGTGTGTGTACATGCCGCCTCTGTGTTACATGCTGCCTTTATCATGTTGTGTGTGTGTACGTACATGTTGCGTATAAGCTATGCCGCTTGTGTGTTACATGTTGCCTGTGTCATACTGTGTGATCATTCTGCTTGTGTTTATATGCAACCTGTGTGTAAATGCTGCGTGGGTGTACATGCTGCCTGTGTGCATATGCTGCTTTTGTGTATACGCTGCCTATGTATA
This sequence comes from Eudonia mercurella, assembly GCA_963082485.1. Taxonomy (NCBI): domain Eukaryota; kingdom Metazoa; phylum Arthropoda; class Insecta; order Lepidoptera; family Crambidae; genus Eudonia; species Eudonia mercurella. The sequence goes on from OY720032.1 coordinate 18,834,080, forward strand.
CATGTTGCATATGTCCTGAGGTCATAAGCCAACTCTTAAAAAAGGACCCTATAGCCGTACCTTTGCAGCGCCAGTTCGCTGAGGTGGTGGAAGGCGTCGGAGAGCTTCCGCGCGGCATACAGCCGGCGCAGGCGCGCCACGCCGTCCGCGCTGTCGCCCACGCCGCTGTCCGTGTTGTACATGCCTGCAATAACATGGCAGATGACAACGCAGACCCATGTATATTCGTATTACATTTTGATCTTTATATAATGTAGGTTGAAAACCAATGAAATATTCAAACATCTTCTGCATAAGACGAAGTAAACTGATACGTAGACGTTTCTCTATAACCGAATGCTTCTGAATTCTGAATTTTGTAGGTTATAGAACACACTTTCGTTATGCTTGCTCTGGAAAACAGCCTAAGATTATTCGGTCAATTCGGTTAGAGGTATGAGTTTATCTGCGTCTTATGCGCCTTATGCCACATGCGGTCAGCATAAAAATGTTTATAAAACCAACTTTTATGAGCTCATGTTGGCCTCCCATAGTCACTCTTCATCTCGTCATCCGGACTTGGCTCCAGGAAGGTGGAGCAGTCTAGCAGTTATGGGCAGTTGCCACACAACTTTTCCATGAGATATCTACTAATGCCGCGACCTCGATGCTGACTCACTCTTCATCTCGCCAGACGTCAGTTTTCAGTCTCCAGATGGTCCAGTCAGTCCAGCAGTAACGGGAAGTTGCCACGCACCTTCTCCATGAGCTAACCACTAATGCCATGCCTTAGATGCTTACTTACCCTTCATCTCGTCATCCAAATTGGGCTCCGGGAAGGTGGCGCAGTCGAGCAGCTGCGGGCGGCTGCCACACACCTTTTCTGTGAGCTGACCATTTAGGCCGTGACCTATAGACCGGTACTCATTCTTCATTTCATCATTAAACCTAAGCTCCTGGGAGCTAAGAGCGGCTGCCGAATTTCTTCTCTATGAGCCAACTACTTAGGTCGCGACCTAGATGCTCACTCACTCTTGATCTCGCCAGACGTCAGTTTTTAATCTCCAGGTGGAGCAGTCAAGCAGTCACGGGCAGTTGCCACACACCATCCACATGAGCCAACCACTTGGACTGAAAAAAAGATGCGCCCTCTAGATATTTACTTACTCTTCATCTCGTCGTCAAGGCTCGGCTCCGGGAAGGTGGAGCAGTCCAGCAGCTGCGGGCGGCTGCCGCGCACCTTCTCCGTGAGCATGAGCGTGGTGGGCACCTCCGCGAACGGCACCGCGCCGTTGCCCAGCTCGCAGCACATCACGCCCAGCGAGTAGATATCCGACCGCTCGTCGTAGCCTTTCAGATTCTGGACGATATATGGAACAGATAGCTGGCATCTTCATTTACGTATAAGATAACGAATGCATGAGGATTTCATGAATCTTGTTAAAAAAGACTGTAATTGTTCAAAAACAAGGGTATACAATTACACTAGCTAATAGTGCACACGCCTGCACCACAGTTTTAAAAGCATACAGTTGGGTATCGAACGTACTTCGCAGAGCAATGGAGGGGAACCCGCGGGAAAGCGGGCGCTGCGGCGAGTGTCCCACAAACAAGCGCAGTTTGTGGGAGCTACCGTGAAGGGCAGCCATGTGCGCGTACTGCGTGTTTTAAACGTTTTTTTTAAATTTACGTTCAGTGATTTCTATTGAATATAATGGTGCATACACATTGTTATGTATACTGTTGTAAGTCGACGTCAAAACACAACATAAATTTTAAATTTTATATATAATTTCCCCATAACGCAAGGTAAGTTTTTCCTATAATTTCGTAATAGCTTGTACTTTGTTGGAATGTATGTAGCTACATAGATGGTAAAATGTATATTGTTGGTGAAGTGCAGGGTACTCCAACTACAAGAATAAATGACCGAATTCTTGTGCTCCAACAACAGAATGACTAAATAGTTTTTTTATTTATTTTGCCAACTTCTCATTAATTAATAATGAACATTTTTACAACACATAACTATTAACTAATACGTGCCAATACAGACGAGGTTCTATAAGCATCACTTCTTTAAAGTTTATATTTAAGATTTCTGGGCTTGTTATTTTTCATTTTTAAGCCGTCCGAATGCGAATTTATTATATTGTTAAACATTTAAATCTAAAATAAACCTTCACGTAAATATTTAGCAGTGCAACATTTGTAAATATGTATAATAGTTTATTCTTGTTAATAAATGATTATTATATTTGATTTTGAATTTTATGACATCCCTTGCGTATCGGCGAACGACCGCGTGAATACCTACGCGGGCGGCGGCATCGCCCCACATCAAAGGCGATACCCTACTGTATGAAATAGTAATACTGTGCCTGCACATCAAACTTGGTAGTTTGTTGGTGGTAGGGTGTGTTTAACCGCCTGGCTAGCTACCACCATCTTATCTAAATATGTCGCCATAACATCAATGTTTGTTGTAGGGAAACCTGTTGTACTAAGGCCAGTTTTTTAGATATACATTTTTTATTGTGATTTGACGTACAGCACACAAATCATATTTGCATATTTTAATAGGTCAATTATTTGGGTACTCACCACAAAAATTTCAGAATCCTATTTCGTACTTACATACATATTAAAAGTTAAAAAAAAAACCATAACACCATCAAAATTCTGAACAAAATCAAAATAATATTCATAATTTTTTTTGCTTTTCAAACAAAATCTTTAAACAAAAAAGACTTAACTTATAACCAACAATTAACTTGATAAATTAACATATACCAAGGTACAACTGATCGACAGTGACCGAGTCACAACACTACTCCACTCCAACTTAAACAACTTGTTAATTAAAAGAACCGATAGCTTATAAAAGTTAAGTGACTATAAAACGTTTGAAACTACCAAACTTCAAAATATATTAGAAATACTTACTTTTTCGCAAAAAAAAACTTCTAACGCCGATAACACCAAACACCGTCTTAATGGCGGTATGCGACTAAATTTATATTGAATGGTCGGTAGTGACGTACCGAATACCATAGACAGTAGAATTTAGTATCGCGCGAATATTTAAAACGTGCCCAATGGCCTAGGTACACATAGTGCCAAGGTTCAACAGATTCCCCTAGCATAGTTGTGTTCTGGCAGCTAGAGATAAGATAGCCAGTGCCTCAGTAGTTGAGGATTCCGGGTGAAGTGCGCTTCCACCTTCGGCCTTATCATCACTTAACATCAGGTAAGATGAAGGCGAAGTACTTATCAGTAAGATGTAAGAAAAAAACAATCACAGAAGTAATGTTACCTGTTCCAGCAGCTCGGGACTCAGCCACATCAGGTTGGCGTCGTCGTGGTCGGGCGGCGGCAGGCGGTGCAGCCGCGCGCGTCGCCCCCGTACGACGAGACTGGCCGCGCTTCGCAGCCCCGACACGCGTGCGGATCCGTCCGCGCCTATCAGCACGTGGCTCGCGCGGACGCTTCTGTTACAACGTATTTGTATCGCTTGGTGTGGCTAGCATATTAGCGAATGTCAAAGTTAGGAAAACATACTGTGTACTCGTAATAGAAAGTTCATTGTTCAATAATCAATGATAATAGATAGCATCATCACCAGCTCATTTTATGTCCCCACGGCTGGGCCACGAGCCTTCCTTATGGATGGGTAGGGAGAACAGGCCATAAACTACCACTCAGGCCCAGTGCGGATTGGTAGATGATAACGACTGCTGATGCAGCTGGGACCAACGGTTTATCGTACCTTCTGAAGCACAAAGGATCTCAAGATACATTTTGGTCACCTATCTAATAACCATATTGTGTTCCTTAAGAAACAAAGATAATGCGTGACAATAGATATTGAATGATCAATGATAATTCCCTCAATTCTAATTAATGGAATCATACATTATTTTGCGGAAATCGATGGTACAAAAAATGTAGTTAAAATAATATGTAGTGCTAATTCCACTAACTCAGTTATAATAAGGTAACTCAGTTCAGTTACTCATCGAGTTAGCGAAATTAACACTACATATTATTTCAACTACACTGCTTTGTCCCTCAATCCTTTTATTTTTTATTTTTCTTTATTTGGGAAACAAACAGCATTTTAAATACATTTGAATAGATACAACAATAAAATCTTACACTTGTCAAAGAAGTTTCCACATAACAAGTTATACATTCAATAGTGTTGAGCAAACAATTACACCTAAGTATGTGCAATGAAGAAAACTTAATCAAAAACAATGTGGTATTAATTTTAAACTTATAAATTCAATGAACTGAGACGCTAATTTTAGGTTTCATAAATTCGATGAATCCCTAATCAATGATTTAAATTTTGACAGTTTTTATCCATATCCAACCATTCATCCATTTATCCATCCATGATATTATCCATCTAATAAAATTATTGCATGTAGTGTACCCTCACTCAACTCTTCAGTACTTTAGAATATCGTTTTAACATTGCACAATAATTGTGAGTTTATTTATTTAATTAAATACTTATTACCTGTGAATAAATAGCTGCTTGTGTAAATACTGCAACGCTAACAACACATCTCTCAACACAAGGGCACAGGCCAACTCTGGTAGGCCCTCATGGAAGTAGAGGTCAAGGATGCTCCGGCACGATCCAAATGTCATCAAAGGAGACACTACATACAGCTCCCGGCCATGCACAAACGAGGTTAGGTATGGCAGGATGTTTTGATGCTGTAATTCTTTCCTTGTCATTATATCTTGCTGAAAGATGAAAAGAGCATTTTTGTAAATAATTGTGTCAATAAAGATTATCATTATTGTGCTGATGACAGAAAGTTAATAAGTTTGTGTTAGGAATTAAAACTTATGAATTTAACAACAATATATTCTGCGTTTTTATTTCTTATGATGGTTGTAATAAGGATGGTAGATTAAAAAAATATATATTGATCAATTATCAGCATTATTTTATTAAAGCATAAACAAAAACAATATAACAACAAAGTAAAGTTGAGTACTAAAGGTGAGCTTATATCTAGAGATAATATCTTCCAGCTAATAATAGAAGTTGAAGTGAGAAAATAACACTATTAATTTATGTATTATATTTAGGGGAACAGCAGTTCTACTTAGATAACTTTTTTTACAAGTGGTGGTGACCTTTTGTACCTTATACTAAATAAGTTAAAAGGTTAAAGATTAAACAAAATATTATCATGCAAAAGTTATTCGAAAATAATTTACAAATATTATGTAATATGATGTGATGTGATGTCACAATCTCAAATTATTAGCAAGTGAACTGGTAAATAAACAAAGAGGTTTGTCAGATCAAACTTACTTGTATCACGGCGGCTTTATCTTTAGTTTTATCAACGAAGTACCTTTTAAGGGCCACATTTTGGTTGCTGGGTTTGTACAGCGCTGAGTACACTACAGCTATGCCGCCGCAACACTCCGTGATAATCGAAGTCAATTGGTAATCGTTAATATCTGGGTTAAACATACTGAAATCGACTACAGCACCAAATAAAATCCCGCGGACTTTAATATAATATAACTATTCAATAGACATAATTACAGTGACAGCTATGGATCATTTAAACAATCTATTTTTGTAAAGATAAGAGAGATAATTAACAAGAAAACATAAATAAATATCAATCGAATCGGATGCTGTGTTTATGTTATCCTTCTGACTTTGACATTGACAATTTGACAGACAGAGTTCTTTGTCTTCTATTTAGAGACGGCAAAGGATTTAGACATAATTCCTCACTTCACTCTGTGAATTATATATTTTTGTTAAAGAATAATACACAATATAACTAAAATGAATACATTCAAGTAAATAGTAAATATCAATGATTATTTTATGTAAATAATAATAGGTGTCAAAAGTGTATAACATTTTCTTTGCTTATCCCTTTAATCAATTATGTACAACTGATTAAAAGCTTATACATACAATTATGCATTGATAGTGTTAGTGTAAGTAAGTAAGTACAATAGTGCAAACTTTATGGCGGTTTTATGCAAGCACTTGCTGCTTGCATACAAATATTCGAATTTATTCATTCTAAGAATAAAATTTTCGAATTTTCTAGTAATGTACCTCTACTGGGGCAAAGTGCTTTGTTGAATATTTACAAATCCCCTAGTATTTGCCGGGCTTACTAATCTCAATAGTGGTAATGTCTTGTCTTTAGTCTATCACTTCGTATCAAGTATTTTTAATAATTAGTATTTTTTATATTTAAATCCATCTTGTTGATATTAGCAGATTTGGGAAAGCCCGCTGGTTATTTGGTGACTCTCCCACCAGCTCCCGCCTCCCTGTTCAGGTCCGTAGACCTTGATAGAGATTCGGGAGAGGGGGCCATGGGTCATGCCCACTAAAACTCTCTAAGTACAAGGAGTCAAAGTCAAAGTCAGAGGTATTTATTGCAATTCATGTGGTGAAAATAGATGTACATTTAATATTTCTCACGTACCAAAATATGTGCCCTGGTTGGCCACCGCAACATATTTTATTTTTTTACTATATTTAATGCATTTAAGAGCTCAAGCGTCGAATACCCAGACACAATAGAAATTTAATTGTTATCGGCCACCTGCTGGTCGCTTGACTTTTATAAGCCAAACAAATTATAAACCAAATTAAAAATCAAAAAACTAAAGTAAATGTTGCCCAGGATGGACTGAGCGCTAATCCATCTCCAGACCGTAATCTCTGTTTGTACTACAACAACATTAGCAGGGCGCAGCTAAGTTACGTTGTACTTATAGGGACCGGTGGGCTTGCCTTGATTGGCCGGCCCGTGACTAGGAAATATTTTTTTCGGATACAGTAATCGGATAAAGGAAGTTGACAACCTTGAAGATAATATAAAATTGATCATAACTTCTGGATAACAAATTGTTAGGTCATGATTTTAATACTGTAAATAGAATAGGGTATACAGATTCACCGGGATGAATATCTCGTCCTACTTCAATGTTATTGCGAGAAAAAAAAAACAAACAATACGAAAAAAAAATATATTTCGCTTTTCACTGAGTTGATTCCCACAAATTATTGACATAATATGTTGATACGCGGACATTTATCAGGACTAATTATAACAGCACCAAATATTTTAGTTTATTTTTTAAAATATTGTTTTCATTTTCGGACTTCGGATACCTATATCCAAAGTTTGATTTCTTTTTTCTTCAAAACTACAACTCATATCGAAGTCGAGTTAGTGCTTAGAATGATGTAAACTAACAGTTTCTCAATCCAGTGATTGGGACCCGACTGGATCAGATGTTCAGCAATGGCCGATTTTTGCGTATCGTTGTTATTGACAGCTTTGATGTGCTCCTTAATTCGGCAGGCGACTGTACGTTTGGTTTGGCCAATATAGGAGCTACCGCAGCTGCAATCGATCTTGTATACACCAGGCTTTTCCAAGGGAAAACTATCTTTCGGCGACCGTAAACATTGTGCTAATTCTCTAAAAGGAGTGAAGATAGTATTGATTGGTTGCCTGTCTACCTTGTAGTTTAGTGTTTGAGTTTGTGTCTAGATGGTGCCTACTACCTTCCCTTTGCATCCATTCTTCTGTAGAACATGCCGGACATGGACTAATTCATCGTGCAAAGTTTCATCATCCCACAAGTCGTATGCACAGTTAGTCAGGGATGATACTACAGAGTCAAGATGTCTTGGGTGGTGATGTGAGGTTGCGTTAAGACAGCGATCAGTGTGTGTAGCTTTCCTGTATACAGAGTGGTCAAGAGAATCGTCATCCCGCACTCGCACCATGACGTCAAGAAATGCCAAGCTCCTGTTTTCTTCCATCTCAAAAGTGAAATTTATTTTCGGATGTGTACCTTTCAGACTTGCCAAATAAACCTCGACATCGCGCCGACCACCAGCAAGTATACAGAAAACGTCAGCGATAGCGCGCTCTTCAAAATACCCCATTCAGATGTTCGTCACCACTGGAGCCACAGGACTGCCCATAGCCACCCCGTCAATTTGAAGGTGTACTGACCTTGGTATACAAAATAGTTTGCCGACAAACAGTGATGCAATAATTTGGCGTAATCCATCGGGATGTTGCTATTCAGTAACTTTGCTTCCACGACCTCTAAACAATCAGCTGCCGGCACGTTAGTGAAGATGATTCTACGTCGAAAACAAAACAACAACTCAATGTCACATATACTTGTACAAACTAAAACTAAGACTAACTAATCATCCACATTAATTTCATATTTCTATTACATATTGGTTCACGTATTAAATTATTGTTATTTTTATCTTAAATCTTAGATTTATGTTTTATAAAAATTTTATAAAAAGTAAAATATAACAAAATGTCATACAAAAATATAAATACAACTTTTATAAAAACCTAAACCTAGAACGTCGCCAGTAGCGGAGCAGGATTCAAGCTACCGGCGATTAAGGCTGCAGAGAAAGAAACCTCCTGACAATGCGTGCCGTGTTCAGGGGTGTTGCCTCCTGTATCTGACCCTTGAACCAGACATCCAGCTAGAGACTCTTGAGATGTTGGTCAAGACTCTTCGCTATAAGGCCGTTTGCAGATACGACTATGGGGACAATGATCGTCGAATCCACATCCCACATAGCGGTCGAAATTGCGAAACTTATCACATTGGAATTGTATTGAAATTGAGTTTGCGTTCAAGAATAGCCTACCTGTCCGTGATATAACTGATCGATCCCAGTAAAGCGTGACATAACTATTTTCGAGAACAGGCTCCGGCGTGTACTTATAGTACGGCACCTCAGATTCTACAAGAATAGTCTTGAAGTCGAATAGTCGAAGTCTTGAATAGTCGAAGAGCAAGTTGCTGATGGATAATCCTAACTACAAGGTTATGTCTGTGCAAGTATTCACCGTTAGCTAGATGAGAACAACCGGAAATAATATGCCTGATTGACTCACCGGGACGGCGGCATGCCCGACAGATGTCGACCGTACCGTCCCTCAGGATTAGAGATGTAAAATGACTGAATCTGACCAGTCACGATTGTCAAAAACCGTATTTGACCGGTCATTTATTGTCAAATTCAATCAAATTGACTTAAACAAATAATAATTCTAACTGTTAAAGTGACTAAATATAACTAGTCACAACTATTTACATTACTGCCAATTCCGCCAACATCGCGACACGATTTCAGTTTATTTAAAAAAATAAAATTGTTATTCTGTGTTCATAGAGGAGTACGTTTCTATGATGTTTATGTCACGTTTCCAAAAAAGTAGTATATTAAAGTATTTATTAGGTAAAGAAAATTCAATTTACTCTTTGTTTACTCATATGTGGTGCAAGTCGTGACAAGTATCAACGGCGCGGTGCGGGGGCTGCGTCTCTGCCATTTTGTCAACCGACAAAGGAGACGCTTTTTTACATTTTTATTCAAAATAAATATTAAAAAACACTAAAGATCATATTGACCATATATGACCCTTTTTGACAGTAAATGACCGTTTTTGACCAATTTGACCGTAATTGACAGTCAGTCACATTCAGTCACTTTGGTCATTTTCATCTCTACTCAGGATATATTTCCGGTAATTATTCATCATCATGACTTCGTCAGCAATTACACAGACAAACCCCCCGGTTTCCCCAAAGAGGTCTCCGAATTGTAACCAGTTTACCGACGCGAGCAGATCCATATCGGGCCCTGTTAAGGCCCGCTAGAACCGCCCGTGGAGCTCTTTATTCTTCCATATGTTCCTGCGGTCTTCGGTGCTCACCACCGTTGGTCTACGCCAGTTCTCGTTTGCCAAAGAGAGCGGCGTGAGGCACAAATTTCCGGGCCTGTTATACTGCGGAAATAGGTGATCATTTCCCTTCTCTCACCACGTCATGTCGCGAGGGTGATTCAAGACAACAGACAGCAGACTTCAAATTAACAACATCAGGCCTAGCTGTAAGTTAATAAAAGTAGAGTATGAAAAACTTTTTTACATACTGTAAGTCTAAGTTGTGAGTTTTTTCATTATAAGGTTACACAGTGCGCGCTGTTTACTTATTTAACACCTATCGTTCAGGCGTTTGTGTGTTGTTGTAAATGGATCTCTAAAAGTATTACATTAGGGTACATCTTTAATACTTTTACAGGTGTTATAATAACACCCTGTCGGCCTAAGTGGGCTTACAGGAAATTGAATAGCGCCTGGGGTGTGATTAATGATCCAGTGACTAATTCTCACGCTATGAATGATACCTATCAATATTTCCAAGAGCGATGAGTAAACCCATATTTATAATTATTTACATATAATTTTACGCAAATATTGTTGCGAACAAATTACAATTAGAAAAAGACAAAATGTTGAAAAATTTCCTCGAGCGGGATTCGAACCCGCACCCCATAACATGCCGGGTCAGGTGCACTACCAACTATGCTATCGTGGCTCCATCCAACTCGCCGAAATTAATCAACACTATCTATTTTTACTTTATAAGCCAAAGGAGCCCTATTCATTGTCGACAATTACGTCATCAACATTTTTACAAATATTGAAAGATCAGATAAGAATTAGGCAAACTATATTTATGATTATTTACATATAATTTTACGCAAATATTGTTGCGAACAAATTACAATTTGAAAAAGATAATAAAGAAAAAGATAAACCCATATTGTCAGAAAAGTGTGCGGGTTCAAATCCCGCTCGTAAATTTTTTTCAACACTTTTCAGGATTGTTGTCAAATTAAGTGTAAAATTTTAAAGCCCATGTTTATCATTTTCGTAGAGGTGATCGAATGTCAAATGAAACTCACACAAGCATGAACTCTAGGCACCCTGTTGACAGTTTCGCAGTCTTAGACAAAGAAACATTAAAAAAACGATAACGAAGTAAGAAAAGAATAAAATGTATGGGATTGACATAAGCCGCGCTAAATCACGTGGTCAATCGTCATCGTATCGTTATCGCAAGTTGCTAGACAATGTTATAAATAATCTATAATACATCAATACGTGAATCAAAAACTTTGTACCCCTTTTTACGAAAATTGCGCGGACGGAGGAGTATGAAACGCACACTTATAGTTTATATAGAGAAGGATTCCCGAATGTTAATTTTTTTTTTAAATTATGCATAAAAAATACATTAAATCAATAAAATAAACATTACACACACTACCATGTACTTGACACACACGCATACATACTCTTTTCAAAAACTTCAAAACTGGAAGAGGAGTGGCCGAAATCTGTCAATGCCAATCCAAACTCACATTCTACCTTTTTTATTTTTCATTGCTTAGGATACAATCCGTGCAGCCTTAATAAAATTACGGTCGAATTTCGACCACTGGGCGACCACTAGTTCGTATCAAAATCATAAACTATCGATTTTTTATCGATCGTTATTTCATACAAATGCGTAGACAAGCAGTACTTTCTAGACTAGACAAGCTAGGCTAGGCTATCGAAACAATATGGCTGATTTCATTCAATCACCTGTAATTTTGACTAGAGGCACCGATTAACTAAGTTCCGAAAAAATGTCATCGTGTGCATCGTGTGTTTACCTTAAGCGAACTAATTATGACAAAAAAAACAAAGTTTACGGAATAACATAACACAACAAGTAAGTATACGATATTGTTAAATTAAATTTGATTTATTTGTTTGTTGTCATAATAAATAAATAAATGACAAAGCTGTGGAACTCCTTGCCTCAATCTGTGTTTCCCATCAAATATTATATTGGGATCTTCAAATCACGAGTGAATTCAAAACCTTCTAGGCAATCATGTTAGATCGTAGGCTACGTCGCCGTCGTCACTTAGATATAGTAGTCAAATGCAAGCCTACCTAATTGTATAAAAAAAAAAAAATGTTTATAATAAAAGGTTTTTCTTATTTTTTTGTTTAACGGTACATTATTGATCGAAGGTTCATCTGAAGAAAACACCTTACACGTAGATAGATATAGGTAGTAGGTATTACTGCATTCGGAGACACGCAATGAAAAGGAAATTCAAACGAAATGTTATATGTATGTATACTCGTATATAAAGTTAGTATACTTTATAATTCTTTAAAAAAAAATTGACTTTACTAGATTTGACCATATAAAATACATAGCACTCCCAGTGACAATAGTCACGTGGGTGACACAAGCCTACGTCATCGCCGCTATCGATGGTTCTCATCGTTACGTCATTACAAATAAACACACAAAATAAAAAAGTCAACATATTGTGAAAAACAAAATAAAATATCTAAGTTAGCAAATTTACACCAGGTACAAGTTTCGATGAAAAATATCGGTAGCGGCGATGACGTAGCTTGTGTCACCCACGTGACTATTGTCACTGGTAGTGCTATACCCATGAAGCTGTAGATCTACAGCTTCATTGCTATACCCTATACCTGGCGCAGTATTTTATTATACTTTGAATTTGACTTTGTTTTTTTTAAACAATTTTTGACTTTTACTTGAGTGCTGTTATGTAGTGGTACTTACTCTAGTGGAAAATGAAACTGGTACTTGGTGTAAATTTGGTGACTTAGATATTTTATTTTGTTTCTTATATCTTTTTTATTTTGTGTGTTTATTTGTAATGGAAACTGTCCTGCTATAATAGGACATTTTTCAATATGTTAACGCTGTAAGGGAGAAAAGAAACGCCCTTACTGTGTCTCCCGCCCTGTGTAGACTTACGAACCGATGGCATAGTGACACTCTTAGGAGCTACTTGTAGCCTAAACTGAATAAATTATTTTGAATTTAGAATCTTAAATTTTTAATTATGTTATTGATGGCACGTAATTTTTAAAGATTATTCATTACATCATCACCTCCACTCATTATATGTCCCCACTAAAGGGTCACGTGTCTTCCCTATGGATGGATAGGGGGATGGGCCATACACCACCACGCGGACCTAATGCGGACCGCAAACCGTGCGCCATCGAGTTCCTCCTCAGTGGGAGAGACTGAAGTGCGCTTTCATCTTAGGCCATATTGTCAATCATAGAAATCGAAGGCCAAACGCTTCTCACTGTAAAAATTAAATCTACTTCTTCACGGAAACTGCCCAAAGGACTTTTTGGGTAACAAGAGGTTGACTTGTACTCAGATCTTGTGAATTTATTGATTACGTAATGGTACAAACTTGTGGTTGAACTGTTTTGTTTTCCATGTCCTATTTAAGACCTATCGTTAGTAATGTACGAAGATGCCATCTAAAAACGTATCATAAAGGCCCACGTCAAAAAAATTTCAGCCATCCGACGGAATGCAAAAATCTACAGTCTACTCAATAAAAAGTGGTAATTCCTATATATATACAGACGACGACCGACCGCATCTCGAATACGCTTTATACGATGTACTCACTGCTATATAAAACCGGGGAGAGAGCCAAATTCTAAATATAAAGGTGTCCGAAAACAGCCGAACGCTGCCGAAAACGCCGCGCGCCTCAGTCAGCCGCCAACTGCCGCCTCGTCGTTTCAAAAACCATCGGAACCGAACTCGCGGTATCGGACGTCCATCGGTTAGGGCACGAACACCAAAATCCGAATCGCCCAATTTGGAAAATCGGAACGCGCCGTGACAGTGAATTTGGAATTTTAAAATTTCGAATACGTGCAATAGTGACAGTGTGTGGTGTATACGCGCTCCTATCCGTTATCGGTAAAGTTGAATAAATACTTTTCATTTGGCTTTCTTCTTAATATTTTTTTATAATGTACCGTTACCGTTTCCGGTTGCGATTGCCCGGCTATATGGATGCAGCACGTGCTGGAGGCGCGTATTGAGTTTCAATATGTCCGCCTGCCGTTCCAGAATTATTTCCCCGTCACCCCGCAGCATTCGGTAGCGGGTTTTTTTTTCACAATTTCCCTTGATTACGCTGCCGGTGTTTACCTAACCTCAATGCTGGATTGCTTTTAACCGTAATAGCGCATGCAGTTTTGCGTGAAAACTTTTTACAAATGTACTGAAATGCATTAAATGGCTGGTTTTGTATGTTGGGGCGGTCTTTTCCGCATTGCGTCAGTACTATATTAGATTTCTGTGACCGGCGACTTTTAGGCTAGACGTTGTGGAGGCTGGAATGTATTGATCTCACTCAGTCTTGAACTTTTGCTACAATCCAAGCTGGTGTTTATGTTACCTTTGAAGATGTACATGAGCCTATCGCTATTAATAAATTTATTGCAGGTTTGGAATTTTGTGTTGCTTTTGTTATTGTTTACAATTTTTGTTATATAGAGATTTTGTGTTATTTACTTTATTATGAGATCTCTGAGTGCTTTGATTACAACTTAGATAATAATTAACCTTATATAACAAAGTTATTATGTTAAGATCCATGTCAACAAATAGGTAATTATTTAAATATATTATAGAACTTTTCCTTTATTATGTAAATAATACTAAACTTTATTAAAAAAGAAGTAGAATAGTGGCACAAATCGTACAACACAATTTTCGAAGCCAAATAATACAAACATAGAATTTCATTTAAATTTTACGGGAAGACAGCTAGAAAGCCGGTGGTCTCTATTTATTTGTCGCTAAAGACTAAAATCAGTTACTGATCCCTATTTTTAATAATTAAAGGAAAATAATGTCGACCACAGGTTCCTGTCGAACCGTGGTGACACTACCCTAGTGTGCGAGAAAAACTTTTTTAGCTAACTTATAAGTCGCACCTCCAACTACTATTTTACGAGCGAGATTTGTACCTTTTTGGTAATCCGGGGCATCCGACCTAGGTGCCTTACTAGTTAGGCTATCGTGGCCGTATTTGAACCGTACAAACTGAATAGCAGTTTGGCTTAAAATGTATGTAAATAGTGTTGATTTATATAAGAAACTTCCATTTTTTTTTAATTTTGTTTCTTAATTAAATTTTACTCGTTTTTAAAGATTACACACTTTTAAACCACAACGTGGCATAGTAATTAAAGTAGAATTAATAATTAACAAGACAAAGTGCACTTGGAGAAGCCCATGCCCAGCAGTGGACGTGTGTAGGCTGATGACGATGATGATGATGACGATGACGATGGTGATGATGACGATGACGATGGTGATGATGTCAATATGCTCTACCCAGTTAATAACCATAGTTTTAGTTCGAGACACAGAATCTTTAGTCATGTGCAAAAAGTTACTAATCGGTGCAGAAGGTCAAAATGTTCTAGTCTTCGCCAAAATTAATTCACACATTTTGTTTAGGGAAAACAAATTTCATAATTACAGCTTATAAGCGTCCCAGCAAACCCACTGTTGGGTATAAACTTACCCACATGAACAATAGTACAAAAAAGTGATTTCGGACTATAAAAATAAAATAAAATTTTAATAAAAGCTTTATTTAGATCTTATTTTAATGTAAGATCAAAGTTACGGCACATTCATAAAAATCAAAGTTGTGACCTGTTTTAGAAATCAAAAATTTTGTTGCAATGTTCTCCAGGTCAACAAAAAAAGAATTCAATTGAATTGAATATCTCTATTGTATTGCACGCAGAAGCAAGCCAGCGAGTAAAGTGATGCTTTTAGCTGATATATCTATATTTTTATTTTCATTAATAAAATATAAAGGTTTTCATTTGATTCCTTATTGTAGTTTAAGGTGGAACCAAGTAGGTTACAGTGGCATGCCAATATATCATTTTGCTATCAAATAAGAGTTATTAGCGATTTGCATACTTCCATTTCGGCAGACATATTGGTAGGGGAGTAATTTTTCAGGCCGTATTACCGAAAGCGATGCGGGCGAGCTCACGCAACGATCCTGCATTTGAGGTTACCATGAAAAAGGGCAATAAAACCTAAAGACAATTGAAATATGGTCATATTAAAAAAAAACTAATAAAATACTTCTATGAAATATGTCTTTAAAACAAGAGAAAGTCGACAGTCTGCTCTACTACGACCGGTATACTTAATTATTATAATAGGTAGGTATAGGTATAAATATTTCTTTTTAATAAAATGAGTTAAATCCCCAATGATACAGCGGTATAGGAAGTTTAGAGTCGATCTGATATTAATAAGGATCAAACTCATTTTGATTAAAAAATATATATTTATTCCGCTCCTATTAGATCAGTTAGTATTTTGTGATAGGAAAAATAATAAACGCGATTAGATCCGTAAAAGTTGTTTCATTTCAATGTCTTGTTGTTTCATCGAGTGCTTTGCCGTTCAGACTTAGAAACGATAAATGGAATATTATCGATTAAAACAAGAATCAACGCTGTGTACGACGTAACAGAAGAACAAAAGCGGTACTCGGTACTTGACGGCGATCACCACGTTACAACCCAAGTAACAAAGTTTTAACTATTTCAATTCTGATATTAGCCGGGATCAACCGTCTTTATCTAGTATCCGAAACACAAAGAAAACTCAAAAATATTGAATATAATATATTAGCTAGCTATAGGATATTCACAAATAATAAACATGGTAAGAATACCGTTAATAATTAACTCTATTGCAAGTGACCATGATAGTTTAAATAGTTATATCTCCATAGACAGTTTGAAAGAGTTTGAGTTTGAGAGAAAATTAACTAAAAGCGCTCTGTCTGTAGGTACACGGTCAATCTGAATCGCTATCGTATAAAGCCGATGAACGGTGCGGCCCGATAGATCGATTCTCAATCTTACCCATTCTGATTATCAGATTGACGGACTTAAAATTAGATTTACGGATTAGGAGATATGATAGAAATCTTTAAAATCCTTACTGGTCACTATAAATGCAGAGCTTGGAAAGGATAATGACAAACACAAAAAATCCGTATTAGAGAGGACACAGTCGTAAACCTACTAAAATAATTTCCCACAACAACCCACATAATCACTTTTTGAGCAACAGAGTGGTTGATGCCTGGAATAAACTTCCCGAAGAAATTGTAACAGCACAAAGTGTCAACCAGTTTAAGAATAGTCTAGACCAAATACAATAATAGTCTACAACAAATAAAATAAGAAACAAATAGTTTTAGTTTACATTGGATACAGGCAACTATCAGTTGTTCTAACTGCCTGCCTGAATTACCTATAATAATAATACGAAAAAGGTCATGCAACGCTCTACTGGGATCGCTCTATCATTACGGACAGGACTATTGTCACCAATAAGCCTGATATCGTGGTGGTCGACCGATCCTAGCGCCGGGCAACACCAGATATCACCATACCTTATGATGAGAACCTTGTGAAAGCCGAGAAGGACAAGCTCAGTAAGTACCTTGACTTGGCTTACGAGGTTACCGCCATGTGGGATGTGGATTCAACCATTATTGTACCGATAGTCGTTTCGGCAAACGGTCTGATCGCGAAGAGCCTCGATCAACACCTAGAGAGGCTCTCGCTGAAAGGTTGGGTCAAGGATCAGATGCAAAAGGCAGTACTCCTTGACACGGCACGTATTGTCAGGAGGTTCCTCACTCTGCAGCCCTGACCACCGGTAGCTTGGGCCCTGCCCCGCTGCTGGTGGTACTCTAGGATTAGGTTTTTATAATGTTTTATATTAAAATATTGTAAAAATCTAGTTTTAAGAAAGAAAATAAATAAAGGAGAAAATAATAATATTAATGAACGCTGACTGTCAAAGGGGACGTGCACCGGCGAGATGGATCGACGATATATCCAAGACCGTGGGTTGCATCAGTTGCATGTGGCCCAGGCTAGCACAGGATCTAAGCGAATGGCATAAGCGATGGGCCTCTCTTCTCATATGCCCGGGTCGAAAGGGGCTGATGATGAAAGTGCTTTATTTTTTTGCCTTACGTAATTACTGATACGAAACCTAATTATTCGGTAGCCTAGTAGCAAAGCGCTCGGCACACGCCCAAATCGGGCAAAGTGGGTGTCCGATTTTTCGATGCTCAGCCCGGGTTTGTGATCACCACCACCCCGCATTTGGTAACGTAGAGATTAAGCTAATATCCATCAATTGTTACGGTGACTAGATTTCAAAGCTGAACGCTTTTACCCAGCAGTGGGACAAAATTATTACTCAAAGTAATGTACTTTTCCGTATTTAAGGTTTTCTTTAATAAATAAATTAATATATTACTTACTGATATTTATTTGGTTACCCTACAAAGTAATGTCAGTTGCTCAGTTACCGTTCATGACATAATATTGGCATGTTCCGAAAGAATTTGACTTCAACATGATTACTTCCTCATTTTACTTTTTGTTTACTTTTTGCATCAATGGCCGACGTTTATCAAATTTTATAACTCACGTTACTCAATACGGGATACAATCTGAAGGAGAATGAAAAGACTTTCATTCTACGGAGCCGGATGAGATAAACTAATCGTTTGATTGAAAGCGTCCACCGCAGCCTGTTGACATCTAATATCGTTAAGCCCTATAACTTTAGTGGATCTAGTACCCTCCAAACCGGATCACATCAATTCTATGCAAAATCCTACCACCAGGCAAGTGCTACGCCACAAATGCAGCATTCAA
Source organism: Eudonia mercurella (assembly GCA_963082485.1). NCBI lineage: Eukaryota > Metazoa > Arthropoda > Insecta > Lepidoptera > Crambidae > Eudonia > Eudonia mercurella. The sequence goes on from OY720032.1 coordinate 18,852,568, forward strand.
CAGTATAGTATATGGTTGAATTGGTGGAACATTGCAAAGCACGCTGTAACTACTTTTGTACAAAATGTGTTGTGTTATTATATTACATGATTGTAATTTGGTTGAAAAGATGGACAAAAAGAAATAAGCCTCCTGAGTATCTTGCCAGCTTTTCTCGGTCGAAGGCTCTCCCAAAATCCGAACTGGTGCTAGATTCACTAGTTTAGTCTAAATTATTTTTTAGTTTTTTATTATTATTTATTAGTTTTGACGTCAATAAGTACCTGTGAAGGCTCATGTTGAATACATGATTTGACTTTTGATTTTTTGCGAGGATTGCATACACATTTTTGAACATTCCATTACATTATAGACTTGTTATCATAAGGGGTATGTAGTGATCACATCTAGCTACTTGCTACCATCCATATATTCTTCTTTCGCTCAATCTACTCTCATACAGGCTCACCGGCTTAAACTACTATAGGCTTGACCTTTTTTGAAATATCCTCGATTGAAAAATACATTAAGATTAGACGTATAATGATACATATTTAGAAAATCGGAAACAATTGGAGAATAGTTAAGTGATTAATTAGTAGTCTTCATTTGTTTGGTGTACGTTTTGAGAAGGATTCGAGCTCTTATGAAGATACTGCGCCATCGGTTCGAGACTCGATTCTGCTAATTTAAAACATCTACAACTACATGGCTCGCTACTACTGTGCGTTTCTGACGTATTTTTTTTACCACGAACTACAGTGCTGTGGAACCAACTCTCAACGGCGTTATTTCCGGACCATTACAACTTAGGGATCTTCAAGAAACGAGCCTATTCCTTCCTTAAAGGCGGGCCACGCATCTGCGATTTCTCTGGACTTGCGGGTGTCGATGGGCGGCGGTGATTGCTTCCCATCAGATGACCCGCCTGCTTGTTGGCCTCCTTCTAATATAAAAAAAATAATTCTAAATAGTATAAATTACTCCGAATGTGAATGAGCTGTGAAGAAGCAACTTGCGGGACAGCAAGGTGAGCACAGCTAGTGCGGCACAATCCTGCTCTTCTAGCTGTACTTCCATCTGGACTCTGTTTCTGCTTAACAACAGGTAGAGAAAAGTCGATTGCCAACCTTTAAAAAAAATAAAATATTTTGACAAAAGAAATACAGAAAAAGGAATTTGGTTCAAAACAATCCAATGTCAGCCTCCTCGAATACCTACCATGGTTTTATAATATAAGGATAAATAGAAAATATATTGTCATGCTACACAGATTGCGTTCCGGACACTATCCTGCTAATTTTGCCTACCTAATGCAAAAGGTTAATTCTCCTAATTGTGATCTGTGTGGTGCAGATGAAGATGTTCAACACATTCTTAATTTTTTTTTAAAAATTGTTATTATAAATTTTTCTTTTTCTTTTTCTTTTTCTTTTTCTTTTTCTTTTTCTTTTTCTTTTTCTTTTTCTTTTTCTTTTTCTTTTTCTTTTTCTTTTTCTTTTTCTTCTTCTTATTCTTAAGAAATATCGAAGGGAAAGGGACTCAATGATGCAAAAGTTTAATATTAATAGATATGATATAAGGGTATTTACAAGTGTCAAAGCAGAACCAACTTCATCATCAGCTCATTTTATGTCCCCACTGCTCGGGTACGAGCCTTCCCTATGGATGGAAAGGGAGAACGGGCCATAAACCACCACGCGGGCCCGGTGCGGATTGGTGGTTGTTAACGACTGCTAATGCAGCCGGGACCGACGGCTTTACGTGCCTTCCGAAGCACGGAGGAGCTCGAGATGATACATTTTTGGTCACCCATCCGATGACCGGCCTTTGCGAAAGTTGCTTAACCTCAGCACTCGCAGACCGGGCGCGTTAACCACTGCGCCATCGAGCTCCTCTACCTCTAAAACCAACTTCGGAAGCTGCAAAATGTTTGGTGGACTGTTTGTCACATCACTGAGTGCCTTTCCTGTCTTTTATATAAGTAATAAGATTAAGTTTAACACGATAAGGCTGACATGTCTATGAATAGACAAAAGCCTCCAAAAAATAAATAAAATGTCACCATGAAGCTGCGCTGCTGAGAAACGGCTGTGCAGATTTTAAGAAACCTAGCAGCTAGCATTGAGGCCTCGTTTTAGAGACCTTGTACTGGTAATGAGAAGAAACCTTAAAGAGTCGAATTTTCAAATGTCATAGGACATGATAGACTCAACCTATTTATAAAACGCTCGCTTTCTTTGCCTGAAGAACGATAGAATAGATGTAACCTTGACTCGTTGACCTGCTTTCTGCGAGAGATGACAAGAACTATTTTGGGTTAGGATAAATGAAGTGCTGTTTTCCTAGGGTTGGTTGTATGTTTACAAGTAAGCTTTTCTTGCAAAACATAATATGTAGGTACGAGTATATGCACGTACATTTTCATTTTCTCTTTACTTTTTTGTAAGATTACGCGACGATCAATCATTGGCGACGATATTGTCGTCGTCAACGATTGTTTATTATTATAAATGAACTAACTGTTAAAGCAACTAGTCAAATGTGTTTTTTGAACTAATCAATGTACTATTTGTAACTTAAGTTGCAAATGTTAGTACTGTGCGTTAATTTTTAAATGTAGGATAAACCCCACATGATAAATAACAGGAGTAAGTATAAAGCACATCAAAGACTTAATCTTTGGATATAAAATCATTGACATCGTTTCTGACATGACGGGGTAGCCAACAAGTTTCGCACAGAAAGCTATCAGGTGTGTAATTAATCCTCCACCTATGATTGATGTTATTTCGGTCGGAAGGCCGGAGGTTCGCCCGTCCGTCCAATACAACACGTTTGCAAGGTCCACGCTCTTGGAACTGGCGGCAGGCCAAATAAAAACACAAACGCATTCGCTTCGGTCTTGTAAGAAACTTTACGGTTTTTCACTTGTGCTTTAGGATGTACCATCATTATCATATATTAGCCAATTGCTGGATATAGGCCTCGCCAAGTGCATGCCACGGAGCGCGATCAGAGGCTACTCTCATCCAGGTTATAACAGCCAACTTACCTTCTACCTTATGTCTTCTAATGCAATATTATACTGATAGTATGTTACAGAAAGATTTCAAAGAGCCACCATGTGCACATGCTTTAATAAATGAGTTTTTAAATATCTTACAGGAAAGCACAGTGCTTTCATTGCACCTGATGTTAAGTGATGATTAGGTTAATAGTGGAAGCGCTTTTCACCCGGGATCCTCAACTACTGAGGCACTGGCTCTTATCTCGAGCAGCCGGGACACAACATTGCTACAAACATTTGTGTTGGCGACATTATTTGGGTAAATTGGTGGTAGCTAGCTGGACGGCCAAACAAGCTCTACCACCAATCAAACCAAGTTCACAAACATGACTTTTGTTTGAGTTTAGTAGTTTAATACATCACACAGTATATTCTTATGTTTGGTTAATTCTCCCCATATTATTTTACTGTTGTTGATGATGTTGTTCGTTCGTTCGTACTTATCAACACGCAGTGGATCTAGGCCACGATTCTTCTATTTCAAAACATTCACAGTCGTGTTTCAGACATAAAATGATCTAACTATGGAGAAAATAGGCACGGAAGACACTATTGTAATCTTTTAAAAATAGCATTACGAAGGGTCAGCCACATCAATAGTCATTATCCAAATAGTTCGTACAATCTCGATCATAATTCGTATAACACATTCAATTCAGAAATTGAAAGTGTTATTTCGTTTTAAATAGATAATTCCAACGAATTTAAAATGTTATCAAAAACTCAGACAACACTAGACAGCAACAATTATAGCTCGACGCAACATTCACAAAATCCGTATAGTTAATCCGTGCTAGCTGCATGTTTTCGACAACGAAATCTATCTGTAGTAAGTTTGAAATAGTTTTGGAACCAGCCGTTCATCAAGACGCGTGTCTTCTGGAGTTTTTGAATCTAAATCTAGCGGTGATGGCATAAGGCGCGCTGTCAGATTCTATTTCAGCGCGCTATTGACTGCAGTCGGCGCGCAGACCTAGTATTTGACAAGTCGTCTGAGGAAATTCTAGACTAAAGTTACGTGAAAGAAATGTAGAAGAGAAATTGAAATAGAAATTGAATTAGAGCGTTTACACATTACGTTACATCCTATCGTTCTATACATACACGAAACTTAAGTTTAACTTGGTAGGTTGGACCGTCGTCCTTTGCTGTGAATAGAATTTTAATTGTTTGGCGGCGCTGATCAGCGCTCGCGAATATCAACGGTGAAGAGTGTCTTTGTATTTCGATATACACACCATTTCGAAGTTCCCATTTTATTCAAGCCAATTTTAATGAAATGTGATGCGGTCTACGTGTACTATGGAAAAGTTCAAATGCCCAAATTCAGTTGTTCAAACGATTTTTTGAAATGTTTTCTGTTTAGATCTCCGTATATTCCTTAAGCATTGCAAGTTTCATAATCAAAATTTATTACAGCATAGTAGATAACTAAGCAATTGTAGTTTGTGAGTATTGTGGACACGTAAAAGCTCCGCATAATCATTTTGCGTCGTCCCGGGCACATCCTAATCCATTTTACCCTGTAATATGAAAAAGCGTTGTCGCTCAGACACTAAGTCATAAATCTACTGTAATAGACGCATGGGCACATTAAGTAATAGTTACTACGTAATATTTGTGACGAAGTAATGTATCTACATTATGATTATTTATGCGGATCCACGATAGCATAATGCACCTAATCCGGCATGTCATGGGGTGCGGGTTCCGCTCGTGAAATTTCTTCAACACTTTGTCTTTTTTCAAATTGTATCTACATTACTTCTATCATCGTCATCATCATTAACGCTCATTTTATTTTATTTTATTACTTCTATATTAAAGTGAACATGGCAAAGTCCTTTGACTATAGGAATCATACCTGGGATGACTGGGTCTGAGACTGGTGGTCTAAGCATTAAACCTCAGAGATATGTTAGTTTCATTAACACAGAATGCTAACAGTTTTCTTTGAATCATCGTATGGCAATTTTCTTTTGAGCGATCGTTAGAACTTCTGATTTAGTGTGTAATCTATATATTAATACGTGAAGCAAAAACTTTGTACCTACCCCTTTTTACGACAATTGCGCGGACGGAGAATTATGAAATTTCGCACATTTATTTTATATACTCGTATATTTTATAGCATATATATTTAACACACACGCTTAAATACTCTTTTCAAAAATTTCAAAAATGGAAGAGGAGCGGCCGAAATCTGTTAATGCCAATCCAAACCCAAATTCTATCTTTTTTAATTTTTCATTGCTTAGGATACAATCCGTGCAGCCTTAAAAAATAAAAAATAAAATAAAATTACGGTCAAATTTCGACCACTGGGCGACCACTAGTTTATATTATTTTTTGAAAAAAATTGTTCATACTTTTCTATACTTTTTGTTATATTAAGAGATGACAGACGTTAATTCCAGTAACAAAATACAAGTAAGTTTTTACCTATTAACATTAGGACATCATTGACCTTCTAAATTATAAAAGGCCTTGATATGTTCCACTAATAAAGACGTTAAAATGTATGGAAAAGCAGAAATACAATTTTAACTGTAAAATCTTGTGTTTCTGGTCTGAATTAACAGCTGTGTGTTCTTCAAATATTGTAGCAGTTAGTGGAAATCTTTTTAGAGATTGATGCGTCCCACGCACGCCCACTCGCGCTACAAATTTTATTATGACTCCTGCTGCTCTTGAAATATCCATAATTTTATTTTGACTTATGTTGCTTTTGAAAGACCCATTATTTTTGTTGTTTGACTGTTTGTAATTTATTTTGTTGTTACCACTATTTGGAAAATATGTGTCAATCAAATTGTTGCCACCACAATCGAGGAGTTTCGTGTAATAAAACTTTGTTAAAATCCTGTCCCTCTTAAACTGTCTGTATAAACATATTTATTACAGTTCTAATACTTCGTCTTAGATTTAAGTCAAGCGATTACCTACCCAATTATGTGATTTAAAAAACAATTGCAATAAACGAAATTTAGTTTATTATTTTTGTTTTAAGTTGTGTGATAAAAAACGTTGCAATAGAAGGCATTTTGTTTTGGCAGAGTCAAAGTCATCATTTTGCGCGGCGAGACTTAGTTGAATCCACAATGAACGTAACTGACCACACTTAACTAAAACAAATGAAGATGCAAATATCAAATAGTGATTCTATTTACACGACAACATAGTTTTGCTGGCGACAAAATAACGTTGCAATAAACTTGACAAAACATAGCACAGTTTGTAGAGTAGCATATCTCGAAGTGACGACGCGGTAACATGGCCGTTGACATAACAAATGTTTTGGGCAAATGCAGCGATGACACGATCCTCAATAAACATTACAGTGTGGGCAATGTTATGACTGCTCTATTTGGCGCCCAATGTACTTTAGATGCACTATCATAATACGTGTAGGAAGAACATAGGATTCACAAGCTTAAATCCGTTAATTAAAGGTGATAGTTGCCTGAGGAAGCGAATACCTTAATTCCTATTTCTGCCGCCAAACAGCATTGTTTTGTAGTGCTATGTTTCCGTTAAAATGGTACTAGGTCCAATGAAAAACATGGCATGGAAGTATGAACTGAGGCTTCGGGTCGACATCATGTGCGTGGTGTCTTTGGTCTTGCAAGCGTCTAAGGCTTGGGCAAGACCGTTTTCCATTAGGCTGGCTCGAAAACACATTTGCTGGAAAGTTATGAAAAAAATACATTTTTCGGTTCAATTAAAATCAAAGCGGCTTAAATCATATTCATACCAAAACTATTAGTTGATTCCTAATGGTCAGTGAACACAGGTGTATTTTTTTGAGTGACCATTGGTCCCTCAAACCGTTCTGCACCGGATAATTACAATATTTTTGTCAAATAACTAGATGAGTTTTTCATAAACCCAATGTTAGATGTTTCTATCAAGACAAATGTATAACATTATTTTACGGTGTATTTCTTGTACAAGCAACTGTGCCGATATTATTTTCTCTCTCACTCATCGGCGTCTCGGATAAATAAGAAACTGTATCTAGAAGTCCCATTTTTTTTATTTACCATCTACGGAACCAGTCACCTCACGTGAAACTACTGACGTTGCCACGCCCCACGACACGACATAAAGAAGTGCCTCATCCGCTCCGGCTTTATCTCTATTACCGTCACCTTATCTTCCAAAGCTGCTCCAAGTCTCCCATTATGTAATTGACTGTTATCTTGTGTACTCTTGGAGAAAGGCCAGTGTTGTGTATTACACAAAGAGTATTTTTTTGTTAAAGTTCCTAGCGCCTGGCGATTAGCCATCTTCCATCTTCAAGTAATTCTTGTAAAGCATTGAGTTACCAGAACTTATGTGTCTGTAGGTTAGTAGGATTGTTAAGGTTTTCTGTTTAAATGCAAATATTACATTAAAATAGATTTAAAACGTAAACCAAAGTAAATAGAATAATTTATTTGTAGTCTCCAATTTTCTGTATAAACGTACGTCTGTTGGGCAGATCGGGCCATAACTCACTACCCTGGCCCTGTGTATTATGGTAGCTGTTTTGTAACAACAACCGGGAATGACAGCTTAACGTGCTTTCCGAAGTGCAAAGGAGCTCTGGATATTGATGTTTTAGTTTATAATGTTAACATGCTTACCCATCCAGTGACCCGACTTCTTAAAAGTTACCAACATGCAAGTTTCCAACCCGAACGAGCAAATCATTGCGCCATCGTACTCCTTAGAATCAAAGAATCATTGGCAATCCGTCCTTTTGATACGATAGGTGTACGTCCAGCACCGAACGATGATGCGCGGAAGGTCTCAAATACTCTTTTAGCAAACTTGTTGATTCAAGAAGCGTTCGCAACAGAACTTATTCCGACGTGGCTGAGTATTGGCGTGCCTCCAATATGTTTCAACTAACAGTCATGTCTTTGAAAATGTCATAGTGCATTGGGCGTGCAATTCGTCAAGGAAAATTAGGCTAATTTTATTATGTGTTATTTGAGTTTAAATGTCTGAATTACTCGCTTTGATAAAGCCTGTCTGTGCAAAACTAGTTAAAATCTTACCGTTACAGTAGTAGGAAGTAGTGTAATAAGCCTATAGATATATATTGTCCCACTGCTGAAAAACTTCCATCATTGAAATCAAGTTATCGCTACAATAGATTAGTATTGGCTTAATCACTATGCTTGCAGAATGCGGGTTGGTGATAAGTATGTGAAATTCACACTACATTATCTGTACTGTTCAAAAATGCCAAGAAATGAGTCAATGAAGCCCGAATTACCCATAACTGTTTCAAAAAGCATTAGGACATCTCATGACTTATCTAAACCCCAGCAATGCGGAGTGTTGCAACAATTCCAGGGCAACCAAAATATAATCTTCTTCAAATACCTTAATATTCTGCGAGCACTTATGAAGCGATTTGTACCTAATAAAAGCGGGGGCATCTGTTCAATGTATCACTCGGAGCAATTTTGAGGGCCGTAACCCCATCTGTGGTAACACCCAAAATAGATGGCAAGGCACGCGATGTGATGACTGTGTGTGGTTGGCTGTTGAGAGCTGATTGCCAGGCTACGGTGAGGAACGCGTTTTGTTTTCTGCATCATTAGCCTATAAACGTCCTAACGCTTAGTACAAGCCATTCCATATAACCAGATGCATGTATTCCTTATGAGTACGCCATAAGGAAGAGCCACGTCAGCAGCGAAAGTCGCTATCTATAACACCATGCTAAGATCATTCGTTATTCCTTCTCTCAAGAAATCTCCTAAAGCGTTTTGTCATAATAACAAAAATATAACGTAACATGTTGACAGTGCGTTTTAAAGCTTAATTATTGAGAATTGTTGATTTTATCAATAAATACCTATGGCTGAAAACAATACCCACTCAATTGAAAATTGAGGAATCGAAATAAAAAGACTTATGCCCGTTTTCACTGGCGATCCCAAGTTGTAGGTAGGTACCTATTAACCATGTTAGGTAACAGTTGCTGGAGTAAACTCATCACAGTACAATCAAACAATACTTTTGGCTGCTGCCTGTTTAGTCCACTTGGAGTTATTGTGCATTTAAATGTTTAGGAGTATAAATATATATGTAAAATTTATTTAAATATTTATGTTTATATATATTATACCTGGTGATTTTCGGTATTTTTTATTAATGATTCTTTTATTTACACATTATAATATCCCTTTCTTATGCACGACTGTGCTGGTGGCCTGTTAATGTGGGTTACATAAGTAATACATTGCATTTACATCAAACAATGCTTAGCTTTAATTGTGGTCGACAAGGATAAACAATTTTCAAATATCATTTATCATATTCTCGTGCCTATCAACTTGACTTCCACAAGTCAATCTTGGACAGTGTTCAAACAGATAGTTAGTGCGTGCACTTGTCATGTCTCGTTTGTCGTTTATGATGAACGGCAACTGTTTTAAGAAAATATTTCGTCTGAACATCTGATTTCTGAAATCATGATTGTATAAGCGTGGTGGTTTATGGCCCGATCTCCCTATCAATCCATAGGGAAGGCTCGTGCCCCAGCAGTGGGGACATAAATGAGCTGATGATGATGATGATGATGATGATTGTATAAGATTAGATCAAGATTAAATAATAGAAACTGCAACGCTGTCGGCTAGTAGAGTGATGGTAGGATTATGCCTAGACTCCGACTGGATGGGGAACAGCATATTTTACCTTTTCTGCTGCCAAGCAGTATTGATCTCGGTTTGAGTGTTAGTAGAGACCGTTAAATTACAGCGCATTAAAGCTAGAGATTGACGATATGAAAGTCAAGTGTCAAACGGATATGTTACTGCAGTTCGACATTCATTATGGATATATCAACTTTTTAAAATTATAATTAAATATTCTGAAAGCTAACATTACTTTTCCTTTGTTGCAGCGATGTTGAAGGTGGTGTGACACCGGGTTGACAAGTTTCAATCCGCGCCATGTCGCAGCCGCCACCAGGCCGCGGGCGCGCGCGCCCTCCCGGCCCCCCTTCCCCCCTACATTACCGCCCCCCATCGCCATGGGCACCAAGCCCACCTCCCCTCATCTCAGGCCCTAGACACTCCACAGCTATCGTGTCTCCTCCACCAGTGCAACCGTCTCCGAAACCATTCAGACCTCTCCAATCCCCTTTTCGACCCCATTCTCCGTCTCCAAGCTCCCACTTCTCTATATCTCCTTACCCCATGTCCCCAACCTTGGGCCAGAGTCCGGAGTACTACTACTCGTCTCCATACGAACCGGTTCGGGAGTATGATTACGCGGGAGTGCCGCTGGAGCCGCCTCCACCGCCGCGACCCATGATCTATGAGGAAGATGAGGAACGGGGACCTTCCACGGCGGAGATCATCGCCAACCAGTCGCAGGAGGGCTACGTCGACGAGAAACTTGCAGAGTACCAAGCTACAATTCAGCTATTACAAGGTAAGATTTAAATGCTACATGATAATTGGTCTAGAGTAACTTTAATAAAACTTATGAGTTGACGCGCCTTCAAGCAGGGTATTTGTGTTTCTTTTACAAACACGATACAGTGATGCTTCATTCTTCTAAAACACAGTTTTCCGATACGATTATATTTCTTATTACTATAGTTTTAGGTAAGGTTAATTACGTCTTCTTCTTTCACAATGAGTTCAGAAACGGTATAGAAAATATCATGTGTTATCATGCCACTGTACCATTGATTGGATAAATGGCTATGCGTATCCTTACTGTATTGAATTCCGACTTTCCGCCATACTGCTATTACTCACGACATATAAGACTGTTGTTTCTGTGTTAAGCAAACGCTGTTACAAACCAAGAATTTCTACGTTTTTCTCTTAGTAGTTAGTGATTTTTTATTATGACGATAAATTATATAATTATATCAGTCTGTTTTAGAAACGTGATCAAACCTTCTGCAAAATGATCGTCTACATCATTTAGTGATATCTTCATACTGAAGCTTGGAGATTTGTACATAAAAGTTCTTGCGGTCCCATGTAGCATATATTAACTGACGATAGCTAAATGATAAGGTTCTGTACCCTTACAGGGATCTTTTTTCAACGAAGGCAATTAAATGATTCAGTATTTAATACTCGGAAAACAACGAATATACATTATAAAATCTTTTCATAGAATCAATGTGACGCTTTAAAAACATAAAGTTTACGTAAGTTTAAATTGTGTGCAACCAATTAGCACAAAGCGATTTGTCAATTCAAAATTTACAACCTATGCCTCTTCAAGGCGAAGAGGCACTTTCTAGTCAAGCACATAGTTACCATCTCTAGGTTATATCTTGCTTATTCATCACAAGTTATGACCTATTGTTTGACTTTTTATTAAAAAAGGCTTCCCTGTGTATGCTGAAACTGTTAGTGACCTATTAATTTTTTTAGGTTCCAAGGAGTTCGTTTGTGTGCCTCTCATGTTATTAAATTAACCCCATGAGCGTCGGTCGATCGACCACCAGGTGGCCGATAACAATTAAAATTCTATTGTTTCTAGTATTCGCGCGCTCGACTTTTCACAAAAGAGGTTGAATACCTCAATGTAAGCAGGTCTAACTAGTTGTTTACATTGATCAGATCACAGCAAGTGTTTTGATATAACAGATCATAAAATTTTAATTAGCAAGTTGGAACACACACGAAGTTGATATACGTATACCAAGCGGAGTAGAGTCATGAAATTAACTAAAATCGAACCGTATTTTATGTGTTAAATGTGAGATAGTGTTTTTAATATGACATTTTATGCTATCGACATAGGATCTAATCGCTATATTGTCCAAGTTGGAAGATCGATTGATTTAAGCCGCCGCCGTGTATTGTCCAAGCTAATTTATTTGAAACACGACCAAATTAATACACAAAGATTTAAGTGATACAAAATAAATAATATCCCATCCAAAATGATCTTAATTTTTTTAAAGAAATTACAGGTATACTTTAAATCTAAAATTTTTTAGTACAAATATAGAAAATTGTTGTCAAATCAGTGTGTCACAGACAGTAGTGAAACATAATAAGTATGTATTTAAGTATATTATGTATGTTTATCCGTTGTCTAGTTAACCATATAACGAGTTTCTTAAGGAAGCTTTTCTTGGGGCTAGATAATTGGTGTGAGTGTGGGAAACATTATTATTATTATTATTATAATCACACTAATATTATAAATGCGAAAGTTTGTGTTATATTTGTTGCTTCTTCACGTTGCAACGGATGGATGGATTTGGAAATTTGGCATACAGATAGTTTATAACCTGAATTAACACATAGGAGATTTTATCCCGATATTCCCCCGGGAATGAATGTAAACTGTTAAAGCGGTACGCAATCCGCAGGGTCCACTAGTAATATTTACATATCGCCTTTCTCTGGAGTGTAATACCGGTCTTTTGCTAACCTAAGCTAATCTCAGATGTCAGTAATCTATTCTATTGATCAATGCTTTCTGTTTAATTTGAAACGAATTAACAAAAGGATTGTGTTAGTAGTGGTTATCTGTAACGTACATTCGGATTCACTTGCATTTTTTTACATATGATTTTATAGTGACGTTTCGAAATTTTTGCAGAGGCCGTACTCATATTTTTCGCTTATTAAATTTCAACTTGCTAAAAAATGTTATAGAAAACGCATAGCTAAAATTGTCTGAAAATGCGGTGTGGCGACGAAGTCGCGGGCGGTCGCTATTTACTACGATGCACTGAAATGGTACTACAATCACAAGGGCCGTTGCTCTGAATAAACACGACGTTGGCGCCAAGGAATCATTAGCGTTAATTAGTTTAGTAAATAAAACTACGAAGGGATGCCAGCCAATAGAATTTATGAACATGTGGATGACGCCAGCTTTTGGACACTTTTAATGGGTTGCAATTTTTTACCCTACCTGCTAGAATTGTGTTCTTATTTATTCCACAACGGGGAAGCCCTCGGCTTTCATGTCACCGGATGGTGGAATTAGTAACGTTTCGAATCATTTGCAGGGTCTGCGACCATTACAGAGAGACTGAGTTGTCGCTTGTCTCATAATTAATTTGCAACTTTCTACCGTCCGTCAATTGTTTTGTGCGTTCCGTTTAACTTGCCACTGTCAACTGTTTTTATCTAGAACATTTTTACGTTTTACACTGCCAGTAAACCCATAAAAAGAACGTGTGGTTTCGGCGTAAACTTGACAAAACAAATGAATGTATTTTTAAGACTACCAAGTGCATATGCCCCCGTATAAAGAGTTTCGTTCCAACGCTTGGTGTTCGCGTAAACTTCACAAAACAAATGAATGTATCTTTGAAGACGTCCAAGTACATAATAGGCCGGACGACAATCGCGCCGGTCGCTCCCCCTGCCTGAGTGAGTGCGGTCGTAACTCAGCCGGTTTATACTGCTGGTGCCCAGCCAACTCCAATAATTTCCGAGGCGTATCCAGTGCATCTGACATGGCGACACGTCAATCAGACGGACACGTCGTACTGGGTGAAAAGACTGGGCAGCAGCTATTAGGTATATACATAAAGCTTTTCGATATATAAAATGTTGTAAGCGGATAAATGCTAGAGCTGAATGCGATATATTGTGGTTCAATCCCCATAGTTATAATGGACATAGCTTAGAGTATTTTTTATGGGCCTCTCCTTCGCTTTCTCCGCTGTTCTACGATAATCTCGCCGAGGAGAGGAGAACCCTAGACCTCACCCACTTAACCTAGTTCCTTCGGAAGGCACGATAAGCCCTCAGTCCCGGGACTAGTAAGATGGCAGTCCTCAAAATCCACCAAACAGCACTGGACCAGCTGGGTGGGTAATAAGGCCCTCTTCTGAGCGAGATCAGTTGTACCGATAATAGACTCGTAATAATGAACTTTTGATACCATAGAATAACTCCTCCGTAGTAAGAATCTTCCATCAGTTACAAGTCACATACCAATTCTCAAACTTTAACGTGAAAACTTGTTTCAAACGTATCTACAGCTTCATTTAGATGTAAGCACTTAGCGGCCCGTCCAAAATAAACAATAGTTTAATGTATCCGTAGGTGTTTGAGTTGTAGCACCGAAGAATGACATCATACACCTTGCAACAATGACGTCGTTTCCGCTCTTAAATTCTCAAATCTATTCAGAGGGCCTAGTGTAAGTTATTTGTGACATTCGATTACGTTAACGAAAACGAGAATTAGCATGGCATTGAAGAGTTAAAATTTTGCCATACAAATTTTCGTTATCGTAAACGTAATCGAATCAATACGGATACTAAACAAAACACACTAGGCACCCTGAAGATTAACGATTTGAACTTGTAGTTTCTGTTCTGGTGCGAGCTTGCAGTTTTGTTTTTTTTTATATATTTTTTTTACGGGTAAGCACAGTGCCTTGATGATCTCAACTGATGTAAAGTGATGATAAGGTCAATGATGGAAGCTGTTTTCTTATGTTTTAGTTTATTAAACGTTTGTAAAATGTTAATTATTGTTGATTTATAAGCATCCCTTTGATACTGTGGATGGGTCAATGATTCGTTATGAATTGGAGCTTTTGGAGCTACTCGTAGTTGGAAGAAGAGGTCGAAATTCTGAAGCTTGTTTCAAAACTTCCATATATCTGACAGTGTTTCAAGAAGTTATCTCTTTTACCCGGAAAGGGACAACAAGGAACATGCGTAGGTATATAAAGTTATCGTAAATAATTTCTACGTCGCCCTCTTTCGAACCCTAACGTCTCCCTGGCGGCCGGCCAAGCAGACATCCTGGACTAGACTCCCCCGTTCAATGCTCTAAAAATCGATTATAAAATGTTATGTAAAGCAAACGCACTACAAAATATGTCGTATTAAAATGAAAGGTCTTTTGTTCTCCATCAAAAGAATAAGAATAATAATAAGAATAAGAATAAGAATAAGAATAAGGAATAATAATAAATTATAATACTTTTAATAACATTTTGCTTATGCAGCATGTTTTTGCCATTGTATTCCAACTTATGTAATAACTAATAATAGATGTTCGGTGTCATTGTAGGTTTTCCCTTTAAGCCACTTTTGTATGGTTTTCTTACAATTTATTTTATTCATATGATGTATACCTAGTGTTAAATTAAGTTTATTATACAAAAAACTTCCAAGAAAGCAAAAGAACCTGTGAGAGTGAGCTGTACGATATAGCTCAGTGGAACAAACAATGTCTGCTCGCCTTTTGCTGGTTTGTAGTGCAGGACTGTAGGGCGTAAGTGAATGTTTCTTTGTTACAGTTAGTAGTATAAACAACTGACGAACAGAAAGGACATCACATTCAGCTAGGAGTTCTGTTGTAGGGAAACGGAAAGGACGAAATGTGCTAACTTCCAAAATGGCTCTCTGTGCTATTTCTAAGTTTAGCATGGTAGTTTTATGAGCGCCTCCCCAAGATGAAATGCATTACGTTAACAAAGATTGGCAAAGGGCTAGATAAATCTCTTTAAAAGTATATTGATGAGAATTTAATGATTTCTTTCAATTGTACCTTTTCGGGAATTAGCCGTATTATTAAAATATATGTAAATGTTCAAATAATTTTTAACGCAAATTTTGTTGCGAACAAATTACAAAAACACAAATGTTGAAAAAATTTCCACGAGCAGATTTGAACCTGCACCCTTCTGACATTCCGGGTCAGGTGCTCTTCCAATTGAGCTATCGTGGTTCTAACCAGCCCGCCGAAATTATTCAACACTTTTTACTTTGAAAGCCAAAGGCGCCCATTCAATGTCTAACATCCGATCATAATATTTTTACAAATATTAAAGATCAGTTAAGAAGTAAGCAAGCTATTTATAAATGTTCAAATAATTTTTAACGCAAATTTTGTTGCGAACAAATTACAAAAACACAAATGTTGAAAAAATTTCCACGAGCAGGATTTGAACCTTAGTTAGTGACGGTAGTTGTTGACATTGAATGGGCGCCTTTGGCTTTCAAAGTAAAAAGTGTTGAATAATTTCGGCGTGCTGGTTAAAACCACGATAGCTCAATTGGAAGATCACCTGACCCGGAATATCAGAAGGGTGCAGGTTCAAATCCTGCTCATGGAAATTTTTTCAATATTTGTGTTTTTGTAATTTGTTCGCAACAAAATTTGCGTTAAAAATTATTTGAACATTTATAAATAGCTCGCTTACTTCTTAACTGATCTTTAATATTTGTAAAAATATTAAAGAAGTGACGGTAGTTGTTGACATTGAATGGGCACCTTTGGCTTTCAAAGTAAAACGTGTTGAATAATTTCGGCGGGCTGGTTAGAACTACGATAGCTCAATTGGAAGAGCACCTGACCCGGAATGTCAGAAGGGTGCAGGTTCAAATCCTGCTCGTGGAAATTTTTTCAACATTTGTGTTTTTGTAATTTGTTCGCAACAAAATTTGCTTTAAAAATTATTTGAACATTTATAAATAGCTCGCTTACTTCTTAACTGATCTTTAATATTTGTAAAAATATTATGATCGGATGTTAGTGACGGTAGTTGTTGACATTGAATGGGCGCCTTTGGCTTTCAAAGTAAAAAGTGTTGAATAATTTCGGCTGGCTGGTTAGAACCACGATATCTCAATTGGAAGAGCACCTGACCCGGAATGTCAGAAGGGTGCAGTTTCAAATCCTGCTCGTGGAAATTTTTTCAACATTTGTGTTTTTGTAAAATACATGTATTTATAAAAATGTGGTGCTTAAAGTTTAGTTTCCTTTAGTTTTTTTTTTAGGTTAGCCATGCAAGCTTATCCGAGCAGAGGCAGGTAAAATTGTGATGATGATGATAACAAAAAGTTTTTAATGTTAAAAACCAATTTTGAATGAAGTTTACAACGTAAACTGTAATCTACTTATTAAGTGCTCCTCATTTGTGTGGTAATGGGTTGTGTAATTATTGGGTCACCATTTCTGATTCTGTATCACTCTCCTGGCGGCTGTCCACATACATTTATTATGAGATAATCTTCCAAACTATTAAAAATAAAAAATATATTTATCACTTCGTTACGACGTTCTACAGAGCGAGTGAAATTTATAATTTGAAGATATGACATGGACGTTGAAGAATCGCTTCGATGAAAGGATCCTTACTGAAAAAATATATTTGTGTTTAGTTTTTTCAGTGTGATAGATAAAATGTAAAATTGCGAAAGCACAAGACTCCTATTAAGGATCAGCAGGACCGGTCACTGTATCAATTGTCTGTATTTTTTTTAATACTTGAGAAAATGCCCGGGGAAGCATAGATAGTTATTATGAGTGAAAATTAACATATATTCGAATCATAGAAAGGTAAAAATGATGACATGATAATAAGCTTTAATAACCTACATGTGCCAAAAACAATAAACTCCAAAATTATGGTCGAAATAAATTACACAAGGGATTGTCTTACTTACAAATGACAATAAATTGAATTTAATATTCATTATGGGAATAGCTAGCTAGTGTCATAAATAAACAAACAAGTTTAATTTTCATAATCTTGTTGTAAGCCTACGGATAAATTCAAATTAGTGGTAGATTCCGTAGTTTGGTTAAACTAAATTTTAATAATAAACGATTTGAATTTGATTTTGAAAGAGTAGTAGTTGCTCTAATGACTAGAGGCTAGAATGCTGTCGTCACCCATTTTATAAGCTACATGTAATGTGATCATGTACATATATACTTGATTTAAAAGTAACCTTGTACTATGGGTTCATTTTGTGTGATACATTATAAGCGATCTCTGTCATCAGGACCGTCTACTTCCATTACATCAACCACGGAAATAGTCTCCAATTATTCACAAATATCGCCATCAATTTCATGTATTATTACTATAAGCTGGAATATATCTGTCATGGCACCCAATACAGCTGATGCGCGCCCGCTGACGTCACCGCCCCCGCTTTTATCGCACGTACGTCATCGTCCAATCGAGTTGTAGTCGGGAGACAAGCGAATTCGAATTTTCGAGGTCGACGTACGACCACGAGACACACGACTTGTATTTTCGAAAATGTAACAGTTGTATCATGATCGAAATAGCCATTGTTTTTATTGCAGTTTGTTTTAAAAGCCGTTTCAGAACGACCTTGTGGTTCTCCGTGGAGAAGCCGATGATTTTCTATTGTAGTTACTACATTTTTTTTGCTTTATGTTTCTCTAGGTCGAATAATAATGCTTGTAACGTCTTTATAGTTTATGGAGTTTCAACTTTTTGTTGAGAGTATCATTGTGGCCTTATGTGAAGAATACAAGTATCTGCTAACAGATATGTATTTTTTACCTTTTTAGGGACTGTGGTCACAGGTAGAGTGCAATATACTAATTCGTATATAAACTGTTTCAACTCAATGTGTATGTGTTCGCGTAAAGTTAAGAAACCAATAGGCGTATGATTGATAAATTTTGCTTCATTGAATATAGCAAGTGGTAGGTATTTAACGATGAATATGCATTATTTCTCTGAAACCATTCTCGTTTTGTAATGTAACACTTCTGAGCAGGACTCGTTAAGCACTTTGTAATTGGGAATCGCGGTAATTGGTGCCAAACACTTCCAATACGGTTCGCGTTGCGGTTGGTTAGTGCTATTTTAGCGAATACGTGCAAATGGTTCTAATTCTAAATCGGTGTTGCGTCCGTTTGGTGTTCTATTTCGGAGTTATGAACGCTTTTCGCGAAAGGAAGCCGATTGTGAAATCATTAATGATTGGGCAATCTATTTTTGGGAAATACAAATTCGGTTTTTTACAATATTTATTAAACTTTATAGAGATAAGGAAATCTATGTCATAACTATTCGTTTTCAGAAACGCATCCAGACCAACATGCAGGGTAGCATGGTATCCTAAAGTGGTAAACTGCTAAGCCTTAAAACGCTAAGCTAAGCCCTATAAGCTGAGTGTCGGTTCTTTCGTCACCTGGTAGGTAGTTAAAACTTAGAACTTTAAATTAAGATCTTTTTTTTCTTTATTCTCCTAATAAAAAAAACTAAGGATATCATCATCATCTCAGCCAAAAGACGTCCACTGCTGGACAAAGGCTTCCCCCAAGGATCTCCACAACGACCGGTTTTGTGCTGCTCGCATCCAGCGGCTTCCCGCGACCTTCACAAGATCGTCGGTCCACCTTGTTGGAGGCCTGTCCATACTGCACTTATTTTTTTTCTAAGGATATATTCTTTTCTTATCCTCATTTGTTTTAGTTAGCTGTTTCTTTAATAAATTCAATTAGATCGAACTTACCAATAATTTGTATTTATATATAGTAAATTGAAATGAAGTGTACAAAGCTAACTAAAAAAAGACTGAAGTTTCAAATCAGTTATTCGGTTTCAAACATTTCACCGCTGACCCGTTTTCTTTTTCTCGCGTATTGCATAAAATGTTCCATCAACCGTATGAAATGATAATTTTTGACATACGCTACCAACTGCAAGCTATTTGTGGTTGACCTATATACGATTAGAAGCAATGAATGAAGTTTCTCAGAAGCCAGTGCACACTCTAAATATTACAAATGAGCTATTTGGCATAGGGCCCCTGAATTTGGCATAGGGCCCCTGAATTTGGCATCTAATGTTGCATATGACGACTAGCTGAAGTCATACCTTTATTTGCTTGTTGACAATTAATAATTTGGCAGTGATGTCATTGATCAATGTTCTACAGTTGCATTTGGCTACAATGCGTATCCTGAGAGTTGTAAAGTTCAATTCAAAGTCAAAGGAGTTACCAATCCCTTTGTGAAATCTACTATCAGTATTTGTAAGCGATTCTAAATTATATGTCACTTCTAGAAAGACGTAGAGAGCAGACAATTTTACTATGATTATATAAATATTGGTTAGGAAATCAAACAAATATAAGTTTCTTTTTTCTGTTATGGGTATTCTACATTATTAAAACAATATTGCTATTCTACTTTACCAAAAGATTGGAGTTCTCATAAAATAAATAAAAATTTAATTAATCGTCAGTTGATCTTTTCGAATTTGTTTTTTTGTTAAAAGATTTTATTTAGCTTGCCCTGTTTATTCATTTTTTTATTTGTTTGGGTCAAATCTAGTAATTGAAATTTGACCCCCTTCCTGTTGACGGATTGATCTGTCTGATGAAAATATAATTCAATACATTCGGTATCATTGTAAATCCAAGATGGCTGCCGCTACATACTCGTAATGGCGGGTTACTTATATTATATCACTACTATCTCAATATGGATATCGAATGAAAAGGCTTGATTAGTAGTATAGTTCTTTATGAAAACAAAATGAAAATTCAATATGGCCGCCAACAAAATGGCAGGTTAATTTTTTTTCTTTTCACAACCCTTTCAATATGGGTATCAAATAAAAGGTCTTGACTAGTAGAATAGATTACACTATGAAAAAACTAAAAACTTGGAAATAAAAAAATATTTTTTTTAAAAAGTTAAACGGTTTTATTGAAAACTAGCTATTGCTCGCGGCTTTGCTCACGTGGAATTGTGGTTGTCATAATAAAAGTCAAAACCCGTCAGAATTTAATGAGATAATCCTGAACACTTCATAATTTCTTTAAAAATAACACTTTTCCGTACAAACTTTCCACCCCTATTTCACCTCTCTAGTGGAGGTTTTTCGAAAAATGCTGAAACATATCAGTCTTTATTTTTATTGAAAAATCTATAGATCGATTAATTTATTCATTTTTATAGTTTTATTACTTCAAAAGTAACGATTTCCCCAAAAAAAACTGACGGACTTTTATACAAACTTTCACCCCCTATTTAAACCCCTTAGGGTATGATTTCCGTAAAATCCTTTCATAGTGGCAGGTAGTGGCGTAACTATAGGGTGGCAGGGCTGGCAAAATGCCACGGGCCCCGGGCCATAGGGGGCCCCCAGCCCGAGAGGCCGCGAGCTCAGAAGTAACCTAACATTTTTAACAAAATGTAGTTACTATTATAAATTTTATACAAGAACTTAAAATCATCTAAAGTTACTCATCTTTATATATATAATGACTTGTCCTGACTGCCTGATTCATCATCGCCGAGCCGAAACCGCTGAAGCGAATAAGATGAAATTTGGACTGTAGATTAATTGAGTGACGTAATCAGCCACTAAGGATTTTACGGAAATCATCTCTTAAAGGGGTCAAATAGAGGGAAAGTTTGTATGAAAATCCGTCCGTTTTAAAGTAAAATACATGAAAATTGGTATTTTGCTTTTTGAAAAGAAATAAAGAATGACGTGTCTCAGGAATTTCGTTTATTTTTCTTTAAATGAGTAAAAAAGGTAAGAAGTTATTTTTGGAGAAAACGCTATTTTTAAAGTAAGAACTATAAAATGGATTATTTTATTCGATAATTAGATTTCTCAATAAAAATAAAGAATTACGTGTTTTAGCATTTTTCGAAAAACATTCCCGGTGTAATAGGGGAATAAAAATTGTACGGAAAACTGTAATTTATAAAGAAATTATGAAGTGTTTTAGAGTTATCCCTATTAGACCAGGGCTGAAGCCTTTGAAAATGGTAAAAAGAGAAACAAAATCATAGGATGAAACCCATTGGAAATGGAAGAGAATATAACAAAAAAGAAACGAAAAATAATTTATGGGCGATCGGAGATCGGGAAGTGGAAGGGGTGGGGGGTTTAAGGGTAAAAACAGTTTATCTCGATTTCCGGCAAAACTTCAAGTCCTATGGAAAAATATTAAATGGCAAAGTTGTAGTAGGTAATTAAAAGATCTACAACTTTTATATTTACACTTTTTTCACATAACCTCAAAGTTTATGTGAAAAATTCAAATAACCAAATAATTTTTAACGTAAATTTTGTTGCGAACAAATTACAAAAACACAAATGTTGAAAAAATTTCCACGAGCAGGATTTGAACCTGCACCCTTTTGACATTCCGGGTCAGGTGCTCTTCCAATTGAGCTATCGTGGTTCTAACCTGCCCGCCGAAATTATTCAACACCTTTATACTTTGAAAGCCAAAGGCGCCCATTCAATGGAATGACAGAAAGGTGCAGGTTCAAATCCTGCTCGTGGAAATTTTTTCAACATTTGTGTTTTTTTTTTCAAATAACCAAGTTTTTGGTTTTTTTTATCTTTTACAAAAAAAAATTTTTTTTTACGAAATTATGTGAAAACTTACCTTTTTATGTCCCAAACACACAATTTTTTTTAATAAAAATATTTTTTGTTTTTCATCTTATTTTGACTTAATATCGAAAAAGGACCCTAATTTTCAATCAAAAATTCTCGCGTCAAAATATCTGCTTTTTTAACAAATCGGTGGGCTTTTTGTTCGTTGAAATCTCTACTCTCTGATGGTGTTAAAAATTTATACATTACTATGGTAAATGTTCTCATCAATGCAAAAGTTATCTATACTAATATTATAAAGCTGAAGAGTTTGTTTGTTTGGCTGAAATTATTTTTGTGTTATAGTCCATTTATTGAGGAAGGCTTTAGGCTATTTACATCATATGACTAATAAATAAGAGTGGAGCAGCAATGAAAAATGTTGCAATATTTAATAAGACATCTACAATATTTTGAGAAAGTTGTAGAATCTTCCTTAAGTTATATGCGTAGATGCTTATTTATTTACTATTGATAACTTATATAGGTACCTGAGTGACCTACGAAAAATTTTAGTTCATCAAAGGTATTTCATTGAGAAATGGGGAAGAGGCTATTTTAGAATATTGATAAATCCATAAATGACAAAAGTATTCCTCTAAATAAGTGTCGAGGACAAGGATATGATGGTGCTAACAATAAAAGGCACTTTAGGTGGAGTTCAAATACTCATAAAAGATATCGAGCCAAATGCAGTATATGTTCACTGTGCTGCTCATAACTTAAATCTAGTACTTATTGATGCAGTTAGAGAGATTACTGATATAGAAATTTTTTGAAACAGTTCAACAAATTTATATTATTTTGGGCATAGTATCAAAAAATGGAATATCTTATAATTTTTTTTTCTGAGGGGCCCATCTAATGGATTTGCCACGGGCCTCAGATGGTATAGTTACGCCACTGGTGGCAGGTTACGTCAGTGAATTAACCTACAGTCTTCATCTATTTAGCTTCAGCGGTTTAAGCTTGGCGATGATGAATCAGTCAAGACAAGTCAATATGTATATAGATAAAGATTTTAAAAAATGATGTAGATAATGTACTAAAAGCTAAAAAATAAGCCGGTAGGTCCTAGGTACCAGTCATCACACCACTCATCAACCTAGGGCATTGATCAGACAAAAAAATAAAATCGTTGGGCGTGTGAAATTTCTATCAAGTCAACCGCTATATCATAATAAAAATGCTATTTACATATTATATGTAAATGAAACAACTTTTACGGATCTACTCGCGTTTATTTTACTTTACACATAATTAATGTTTATCCTGACGTTTCGAATCCTTTGCAGGGTCCGTGGTCACAGGGAGACTGAGGTGTTGGTCATCTCATAATTAGTTAGTAGTTTGTATACCCTCATTTAAATTTAATCAGGTGCGTTCCGTTTTACGCAGAAAGAGCTTACAGTATCTTTTGGTCTGGCAGTATGGTGTTGGGGCTGGGATTTAATATTTTGTATGATGGGGTCCCAGGCTGGTGGTAGACTCCAACCATCTTCTCTATTAAAATTAGGATGTTTTTTTTAATTTAAATAGCCTCGCGTATCATCCTAGGGATGAATCGTTGTTCTTTAGCGAGCACTTGTGGTTTATCAAATCAGATGTAATGGTTGGGCCCCTCTAGGGAATGTTCAATGTTAAACTTTAGAAAACAATATATTTACGCAGGTTACGCACGCCCAACGATTTTATTTTTTTGTCTGATCAAATCCCTAGGTTGATGAGGAGAGTGGTGTGATGACTGGTACCTAGGACCTACCGACTTATTTTTTAGCTTTTAGTACATTGTCTACATAATTTTTTAAAATCTTTATTTTTAGTGGTTGTTTACTTTAATTTAAATAAATATAGCATGGTAGACGTGCACACCTTATCTACAAGATTTATTCTACGTGCAGATGTAGATAGATGCCAGTTACATCCTCATAGTTTTGTTGATGCTATGTCACACCCAAACTGTTGTATCGAAATAGACTTCTTATAACCCACGTAGTGCGACCGGGCGATCGTTCTATATTAATAAACTTATATTTAGCTTTGCTTCATTTTATTTGAGTATTAGACACGTATTCCTCTACATCGGATTGGATTAGAGCGTTGCTGTTAAAATTTTATTTCGCTCTTAAACACGTGACAAATTGATTTGGTTTGGTTGGTTGTGTATGGCATGATCTTCTGTTCTGAGTCCGGCTGGCTAGCAACCACCTGTTAACATGTTAATCTGTTTTAATTAATGTCTGTTGCCATAGCAACAATGTTAATAGTATTGTTGTGTTTCGTCTGTTATGGATAAGATAGCTTGTACTTCTGTGCATTTGCAGTGCAGTGCGTTGTACAACATAGTTCTTGCAGTAAATGATTGTATTTTAAGGTTAACTTCGCTTTTATCATCGGCCCAAGCCCAACTAATCTAACCCATTATGGTATAAAACAATAAAAAAGTTGCTTAAATGTTGAGCACAACTTTAATTTTGACAGTTTAGATTAACTCTATCATGGTCCAATTCAAAGTTAATCAAATACTAGGTGTCAAACGTTGAACTAACTCGGGATCAGAAAGAAAGGTCGTGATCGATTCACTTTTCTAGATTTTATTATTGAAAATCTTTCAACATTTTATTAATACAGGCAACAGGAAACTCTACTACGAAGACGTCTAGTTTAATAGTATGTCTTAATATCGACGTGACGTTAATTATATATATAGAAATTTCTCTATTAATTTTTATATACATAAAGAGATGTCTAAACTAACTAACTAAGCTCGACGAGGGGAGAGGAGGCCTATCCACTAAAACATAGTACCATTCCGTCTGTGTAAAGGAGAGTAAGGTAACTAAAAAGTTCCCTGTTTTAAGTCCACTGCCTAACTATTACCATTCTATGTAAGCCCGTCACCATAATAAGCAATAAAGATGCTAAAATTGTCCGTTATTGTTCGGTATAGTTTATTACTACAGATTTGTTTTTGGAGAGAGTTTGCCGATTGCATCAGACTACATTTTAAGCTTCATCGACCTTTTTAGGGGCGGCGAGAAACTTAAAGGGTTCCTCAAGCCGAGTTAAACGAATCATCTCTACCTACTAGATTCTCCGAGGGATCGGATCTGTTTAATACTACAGAATTTCATGAAACCCCTACGGAATGAAATCAATCTAAATGAAGACGGTATTCCAACAATTTAATAAATAACAAGTCACTTTGATGTATTACTGCAAGAAAACAGAATAAATTCAGAAAATACCGTACCCAATAAACGCCCACAACCATAGTTAATAGCTTTAACCTCCGTCCGATGCAAGTGGTATTAATATCTTGATGAAAACAGTTTAGTGAAATAATTTTAACAATTTCATAAATCTTGAAAGGTTGTGTGAGAAAGGGTATACCATCCCTAAAGCGAATGAAATAATCCATCAATTTAACTAATTTTACTAAAGAGCTTTCAATAGTTGTCCTTTTATATCCTTTTTTGGAACACTTCAGTGTACACAATCTGCAATTGATTTTTATGTATCCTCCTCTGGTTGACGTTTTCTCCAATAAACCTTTATTTGTTTCTAGAAAGACAATTTTTTCCCCATTATTAGTCTTGAACCGTTCCGTTTCATAGCAAAAAACTTGAAAAGTAGCAATAGGAGGTGTGGAAGCTCTTTTCACCTGGAACCCTCATCTACTTTTAACTCGTTACTCTATCTCCTAGCTGTTGAGAAACTGACAGTGCTGTTCTGCTAACAGGTATTGTTGAAACGATTGACTAAGATAGTCTTAGTCTCTAAAGTATTCAAGATGACCACCAAAATCTTCGATTTTCGACCGCAACCATCATTCGTTTCACAATTTCACAATAATTTCAAACGGACCCGTTATGCATTCGTTCCTGAATATCCGCCAGTTGCCGCGGCCTCAACCTTACTTCGGTCACCGTTAAAAATAGTCTCGGGACCACTAATCTCGCCCTCCACACTCCTCTATGAACGTGCCAAATATACATCGGGTTTGGTTTGGCTACTATTTATGGGAAGTTCTTTTTTATTACACCTCCGTATTTTGTTTGCCTTGCTCGTAATCTTTTGATCTCATCGTGTTTCGGAAGGCACATTAAGCCGTTGATCCCGGTCATTATCGTTAAATGACAGTCGTTAAAACCTGTCAGCCAACCCGCATTGGACCAGAGGCCAATCTCCTTATGACATAGAGGGGATAATAGTAGGTACTGACGTCCTATGTGCTATTGTTTAGGTGGAAAGGCTAGAGAGGCCAGGCCTAGCAGTGGGATCTTTATAGGCTGATGACGGTGAAGACTGAGTGATTAATTTTTAATTTTTATTGCGAAGGAACTCGATGACGCAGTGGCTAACGCGCCCGGTCTGCGAGTGCTGAAGTTAAGCAACTTTTGCAAAAGCTGGTCATCGGATAGGTGACAAAAAAAGTATAATTTCGAGCTCTTCCGTGCTTCGCAAGCAACTTAAAAGCCGTTGATCCCGGCTGCATTAGCAGTCGTTGAAACCATTAATTCACACAAGGCCCGCGTGTTGGTTTCTGGCCCGTTTTGTCTGTGTTGTTTCAATTGGGAAGGCTCGTGCCTCAGCAGTGGACTTAAGATGAGCTGGTGATTAATGATGATGTTTTAAGTGTTAGCTTTAATACCTTTACTTTTCCCCAAAGAGCTTTAGAGGCGCCTTAATGTTCCGCTCTCGTTAATGACACTAGCTTCGCGGAGAATCTAGTAAGATACACGGTCACCTATTAGAGAATCTCTGGGGCTTGTTTGACCGTAGTAATCACATATGTGTCTCGCCACCCATGACCCTAGTTCCATGTGAGTTTTAAGGTTCAATCACTTTTTTGAATAAATTTACTATCGTCCGTTTGTTTCTTGATTCATTTTAAAACTATAACCAATATGTTCATTAACTTTCATCTTTTATCCTTTTTCTTTTAAACTAACAAAAATCTTTTGAGTTTACGAGTATTCTGAAGACTATAAAAATCCCTTTCACCTATACGCTGTCCCCAATTTCAGTCCACCGTCTGTTGGTTAGTGTGGCGAGGTCAATGTCCCGGTTGCCAATCTCCGGGAATAGTTCTCAAGCGACGTGACAGAACGCGGTCATCGCGCATGATTGACACTTCTATCTTGACCATGCTATTTTCATCGGACCAGAGTTACTGGGAAAATGTACTTTTTGTATAGAGAACTTATTTTTTTACTTTTTTTTTATTTGTTCCTTAATGCAGAATCATATCTTCATTATCATTATCACCTCATTTTATCTTCCCACTGCTGAGAAAAACACTACGAGAGATCGGGCGCGGATCAACCCGCGGGCCCAGAGCGGATTGGTGGTTGTTTACGACTGCTGATGCAGCCGGGACCAACGGCTTTACGTGCCTTCCGAAGCACGGAGGAGACCGAGCTGCTTCACTTCAGCTAACGTAGACCGAGCGTGTTACCACTGCGTCATAGAGCTCTTCTCTATAATGTTTATCTTTGTATTTGCTTTATTGACAATAACATCAAAGGTGGACAATACACGAAATAATCAGCTATTGAAAGAGATGAGAAAGAAAGAGTAATTTAATATCACTTTCCAATTAATAATTCCAACGATAATTTATTATCTGCATGAACATATTTCAACTTAAATTGCAGTGTTGGTCCTCTCATAAATAGCTCATTGTCACCGTCAATAACTCTTAATAAATTGTAATCGTAATATCGAGTGCGTTCCGTTTCGCATAAAATAAGCTTTTAGTATATTTGTGGAGATCCTTGGGGGAGGCCTTTGTCCAGCAGTGGACGTCTTTTGGCTGAGATGATGATGATGATGACATTTTAGTTTTGTATGATGTTGGGTGGGGCTGCAATTGGGATCCCAGAGTCTGACGAAGATTGTATCGTGACGTTTTGAACCCTTCATACGTACGATAAAATAATGTAAAATTAAACGCGAGTACATTCCTAAAAACTGTTTCACTAAATATATTTATGTTCGTTCGCCGAGTGGCAAAGTGCTCGACCCGCTATTTGACCCGATTTTTGGGTTCATATCCCGGGTCGGGCCAAGTTGTTTTGGATTTTTCAATGCATATCCCGTGTGTGTGATCACTAGCCCACATTAGGCAAGTGTGGTGATTAAGCTTATTTCCATCAATTGCAGCGATGATATGATCTCAATGGGGACAGTATACCTTTATGCTATTTACTACTTACAAAGTTCTTGATTAGTTGCAGTGGTGATGTAAGCCCTGGGTCATTTCGTTCTCATTACTAATACTTTTATGGCCTGCCCCACCTTGGCGGTGAGTGGCTGATGTCATCAGTTCCAGTGAACAGCATAATGCACCCAATGCATGCAATGGGCACAGCTTCAAGTGCCTAGAAAGTCGCTTCCAGTTTACAACTTTGTTACTTAACAAGTTAACCACTAAATGTCAAAACTCGTCATGTTTTTGTTTTATTTTTGTCAAATGTTTTTTTTTTTGGTGTAAGTTTATTTATCTTATCTTATTTTATCTCTCATTTTAGATGTTACTACACTAATATCCCTAAATTCCTGATATCATTAAAATAAAAAATAAAATAAACTTTCCTACACTCACATCAATTAATAGTAAGTAGCCTTAAATTGAAAAATTGGTCGTAAACATAATTATTAATATTACTATTTTGTTTCAGGTATGATGTGGGATGGCGCTGTATGCGATACAATTACAATTAACGTGAGTAGTTAGTTGCAAAAAATCCTTTAATATGATCGAATCAGCGTCGCTAAACAACTAAAATTCTATATTTACGGTAAATTACGACTTAAAATTAACGGGATAAATTAATGTCTCCAATTTTCTGTTTTGGAGGTTATTCAGGTCTTGTTCGACTAAATCGCTTCAGCGGTACCTCATGCGACCAACCAGCCCCCCAACCGCATAACTCGTACTCTCGCTTTCGATCGCTTTGAAGGCGAGGCCCTCGCCTCGCTTTATAATATAATATCGAAATATAATATCGAATAATATCGAAAGCTATAGCCTATAGCTTTTGATATTGCTTTCATATTCCTTTCGAAATGACAAGATGACACCTCCTCCTCGCCTCGCCTTCAAAGCGATCGAAAGCGAGAGCGTTAGGCGGTCGACCCCCAGATGCTTTTCTGTTGGTCTCCACTTAGAATCGCCTTATTTGTTTCAATTGTTTGTCGATTATCGTTAACGAACATTTTTATTATACGTATTTTTAAGTCGAACTTTTAAGGTGAACACCTCAAGAACTTGATATAATCGTGGTCGATACCTAAAACGGTCCACACCATCATCTGCATAACTTGCTGCATAGCTGTCTGCGCCCGCGCCGGTCGTACGTGACTCCTAGCTAGTTTATAGCACGAACACGTGAAAGGATATACCGATTGAAGAATTTAATAGTCTTGTGTTTGTTAGTTTCGTTACGTGTTTATGAATTGTTAAAAGAACTATCAGATTACAAGATGAAGTCACTATTCATCCAAATCATACTGTAAATTAACCGCCTCTGTGGTCTAGTGGTTAAGAGCAGTGGGTCTAAGACCCACCATAAGGTACATGTTTGTGTACTCGGTTTGGAGCCAATGCTTCAGTAGTTAAGGGTTCCGGGTGAACTTTTACCTTCAGCCTTCTCACCACTTAACATCAGGAGATCACCTCGTATATAGGGCTCCATGTTGTAGGAAGAAGGGAATACGTTAACTCCGTTCTTCCTTCCTATGACATGGGTCCTTCAAAAGAGGCATGAAGAGGCACCTTGTGAGCCGGTAGAGTGAGGTTGACTGATGCAGCGTGAAAACAATGCTCTTCGCGTCTGGACTCCATTTCCACTTGACATTAGGTGGAGTGAAGTCTAGTTATCCGCGCTAACTACAAAAGTTGGGAGAGCATTCCATTTTTAAATTTTTTATATATTTTTCCTGATTTGCAAATAAACCAACACACCACAAGTCGCGGGCGCACCACTAGTGCAGTGTAAATATATGTTAGGGCAACAATAGTGCAAATGCCTAACATGCGCTTGCGCAGGTTACAAGAGGGTGACCTAGTCTATTCCCGTCGACAATGGCCGCTCAGATTTCCAGCCTGACCGGTCGGCGTAGCTTATTTGCTCTTGTTCTTGACCGGTCCAGCCCGTTGGTGGCTGTAAAAATGTATTATATGCATAAAATATACTATTAGATACGTTTAGAAGTTACTTGCATGTTGTTTGTTTACTTCATCGAAGTTATGTTTGCGAATAGGTATATACTTAGTTTATTGTAATCAGTTTTTCAGGTTTGAATTGCTACGCTTTACGTGGAATGCAATAGTTTGTGTGTGGTGGTGGTTTGTGTTAATACGGAAGATGCGTTATCTTTATATTATTTTCAAAAGCTGTTTTATGGATAAAATAAACTACTAATACGTTTAGTAGTTACTTGCACGGT
Source organism: Eudonia mercurella (assembly GCA_963082485.1). Taxonomy (NCBI): domain Eukaryota; kingdom Metazoa; phylum Arthropoda; class Insecta; order Lepidoptera; family Crambidae; genus Eudonia; species Eudonia mercurella. The sequence goes on from OY720032.1 coordinate 18,883,217, forward strand.
GTTTGATCTTTGAAGTTGCGTTTGCGAATTAGCAGTGAAAAGACATTTTATTGCGCCCTCCTCCTCTCTCCTATTAAACTATGCTGAACCTTTCAGGGTAAAACATTATCAATTGTATAAACAGTAGGTATGCAGTAATGTACCGAGTAGGTATAACTTAGTTTTTTTTTCACTGATAGAATGCTACATTCTTTGCGGGTAACATAGGCTATATTTTAATTTATTAAAAAAACAATCTTAAATCCACGCAAAAGTCTTATCGCTACAAGCGATCTCTTTCAGACAACCAACAAAAAAAATTAAGCTAAACAGAGAACCATTAGTAAGTTGTATAGATTTATGTGAGTATGTGTGTATATTAAGTATGTTTATCCGTTGTCTAGTTAACCATATATCGAGTTTCTTAAGGAAGCTTTTCTTGGGGCTAGATAATTGGTGTGAGTGTGGGAGACCTCTAAAAAGTATATATTCGAGTATATATCGAGGTAATTTCATATTTCTCCATTTTGGAAACAACAACATTTTTGCAAATGTAAAGTGCTTACACCCAGCGGGGTCCTATATCTGGGAGACTTATGAGTGATGCAGTGAATTAGATCTGGATATGTTCTACTGAATTATGCTGAAAACAGAATTTGTTCCGTATAAAAAACGGAAATATAAGCTTTTCTAACGGCCCTCCAGCCAGCGGGATATTTACTAAAGTTACGTCTGATGGACTATAAATTGGTATCAACTTTTATATCTGTAATTGTTCTGTTCACCAAAACAAAAAACATTCTGCTAACGTTCTCTTCTTACTTGAAGTCAAAGTTTACTCATTTTAGTTCCCCATTCTAGATTTACTTTCGTTAGTGTGCTTGATAACCGACATAATATTCCTAAAATAACTAACGGTTTCTATAAACAGCATTATATAGATATAACTAAACATGCGCTTACTACTAACGCCTGGTAATAAATGCAAATAAATATCTTTGTACCCGGCGCCGAACACCATCCTAGTATATTTGCAATTAAAATAGCAATAGGACCGACTTATAGCGACGAATACCAATAGAATGCTTATACAATTTTAACGAAGGTGAAGTAATAAATTCATGTGTACGAATGCTGGGCAAATTTGAGTCTCTATTATTGAAATCAACAAAAAAACTTTATTATTTACTACAAGTAGTTTTTACAACTGTGTGGGTCTCTTCTGTTAAGTTTGATATATCAATAGATCATTTACATTTACACATAGGTACCGATAAACCCGAACACTCTCTACCCGATACGGGAATTGAACCCTTGAACGGGCGCTTTGCAAAATGGCCACTGAACTATAACTATAAATTAAAAGTTCGACTTTTGTGGTGAGGCATACAAAATTCCGGCGCTGTTTTATATTTTTTCAGCATAGTTTGCTTATTACGTGGTAAGTTTCAACTCAAATTTCACCGAAGCTTCGTTCGAACTTCAAAGTGCCTGCTTTATAATGTTGTTTGTACATTTCGTAATCCCCGTTTACTTCATCGACAGATGAAGTGTGTTCTGTCGAGTCACCATCGAAAAGAAACATATTTTACTTTTACAGTTTCGAGAAAAGTAATAAAATCTTCTAAATTAATTCATTTTTTAAGTTTTTTATACTTTTATCATTCATAGATGTGGCCCATTTTATTTCCTATTACCTTACTACCTGGTACATATTGCTGATTGGTAATGTCTAACAGCTAAATCTGTCAATATCCAAGAAATAAAATTATACTTTCATTGCTCAAAATAAATTAATATTTTTGTTGAGTTACTCCATTGTAACACTATTTTATGTTGCTATTTTTGTTGAGTTACTCCATTGTAACACTATTGTTGGGGTGAAAGAAACATTACGTGTACTAAAATGCATAATGCAGTGCTGATGCCGCAGTCTGCATATTTTAGCTTTTGGCTCAAGTGGACGTTCGGTTCGTTTCAGTACACAAAAAATCGCCGCATTGAGACCGCACGCACAACAACGCGGGCACGAGGTCGTCGAACTTTTAGGACTTGCTCAGTTTTCATACATCACCCATACTCGCACATAGGTTGTATTAGGTCCAAGCCCTTTGATTTAAGGATTTCTATATTCTGACTTAAAACTTATTTGTGTGAACCGCTGATATCTCGGATTAGATTTCTTACGAGATTTTTTGTTTTCAGTTTGGCAGGTTATCCTGATGTTTCCTCGAACTCTTTTCTGGGTCTGTGATCAAAAAGAGACAGGTGGTCCAAAAAAGGTCTATTTACTTATTGTCTCACTCAGTGGCGTAACTATTATACCATCTGAGGCCCGTGGCAAATTCATTGGATTGGGCCCTCTCAGTAAAAATCGTTACATTTTAATTTAATTTCAATAAATCACTTATGTAGTTACCAACACTATTACTAATATTATATGCATTTTAGTTAACTATCTAATAAATTTTATTTTCCAGAGTATTATATATTTATAATAAAATAACAATTTAAACTCAACAAGATATTTATTAATAAAATTCTTTTCTCCGAGTTTTCTGTTCCGCAAAAGTATCAATGACGTCATAAAAGTTTAAAGATCGGGCCATAGAATTTTCAATAGACAGAATTGCTAAGTTACGTCTGTCTTGTCCCATAATAGGTTTTTTATGCAATATTTAGAGTTTAGTTTCGAAAATGATCTTTTAGCACTAGCTATAGGGAGTCACAGAAATTGAAACGAAATATGTATGAAAATCAATTGCTGTTCATTTGTCTGGCTAAAACTCGAGAATGGCTGGACCGATTTGGCTAATTTTGATTTTAAAATATTTGTGGAAGTTCAGGGAAGGTTTAAACGGTGAGAAACAATACTAAGTAACAGGAAATACTAGAAAAGACAATTTAATATTCCAATACAAAATGATTTGTTTGTTTTGTTGTCATGGAAACGTCAATATGTAAAAAAAAGATTAATTTCGCTGATAAGCTCAAAAATGTTTAGGAGAATGTTTGCTGTTATCTGTAAACGGCTTTCACAGCGTCACCGGACTTTTTTGGAGGGCGGCGAGAAACTTAAAGGTTTCCTCAAGCCACACTGCCTGATCACGATCAAAAAAACGTCAGAAGTTTTATAGAGGAAATGGCATCACGCACTCTACTAGATTCTCTGAGTAGTTTGTATAGGATTGGGATGGCCTTTACAGAGTTACAATAGTGGTGTACGTTATAAGCAGATGTGTGTCTAAAACAGAGTTTATACCCTAACTATCCTAACTAATAGTAACCTAACTTAATATGCGAAAGTGAGTTTGTTTGTTTGTTTGTTATTTGTTACGCTTTCACGCGTTTACTATTCAACCGATAATTATGAAATTTTGTACATAATATATAATATTCCCAAGAGTATAATCAAAGACTTATTATTAAAAAAGAGAGTTTATTTGTTTGTTTGTTTGTTTGTGTGACACCCTTTCACGCGTAAACTATTAAAATTTAACGATTTTTTTGTTTTGTTGTCATAGAAACTGTCAAAGCGGTACGAAGTCCGCCGGGTCACCTAGTACTCGATAAAATATGTTCAGTTTGAACAAACTTTCCCTTCCGGATCTTGGAGACGGTCATCTTCGCAAAGTTCGCTAGGTTTAGGTACAATGTCCGTTTTCGATCACGAACCGTTTCATTAGTTCTTTAAAATTACCCTTATCAGTAATATATGGTAATATATTTTAATTTGTATATGGTCTTTAGTTATGTGTAACTTAAAATTGATTTTAAGTTCCTTAAATTGCCGTTATCTTTGAAAATGGGTTTGAAAGTAAGCCTGAAGTGGTCTTCTGGTTTTAGATAGGTCGTGGCGTGTGGTGATACGATCGTGACGAGGACGTGACGTGTACGATCTAATTCTTTCGCAAGCCTTGTAGTTCTGTCGGCCGTAACTATATCAGGCTACAAGCACGCCGTCTGGACCTCCGGTCGGCAACCCGAAGCGCCATTGTGCGATTGTATTGCGAGAACAGTCATAACCAAAACTGTTTTGCTCTTTATTGTGATTATTTTTATTTTGGCCACAGTGTCCGAGTGGTAAAGCGTTTGGTCCGATATCCGGATGTCCCGGTTTCAACTCTCAAGCCGGGGTTTGCGAACACCCACCGATTGGTAACTAAAATGTAACAAAATGTCGTTATTTTATAACATTGCGTTTGGATAAAGACGATTGAAATTTTATTTTGTACAGTCTCGATGTTACGGGACGTCCCAGATCTTTGATCTTGGGTGGTCTCATGTCCCAAGACTTCCTAAATCCTAATGGTGATTAAGCCAATACTCAACATTACTCCTAAATTGTTTTTATGAGGACATACTTATATCAGCTATTGGTATTGGTAGCTAGCCAGGAGGACTTACAAACATGCACACCCCGCTAGATATAGATCAAGTTTTTAGAAGTCCCCTCTAAACAATCGAAGAGTTGTTTGTTAAAATCCGGCCTTATCATTACTTAACACTAGCTGTCCAGGGCGGACTTCGTACCGCTTTGACAGTTTCCATCATTAAGTTAAATATATATCAATGTTTTCCATGACAACATAACAAACAAATAATTTTGTATTGGAAAATTAAATTGTCGTTTTCAGTATTTTATTTTATTATTTTTTTTTAATATAGTTTATCGTCGGTGCGCGTGCGAGACCGCGTAAGAGCAGTTCGTAAAAACCGCGTATCTACTTTTGCAAAATTTTGCAAAAAGACGAAAAAAGTGAACATCTTGGCCATTTAAGCATAATGTTTCCACTGAAATTTACAGCTATTTCTTTGAGGCAAAATAATATTCACATTTTCGTCTTTTGCAAAGTTTTGCAACAGCAGATACCTACGCGGTTTTTACAAACTGTTACTCAGCGCTAATGTACTCGTAGCATTCTAATGGTGAAAGAATTTTTAACTCGGTCCAGTACTTTTTGAGTTTATTCGTTGCAATTATACATACATACATACATACAAAAATACAAAGGTTTCCTCTTTATAATATTAGTACAGATTAGGTAAGATGAAGGCCAAGTGTTTACCTGTAATAAATAAAAAAGCATTAAAACGTTTTTGCACTGACTGTACATCACATCCCACGCGTGGGCGTACCCGCAGCGCCGGTTATACGAGCAAGATGTGCGACAACCTCTGTAATAATAATACTCTTGCATAATATGAAACTAGGAGAGTATGAGCAGCTCGGGAATATAGCGCGTTCGGGCTGCGAAAGCTAAGCTAAAAGCTTTTTACTTTTGTTTATGGAAAAAAGGATAAGTACAATCACAGGCAAAAATACGTAAACAGTAATTGTAACTCTTAATGCAATGGAATAAGAGTCGAAATGTATACATATTGGTGCTTGTGACTGTACATCAAAGTGCCTAGTGTAGGGTTACCAGAGGAAAAATTTAAAAGTCCTGAGAAGAAGCATTCATGGATTTCCATAGAAAAAAAATCATAATTTCTATGGAAAAATCCTGAGATTTTTGACATAAACGTAATGCACAACTCTGTGGAAAAAATTTCTGTGTTTTTGTGTATTTGTAAGTTCTGTGGAAATCACGAGTCACTCCGCCACGCGAGCGGTAGCGGGGGCGGGCGGCGCGGGCAATTTTAATCAACACCAATAATGTACTATCATCATCATCATCATCATCATCATCTAAAAGACGTCCACTGCTGGAGAAACGTCTCTCCCAAGGACCCCCACAACGACCGGTTTTGTGTTGCTCGCATAAATAATGTACTATATTTTATTGAAACATCGAAAAATTCTGACATGTCCATAATCCGGCCGCAATCCTGTCAGGAGCCTAACACCCGTTTACACTAAACTTATGAATCGCCTAAGTCTTGGCTTAACTATTACCCGGTCAAGTAAACTCGACACCTGGCTCGAAAACGTCGCTTACTCTCAGGTGCTGACTTAACTTGACCGGGTAGTAGTTAGGCAAAGACTTAGGCGATTTATAAGTTTAGTGCAAACGGGTGTTAAAATCCTGAGATCTGAGGTCAAATCCGGAGATATGGTAACCCTAGCCTAGTGCAAGTTTTATTTGGTATTCGAACACGTTAACGTAAACGAGCACACAAGCACTTGTATGGCATTGAAACAGCGCCTCCTGGTGGTAAACTGGGGCTTGGGGAGAGATAAAAATTTGCTATAATAATTCTCGTTTTCGTTAACAAATAAAGCTGATGTATATCCTTTTTCGCGAAATGATTATTTCCTTGTAACGAATGTCCGTAACTTTCAGTTTTACATTTCATTTTACTTTTTCATGTAGAGACTTCAGTTTAGCATTTGGAGACCAAATGCTAAACTGAAGTCTCTACTGTTTTTACAATTGCATATTTTCTCATTCCCAATTACTTTCTAGTCTTGTTTTTCTTCTGATTTTTAAATATTCTTTGTTTTTAATTATACGTGGACTTTATTAATAACTAGCGGCCCGCCCCGGCTTCGCACGGGCTGTACATTTGTTTTTAAATATTTTTCTAAATATAGTCTATGTTACTCAGTGTTAATGTAGCATTCTAATGGTGAAAGAATTTTTTAAATCGGTCCAGTAGCTTTTGAGTTTATTCGTTTCAAACATACATTTTATAATGTTACTATAGATAGTATAGACAAAGAAAAAACAAATAACAAGAAATAACTGGTTGAAATGAAATGAAATGAAATAAAATTTATTTTGCATAAAATGTGGTACAAAAGGTCTTATGATAAAAAAAAGGTTTCACACAATTTACCAGAAGCTGGCATGCAAAATTTAATTTAAACTAGGTAGGTAAAGAGATTACTATTTAAACTATTATAATCTTAGAATAATAAAGATTTCTACTGAGTTACAACAACGTCAATGAGACCTGAAATGTTCAAAGTATTCATTGACAGAGTAAAAGCAATTTTCGACTAGCCATTTTTTTAATTTATATTTGAAAACTTGTAAAGGTAGCCACTTAATATCCTCATCCAGTCTATTAAAAATCTTAATTGCCATTGCGTAGCTATTCCTGCCATACGATGTGGTTTTAATAGCAGGTAATAGTAGGTTTAAAGCTGATGATGCAGCTGCCAGCTAGAAACAAACGGCATCAGTTTTAAACCAGGTATATTATTTTAGTTCACGTTTACTAATAACAGGGTTAAGGTTTCAAATAAGGTTAAGGAGTTTGCAATGCAATTGTTGCTCCTTAATATGTTAGCAGTCTGGCATGCAAAGCAGGCTGATTGGGACAAGAGTCACGTCCCTAACGATGTCTCCGTCGAAATACACGCAATTTGCAGTTTTATTATGACACGACTGAGCGACGTTGAATTAACAGCATCTAAACGTACGCCTTGTTATTCCAAAGCGTAGGCTTAAGGTTATCCTGGTTTAAAACTCATTTGGCTCAGTTTTGTTTCTTTTTTACACAACGGTAGAAACGCTGCGCCTTCGTCTCATTCTCATCTGATGTTTAGTTTGGGATTCTAGGTAAATTTTCTGTTTGATCCTGAAAATGCCACTACACATTTACGTGATACTCTAAACATGCACACTCGCATATCCCCAAGTCACCGTACTCGTAGAACAAGAGTACGAGACCGGTCCATACGCAACTTTATTATTATTGAACTGTTAATGAAAATAATGTTTTTTTTTTGTATTGTGTGTCGTGTACATTAATTAGTCGAAGCTTTTAGTTTACAGTTTCCTCATTATCGAAAGGAGTATCACGTATCATCAATTAAATGATGTCTGATATTGTTTTACCCTTTATAACTTACCTCCACACGTTAAAGCTGACATAAGGTTATATCTTATCTGGACTCGGAGCTTTATGTTCTTAACGTGACTTAGAGTCGGTCAAGGCGGTTCTACTTATTTATGCACTAACAACTTACCAAGATATATAGAGACAAGGCGCATCCTTATTCAGTATGGCGCTGACAGAACAAATTTAGTTGCTTAAACTATCAACTTAGCTGAAGAAACTGTTAACTGTTTAAAAGTTTTCGTAAAGGTTGCCAGTTGCAGCAACAAAAAGACCCAGTTTCCGTTTGCCGTAATTCAGAATAAAGTTTTTAAATCTATGGTCAACAGTCAGTGTTTGCCAGTTGGGGAAGCCAGCAAATTGACACAACTAATACAAATTGCTAGTAGCGGCAATTTGAAACTTATTATATCATCGAGTGCAGCTACTAAAAACTGTTGTTGATCATGGAAATAGCGATGAGTAGCTCGCGAGCGAGTTGTTAAAAAGAGCTAGCTCACCTATTCTAGCTCAACGTATTTCTAGCTCACTCTCATTCAATTCATATCAGTATTCATTTTAGCTCAGTGTTTCATCGGAATATGTCGGAATCGAGCGGCTCGATAGACAAAGAGAGACATATGCGTTTCGAATTCGAATGACGCATATGAGCGATAGAAAGAGATGTACACACACAAACACTGCAGTGCCTATTGTTGAAAATAAACAACAAATAGTGACTACTACACTTTCAAAAAGCTAAATTAAACTAGGAATTAGGTATTAACTACCTATTAATATTTACTATTATATATATAATATTTACTATATATTAATAACTACCTATTAATCATTCTGTAGTATTAATCAGTCTGTAGTTCTATACGAGTAAAACTCAAAAGTGTCAGTCGAGCGAGTCTGATCTGTACACATTTAAACAACTCAAGAGTCTTCTATCTTCATGAACTAAACTGAGCTAAATGAGCTACTGAGCTAGAAAAGATATATAGCTCTTGACTGGGTAAAGAGCTATATAGCTCAAAGAGCTCAATTTCTCATGACTACATCAAAACTCGCATCCCGAGCCGTCCAGTGGCAGAGAGGGGATGGTTCTAGGTTCTTAGTGGTTATACCTCCCTTCCCTGTTATGTGTACTAGCTCTGGTGTATGCGTAAAGCCTTTTACCTAACTAAAAATATATATTTGGAAACAGCTAGCAGCGAGTTGCCTGTTGCAGCAAGACGGAGATCAAAGTTGCTGTGTCTGCTTATAAAGTAATTATCATTATCAGCCTATAAGTGTCTTACTACCGAGTTCAGGGTGATCCAGATTCCATGTAAATAGCACATGTGGAGATTAGACCTCAGTCATAGAAGAAATAATGTGATCTGTTTCAATGACAGCCACGTTACGATAGCCCTGGGGGCCGACCGCCTAACTCTCTCGCTTTCGATCGTTTTGAAGGCGAAGCGAGGAGGAGGCGTCATCTTGTCATTTCGAAAGCAATATGAAAGATATGAAAACTATTCGATATTATATTTCGATATTGTATTAGAAGGCGAGGCGAGGGCCTCGCCTTTAAAGCGATCGAAAGTGAGAGAGTTAGGCGGTTGGGGGGCTGGGACTAACAATTATGATGCACGAACCTTTTGAAGAACGGTGGTGCGCAAGATATTTTAAATTTGGTCATTCAGCATTGGGAAGGTTGCTTAGCTTGCGCGATCTCAATCCGAGAGCGCAAATCACTGCGCCATCATACTCTTTAAAGAGTGATTCATTTCAATGTTTAGTGCGTCACTCAGGGTCTGACTTGCTTCGATCCACTGTTTCCATGTCACAATCATCTTGTCCTCCGTAACAGTCGTAGTCATCGCCATCGTTGTCCGAATATTCCATATCAGATTCTGCAGACATTTTGAGGTTTAGCTTATAGGGAACACTGTTATTGTTATTTTCTTTATGTTTTCTGGAGTATTCCATACCACACTGATACAAAATAAACGAAAGGAAGTAAGTAGGTCACAGTCTGTTGCGCAGTTCCCCATTGCAATCAAGGGCAAGGCTTTGGCTCTTTGAACGAAAAGGACAGTCGATCACAGACAATCGGTGAGAGTGAGACAGATATACATTAAATTGCAGTAGGGTTTCGTTGATGGTGTGTTTTCTCTGAACAAATTGTTCTTTGTATCAATTCGCAGTACTGTATAACGTCGTGATACCAATCAGCGTATAATAATTTATTTAATTCTTTTGATTTTGCTAAAGGTTGATGCACACTTATCTTAGCCTATATACTTAAATTATTGAAACACCTATCTTATCTTTTACCGTCGGAATGCAATTAAGTTTTGCTGGCTAAATACTTAAATAATTATTTATATACAATTTTACGCAAATATTGTTGCGAACAAATTACAATTTGAAAAAAGACTGTTGAAAAAAATCCACTATAGCCACGATAGCATAGTTGGCTGTGCGCCTGACCCGGCATGTCATGGGGTGCGGGTTCGAATCCCGTTCGTGGTCTTTTTTCAACACTGTCTTTTTTCAAATCATACTTAAATAAGTTGGTAGTAGCTAGCTAGGCAAACTTAAAACAAGCCCTACTCATATACCAACTATAATGTAACGTGTACCCACCGTTAAGAAACGGTACTTCTTGGTCATAACCAGTAATTTTATCCACTTTAAAAAAAATGATACGTTTTGGGTAAACAATTGGCCTTTACCTCACCTAATGTTACGTGATGATGAGGCCGAAGGTCGAAGCGCACTTCACCCGGAACCTCAACTACTGAGGCACTGGCTATCTTATCTCTAGCTGCTGGAACACAACAATGCTACAAACATTGATGTTATGGCGACATATTTAGATAAGATGGTGGTAGCTAGCCAGGCGGACAAACAAGCCCTACCTCCAATTAAACCGAATATATAAACATTGTACAACCCGCCGGGTATCGAACCCGGGACCTCTGGGTCTAAACCGGTGGTCTTAACCACTAGACCTCAGAGGTTGCAAAAAAAATATGTTGATAATTTTGCAACACAATCAATCTGAATCGATCTCGAAAGAATTATCAGATTATAATATTTTCAACTGATAAGTGACCGTCTCTTTACTTATAAAATTAATAAAATGATTTTTATATTATAATGTGCCGGAAGTTTTGCGATCTGTTTGCGATCGTATGTAACTGATCACCTCATGTTATACCACCCAGGCCTAAAATGGTAGTCAGGGTTATCAATTGAGACATTTAGTTTTAAAGGGAAAAAATAGTGAAATTTGGCCTATTACTTTTTTGGCCTTTGCATTGGTTCAAATAGTTTTATGCATCATGCGTCAGAAATTCTATAATCACTTTAATAGAAGTGTTACTAAAAAGGATATATTCGTAAAATATTTGCCTTGAAATAAATACATTTTGTTCATGGTAAACTAGCTTTTTTATAAACACTATCCTATCTGTTAATTAATTTTCAAAGGTAGAGCATATACTCTACCAAATTCATCGAAATCCGTTTTAGCTGTTTAAGCATAATCGAAGAAGAAACAAAAACATGATCTACAAACACAAAAATATAGCAAAATTAAATAATTAATAGGGTTAATCCTTTATTGTTTCTACATAGAACTCACTGTACTTTATAAATATTTAATTCAGCTTCAGTGCAGCAATTAGCACTTAAAAATAAAAAAAGTAAAAAGTTTTAATTCTGTTAACCGATTAATATTGTAATATAATTTGGAGCTCCTGGGAATCAATGTATGGACATCAGAGGTTTTGAAGAAATATATTTGCATACGCTTTTGGAGCCCTTGGGAACGATTTTACAAAATAATATTAATATAATTTTACTCTTGGGGCGCTTGGGAACAAAATCTTGGAGCGGGCAGGAATGAGCCAAAACTACGAGTGCACAAGACTTAAAAATTAAGATTAACTCTAGAAGAGATCTTATATAAAAAAAAAAGCTGTGGTGTGAAGTTCAATATTAAAATTTAATTAGACAGTTCCTCATTTTATCTTTCACAGATCATCTTTTTCTTTGAAGCATGCTGCCAATTTGATTTCATATTGAAACACTATCAGGGAGAGGGCGAGTTAGCTAACTAGCGAACTAACGAGAGCTACTAAGGGCAGGACGTTTGTATTGAAAGAAACCAGATACAAAATAATACCTATATATTTTCATTGTTCTAGACGTCGACAACCCTCTTGTTAATGTACATAACCGAAATATTATCTTTATCTTGGAGCGGACATATCAACTTTCGTGAACCGGTACAATCCAACGGCGATTGACTAGTGTATGTGGGTCACCCCGAGCTATACGGGGCGTGTATTGTCATGGTGACATTACATAAACAAAGAGTGTAATGGTATGAGATGTTCACTGTACCGGTGCTCCCCTTTATTGCCTCCTGTGGAGGCAGGTCTGCTCTTGTTTACTTATCTTATTTTTATTATTATTATACTCGTATACTTTTTTCGTGTACTGTTTTTCTTAGACAATTTTTGACTTCTATTAGTACTGTATGACATTGTGAAAATTGAAGTTGGTAGGTACCTGATGTAATTTTTGCAAACTTAGATTTTTTTTATTTTTTTTTTATTTTGGGGGTTGTGAATGTCCTTTTTGTTGTGTGTTTGTTTATGATGGAAAGTGTCTTGAAAAGAGCTTGACACTTGCTGAGTTTCTTGCCGGTTCTTCTCAGTACAAGGTCTCCCGTCCAGAGTAGACTTACAAACCGATGGCATAATGACGTTCATAATAGCTATTTGTACCCTAAACTGAATAAATTTGAATTTTGAATTGCATTTTTTGGATTCAATTTATGTATTTAACCGACAATGGGTATTAAGAGTGTTGATTACTATATTTATTTATTTGAACGTCACATTTATTCACTTGTTTCTTCATCTTCATCAGCTTGTTAATGTCATACTGCTGGACACAGGACTTCGCACATGATCAATAATCCATAGGGCGATCAAGCCCTTAGCAGTTACCCTAGCTAGCCCAATGGCCCGATGCCTACGTGGAGGTAATTAATTACATAGTACTAATAGTATACCTGTATTTGATTTAATTATATATTTTATTATTTTATCTATTTATAAACAGCTTATCGAATTAAATTAACTTTAAAAGATTTTAATTATTAAAACTTCTTTGGAAAACTAAGACAAACCTTATAGATAATTAACTTTTAGTTAATGAGCCCGTTCACTACTCGATTATTAGAAATGTCATGTTTTAATGTTTCGGCTTAAAGATATTTCCTGCTGGACATTGTTGGTATCTCTCAAGGATTTCCTTAATGTCAAGTCATGCGTTTCCCAATTGCCTTCATTCGCTATTAGCGCTACCATTCATGTATTACGACAACGTTACCGAAGAGCAACCAATATGCAGCTACCAGGGCTGCAGCAGCGGCCAGGAGGTCGCAATCGCTAAGGTTCAAAAGCACCCTAAGTTCGTCTGGGGCCCGTCTAGCGCGCACGTGGCGCCGCGTCGTTCGCCAGTATCGAGCGAGCCTCCGCACAGGTTGGTCATGTTGCAATGTCTGACGGCCGCGACTCCCCGTCGCAAAGCGGTCTCCGCGACCGCGTCTCGTTCTTCGAAAAAGTGTGGGCTGGCCAAGCCGGCAATGACGAAGTCGATGCTACCACAGACGTTGACGACATCGAGCGCCGTATAGAGCAGCGCAAACGACGTCCAGAATCCCCTAAGATTGAAGTTAAGCTTAAGCAAACGCGCGACACCGAATCTCCCACGAGAAGTTATGAAAGTTCGTTTCCGAACTTGAAGTTGAGGCATGTTGAACCTACGAAGGAGGTGGAGCGGATCGAGAGGCAGGTCGAAGAGGGCGACCTCGCTTCTGGAGTCCGCTTCGTCAAGTTCGAGAGGGTCACTGTGAGGAAAACGTTCACGGAGAGTCAGGAGGAGCGAGCCGAGTCGCCACAGCACGAGTGGTACTCGGAATACCAGCAGCAGACCTTGCACACCGCTCCGAGGAAGGATTACATGAGGAGCAAATCGGAGTATGATTCTCACATTGCAGAAATACGCGGTAAGTTGAAACATTTTTGGAAAGTTAATGGTAAACAAGCTTGACATCAAAATAGAGAATAAGTAAGCTTTAGAACTAAAAAGGCGAACCTAAACCGCCAGTGTACACTTTTAGCTGTTTAAGTGTTGGATTTATTAGGTCACAGTATTACAATAATATCAAAAGGTCGCGACCTTGTCCACAAAATGGATGTAAACAAAGTTACACAACACGGTTTTAAGTAGTTTTTTGTTGAGTTACCTGCTAGATAACAACGTCATCTTTAAAATGCTCGTGTGTTTTAATAGCTTAATTCGTTAGATAAGCAATATTTACGACGTGAACAATTCTCTCTAGATAATAAAATCACCTTTTCGATGCTGTTGTTTTAATCATCTGAATTTATAAAAATTCATGTTTAAAAAAATCAAGGTCCCGAAAATTATCTTGCACTTTAGTGCGAGATAATTTTCGATAATAAGATAATTTTTTTAACAATCTTGTTTTGTAAATTATATCAAATCAAATAATGTTTTCTCTCAGTGCTCTCTTTGTGCCAGGCGAGGGTGAGATTTTGGTTTATAGAAAATACCTTAATGATCCCTGCTAGGGTATTACAACAATCTTTACTTAAATCTTAATACAAATATAGAGTTATTCTCGTGTTTTTCTAGTACTTATTTTACTTTTAATGGAAGGTTATTCAACATTTGAACTCTAAAGGAGAAAGGCAATGCTGAAAGCGAAGCTCCTAATGATTATTTAGAGACAGACATGATTTGTATATCTTTAGAATTGATTAATGAGCTATAGTTAGGTACTATAGAAAGTCTGAATCTGTCGTCTGCTACGAGAAACAAATTGATATGCAATAGATCTAAGTTTTTACTAAGAGTCATCTTAAGAAGTTGGCTATGCCAAGTTTCTTACCATAGGTCACAATGATTTTAATATTATCATGTAAATAGGAGAGCAAAAAAGAAAAAACATTTTGTAAAAAGACCAAGTGTTGAAAAAAATCCACGAGCGGGATTCAAACCCGCACCTCATGACATGCCATAAATAACCTTATTCATAAAAAAACCGGCCAAGTGCGTGCCGGGCCACGCGCAGTGTAGGGTTCCGTCGCCCATCTTAATAATGCGGACTCTGAGAAGAGGGCTTTTATGAACATTTATTTAACGATGGCTCATATACTTAAATGTAGATACTAACGTTTTCACACACCTGACAACGTTATTTAAGTAGTTCCCAATGAGGAATTTGTACTGCGCCAAGTACATTTTATAAGTTGGTCGACTGATACTGTTACTCGTCATTTATACAACTACCGTGAATTTTTTCACGTATCCAAAAACAACCATTTGGCTGGCAGGGGGGACGACGAACAAAAATTTGAACTTTAAAGCTTAATAAGTTCACAAACGGATGGATGCTTTAATGAAAAAACTGCTTCCACAAACTCGAAATATTTTTGAAATTGCTATCCAACGAGTAACAAAGGCAATTTATTGTTTGTTATGTCTTTCTTTATTAAATTACAAAGTGCACCAATTGATATATAAATCCGATTGTTCTTATCTCGGTATTTTTACATTCAATAAGTTACAATAAATCTATAACACCACAGGAAATGTTATCATCCGCGTAACAGTTTTTGATAATCTAAATTGCATATATTTTTGTCCGTACATCCACAGTCCATGTATTTTACTGATAGAGTTACAATTTTTTAGTATATTTTTATATATACCCGGCGTCAAAGAAATCGCACCTTCTGAAAAACGTTCTTCTAGCGTCTCTAAACCTTATCTATTTAATATCAACGTGGAGGGTGATGTTAGGTATCATTTGAAAGGTACCGAAAAGGGGTACACAAAAACAATTCAGTATTCTTTTATTTTTATTAAAAACGCACAAAAAGAAAACAAAGTTTACAAAACAAAAAAAAAATCCTTATTTAAAGGATTTTATTAAAAACAGAATAATTACAAAAAAAAAAACATAAAACTTTGCTTAAAACTAATCCAAAACCTAGTGTTACCCCCCTTGCCCTGATCACGGCATCCATACGCCTCATCTCATGGACCTTACCAATTTCAGGAGCTTTTCTTGTGGGATATTGGCCTTTTCTTCAATAACGGCCTTGTTGAGTTCTTGGAGAGTCGTGGGAGCGTGTTTACGAGACCAAACCTTGCGTTTCAAATGGTCCCAAAGGTGCTCTATCGGGTTCAGGTCTAAATTTTTGGCTGGCCACTGCATAACAGAGATCCCAACCTCTTGAAGGTAGTCGTGCACAATTACTGCAGCGTGAGCGCGAGCGTAATCGTGCATTAATGTGAACTTCTCGCCAACAAAACTGGCATATGGGACCACATGCTCTTCCAGAATCTCTGTGATGTACCGGTGAGCAGTCAGCGACCCTTACCCGCGAGCACCTTGAGCCCGGGAAACGCAAACAAGGTCGGATTTGCCGTCGGCCGCACCAGAATATAAAGAACCGCCCCTGTATTCTACCGGATCCTGGATGCAGGCTTGGGTGAAACGTTCACTCTGTCTTCTGTACACTTTTTTGCGTCTATCGTTGCAGAAAAGGCAGACTCTCGTCTCGTCTGAGAAGAGAACATCTCTCCATTGCTCAAGGGAACAATAATTGTTCCCTTGAGCAATGGTTATTGACGTGATCACGAGCAAACTTCAAGCGGACTCGTCAAAGTGCTGTGGTCAATTTTGGACCCGTAGCAGCTCTACGACCCGCTACCTTCTTCTCCCTCAGTCTTGGTTTAACCGTAGACATGCTCACGGTTGTTCTGCGAGCTGCCTGGAGCTGGTGTTGCAACTCAACAGCATTCGAGAACCGATTTCTCAAATACGTCGACACAATGAATCGGTCGTCTCTCTCCGAGGTGCAGCGTCGTCTACCAGAGCCATGCCTCCGGATGTAGCCACTGGTCTCCAGAAATCGCTGGTAAACTTTTCGAACTGAAAATCGGCTTAAGTTTAGTTGCCAAACGACATAATCCTGCCGCATCCCTGATTGCAGTAGTGCAATTACTTGGGTGGCTTCATCAGCAGTGGTATCCATTTTCAAGGTAGTTTTTCTTCTGAAAGATATTCTCGTAGGTCCTTTTTAACGGTTGAATAGCGATGACCCCCATTGAACCTGTATTGACCCTTTTATACCCCCAAAAAGTAGCGCAACTATAGCGCTGGTTATGTGTAGATAAGGCTTGAAAGTAATTTTCGTAGAGGTGCAATTTCTTTGACGCCGAGTGTATTTTGGGGATGGTTAGTAAAAATGCCAGAGATTCAGTTGTTTCTATAATTCATGGTGCGTAGTGAGAGTTTCATTCGCCATTTGATCGCGTTATCAGAAACGAGAATTGGTTTGGCGAAATTTTAAACTCTCCTCGTTTTCCAGCAAAAGGCGCTACAAGCTACAATGTCATACAACATTTTATTTTTCTGTACGATCAACCAGAAAAATCATGAATTTGACATTGACATTTTATTTTTTATGAACTGTAATATAAGGTTTATATAAAGTTTTAGGCCTAACCCACATTGCCCACTTTCCCAGGTAGTACTAGACCGAATTTATAGACGTATAAAGCTGAGTGGTGACCAATTCGGTTGCATTATATAATTTTTTTTTTATAACTTGTCATTGATGCTTCCAATTTTTTCATTTAATTTTCATTATTATCCTTGAGTGCAATAAGCTACATTTTATTTCGTGAATACATCTTACTTCTTCGGGAATTCACGTTATAACGAACTACTCGCGATTGTGGCATATTGCAAGTATTACTTTAATTGTTCTATGACACAAAATAAATATTATCTTCTATTGCTTTATTTGCTTGTGAAATCAAATCCTACTAATATTATAAACGCGAAAGTTTGTAAGTATGGATGGATGGATCTTTGTTACTCTTTCACGTAAAAACTACTGAATGGATTTGGATGAAATTCGGCATATAGATAGTTTATAACCTGGATTAACACATAGGATAGTTTTTATCCCGATATTCCCACGAGAATGAATGGAAACTGTCAAAGTAGATGTTTGTTACTCTTTCACGTAAAAACTACTAAATGAATTTGGATGAAATTCGACATACAGATAGTTTATAACGTGGATTAACACATAGGATAGTTTTTATCCCGATATTTCCACGGGAATGAATGGAAACTGTCAAAGCGGTACGAAGTCCGCCGGGTCCACTAGTTATCTATAAGTAATAATATATATTTTTAGCAATTTCTTTATCTGATTAAACAGCGATGCTCGGTAATGAAAGTACTATAAGAATTATATTATAAAACGGTGTAGCCGAAGTTGTAGGTACTTACACCCATAATGATTTTAAACCTTTATGTGTATCTAATCGCTGCCGTTCATACTTTAGCCACGTGATAAAAATTGCACTCAATTGCTTATGTGTACGTTTGACCACGAGTGTATTACAAAAACTGATTTATACCTAATAAATGTTTATTTTTTACATAATAATTTAAATTATGTAAAAATCCATTTTCTTTATCCGAAAAAAATCTGGTATGGCCGCTGGGGCGGAACAGTCCTTGAGTGGCGCAGAAGCCCAGTGTGGGCAGACCTCCAACAAGGTGATCCGACGATCTGGTGAAGTTTATCATGGAAAGTGTTAATTCCATAATTTAGTAATCCAATAGCTTTTCCAGTAATGTCGATCAAGTGTTCGATCGTTACCAGCTCATTTTATTTTTCGTTAATTCGTACAATCCTGTTAAATCTACTAAGGAAAGTGTTGATTCCATTTGTAAATAAATAAATAAATAAGTAATTGTAATCAAATAACCATTCCAGCCAGTAAATTTGATCAAGTGTTCGATTGTTGTCGGCTCGTTATATTTTTCTTATTTCATGAGATCAGTAAATCGACTGTGGAAAGCGTTAATTCCATTCGTAATCCAATAGGCATTCCAGTAAAGTCGATCAAGAATTCGATCGTAGTCAGCCCGTAAATTGACTGTTTGTGTGACCGTCGTCACGTGATCACGGCGCTGATGTCACTTGTCCCGAGCGACAGTCAAGGACACCGGGGCGGCGATTAGCATCGCATAATATAGCTAGATGTATTTTTATGACTAACTACATCTAAATGGTGTTTGTCAATATATTAACCCTTTATAGGCGGATAAAGTCTAGACATGTGAAAAAACAGTTTTGCCTGATTTAGAATAATTGTTTTTACTTTTACTTTTTTACTCTAGGATTAGGTTTTTATAATGTTTTATTGTTTTTATATTAAAATATTGTAAAAATCTAGTTTTAAGAAAGAAAATAAATAAAGGAGATATAAATAATACTTAATAATTTATTTCAGAAAACAAGTTGCATATGTCACAAAATAATAATCATAATTATTCATATAAATTACAATTAATACTTAAATTACATAATAATGATAACAACTTAACTTAACAATAATTAACGGAATTATTGCTATGTTTTTTTTGAGTATCAGATATTACGGCACAGTAGCATGTGCCATGCCATCATCACAGATGAATATCGGCTATCGCTACTACAGATACACACAACAAAAAACATGATAATAATCTCGTTAATAATAGTTATTCTGATGTAAGTCACCATGATAGTTTAAAAAGTTATTTTGTTTGAATTTTTTTATGTTTCATGAAGTAAACATTACAATGGACAAAAAAACAAAACATTTCGTATTATTAAAATCATAATATCAGTCTAGACCAGGGACCACGGACCCCGTAAAGAGATCCGTGGCATGTTTATCAGGGGTCCGCAGTAGCTCAGTAATTGTGCAGTAAACTCAGCATCATCGTCGTCACGCACATCACAAGCAGCATCCTTCTCATTAACTTAGTAGTAAATGAAACTACCAATAAAAGTGATTTTTAATGTATATAAAGCTTGTTTTCTTTTCTTAAATTAATCTTTGACAGGGGTTCGCGGAATTGTGAAAATGGTCCGTGACTGCAAAAAGTTTAAGAAATCCTGGTCTAGTCTCATACTCTCGAATATATACCTAAGCTTGCAATATCAATATCATTGATATCTATAATTATACCATGTATTCAAAGCTAGCCAAATTTAAAAAAAAAATGCATTTATAAAAATAACTTAATAAAATAATTGCGTTTTAGCTGCATTGCAAGACGACAAAGAAATCTTCCCGCACGTCTGAAAAACAGTAGTTACGCTGGTATTTCATCTGTAAAGATGAATCGCAATGACCGTTGGATAGATGGCACTCTGATGCTTTAAAAGCATTCAAAAAATTAAAAAGCAGTGACAAAATTCAGCGCTTACGTCAGCCTTCCCGGTAGCATAGCGGTCAGTGCAGCCGCCCGGATTGCGGAAGCCCCAGGATTGATTCCTGGCTGGGTCGGGTAGGCGTTTAATAATTTTTTCATTGTATTTTAAAAGTATTTCGTAGTTACGCTTTTTCTTCAGGCAATAACAGTTACTTGTCAAATCTCAATATAGCTTTATCTCTTACGCCTAAGCCTAAGCCTACCACCGATAGTATCTGTATATCGACTGGTACGGGTGAAAGGACCTGAACATGCCGCTATGTATACCGCAAATGGCTCGTGCCATAAAAGGGGGTTATGGAAAATGCTCCGGTTCGCCGCAAACGCATCGAGTGTTATGTGCAGCGGATCAACGGTAGGGGCTACAAAAAATAAAATGATAAGGACATAATTTGTTATTTGCAAAAATAATAATAATAATAATATTGAGATTTTTATGGCGAGAAAAATTATATATTTTTATTTTATAAGTTTCTTTATATCAATACTGTGCAAATTGGTAAATTCATATACTCGAAGCAAACTAGATATTCACGCTAACTCACTTGATTGGATTAGTACTATTGTAATAATTAACTAATTTATTATTACCTTCCTGCCCCCTTACTATAAGCTTTTATAGCAGTATTATTGCAGTTGTGGAAAAAGGAACGCATGTATATTCACCGCTACACGCGTCTCATTTTCACAACTGCAATAATACTGCTATAAGAGCTTGTGGTAACCCCCCTGTATGATGATGATGAATGATACTAGAAATGAGAAGTGAGAAATGATATAAGTATTCTCCAACCCCTCGAGTATCTCACTTAAGTCCTCACGCTGACTTCTTGAAAGAATTTGAAAAGTGACGTTGCACTGTTTTGTTTCATTTGCCAACACTCATGCACACACAGAGGAAAATAATGGACATAGGATAATACCCGATGGTTCCGGGTTCAATTCCCAGGTCGGGCAAAGTGTGTTTCGAATTTTACGATGCATAGCCCGGATTTGTGATCACCAACCCGCATTTGGCAAGCGTGGCGATTAAGCCATTACCAATCAGTTGTAGTGATGACTTGATTTCAATGATGGAGGCCTTTGCCCAGCAGTGAGACTGTTACAGGCTATTTACTTTACGTGGGGGCAACCCTAGCCGCCGCGACCGCAGGCAGGCGCACGCGCATGAGGCGCGTTGAATCGTGGTCAATGATAAGCTGTTGTGACAGCGCTACTGAGCAATTGTGGCTATGTGCGGTTATATTGTCTTGGTCTCTGTTTAATCGATGCTGTGAAAATGATAAGATTTTTGCTGTCAATGTTAGTGTAATGGTAGACAAGCATACATAATGCATAGTAGGTAATAATAAAAAGTCTGCTAGATCTGAATGCATGGCACGGTGAAATCACTTTCATCTGATGTTTTTTATTGGTTGGGTATTTTTCAGATATGGAATACGCATAATATGGATTGGTGTGTAATGGTGGTAATAATTATACTTTCAAAGTCAAAGTCAAAGTCAAATATTTTTTATTCCAATAAACTTGAGAAAAGTGCTTTTGAATCGTCCAAAATTTTTTTACCTACCACCCATTCAGACATCTATTTTTTAGCTGTGGAGAAGAATGGGCGCAAGAAACTCCACAGCTTTGCATCTTTAGTGCATATTTTGTGCATCTTATACCAACGTTTTTATTTTATTCTTGATCCCGCATATATTCTTAAAAAGGTGCTTCCAAAGCGCATCTTCATCAGCTGTTAAGATCTTCTGTTTAGCTTTTTAAATTTTCTTATCGTAATACCGAAAGATAGTGGAACTGGGCCGGTATATCAAATGGTGCGAGATGGAATCTCGCTAGTGGAGAGTTTTTCAACTTTTTCCGAATTGTATTTCAATAATTGTACCTAAAGAAAAAAAAAATTACTTAAGTATAACAATCGAGGAGCTCGATGGCGCAGCGACTAGCGCGTTCGGCTTGCGATCTTGCCCGCTAAGCAACTTTCGCAATGCCGGGTCGTCTGATGGGTGACCAATTAAAAAACATCTCGAGCTCCTCCGTGCTTCGGAAGGCACGTTAAGCCGTTGGTCCCGGTTGTTGTCGTATGATGGCAGTCGTTAAAACCCACCAACCCGCATTGGGCCAGCGTGGTGGGTTATGGTCCAATATCCCCACGTGCTATTGTTCACGTGGGAGGCCTGTGCCCAGCAGTGGGACGTTTATAGGCTGATGATGATGATGATGATGATGATGATGAACAATCAAATCTTTCTGGCATATCCAACTGAATAGTAGACGGTTATGTAAAATTAGTGCTTGCATCATGCACGCTTTGTACTTAGATAATAGTTAGTTACCTACTTGAAATAGGAACATCTGATGATGATCCTCATCATCAGCCTACACACGTCCACTGCTGGACATAGGCCTCTCCAAGTGCACGCCCTGAGCACGATCAGCGGCTACTCTCATCCAGCTCTTGCCAGCCACCTTGCGAAGATTGTCGCTCCACCTAGTCTGAGGGCGTCCTACACTACGTAAAATAAAAAGGATGGATGAAATAAATATTAAAATGTTATTTAATATCGGATAATCGACAACAATATTCAGTTCTACAACTACGAATATGTGCTACAAATTGTCTACGCATATCCACACATAGAAAATATGCGAATCATTGAACTGTAAACAGGTTTACCTAATTTCCTTTTATTATTTCCAACCGAATAATAATATTATTATTATAATACTGGTACCGACACCAGAGTGCCTAGTGTGAGCTTTGTTTACTATCCGTATTCATTCGATTACGTTTACGAAAACAAAAATTAGTATGAGAGAGAGAGAGAGAGGGAGAAAGAGAGAGAGAGAGAGGGAGAGAAACATTTATTGACCATACAAGTACATAAAAAATCTAATATATAAAATTCTCGCGTCACAGTTTTCGTTGCCATACTCCTCCGAAACGGCTTGACCGATTTTGATGAAATTTTTTGTGCTTATCCGGTATCTATGAGAATCGGCCAATATCTATTTTTCATCCCCCTAAATGTTAGGGGTAGTCCACCCCTAAATTTTTTTAAATTTTTTATGGCAAAACGACGTTTGCCGGGTCAGCTAGTAAAATATAAAGTATGACATTGAAGCAGCGCCTCCTACGAGAAGAGTTAAAATTTTGCCATACAAGTTCTCGTTTTCGTTGACGTGATCGAATGGCGACTGAAACTCGCACGAGGCACCTTGGAATGTTTTGATGTTGATAGCTGTAATTTCTATAGAGCATGTTGTGTTTTCCTTCAATTCATGCAGCATTTATTCTTCTTTTCTTGTAAACCCGTTATCTATGTTACTTACTTGTCAAAAGTATGTAAGTTTCAATGTTAATAAAGATTATTTCTATTTCTATTTGATTCTATACTCCTTTGTAGGTATTTGGTTACTTCTGTAATTCTTTGTTTGTGGAGTACAAACAAAGGATCCCAACTGTAGCAAAACTTTAATATTATTATTGTATAAAATACGTGTCCCATACTAACTTTATCGTTCAATATGTTTTACAAGAACTCAATTCTCACGAAACTTAAAATAATTCAAATCGGTGCATAGATATGCGCGAACCTATAAATACATACTGATTGAAAACCTTCTTTTTTGAAGACGGGTTAAAACACTCAAATCTCCAGTAACAACTGTTACGCGATTTAAAAGCATGTAAAACCTCGCTGTTATATTGTCTATGTAACACTTGCTCCGAATGTACCGTACTAATTATTACGAGAGTATGGTAATTTTATGAGGCATGGAATGGAAGGAGGTGACGTCACCGGACCGCCATGATCGTTAAATTGCGCTGTTTTGTAAAATCGATTGCTATAACAGTTCTAGTGGAGAAGGCTAAACTCTGATTAATTAAATTAACGATCCTGTAAAACTATCATGGTCACTTAAATTTGCGTAATTAATAACAGGTTTTTTCTGCATTGTTGTCTCAAAAATTATAAAAATACATGTTTGACAACTGTGTAACTTTTCACAAACTTTTCTTTTTTCCTCCATGGACTGCCATAGAGAAGTGAAGTCTATAAGCTCCACAGATTATAAGTTAAGTTGCTCAGTAATATTGATTTGACATATTTTTGACATATTATTGGTTATGGACAATTTCTAGTTTAATTTTGAATTTTATTGTAATATAATTTAATTGGTTTTTGACAATTTGGAGAATTAATTTTGTATTTTTATATGTAATGTTGTAATTGAAATAGTCATTGTTATTTATAAAATAAAAGGTAAAAGCTATTTGCATGCTACATTGTCAGCTGAGAAAGAGAAGAAAAATAGATTAAGACCAAAAATGTACCTTTCTCAAGCGCAAATAAAATATATTCCATTTCATTTCATTTCATTTCATTTCATTTCATGACCTAAAGAAACATGGTCCCGTTGTAAATACTCTAACAAATTAACGTGTAAGTATAAATGTCCTACAGTTGGGTTCTAGATGTAGAGTGCCTTTCTAGATGAACAATAAGTATACTGAGATCGGGCCATGACCCACCACGTTGGTCCAATGCGAGTTGGTGGGTTTTAACGACTGGTACTGACTGAGAGCTGTCTCATGGTAGGAACTGTGACCAATGACGTGCTTTCTGAAGCGCGGACGAGCATTTTTTACGGTAAAATTTTGTTTTACTTTATTATTGTTTAGGTACCTAGGTATAAAATGTTTTAAATAATTTTAACGCAATTTTGTTCGGCTGGCTGGTTAGAACCACGATAGCTCAATTGGAAGAGCACCTGACCCGGTGTGTCAGAAGGGTGCAGGTTCAAATCCTGCTCGTGGAAATTTTTTCAACATTTGTGTTTTTGTACCTAGGTATATTTTTTTATAAAAGTTTACTTAGGTATAACAGTAAACAATAAAATTTATAGTTATTTATACTTAAACTATATATCTATGTGGTGATTCCGCTTATATACATACCACTA
This sequence comes from Eudonia mercurella, assembly GCA_963082485.1. Classification (NCBI taxonomy): domain Eukaryota; kingdom Metazoa; phylum Arthropoda; class Insecta; order Lepidoptera; family Crambidae; genus Eudonia; species Eudonia mercurella. The sequence continues at coordinate 18,908,337 of OY720032.1, forward strand.
AATAGTTGATGTACCTATTTCATCAACGTTTATAAATGTTATGCTAATCAGATTTTTTACAATACGCTTCCCAAAATCGTCCTTGCCGGGAGGACATAGCATTGTTAGCACTCTATCGGTTATTCAACATTCAAACATAGTTAATTGTATGCAACACTGCGTCACGGCACAAAATAAGGAGAGCCAGAAGGTAAGCTTATGGCGACACACTGAAAAAAAGCACGATTATTTTTACGAAAACGAAAATTAGTATGGCATTGAAGCAGCGCCTCCTGGCGACATACGAGAAGAGTTATCATTTTGTCATACAAATTCTCGTTTTCGTTAATGTGATCGAATGGCGATTGAAACTCTTTGTTTTGTTTTTTTTTGTGGGGCACCCATCTGCTAAAACTAGCAACCCGGAGGTGGGAGGTGAATACTGTAGTATACATGTATGTATGGTTCTACGTTAAGCGGTTGAGCTAGCCTGTGTCAGACTCCTACTGACTAAACACCGCCTGGGGATGCCTATAACCTTTGCACTAGGCTCCCAGAACAGTCCGAGTTCTGAGCGCAGCTAGTGCGATGTTCCGTACTGTAACGTTGCAAATTTTGACGTATAGTTATTTATAGAATAGTAAAATAAACTTTCAAAACAAACTTATTAATTCTGTTGAGTTTAGTTCTGAAGTGTCTCAATAGATGGCGCGAGCAGTCTCGAAAATGTTGTGGATGCGATATTGATCGATTTCTTCATCTTTGTTGTGGTTGTTTAAAAAGTAAAAAGTCGATTGACACGACACGAACTGTCAGGGAGACAGCCGGTCGCGTTGGCATTTTGGAGATTGATTTTTGAGAGGAAGGACAAGTTCATGATGGGGCGAAGCCCCAGGGCTGGGAAAAATCTGTAATCATCGGCCCTCATTTCAATAGAAATGAATCATTATCATATTTAAAAATTTGGTAAGTTCATTTCTGAGAATTTCGTTCGTTTATTTTTTGGTTAGATTCCGCTATCATGGCCATGTGTCTTCCAGGGTCAGGAGAGGGAATTTGCAGGATGTCTTTGGCTGAAATATCAACAATGGACTCATAAGTTGAAGAATCAAAAGACGCCTGCATGTAAGTTAGCCACTTTCTAAATTTCCAACTTGGCATCTGAAAAGGTATATTTGTAATTCGTATATTCATCCACATGGTTGTTGTTTCAGAATGGGATATTATTATTTATAGTTAAATATATATTCATAGTGATGGTCGTGTTCATGTCCATAACATTTGATCTCATTGATATTTTATGAAGTCAAGAAGAGCTTATTCATAAACGCATCCTATCCACATGGGTGTGAAAGGCCATGTTCCACCGGGAATGCTGATAGGCTGAAGGAAAGTACCAGTGCTTCATTCCGATCAGGGGACGCTCGGCCCGTTGGAGCCAGAGGCCCAGCTCGCCGAGCCGCCACTGTTCGGGATGGTCTGGGCAGGTAATTGAATGGCCTTAGAAGGATTTCACCAGGTCAGTGTTCCTCGCCAGTTTAATTTTGCAAGTGCTTGTTAGGTTTGTTTCTATTACACAATTTGGGATTGGTTTAATCACAAACGCGAACTCGGATAGCGACCCTGAGTTTAAGGGGTTTTTTGCATAACATCTATTAAGACTTTAAATTGGTACTGGTTCTCCGCTAAAGATTACGTTGTCATGACATGCTAATATGTATTAAGAGTAATCTAATTCTTAAGTAACATCCACGATTCTGTGTAAGTTATGTACCATAGAAGTCAAGAGTAAATAAGTATTGGTAACACTTAGCACTTACAATATGAAAGGAAAATATTATATATTTATTTTGAATAAACTGAATTGGCTTTGAGACAACAAAAAATCTTTTTATTTCTACCAACTTAACTAGTTTTCAATGGCGCCCACTATTGTGATTAAATTAACCCAAATTTGTTATTTAATGTAATACATACTGAAATTTTGTTTTAAGTAACTAGTTTAAAGTGAAAAATAACATGTCTACGGTAAAGTGTAGGAAGTAATGTTTTGTGGACATAAATAACCTATATGGTTGTGTAGTTTATAAAGGTTAAGTGCATTTACAAAAATCAAATTTTGTAGAAATTTTGATGCAACAAACTTAAATCCATTTTTATTAGGGTTTGTTTTATTTGTTCACATACTATAAAGTAATTACTTATGGTTTACTTATTACTATTACTAATAATTTACAGTACTTATATTTGATAATCTGAAGTAAACAAAGTGTTGTTTTATTATACAAATAAGAAAATAAGAAATAAAATACAGTGGATTTTATTTCTTGTGGAAAATGTAAAAGGATGTATGGATAAGTTTATTGGTCTTAACATTGAACATGCATTGCAAATATTTTGTTACAAATTGTGGTAAAAATAATTAAATGTAAACTATAAGATAGAAATTTAACATTGTTAAAGGAGATAATTTAATAAGTAACTAAGGTATTTGGTGTTCAGATAACAGTTTAAAGGCGATTTGTATATTGGTCACCAATCACTTGGAAAAATATTTTTATTTCCTCAAGTAGGGTGACCATGACTTTGAAAAATTTTTTAGGACAAATTTATTTTGTTTTGTTTATCTTCAGTGGAGAACTTAGCAACAATTAATATATTAAAAATACTTAACTTTATTTGTTTTCAACTTAGGTTTTTTATAGCTTTTCGATAATCTTTTTTGGTTTTCATTTTAAGATGGATTGGAACATAGTGCACCTTTATTCGTTGCATCGTGACGAGTTGGTCTATGAGGTTACTATTCGTGGCGAAAAACCTGAGGACACAGTTTTGAAATTGAGAAAACAGTTGAAAGGTTTGATAAACGACTTTAAGCCTGGTGATATTTTAGGCGACGACGACGCGCTTCCAGCGAAGGAGTTGCCGGTTATTAGCGACAAATTAAAAGACCTTCGGAAACGCATCGATGACTTTGAGTCCTCCGGTGAACGAAGTTTGTTGGCTCGCGCTAGGGCTTTGTTTTGCCATTCTTGGTTTAGGTTGGATAGGGTGAATGCGGAGGCAGAGGCTGACGTCAAGGCGAAGTTTGGCCTCATCGAGGTCTTGAAGAATTTGCGTCAGCGGCTGGATTCGCATGAATCTGGTTCATCGTTCTCATCTTTGTCACCACCAGCAAATGACAAAGCGATGGAACCTCAGGTGCCAGGGTCATCTGCAATCGCTTGTTCGGCGGACTCCAACGTCGCCAAGTGGAAGATACAGTTTGACGGCATGGGAAATCCCCGTAGTTTTATAGAGTCGGTTACTGAACATGCTATTGCTTATAATGTTTCTGAAGAAAAATTATTTAGATCTGCCTTTTCTCTATTTTCAAATCAGGGTCTGATCTGGTACCGAGGCATCAAGGACCAAATCTCCTCTTGGCAAGACCTCAGTTCTTTGCTTTTGGAGGATTTTGAAATTGTCGGCTACGATTATCGTCTAATGGGGGAGATTCGGTCTAGGACCCAAGGTCAAGATGAACCCGTTCATATTTATTTCGCAGTCATGAGTTGTTTGTTTTCACGACTGAAGAAACCTTTGTCCGAAGAAGATAAGGTAGAAATTTTACTAAACAATGTTAGGCCAATTTTCACGGATCAACTGGCGTTACAAAAATTTGAAACGGTGAAGGATTTGAAGACCGTCTGCCGTAGGTTAGAGGCAGCACGACAAAAAACAAGTTTGTTTACTGAGCCACCCAAGACCTCGAGTTTGAATCCCGAGTTAGTTTATAAGGGTAAAAGTAAGACACCGGTTAGTGTAGTAGGGAACAAACCTACACAAAGTTACAGACAACCGAACAAGAACAACTTTGTTCGGACACCGGAAAATAAACCCAAATATTTTGATGCAAACAAAAAGGTCGGGTTTTGTAATAGGTGTAAAGTGAACACTCATTCTCGAGCACAGTGTACGGCTGACGACAAAAGAGTGAAGTGCTTCAATTGTGGTGAGCTCGGTTATACAGTTAGGTCGTGTCCCAAGTGTAACGTAAAGCCAAAAAACTAATAAGTTTAAACCGTGGTGAAACCACTTCAGGTAGGGCCGATCCTGAAGATTGGAGATATTGGCAAGGTTTAGTGGTAAAATACTTTGAATCACATAACGTCGCCCCGGTTTTGTTTGAACCACATTCTAGTGATATACGACCGTATTTAAATGTAAATTTATTGGATTTGACAATTTGTGGTCTTTTAGATTCAGGCGCAGCTGTTTCCATAATTGGTAACGGAGCTCACACACGATTAATAAACGCGGGTTATCCAGTGGAATCTTCCACGGACTCTAAAGTTACCGTCGCTGATGGGTCCGAGTGTGACACAATCGGTTTCATGACATTACCTATAACTTTTAATGATGTTACAAAAATAATTCGATTTCATGTAATACCATCAATCGTCTCAAATATTATTTTAGGCGTAGATTTCTGGAAAGCTTTTAATTTAATGCCAGAGATATTTAAAAGCATAGCGTACGTTAACTCACCTCCTGATTTTTTAGTTAATTCTTCAAATTTGAGTGGTCCGGTAACTTCTGTCCAATCTTTTCAGGATCTGTCCTTGCTCCAGAAGGAATTGGCAGATTCAATGATTGAAAGTTTTAAGGACATCTCGTTCGAACGTAAGGGTTTGGGTCGGACTAGTTTGATTCAGCACACGATTGACACCGGTGGTTCTCCTCCCATAAAGTGTCGACCATATCCAATGTCCCCAGAGAAGTTAGGTCAACTCCACAAGGAGTTAGACCGGATGTTGGAATTGGATGTGGTCACCAAAAGTGAGAGCCCGTGGAACAATCCTGTGCTGATGGTGCCAAAATCCGACGGTTCCTGGCGTTTTTGTTTGGATTGCCGTAAGCTGAATGCTATCACCAAAGGTGACGCTTACTCCATTCCATACATTCCGCAGATCCTGGACAGCCTGAAAAACGCTAAGTTTATTAGCAGCGTTGATTTTAAAGCCAGTTTTTGGCAAATTCCTTTGGAAGAGGCTGCTCAGGAAAAAACGAGTTTCACTGTTCCCGGACGAGGACTGTTCAAATTCAAAGTTATGCCTTTCGGACTTTGTGGCGCACCCGCTAGACAACAGAGACTGATGGATATGTTGTTTGGGCATCCATTTTGTAGTGACGTCACAAAGGGCATGATTTTCTGCTATGTTGATGATATAATTGTGGTGAGTGAGGATTACGAGACGCACCTTCTATTGCTGAATAGGTTGCATGATAGGATTAAAAGTACGTCTTTGACCATAAATTTTGAAAAGAGTAAGTTTTTTAGGCGTACTTTGAAATATCTGGGTTATGTCGTGGATGAGTGCGGTTTGAGAACGGATCCGGATAAAGTGAGCGCGATACTGAATTTTCCAATACCATCGAACCCCAAAGAGGTAAAAATGTTTTTAGGAACGTGTTCGTGGTACCGTAGGTTTATAAGGAATTTTTCAACTATCGCTGCTCCTTTAAACGCGCTGACGAGCACCAAGGCCAAGTTTAATTGGAGCTCGGAGGCAGACTCCGCTTTTAACGACCTCAAAAACGCGTTAGTTTCGGCTCCGGTTTTAGCCTGTCCTGATTTTGACCAACCTTTTACTGTACACTGTGACGCCTCAAGTTATGGAATAGGCGGTATGTTAACACAGGTACAGAACGGAGAAGAGCACCCAATTGCATACATCAGTAGGTCTCTTAATAAAAACGAGCGAAACTACAGTGCGACGGAACGCGAAGCGTTGGCAGTAATTTATGCGGTCGAAAAGTTTGAGCCCTATTTAGGGACGCGCGAGTTCACTGTCATAACGGATCATGCGTCGTTGCAGTGGTTCCTTCGGCTCGAAAACCCCACTGGTCGTTTAGCACGATGGGGATGCCGGTTATCACAATACAACTTTAAGGTCGTGCATAGGAAGGGAAAAGACAACGTCGTACCGGACGCGTTATCACGTTTCCTAGCAGTCGAAGCGATTGTTGGCGACAGTGGAGACGACTGGTACGACCGAATTTTTAAAAGTTGTCAAAGTAATCCGCTAAACTTTCCGAACTATAGAGTGGAAAATGGCACGCTGTATCGGTTTAGTAAGTCCAAGTACAATTTGACTCAGGAGTTCGATTGGAAGGTGGTTGTGCCCAAAGCACAGCGAGCAAAAGTTATTGCTGATCATCACGAGCCACCAGCGTTCGGACATTTCGGCGTGTTTAAAACTCACAGAAAACTTTCTCTGCAGTTTTACTGGCCAGGAATGTACCGTGACGTGGTGGAATTCGTGAGGAACTGCGGTACTTGCGCCGCGTACAAGCACTCCACGCGACTAACTCCAGGGCTCATGGGCCAACCGAAACAGTGCTATAGGCCGTTCCAAGTTCTCTCGGTAGATTTAGTGGGTCCCTTGCCTAAGTCACGCTCGGGTTTTGTTCATCTTTTGGTGGTAACTTGCTGTTTCTCCAAGTATACAATGCTTTTTCCTTTGCGTCGTGCGACTAGTGCTTTGGTGGCTAAGGCGTTTGAACATTTTGTCCTTTTAGCACATGGAGTTCCTGAAACCGTAATTACCGATAATGGGGTTCAATTTACGGGATCGGAATTTCGTGGGCTATTAGAACGTTATAACGTCCCCAGGGTACATTATGGCCCACGATACACGCCACAAGTCAACCTAGTCGAGCGATATAATAAAACTGTTATGACAGCAGTTTCGTCTTATGTCAAGGACGATCATAGGACTTGGGACGTGAATCTGTACAAGATACAGTTCGCGTTAAATAGCGCTGTAAATGAGTGCACAGGGTTTTCGCCATTCTTCTTAGTGCATGGTAGGGAGCCGATCATAAATGGTTCATTTTATATAAAGTCGCAAAAAGGCGACTATGAAGTAACGATGCCTAGGGAGGAATATGCGGGCGAGTTCGGTATTTTAAAGGAGGTCTTTGAAAAGGCCAGGGAGAGGATCCTTAAAGCGCATCAGACAAATGCGAAGTATTACAACACCCGCAGACGACCAATGACCTTAAAGGTAGGTCAGGAAGTGTGGAAACAAACATTTGTCCAAAGTGATGCCGCGAAATATAAAGCCTCCAAACTCGCGCCAAAGTTTGAGAAGTGCATAGTGGCTAAAATACTTTCTCCTCTAGTCTACGAGTTAGTATCACTAGATGGAAAACCACTAGGTGCTTGGCATATTTCGAAGTTAAAGGTGCGTTACTAGCCTGCCATGCCGTAGGCCACTTTTAGTGTGTCGGTGTCTCTTCGGAGCTCCGGCGATGCTAAGGCGAAAAACCCTTTCTTTTTTTTTTCTTAGCTAGAAAGCCTAGTTAAATTAGTTTTAAGGGTTTTATGCTTGCTCAAGCGTACTAGAGCGCATGCTTCTAGTTTTGTTTTGTACCTACTTTAAGTAAGTTATTTTGTAAGCTTTTATTTACCAACCCGAGGATAGTGCGTTGACGGTTGAGTAAAATTTATATATTACAACTCGAGCGGTCTTACTCCGCAAAGACGGTTGCTTTTGTTACCAACCCGAGCTGACGTTGCGTTGACGGTTGCTTAAAAACAAAATATGTTCTTTCACAACTCGAGGGTTGATCCCGAAGACGGTTGATGAGGTCAATTAATATTGGTGAACCAATATTAATGACATTTTTTTTTTAGGAAATTTTGTCCTACATTTTCATAAGGTAGGGAGTTACGAGTGTCTCCTATAAAACTCTGGGGGTTAGTGACAGCGGTGGCAAAAGTAAATAAACTTGTTTGCTACACTATATTAGATGATGGATGATTGATAAGATTAGAAAGGAGTTTGGATAGTTGATGGGTAAAAGGTGAATGAATGAAAGGAGTATGTAAGCAGATAAATACGCATTTCCGGATGGATCAATAACATTAGTCCTGAAGTTGGCGGGGTGGGGAGTTTGAAGATCAGGAATTGGTTTAAATAGGATGGGTTTTTTTTTTATTTTCCAAGACTACCGTATTTGGTGATTTTTACCGGAAATTTGTTACCCACCACCATACCGTAGTTTGTTTGGGAGTTGTTTTTTTTGTGGGTTATGGCTATGGTGTTTTAGTTGGTAAGTTGTTTGTTTACCCACCATGCCGTAGGCCACGTATGTGTGTCGGTGTCTCTTCGGAGCTCCGGCGATGCCAAGGCAAACCCTTAGGTTAGTTTCTATATTTTTTTTGTTTGTCTCATTGCAAATTTTCTAGATGTTTTTTGGTCAATGTTGTACGCTCCTCTGGTAGGATTTTATTTACTGACGCTGAGGGCAGCGTAGTTTCTCACTACGTTCGAAACTTTCATTGGAGGGGGTGTATTGTAACGTTGCAAATTTTGACGTATAGTTATTTATAGAATAGTAAAATAAACTTTCAAAACAAACTTATTAATTCTGTTGAGTTTAGTTCTGAAGTGTCTCAATAGATGGCGCGAGCAGTCTCGAAAATGTTGTGGATGCGATATTGATCGATTTCTTCATCTTTGGTGTGGTTGTTTAAAAAGTAAAAAGTCGATTGACACGACACGAACTGTCAGGGAGACAGCCGGTCGCGTTGGCATTTTGGAGATTGATTTTTGAGAGGAAGGACAAGTTCATGATGGGGCGAAGCCCCAGGGCTGGGAAAAATCTGTAATCATCGGCCCTCATTTCAATAGAAATGAATCATTATCATATTTAAAAATTTGGTAAGTTCATTTCTGAGAATTTCGTTCGTTTATTTTTTGGTTAGATTCCGCTATCATGGCCATGTGTCTTCCAGGGTCAGGAGAGGGAATTTGCAGGATGTCTTTGGCTGAAATATCAACAATGGACTCATAAGTTGAAGAATCAAAAGACGCCTGCATGTAAGTTAGCCACTTTCTAAATTTCCAACTTGGCATCTGAAAAGGTATATTTGTAATTCGTATATTCATCCACATGGTTGTTGTTTCAGAATGGGATATTATTATTTATAGTTAAATATATATTCATAGTGATGGTCGTGTTCATGTCCATAACATTTGATCTCATTGATATTTTATGAAGTCAAGAAGAGCTTATTCATAAACGCATCCTATCCACATGGGTGTGAAAGGCCATGTTCCACCGGGAATGCTGATAGGCTGAAGGAAAGTACCAGTGCTTCATTCCGATCAGGGGACGCTCGGCCCGTTGGAGCCAGAGGCCCAGCTCGCCGAGCCGCCACTGTTCGGGATGGTCTGGGCAGGTAATTGAATGGCCTTAGAAGGATTTCACCAGGTCAGTGTTCCTCGCCAGTTTAATTTTGCAAGTGCTTGTTAGGTTTGTTTCTATTACACAATTTGGGATTGGTTTAATCACAAACGCGAACTCGGATAGCGACCCTGAGTTTAAGGGGTTTTTTGCATAACATCTATTAAGACTTTAAATTGGTACTGGTTCTCCGCTAAAGATTACGTTGTCATGACATGCTAATATGTATTAAGAGTAATCTAATTCTTAAGTAACATCCACGATTCTGTGTAAGTTATGTACCATAGAAGTCAAGAGTAAATAAGTATTGGTAACACTTAGCACTTACAATATGAAAGGAAAATATTATATATTTATTTTGAATAAACTGAATTGGCTTTGAGACAACAAAAAATCTTTTTATTTCTACCAACTTAACTAGTTTTCAGTACCCGTGAAAGATTGTCTATCTTTTCGTTGCTTGTACGAAGCTTACCTTCTGCGGTCTTTTTATTTTTTGGTCTCGGTAACCGGAGAGATTACGTTTTACTCGTTTCTGCATACGTTACGTCGTGAATGGAATTCTATATTAAATTCATTATCGATGCAGAACAATTTGATACGACTGAAAATTAAAAAATGTAGCGTACCTATTTTTAAAAACAATAGTTTAAAAAATGTGTGCGGCGGAGTTGTCCCCCGTGTTAACTCGTCTTTACCGTCTCTCGCTTTCTTCAGGTTGTGTGCCGGAATCTTGGAGAGATGCTAATGTGCAACCGGTTGCGAAAAAAGGAGATCGGTCAGATCCGACTAATTACCGCCTAATAGCCGTTACTTCAGTTTTGTGTAAAGTCATGGAGCGGATTCTAAACAAACAGTTTATCCGCTACCTAATAGAACACCACCTAATTCACGATCGCCAATACGGGTTTCGGCCGAAACGGTCAACGGTGATCTTCTAGCGTTCGTTACACATCTCTGGGGTGAGGCTATTGATAAGCGTGGCCAGTTAGCCTTAACATAGCCAAGGCTTTTGATCGGGTCTGGTACAAAGCCCTTGTCTCCAAGCTCCCGGCATACGGTCTGCCTGCTCAGTTCTGCAACTGGGTCACTGGCTTTCTACATGAGCGTAGAATCCGAGTACTCTCAGGTGGATGCGCTTCGCGGTTCATGTCAGTGAACGCTGGTGTTCCTCAGGGGTCTGTTCTATACCCCACGCTGTTCTTTCTGCATATCAATGATATGCTTCCACTTGGAAATATTAATTGCTGTGCAGATTACAGTACAGTGCACGGTAGGTATATATAACGGTCACCCAGCGGCTGGGCAGGTCGAGACCTTCAGTCTCGACCTGCCCACGAACGAACGAGAAACGAGTAAATCTTGTCATTGAGCTCAATCGGGTATTGGACCTCATATCTAAATGGGGCTCCAATAATCTTGTCAAGTTCAATGCCAAGAAAACACAGGTATGCGCGTTCATGACAAAAAAGGCCGTTATTCCTCCCTCTCTTCAAGGCACATCACTCGGCTTGTAGAGCAGTATTAACATGCTCGGTATGGAGATTTGCTGCGATCTGAACCAGAGGGCCTATATCGAAGCCGTGATATACCTAAACAGCGTCACGTAAACTCGGTGTCCTGAACAGGGTGAGGCGATTCTTCACGCCGGATCAGTTGTGCGTGTGCTTTTTGTACAAGACACAGATGCGGTCTTGCGAGGAGTATTGCTCGCACCTCTGGGACGGTTCCGCAAATACCTTCTCGATGCCTTGGATAGATTGCAGCGGCGCGCTATACGCATTATCGGCAATGCAGAGGTCACTAAAGCTCTCGAGCCCATGCAATTGCGTAGATAGCGTAACGCTCTGAAGAACTCTTTGACCTTATCCCGCCGCTCCCTTCCTCCATAGGAGTACGCGTGCTGCTCTCCGGAGTCACCGCTGTACTGTCTCGAACATTCCATCGCGCACAAAGAAATTTGGTGACTCGTTTCTTTGTCGCACTTCCAAAAGATAGAATAGTCTACCAGTAAACGTTTCCTTCCTTCCTATAATCTGGGGTCCTTCAAACGATGCGTGAAGACTCGCACCCTGATGAACGAGAAGGTGCGTGTTGAAATTTTGCCCCACAATCTCGATTTCGTTTACGTGATTGAATTTTTAATTTCATGAAATATTTGACATGTAACAGATAGACGGTACGGAAAGACTGACCCTGCGAAAGTAGGTAACTTAAAAACAAAGGAAAACTTTATGACAACGACTCGGTCAAAACGTTGTCGGGTATAAAGGGTCTGGACTCAGAAAGTCACTTTTGCAAAACGTCGCCCCAAAAATATAATATATAGGACCTAAACCTAATAGGTACATTTATAACGAACAAAATCAATCACATTTTTTTAACAATAATATAGTAAAAATTACTTATTTCAATAATATATTTCAGTACAAAATACCTAATATATATATAAAATTGACCGTTAGTAAAACTTTGTTAAACTCTGTCGGAGTTGTATGGGTAGCTAAAATGAGAAATTTAATAATTTTCTTAAACTTGGGCTCATGAATAAGGCAATAGGTACTCCAGTCGTGCGGACCCTGCCTGCCTAGATTGTAGATGTGACCATATCTATTGGAGGAGATGCATTAAACATGACATTATCCATTTTCAATATGCGAGTAAGTACATGTGCCGACATTTCTGTGCAGCGGATTGCGATAACTTTGACGGTGGTTGATAAATAACTTGATTGAGTTTATCTTTATACCATATTTAGAAATCACTAATATGTGATCTGATTTTTTATTTTTGAAAAATACACGATATTAAAGCTTTAGGAACATTGAGTTTTTTATTTGATATTATTATTATAATTAAGTTTATTTTTACTTGCACCCATTTTTATTTTTTCTTAGTTTTATTATTTTTCGCCCAAGGTTGCCTGGAAGAGATTGCTTGTTAGCAATAAGGCCGCCTATTTTGTACTATATGTTTTTATCAATTTGTCAGTATCTGTTTTTTTTGTGTGCAAATAAAGTTTATTATTATTATCTCCTTTATTTTTTTATTTTTTCTTAAAACTAGATTTTTACAATATTTTAAAATAAAAACAATAAAACATTATAAAAACCTAATCCTAGAGTACCACCAGCAGCGGGGCAGGGCCCAAGCTACCGGTGGTCAGGGCTGCAGAGTGAGGAACCTTCTGACAATACGTGCCGTGTCTAGGAGTACTGCCTTTTGCATCTGACCCTTAACCCAACCTTTCAGCGAGAGCCTCTCTAGGTGTTGATCGAGGCTCTTCGCTATCAGACCGTTTGCCGAAACGACTATCGGTACAATAATGGTTGAATCCACATCCCACATGGCGGTAATCTCGTGAGCCAAGTCAAGGTACTTACTGAGCTTGTCCTTCTCGGCTTTCACAAGGTTCTCATCATGAGGTATGGTGATATCTACCAGTATTGCCCGGCGCTGGGATCGGTCGACCACCACGATATCAGGTTTATTGGCGACAATAGTATATTATTATTGAATCACAGAAACGATGCGCTTACAGTACTGTTATTACCTACTCAAATATACCTGAAACAAACAAAATGGAGCTTTTATAATTTTGTTGATTTCTATTAAAAAAACGTTTTTTATTAGACGAGTTTTTATTAGGTATTCGCTTACAATGGCAAAATTTTACCTCTCCTTGTTCTACTCGTAATTCTCGGTAACATTAGGTGATTTTATGGCAAATAAAACTAGCACTAGGAGCCCTGAGTTCGTAACGGTATCGGTAACGAAACGGCCGTTGGAGGCACACGATTAGTTGCTGACCGTCAAGGTAAAGGTTTTGGAGCTAACAATATGTCCAAGGTCATTGGAATTGCTATATTATATGGTTGATAGGCCACTAATAAAGGCGGAAAATGACCGTGGGATTATGCAGCGTTCTAAGTGCTTAGTACAAGATAAAATTTAAAAAAATCAACCAGCCTCAGGAAGCTTTAGTGGGAATCGAACCCACGACCTTTGGATAGTCGGTACAATGCTCTGACCGCTGAGCTACCGAGGCTCCAAAAGATTGGCTCCAGGAGGCTGGTTGTTTTTTTTTAGTAAAATTTAATCCTAAAACAATAAAAATGCTTAGTACAAGTTAAGATCAAATATAACCTACCGTAATATACGATATTGCCATAATAATAAATGTTAACAAGTAGAATTTTGGTGTTCCGAGTTTCCGACAGTTAGAGACAACTTCACCGGGAACCCTCCCGGGTGACGTACGCTTCCACCTTCCACCTTATTATCACTTAACATCAGGTGATATGAAGGCCAAATGCTTAACAGTAGAGGAATTTTAAAAAAAATTGAGATTTTTTAATTTGTTTTATAGATAGATCGGCAAATGACTCCATCCCACTTGATGTTAAGTGGAAATGGAGTCCAGACGCGAAGATAACTGGTGCAGCGTGAAAACAAACGTAGCATCACTTAACCTCACTCTGCCGGCCCACAAGGTGCTTCTTCACGCCTCTTTTGAAGGACCCCATATCATAGGAAGGAGAGAAAACGTGTGCTGGTAAACTATTCCATCTTTAGGGGGTGCGACAAAGAAACGAGTCATCAAATTTGAGACAGTGCGCGCGTTGGGATATTTGAGACAGTGAAGCGGTGACTCCGAAGAGCAGCACTTGTACTCTTATGAAGGAAGGGAGAAGGTGGGATGAGGTCAAAGAGCTCTTCAGAGCACTCGCCTTGGTATAAGTGGTAAAACACGCAGAGTAACGCAACATCTCTACGCAATTGCAGATTATTAATTATTAGTTCCAACCCAAGCCCATTAACAATGAACCAATTGCAATTTATTACATTATTATTTTTTTGATACAATTTTGAGTGTTGTTTAATTAAGCATAAAAATTTATTTCAATTCAATTTACTGCATAACATGTGTTAGAGTTCTATTTAATTTTAAATGTATTGTACCTATGTATTATTTCCATTGTTTTCGCATCTGCATGATTAGCTGTGTGTACACGTTTTCTGGATGTCGGTCTTGCACTGTTCTATTATAATTGTTATTTTATGCTAATGTTGACTATCATCTGTTGTGTACTCCATAAATAAATAAATAAATAAATATAATAAAAGAACCATAGTTTTAAGTTTGCATCCATGATTTTTCAACGTAGCCCCAAGATTCATCATCATCATGATCTCAGCCAAAAGACGTCCACGCTGGACAAAGGCCTCCCCCACGGATCTCCATGAGGGGTATTTGCCGTAATCGCCACGCTTGGCAGGCGGGTTGGCGATCGCAGTTGATTAAGAGTAACCTCAGAGAGATGCTGCTGCCCATCCTCTGGAATGATCCCTTAGTCGGCTTTTACGACACCCTCGGGAAGATATGGGGTGGTGCAATTCTTTATCCCCGGCACCACACACGGGCCCAAGATTGAAATTGATTAAAAACCATTATTATAAAACTAAAAGAAATGCGACGAAAAAAAAGAAAAGTCCAACACTTATTCTAGATTCTGAGCAAAAACGAGTTTCAGAATTCCACGACCAAAAGTGGCAAACACTGTCCATTTCACTCAGACGTATTTGTAGCTCTGTCGTACATTCCTATGCTTGTATGTTGAGCGTCCAGTTTAAATTTCATTCATATTGTCATTGAAATAGAGTGCACATTTTATTAGCCATGTATTTTGTGTGAGCCTGATGACCTCATCCAGCGCAAGCGCATTGCGTAACAAAGTTAACTTACTGATTTATTTCGATGATCTGACATTTACGCTGTAGGTTAACTGTTATTATTGTATTTTAAACCAAATTATCTTATCTTATCTTTTTTTTGGCATCGGCATTAACTTGTCCCCTAATGAAAGCTTAAAGAAAAATACGTGTAATTATTACACTTAGGTACGACCAGTGATCGAAATGAAAGGGGTTAAAATACCTAAATTTGCCGACAAGACATGAAGAGTGGTTAAAGCCATCAAATTTTCTTTATCGAATCCCGAATCTCGGACATAGTTTTACTTTTTAGTAGTCTGTAAGTAGTAAAATGAAATTACTCGTATTACCTACTGTATTTTATAGCAATTCCAACGTCCGCATATACAAAAATATTATTTGAACTAAGACTATTTTATGATGACAGATTTACGTTTTCAATTCATATTTAATTTTATCATTTTTTACATCGCATTTTTAATCCGGGATTCGATAAAGAAAGTTTGGTGGTAATAACAACTCTAAGTCATGTCTTTCATAAACTATTACTCAGCTCAAATGTAGCATTGTAATGAAGAAAGAATTTTTTAAATCGGTCCAGTAGTTTTATACATACATACATACAAAAATACAAAGGTTTCCTCTTTATAATATTAGTATAGAAATACCTATCTTTAGGTATTTTAGCTCCCTTCGTGCCGATCGATCACAGCTTATTATGACCAATTTAAATAAAACGTTTTTTATTCGGCACAAAATGGAACAACAAATGCACAGTTTAAAATAGGTATACAAAAGAGTGCTAAGGTTGACCAACTTTCACAAAGGCCGGTCATCGGATGGGTGACCAAAAATTTATCATCTCGAGCCGCCTCTGTGCTTCGGAAGGCACGTAAAGCCGTTGGTTCCGTCTGCATTAACCACCGCACCGCACTGGGCCCGCGTGGTGGTTTATGGCCCGTTCTCCCTATCCATCCATAGGCAAGGCTCGCGCCCCAGCAGTGGGGACATAAAAATGAGCTGCTGATGATACAAACCGTGTACCAATACGGACTATTAATCTGAATATGGTTGTTATAATATTATTTGTTATTGTTATTGTGTTATTATGAGGTTGAAATTTTACATCACCACAGTTATTTACAAGCACTTAGGTACCTAAAGAACGCTAAAGATATCTAATAAGTATTAAACGTACTTATCTTTCGAAATGACAGCATAAAATTAATGACACTTTAAAACGACGCATTAGAAAATGTATAAAATGTGTTAAGACTCAGGTTCGGGCGGTCGGTACGGTACACGATCTCATGTGTGGTCATAACGAAACCTAATTTATCCAAATTGTTCCTTAAGTTTCTGAACTTAAAGTTTCTTTTTAAAGATACTCTGTGTGTGCCTATAATGGCAGACGCCTTGGAATTTAAAATGGAAGACGTGGTGTAGTGATGGTCGGCCAAAAATTAACTCGACTCATTGGTACATGCCTTAAAGGGTTCTAAGTGCTTTAGTGTGTGTGATAATAAATATTACAAAATTTTTTTTTTAGCTTATTTACATTGCAAAGTGGAGCTCTAGATGTTTATTGCTATAATTGCTATCGTTACAAGCTCTTTTTGTCTAATTGCGTTAATCGCTTTACTTAGAAGATAGCCTAGCTCTTTTCTATAACAACCGTATTTTCCAAGTATTTTTTTATTAATATATTTTATACTTTTGATAGGCTTACTCAATGACATCAACATCAATGTTTTGAATTTAATATAGAAGAAAACAACTCTAATATACTTTTGGATAAAAAAACATGAGTGCATCTTTTTTCATAAATGATGTCAGTGGCGTTGTAAAAATTTTTTGTCTGTAACCTCATAAAAAAGTTGAAGCCTTTTTTAAAATATTTGAGTACTTAAAAGGTACTATGATCGCAACACTAGTCACAAATGCATAAATCTCGCTTAGTGCACGCGAAGTGGCTAAATATAGCGCGCTGATAGTCCTGTTTACGGCGAGATGTGATTAATTTATGATTCTCAGAATATCTTGGCGATACATTCGCTTATGCCTTTGCATAATAGATATAATTAGATTACACCGCTTGCATCTGTTGTGAGTTAAGCACGTATTATCCATTACATAAACATTATGTTAGAATTGTTAGTATTTGTAAATTATTGTCAGCGGTAACAATCTGGTCCTGGTACTCCCAGCGCGTCTCACGCTATATAAAAATGGATCGTGTTATAATGGCCAATAAAGTGTATAACCATTTGCCAAACTGCATCAAAGACCTCCAGGGTAGTAAATTTGAAAGGGAGCTCAAAAATATTCACAGGTCTCATTCTTTTTACAACATGTAAGAATATTTTGAAAATAAATTCTAATTATTAAATTGTAATTTATGGTATTTAGTTTTATGTTTCACAGTGCCTTGAGAAGGTACATTTGTAACAAACACAACATCTTATACCCACTTTTATTGTTGAATCCTTTATTGTACAGACTGCAAATCTACATACAACAAACGGTCAAATTTCCTCAATAGACTTTAAACTCTATGTAGGGCCACTTGAAGCACAATTTTTTTTTAATTTTTTTTTATTAATGGTCTACAAAACTGGTTACTAGCTTAACTTAAAAATATCATTATATGTTAACAAATTATCGTGCGATAGCTGCAACCTATTACATGTAGACACAACATGAGCCAACACAGTTCCAGAAATACGCTTTACAAATTAAAAATTTTAAGATTATACATAAACTTGTTTACTTGTTTTTATAAATTGTTTTCAATTTAATTCTTAATACATTTAAAGAAACAGAAAATAGATCCACATCGAAACGAACAGCGTTACAATATAGACACATTCGATTTATTGGGGAGTGCCTACCAAGGTTAGACTTGTATAATTGTATAATTATAAAAATCTCGATTTAACTAAATCTAGATTTAGGCCATCATTCAGTCAACTTTCGTTCTTCACGTTCCGTTTTCACAAAAACAATATGTCAAAACAAAATTGCGTACAAAGAAACGTCGCTTAGAAAGCTAGTTCTGAATCTTTGGTCGTTCGTTCGTCTTGTCAATGGCAGTAGTGACAGTTGTTTTTCAAACTTTTTAATCTATACTAATATTATAAAGAGGGAAGCTTTGTATTTTTGTATGTATGTATGTATGTTTGCAACGAATAAACTCAAAAACTACTGGACCGATTTAAAAAAGCTTTCACCATTAGAATGCTACATTAGCGCTGAGTAACATAGGCTATACTATTTAAAAAAAAAAGAAAAAAAAAGAAATTATTATTATTTTATATCTCAAAATGTTTAAAAATAAAAGTACACCCGAGCGAAGCCGGGGCGGGCCGCTACTTACATTATAAAAAACATATACAAGGGTGATTGTTCTTATTGTTATAAATGGATATGAATATATGAATATAAACGTTCCACTGACGAGCTCGATACCGCAGCAATTATCGCGCTTGGTCCTAGATTGCTGGAGTTAAGCCGATGCTTCTACGACGACCTATCCGATGATAGGTGACCAAAAATGTGTCAATTATTCGAACTCCTCCGTGCTTCGGAAGGCATGTAAAGCCGTTGGTCCCTGCTGCAAATACAGTCGTTAACAATCACCTATCCACACTGAGTCGCGTAGTGGATTTTTGACCGTTTTTCCATACCCATCCATATATATAGGAAAGGCTCATGCCCCGGCAGTGGGAATATAAAATGAGTTGGTGATGATGATGATGATAATGATGAAACGTTCCACTAACACTAACGAACCACAAAAATATTTTATAGCAAAAACTTTTCCCTTTTTATGAAAATTGCGCAGACGGAGGAGTATGAAATTTCGCATACTTATAGTTTATATAAAGAAGGATTGCAGAATGTTAATATTTTTTTTAAATTATGCATAAAAAATACATTAAATCAATAAAACAAACATTACACTCACTACTATGTATTTGACATACACGCATATAAAACTCTGTTCAAAAATTTCAAAAATGGAAGAGGAGCGGCCGAAATCTTTCAATGCCAATCCAAACTCACATTCTATCTTTTTTAATTTTTCATTGCTTAGGATACAATTAATTACGGTCGAATTACGACCACTGGGCGACCACTAGTATAGGTACGTATATAGATAGTTTAGGTTCCCTAATTAAAGTACAGCTACTACCGAGTGCTGTGACTGCGAGTTTTATTCACGTTTCGATAACGTTGACGTAAACGAGAATTTGTAAGGTGTGAGGTGAGTTGTCATGCAAATACTTGTTTTCATTTACGTGATCGAATGGCAAATAAAACTCGCACATGGAACCCAGGTCTAACTATAATGTAAATCGTTATTCTTCGTGACTGTTATTTCGTTGTAATTTTCCTTTTAACGTGTGATGAAGTCATTGCCAGGTATTATTGTATTCTTAAAGGTTTACATAAATTTATTATTCGCCACGGATATGTCTCTATCATAGACGCTAAGATTACCTATATTAGACATCAGGCAGTCCTTAAAAATGTTTTTTTTTTAAATGATTTTTTGTAGAGAGTTTGCTTATTGCCCTTAACTGCCTATTTAGCATCTCCGGGCTTTTTTGGGGGCGGTGGGAAACTTATAGGGTTCCTCAAGCAGTGTGACCAAAACACCGTCAAAGGTTTTCTAGAGTTAATGGCATCACGCAAGCTGTATGTGTTATTTTAAAGGGAGGAGCGGAGTCTCCAAATACAGATCACGTTTATTTAAATGGAGGATCCAATCAACCGTATAGATAAAGCAAAAAATGTTAACGAAATTTTTTTTTTTTAATTTTATTCTTTTTCATGACGTCAATTATTGTAGTTTTTTAGTTTAGTACGTGAACTATGATGAAATGAAATGGAAAAATCTTTATTCAATTTAGGCATATAAATTGCACTGATGAACATCAAGTAGTTACCTACATAAAAAACACAAAGTAGGTATATTAAAAAATAATATAAGTACATACACACAATAATACTTAAAATATATAATTGAATAAACAATACATATATGTATTGCGATTCTTCTGCTGGTTCGGAAGGTTGATTCTGCTAAGAAGACTCCAGCAAGAAACTTAGCAAAGTGTAATTACTTAATATATGTGAAATAACATGCAGAGAGGAGCTCGATGGCGCAGTGGTTAACGCGCCCGGTCTGCGAGTGCTGAGGTTAAGCAACTTTAGCAAAGGCCGGTTATCGGATGGGTGACCAAAAATTTATCATCTCGAGCTCCTCTGTGCTTCGGAAGGCACGTAAAGCCATTGGTCTCGGCTGCATTAGCAGTCGTTAACAGTCACCAATCCGCACTGGGCCCGCGTGGTGGTTTATGGCCCGTTCTCCCTATCCATCCATAGGGAAGGCTCGTGCCCCAGCAGTGAGGACATTAAATGAGCTGATGATGAACATGCACAGGCGAGCATGCTGAGATGACCACACATTCTTATCATTAAGATAATCATCAATTTTATAGTACCCTTTTTTCATTAGACCTTGTTTTATTTCTGTCTTAAACTTGTGTAGTGACAATTCCGTTAGAGTGAAAGGCACTTTATTATATATTTGTATACATTTCCCAACAAATGAATTACCGACCTTATTGAGTCTAAGTTTTGGAACGGCAAGTTTGTTTTTATTTCTTGATATTTCTTGATATTCACCATGATGGCGCGATGTTTACAATACCATCTTATCGCTAGGCACGCTGAGTTCAAGTAGTGAACTGTACCGTAGAAGTACAGTTTAAAATTAAACAATGACTTAAGAGTTGGAAACCTTTGTCCACATCACGTCCAGCCGATAGCCAACTAACGCAGTTCGGTCACGCGACACATCTAGGGGTGACCTCACATATTCAGCTATTGGAAACAATGGAAAGAACACCTTGTTCTAACTCCTTTTGGCACATTTTTGAAAGTCGCGCTCGTTTAGGTAAAACGTTTCGTTCATGAAATATGTGACGGTGATGCAAGCGTAGCTATGACTGTAAAATTGTGATTAGTCTTAAGTTTTATAGGCGTGTACTAACATTCGTTTGAATTTAATAAAGTTCTCAAGAGTTTTCTATGATCTATGTTTAATATGTTTGTACATGTTACTTTTGAACAATTTTACCCACACATTCGGGAAAAGTTAAATAGCACGGTGCGAATTAATTGTAAGAAGACTTACACCTTAGCCTCACAAGGGGGGGGGGGGGGGGGTCAATCAAAACTCTTAAGTCGTTTGTAGCAGGGTTGTTGGACCCTGTAAAGTCTTCAAAACGTCAAAATAAACATATGTAAAATAGCCTGAACAGAGCCGTATTAAAAAATTCATTTCAATGTTTAAGATAATGATATTCATGCATGTGTTGAGTGGATACTAAAAAACTTTTCATACGTTCATTCAATCAGCCATTCGTTCAATACTTAAAAAATATGTCTAAAAATGTAGCTCGGTAATTTTTTTATTTCTTTATCGATCTCACTCATAGCAAGTTGCAATTACACCGTCACAGCACAGTGGGCCGTAAAATAAATCATTCACGTTCAAATGAGCTATAAGCAATAAAAGTTCAGCTATAAAAATGAGACTAACATTGAATTATTGCAATTTACAAGTTACGCAAAATAGCGACAGAGGCTTCGCTTACTCACTAACTAAAAACATGTTTTTTTCAAACACCGACAATTAGGTATCAAGGTTATTTACTAATTATATTTAAGTTGTAAGCACCATATCAATTTAAGGCCCACTCATACAACTAATTGGAAATATGCTTGATTGAACTAATATTATAAATGCGAAAGTTTGTGTGTATGTGTGTGTATATTTGTTGCTTCTTCACGCTGCAACGGATGGATGGATTTGGATGAAATTCGGCATACAGATAGTTTATAACCTGGATTAAC
Organism: Eudonia mercurella; assembly: GCA_963082485.1. NCBI lineage: Eukaryota > Metazoa > Arthropoda > Insecta > Lepidoptera > Crambidae > Eudonia > Eudonia mercurella. The sequence goes on from OY720032.1 coordinate 18,930,198, forward strand.
ACATATAATACTTTTTATTCCGATATTCCCACGGGAACGGGCGGGAACCACGCGGGTAAAACTGCGGGCGGCCGCTAGTCTGTTTATAACGTAAGTACACCACCATTGTAACCCTGTAAAGGCCATCCCAATCCTATCCAAACTACTCGGAGAATCTAGTAGAGTGCGGGAGCAAGCTTACGCTTGCGTGATGCTATTCCCTTTAGAAACCTTCTGACGTTGTTTTGATCGTGATAAAGCAGTGTGGCTTGAGGAACCTTTTAAATTTCTCGCCGCGCCCAAAAAAGTCTGGTGATGCTGTGAAAGCCGTTTACAGATAACAGCAAACTCTCTCCTAAACATTTTTGAGCTTATCAGCGAAATCAATCTTTTTTTATATATTGACGTTTCCATGACAACAAAACAAACAAATGATCTTGTATTGGAAAATTAAATTGTCGTTTTTAGTATTTTCCGTTACTTATTATTTATGTTTCTCACCGCTTAAACTTTGCCTGAATTTCCACTAATATTTTAAAATCATAATTAGCCAAATCGGTCCAGCCGTTCTCGAGTTTTAACGAGACTAACAACAGCAATTGATTTTCATATATATCTATATACACTAATATTATAAAGAAAAAACCTTTGTATTTTTATATGTATGTATGTATGTATGTTTGCAACGAATAAACTCAAAACCACTGGATTGATTTAAAAAATTATTTCACCATTAGAATGCTACATTAGCGCTGAGTAACATAGATTGTATTTAAAAAAAAATGTCCACCCGTGCGAAGCAGGGACAGGTTGCTAGTATAGTTAATATTATAGTTTATATAAATCTAAGCAACTTGAAAGCTCTATCTATATCTAAGCGGCTTGAAAATCGGTCCATTAAACTTTTTCTTTCGTTTGTATAAAGTACTTACTCATTTGAAAAAATTAAGGGGAAAAAAGAAAAAAACCTTAACTTTAAATATCTATATAGATTTAATTTAAAAAAATCGAAGATTAAGCATTTTAGCTATCAAAAACTTCATTCTACATTTGCGTTGTACAATTTCCGTGTTTTCCTTGACCGCTTCCACAAAAAAACTACTCTAATTATTTATGTCGGAGGTGAGAAACCTTAGTAACCACCAAATGTATGTGTATTAACTCAATTATTAGCTAGGTACGTCTGTGTACTCATTTTGCAAAGCAAACTGGTCACAAACGATAGAATTGATAGAAAAATAGAATTAACTGAAATTATTGAAGGAATGGAATAGCAACCTTTATTGGTATGAATACATCCAAAAAGGCATTCGATCACCCAAAATAAACTAAAATGAAAATAAAATTAACAAAACAAGAAACAATCGCAATGGATATTTGTTGATAAGCTGGTAGAACAGAAACCAGTTTATGTTGTGAATATGACAAGAATATCGGGGACACTACCAAGGTCAAAATGAATGGAGTCAATAAGAGGGCATAAGATGACATTCAAATATTGAATGTTATTAACATCATCTGTCTGTATACTTCCCACTGTTGGGCTTAGATCTTCCCACATTAACAAGTTTTTGGGAGTAATCGGGCCGTAAGCCGTAACCCACAATGCAGGCTCAAGGCAATTCTCATATAACGACAAGAATCGGGGATCGACGATTAATCGAAGCAAGGAATTATGGGGATAGTTTTATTTAGTCACAAATGCTGGGCTATACCAGGCTTTGCGAAATTTGCTTAAAATATCCTTCATCACCATCGTCACCAGCTCATTTTATGTTCCCACTGCTGGGACAAGAGCCTTCCCTATGAAAGGATAAGGGATAGAGAGAACGGGCAATAAACCACCACCCAGGATCAGTGCGGATTGGTGGTTGTTAGCGACTGCTAATGCAGTCGGGACCAACGGCTTTACGAGCCTTCTGAATCACGGAAGCACTCTAAATTTTTGGTCACCCATCCGATAACGGGCCTTTGCGAAAGTTACTTAACCTTAGCAATCGCACACCGGGCGCGTTAACCACTGCGTCAACGAGCTCGACACATATGCTTGACCGGGATAAAGGTAGCAAGTGACACTCTCGATTCTGGGCCTCTTTACATCTCAGAGCAAAAATTACATCTGGTAAAAATGGTTTACAAATACAAAGGTCTGTTGATCTGTTGACTGAAAAAGTTTGAAAAAATTTCGATGAGCGAGACTCGTTCGCACCTGCGTATAATTCGTGTCATGCGCATTATAAATTAGAATATTTTGGCTGTGCCCAACTTGTTAAATTACTTTTTATTCAAATTTAAACCACTCTACGATCTTTTGGTCCGGTTTGAAGTAAAAAAATTTCGAACTAACACACTTACGCATTCTATTATGAGTTAAAAATTTAAATTAAATGACCCAGTTCATGAGGTAATTCCAACAATTATGTCACCGGATTCTCACGTCATCGCATCGCCAATCATCAGCATATTCAATGTTTGCTTCACTTACAAGGAACTTGCTCAATATCTCAAGAGCTGCTGGAATAAGTCGATGATATGATTTGTCCTTTAACATTCAGGTTTGTTTACATCTGACTGATTGATTTACGCTTCATAAGCTAATTATAGTTATAGCTTTATCAGTGTAACAAATCAGTGAAGGTAATGGTTCTGATCAAATTAAAATCGAAGCAATGTTATTAAACTCTACAATTTCTTCAAAGTTCATTCTTGTCTTTTTCGTCTGTGGGAGCTGATTGAACTTTATTATAATAAATATTGGGTCCTCACCTATGAAATTGACGTTTTTTCTCACTTATTAATAGTTGTATTACTTCTAAAAGTCAATACCGGCTGTTAATATTATTATACACCTTTAATTAGAACTATGTTACTTAGGCTTCAGTAATAACAATGATTATTCATTTTGTGTCTTTTACGACCAATTTTTTTTTAATTGACTCCTTTTTATTTCGCGGAATTGACCTTTTGTTTCATTGTAACTTTTCTTTTTAATGTTTGCTATATTTAGCTAGTGAAACAAACACACTACTCTACAATTGTTTATAGTGTTAACATAAATATATGCTAAGAAAATTAAAAAAAACGTTAGTATGAAAAATATAATTTCACAAAAAATCTTCATACCAAAACAGTATTAAACAATAATTAGGACAAAAAAAGAGGTTTTATTTAAAAAAAACAATAGGTACATATGTCTAAAGATAAAATTTTACTAGAAAAATCAGCCAGTCTCAGGAAGCTCCAGTGGGAATCGAATCCACGATTAAGATCTAGCTAGGATCTTGATTCGTGATAAGTCACGAATCAAGATCCTAGCTCAGCCTAGGGATCTCCGTTGCTCAGCGGTCAGAGCATATCTTGTAACTATATGTATATAGCAAAATTCAAAATAATAAAAATAATAGGTATGCCTATTAGGAGATAAAAATAATAGGTATGCCCATTCCAGAGGATGGGCAGCAGCATCTCTCTGAGGCCTTTGTCCAGCAGTGGACGTCTTTTGGCTGAGATGATGATGATGATGATGCCTATTAGAGAAATGATTGACTAGATTCTTACCATGTTTTTCCAATTTTGAGTATCCGATAGGCACAGTTGCATGCGCCATGAGCACGGATGTACTGAAGTTGCTATAGTTGGATATTTATGAGCAGAAAAAGGATCTACCCTGTTCCTTAGACTTTTTTGCGTTCGAAACCCGTATATAAAAACAAAACATGATAAAAAATAAAATATAAAACATTAAAAAAAAACCACAACAGCAGCAAGAATTCCGATAAAATAATTTTTCTGAAAAGTGACCATAATAGTTTAAAAAATGGGTATGCCCAGTCCAAATAGATCTGTGTTAGATATGCGCATAATTTACTTATATTTACAGAATCCTAATCATGTTAAGCCTGACAGCAATAAAATAATCTATTTTGATGTATAATAATCCTTAAATGGGATTATAATTGACAAAGGTTTCTTGGAAAACTAGACTTAAAAATATTCACTTACCATTTTGGGACAAATTTAATGAATTTAGTATGACCCACCCATTACGGACTGATTTTAACTTAGCAAAAGGTATGCAAACGTGAGGTACGCGTTATATTGATGATGATGATGTCACTTGTTAGAATTATGATGTTTTTGCTAAGCGACACGTTTCAACAATTATCCTTGTGTTGTCAATTTGTCATTATATTTGTATCAATGTGTTGTTGTTTGATCCTTAATATTCTTTGCTTTAGATATGATGTTTAATACTAGTGTGAAGCTACTCAATGGCATTTGGGAAGTCACTAAAAAAAGTAAAGTTTAGCCTACATACTATTCCACAGCTGCTAGGCAATAGCCTTTATCATTGACATCAAGTCATCCCTACAATATAAGGGTTATTAATAGGTAATGTATTGTTGCAATAGAGTGAATAGTCTTCACTTTACCAGGGTTTCTTTATGGTGCAATTATTCTATCACGTTAACAAAAACAAGAATTTGTCTGTCAGCACTCAGGATACCAAACAATTCATCGCCTTCGCTTCTGTCCTTCTCTCTCTCTGAGTTGCAATGAAAACCATTACCCTTTGGTAAGTAAGTTTAAACCGCCTCTATGCTTTAGTTGTAAGGTCCAATCTTATACACGGAGGTTCCACCGGGCTTGATAGCCAGCAGGGATAGTTGCAGTACTCGTTTTGTTGATGGTAGAGCTTGTCCTCCTAAAATTTCGTTTTCGTTAACATCATAGAATGTCAAATTAACTTCGTACTAGGCTACATAGCCAGTTTCATAGTAGTAAGGATTTTGGGTAAATTGATATCAGCCTCATCTTCACCTACATCGTTAAGTCCCCCATTTGGAATAATAAAACATGTAAAATAGTTTTGTTTATTTTTATAATTATACTCTTTATATTTTTACTATGATGTTATTTAGTTACATATAGAGGTGTTCTATTTTGAAAAAAGAGAAACAAACGTTTTACTCACTTCCACAGAAAGCTCATTATTATTCCGAATCTGACTAACCAGCCACCAAAGCCGTACAAAGTTGCAGACTCCGTACATATCCCCCAAAGCTACCTGTAAGCCTGCCACACTTGTTACTCAACACAATCGGCCATTAGTTCCGCCATACTTGCGCGGTGACGTCATGCGCCAACGACCGCCAAGCGCCAAGGGCCCGGCTTGAACGGACGCCAAGGTTGCCGGAATATGGGGCAGGTGATGCTGCCATTTGTTTTGATATCTATTCCGAAGGTGTAATGGTCGTGTTTACATGACAAGGTCTCAAGTCTGGTAACTCAATAGCGTCTCAATAGTGTGTCGATAGAAAGCTTATAAATTGAACTTTGGTTTTTAAATTTATTGAGAGAAAGAGAGCAATATAAAAACCTTTAAATACATTTTTTTAATTTATTGCAACAGATACTTAAAGGTTAGCACCGCATGCAACAAGAGCTTTTTTTTACTAATAACATTTTGTAATACAAAATTTATAGGAATCTATAGAAAAATTGTTGTGTTATTGTGAGGCATCGGGCCTCGATTCTATTATAAAACGTATGTCGTTGGCCTAATTTTGACCATTTCCCCGTGCCCATAGTCCTAGATGGTCCTTGTATCAAAATCAGGCTGCTGACACTAACACTGACACACTATTGAGACGTTATTGAATTATCAGACTTGCCTTGTTACTGTTTAGAGTGCCGAGTTTTATTCGTCAATAATTGATCACGTTAACGAAAAGGAAAATTTGTGTGGCAACATTTTAACTCTTCACGTATGCCGCTAGGAGACGACGCGCCGCTTCAATGCAATATTAATTGCCTAATTAATTTTACCCGACAATACAAATTCTAGTTTTCGTTAACCGATGATTGAAAGGTAAATAAAAACTCCAACTTGTAGGCACTCAGCATTCTGTATACGATATTTTGATGGGGATGAAGACAAGTGCTAAAAATAAGTCGGCGAAAATTAAAATGGTGAACATCGTTGTTCAGTAAATCTATCGCGCTTATTGGCAAAGCATAGATAATGGTGATGAACGTAGACGAAGGCCGCTGCTCTGGTGCCTAGAGTTTTGTTTACTAGCCGTATTCATTCGATTACGTTAACGAAAACGAAAATTAGTATGGCATTGAAGCAGCGCTTCCTGGCGACATACGAGAAGAGTAAAAATTTTACGATACAAATTCTCGATTATTTACCTAGGTACTTACATATAATTTTACGCAAATATTGTTGCGAAACTAAATAAACCACGCAACAAAAAGTAGTGCACAATTATTAAATAAATACTATGGATGCTTTCCTGTTATCGGACGGTACGCAATGTTTAAAAAAGATCCGGTCCGTTAGTAATTGTCAAATTATCAATTGGTGGCGCTAGTGTGCCTTACGCTTCGCCTTAAGTAATCTGTGCACTGATACCATTACCCTATGTCTTTATACAACGAGCAGGGTGCCAACCAAGTTTCATTCGCCATTCGATCACGTTGACGAATACGAGAATTTGAATTTGAAAAAAGGCAAAGTGTTGAAAAAATTCCACGAGCGGGATTCGAACCCGCACCCCATGACATGCCGGGTCAGGTGCACTATCAACTATACTATCGTGGAATTTTTTCAACACTTTGTCTTTTTTCAAATTGTAATTTGTTCGCAACAATATTTGCGTGAAATTATACGTAAATAATCATAAATATAGCTTGCCTAATTCTTAACTGATTTTTCAATATTTGTAAAAATATTACTAAGATCGGATGTTGATGACGTAGTTGTCGACATTTAATAGCTCCTTTGGCTTATAAAGTAAAAGTAGATAGTGTTGATTAATTTCGGCGAGTTGGATTGAGCCACGATAGCATAGTTGGCAGTGCACTTGACCTGGCATGTCATGGGGTGCGGGTTCGAATCCCGCTCGTGGAATTTTTTCAACACTTACTTTTTAGCGCTAGAACTTCATATTCGCTTAGGGTACTTTCATTTAGACGTTTCGTGTCGGACCGCTGCCGTGCCGTTTCATATTAATCGCTAGCCGCATGACAGCCGCACGACAGCCGCATGACTGTTTTATGGAACGCAGTGCAAACGTGCGTTAGCCGTTCGACAACAAACGTCTAAACTGAATGAGCCCAAAGACTTTTTTATATGCTTATAGCCATCCACAAGAAGGGAACTATTAAACGCAAAAATATTTTTTCTAATTCGACTAGTAAGTAGTTCTAGAGCAGCGCGTTCAAACAAAAAACAAACTCTTCAGCTTTATTATATTACTAGCTGACCCGGCGGACTTCGTACCGCTTTGACAGTTTCCATCATTGAGTTAAATATATATCAATGGTTTCCATGACAACAAAATAAACAAATCATTTTGCATTGGAAAATTAAATTGTATTTTATTTAATATATTTTTTGATAAATGTTTTATTTGTTATGTTGCTCAGCGCTAATGTAGCATTCTAATGGTGAAAGAATTATTTAAATCGGTCTAGTAGTTTTTATTATCGTTGCAAACATACATACAAAAATACAAAGGTTTTCTCTTTATAATATTAGTATAGATATAGTACTCATATATATACTGTACATAATACCACTTTCTGACTGACTAATGTTTATATACCAGTGTACATATACTTAAGTATTATAAATGTTTACTCCACGTACATCCAGCATACAGTATATCCCTCCTTCCTATACCGTGACTCTGCTTCTGCTTGACATCAAGAAGAACGAAATCATATGCCGACTCTACAATAAAAAAAATACCGTGACCATGCAAAAATATATCAAAACAGATGACCACAACATGTTATCTTTGAGAGTCAACAAATGCAACGAACTGTGACGATAAGCAACATAATCATGTATGTTTGTATGTTCTGCTATATCTCGAAAGTATTTATAGCTATGACAGTTTGATAGCCAAGGTCTACAAGTTGAGATTTGATAGCAGAGTCGGGGTTAGGAAAAATATTATAGTTAATTACTATGCCAATGGAATAAGAAACTGTATTGAGGACTGGCGTCATATCTTTTTTGCATTGGACGATAATGACTTCATTATCAATTGTATTGGCTGAGTACTTACCTAGTTAATTCGCACTGTTTGTGTTGTATTAATTGACTGATATTGACCGCATTTTCTGGTGAAGGTCGCGGATAGCCGATGGTTGCAAGCAGTATAAAACCGGTCGCTGTGGAGATCCTTGGGGAGGCCTTTGTCCAGCAGTGGACGTCTTTTGGCTGAGATTGTGATGATGACCGCATTTGAAATGTTTCTTATAACCACTATGTTTTGATGCTGATTCTCTGTGCGTTTTAGCACAGAGAATCAGCATCAAAACATAGTTATCTTAAAAATTACATTACACAAAAATTAAGCACATAAAACGCCATGTTAATTAGAATTAAAAGTACAAAAATAAACAAAAGCTAGATTTTATTTGCTCAAATAGAATTTCAAAGATGAAAAAGTATCGAACACAAGTTATCAACTTTACGATCAAAACATCGCCTAAAACTAGTCCTAAAATATAATATTTTAAGCTGTTTTTCCATTGCAGGGGAAAGACCGCCGAATCTTAAGACTTTGTGTTTGTGTAGTCTCTAAAATAAGTTTTCGACCATAAATTATCAGCTTTAATGAAGTGTTGACGCCTAAAGCCTAGCCCTATTTAAATATTATAAAAAACTAAATTAAATTAAGTATTTGAAAAAAGAAAAAGTGTTGAAAGAATTCCACGAGCGGGATTCGAGCCTGCACTCCATGACATGCCGGGTCAGGTGCACTACCAACTATACTATCGTGGCTCAATTCAACTCGCCGAAATTAATCAACACTAGTGTATCTACTTTTACTTTGTAAGCCAAAGGAACCCTATTCAATGTCGACAACTACGTCATTGACTTGTCTTTTTCAAATTGTAATTTGTTCGCAACAATATAATTGCGTAAAATTATATGTAAATAATCATAAATTAAATATACTATGCACATAAAATAGAGACATTAGGATGTAGTGTAATGGGTATAGTTCGTCTATGTTACATGAACAGGGTGTGTGAATTTTAAGATCATATTCTAAGTGCACAACAAATTTGGAAGGGTACCCTTTTCCCAATTATCTCTATTCATTTAGCCCTACAGTATACAGCGACCTATAGTATACTGAGTGTTCTCGCCAGCATTTAAGAATCATCGACACTAATAGTAAACCGTGTAGTATTGTGAGTTGTGACACAAGTTCCGTGCCAAGGCCGCGTTAGATCATCGCCTGTGGTCGCGGGCGCACGTTTGCTATACTCTTTATATTTCATTATCAGTGTGAAGGTAAACCTTGTTGGATCTCGGATTCAACGTGGATTAACGTTTAACAGAGAGATTTGAATAGAACGTTATAGGGCCATAATCTATGTTTTCACGCTGCACGAGTTGTCTTTGCGTCTAGACTCTATTTCCACTTAGCATCGGGTGGAGTGTTGTAATCAGCCGTGCTAAGTATTAAAAAGTCTTGGTTCATAATTCTCAAACGATTCTTCTATTTTAAAACGTCTAACTACGCGTAGAATCGTGTCTCAGTGTTCTCATCCCCAAAGGATCTCCACAACAACGACCGGCCACAAAGCTCAAATTTATTTTATTATCGACATTATTTTTGTTCGAGCATGTTATGTTATGTTGATATTTTGACTTCTGTTTTTTGGACAATGAGCTTGACGACCAAGAGCATGTATCAGCTGTCACTTTTCAATTTTACTTTATAACAAACAACTACAATATCTAGGCCATACGGTGTTGTTCAGGCATGTTTATAATATTCCTGGGTTCTATCTATGCACGGTACTCTATCTGTTATTTTCGGAATTATACAGCTATTACCTAACACCCTGTATATAAATTTACCCTAACGTTTCAAACCCTTTGCACGGTTTTCGTGGTCAGTGGAGACTGGGACTAGGGGTGCTGATCGTATTGATATTGCCCATCTACGTGTAACAAAAGACTTTGATGTCAATTTACAATTCACAGTTCATTGGGCACTGTTACAAATATCATTGTCAACCTCTTTATTATTAATTATAACATGTCGCCAGTTAGGTAATGTTTCAGGCGGCCATTCTTGAAATTACTTGTTCAACTCAAGGCCAAAGACATAGACTCGAGGACAAAGTCTCGATTTAGAGCAGATCGGAATGGAACAACACTAACACTTTGTCTAGGTTTAATCTTTACAAAGGACCTCTACGAGTAACGATGTGTTGATTTTGACAAAGTTATCAATTTATGTAAAAATGAAACGAGTCCAAGTATTAAAAAAAAATATCTATAAACATGTCAAAATTGTATGTAGTTTGCTCTTGTTAAAATAAAATGTCGAATAACAAAATTTTAAAGGTCAAATTTATTAGTCGTAAGTTTTATGATAATCATACATACCTAAAACGTGGGTGGAGATGGCAATTTAGCGGCCCGGTCAACACTGTGGGGTCAATTTGATGTACGAATTTGATGCTGGCAAATTATAGTCACCCATGCGACGCCTTATCCAACACGACACTTTTATATAAAAGTCAGACGCCTGCACATCAGCCTATCCAAAACTGGCAAATTTCTTCAATAAATGTTCAACCATATATTCCATATATTAATTTCGTCTCTCATCGGGAGTTACAAAGACGAAACTGCACAATATGGGATATGTTAATTTCGTCTCTCATCGGGAGTACCAAAACCGAAACTGCACAATATGGGATATGTTAATTTCGTCTCTCATCGGGAGTAACAAAACCGAAACTGCACAATATGGGATATGCTAATTTCGTCTCTCATCGCGAGTAACAAAACGGAAACTGCACAATATGGGATATGTTATTTCGTCTCTCATCGGAAGTTACAAAGACGAAACTGCACAATATGGGATATATTAATTTCGTCTCTCATCGGGAGTTACAAAGACGAAACTGCACAATATGGGTTATGTTAATTTCGTCTTTGTAACTCCAAATGAGCGTATTTATAAAGTTCAAAGTCTATTGAGGAAATTTGACAGTTTGTGTTAGTCTGATGTGCACGCGTGTGTACCTGATGAAATATACAATTTCTATTGAAGTATCTTCTCTTTCCCCCCGTGGAGTCTCCCTGTGGTCACGGACACGGTGAAGGTTCGAAACGTGTGGATAAGATCAAATCAGTCACATTATGATTATTAAGATATTTGGCACCAGTTTTTACATTTGTTTAAAAACGCAAAATTATAATTTATTCCATACGAATCTTTCTGTGTATTAGCTACCTACGTGATATTGGCGGAATTGTGTTTAGCAGTAGACACAAAACATGCCTTATATAAAAGAAGAAGAATATTGTTTTACTTAAAATTACTTTAAGACTCTAAACGTGCCCCTCGAGATAATCCGCATTGCCTCGGAGAATCTAGCAGGCGACGAGGACACGCTTGCGTGATGCCATAACCTCTAGAAACCCTTTAAGGATGTTTGGTCACTTCGGCTGGTAGAGTCCTAAGTTCTCGCCACCCAAAAAACTCGGTTACCCCGCTAAGGCCAATAACGGCCAAAAGGTATCCTTTCCCAAAAAAAGCTAGCTCAGTAACATTAAAAAAAAATTTTAATAAGTGGTATTGCATTATCCTGAACACCAGGGAAACGTCGCGAAGATGGCCGCTGATAACAGACAGTTTACTTTGCCATGTTCTGCCGCACGCGACCGCCCTAGCAGGTAGGAACATCGTTTTGGGAATTATACCAAAGGGCAGGGTAGGGTTGGTACTCGTAGTTTGGTACAAACAAGTGGTAGAGCATGTTTGATTCTGAACGACCTTAAGAAGGTTACTTTGGACCAGAGCGGCAGGAAAATCAAATAAAATTCGTTTATAATTTGGCAGATAGCGTAAGAAGTTGAGTGTGACAAAGTAATGAACTCCTAGAAGTATTTATATGCAAGCATTTTATTTTGTTTATTTTTTTATTGGTTCCGTGATATATCTAGTAATGATGCAGAAAGTAGACTGTATGTGACGCCTCTACTCATGAATGATCAATGAGCTTTCTGAAGTCGATATTTAGGTTTTTTTTTATACGTAGCACGGCAAATGACTCCATTTCACCTGATGTTAAGTGAATATGGAATCCAGATGCGATGACAACTGGTGCAGCGTGAAAACAACGCAGCATCAGTTACCCTCACTCTGCCGGCCCACAAGGTGCCGTTTCACGCCTCGTTTGAAGGACCCCATATCATAGGAAGGAGGGAAAACGTGTGCTGGTTTGTATAAGCCTTGTGTGAGTTTTATTCAACACTAGCTGTGCCCTGCGGTTTCACCCGCGTTAATTAGCGACTGTTCCACACCTACGTATTAGTCATAACGTGATGTAATATAGCCTATAGCCTTCCTCAATAAATAGACTAATCAACACAAAAAGATTTTTTCAATTCGAACCAGTAGTTCCTGAGATTAGCGCGTTCAAACAAACAAACAAACAAACAAACAAACAAACAAACTCTTCAGCTTTATAATATTAGTATAGATTGAATGGTGAATAAAAATCACACTCATCGCACCCTGCTAACGTTTTCTAATTTCACTATTCACATATTTAAACTTTGTTATGGAAAGGTATTACTGTTGAATTTTATGTTAACTTAATTTTGTAATTATTCTCGTATACTCCACGTTAATTTATTAGACAACCCTGCTAACTTAGTTAGGCCTATAACGGTGCCAGGGAGTGCCAAGTGCGTGTTCGGTGCCCGGATGACGTGCTGCGTGACTGAGGCGGATCCTGCGGGAACCCTCAGCTATGCTTCAGCGGGGATTATGGGAATGACGACCGAAAAATTCAGGAAGTTTCATATAAAAACGCATTGATCGGGAATAAAAGCCAAGGGAACGGAGGATAAATGTAATGTTTTGTTTATTAGGGGTTACCCTAATAAACAGGGGTTCATGTTATATAGAGAAGCTTTTTAGCACCTGTCAAGATAAAATAAACATAATTTTTAAGTTGTTTTCATATACATTGCTAGATGGCGTTGTAATGTAGACTGTATTTACCTGCGCCGCGGTTTAGACAATATTGATGTATTTAGTAAGAGGAATGAACAGTGTTTAAGAATTAAAACAAGAAGATAAAGTTATACATAGTATACATATATAAATGCATTACAATTACATTATATATATGCATGCATACCTTATCAAGTGTTAGGAAATCGGTGAAAACTTTTTTTGCCAAATTAATACATTTGTATGTGATCAACAAACGAACGGACTGAACTACCTGAAATGTAGTTTGATCACAATTATGCCTAAGGAGTAGGTACTACGAGTTAGGTTAGGTTAAAAGAATGTAGAAACTAAATATATTTAAAATTTGAAAAATAAAAAATAAAAAAAACACTTTGTCTTTTTTCAATTGTAATTTTTCGCAACAATATTTGCGTAAAATTATAGGTAAATAATCATATAGGTAAGTATTTATAATGTTAAAATTATGAAAGTTGTGGTAACATAAAATAATGATTGTGGTAAATAGGTATATTTACAGTATAAATAATCTTTTTAATTATTATATACCTAGTAACTCTCTTGTTTTATGATCGTTTCGATACATCTTCACAGACATAGTGCAGTGAACTTGGCAGACTGCTCTAAAACAATGAAAGTGATTCACGGTTTGATTCAGCCATTTTGAGATAATTCAGACGATTGAACGCAGCATAAGGGATGGTTTGTCAGTTGATTGCGTGATCGGATGTTAAATTAGATATCACGTTGTAAAGTTGTTACTATTAATAATTATGACAGCCTACCTCAATATTTTATTGCAAAACTCTTTCGATTAATAAAGAATAATAATAAACAAATAACTTTATTTGCTTTTAATATAAAACACAGTATAAAGAAGGGTAATAAATAAATAATAATAAATAAATGTTTCCCACACTCACACCAATTATCTAGCCCCACGAAATGCTTCCTTAAGAAACTCGATAAATGGTTAACTAGACAACGGATAAACATACTTAATATACTTAAATACATACTTATTATACATAGGAAACACCCAGACCCGAAACAATTTAGAAAAACAGGTATTTCTAAATTGATTCGTCCGGGGATCGAACCCGGGGCCTCAGAGATGGTGACACCATGAAAACCGGTGTGAAAGCCACTCGACCAAGGAGATCGTCAATATATATAATAATATCCAAGCAGAGTGCAGAGATCGGAACGATTGAATTGATCAGTGCATAAATTACGGAGAAATGCGTGAACATAGTACTAAAAAACCAGCTAGAGCAATAAATTGAGAACCTCCTTTTTGAAGTCGGCTAAAAACCTAGCCATCAAAAACAAACTTGTAAAAAAAACAAATCTCGCAACTCAGTTCTTCTACCGTAAAAAGTTGTGAGATCCATGTAATACCAAGTCGGTTAATTTATTCAGTCCCTACTAAAGGGACCTTCTGTCTTAAGTTATTACGTAATTAGCTAACCTAACAACATCTTATAGTGACCATATTAATATTAAAAATCTTTTATGTTTTATAAAAAATAAATTGATTGACTTGGCCATCGCATGAAAACACAATGTAGGTATCTCATCACAAGTAATACATCTATTATATTAAATTTCTAATTTAATTTAACATATTTTAATAAAATTTAGATTGTTTAGTGCGATTGCCAAGTCACTCTATTTATTTAAATCATAAACTACTGGTTCAAATTGAATGAAATTTTAAATATACCGTGTTTATACAATGCCTGCTTGGTAACTGAAAATTCAGGCTTCTAGTTTTATCCACAACGAAGTTATAGAGGGTCGAAAATGGCCTGAACTGTTTCGAGAAAAGGATGGTACTTACGGCCGTGCCGCTTTTTTGCTAGACTTGCTGTGCCACGGTTATATTATTACCGTGGCCGTGCCCCCAGATAAAGTTGAAATTTCGGTAGCCGAACGAACGGGCCCTTTCGGGTTCAATGCGAGAAATCGATAGATTACTAACCCGTAGGTATATAAAAACAAGCGTAAGCTTTCAACGGATGGTAGGAAGATAGAAGCTCAAATTATAGACCCTGTCGGGCACAATTTCTTTTGAAGGGACTAGATAATATACTCTTTTTATATATTATCTATTTATGCTTTTACAATTTTTTTGTTGAGAGTTCATGTATACATTAAAATATAAGTTCATGTACATTGAGAATTTATGTCATGAAGAACCTGGTGCAAAACAGCGACCTGGTCCATATAAAATCTCGTTTTTACTCGTATTTCGGATTCCATTAATCTTATTGTTTTTTTTCTATTGTTACAGATGAACAAGAAAGAGTACAAAAGAAAACATTTGTTAACTGGATCAATTCACATCTGTCGAAGGTTTGTTAAAGTTTTATGAACAAGAAATTCCTACTATTTTTTCCTTTTTTTTTAAATTGCACACGATGATTCTAACCGCCTCTGTGGTTTAGTGTTTAAGACCACCGGTTTAGACCCAGAGGTCCCGGGTTCGATTCCCAATGTTTGAGGCATTGTTGTGTTCCGGCAGCTAGAGATAAGATAGCCAGTGCCTCACTAGTTGAGGATTCCCGGGTGAAGTGCGCTTCCACCAATTGGCCTTATCATCACTTAACATCAGGTGAGATCAAGGTACTGTGCTTACCCGTAAATATTAAAAAAAAAAAGATTATTAATGAATTACAGCAACTATGTAGTGATTATTTAGTATGGTGAAAATGATTCTACCTTTTATAAAAGTTTTCGTACCTAGTGTAAGTGTAAAAAATATTTCAAAGTATCCTTATACTAGCTAGAGTCCTATTCTGTGCTAGAGTTTCTTTATATCAAGTAAGATCGTTGCTATATACTTTTTACAGTTAATTTAATTGAATGAAATCTATTTAGTGACTATCAGGAAAAAAAAAGAACGACAACCTTTTTTAAAATTAAAAAATATCGAATTTTTTTATGTATCTGGCCAGATGCAATTTTAAAATCTATTGATAAATATTAGGTGTTGTGTGGTAGGTTTTCTCCCTATCCATCCATTGGGAAGGCTCGTGCCCCAGCAGTGGGGACAAAAATGAGCTGATGATGATGATGATGATGAGGTGTTGTGAACATTAATTGTGTTTTATGTTGTCCAGCGTGTGCCACCGCTGCGAATCGACGACCTGATATACGATCTTCGCGATGGCACCAAGCTGCTCGCGCTTCTGGAGGTGTTGTCGGGCGAGAAACTGGTGAGTTAGCATAAAACCTTTTTTCCTAAAAATGCTCGAAATCAGATCATTATTTTGACAACCTCCTTCCAACCAGGACTTTCAAAGAATTTTATTTAAATTTCTGACTGGCTTGCAAATACAAATTATTATGTAAGAAAAAAAATATTGATGAACATTGGCGCGTGCAAATGTTCTCCTACTCCATTGACTGGTGTAGGCTCTGCGTGTAGGTGCAATAGTTGTTGATTGATGTTGTACACCTACGAACGAGTACTACCTACTTAGTTTGAATTTCCGCGCTTTATTTGATAAAAGTACTAGCCTTGACTGCAACCAATTATTGTAACATAAAGTAATATATTCTAAGATTTGTTGTATGTATGTACTTTTTTTAACTGGAAGTTCCTGTCAAGAACTGCAATACTGAAAACTGCATCAATATTGTTTTAAGAGCTAATGTTAAGCTCGACGCAGATAATAAACTTATTTTCTAATATTTCTTTAGCCTATGGAGCGCGGTCGCGTGCTCCGTCGCCCCCACTTCCTATCGAACGCGAACACCGCGCTCCGCTTCCTGGCCGGCAAAAGGATCAAGCTGGTGAACATCAACGCCGCCGACCTGGTGGATGGCCGGCCGGCGGTCGTGCTCGGCCTCATCTGGACCATTATCCTGTACTTCCAGGTACGATGACCTGCGTTCTTATTGGACAACTAGTTGAGTATACTAACCAGTTGAGTGAACTGTCACTATCTACTTACCCTTGTATGGTGGTGGCAACTGGAACCTCGGGTCCGGTTGTTTCCAAGTAGTGAAACCTTGTAGGGAACGGGCGCGCACTAATGCGTGATGCCATTCCCCCTAGAAAACTCTAACGGTTAATCGTTTCACACGGCTTGAGGAACCCTTTAAGTTTCTCGCCACCCCCATAGAAGTCCGGTGACGGATAAAATGCCGTTTGAGGCAATCAGCAAACTGTCTCAAAAAAAAGGTCCGGTTGCCTTTCTCCTGTCACGCACGCACGTTTGGATCTAGGCCCACGCGTGTTGTGCCTTAGTGGGAGTGTCTAGAACTCTAGACCCTCTGATGCGTTGACAATTACTCAGAACCATATTTTTTTTATTATAAAAAAACACACGATGACGGTATTAGAGACTTTTCCGCAATTAATATCATAGAGACTGAGTAATCATTCATGTTTGGAGTTATCATACTTGGAGGTGCATTATTAGACTCGGTTTGGTTGGTTGTAAGTCTGACTGGCTATATAGCTATCAGCAGCTGTTGCTTTAAGGTACCAGTTGGTAGCCGACTCCACTGCAGTCGCGACACTACTTACTGGTTTCTATGTACTTCTATGAAACTCCTTCCGTAGCGACGACAAGTCTGCTGCTGCTACGTGGAGTCGGCTACCAACTGGTACCTTTAACAACAACGTTTGTAGCATTGTTGTGTTCCGATAGCAAGAGATAAGATAGCCAGTCTCTCGGTAGTTGAGGATTCCGGATGAAGTGTGCTTCCACCTCCAACCTTCTACTGATTGAACTTATACTTGAAAAAGTGCTGATTGAAATACCATCGTGCTCAAAATTACATAAGCATTTAGGTAAAATAGTCTTAACACATAAAAATAGACACTATTTTATCAAAAAAATATTTATGACAATTTGTCTCAGTTTTTGCCAGGGTCGGAAATATAAATTGGCATCGAGATGCTTATATTATTTTGACCACGATGGTGTTCGGATTGTTTGAGTTCCCATGTAAGAAGTATTTATTAAAATTGATTTTAGACAGCACCAGTGTGATATAAATAATAGGTAGGTAGTGAAAAATCGCACAGTAATACCACAATTATTTGGACATAGACAAGAATAGATCTTGGAAATAACACTGCAGACGACCAGATGTTGTATTTTGTAACTAATAGGTACATGTGTAACAAAACATGTAATAATACCAACTGTTAACAAAAGAAATTCACATCATTAAAGCCCATATTGTAAACAAATTAAAACAGAAAGCTATCGCGAAAGTTTTCAGCAACCATTGTATTTTCGTCATTCTTATTTACTTAAACATTTTATAATTAATATTTTTAACATATTTTCTTAATGCTTAATGGGCTGATAGCAGCAGCAACATAGATACGTTGCTCCTGTAATGCAAAATATCTATAACTGTCTTTTATTTTACGTATTTACACCAAAATTATAAACAAAACGGTCTTCCAATTTTTTTCATTAACTGACTGAAAGAGATTCTTTGAATATTTTTAGATACCATGAAACGGGGGTTACTTATGAATTACATAAACTTGATCACATATATAGAACATCATTATATAGAAAATCATATAGATCATATAAACTTGATCATATTATAGATCTGCTGTTTAAATGGGTATCCCTAGCGGCGGTAATGAAGTTACATGCGTGATGCGTTACCATGAGACATGACGAAATAGCGATCAAAGTTTGACACTTTGACTTCTATAATTAGCCATCAGTTGCTATGTGGAAGATCGTTTTGTTCAAAATATTTAATGTGAAGGGTAAGGCACACTAGCGCCACCAATGATAATTTGACAATTACTAACGGACCGGATCTTTTTTTAAACATTGCGTACCGTCCGACAACAGGAAAGCATCCACAGTATTTATTTAATAATTGTGCACTACTTTTTATTGCGTGGCTTATTCACAAAACGGGCTATCGCATTTATTCACAAACAATGGCCACTTTTGGTGTTAGCGAATGAATACAAAAACAAACCTAAAAGTAGTGCACAATTATTAAATAATAGATGTTTGCCTAGTGTCGGAAGGTCCGCAATGTTTGAAAAAAAATCCAGTTTAGCAGTTATCAAATTAAATCCATTAGCGGCGCTAGTGTGCCTTACCCTTCGCCTTAATTGAAACATTTAGCGGCACTAATCGACCATATTAAATGAGGATACACCAAATTCCTTTTTTTTTGAGATTCTTTAAATAAAAAATCGAATTTCAATGAAATGTCAATTCGATTGAAATAGTCGGTTTATTCTCATTTTAATTGGCTTGAACTCGTTTTGTTTGCGCAAGCTTCTCTCTATTTATCGGACCCACAGGACCGGAGAACTCAGGTGGGTACTAACGCATCACAGCTTACAATACATGCAGTTAGACGTCTATATGCCCTTTTTTACTAAAACGACCCCTATTTTTCTATTTAACTGGAGAAAACGTACTACGAGAACTTGCGCGTACGACTGTCCGGGAGACGTAGATAGATTTAGGCAACCCCTAAACCATGTTAAGTGATGGTTTAATCCAGACAACGGAGAAAACTGTTACCTAACACGGCTTAAGGGGCTGCGACCAATTTTTTTGGTAACGGTGTAACTCTGGTAAAACTGTCACCTAAAAGGGGTTACCAAAAACTTGGAGGTCATTGATGAAAACGGGCATTATTGTAATTAACTAGTAATTTCCATAAGACAGCAATAATTGTAGTTAGTTAGGTTAATTTTGTTGGCTGTTTTGTATTAAGTATATAAGGTATTTTGAAATGTTCATAAGTTGAAGATGAAACAGTTTTATGATCAACTCGTGTAATTTTTTTTTCATATTATTATGACGTCATTAAGCTATTCATTGTGTGGTTAATAAACCACACAACTCTCCCACAAACCAAAAAAACTTTACCTGTTAATGACCAGGATTAAAACCGTATATAAAATGTTTCATTTACACGCGTAGAGTTCGCGTAAACTTAAGGAAACAATTATTATAAGTACTATTTTTAGACCTATAATTTTTATATACTTACCTATGATAAAGAGAGCTATATATTCACAACTTCTTGCTATATGCTTTGCTTTAAGTTGCTCTATGCTCTCATATTTATGTTGTACCTTCCTTTGGCAGAACATAGACAATAATACATTAATAGAGTGTACAAAAAAATAAAGGATTTATGCTGTAGTTTTTTTTATTTAATTATTTGTTTTAATTTTATTTGCCACTTTGGGCTAGTGGTTAGATCAACAGTCTCAGACTCAGTGATCCCTGGTGAGATTCCTAGCGGAGAATAACTACTTATTGTACTTAGGTTGGTGTTGGCGCCGATTAAAAGTCCACCAGATAGTAATCTCTAACATTTTTTCATCTGTCGCCACAACAACAGTACCACAACACGTTTTTCCTCCTTCCTATGATATGGGGTCCTTCAAAAGAGGCGTGAAGAAGCTCCTTGTGGGCCGGCAGAGTGAGGTTAACTGATGCTACGTTTGTTTTCACGCTGCACGTCTGGACTCCATTTCCACTTAACATCAGGTGGGACGGAGTCACTTGCCGAGCTATCTATAAAAAAAAAACAACAGTGCTAATAACTTGTCCCTTAAAGTTTTTTTGGTTGAAGTTCGACCCTTAATCTTATTAATTTAGTTAACTTTAAATGCAATGATTAATTGAAATAAATTTTGTTGGATTACTTATTAAATTATTATTTTATTATTTATGTATAGTTTGTATCATGGTCATCTGAGTATCAGGTAATTTGCGTTTCTGGCAGTATGCGTTGAAATGTTTGTACCAAGTATAAATATTTATTATACAATTTCTATATCTGTTTTAATGCCTGGCGGATAATTTTAGCAATGTCACAAGAGTACAACTATGCTATTTTTGCTAGCAAGTTTTAGTAGGCACCTTTTTCACTTTTTACTTTACTACTGCTTTTGGTTGATAACACAGAGTTCATATTTGTTCACCTTGATCAGAATTTTTAATAAATTGTGTTAATTATTCAAATGATTCGGTAAACATGTAAACCGTCCGTCTGATGGTACACTAGCAACAAAATTGATTAGTCGATCGTAACGGACCTTAATAATGCTTTAGTTATTATGCCTCTATGTCGTATAATATTACATGATCTGATTCTCCGGGAGGGTTCCCGGAGAATCTAGAAGGGTACGGGGAACGGGGACGAGCTTGCGTTGCGTCAGCTCCCAAAAAACCCTTAAGAGATTGTTTTATCACTATTAGTACGATCCGACCCGAACCCTTCGGAGAATCTAGTAGGGCACGGGGACACGCACTAGTGAGTGATGTCAAAACCTCCGAAGGTGATTCGTTTCACACGGCTTTTTAGTTTAAGTTTCTCGCCGCCTCCAAAAAAGCCCGGTGAAGCTGAAAATGCCGTTTGAGGCAATCAGAAAAATCTCTCCAAAAAAAACTATTAGCTAGAGATACTAAGTATAAGTTTTTCGCCACCTATGAATCCGGTTACGCTGTAAAGGCCGAAGGTGACCAACAGCACCTCCTTTAAGAGAAAAAGGATTTCATAGGCTTAGCCTTTGTAAATTCTTATTAATGTGAATAAGCACAATAATTCTCACTTAAAAGCGTTATAAATTTTTATTACCTATATATAATTTGAAGATGGAACTTGCAATTGAGGCGGGACAAACAAGATAAACGTGTTTGCTTGTCGTTTTGCTAGCATTTTAATTTTCTGGTAAGAAGATTACATAATTTCACGAGAACTTATCTTACCTATTAGCATAAAGACAAGTTTTATTAAAGAATCAAACACCACTTTTTGAGTACTAGAAAGAGTAAAAAAATGGAAAAGGAAATAAACTTTATTTACATTAGGTATATAATTTCTAAGAAACTTGTGATAGTTTTACAGGAGAATTAATGTTAGATAGTTAAATGCACTTCACATAGAAAACTGACAGCAAGTTAATTCACGATATCGTTTTGTAAGCCGTAATGAAATCCAAAACTTGCTATGAACAAAACTTACAGCTAAGAATCAAAAGTACTGAAGAATCACAAATGCACTTTACATAAAATATTGACAACACTTAAATCTTGCTATAAACAAAACTGTTAGCCAACAATCAAAGTGACTACCGAAACATTAATTTTCCCATCAACATACATCTTAACACACCCTTTGTCACCAGATTGAGGAGAACAGCAGAGCGTTGGAGTACCTGGTGGGTTCCCGCTGCGCGTCTGTCATGTCCCAGGAGTCGGGTACGGCCACCCCGACTCAGCGGGCGGAGGACCGGTGGAAGCAGGGTGCCAGGAAGACGCTGCTGCAGTGGGTGGCGAACGCCTTGCCCAAGTAAGACCAGCATATTTCTATACCTTCTTCGTCAACTTGCGTTTTAACAACATGTTCTTAACTACTTTAGACCAAGAAGTCGCGTCGTCAATTGCGTGCGTTTACTTAGGAAACCTGACACGTGCACACAGTCATAAAACCTGCACAAGGGCAGGCCATACACGGGCAGCTTTCAGACAATCTTCAATTTACAAACATACAGTGGAACCGCTCGAGCAGTTGCGTAGTCGCTGCTTGAAGCAGTTGCAGTCATGACTGCTTCAAGCTGCCCGTATATGGCCGCCCTAAAGGACCGCAGCCTATTGACGCTTGCAATGGTAATGCCTTGCCATGGGCATGACTCGCTTGCTGCCGACCCTGACACCATAGCTTTTATTGCCTCTTCCATTATTTTTAAATGTAAATACAAATAAAAATAGGTATGAGCGTGGTAGCTATTTAGACGGGTTCTGTGCCGTGCTCAACCAATCAGTGCAATCAGGATGCGTATAAAATAAATTTTCTTGTGTGATAATTTGTCAAGAGGTGAAGATTAGTAAAATATTTCATTGTTTCGCAGGGACTCGAACATCTCAGTCTCAGACTTTGGTCCATCATGGCGTGACGGCATCGCATTCTTAGCCATCATCGACGCCATCAAAGCGAACCTGATAAACCTGGCTGAGATGAAGAGGAAGACGAACAGGCAGCGGTTGGAGCACGCCTTTGACCTCGCGGAGAGCGAACTTGGCATCGCCAGGCTCCTGGACGCTGAGGACGTGGACGTGGAGAAGCCAGATGAGAGATCCATTATGACATATGTAGCCCAGTTCCTGCACAAATATCCGGAACCCAAGGTGATTCTTATATCAAATGATCAACCTTCTCAATATCTAAAGTTTGAGTAAATAAACAATAAACCTTTCTTAGTGATGAAATTATTAGTTTCCGACTGTTTTTTTTTACATCGGAAGGTACATTAGGTTTGGCTGTTGTCATAAAACAGTTGTCGTGGCACCCAACTGTTCGTTTATTGGCAATGGCAATCAATCTGGGGAGTAGGGATGACCTTCATATTATTCATATTTTATACTTAGATAATTTGCAGTATGTTTTTATTTTATCTTTGTTGTAATGCAAGTCTATTTTCTGTTGTAGACGACAGGACCAGACGCCGTAGCGGCAGTACAAGAGGAGTACGAATCTCTTAGAATGTGGTTGACCGAACGGGTCACCACAGTTCAAAGGCTATACGACTCGCGAACGCTATCGCGTAATTACGAAGATTACGTGCGCGCCGAAAACGAGAGGCTCGCTCGTGAGCCAACCTATCAGAAACTTGAAAAACTTATGTACACACAAAGCTTAGTTGCCATAGCTCCCAAATCGTGGCGAGAACTTGTTTCTCTCTGGATAGAGCTAGAGAGATTACACAGAAGATGGCTTTGGCTATTGGACATGGATTTGCCTGGCGACTTCAAAACCATAGGCGAATGGTTAGCAAGAGCAGAATATCTCTTATACTTTGATGAAACTCCAACAAGCTTAGACGAAAGAACTGCCGCCATAATCAGTGAAAAATTGGAGGAGCATAGTTCGTTCTTCGCTAATACACATGAGGTTATGGAACGATTCGAAAGAGCTTTAAGATCTCCTGAAGCCTCAATAATACCTGGCGAAAGGCTCCAAGATATGAAAGATAGGCTCGATACTGTAAGTCTAAGAGCTCCACAAAGGAAAGCCAGATTAAAGTATTTAGAACACAAGTGTTGTATTGTAGCTTTCACAGAGCTAACAAAAGCCAAACTTGCTGCATGGACCAGCAAGTATGGCCGAATTGATCATGTCCGTGCCTTATTAGATGACTATGACAATTTTGTTACTAAGAATAAGATTTTCCAAGAATTTGATAGAGCGTACGTAGATATAAAGCAAGTAGCTGAAGAGTATAAAAGAGTATGTGAAGTAGATAGGACAGAAGCGAGAGAGATTGATACCTTTTTGAAAGAAGTGGCTGAAGCGTGGAGAAGAGTCGCTTCAGATGTGCGGTGTGCTCGAAGTGTGCTTGAAGAAGTTATTGCTCATTGGGAGAGGTGGAACTCCTTGTCCGACGATTTCACATCATGGTTGGACAGAGCTCAGCATATGCTGAGGGTATCTGAAGACGAAAGGCTAGAGTTCTTCCAAGACTTAACCGTTTGGAAGGAGAGACATCAACTATTAGGTGACGCAGCTGGATTCATAGCTGCTACCTGCTCAGAAGACATCAGTTCTGAAGTTAAAAGAAAATACGTAGAAATTACTGAACGTTGGGAACGCGTTTGGGAAGAAGCAGAACGGTAGGTTACACAATATTAACTTTTTAATGTATCTTTATAGATAACTTTTTTATGCAGAATGTTTTTCTTGCAGTTATGTCCGCGGTGGTGATGCTCTACGTCACAGACGTGAGTTGGCTTCGGGGGTGCAAGCTCTGGACAACTGGCTCGCTGCTGCAGAGAATCTGTTGTCCCGGCAGCCGCACGCCAACACTGCTGATATCCAGACCTACATCGATCAGCTTTTACATCTCAACTCGGAAATTGAACACAATGAGGAGCTGTTTAAGACTATCAGCAGGTTAGTAAAATTAGTGCAGGGCTGTTTTTTGAAAATAACAACACATTACACTACAAAATATTAATTAGTTTTCTCAAATCACTAGAAATTGTGTTTCTTTTTGAAGTGAATATCTAAACTTATCGATTACTTTAGTATCAAATGTAGTGATCACTTGTCTTGATTTCGCCTGATGGAGGCCTAATGGAGACCTTTGCCCAGAACTGGGACAGTACAAGTTTTTACTCAAAACAACTTACTCTACTCACTCACACATTTATTTACAATTTTGTTATACATTTCTCAACCCATTTTTGATCGGATGTAATTTTTTTTTATCTTTCTCAGGACCTTCCAAAACGCCATCGCCGAGTTGCCCAGAGACGAGGTGGAAGGCAACATGGCGAAGCTAAAGCAACAGAAGGAGGCGCTCGTGCGCGTGCGCGCGACCGTGCCCGTGAAGCTGCACCAGTACCGGCAGCTGCTCGTGCAGCACGAGTCGCTGGAGAGTGGCCAGAAGGAGATCAGCAGCTGGCTGGACAGGGCTGACGAAGCCCTCAGGACAGCAGGAGAAACGAGACGGTTAGCTTTTGATTCCTGCGTCTTGTGAAGCGAAAATGTCTTGTAGTTTCAAGTAACACCGAATTTGTTAAAATATTCAAAAATGTATATGATGTACGACTCCCTTACATATTACTACCATGATAACAATAAGTAGAGATAACTTTCTATGTATTAACTACTAACTGTGCCCCGCGGTTTCACCCGCGTTAATTAGCGAACAATCTATTGTATTATTTTAGAACTTATTTGATTACCATAAAAAAGGTTATAGTGAGTCAACCTTAAAAACTAGACATATGCTGTCACGAACTTTTTTTTAGAACTTTTAAAGGGGAACAATTACGTTTTATTTAATTTTTGCGTAACTTTTACCGTTTACGCAGCGCACGCAAGGAAAGCTCTCAAAAATATATTTTCCCGTTTCTGCAACATTTTTTATTGCTGCTCCACTCCTATTGATCATAGCGTGATGTAATATAACCTATAGCCTTTCTCAATAAATGGACTATTCAACACAAAAATATTTTTTCAATTCGAACCAGTACTTCCTGAGATTAGCGCGTTCAACCAAACAAACAAACAAACAAACTCTTCAGCTTTATAATATTAGTATAGATATGCATATGTTTTTGGAAAATTTTGCTGAATACTGCTACATTGAAAAAGTAACTGCGGT
Organism: Eudonia mercurella; assembly: GCA_963082485.1. Taxonomy (NCBI): domain Eukaryota; kingdom Metazoa; phylum Arthropoda; class Insecta; order Lepidoptera; family Crambidae; genus Eudonia; species Eudonia mercurella. The sequence goes on from OY720032.1 coordinate 18,956,358, forward strand.
GTGGTTGCATCTTTCGTATAGTTGCCCTTTTTTATTTTTATTTTAGTAACAGTTATCTAGATCGAAATATATTTTTTTTTATCCCTAAGACAAATTTCAAGGCAATGCAATCGTTTGAAATGAAATCTTCTTTTCCAGTGAAATCATCGAAGAACGCTACGAAATCCACCGGTCGTTCTTTTCTCGTACCACGTACTACCGCTCGATGCTGGAGAGCAAGAACAAAGTTTTCCAGAACATTGTTAAGGCAGCCGACGCCGACCGCAGCGCGGACGTCACTGACCAAGTCAGGCTTATGAGGGACCTGAACGAGAGGTAATGCTTAGGACTTACTGCATGTACCTATCACTTACTTTATATCGGCCGTGGTAACTTTACGCCGTAGCTCGAGTGGCACACGTAAACAAAGACTCAGTGGAGAGACGAGTTTTGTCACACAAAAATGTTCTTAGTGTACTACCTCACAGAGTTTACCAATTAATTAAATTTATTAAGACTTGATAAACTCGAAACGCTTTCATCATGGCTTTCATCATCATATTATGCATATAATGTTTACATGTACTGACAGCGACATATGAACATGAATAAAATAAGCACATGGGAAGATCGAGCAATTACCCACCACGCTGACCTATTTCGGGTTAGTCGGAGTTGGAGTTAGTTAGAATGCGTTAGCCTCTGCACCAAGAAATTCCTTACAGCTTCAGTTGTAAGTACTCTTAATAGGTTGACCGGGCCCAGGCACAACAGAAATTCAATTGTTTGTCCGTCAAATGACGTTTAAGGTGTTAATACCATTTTTATCTAACTCTCTTCACATAACTCGTAGATTTGCCCACGTGTCCTCCGAGGCCACACGCCGGGAATCTGAGCTGCAACGGTTGGCAAGAGCATGGGAGGAGTTCGAGGTGAAGAAGCGCGCGGTGGAAGAGTGGGCGTCCCGCGCCGAAGCCCTGCTGGCTGACAACCGCGTGGACTCCAAGCAAGCCGTGGACTTCCACAAGAGGTTCTTCCAGGGCGCTGATGAAAGGGCCGTTGCGGAATTAGTGAGATCTGGACGAGAACTGATTGAGGTAAGCAATTTGTATTTGAAGATATAATAGTTGGAAAATATCCACGGTCTCCAAATTTTAAACCAAATGTATACCAACTTGGTGCCGACAGTACTTCCATCAAAAAAGGATGCCTAGACAATTTTTAAAAGTCATTCCTAATAAAATGGTGTACAGTACCCTCATTGTAAGTGAAATATTGTATTTTTTGTTTTAAATACTGTTTAATACAGTCAGCACAAACATTACCAAAACATGAAACTGTGGTCAAAAATATCCAAATATAATATTTAAACTATAGTTGCTTTTGACAAAAAATGCCAAACTTTCTAACAAGAATACTTTCTGAATTCTTTTGTTCTACATATTTTTTTTTCTAAATGTTAGGACCTCCCTACGCCTACTGTTCCCAATCTTAACTATCGTCGTCACAACATGTTTTCTTCTTTTATTCTTCTCGATGAGCCATCAGATCTTTCCTACATCATATTTCTCACTGTCCTCAATTTTTTCCAATCATTCTTTTTCCATACGACTTTGTTGCATCATATAAAGCGCCATTTCTCCAACAGCTGGTGAACGAAGAGGACCGGCCGCAAGTGGTGCAGACCGTGGAGGAGCTGCAGCGGCGGTGGCGCGAGCTGCTGGCGCGCGCGCCACCGCACCTCATGCGGCTGGAGTTCCGTCTGGACGAGGCCGTCTTCCACCACTCTATCAAGGACATTGAAAAGGAGATCGCTTACGAGGAACAGGTAACTCGCATTGTTTTGTTTTAAGGGATATATATATGATCTCTATATTAATAAGTGATGAGACAACTTCGTGCCCCTTTTTAAGCACATTGCACGCACGGAGGAGTGAGAGATTTGGTATAGTTAAAGTTTATATGGATAAAGAGTCCTGAAATATAAAATGTATGCATATATGTGTTGCATTATAAACATGATTAATTGTGAACTACGGTCGAATTTCAACCACTGGGCGATCACTAGTTGTTATATATAAATGAGTTCTGTTACCTTATGTTAGGAATGAGTGGAGTCAATAATTGTAGAATTGAAAACACGATTGCTCAAAATAGTAAAGCAAATAGAATTAAGACAATATAAGATAAGACTTACATACATGTTTTAAGTTGATGGTATCTTCAGGTGAGTATTTAGTTTTTTATCTTTTTTATCATCCTTGTTTTATTCAAAAATCAGTGACGTTCATTTTAGTGAACGATTGGATATTAAATAATAGTGTAATATACTTTTGGTATCTACTCTTCAACTTTATATACAAAATATTCATAAACAATAGTTTTTAAAATTGCTTATCTTTCAATAGGCCTACAACCAAAGTGACGATGCCGACGGCATCCTCATTAGAAACGAAGAATACTTTCGCAATCAAGGCAAGGTGATGCAAGTGGAACATTGCCTGCAGAACCTAAAGACGATCGCTACTAGCTACTCGAGTCAAACTAACGACACGTCCTTAGAAGAAGCTGTTAGGAAGTGCGAACAACAATGGGAAAGTACCGTACATAGAGTAGAACATTTTAGGCAACAGTTACAACGGATACCGGCCAAATGGGATGCTTATAGAGAGAAGTTCAGGGAAATGGAAAGATGGATGGATCACGTCGCCCAAACGATGGACAGCATTGTCAGAGAAGTTGATTCTGCGGAAGCGTTTGAAAGGGAGAAGACCATTTTCCAGGTAAGTCAATTTACACAACTTGGTTTCTAATGAATGGTATTACATTTATTACACTTTTAAACTTTCGCGTTCCGACGTTTCGACCGAGTTACAACGTGTAGTGGCCGGGGTCACGGGCTGTCAGCCCGGGTATAAAGAAGATACTTTTTTACTAATTAGTTTGTGTTAATTCCCGTTTAAATTCTTTGGTATTACATTTTATAAATCCTAAGCTATTCATTGTACTTTCTAAAAATATAAACATTTCATTTGCTCTCATTGGAAACAGCTTAAAGAACTGATGGTAACTATTTCTATTTTCATACAGTTATAATTATGTTCGTTAGTGTGTTTATTTTAACTGTTACATTCCTAATAAATAATTGATGACACCTTTCTAGAACATCTGCCGCGAAGCTGACAGGAAACGAGAAGACATGAAGTGGCTCGTCCAAACGCTTGATATGTTGACAAACCACTGTTCAGAGTTAGAGGCGCAAGATGAGCAAATGAAACTCGAAAATCTCATTGCAAGATACAAAAACTTGATTCCTACCATAGAGATTACAATGATAAAAACAGAAACATATACTCGCTGCTACACATACCGCAGAGAAGTACATGAAGTTATTTGTATTTTGGAAAGTGCTAGAGAGCAAGCTATGCTTGAACCAGAACCGCAGTCTTTACAGCACGTTGAACAATTAGTTCAAGAACAGCAAGTTGCGGTGCAAAAGCTTGACCGCCAACGTCCTTCCGTGATGTCGATGCTACAACGAGGCAAAGAACTTATAAAGGATGCTAATGCTCCTGCTTTTGTAAGAGAGGACGTCAGAAATCTTGAAAGTGGTTGGAATACAGCTTACGACTCTTCAAACGACAGACTGCATAAACTACGTGACACTCAAAAAGTGTGGTCCAACTATGAGTATCAAAAAGAAGAGTTGTTATCGGATCTTGACAAAATTGAAAGCTATGTTGCTCATCCGGGCTTAGAACTCGGTGTTTCTAACATTGGCCGCGAGCTTCAAGAAACAAAAACACTAAATTCTGATATTGAAAGAGCAAAGTTAGAACGGTTACCTCAATTACAACAAGCTTACGCTGAATTACGTTCTCTTACCGCTAACAAGCCTAAACCAGTTATAGAAAAGGATTTGGAAACCATTGGACGCAAATTAGACAGAGTTCAGGACGAAGTTTTTACCAAAGTGGAACATTTGGAACAGTTCAATGAAGAATGGGTTAAAATTGAACATAAATTAGAACACATTCGAGAATGGATAAGAAAAGAAAGTCCAGCGCTTTTATCTCAAATAAGGTCCGAAAATATAACTCCTGAAGATCGTGTAGAAAAATCACAAGCCTTACAAAAAATAATCAGTGAAAAATTAGATATTATTCATAATGTCGCAGATCAAGGAAGTAAGTTAGCTGTAGAACATCGCGTACAAGATGCTAACAGACTTAAAGGCGAAGTTGTTTTGCTGGAAAAGATGATGGCTGATATTCAACGGTCAAGTGAGCATCAGACTAAACTTGTTGAACTAGATCTAGCCAGTTGGCAAAAATATCAAAAAGGAGTGTCTGAAATCAAGCCTTGGATTGAAGAAGCAGAAATTAAATTAGGAAATGCCCCAAAACCCACAACGTTGCCTGAAGCTCAACAACTGCAGCAACAATCAAGAGCACTAGTCACCGATTGTGATAAGCAATTGATGAATCTACAAATATTATCTAGTGTGAGTCATCAACTTTCAGGAAAAACGAGTGCTCCTGATGAAGTTGACGCTATACATTCGAGATGGGCGGTGGTCCACGATCTTGCAGATCAATGGAATAACAAGTTAGATAAACTTGTCTTAAACTGGGAAAATTTCGAACGTGAAGCTGAGAAACTAGAAAGTTGGATTGAAAATGGAGAAAAGTTGTTAAGTAGCCGCAACGTGTTTATTGAAACACCACAAGTTGAAAAATTAGATAGAGAGCTAAATAAGTTAAAGTCCTTTGGTAATGAAATATCTCAGCAGCAGGCTAAAATTATAAGTTTATCACAGACTTGTGACAACATATGTCACAATATTCAACCAGAAGGAGCTGCTGTATTGAAAAATAAAGTGTCTGATATTAAACAACGCACAAATACCCTAGCAGAAACTGTTCGGTCACGAGTGAACGAATTGTCGGACAAGATTATTATTCGCCAAGAGTTTACGACTAAATTACATACATTCGATAATTGGATAACCGATTTTAGAAGAAAGACCGAAAGTTATGATCAGATTAGTGCAGACAAAGTGGAGCCTACGTTACAGTCAATGCATGTTTTATCACAAGAACATGCTGCAAAAGAGCCAGAATTCACAGACATTTATAACGAAATAAAAAATATGACACTATCATCTCATCCTGACGAATCTCGCTCGCTTAGTGAAACATATTCAAATATTGCACAGCACTATCAGATCATTGAAAATAATATTCAACAAAATAAAGCAGTCTTACAAAAATGGTCAGAACTACTTAATTGGTATGAAGATACTAAACAACAGCTGGGGCATATTCAATATCAAATTGACGGACCAAAACTGACACCCGAAAGTTACGAAATATTACGTCAAGAACTTATTAATATCGTAACGAAAGTACCAGAATGGAAGAGTCACGTAGCACTACTAGACGGCCCTTCTAGAGTCAAAGTAACAGATCAGAACTCTGGTAGAATTATGGCACCTACAAGCTTAGTAAAAGAAATAGAAGTAAAGGCTGATGCATTACTGAATCAAGTTACGACCAAGAGAGATTTAGTGCAGAAAGTTGGTGCTAGATGGGACAAATTTAATGTACAACATAACGCCTTAGCTCAAGTTTTGCACGATATCCAGACTGTTCTGAATGATATGTCTCAACAACCAGTTCCATTAACTGAAGCTACCATTCAAGATATGACGGAGCAACTTGACAAGCTAGATGTAGAACTTAAAGCGAAACAGCCTATTAGGAAAGAATTGAGAGAAGAAGGGTTGCATTTAATGAGAGAAGATCAACCTAATATGGGAACGATACAAAATGCCCTTTCTGCGGCGGATCATAACTGGGATCAAATTGTCAATAACGTTCGCGACACTAAAAACAAATACATTCTACTATCTTCAACTTTACAAGAATTGAAAAACTTTACAGTAGCATTTGAAAGAGAAATGAACAGAGCCGAGCAATTATATAATGATGCAAAAGATGCACCTACCGATTATGTACAAACAGCTCAGTCTTTAGATAAGGCGAAAAAATCTTATGAAATATTAAAGAGATCTAAAGGTCTATTGGATCAAATGGATGTAATTAAACAGTCAGTTTTAAAACAAGCATCTACCTTAGGTGGATTTGATACAAGTCCACTAGAAAACGCATTTTTAAATTCACAAACTCACTGGGAAAAAGTCAACGATGCTACAATAAAACGCATACAAGATTTGGAATCACAACTCATTGTCTGGAGACAAATTGACGATACTAAAAATCAAGTAGTTGCATGGTTAAGTGAAACGGGACAGAACTTATCAAATGCTTGTGATAACTTAGAAATAAGATTTGGTCAAAACCATCTCACAAAGTACAAAGAGGAGTTGCCTATATACTTATCTTTAAAGAACAGTATTAAATCAAAATGTGAACAAATAATCAATTTAAATAAAAATATCCCAGTAGAACAAGTGTCTACGATTGTAAACTATTTAGATTCTGAGTTTGAAGCACTTCAAAGCCTAGCTGATAATTTAGAAGGCGCTGTATCATCACTAGGATCAAAGGAAAACAAGTTAAAGGATAATATAAAGCGTCTTTCCGACAGTGTCAGCAAAATCCGTGATGATATTATTAAATGTGATGATATGACTGGTGATAATGCAAAAATACTAGATAGACTAAAAAAATGTCAATCTTGTAAAACTGAACTGCAAAATCTTAGTGATGAAATCGATAATATATCTCAAAGTGTCTCTGAAATGAACGAAAACTATCCAGGATTTTATGAGTCCTTAGTCCCAAAAGAACTAAGTTCTTTGCAGAAACGATTTGAAAGTGTTCTTCTGCATGCCAACAAAACAGAGACGACACTATTGACCTTTTTACAAAAATTATTTACTGACAAATTGGCTATGTTTAATAGAAATTTGAAAATACTCGATGACAAGACCAGGTGGTGTATGCCTGATGCAAGCAATGACAAATATAACTTAGAAGTTAAAGCTGCAGCTTTATTAGATGTTGAAAGCGGAATTGAAGAATGCAACAGCAGAAAGATAGAATTACAGCAAGCATGTGACATATTAAAAGTGGTCGCAGAACCAGCTTGTGCGCAAGAAGCAGCTGTACAAACCGAAAAAGCCCAGAAAAATCTTGACGTTTTAGCAGCTAACTACAACGAGATCAAAAACAGACTGAAAGAAAATATAGATTCATGGCAAGAATATGAAACATTATTGGAAAACGTCTCTGATTGGCTTAAAGATAAAGAAAACACTGTGAGGTCGGAAGCCGCCAATCTTCTCAACATAAATGATATCGATTTAAAAATTTCAGAAATACAACTTTTAAATGATGAAGTGAAAAATTATAATAGTGAAGTTAACAAACTTACGGTGATTGGGGAAAATATTGTGTCTCGAAACCCTGATTCTCGCGTACTACAGTATATAAATCACTTAGTCACACGATATCAAACTGTTAATAAATTCATTGATAATCATCTCGTTCGTCTTCAAGAATTAAAGAAGAATAAAACTATATATGACAAATCTATAAGTGATTTTAAAAACTGGTTGCAAGATGCAAACGGAAAGATTAAAGATTTAGGATTAATGAGCAAACATGCGAAACCTTCTGCAGCTGATCTAAAACAAGTCAAATGCCTTAACGAAAATAAGGAAAATGGTCAGAGACTATTAAACAGTGCAATTGAATCTGGTGAAGCTCTATTTAGTGGAATAACTCCAGAGTGCCGAGAACAAGTTAGAAATGAATTAAGAGCTCTCAGAGATAACTTTGAGAATTCAGTTGATTCTCTTAATAACGTAATCAAGGACATTGAAACAACAATCAACAAAAGGTCATCTTTTGATGACACATTCAATCAAGTACAAAAATGGATTGCTGATAAAGAAAATGAGTTGTGTGAATTTAAACTTTGTCCCACGCTTCCAGAAAAGAAAGCTCAGCTTCATGCCAACAGAATCATGTACCAAGAAGTCGTATTGCATCAATCTATGCTTACACAGCTGACTGAGAAGATAAAACTTATGCCTGATGACGAAGCTGAAAAAAGTCTTTCAAAGACTATTGACAGGTATAAAGCAATGTCAAAAGAACTTGAAAATCGAAATGCTACTTGTGAGTCACATGTTTCTGATCATGAACAGTATGTGCAGTCATTTGAAGAGTGCCGTGATTGGCTTAACCACATTATAGCTGAAAACAGTATGCTAAACTATGGAGTTGTAACACAAAAAGAAGACGTTGACTCTAAGATTGTTGCTATCAGTAAAGTAACTTCAAAAGCTGATGAAATTGAAAATATTCTTAGTGGCTTAAAGACACAACTGAACAACGTCTTACAAACTACTAGTTCAAATGGTCACCCTGTTCTCATCAGTGAGTATGAGCAACTACAAGCTACATGGGACCAATTTTCAACACAGTGTAAAGAGCAAGACAAAAAGCTAAAGGATACTTTGAAACAGTGGAACGAAAGTCAAAAAACTTTAGATGAGTTGGAAGAGTGGTTAAAAGCAAAAGAAAATCAAGTAAGGGATCAAAGCTTAAAGAGTAACCTTGAAGCTAAACAAGCTCATTTACATAAGGTTAAAGAAATACAAAGCGAGTTAACATCGCGAAGTGCTGACTTTGCCACATTGACAAGCAATAAACAGACTGTAGCAAGTGAATCTGATCTTACTAACAAAACTTCCAAACTAGCAACAAGGTATCATACCTTAAATAATCTTGTAAACGAAATCATATCCAAATATGAAGTATTTGTATCTGAACATCAAGCCTTTGAAACTGAATATGACCAAATGGAAAAATGGCTCAACGGAATGCTTGGGGAACTGCAAGATCTAAACGAAATTGTAGGTGATTATGCAGTCTTACAGGACAAACAAAACAAAGCAAAAGAACTGTATGAAGCACGCAACAAGAAGACACCAACTTTTGAAGAATTCCTGAGCTTGGGGGAAAAGCTTTACACTCATACTAGCCCTGACGGTAGAGAAGTTATCCGTCAAAAAATACGAAAAATTAGAACATTGTGGGATAGTTTTGGTGACAGTTTCCAGGAAACTGTAAACAAATTAGATCAATGCTTACTTCAGTTCTCTGACTTTTCACTTGCTCAAGAACAATTAACTAAATGGCTAAAAGATGTGGAAAGGGCGATGCAACGTCACACAGAGTTAAAGGCATCGTTGGAAGAGAAGAAGGCTCAGCTGCAAAATCATAAAATAATGCATCAAGAAATTATGACACACCAGCAATTGGTAGAATCTGTCTGTGATAAAGCACAACAACTGGTTGACCAAACCCATGATGCTTCTTTGAACGTCTATTTGCAGTCTATTAAACAGCTATTCCAAAACATTGTTACTAAATCTCAAAATTTACAAGACAACTTAGAAGATTGTGTCAAAAGACATGAAGACTTAGTACGCCTCATCCAGCAGTATAAAGATTGGCTTGGCTCTCAGTCGGAAAAGTTACTTGATATCGAAAACGCAACAGGGGAGAAGCCTGAAATTATACGCAAACTTCATTCTGCAGTAATTTTAAAGGACATTGAGAAAACAGGCGCTAGCAAATTAGATGAAATCAGAATTGTGTTTTCATCTGTCAGCAAAAGTACATCTGAAGTAGGAAATATTGCGATCAAAACGGAAATTGATAATTTGCTTGATCAACTACTTAATGCAGTACAAAGTATAGGCACAGCTGAACAAAAACTAAAACATAATTTGGATATATGGAATAGGTTTGACTCTTCTATAGAATCTATTACAGATTGGATTAAAGATATGGAATCAAAGTGCCGTGACCAGAGTCTTTGTTCTACATTAGAAGAAAAAGAAGCACAGTTAAAAAGATATGTTGACCTGCGTAACGAAATCAATGGAAAAGAGAAAGAAATGGATGCTTTTGTCGATGAATCACATAATCTTATTCAACTTAGCGGCGTCGAACGTCTAAAACCACTTGTCACTCAAATAAGTAGCCGTTACCAACAGTTGCATTTGATTTCTAAGGAAATTGTTAATCATTGGTCGGAGCTAGTTGCAGATCACCGAAAATACATTCAACTGCGAAATGAATTCGATTCTTGGTTAAGACCACTAGAAGAACAACTATCACAAATGGTCACAAAAGAAGACAAACTAAATATTGAGAGCAAAGGCAGCAAATTGCAAATATTTTTGATGGAAAAAGATAACGGTGAGCATAAAGTTGGAATTCTCACAAGTGCTGGAGATAAAGTGTTACCTGAAACTGCAGCAAATGGTAGAGAAAATATCCGAGTAGAAATCAGATCTTTAAGGGAAAGATGGGATAAACTGAGTGATAATATTCTTCAACAACAAAAGGAATATGAATCTCAGACGTTACAATGGTCAAGTTATCAAGACGTTCTACAACAAACTTTATCTTGGTTAGATGAGAAAGAAAAAACCGTTGAAAGTGAAGAAAAATCAGTACTAAATTCAGCGCAAGATATCAAATCAAAATTATTAAAAAATAAAACTCTACTACAAGAAATTTACTCACATAAGAGAGTAATTGAAACAGTTACCGGAAAAGCCAAGTCAGTAGTTGCGACATTACACTCTGGTAAAAGTGAAAGTGATGAAATGTCAAAAATTATTCAGTCTATATGGGATAGATATAATGCACTGACAAACAGGCTATCTCAAATCATAAATAATCATGAAAAGACATTTGAAATTTATCAACAGTTCGCTGACCAACAAAAATCATTGCAAGATTATCAGAAACACTTGTGGGATCGTCTACATCTTTTATCAGACTTTACTGGCAACAAAGCTGCCTTAAAAAGCAAATTAGCTAAACTCCAAGAGCTTTTAGACGCCATTCCTACAGGCAACAATAAGCTAAAGATGTTAGCAGACTTGATTGACAGCAGTGCTTCAAAATTATCTCCCAGAGGTAGGGAAGGTATGTCTAGAGAACTCGCATTATTAAAAGCTGATTTAGAAAAGTTTACTGCTACAGTACATGATGTTAAAAGAGGAATCGAGGATAAGATACAACAATGGACAGAATTCGAAAGTGCTAATGATCGTTTGCAGCACTGGCTAAGTGACACAGAAATGAGCTTGAAAACTTATACCCCCAAGGCAACATTAGAAGAAAAAGTTGATCAACTTAACAAATACCAGGTATGTCTGAAAAATCTTTTAATACATTATTTATTTAACAATAGTATAAGTTAGGATATTTACTAAAAACTAACCCCCGTATTAATAAACAAAGTGTAAGCTTGGAGTAGTTACTCCGTGTTTTGTTCCCGTTGTGTAAACTTCATTTCATATTAGAGTAAAAGAGACAAAAAACGGAGTAACTACTCCAAGCTTACACTTTGTTTATTAATACGGGGGTAAGAGTATACATAGATTTATTACAACTTTGTAATTTTAAACAGGATTTATGTAGAGCGATTGATAATCACGAAAATGATTTGACAGCAGTCAAAATGCTTGGCGAAGTTTTGGATCAAGTAAGATTGCAGAAAGAAAATATTAAAGTTAGCACTGTAGTAGGACTAGTCTAACTTTCAGTAGATTATATATTAATTTACACCAAAGCTTATTTTAATCATCTAACAATAAATTATAAATATACAAACTTAATTAATCAGTGCAAAATATTTTTGCCTCTATTAAATTACTAATTTTTAGATATGTTGGTTATGGGGTCCCTACTTCTTATGTCTGACTATAGTGTTATTGGATCGCGTTTAATTATTTAGTGGTATGACAATACTAATAAGTAGTTGTCGTAGTTTAGTTTAAAACAAACTTAATAATTGTCATTTAATGCTTTTTCAAACAAATTTCTTTAAATTTTTAGGCAATTTTGTCAAATTTAAAGAAAACTGAAAATGACGTCGATAAGCTGACCGACGAGTTTAGTGACCTTATTGAAAACTGTAACGATACAAGAATTACTATGAACCTACAACAGATGACTTCTCGTTTCCAATCGGTACAATCTACAGCCAAAGAACTTGTCAAGAAATGTGAACAGGCTGTTAATGATCATAACGCGTATCAGGAAAAATATAATCAATGTACGGAATGGATAAATACTGCTCAGCATAAATTTGATGAATGTAACAAAAATTTGTCGAACACGCCTGAAGGTATTAGCGCTAAACGTGAAAGTTTAAATGAATTGCTAAGTCAGCGAAGAAATGCCACTCTTTTAGTTAACAACACATGTGAGCTGGGTGAAAAATTATATCCCTCCACCTCACCTGAAGGGAAAGAGTTAATAGAACAGCAACTTCATGAGATCCAACAAGCGATTGATAATTTGTATGACAACATCACGAAAACAGAAAATAATTTAGATTCTGAATTAAATAAGTGGTCGTCGTTTGAAGATAATCTAAAAAGCGTTAAGAGTTGGTTGGTGAATGCTGAGAAAAATCTTCCTAAAGAAATTGAGCTGAAAGCTACTTTAGACGAAAAACGTAATCAACTGAATGTGTATAGATCTTACTTGCAAGATGCGATTGCACACCAACAAGATATTACAGCTTTGGAAGCACGTGCCCAAGCTCTGCCCGATATAACAAAAGATATTACAAAAGAAATTAACCAACTTAAGCAAAGACATGAAACAATACTTTCTAGAGCAAAAGTCTTTGTTGAACAATATGAAGCAATTGTTAATAATCATCAACACTATACTAAATCGGTTATGGACTTGCAAGAGTGGGTTGAAGCCACTCATAATACAGCAGAATTATGGGGTGACGTCAATTTAGAACGTGTCGCACTGAGTAGCAACTGTGAGAAACTGAAATCACTGCAACTCAGTTTACCAGAAGAAAAAAATCGTATCGACAAAATACGGTCTCTTGGTGAAAAGGTTCTTCCAGGAACGATAAGCAACGGGCAAGCTAATATAAGAAATCAAATTGATACATCGCATCAAGAATGGGAAGGTCTCGTATCGTTCATTAATAAAACTATAGAAAACTTAGAAAACAAAATTCAGCAATGGAATGAATACGAAAACATGAAAGATCAGTGCTTAGCGTGGATTAGAAACACTGACAATCAAATTCATGCTGTTGATTTAAAAGCTACCTTGCCTGAAAAACAAGATCAATTCAAAAAATTCCAAGAATTACAAGGTGAAGTCCGTGCTAAAGAACTTGAAATCGATAATATTACTGAAAAAGCACAACACTTATATACAGGAGTGTTAGGACCTCGTGGTTCACAAATATCAGATTTATCTGTTAAGTATCAAACTTTGTCCCAAAAAGTAAAAGATTTGACTAACAGATGGCAACAGTACGTAAAAACTCATCAAGAATTTGCAAGCAATGTTACAGAATGCTCTCAATGGATTGAAGAACTAAGAGATAAATTAGATTTTTGTGCTGATTTGAGCTCCAGCTCCCAAGATGATTTAGAGACCAAACTGGTTCTTATTCAAAATTTGTTACTGACAAAAGACGAAGGTTTTACTAAAGTGCAATCATTAGTGGAACTCGCCCAAAATGTAATGGCTAATACTGCACCAGCTGGTCATGAAGCTATAAACAACTCACTGGTTGCCTTACAAGAACAATGGTCTGCCTTGTTATCCAGAATGGTAGAAACCAAGAGTATGTTGGATGACTCTGTCACAAAATGGGCAGGATTTTTAGAGCAAATACAACTAATAGAAAAGAGTAATAATTGGCTAGAAAATATGTTGATGAACTTATCACCGTTTGAAACATCAATGACTGATAAACGCGCACAATTAGAAAAACTCAAGGAAGTTGAAGAAAAAGCACGCTGTGACCGTCTTGAAGTCGATACATTAAAAGCAAAAGCTTCTGAAATGATTGCAAGTGGTCAACAAAACCAAGTCGCTTCAAAAGCCCAAGAAACATTAAATAAGTTCGATACGTTGTACGACAAAGTTAAAAAGTTACTTGCAGATAGAGAAGAACAATACAAAGATCATAGGCTTTATAAAGAAGCTCACGATGAGCTCATTCAATGGTTAGGACGAGCTAGAGAAAAGGTTCCATCGCTGAAATCAAAGCCTCTTAGTGATAAACTAGCAATTGAAAACTCTGTAGCTCCACTTGACGCTTTGATAAATAAACAAGCGCAAGGAGAGTTACTGTTGGAACACCTACAGCACACTGGAGAAGTGGTCCTGGCTAGTACATCGCCTGATGGTCAGACAATCATTAAAAACGAAATGAAAGCCCTAAAAGAAAGTTTCGATGATCTTTTTAATGAGATCAAACAACAAAAGAGTCAGTTAGAAGATACTGTAAGTCAATGGCGTGAATACAAAGACGAGTACGAGCGACTTTCAGATTGGTTACAGCAAAAAGAGATTCTTATCAAAAACCACAAACTAGCACTACTCGGTACTGCAAAAGAAAAAGGTGCTCAGGTAAACGAAGTTAAAGAGATTGTGGATCAATTAAATAAAGGAAAAGAAGACATCGAAAGATTTAATGCTTCAGCAGCTGGTTTGCTGGCTTCACACCTTGACACTTATGTTAATAATCAATTAAGACATCTTAATTCAAGATACCAAGTATTAGTTAACATGGCTAACGATGTTTTAAAGAAAGTAGAGACTAATTACGAACAGCATCAAAATTATGATGATAACTATTCAAAGACTAAAAAGTGGATTGATGACGCTTGGGAAATTACTCGTAGTGGTAGCGAAGCTGGTAGTAATAGTAATAAAGAAGCCTTGCAAAAACGTTTAGAACAAATAGAAGACCTACTGAAAAGAAGAGAAGAAGGTCAAAATTTAGTTCACGCTACGGTTAACAGTGGCGAGAAAGTTCTTAGAAACACAAGGTCTGATGGTAAGGATAAAATCAATACAGAACTTAAAGAATTACAAAATGAATGGGATCGTTTGGTGAAAAAGATGACAACCGCTAAGGTGCATTTAGAAACAGCATTGTTACAATGGGCTGATTACAGTTCAAGTTATTCGCAACTCCAGCAATGGATATTAGACAGAGAAGCGAAACTACAAGAAGTATGCGAACAGAAGGTTGCTAAATCTAAAAAAGGCCAAGATCGCCTTGCTGGCCTTACTACTGGTCTCAGCCTAGGCGAAAGAAAAGCTACACTTCGTCAAACAAACAATATTGTACAAGATATTGTTTCGTTTGAACCAATGATTCAGTCTGTAACTTCTAAGGCTTCGGAACTTATGCAACAAGCTCCAGCGTCAGAAATCACCAGCAAATATGAAACTTTGTCCAAACAAGCCAAAGATTTGTATGAGAAACAAAGAGAAGCTGTTGAGCAACATCAGGCTTTTATTGATGCTGGTTCAGATTTTGTCCAATGGATCAGGGCTGCTAAAGAAAGACTTGGTAAGTGCTCCGACGCAACCGGTGATAAGGAGTCACTCAGCAGTAGAATATCTCAACTAAAAGTTTTAGAAAGTGAATTACCCGAAGGTCAATCTAAACTGCAGAAAGCTCTTGAACAAGGTGAGATATCATGCGGCGTTGCTGACGATGAAGATAGAGAAGAGATAGAAGAAGAAGTGGCTCTCATGCAAGAAGAATACGATACCTATGTGTAAGTTATCATACGAAAAATATATTTGGTTTTTTCTTCATTTATTTTCGATTTTTGTAATTTATGTTTTATTTTCCAGTGAACGATTGAATAATACCAAAGCAATGATCGAAGGAGGTATTGTTAAGTGGACAGAATATGAAGAACAATACAAAGACGCCTTGGATTGGTTGTCAAAGACTGAAAAACTAGTGCAATCATTTAACAAACTCCAAAACAATTTAGAGCAAAAGAAAGTTGTTCTAGAAGATTTTCAGGTGAGATAAAATTTATGCGTTAGTAAATATTTTGATACAGAAGTTAATTATTGATATGACATTCTTTTACTTTTGCAAATAATGTTTCAGGGACATTTACAAATGTTGTTTGACTGGCAAGCAGAGCTTGATAAGCTCAATGTTCATGCACAAACCTTGTTAGAAACATGTTCGGATACAAGAGTTTCAAACGGTATTACCCAAATAACAACAAAATATAACGCGCTGTTGTCTTTAGCCAAAGAGGTTATGAAAAGGCTTGAGCTTCACTATCAGGTAAGTAACATAATATTAACTGCAATTACATAGAAAAACGCTGCGTGACTTGTCGTCGTCATAGCAGTGTAAAATATAATGTTATATTTAAGCAAAATTATATTTAATATATTTATTTTCTTATTATGTTATTTTAGGAACATCAACAACATAACGCCTTGTATGGAGAATGCCAAGACTGGCTTGACCGGACTCGTGAGAAACTAAATCAATGTGCAGAAATACCTAACACATTGCAGGAAGTTAATAATAAATTAAATACTGTCAAACTCCTTCGGCAATCGTTAGAGCAAGGTCAAAACAAACTAAGGTATCTTTTAGACTTAAAAGAGAAGGTCATTATGAACACAGAACAGACTGGTGCAGCTAAGATTCAGGAAGATACCGACAACTTAAAACAAGAATTTGATAGGTTAATTGCCGACTTGCAAGATGTTCGCAACAAACTAACTATTAGGGCATCACAATTCGATGATATGTCTAAGGTATTTATTAGGCAATCTTATTTTTATTCTAATAGAATTATTTATCAAGTTAGACAAATTAATTGAAAAACCTCTTTTATTCCAGGTACACAAGCTGCTGGTAGAGTGGTTAGATGACATTAACCAAAAGATACAGTCTGATGACTCTTTATTAAATGATTTATCGGAAAAGAAGTCCAAATTGGAAAAGTTTAAGACATTTAGTAGGGATATTGATTCTCATAATGACTTAATCAAAAAATTAAATGAAAAGCTTCAAGAAGATCCGTCATTAAAATCAAAGGAAATCGAACACACTCTCAAGCGCTATGACGACATTAAAAAGACTGTTAGTGAAATGATTTCAGTAAGTATTTAATAAAACATTATTAGTAATAATATAATTATTCGTCAAAGTTCAAAAAATGATATCTTTTTTTTCTTTATAGAAACTTGAAGATCATGTAAATGCCCATATTCAATACAAGGACTCATACGATAATTTCTACGACTGGATTCGTAACTGTAAGATTGAAATCCAGCAATGTTCTGATTCACATGGTGAAAAAGATGAAGTCCAGAAGAAACTTAAGAATGTTAATAAAATCATCGAATCCTTGCCTAAAGGAGAAGATCTTCTGAAGAAGACAATCAAACATAGTGAAGCAGTATTGAAAACAACTGGTAATGAAGGAAAAGATAGCATCAATCAAGAAATCAAACAGTTACAAATTGAGTGGGAAAATCTTCAACAAATTTGTAAAGACACGAAGAAGTTGTTGGAGAAATGCTTGTCCGCTTGGTCAGATTTCCTAGAAACTTCAGAAAAAATGAGCAAATGGGTTAAAGATTTCGACAATAAACTCAAATCGGTGCACAAAGTTGATAAAATCACTCCTGAGCATTTAGAGAAATGTCGAGTAAGTAATAGTTATTATTGTTTACCAAATATTATTTGACACGTTAAAAGTTTAGAAACAAATCTTAGTATTGTTTATTGTTATTATATTATATAATATACAATGTAATAGAGTATAATAAACATAAGAAATCGCCAGCATTATAATATTTTTTATGTGTTTTAGGAGTTGCTAGCAGAAGCTTTAGGACATAAACATGTTTTGGAGGAACTCAATGACAGATGTGAAAACTTAATGGAACTAAGTGCATGTGCTTGGGTTCGTGATAAGACTGTTACTTTACAAACAGAGTACACCGCTTTATTAACAAAAATACAAGGTCTTGTCTCGAACGGAGAAAAGAATTTATCCGATCATACTGAGTTCATTAAGGCTAAACAAGATCTTCAACAATGGCTAGAAACAGCACATGGTACCGTCCAAGACTCAATTGGAGTAGGAGACATTGAAACTACTAAGGATAAATTGGAAACAATCAAACTTGTTGGTAACAGAATGACAGAAGGGCATCACTTACTGGTTGTATTACAAGAAGCATTTAAAAAGGCATTGAATAACACTCCACCTGAGGAGCAAGACAGCCTACGAAATGATGTTAAACTTTTACAAGAAAGTTGGGATCAACTCAAAATTGACTTGAATTCCATCACCGCACAACTGAAAGCTGCTATTGGTAAATGGGAAGAGTTTGAAGAATCTAAGAATAAATTGAATCAATGGATCAAGGATACAGAACAAAACTTAGATAAGGTTCCAGCAACGGGTGGTGAACTTGGAGAAATGAAAACGTTATTGGAAAAATACAAGCACATTGAAGAAGCAATCGATAATAAGAAACCAGAATTAGATCGACTGAAGGGTGAAGCTGCTGAACTGTGTGGGTGGGCTAAGAAACCTGCTGTAAAAGAATCTGTCACAGAAATTGAGCAGAAATGCAACATATTACGAGCCAAATGTGCAGCAAAGAAAGCTGAACTGGAATCCGAAATTAAGGATTACAACCAATATCATCAATCATTACAAGATACTGAGAAATGGTTGCTTCAAATTTCATTCCAACTAATGGCACACAACTCCTTATATATAGCAAACAGGGAGCAAACAGAAGAACAATTGGCTCAGCATGCTGTCTTGTTAGATGATATTCAAAAATACCGTTCAACCCTTGATGCATTAGAAGGCAAGGGTCGGGCCCAAATCGAACGTTACGAAGCTACTACGCCTTCAATTAAAGATACTGTAGGAAAACAGCTAAAGAATGTCAACGACAGTCACAAATCACTGCTGGCTACTGCCCTTCAAATTGAACGGCGTCTGAGAGAAGGTCTTGCCAAATTCAAAGAATACGAAGACACTCTTGAAAGTATTTTGAACAATCTGGACGAGTGTGAGCCTGCTGTGACTGAACTCGATGTTCCTGTTGACGGACTATCTCATGGTCGCGAGCTGCTGGACAAAGCCAGGGTATGTGCCATTTACTACTTTACAGTTAAATTAAAAATAGTTTACTGTATTGGAGGATTACAGAAATTGTTTTTATACATATCAAATATCATTAAGTAACTAAAGCAAGAAGGCAGGTTCACTTGCTACAATTAAATTAGGTACATGAACTGGCGTTGGCAAGCATAATGTAGCTTCTTATTACTTTATGCCTAGAGTTAAATCAGTCTTTATCATCAATCATCGACAAATAGTTTCTTATACATTTATCTTACCTTGCCATCATAGACTCTTCACAACCGACTTCAAACTGAAAAGAGTCGTCTGTCAGCGGCGGTGGCCGCGTGCTCGGCTGCCGCTGCTTCGGTGTCCAGACCTTCATCTCCAGCTGACACAGCGCCGCTGCCTATCCCGCCGCGCGAGCTCCACGTCAGGGCGCGCCTCGAAGACCTCATTGACCAGGTACTGGGCGCTTCCTCCTCCGTGCTCGCTTCTGATGTTTTGACTTCTTTTTGATCAATGTGCATATCAACCTCTTCATAAACTGAAAGTGTTTTAATGTCTTGAACTTTGTTTAAACTTTGTTTGATTACATCATTGAATGATAATATTCTTTACAAAGGTTTACTGAATGTGCCTTTAAAATAGTGTTCATTAATATAAGTTAGGATAATACTATAATACTTAACAACGTAGATATTAATAACTATTATAAAGGTTCTAGTTTGCCAGGTCAACAAAAAGATCCATACCAACGAGTTAGCTAGGTGCCTGAAGTAAGGTCTAATATTTTTTAAATACAGTTTGACGTAGATAGATGATCTAGTGTAGTTAGTGAAATAAAATAAAATGTGAAGGCTTTTTCGTTGGCAATGTATTTTTGTGCACCTGGTAAGCAAACTGGCTCAAGATGATTCAAACAAGTTGTTCATAAAAAGAAAAATAGTAAGCATGTCAATAGTTCTTCTAATTTTTACAGTTAAATTAATTGATGATAAGTTTTTCAAAGAAAATCGTCTTGACTCAGCATTGAAGTCACATAATTAGGAACAGAATTAGCACTAAATGTGTGTTGGTGTGATTCACTTTGCAATATTTGCACACATGCACAAGGTTTAGCCGGTAATATGATAAAGTTTTACTAAGCATAAAAATATCTTAATTAATGCGGTTTCCTGATAAACTTAATACGTATAAAAGGTAACTAATTATGAACAAATGCATTACAAAGGTAAATGATGAGAATTGCCTACTGTTTTCTTTGCGTCAAGATCTTAATGGCAATAATAGAGTCTTAAATATAGAACCAGCTAAAATCCTACTTACTCTATCATTATATGTAGTCTGCCAGTACCGATCCGATCCGAACCCTTCGGAGAATCTAGTAGGGCACGGGGACGCGCACTAGTGCGCGATGCCGTTCCCTCTAAAAAACCTCCGAAGGTGATTCGTTTCATACGGCTTGAGGGACCCTTTACGTTCCTCGCCGCCCCCAAAAAAGCCCGGTGAAGCTGAAAATGCCGTCTGAGGCAATCAGCAATCTCTCTCCAAAAAAAAAAGTCTGCCAGAAGTTAAAAGTTGATAGAGACAGAATTACGATTTATGCTGGGTTTAGTCATGTACTAATAATTATGTATTTTGTATATAATCTATGGTTTAGTTAATTCTATATTTAAATTCTCGTACACGCTGCTTTTAATAAAGCACAAAAAACACTAACCCCTGTACTAATAAACAGAGTAAATAAGCTTTGGTCTCTTTTACTATAATATCTCTTTCAAGCTTAACCTTTGTTTATTAGTATGGCCCTAACTGTAAGACGTTTTTTAATGTACATACAACTAATAAATTTGAGGGTTCCGTAGTAAATCAGCTTCATCATGACTATTTTAATTGAAGACTATGAGTGATAAAAAACTTAATGTCGCGTTTAAATGTTATTAAAGGACCACTTATAATAAGGGGTATCAGATAAGGAAAAAAGGACTTGCTTCTTTGCGGTAATTATATGAACGAAATTATTTTAAACTACGGGACCCTTTACAGCGTTCGTGTCGCATTTGTTTTACTTACACTGCACAACTAACGTGCACCGTTTGTCTGTGTGTTTGCTGGTGTGATGCATGGTCTGTTTCTAGAAACACGTGAGTGATGTTGGCAGCACGCCGCGCATCCACGCTATTCTTAAGAACTTAAAAACGCCAGAGTTCAACAATAAGCTGAAGGCTTTCGAACAGAGGGTAAGGCTTCCGCTTGCTTGTACGAGTATTATCAACATGAATTGCAACGACTGTAAAGTGTAAATCCACTGCAACATACAACGCCTGTTTTGGGTTACTTGCACCGAAAATCAAATAACTACACTTAAAAATTTTAATTATGTTGTTTAATTAGAACAGCATTATCATCGGTCTGTCATTTAAGGATTTGTCTTACTAATAAGTCCTGATTAAAAGTTTTAATGGTATTCTCCGTTTTGTTTATGTCAATAGCAAAATTGTAATTAACTTTAATAAGCGTAAAATTAGTCGATCACGACACGAGATAATTGGGATAAAGCTGGTTGTCGTTCCATTGTTTTTCGAGTACTATTTTGCTAACGTCCTTTAGCATAAAATTTAAATCAAAACAATTAAAGTTAAAAATAAATAAAAATGAGATTCCGATTTATTTGTTGAAAATCCTTAAATAAATGGACGACGTAATTAAACATTAATTGTTATTATTAATGTTATAGGTACAAAGCCACCTTGAGACGTTGGGCGATGCTGTACACAGCATGGAAGAATCTATGCAGCAGGTTGTTGAGATACAAGAATGGATAAACATCCACAATGCCCTTGCCCGTGATTGGTTAGCTAATCCTTCAAAATTGCGACCTGAAGCAGCTAAACAAGATATGACAGCGATGAGCGATGCACTGGTCTCATTAGGAGAAAAGAGAAATAGACTACTGACTGAAATACCCACTGAAGGTATAACAAGAGAAGACCAAGAAGTTTTATTTTATATGCTTTTCAAATTATGTTCATAAAAGATTTATAATAACTATTGTGTTTTACAGGTTTGGAAGATGAAATCAATCTAGAGGAGGAATTAGACAATCTAGAGGAGTCCATTATAAAAGCAATTGAACGAGAAAAGGGTAACCAAGCTATTATCGATGATTACCGCCACAAATGCCAAGAAATTCATGACTGGTTTGATGCAGTACTAAAGAAGATGTGCTTAGCAGATAAAGGATCTGGACTTCCGTGTCCCCAGAAACTAAGTGCTTTGAGAGAATTGTCAACTGAATTTGATCAGGCAGGAAAAGATAAGGTCGATAGCATCAAATCAGTTGGCTCACAAATTATTAACATAGTTAGTAATTTGGAGTCTCAACAAGTGGAAGAACAGGTAAGGATAATTATGGTAATTAACTTTAGTGTGTAAATATAATATATACAAGAACAGTCGGCGGCATCATATAAGCTTAAAAGAAATAACAAGACTTCAGGCACGAGGAATAAAAGAATATTAGTGTAATTGGTAGTTTAAAACTACAATGCGTTTAAGATATGAAGGCAGAGATTTTAATTTAGTTTCATTTATTATTTAATTTGCGGCAGAAGTCCCTTTACCTTGAAAAATAATATTACAGCAAATATATATTTTAAATATTTTTATTTACAGATGAAATCTGTTGAAAGACGATATAATGACATTGCAAAACGCATTCAACGCAAGTTACATATGCTCGAAATTACCTACAAGGCCATTGATGGAACTAAGAGTGAGGTCAATGCTCAAAATGAATGGATGCAAAATGAAATCGATAACATTTTACATCCCGAACCACTTGGTTATGAAAGCAAGTCAGTTAAAGAACGTCAAAAGAAAGTTGCTAACCTTTTGAAAGAAACCGACGGCAAGAAAACAGTAATTGATTCTCTAGAAAAGAAAGTAAGCAATATTCAAGCTGAATTAGAACCATCTGAACAAATGCAACTTGAATCAGAACTGTCTGACCTTTCATCTAAACAAAAACAACTTGCTTCACTTATCAAACAAGAAATTGAAAGGCTTGGTACCAGCACTGAAGATCGAAAGAAATTAGAAAATGATATAGAAAAGGCTAAAAACTGGTTGAAAACTAAGCTTGCTGAAATAAAAAAACTTGGTGGCCTTGTACCCTTAGAGGCAGCTAAAGTAGATAAAGAAATAGCTATTCACAAAAAGCATCAAATTGAGCTGGCTGATTTCCACAATGATACACTTACAGAGGTAATGCGTCAAGGAAACGCAGTTTCTAAAGACTGTTCAAGTCAAGACAGAGCTAAGTTACAAGCAATTTTAGAAGACTTGAATAAAAGTTACACTTCTGCCAAGGTTGACATCGATGATAAGTTGTCTGCTTTAAATAAGTTATTACAAGGGAGAAACGATTTTGAATCCGAAGTCGCTAAATGTCAAAGCTGGTTAAATGAAGCCGAAGTGGCAGCCACTCCAGAACTTCGAACTACAAGTCTTCAGCTCTTAGAAGAACAATTAGCTAAATTTGAAAAACTAAGTAAGGAAGCAGAAGATGTAGCTAAATATATTATCAAAATTAAAGATAAATCTAAGGATATAATGGATACGGTATCTGATTCTAATAAATTGCAACTAAAAGAACAAGTCAACATTTTATCAGACAAATTTGCACGACTTAACGCTATAATTAATGATAAGAAGAACATATTATTGAAGCATATTAAAGAATACAAAGAAGCCGCAGCTAAAATAGCTGCTGCTCTAGAATTCTTGAATGAAATCCAAAACAAACTTAAAGCTTTGAACAAACCTATAGGAAGCAAAGTAGAAGATGTACAACCTATCATACAAGCCTACGAATCCATACTTTCTGATCTCAAGAAGAACAAAGCAATGCTAAATGAGTTACAAGGTGGTAATCTACACGACTTACAAGACATACTAACACAGCAAGATGATCTCATGGATACTATTGAAGACCAAATATCTAAACTTAAACAACTTCTATTGTTGCGTGAGCAATTTTTCGCCCTTGTAAAGGAAATTGAAGAGTTTATTTCTAAATACACCGAAATAACAACTGATATAGAAAAGTCAAACGATTCTTTGGAAGATAAAATAAAAGGATATGATGACGTTATTGGTAAAATTCAGGGTTGCGAAGCTCTCTTGGCCACTGCCACAGATAAGGGTCAACAAATAGCTGCTGAAGGGACAGTCATTGATAGGAATAACATAACTGAGCTACTTCAATCGTTAAAACAACAACTTCTAACTTTAAGGAGAACAGTAGAATCTAAACGGCAAGATCATGAACGAGCCGCAGCAGAACACAAGAAACTTGCTTCAGATCTCTTCGAAATTCTACAATGGTTACATGATAACGAAGCTGCCGTACATTCTCGTCCATTACTCAACAGAGATGTTGCTAGTGTTGATAAAAAACTTATTGAACATACCGCTTTAGCTAAGAATATTCAATCGCATCTTGATAAATTAGAAAAAATAACAGATGTAATCAAGAACGATGACGGTGTTCCTGGATCACTATTAGAAATGGTGTCGGAAGGAAACTCTTTAAAAACATCACTGCCAACTGAACTTGCTAATAGGGAGAAGTATCTGCAAGACAACAAGAAAAATCGGCAGCAGTATCTGCAATTAGTTGAAAAGTTAAACATATGGGTCAACGAAGCCAACATCCGTCTCGATATGGGCAAGAATGGTACCGACTTTGAAAATATCGAAGCCGATCTGGATGAGCACAAGTCATTCTTTAACGCTTCCGAACCGGAGATGAAGGATTTGGTTGGGAAGCGCATGCAAGATATAGTTGATAAAATTTGGCCTTCCCTGGCTGCATCTGAGCAAGAAGAATTGTCGAGGGACCACCAGAAACACAATCAGCTGTTGAAGAACACTTTGAATTCTGCGAAGTCACGTCAAGCGCAGTTGGAGCAGGACTTGGAGATTTGGAAGGACTTCTGCCAGCTAGTGGACAAGATCAAAGCGATGTTGGATAAGAATGATATTCAGGACGAGCCCTTCACTACAGTCGACGAACTGCGCATCCACTTGGAGAAGCTCAATCATGCCAAGAACGACTTGGAGGTGAGTAATAGTCTTATCTACTCTAAGTTTAACGTTAACTACTTTTTCCTGAAATGAAACACTTTATACGTATCTACTCGCGTTTATTTTAAATATTTATTTTATCACTTCGTCATAAGTGATTCATTTCAATGTGTAGTGTTAACGTAAACTTACAAACAAATATTTAATATAAGAAATTCCACTACCTATTGTGGCACCGGTGATCGACTTTTTCTCCTTTAATCATTGAAAATATGGGTCGGCAACTGATGATAAGATCATTTTACGCCGCACACTAGCGCCGCCAATGAAAAAAAAACATATCTAGTAATTAGAGATAGAAAATCAAATTATGCTCAACAAATTATTTAAATGAAGTAATTTAGCATTTTTACGTCACCTATTGAACATCTGACATGCTATGGTTTAGTTATATAAGACGTTACAGCTAAAAAAGTCACTTTTAACTATCACTTATTTTCATAAAACTGTTTAAGCATAATTTAGTTAAACATTGTTATGTCTCTTTTTCTCAAATTCAAAATGACGTTTGTGTGACGTTGACAAAACAGAATTTAACTTAATGCTTATATAGTTTTTATGAATAAGGCCCTTAGTTAATTAGTATTCCGTTTTTAGGATTCCCTACAGTTGGGAAGATCTATGCCGCTGTGTATGGGATTTTTTCAAGTTTATTGCTGTAGACTTTTTTCTATAAATAAATCAATAAGTATTGCTTAGGTAGTAACTACTAAGTCTAACATTTATCCCTCGAGAGACTATTTTATATCCAAAGATCTATATACGTAGATGAATCAATTACTCTACTGTGTGATGGTAATCTCGATTATAGTATATAAAGCGTATAACATTAATAAACAGTTGTAGATAACATTGAGATTAAATTGTGAATTTAGTATTTTAATTTAACGGACATAAAACATTCTTGCCACAAACGTCTATTGATACATAGATACCGCTTTAAATTATTCGTTTGCATAATTGAATTGAATTGATTTAGTTCAATCACTTGATATGTACAGAATTTGAATATATATTAGACTTTAGCCTGTTAAGGGCTCGTAGCAACAGGGACTCAATTTAGGTACTTAATTGCAAAGTAATTCATGTAAACATCTACTGGGATAAAGAGATAATTATTAATGAGATAATTATTAATAAAAAAAAAGCAGAAGCATAATGAAATTGTAATTTGCTCAAACCTTACCAATTAAGGATGTGAATTTTTGAAGTAAATATATTTTAATTTGGTCACCCATCCAGTGGGATGGCAATGCAAAAGTTGCTTAACTTGCACGATCGCAACCAGACCGTACGAGCCATTGCGCTATCAAGGACCTCAAACTACTTCAGTGTAACTTTTCTTTCCAAATAGTTTTTATCATCATCATCATCATCATCATCAGCTCATTTTTATGTCCCCACTGCTTGGGCACGAGCCTTCCTTATGGATGAATAGGGAGAACGGGCCATAAACCACCACGCGGGCCCAGTGCGGATTGGTGATTGTTAACGACTGCTAATGCAGCCGGGACCAACGGCTTTACGTGCCTTCCGAAGCACGGAGGAGCTCGAGATGATACATTTTTGGTCACCCATCCGATGACCGGCCTTTGCGAAAGTTGCTTAACCTCAGCACTCGCAGACCGGGCGCGTTAACCACTGCGCCATCGAGCTCCTCCTAGTTTTTATACTTGTCACCAATCTACTTGGACTCTATCTTGCTACGATCTTCAAATGTTTCTTGCCTACCTTAGCGCCATAGACAGCCTCTAGTGACCTTGAATGCATTTGGACAATAGTGTGCCGGCATGAGTTTTTCAACAGATATCCTTGCTAGGTTAATGCACTTGATTCGCAAGCCTATTAAGGGGACGCTGCCTGCGCAGTTAGCAATGCGTCACGGTGTGTATTAATTAATTTAATTTCCACTATGCGGAGCACGTAGTCATCTTAATATGACGTTGTATTGTTGAGTTGATTTCGTTACGTAACTACATATATTATATGGTTAATAAATAACTTAGTTGTGTTAAAATTTCCTGTTACTATTTTTGTATTGTACCTCAATGTAGCGTTTGACCACATCTCACCTGCTGATAAGCGACGGTAAAGTTAAATGTTGTTCATATTGCTTTAGCACACTTCGACCGGTATCCGAAATTACTAAATGCCGCTTAATTTATTGCTTTGGTGACAGACTATAGCATGGAGATAGCTAGCCAGATGGACTTAAAACTAACTTTTTATAAGAGGTTACAATCCCTATTGCTAAAAGTATTTAAAATGGCTGCATAGCTTCTTTAAACAAAACTTTATATCATAAATGTATTCAATGAATTTAAATCAAAATAACCGATGTGGTATATACAGTAGTGTAAAATATGTCATAAAAACTATTAAAGGAGAAATTCTGATGTACAATCAGAAATGACATGACACAATGACTAATAAATAAAACGATGACGTCACAGTCTCAAGTAAATTTAATATTCATCATGACGTCTTAGATTTGTTCCCAACTTAATATTCAAACATAGGCATAAGCAATGTTAGTAAAAAAAACTTCTATAAATCTATTACAGCAATCAATAGTATTTAACTATTTCCCTCACGCGTATTCCCGCACATGATATTCGGTCGGTCAAAATGTCTTATCGTGAACCGCTGGGAACATGTTCCAAGACCCGAATAACATAATATTATTCAAGAATAGTGTAGTTTTTTTTTATTTTTGGAAGAAAAAACGGAATCGTTTATGTAGTATCAGAGATTACCTCATAGCATACACACGAACTTATACCTCTCTTTAATGTGGATATTATAATCTCCACATTTTGTGTCGTTTATACCGATAAAGTAAATAGTATTTCACTTCAAGCAATATTTTGCACAAAATGCTTACTCATTTGTTCATGATTCCAATAAGAAACAAAATAAACATTTAACTTTGTAGAAATATAAAAAGGTAACTTATATAAAAGCACCCAACGTTTTAAAAATACCAATTTTTAAATTACGATTTTAAAATTTATGTTTCAGACGCGTATCCTAGTATATATTTACATTAAAGCTAAAAATCATATCCAGCTCTTTTTAAATCTAATACATCTCAATTTAATTTGATAATACGATATTATTTTTGGCCACACCTGTAAACAAATTGAAAAAAAACATTTGTTTTACGTTATTAACCTTTACATTCAATGTCACCTGCATAAAAAAAAATAAGCAAGCAGCAATCAATCTTTCTATGACCTATAACTACATACTAGGTAAACCTATTTCAAGCGTCAAGTTCATTTTATTCTCGTGAGATCAGAATTATAAAGTCACTGCCGCCATAAGTGATTTATCTAGGCAGCACAAAATGCGAATACAAAGATTCCGCATCGAAAGAGGTTCGCCTTAACACCGGTGATGTCATGCGCGCGCGAATCGAGTCCCACTGTGCACTAGCGGCCAGTTCCGTGCCACACCGCACCGCAATGAGAACAAAACACAATCGCAACAACAATATCATTTTTTATTGCGTTTTGTTATTCTACAAGTGCAATATACACGTGCCTACTTAAAACCTTTTTTTTGAGATATTTTGTTAGTTTATTTTTTTTAAGTTGTTGTTTATTAATAATCATTCCACGAAAAAGGAAGGTAAGTGCGGTGTTACATTAAATGTTGCCGGCTTTTCTGCGTTCGCGTTTTTCTGTTGTTTATTTACGGATGGGTAGCTACAGTGTCGGCGTTAGCACTTTCATTCAGTGTCATTATTGAGGTTTAAATTGCTTTTGTCTCGTACGTATTAAATAAAACGACTCTTTGTTATTGCGCAATGGTGGGAAATCTTAATAAGCTTAACGTTTTGTTGTATCTACTGATCACGAGTCTATTCTTGTTTACATAATTTCCCAATCAAGATTCTTTTTGTTTCTTAATTATTCTAAAAGAGTTGGATTTTTGAGTTTGTTATCAGTCGCTACTATGATTATTTTTTACTACTTTCAACCTTACCTAACAGGTAAATATTGGTGTTAAATCTCCTCCATACTTCAAAAGGCACGTTAAGCCGTTGGTCCCGGTGGCTATCGTAATAACAGTTGTTAAAACCCACCGTCCCGCATTGGGCTATGACCTAATTACTTAATGCTTTTTTGATGATTAATCTTGGATAAAACACCAAATACCTAAATTAAAAGATGTTTTATTTGTAGGTATACTGTATCAAAGTATCTAATAAAGAAAAGGGCATAAAACTCAATGCATTGTTTTCGCTAGAAGCCGGCAAAACAAAATATCTCACTGGAATTCTGTTTAATCTATAACATGTTATCAGTTACACTATCAGTCACCGGTTTATATGCTTCTGATAACATTGTAAAAACCACCGTGCATGCAACTCAAGTCCCAGGTAGGAACTATCACTAGGTAGGAAATAGTATTGTTTCAAAACGTTGAAAAAAATTGCGTGTGTGTAGAGATTGCTCTAAGTCTGCTTATTACAACATTACGCGCTCCCGATCCGAACGCCTTGAGAGAATCTAGTAGGGAGGCTACTAGATTCTCCGAGGGGCTTGAGGCACCCTTTAAGTTACTCGCCGCCCCCAAACAAGCCCGGTGACGCTATAAAGGCTTTATGAAGCCTACACCTCTATCTTATCTGAGTCTGTTGCTGTAACACCCAATGTTAATAGCAATGTTGTGTTCCAAGACAGTTAAAGGTAAGATAGATAGATCTCAGTGGTTTTAAGGCTTCCTGGAAGCAGTTTGCTTTCATCTTCCGCCTTATCACTAATTGGGGTTAACGAAACGCAAAGCATTTCCTTGTTGTAGAGTAAAAAAAATACTAAGAATTATATTTTTTTGGTAATAAACAGTAGGCATTGTTGTGAATTCAGAGAACTTTATATCAAACATAAAAATAATTATTCACTTATAATGAGCTTACTCATTCAACTTTAATAAGAACCTACCTACAACACTACTTTACTTTACACAACAATTTCGTAACCAATTTTTCAATTTTCATTTAAAAACTAATATCCACATCCTTTACGGCATTGGGTAAGTCGTTAGGTATATTGTGCTCCCTAAAACATTATGCGCCTTACAAATAAACAAAGAATTAGCTCCGAATAGTTATTCCGTGTTTTGTTCCTGTCATGTAAACGTCATTTCAAATTAGAGTAAAAGAGACAAAACACGGATAACCATTCGGACCTTATCCTTTGTTTATTTGTAAGGGGGTTTGACTATTTCGTTTGTAAAAGATCCTTAAATATATAAACACAAAGTTTTGTTTACATTATTAAGGATATAGTTACCTCCTAGACTGAATAAGCTATTAATGCCAGTTCAAGTCCAAGGTGAAGTTAATTGAGCCATTGTGAATTTGCGAAGCCGTGTCCACGCTAATAAGAACTGTGCACTGATCTAGCACGAACGCCCTGGAAGCTTTAGTAGTAATGATAAATCATGAGACAATCTCCCTGTGAGCACGGACCCTGTAAAGGTACAATACGTCAGGATAACTAAATCAATTAAAGTAGATTCGTAATATTTGTTTCATTTCAATGTGTAGGTAGTGTTCGCGTAAACATTGTAATAGCAAAAAGTTATGAATGGTCCAAATTAGCCTTTTTAGATTTGCTGATCGATTCGCTACTGTGTTAAGTTACCTTTACAGAAGGACAATAAAAGCATAGATAATAAATTAAAGGTAGATACCGCGCTGTCTGACAGAGTAGTGAACCCGTGGAACTATGCGGTTAAGCGCATTAAGACATGCAATGCCATTAGCTGCCCTGATTGAATTATTAACGTATGTATGTGCATCTAATAGGTCAGTAGGTCTGATTGGTTAGAAAAAGCCTAAGACCGGTCTAGATGGCGTGCATATGAGGAGGCCTACACACGGCAGAGGGTGACTATAGGCTGAAAAAGAAGAGAGAGAGTGCATCTAATAGAATTGACAGGCTCGGCTACTTTATAACATGTACTTTACTCACATGCATTATACACTTTAAACCTATCTTTAAACTTTCGTGTGGTCCCATAAATTAAGTCAAATCGGTTAATATGGTATCCTAGACACTACATAAGTACACGGCGGCATTTCGGCCTTGTTGAACAGACCTGGTTCACGGGCTTTCAGTCAGTCACCGATGTCGAAACATCAAGGGTACTAGGTAAGTACCCGATGACATTTCGGTCGAGTTAAAATGACCTAGGCCACGGGTTTTCAGCGTCAGTCACCAATGTTCTTAGCTGAAACATCAAGCAATAATAAACATTAGTCTTGGATACCTTATTTAAGTTAAACATTTTAGACCGCGTATCGGAAAACGCAGTGTGGGCAGGCCTCCAACAAGGTGGACCGACGATCTGGTGAAGGTCGCGGGAAGCCGCTGGATGCGAGCAGCACAAAACCGGTCGTTGTGGAGATCCTTGGGGGAGGCCTTTGTCCAGCATTGGACGTCTTTTGGCTGAGATGATGATGATGATGATGATGATGAAACATTTTATCGTAATGCTACTTGTGTTCGACACAGTAAGCCCAGTGTTTGACACCAGAGAATTTCCTGGATAACAGCTGTAAGCAGCTACGAAGCAGATGGACTGATATTCAATCTATACTAATATTATAAAGAGCTTTGTATTTTTGTGTGTATGTAGGCATGCTTGCAACGAATAAACTCAAAAATTACTGGACCGATTTAAAAAATTCTTTCACCATTAGAATGCTACATTAGCGCTGAGTAACATAGGCTATACTTATTTAAAAAATGCTGTACGAAGTCAGCTAGTTGTTAATAAAGTAAAAAATCTGTTGATGATCTCTATTTTTACAAGCTTTTATTTATCTTGTTAATGATTAAAAGAAGAAAGTGTTGATCACTGCTGCTACTACCCTACTTACGTTTGGGTAGTTCTCTGTATCACTCTCAGGGGGTAACCACGAGCTCTTATAGCAGTATTATTGCAGTTGTGAAAACGAGACGCGTGTAGCGGCGAATATACTCGCGTCTCTTTTCCACAACTGCTATATATTATTGCAGTTAACAATATTGTTATAAGCCTTCTGTCTGTGCCGGCGCAATCGCAGACGTGATACGCCAGGGAATGGAATATTTTATCCCATTCTCTGACGTCCCCATAGGCATTAGGGCCCGTCCATGGTTCAATGCTGACTGTGCTCACGCTGAAGCGCGGAAGGAGGCAGCGTACCAAGCCTGGGCCCAGGCTCGCGGTTGCAAACGCGGAGATGGCAGTATCCACGCAAAGAAGAGAGCCTTTAACTCTGCCGCCAAGTTCTGCAAACGGGTGCTAAGGAAAGCACGTTTCGATCATGTAGGTCGTATTGGGGCCAAGCTGGCGTCCTACCCACAAGGTAGCAAGCAGTTTTGGTCCCTTTCTAAATTGATCGAGACCAACTTCTGCCATCCTTTACTTCCTCCCATGCTCAAACCAGATGGGTCATTGGCTCACACCGCGTTAGAGAAGGCGAACTTGTTTGCATCCCTCTTCGCAAGTAATTCGCGCCTTGATTCGGGCTCTAAATCACCACCTAGCATACCTCACCATGACTCCTACATGTCGGAGATCATTATCCACAACAAAGAGGTTCGTAGAGTACTCCAAAATTTCGACGTCAATAAGGCCAGTGGTCCAGATGGAATACCGGGTAGAGTTTTGAGGAATTGTGCACCTGAGTTGTCTCCTGTTTTGACGCGCTTGTATCGCCTCTCTCTTAAGCAGGGAGTGGTGCCAAAATCGTGGAAGCTAGCTAATGTTCAGCCTGTTCCCAAGAAGGGTAGTCGTGCCGACCCTGCAAACTACAGACCAATCGCCATAACCTCCATAATCTGCAAAGTTATGGTAAAGGTCCTAAACCACAAACTGCTGACGTACCTAGAGCACAACGATCTCCTCAGCGATCGTCAGTACGGCTTCCGCCAGGGACGGTCTACTGGGGACCTCTTAGTGTACGTCACGCACTGTTGGGGCGAAGCCATCGAGAAACACGGCGAAGCCCTTGCCGTGTCCTTGGACATCTCGAAGGCTTTTGACAGGGTTTGGCATAAAAGTCTGATAAGCAAGCTTCCCGCGTACGGCATCCCTACTGGCTTTTGCAATTGGATCACAGACTTTTTGAGTGAGCGGTCGATCAGAGTAGTCATTGATGGCTGCTCCTCTGACATCATGGCTATCGACGCCGGAGTTCCTCAAGGGTCTGTTCTTTCGGCAACTCTTTTCCTGCTACACATCAACGACCTGCTTCAGCCAGGGATAGTTGGGTACGCAGACGATAGTACTGTTGCAGAAAGATACATTCCGGCTGCGGGAGCCAGAGAGGGAAACATTCACTCTCTAAGAGAGGCCATGGTTGAGCGAGCCGACGCGACCTTAAACCTCGTCTCCAATTGGGGGGACGACAACCTGGTCCGTTTTAACGCCTCCAAAACACAAGCATGTCTGTTCTCCGCCAAAAGGAGTCCATTTCTTCTGACTCCTACTTTCCGTGGTACGTCCATCCCAATCAAGGGCACCCTTGAGCTGTTAGGCATGGAGTTGACTGCAAATCTCAACTTCGGCTTAACCATCGAGTCCAAAGCTCAGACTGCAGCAAAAAAGCTGGGCATCCTGAACAAGGTGCGGCAGTATTTCACACCAGAGCAAATCCTTAGCCTGTACAAGGCTCAAGTCCGATCGTGCATGGAATACTGCAGTCACCTTTGGGACGGATCTGCCAAATACCAGTAGGCCGCACTCGACTCGGTGGAACGCAGAGCTATAAGGCTCATCGGTGATGATGCGCTTGTCGAGGCCAAGCTTACCAGCCTCGCACATCGGCGTCGTGTCGCCTGCCTGTGTGTCTTTTACCGACTTTACCACGGAGAGTGTTCCGGGGAGCTTTTCGAGCTCATACCACCATCGCCCTTTTACCACCGAACCTCCAGACGTACTGCAGGATATCATCCCCACCTAGTTGAAATTCCACTATGTCGCACTAAGCGCTTCATGTCATCATTTTTGCTGCGCACTGGCAAGGAGTGGAATTCTCTGCCATCGTCTGTGTTCCCAAAAACTTATAACCTGAATTCCTTCAAGGCGAGAGTTAATAGGCATCTTCTAGGGCAGCTCGCTCCATCTTAGACCGCATCTACGCTCACCATCAGGCGAGATCGAGGTCAAGAGCTGTCTTATAAGGCATAAAAAAAAAAAAAAAGAGCTCATAGTCAGGGGGCAGGTGCTTCCGTTCCAAATGTAGTCTTTAACTTTGTAAATTTCAAATTTCAAACAGAACCAGCAGCCGCTCTTGGACGTGGTCCGGGAGCGAGCTCGCGAGCTGTGCAGCGGCGCCGACGCAGCCAGCGGCGAGCGCGTCGAGCACAGGACCAGGGACCTCGCGGACCAGTGGAACGTCGCCAGCGAAGGTCAGTGACGTCACGACACATTCTCACGAGCCATTTTGACTCACGGTAGGACTCTTTTTTTAATGTCTTACGGTTAAGCACTTCATCTCACCTGATGTTAAGTGATGATAAGGCTTAAGCGCACTTCACCCGGAATCCTCAACTACTGAGGCACTGGCTATCTTCTCTCTGTAGCTGCCGGAACACAACAATGCTACAAACATTGATGCTATGGCGACATATTTATATAAGATGGTAATACTTAGCCAGGCAGACAGACAAGCCCTACCACCAACCAAACCGAGTACACAAACATGGTACATGTTTGTGTACTCCTGCTGGGAATTGAACCTGGCACCTCTGGGTCTAAACCGGTGGTCCACAACTAGACCATAGAGGTGGTTAAAAGTCTGTTTCAACCGCCAAATCAAAATTTAACTACATGGAGGGCATAAACTAGTTGACATCAGCAACGAAAGGAGTGTCTTACCATCAAAGACACATCAATAATCTACACATTACTACGCCGCCGCCGCGCCGCTGTCGCTATCATCCAGTTTACGGCCTAATTCTGTCGCTTAGCAGCAAATTTTGGATTGCTGTGTTCCGGTTTAAAAGGTACAAGATGTATAGTGAAATAAAATTCTCGAGTATATTCGAAGATCAAATGACACGGCCTAAACTTGCCAGTTTCTATATAGTCCTAATATAAAAGTCTGACTATTGAGACACACTTATATTTTATATATGTATAGACCTTATTTTACAGACACACCTTAAAAATAATGGGATCATAATTTCAAATCAATGATGCGAGGCATTAGGTACAGACTTCAGCAGGAAGTGGTTGTAAAGCGACGATAAAAGAGCCATACTCACATAATGTGACGGGTGCCATTAGTCAGGTATATTAATATCAGACGAAGCCATGACGCCATACGAAAATATATACACAATTAATGTACATGAATTTTATTAAGTGATGCATGATTTATTATTAAGATACCATTCTCAAGTTAGAGAGTAGGTTGGTTCATTTATATTTTTAACCTGGTAGTTTAAAACAATATGCATTATTTATTCTCTCGTGATTCACCAATTGCTTTCATTCCCTAGGGCTAGCCAAGCGCGCGGCCACAGCTGACAACCGGCTGCAACGCTGGAGCCAACTCCTGGACGTCCAGCGCAGCTTGACAGCGTCCATCACCGCCGCGTCTGACCGGCTCAGGCAGCTGGACGCAAGCCCCGGTACCAGACGGCGAGCGCTTGACACCAGACACGCTCTACAGGTAATATCATCAACTCTATTCTCTCTTCAATCGTTTCCTCACTGCTTACGATGGTAAGGTCTCCCTTTCATTCTGCCGATCTCCATCGATTGCACTCAGTCGCTTTGTGAATTGAAGCGCTGATGGACATCTCCAGATATTCGAAGATTTGCTCCGGCCATTCGTTAGGGAAAGTAACTATTACTTAATCAGTGGTTAGGGCCTTAAGGTCTTTACTCTAAGTTACCCACAACAATATTGGTATAGCAAAGTGTACTACCACAGTCGACCATCAGCTAAAGCGGAATCCCGTATGGTCAACGCATTAGCGTTAATCTGCCTCTTCACTGTACAGCAGCGAGCAGCGAAAAGACATTTCAATGTCTTTGTTTCTCGAAAGCCATACTACCGTATTAGTATTGGAAGTATACCAAACACTAGAAGTTAACGGTCACATTGCATTCAATCTCTGAACATGTTAACAGTTAGTGTTAGAAATAACGACGTATTGTTTCTATATCTATGGTATTATTGTGGATTCCATGGTTCTCTATTGAACTCCAAAGCTTTTGATATTCATCTCACCTGATGGTCAGTGATGATAAGACCGAAATACAACCACTTCAGATGTATTTAGTCTTGACTGGCTAATAATAACGAAAACTCAGAAATTGTAGAGCTTTGGTAGGTTAGACCTGCCAAAGCGCATAATACTTAGCCTAACTTATTAATTCCTTTGGTCCAGGAACTGCAAAGCGACGTCGCAAGCCTCGAAGAAACGAGGGATGAGCTGTTGGAGCATGCCGACTTCGTCGTCGCCCTTCTGAAGTCACACTCCAAGGATGCGGCTGACGAGACCGACGGCAACGTCAAGGAGCTGGTGGAGAACTACGAAAAGTGAGTACTGTGTGTCGTGTGCCGTGTGCCATAGAGTCGATTTTTGCAGGTACCAACTCTGCTGGAGTTAACGTAGTTTACCAATTAGGAAAGTTATCTTTGCAATGTTTCAGGGAAGTGGTATTATTTTGTGAATAGGTGATAATCTGATTTTGTCGTAAATCTAATGAGCTTGTTATTTTTTTATAATTGTGATATTTTGTGTCGTAACACCGTGTTTATTGTTTTTATGTTTCAGGAATAATTTTAAAACAAAAATATATATAATATGTCTTTTTTGGTGTTTGTTTAGGTACCTCCTAGGTATGTGCACTACAGAAATCTTTAGTTAGTAATATGTAAAATATAACCTAACTAAGGAAATGAAGCAATAAAAATCCAAATTAAAATTGTTATCTCTGCAGCACCCTATGGTTGGCTGGTTGAGAATGCCTCAGGCATAGTCCGCCAAGTAATGTATGTTGTAAAAATTAAAAATTTAAAAAAAACGCTTTAGACGTCGTCCAACAATTGTGTTCTTATGGGAACGGTTCCAAGATTGCAGACAATATTACCTCATCATAGTATGTACTTGAGTGAAAATTAAGTAACTTCAATCGTAAAAGAGATATTTTACTCTGCATTGCGATGCGTTTTTGTTTACTTTCACTTGTTAATTAGTGTATGTAGGTAGATACAACATTGTGGTATACCAAAGCAACATTACAGACGATATGTTTTGTCTGCCAACGTTTCTGTTTGTATGATGACTTCTCTGGTGTGTCTGTAGACGCGGTTGCCAATCTAAATAAACGTTTCAAACGTGATGGCGTCGAAACAAATTTTTCGCGCCAATAAATGCCGGAAGACGTTTTCGGATATTGCGCTCCCTGGCGGCTTGTCAAGATAATGTCAACGCGCTGTAGCTCGTGGCGAAAATAATGAATAACCGATTAACCTACATGTAGAGTTTTGGATACATTTGGCACGTTCCTGCGAAAAAGCAAAGCAAACGTTTATTTATGTAATAATATATAAATAATAGAAGCTTATGAAAAGAACTACAGCAAATGAAAAATTTGTCGCAATAAACTCCAAAAAAATAATATAAAATAGTAATAGTAACGTAGTTGTTGACATTGAATAAGATTTTTCTTTAGGTTGCAAAGTAAATGGAAAACGTTGAACATAGTAAGAGTCGGATACAACCACGAGCCTCATGAGATTGACCAGTTCCTAAAGGTGCAGGTTTCACTCCCGTTCGTGGGATTTTTCACGAGTATTGGTCGTCAAAAACGTGTATAATAAAAATATATCTATATATTAATACGTGAAGCAAAAACTTTGTACTCGTTTTTACGAAACTTGCGCGGGACGGAGGAGTATGAAATTTCGCACACTTATAGTTTATATAGAGAAGGTTATCCGAATGTTAATATTTTTTTTAAATTATGCATAAAAATACATTAAATAACAAAAACAACACTACACACACTACCATGAATTTGACACACACGCATATGTATTTGACACACAAGTATTGTTTGTCTTTAATGCAGCCGACGGACTTCTTGGCGGGAAAGTGAATAGTCATGTCTGCGGTTTTGTTTTATTTTCTAAAATTTGTGTTATGTCGAATTATAATGTGAAATAATGGTGGATTGTTAACCGTTAAGTGTTCGTGAGTGTGCATGAGTGTTGGCAAATGAAACAAAACAGTGCAATGTCACTTTTCAAATTCTCTTAAGAAGTCCGCCCGAGGACTTAGTAAAGCCCCACATCTTTACTGAGATACTCGAGGGGTTGGGTGGTATATCATTTCTCACTTCTCATTTCTATTATCATTCATCATCATCATACAGAAAAGAAATATTGTTTATTTATGTATTACTTACTTGTTAGAAAAATTACGTTGACACTGGCTAAATGTGCTAATCGCACAAAGCCATCAACAAAATGAAAAAAAAAATGCAGCCGACATTTGTCAATGCCAATCTAAACTCACATTCTATCTTTTTTAATTTTTCAATGCTTAGGATACAATTCGTGCAGCCTTAATAAAATTACGTCGAATTTCGACCACTGGGCGACCACTAGTTATTATAAAAGTATAATTAGTATAAGTTCGATTTTTCTTCTATGCAAAGGTAGCCCTGGTTTTTGATCACCTACACGCATTTGGCAGGCGTGGTAATTAAACCGTACGCCCATCAATTTGTAGTGATGAATTGATTTAAAACATTTTTTTAAATACACACATTTGTTTTTAAAACCGTTGCCCGGCCACAGGTTATGTTTTACGCGGGATTCGGATCGAGTTTGTAATAAGTTCCATGAATAATATTGTTAGGTTATCTGCGGGCGCCTTGTTCAACAATTTCCTGTAGTTACAGTCGTTATGCTGAAATATTTTTCACAGTAAACATTGAAACGGAGTGACACGACGATGCTAATTACACGGACACGACAAAGTTCCACGTTACAACTGTTAACAAACAATATGCTTTTGGCACATAATATTTCAATATTAAATCATAATATTTATTATGATTATTTACATATAATTTTACGCAAATATTGTTGCAAACAAATTACATATTGAAAAAAGACAAAGTGTTGAAAAAATTCCACATGCCGGGCCAGGTGCACTACCAACTATGCTATCGTGGCTCAATCCAACTCGCCGAAATTAATCAACACTATCTACTCTTACTCTGTAAGCCTTTTTTTTTTTTTGCACAAAAGATCCCGATGGGTCGAAGTGTTGCTGCAAGAGGGAAATCTCAGCAGGCCCCACTAAGATAAGATACTCTGTAAGCCAAAGGAGCCCTATTCAATGTCGAAAACTACGTCATCAACATCCGATTTTAATTATTTTTACAAATATTTCATGGCATGGCATATGGCATGTCATGGGGTGCGGGTTCGAATCCCGCTCGTGGAATTTTTTCAACACTTTGTCTTTTTTCAATATGTAATTAATTATATTATTTTGAATTTTGCATTACAATGCTATATATAGTAACAGATAAAATTCTACTTGAAAAAATCAACCAGCCTCAGGAAGCTCGATTGGGAATCAAACCCACAGCTAAAAATAGACGTCCTGAAAGGTAGTAGGTAAAAATGTATCGACGATTCAAAAGCACTTTTCTTAAGTTTATTTAAATAAAAAAAATTGACTTTTGACTTAAGAAAAAAGAAAAGAAAATAATTTAAAAAAAAAGACAAAAAAAAACAAAAAAAAACAAAAATGGTCAACATCTTTCGTTCGTTACTTCATAACAGAAAAACAGTATTTCTTTTCATTTCTTATTTCAGATATATTCATTCATCCATTTAACACACACAACGGTCAACAGTTTGGTATTAAAATTACGTCGATAGATATTGTTTTTGGTGCTAAGTTTTTGGATTGCACAAATTTTTAAAGGGCGGCTTTCCTTCTTTAAATCTCCACTCTTCGCCACTAATAGTTACAAGATAAAAAAATTAAATAATTAGTCTTACGTGCTGTCGATTTACCTTAAGCCTCGAAGCGGTGTATATACCATTACAGTACCACCTATGGGTGTGCTTCGTGGAATACTTTAGGTGTGCTTCGTCTGGGTGTGCTTCGCTTGGGTGTGCTTCGTAGAATACCTCAGATATAGCTATGGTATGGTACTGCTCTATAGCAGGAATGCCTGCGCCTATTTCCTTGTGTTTTATAAATGTGCGAACAGTCGCATTTGATTGTATTTAGATTTTTATATACTCGTAGGTACGCTCAATGAGAATCAATCAAGTGTTTGTATATTTCAATCATCATTTGGACCGACGATCTGGTGAAGGTCGCGGGAAGCCGCTGGATGTGGAGATCCTTGGGGGAGGCCTTTGTCCAGCAGTGGATAATGAGTGGACAGAGACAGTAGTCTTTTGGCTGAGATGATGATGATTATGAATCATCATTTCAAATACAGTTACTTATATCATTATATTATTTTCTTAAAGTTGCGTTGGCAGAATTTTGCCATTGAATGTGTTAAATTTAAAACCCCCCAAAAAAATAATTAACGACAAAATTCCCAGAAAATGTAATAGTGATTACTAATATAATGCCTATAAAATGCTCTCCCTCCATAAATGGACTCCGTACGAACAATACAGGAAGGGAAGCGCCCGACGCTGCCAAATAAATTTTATCGTCTGGGGTCCTCTTCCCAATGGAATTTAAGCCTTCCGTGATCGCAATACGGAACACAATGGTGTATGGCAGCTTACAGTGATGTCACCGAGAATTGGCCGTGTCAGACGCGTATGGTGCGGTCAAGGGCGGGCTGACACACTTGGTAACCTGTTTGCAATGTCAAAGCTCGGTAGCTGTGACAAACTTGGAATAATCGATATAACTTTTTACTTGTAAATTTACACTTATTTTTCCCTAATGTAACAAATAATAACTGTTTTGAATTTGAATTTTAAAATTGAGTACCTAGTGAACGAATTGGTGTTATAAGATATAAGTTTACTATTATATTTTGATATAAGTAAATAAGTCAATGCTTATGTAAAATTAGGGTCATAAGTTTTGCCCGATACAGTAGATAAGACTCAAAAACATATTATTAAGTAAGTAAAACATTTATTGCTTCTCTATAACAAAAATTACATAGATATGTACATAAAAATATAACATTTAAAACATAAAGCGATTGGAAAATAATAATAATTTAATTAAACAAAAATAGCGTATTAAAACATGTAAGTAATTGGAAATAAAAGTGAAACCGATGTGTCGGCAGCTCAGATGGAAGAGCTGTCATCCGGATTGCGAAAGGTTCCAGTCCCTCATAAGGCAAGTCGTTATAATTTCTGTTTCAGTATAAATACCAAAAAACCTGCTAAATATCTGAAGCTTAGAACAGAATTGAATTTATATGCAAAATATAATTCGTGACTAGAATTAAAACCAACATGTTTTGCCAACATTTGGTGGTTTAATGCTGCATGCATTTAAACGTATGAAATTGCAACTTTAAAAAAACAGTTTTAAACAAAGCAACTTTTTAACGTCAAATGTCTACGTCTACGTCATGGCTTTAAATCTTGAGACCTTGTAATGAAAAGGAACCGGAACAAGCTCGAAAAAATTAAATAATGCAACTTTTTACTACTAACTTAACTTTTTTTCGATTGTTAAGACTGCCGAATCCTAATGTACTATTATTTAGTGTAGGTACTATTATCTGAATATTCTAATTATGGTCGCGTAAATACAGAATCTATACATATATTAATACGTGAAGCAAAAACTTTGTACCCGTTTTTACGAAAATTGCGCGGACGGAGAAGTATGAAAATTCGCACACTTATAGTTTATATAGAGAAGGTTATCCGAATGTTAATATTTCTTTTAAATTATGCATAAAAATACATTAAATCAACAAAAACAACATTACACACACTACCATGTATTTGATACACACGCTTAAGTATTTGACACACACGTATAGTTTGTCTTTTTTGCGGCCGACATCTGTCAATGCCAATCCAAACTCACATTCTATCTTTTTAGTTTTCCATTGCTTAGGATACAATCCGTGCAGCCTTAATAAAATTACAGTCGAATTTCGACCACTGGGCGACCACTAGTTAGATTAAATCAACTTAGACACATTGTTTTTAGAATAGACACAGGAAGCTTCTAGGTTTGTCAGTTTAGTTTGCAGCGAAATAAGCCTTAACTTCCTATCTTATAAAGTGCAAGCAAATGCCAAACGATGATACATTATTTTTTTATAATGTCATGTCTAATGAATTTTCGTTTTAGCAATTCTGAATATAGTAAATACAGTGTGAATAAAGTGCGACGCATTTTTTATTTTCATCTTGTAAAAAGAAAAAGCGTACCTACTTATTCATAAATGTAGTCAACATTTTCTATAAAAAATCGACCATGAATGTCTGAATCATGAAATCATCGTTGTAACTGTCAAAGCTGGAAATATTTAAAAAAACACACACCCGTAGATTTTTATTCACACAATGATGTCATTGCGTTTGCTTTGAAAATTGTATCTTTAAATCTTATGCCACTAAGTAGAAAATAGGACGGCAAGATTATCGAGGATCTGTGTCAACTATGTTACGTAATTTAGTGACAGCATGAGTCCTATTTTTGATGCATCGCTGACTATGAATGATTTAGGGGGCAATAAAACGGTAATGTACGTTATTTCGCTAGTCCTTGAGTCGGATGTGTTCAAATGTAACTGGCATAGCTATTTCCAAGATGTTATAAACACTGTTTAATTACTTAGCAACCGTATTTTAAATGAAACGCCGACGGAGACCGTGACGGACGGAATTCATGCAGTAATTAGGTATTCCCAGTTTAAAGTCGTAAGACTTTTGGAGAGTGGTCTTGAATGGCCGAACGGATCGATACTCGGCTTGAATGCGAGGAATTGTGGTGCCATGCCCATCGTAAAAGTAATGTAAAAACTTTTTTTACCATAAAAACTTACATAGGTACTATTTAACAATCAAATCACACCTAAAATTGAGTCGAATTCGTCACAACTATTTTAATCCTACTAATATTATAAACGCGAAAGTTTGTAACTATGGATGGATGTTTGTTACTCTTTCACGTAAAAACTACTGAATGGATTTAGATGAAATTCGGCATACAGATAGTTTATAACCTGAATTAACACAAAGGATAGTTTTTATCCCGATATACCCACGGGAATGAATGGAAACTGTCAAAGTGGATGTTTGTTACTCTTTTACGTAAAAACTACTGAATGGATTTGGATGAAATTCGGCATACATATAGTTTATAACCTGGATTAACAAATAGGATAGTTTTTATTTCGATATTCCCACGGGGCTGAATTGAAACTGTCAAAGTGGATGTTTGTTACTCTTTCACGTAAAAACTACAGAATAGATTTAGATGAAATTCGGCATACAGATAGTTTATAACCTGGATTAACACATAGGATAGTTTTTTTTTCGATATTCCCACAGGAATGAATGGAAACTGTCAAAGCGGTACGAAGTCTGCCGGGTCCACTAGTTTAAAATATTGCGAGTCGAATCTCGTCACACCAGGTTTCAGAACAGTAATGTTGGTCGACTAGCTAGAGGATAGTGCGCTTTTTATTTATTTATTTGCATACGTACAAATGGATTGATAGAATTGATATGAATATCATAGAATAGAGCTTTATAATATATATTTTGAAAAAAAATGCCTTAAAATTTATCAACATCGACAAATAGAAAAACTGTTAATAATGAATGTGACTAGGTACCTAAATGTATTATTTACTATACTCATACGCATACACAATATTACATACACGTTGTTATTATCACGAGGTTCAATGCGGATTAGGAGTTTTAAAGACAACCATCTTACGTGATCTTACAACAACCGGGAACAACAGCTTCACAAGCCCAGGAGAGCTCGAGATATTTTTATTTGGTCGGCCATCCGGTGAGCCGGCATTGCGGCGATGCTTGACTTTTACGATCGCGATCCGTACGCGCAAATCGCGGCGTCATCGATTCGCGTATACAAAACGCGCATTTCGTTAAACTAGCTGGCACCGGTTGTTCGTATTTGTATTTTGCAATTTTTGTAAATAGTTTAAATACCTTTATTTTATTTAAATTCCGTGAAAAAATATATGAAAAGGCTTCCAGATTTAATGATAAAGCACGTTATAACAAAGTTAGTTTAATTAGATGTTTCTACTTTTTCTTAAATTTTAAAATGAAACAACTTTTACGGATCTACTCGCGTTTATTTTATACATTGCTTTTAATTAGCTAATCAAGTCAAATGAGATTTTTAATGCATACTACAATGTTTTCGAAACTCAAGGTTTGCTCTTCGCAATGATATCATAGCTATTTTACGAGACGGAAGTTGATACACGCGTCGCAGCCACTCCGGACTTAATATTTAACAATGGCTTACCTCGTCAACCATTTATATTTAGAACAGGGAAAACACGTCTCCAGCCACTTGGGGTGTTTCAAAAAATTACAAAACGAGGAAACTCCCACAAACGCATTTCATACTTGCTTGAGGTATCGACGTAATATCTGACCTAGGCATCCAACGCCATAATGTATAAGTCTAGAATAGAATCAATCGGCAAATCGACCAAACAACGCAAT
Organism: Eudonia mercurella; assembly: GCA_963082485.1. Lineage (NCBI taxonomy): Eukaryota > Metazoa > Arthropoda > Insecta > Lepidoptera > Crambidae > Eudonia > Eudonia mercurella. The sequence continues at coordinate 19,001,186 of OY720032.1, forward strand.
AACATTGTAACTCACAACCCAAGTTATACAAAACTGTGCCATTCCCAACACAAAATATGGTTCAAAGTTAAACGGCAGGCGTTCCAGACAATTGTCAGGGCACGGGGGACGTGTAATCGTTATTCAAACTGGCAGACTACTATTTCCGAGCCCAACACGCATGCGCGCAGCGATTTTATAGGTCAGGGCCTCCCAGTCTGCACTGGAACCACCTCAGGCATAGGGATATACTTAGAACATTCGCCGTCTAACCAAAGTATAGATTTTTCATTAAAGTTGAAACATAAAAGTACGATATGTGCAAAAGTTCGGAGCTCTCGCGACGAGGCGCAGTGAAACACATTTCATCAGTTCGCGTTGTGTCCGCCGTCGGCTGCTCTCCCGAAACCGATCCGAAAATAAGTGGCGAAAGATAAACAGTTTCGTTACGGCTATTCAAGGTATAAGCGGATTTGGACGTGCCTTCTCTGCGTTGAGGCATCGAAAAATAGTTTCGTCTTTAACTAAATAAATTATTTGTTAAGAAAACGTGAATGTGCCTACGTGTCCGCGGTGAGATGAGTCACGAGCTTCAATTTATTTTCTGTGAATTAGGAACGGATTCGGCGGTCGTGCAGCCCCGTAAGATCGTTACTGTCGTGTAGTTGTTGGCAGAGGCCCTGTTAATTATTTTTTGCGGCGTTTAGCACAGAAAATACGACGCCGGCCGGCTACGCCAGCCGGCGGCAGCGGCGCATGTCTCTCGGCTTTTGTTGCGCAATTCTAATAACTAGTGGGCGCCCAGTGGTCGAAATTTGACTATATTTTATTAAGGCTGCATGGATATCCGGTATCCTAAGCATGAAAAATTAAAAAAGATAGAATGTGAGTTTGGATTGGCATTGACAGATGTCGGCCGCATTAAAGACAAACAATACGTGTGTCAAATACATGATAGTGTGTGTAATGTTGTTTTTGTTGATTTAATGTATTTTTATGCATAATTAATAAAAATACTAACATTCGGATAACCTTCTCTATATAAACTATAAGTGTGCGAAATTTTCGTAAAAACGAGTACAAAGTTTTTGCTTCACGTATTAATATATAGATAACCTTCAAAGACATCTTTTAAGAAACGAGTTACTTCAATTATTAACATTTATAAAATCGTAAGCGTTCGCGAGACGTGATTCTCGAGGTCGTCATGTCACCTCCGAAAAAAAGATGCGGTCGGCCGTGTGTGCAAAACGTAAACACTCGCCGGCGAATGCACCGAAAAAACTCGCGCACTCTGATGTCACCGTGCAAACATTCAAACGTGGAAATTAAATTTAGATGCGTCCAGCGAATCTATCGAGAACGGTTCATTGAGCGACGGACGGGCACCGCGAGCGGATCGCCGCAAGTCGACAGTCACGAACCACGAGGTGCGACCTTGCCCTGTCACGGGCGCCGCGTCACGCCGCGCCGGATTATTTTCGTCGCATTTTGGCAGCTCTGCCGCACTCGTGTGGCTCTCCACGCCACCCATACTCTCGTAGCTCTCAGTGCAAATCATACGCTCAAAACGTTTTTCTGTTACAGATTGCGAGGAACTATTGCGGCGAAGCTCGCGGAAATAGACAAGATTGTTTCTAAATTCGACCGTGTATCGGAGAAAGTAGACGAACTCCGACAACTGATCGACGTGTCTATTGCAAAAGTGAGGACTCTCTACGTCTTCGGCGAGGACGAGACTGAAGCAGTGCGTGCACTAACCGCAGAAGTTTCCGAACTTGTGCAACGCACCAAGAACTTTACTGAAGAAAGCAGGAAGAGCTACGGCGGATCAGCACCAGCTGACTTAGCTCAAGAGTTATCAACTTTAGAATTGTCTTCAGAGGCGTTAGCTGCAGCGATGGAGGAGAAAGAAAGGGAATGGAAACGTGCACGTACAGCTCGCTCGGAATACGCTACTGACGTTGACGACGTGCAGTCCTGGATCAGAGCGGCAGAATTGACAGCGCGAGACCGCACCTTGCCGCCTGAACCTTACAGAGAGCGCATTGTGGCCACCAGATCTGAGGTGCCAAACGTCGCAGATCGCGTCGAGCGGTTGACACGCAACGCGCGTGCAATTGTTGAAGGCAGTCGCGACGCGGGAGAAAGGCAGCTGGTGCAGTCGACTGTGACTGCACTCACCGAGCAGTTCGCCGCTGTATGCAGCGAGCTGGAAGCGCGCCAAGCTGCTGTAGAAGATGCCTGCGACGCCGTCGCTAGATTCCTCACTTTGCTGGAGAAAGTCCTTCTCTGGGTCGAGACACAACGTGCATTCCTAGCGCGGCCTTTACCTTTGGCCGACTTGCAGGAGGCGCAACAGAAACAGACTGAATACGGGGTATACAGCGTTCAAATCACTGATTTTTCTTTATATTTTTAGAGGCAAAAGTTGATATTCATTTTAATTTTTCAGAACGCACTCAAGAGTTGTAAACAGCAAGCCAAAAACTTAGCAGACATGACCAAAGAGATCGAAGCGATAGAACGCGTCACAAGCTCTGGGGACCTCCCGTCGAGACTCGAAGCGGCCGAAAACGCCACAGTCGATGTCGAAAAGAGACTGGCGAAGATAGTTAGTATCCACCCATAAGAATAATTGTGCAGATGGCAGTGGTTTCAGATATTTTCATATATTGTTTACTTTTCACAGAACGGCTTACTGCAGGAGCTCGCGGAAGAGTGGGAGAGATGTGAGAAGAAACTGAAGGACGTCGGGCACTGGCTCGAAGCGACCGCACGGACGCTCGAGACGCCTCAAAACGCGAAAAAACCACTTCGGGACCGTCACGCGCTACGAGAGAAGCTCATCAACGATATCTCTACGCAGAAGACGAAGATATCTTACGCCGTGGAGAAGCTGAATGTTAGTCCCATTCAGATGGAATGTCAGTAGTTTTGAAGGCGTATTTGTATCTTAACGTGAACTTTGTCGAACAGGTACACTTTGGTCCTGACGGTGTAGCAGCGGGATCACGCGGGCCGGAAGGCGTAGAGGCTAGCGCACGTGCGTTGGGAGCATCGTTGGATGCTCTTAGCGCGCAAACTTCCGCGCAAGCCACAGCGCTGGGCGCGGCGCTGGCGCAGGTGGAGGCGTACTGCGCCGACGTGGCGCGCCTGCGCCAGCAGCTGCTGCAGGCCGAGCAGCAGCTGCGCCACGCCGCGCAGCCCAACTATAGCCCGCGCGAACCCGAGCGCGCGCAGAAACATCAACAGGTAAGAGCTCTTCTAGGCCGTCATCGCATCCACACTGTAGGTGGCTAGCGAGTATTCTAGTTTTGTTTATACTTCGACTCGCGACGAGTAGGGTCACTGTACATTTGTCACGTCCACATTCGTAGCAGTTTATTTATTTTGATATTTTTTTGTTCTCCACTCCTCACCTCACCGCCACTAACACGTCTGTCGATATCCTCTAATAGGAGTGTCGAGACAGAGTGAAGTCGCTCCAAAGTAAAATTCAGGCGCGGAACGAGCGTATCAAACTCTTAGTTCAACGCGGAAGCCCGGACTCGGATCCGCTCCGAGACACGTAGCGCCCGCGTTTCTATTTAGATTATTCCTAATTTGTAATTTTTTAATATTAACTAATTAAACATATCGATTAAACGCATTCGACACATCGCAGCCACCGTCGTTTCTTTTCATCATCCTCAGCTTCGTAAGCCACTTCAGTCATATCCGTACTCCAATAACCCCATTGTAAATTATGTTTGTCCGTACTTGCGTATCAGGAGGTCCACCGGCGTGTCGAAGAGCTGACTCGAGCTATCTACGAGCTGGACCCGTACTTCGTGATGCCGGCGACGGCTAACGAGCCGGACGAGCCGGTGAGGACTCTGAGCATGCTCGTGTCCAGCGGCGACACCGCCCGCGCACGCCGCGCGCGCTCTCCGCAGCGCCGCGCCCGCAGCCCCGCCTGGCTGCTCGTCGGCACCACCTACGCCGAGATAGTTAAAGGCCATGGTTCACGATCCAGTTCCATCGGATCGAGGCAACCCAGCGCTCAGCGACCTGACTCTCATAGACAGCCGAGCGCACAGAGAGAACAGAGTGAAACGCCCGAATTGAAAGCGCGAGAGACTCCGTCGAATGTTGATATGCGTCTTAGTGAAAATATTAGTGTGACGGTTCAGCCAAGTGTGCAGTGTGACCCGCCGGACGATGGGGCGTTCGAACCCGGCAGCGAGTATAGTGAGACTCACGAGTGTGTAGACGTCAGTGAAAGTGAATCTTATAGGCGTGAGACAAATGAGTATGTTGATGAATATGCTACTAGTATCACTCCAGTGGTTAGAGAAACACACAAATATTACGCGGTACCACCTCACGTAGAGGTTTCATGTGAAGTTCGAAAAATAGAGTCGCCAGAGGTGCAACCCGACATCAATATAGATAGTACACCTTTTAGGGGCTTAGTAGAACTGAGTCCACTGGAACTCGAACATAGAAGTTCCAGTCCAACGGCGAAATATCGTTCACAGGATTTATCTTATGCAGAAATATTAGCTCTTGGCTTGCGTAAGCAGTTCAAAGCTCACAATGTTTCAACATTGCCTAAACCGCAAATTGCGCAAGTAGAGTTGGTAAAAGAAATTTTAGTAGAGTGTTTAGAGAAATCTCCATCTGTCCAGCGTTCCGAACCAGGGGTAGAACGAATAGAACCTTCAAAACTAAAACCTGAAAGACAAGAAAGACCATCGCTTCGCAGTCGGTCAAGAGATATGCCGAGACAGAGACGAGCACCAGAAAAGCGCCCGACTAAAGCGCATGATGTTCAGGCCATGAAAAAGAAAAAGATACCGAAAAAAGTTATTGAAGTACAAGACTTTGATGATTCTACAGAGTTCGAGCCGTTAGTGGAGGTTGCTTCCACATTATTACCTACTAAAGCTCAAGCAATCGATTTGTCTAATAGAGAAATCACAAAAAAAATACAGCATAGTGCTACTGTAGTAGAGACAATAACAGAGACCGTCCCTGTGGAGTTAAATGCTAGTAATTTTCAACTAGAAAGCCAAACAACTGATGTTGAACACAAAAAATCTAAAAAGAAAAATAAATCTAAAAAAGGCAAACCAGTTGAAGATGAAATACAAAAAGCTCTAAAAGAAATTGAGGAATCTGACAAAAGTAAGAAAAAGAGAGTTAAAGAATTGCGGGACAAGAGTAAAGAGTTTATGGATTCTTCGGTAGATGTAGTGCACCAAGCTCTTGCAGAGAAAATTATTACACCAAATACAAATCAAAAAGACGAAATAAAGAAAAAGAAGAAAACTATAAAAAATGTGCAATCAGATAATATAAGTCAAGAAGCTATAGCAACAAGTATGTCCAATGAGGATGCTACAGAAAACTTGGAATGTGTTGAAAGTACATTAATAAAAATTAATACGCAAAATGTAAATTTTGAAAAACGAGGTAATCTTGACTTTGTAGGCCCTATATTTCACAATACTGAAGATCAAAATAAGATAGATAAAATTGAAACCAAAAATCAAAAGGTATCACACAGACCAGAGTCTGATCCAGATGACGAAGATGTCAATAAAAAAGACAATGAAAGATCTACATCTAGGTCTAAGAAAAATAAAAATAAAGACAAACCAAAGTACCTTGACAGTGCAAAAGCTGAAGTCAAACATAACGAAAAGCAGGACGTAATAACTGAAACACAAGAAAAATCTACAAAACAATTTGAAGAAGCAAAACTAAAGAAAAAGAAAAAGAATAAGAAATCTGACAAAGTTCAAGAAAAAGTTCTTTTTGAAACTACAGAAACTGTTGAAATTCCTACGGTTGAAAATATTAAAGTTATAGAACCTATTATTCAAGAGGTTCCTAATGTTGTTGAACAAGTAGAAGAGCTTAAACCAAAATATCTAGTAGCCAACCAAACTAAGGATGACGTCATAAAGCCTCTATGTACGGAAATCTTTACACAAGGTGTAGATGTTACTGATGAAATAAGTGAAGCAATTGACGAGCATTTAGAAAGTGTCAAATCCCACAAAAAGAAAAAATCAAAAAAAAATAAGAGTGAAGACAATGAAATTGAAAAAGCATTAAAGGAAATAGAGTTATCAGAGTCCTCAAAAAAGAAATCAAAAGAAAAACATCTAAAGGTTAAAGACACAAAACATAAAGAAATTAAGGATGAAAATTCAAGAGTAACTGATAAAAAGATAATTCCAAATGTAATGAAAGACAGCTCGGCACTAACGTCTAGTGCATCGCATACACTTGCAAAAGATTTAACTGCGTTAGACAAAAAGGTAACATCTATCGATTGGAACGCTTTAATAGCTGAAGAAGAAGGAAACGTTAATGCATCTCCTTCAAAAACAGATAATACAGACAACATTATTTTGAGTGGTCAAGCTGAACAAGTTATTGAAGTAACAATAATGCAAAATATAAATAAAGTAACTCAAAGTTACGAGTTAACTACAGATACCAATAAGGATGTTAAAAAAATAACTGAAGACATTTCTGATAGAAATGTAAAAAGTGAAAATCTATGTAAAGATACTGAGCAAAAGGATACAAAACAAGAAAGTTCTGTGGCTAGTCTTTTTGGTGAACAGAATAACAATGATAAGTTTTTCTCAGCAGATACACTTAAACAGAGTTCTTTAAACGAAGTAGAAGAAGAAACTAGCTATGAACCTATTGGTAAGGAGTTTGAAACACGTACAATTTATTTAATAACGCACGAAGAGAAAAAGTTACCGCCAATTAGAACAGTTAAAGTTTTTAGCAGTAAAAGTAATTCTCTAGATGATTCACTGCCTGCACAAGAAAGTGAAACTAATGAAATGATAAACGACAAAATCACTGACGGAATGTCTTCCACTAACGTAAAAAGTTTTGACGAAACTGATAATGCATCTTTGAGTGGTAACTTAGACATTTTAACTAGTAGCAAAAGTTCAGTAGATCACATCGTAGAAAGCGTACACCAAGTTGCTGGAGAAACATTACTAAATATTGTAAAGTTAGAGGAAAAAATTGAAAGTAGTGCTCTAAACATGGCCGATCCTGATAAATACGTAGCAGAAGAGCCAACTGTCATAAACAAAACAGATAAAGCTGTGATTTTAAACGTCGAAATAAATCCAGAACACGTTCTTGTAGAAGAAATTGAAGAAACTGACGATGGTTTAAATTCAAACCAAGAAGCAGAAAAAGAAGCTCAAGTCGACACAAAACAAACGTCAGAAATACCAACTGAAATACTTCAGGCATCGGAAGATAATGTTGTAGATGTAACTCCCGACAATTTGTTAGAAGAAGCAATTTTCGGATCAGTTCAAAATCGGAATAAACAATCCTGTGAAAGTATATTTAACATACCTTACTCTCCACTTATTGAAGAAACTAAAACATATTCACTTGGAATGAATATAAATGAGTTGGAAAATAATTATCATAAACTAATTACCGATAGTAGTCAAATTTTGAAGGAGAAAACGAGTGATCAAGATAATGTGAAAAAAACATATGATTCTTCAAACGAAATGACTATTGAAGAAAAGCTTCTGACGCAACTTTCTAATGAAAAAATACAACACACTTCTCCAAGAGAAAATATCCGGACGAGTTATCATGAAATACGCGATGCAGAGATGATTTATGGAAACAAAGTAGCAACACAAAAGGAAACCCCTGACAAACAAAATTCTTCTGAAAAAGAACAACAAAGCAAAGGTATATTGAAAAAACTATGTGATGTTAATGAAAAAACTAAAGAAAATACTAGCAGTGTTTCAATTAGAAATGACAATTTACCAGAACCTGTAAACACAATTAGTGAAGAAGTTTTGAGTTTTAAATATCAAGATATAAGGGATGCTGAAATTGCTCTTGCACAATCGTTATCTAACAAAAATACTACGTATAAATTTGAATTAGAAGCGGAATCAGTGTTAGAGAAGATAGATATTGTACAAGACGATGTCTCTAAGGAAAAACCTTGCAACGTAGTACACAAAAACGTTTGCAATACTGAATCAAATATTGAAAATCTAGTAGCGGAGGTGTCTACTAATGAATCAATTCCGCAGGTCATATCTCAAAATGTAACTCAAGAATCTTTGACTAAAATTAAACAAAATATTCCAAAAGAAGAGGCATTAAGGTACGGTTATCATGAAATAAGAGATGCCGAAAATATCCTTGCAAACACAATGTATAAATCTACTGAATATGTTAACTCAAGCAATGATGAGATTACAGCAGAGCTTAATAAAAATACGGTTTCTATCACTAAAGATTTAGAAAAAGAAAACATCTTAGACACTTCTAAAATACATCAACCAACAATAGACGCTATTGAAAGTGCTCTAACTGTGGTGGAACAATCAATTGGTAGTGATATATCTGATGTACCTAAACATGTCATCTTAGAAGACTCGAATCCATCGTCCACTAGAGCTGATCCAAAAAATTCAGCGAATTTAAATATAATAGAGGCGAAAACAAGTGTAAAATCAGCAAGCACCACAAATTTAGCTTTACAGGAAGTTTCTGATAACAGCTATCAGAAAATGCTAGATGCTGAAAGTATATTTGTAGCTCTAAAAACAGATATGACCGATTCAGAATTTTTTGTAAAAAAAGTATTTGACTCCTCCATACCGCAGGAAGATTTTGAAGATACTAGTCCAAAGGACAATATTTTGGAGCTAATGCAAGAATCAAGTCAAGTATATCATGTCATACACGATGCAGAAAAATTACTTGCAGATATGATCACCAAATCTTCAAGTGAAGAAAGCACACCTGAGAGTAGTTTGAAATTAATTGATTCACATGCTGTCAAAACACCTATTCAAACCACTGACTTCAAATATCAAAATGTAGAGACTTGTTTTGACGTCCCAAAGCAAAGCTATCACGAAATAAAAGATGCTGAGATTCTTTTAGTTAACCTAAATAGCAAAAATAAATTAAAAGATACACTTTCTGAAGTTAAATCATTACAACCGGAGAAAAAAGATATAATGCCACTTCAAATTCAATCAAATGAACAAACTAAAGTAAAACAGAACGTTATAACCAATCCAATACAAACACATGACCCCATTGAATCTACCACTCTTGAGCATTGTGAGTTATTGGAGAAAAAAATTGCATCAATATTTTCAATTGAAGAAGTTTCTGGCAATATATCTACTAAGCAGACGGAGCAATTACAAAGTAACGTTGAATCTTATGATAACAAGAAAGACATCATTTTATCTGAGAGCCAAAAAAACAAAAAAGAGCCAATTGAAATCGGTTATTCATTTGAAGTGGATGACCTTAAAAACACTCCTGTACCTGTTGAATATGGAGATGAAAAAGAATTAGATAACGAAACCCACAAAGAGTTTAGAGTTCAAGATAATATCGCGTCTGATATTGTAAATATACCTTTATTGGATACATCGAACGAAAAAATAACACGTAATACCGAAATAAGTTTTCAAGATAAACTGTCTCAAGATCTAAAAGAAAATTCAGACAAGAGTAGAGACAAAGAAACTTTTGTCACATCCAGTAGTCAACCTGATGCGTGTATCAAACAATCAGATTTAGATAAACAAGAAAGCGTCTTCAAAACTACTGCTACTTTACATGAACCGGACACAGCGCCAAGACTTCCGGATAAAATAACTTCTGATATTTTAAATAAACCGGTATTGGATACATCTATCGAAGAAATAACTCAAAACAAAGGAGTAAGTTTTCAAGATATACTGTCTAAAGATCTAAAAGAACATTCAGACAAGAGTAGAGACAAAGAAGCTATTGTTACATCTAGTAGTCAACCTGATGAGTTTATAAAACAATCAGATATAGATAAACAAGAAAGCGTCTCCCAAATTACTACTACTTTACATGAACCGGACACAGAGCCAAGACTTCCGGACAAAATCGCTTCTGATATTTTAAATAAACCTGTATTGGACACATCTATCGAAGAAATAACACAAAACAAAGGAGTAAGTTTTCAAGATATACTGTCTAAAGATCTAAAAGAAAATTCAGACAAGAGTAGAGAAAAAGAAGCTATTGTTACATCCAGTGGTCAACCTGATGAGTTTATAAAACAATCAGATATAGATAAACAAGAAAGCGTCTCCCAAATTACTACTACTTTAGATGAACCGGACACAGAGCCAAGACTTCCGGACAAAATCGCTTCTGATATTTTAAATAAACCAGTATTGGACACATCTATCGAAGAAATAACACAAAACAAAAGAGTAAGTTTTCAAGATATACTGTCTAAAGATCTAAAAGAACATTCAGACAAGAGTAGAGACAAAGAAGCTATTGTTACATCCAGTGGTCAACCTGATGCGTTTATAAAACAATCAGATATAGATAAACAAGAAAGCGTCTCCCAAATTACTACTACTTTACATGAACCAGACACAGAGCCAAGACTTCCGGACAAAATCGCTTTTGATATTTTAAATAAACCTGTATTGGATACATCTATAGAAGAAATAACACAAAACAAAGGAGTAAGTTTTCAAGATATACTGTCTAAAGATCTAAAAGAAAATTCAGACAAGAGTAGAGAAAAAGAAGCTATTGTTACATCCAGGGGTCAACCTGATGAGTTTATAAAACAATCAGATATAGATAAACAAGAAAGCGTCTCCCAAATTACTACTACTTTACATGAACCGGACACAGAGCCAAGACTTCCGGACAAAATCGCTTCTGATATTTTAAATAAACCTGTATTGGACACATCTATCGAAGAAATAACTCAAAACAAAGGAGTAAGTTTTCAAGATATACTGTCTAAAGATCTAAAAGAAAATTCAGACAAGAGTAGAGACATAGAAGCTATTGTTACATCCAGTGGTCAACCTGATGCGTTTATAAAACAATCAGATATAGATAAACAAGAAAGCGTCTCCCAAATTACTACTACTTTACATGAACCGGACACAGAGCCAAGACTTTCGGACAAAATCGCTTCTGATATTTTAAATAAACCTGTATTGGATACATCTATCGAAGAAATAACACAAAACAAAGGAATAAGTTTTCAAGATATACTGACTCAAGATCTAAAAGTAAATTCAGATAAAAGTAAAGATAAAGAAGCTTTTTTCACATCCAGTAGTCAACCTGATGCGTTTATAAAACAATCAGATTTAGATAAACAAGAAAGCGTCTCCCAAACTACTGCTACTACAAATGAACCCGATACAGAGCCTAGATTGCCGGATGATATCGCTACTGATATTTTAAATATACCTTCATTGGATACATCTATCGAAGAAATAACACAAAACAAAGAAAAAAGTATTCAAGATAAACTGCATTTTGATCTAAAAGAAAATACTGACAAGAGAAAAGACACAAAAGCTTATATCACATTTATTAATCAACCTGATACGTGTATAAAACAACCAGATTTAGATAAACAAGAAAGCGTCTTCCAAATTACTGCTACTGCAAATGAACCAGAAACAGAGCCTCACACTATCTCGGCAGAACCTACATGCACTAAGTTTGACTTAAAACAAGTAGACCAATTAAAAACTGTAACTAGTCCTAATAATAGTTGCCCCTATAAAAATACGGAGAAATCTGATAAAATCACAGATAATGCGGACAGTTCAAAGAATATAAATAATGTAACAGAATCTAACATTTCTAAGAATGATATTACATCTCCTCGTTCTGAAAAATCTCCTATACACAGCTTGCATGATCTTCTACCTGAAATTGACTCAATCCCTGAATTTAAACCATCCTTATCAAATACTGTTCTCTTTTCCAAGTTGTCAGCCGATGCACCTGAATTTAAGCCGTCTTATCTATATCAATCACCTCCAAATATTATGTCTCAAGTGTCCCATTCAGAAATGGAATCTACAGAAACCGATATACTTAAAAAATATGTTAACACTGATGATGATGATGATTTAGAAAATATAGCAAAGAGTGCCCAAGTCTCATACTCTCCATTTTTACAAAAAGAAAAAGAAAGTGGAGATTTAACTGAAACTCCAGAACATTGTAAACAATCTGCTCAAGATATTGAGTCTTCTAAGACAACAAAACAAACTATAGCGGAAAAAACTAAAAAGAACAAAAAAAAGAAAAAGAAAGATGACAAAAGAGAAATTACAACAAGTCTAAATGATGTTCCATCATTGTTTACTGAAACTAAAGTATCTGAACTAGAAACTATAAACGTATGGGTGAAAAGTGCTGAAGAAGGTAAATCGTACGCAGACGTTGTTGCTGAAGGTCTCATACTTGAAAATAAAGAGAATGACTTTGTGCCATTAGAACCATCAAATATAATTACTGAAGTTGAGCCTACACAGGATAATAAATTTAAAGCTGAAGATGTTTTGCAGCAAAATATTGAACAAGAATCCATAGGTTCTTGGGCCAAGATTGTTGCAGCTAATCGAACATCACCAGAGCGAATTCATAAGAGTGAAATTTCACATGAACCTCAAATTCATCAACAAAGCCGACCTCCTGTCATATTAGTTGATGAAACAGATTCTGACATACATAAACCTGAAAAAGAAATTGACGCTGAAGGATTTATAACCGTTGAAAAGCATAGAAGGTCAAGATCTCGATCAAGAGATAATCGATCGCGGTCAACATCAAATGTTCCGGTGAATGTGGAACGAACAGAACGTGACAAATCAGAGAATAAATTTGATGCCCTTGCAACTACATTAAAACCTGAAGAAGCTGAATCTATCCAAAGTAGCCCATTAGAAGAAGAAAAACAAATCACAAAGAAAAAGAAAAAATATAGAAGTCGAAGTTCTAAGTCCAAAGAACAAGAAATTGAACCAAAGCTATTGAACCAAGAAGATATTCAAATTAAGACAGATGAAAATATACAGACACAATCGAAGAGAAAAAAGAAACGCTCAAGTAAATCTGTGGAAAAAAATGTGTTAGATGAGGAAATTGTGACAAGCGTGACTTTGGAAGAAAATAAGCAGACAAATATTGAAGAAGTTAAAAAAAACCAAAAACCGAATGAAGAAAAAAGGAAAAGTAAGAAAAAGAAAAAAGTTAAATCATCAGATACCGATAAATCTGAGGACACTGGTGTTTACGCTTCTACTACTTCTACTGAAGTGCTGTCATCAAAAGAAGAAGAAACTGTGAGAGAATCTATATTGGAAACTGAAACCTTATCAAAGCCAATTGACTCTTTAATCTCTACACCAGAATCATCTCAAACACCAATTAAAGACAGATTGTTTTCTGAAGCCCAGTATTGGAAAGTAGATCCAAGCATTTTAGAGGGACTATCAAATTCGACAGCAGTAAACAAAATTGAAAAAGGAGAACATTTTTTACCAACTGACTCTGTTGAATCAGCAAGGAACGAAGTAATAGCCAACATTAAAGAAACAATCAATAATGTCACAAATTATCAACAAGATGAACATACAGACAATATTGATGTTATTGTTAATGACGAAAAAATAACGGAAGAACAATCTTTGGAAAATAAAATGGCAGTCTTACAAAGAGAAATTGAAGAAATGCTTATGCCAGAAAATGACTCACCGCAAGCGAGTGATGAAACGCCAAAAGAGTTAACTGACCAATGTTCTATAGATTACTCTTGTGATGAAATACCGAACAATTTGACAGCAGCACTTGCATCACCAGATCCCGAAGACGAAATGCTTTTAGAAACAAATATTTCATCAGTTATGGACAGCTTATATGATTTAGAAAAAGATCAAATTCTGAGTGTTGAGGAAAATTTAGATACTAAACACATAAGTGTAAGCATGATTGATTCATTATTAGAAGACACTGGTGTCAACATAAAACAAACTTCTCAATCAGTTCCTGAATTAAATATTTCCAAAGAAGCTGATATATTGATTTCTGAAGATATTGATAAAACAAATAACACAGTACAAGACACATTTAATGCCACAGTGCAAGAAACAACAATATCCTCCTTGGCGGCAATAGATAACCATACAGAATTCGACAATGCACTACCCACTAACATTGAATCCATTATTGATACTAACAGCTTGACAAACATAAAAACTGAAAACTTCTGGACTGATAAGCATAAAATTGACGACGCGGAAAAATCATTACTTGTACAAAATTCAAAATTAAACGATTTCATTTTATCCAAGGAACAAATATCTAGCTCTCACATCGACAATAATTTAGAAAGATTAATGAACAAACACGATAATATTGAGGAAAATATAAATATTGATAAAACATTTTGGCCCGAGAAACATGTTTATCACGATGCAGAGTGTCAGTATTTCCTTTTAATGGCACGTAAAATAAAAAACGCGGATATAACAAATACAGAAGTAGAAATTAAAGATCAAAATGATAAGGATAAAGACCCAAGTGGTAGTTCAGGTCATACTTCCGATACCGATGATCCGAGAGATCCAGGTGGTTCTCCATTCGATTCCAACTATATATCTATGGATTTGCCTGGCGGTATTTGTAGTTGGAAGGATCAAAGCTCATACCTAAGTTTAGAGACGCCTGGGGATTCACTAACGGGGCAGTGGAGCGAAGGAACGCCGCGCTCGGTGACCGACACTCGCGAGGATTTACTAACAACCTCGTCCCTAGACCCAGTAGCCCCATCCTCACCCCAACAGGAGCCGACAGAACGAGTAGCAACTAGCTGGACAACCAAGGTGACTGACCGCCAGTCGTATTGTACAATTTTACACTTTATATTTATTTATGTTTGGCATGATATTATAACTAAATTCTTAATTTCACTTCTTACAAGGCTCTGTATTGTTAAATGTCGTTTAGCAACGCAAAAGCCGTTCGTCTTGTAGTGCCAATTTTGGCATACACTGTAAGTCTGTACTTTACAATTTACGCATTTGTAATTAATGTTTTAATCAGTCAATGTAGTGTGTAGTCAATAAATTAATCTAGTCATGTCTAGTCAGATCAATTCGTAAATTACAACTATAAATAATTGCGATAGTTGATATAATTTAATTTTAGTCTTTCTTCGATCTGAATTTTTATTGTAATAAAATAAATGAGTTTGATGTTCTTGTTTTATTTTATTGTTTTTTTTATAATTTATTTTCGAAAAACCCTTTTTGTTTTACAACATGTTCAAAATTTACCACTACGAGACGATCGACAACGATGATGCTTTATTTTTCTAGATTTTTAATATTGGGTTTAGCAATCAAATGCTGTTAGGACTCCAAATTGCAAATATTACCTTCTCAGGTCAGTTAACTATCTTTTTTGTTTTTTACAATACCTACCCTTTATGGTGGACATTATAAAAATGCCTAAAGTGTGTGTTGTTTAGTAGAAGTTGTTGGACCTTTGTTGTGAAAATGCCATGAAAAGATTTTAGTTATTAGTTTTAGTGTTAAATATCTATTTAGTCTTTATTTATTTTCTATGAAAAGGTATATTTTGTCTTTGCTAATGAAAGTTCAGCATAGTATTCGATTACCGCTTTCGTTGTTCAATCACGTACTTAAAGGACACGCTTGACGCACCCAAGCTAACTTATATTTAACTTCAAGGTTTAGATAGAAGTTGCGAGTTGTAAGTCAGTTTTTTTTAAATTATTTTGGCAAAGAAATTCCGAAATTTTATAACTTGTCTTACTTTGAAATGATTATACAGGTCTAATATGCACGTATAAGTATTTCATTTTAGTGTTTAATGTAAACTTCTGAAAACAATAAAGTTTAGTTCATATTTTTTAGTTTCCAATAGGCATGATGACAATAATTGAAAAATGGGCCTATAATGTCCAGAAATATATACTATTTACAATGAATAAGATATTTCTGCAGAAATTAAAAGTTTAGTAGGAAAAAAATGTAATTTTAAAATAATAATTTAAATTTCCCCTAAAACGCTTGTTAGTGTCATGGCGTCGCTTGTGACGTCACGTTTGAGTAATCAAAACGTAAACGCGCTGCGCTCGTGCAAGAATTTAGTTATTTTGTGTTATTATTATTAAATATGAATTCGAAAGTGTATGTGTATGTGGTGTGGGGTCCCCCAGTGTGAGAATACATCCATAAAAACTCCTAATAAGCTATTTGTGTTCGTTCCTCAAAATAAAACATACGAAACAAGTGGCTTAAACTTGCAAGGCGAGATTCAAAAGGAATATTGCCCAGTGCTCACCTTTATTTTTGTGAAGATCACTTTGACGTAAGTTTTTACATACTTTTGTAGATTCTAGTATATAGTATTTGGTAATAATATTTTGTACGAGGTCTAAATGTAAAAATATAAACAATCTATTTCGACGTTAGGTTTCATCTCTCATTGCTTTGATATGTATTACGTATTTTATTCATATTTCAGTTACCTAATGATATGGATAATTATATGGAATATTATTTGATGGGATCGGTGTCACAGATCCGCATGAAACCGGGGTGTATGCCCACTAAATTTCAATGTCAATCAGATAGAAGAAAACGAACATCAGATGCTACAGAAAGACCATATATTCTCAAAAAACAAAGAAAGACATTGATAGAAGAATGTCAGAAAGATTTAGAAGAAAGAACTACAAAACAAGTGGAACTTGAAGAGATGCCATGTGGAAGTTCAGGTACTTATTTCTACCCATTGCCATTTCACCAAAAATATATATATTTCTAATACAAATTTATTCCATTCATTAGGAATTATGCATAACCAATTATGCAATAAATAATACCAATAATACGACAAACCTTTATCTTGTAAACAATATTATACAAGACTTTTAAATACTTTGCCTGTTGAAGTTTCATATTAATGTAAAATTAATATTTGATTTTTGTTTGTGTTGTTTTTGCTTTTAAAATATACATACTTATCTTGAAATCTTGGCAATTTTTTTCGGTAATATTTTATATTAAAAGGTAATATTTTATAAACTTGATTACTTTTTCTTTTTCAGCTTCACAAGCATCCATAAACGATATTTCACAAGAAATTGCACATAAGACAGTGGATAAATCAATTCAAGTACACATGACATATAAGTTTTACTCAAGCGTGACGTCATGCGCTCTGATTGGTGTTCAAGATATCATGGCGGATTGCCTTATTTTGTAGTTTTATTTTATAAAAATAAATATTAATCACACTTATAATAAAAAAAACAATGCGTATTTTATATTCCAAGCTTCAAGTTTTATTCAATAAATATAGTATTTTAGTAGTTTTTAATTACTGTCATCATGCCTATTACTTCTAGATATAGACTTGCAAACTATATAAATATCTTAGAAAATTATCTGAACATTTATTTTTACAACTTGCATAAACAAATTCGCTTTATATACTATGTTGATCTTATTTACCAGTGCCAATGTTTTGTACGTCATCCAATTTGAGCTATGCTAGAGTACTATTGGAATGTATCCCTTGCTATGGATGTGCCGGGCGCATGTGAAGCCGACGCCAATGTTTGACACTAATAGTTTGGTGTATATGTTGTTCATTGTAAAGCTAACAGAGACCTTGAAACAGAAATGAAAGTGATTTTCCCTTTTTTTTTCTTTCACCGTTTCAAAAGTACGCGAAATCTAAAAGCAATTCTTTTAAATAAAAGGATTCCATACATTTAAGAGGTAATTAATGATAATTTTTCAAAACTTAATACAAATCCACTTTGTAGATGGTTTTTATAATCTATACTAATATTATAAAGCTGAAGAGTTTGTTTGTTTGTTTGTTTGTTTGAACGCGCTAATCTCAGGAACTACTGGTTCGAATTGAAAAATTCTTTTTGTGTTGAATAGTCCATTTATTGAGGAAGGCTATAGGCTATATTACATCACGCTATGATTAATAGAAGTGGAACAGTCGCTAATTAACGCGGGTGAAACCGCAGGGCATAATTAATAATATCTTCTCGAACATTGAAATCTTTAAAGGATATAGATATTGAATGTTTTTGAATAATTCCCTCAAATTACTGGACAAATGTGTTTTTCGCTGATGCAATTGTGGGTGAGCTATAATCAGTATAATTAATAACGTAAAAAAAAGTTTGTAGAGTAATGAAAAACTTTGAAGTCTTTATATTAGCACCAAAAGTATTTTAGTTTGATAATAATATAATAAGGTAACTACTATCAATAGAAAGTATTACTAAAAGGATTACAATTATTTATAAAATAAACATAGACAAAAATCTTTCATTGACAAAAAAAATATTTACTTACATACTTACGTACTATTTAGTATTGAATAAACTTTGCTAAAAGTTTACTCTGAACTATTACTTAAAACTTTGTTGGACACAAAATGACAGATTTGTGCGTGGTATGGAACCCTTTGAAATGCTTTAAGATTTCACGTAACTATAATCATTATTAATTTATATTTTTTGGTTTACTAATACAAGCGTGTGTTCTCAGGATGACTTATCTAATGACATTGAAAGTCTGCTCGAAGATGTGAGAAACGTACAGACCCGTCTCTCAGACCTGCCTGATGGCAGTCTTCACGCAATGGAGGATGGCCTCAGGGTAAGTCCATTGTAAATACACATGATTATTTAGAAATAACATTCCCGATTCCTACTGACTCTGTGGCAGATGTGGAACTCATTGTAAATATAGACGAGCCTTCGCTTTCTTAAGCCCGTGTGACGTGCACTATTCTTGGACGCGTTCGGCCTATGTATTCGAAGTCAACTAGAGAATGTGAATCATCTATCCGTGCGATAAATTCAATTCACATTACGTAACAACTACAAATGTAAACAAAACTAGAATTAAAGTTACATCACACATTTATTTAGCTAATTACATCATATTTTCTTATTATTAAGGTTTATTTGTTGTGATGCTGTAATATCTGTAAATACTTGTACTTCGACCCTGACAGTGAGTTGCCCAGTATATCATTTGTTTGGTCAATGGTGATGTCAGCTGCATTTGGGTTACGACATAGGTTAATAATACAAAGGTAGTGTTTGGCACCATTTAGTGGGGCACTCATGTACCAAAACGACGCAGAGGCAGTAGCTTTTGCAGAGCGCGATCGATCCGAATGCAATATTCAGTTTAAACGAGGTGCCGACAGTTTGTTATTGTTTTTTTTGTGAATACGAAGTACCAAACAGACAGTGAATTCTTTAAATTTTCTAATTCATTAACAGTGGAATGTGATTGTGATCTTATTAGTGTAATTATTTCAAGAAAAGGTATTATGAATATTGATATTATTTTTGGCCTATAGGATATATATATATATATCTAGTAAAACAAGTTACGAGTGAATTACGAGAGTAATGCCGTTGTGTTCGTGTAGCGCTGGGGTGTAGTGTACCTATCTTTGTATATCACAAGTGTAAAGATAGAGTTCAAAATAAAAATGTTATTTTAGTTCAGAAATAAATAAGATTGAATCGTCTTTTCTAGATAATGTATTACCTGCTAGTTTCCATACTTTTCTTATTTTAAAAGACATTATTAATTTTAATGAAATTATTTTTTTAGTTTCTCTGTTCGTTTTATATTGAATGACTCGATGTCAACCAATATTTATTTTAAAATTTGAAAAATACTGTGCAGCAAGAAATACGCTGAAATATTTAAAAATCATTAATGGCAATTTCAACTTTTAAGAAACGTACTTGATACCTCGATCCCTTCTTCAGATAACTTCTAATTGTTCGAAGTCAGATAAGTAGGTACTGTTCATAGTAAAATATGAATACGCCTACAACTACATTTAGGCTGTTGATGTATTGACATTGAGTGAGGTACTTTACTTACTTGTGGCCTTGGAGAGGCCTTTGTCTCTGGACTGATATTGGCTGATGAAGAAGTACTTTATCAAATAAATATTTCTGTTTATTATTTAGAAACGTATTTAACGTAAAAATTAGTGCGTCATACTCAGAAATGTAAAAGTGGCGCTACCGAGTCTCCTGTACATGCTTTAAGTCTGTATAGTAAAATTAAGAACTTTTTGTTCATTTATTTATACTAACTAGCTAACTTCAAAGTTGTCAAATTTTTTTAACCAATAAGCCAATTATGATGAAACTGTTTATGCCTATGAAACATAATAATATATACATCTAGTGAGTCAATAGACAATATTTCAATAAACGTTTATTTAACTGAATGTATGTGATTTAAAATTATTCATAGTGGACTTCAAATCACATAAAATTTAATAAATGTTGTCTACTAACTCAGTAGATTCCTTTATTGTAATAAAGCATACATTTTTTTATTAATAATTTGACTAATAATTATAGGTGGAAATTAAAAAAAATGAAAAAAATGTGTAGAATGTATTCTGTAGTTGTGCCTTTTTTAAAATAAAAAAGTTAAATAGGTTACCAAAACATAAAATGTCTAGATCGGTACCCTCATACTTTTACTGTCACTAAACAGCAAAGTCCTACATTGCTGTTCTAGTTTGAAGGATTTGGTATCCTTTATAGTTACTAGGCATAATGTTTAATAACTAAATCCCCAGGATCAGCTCCACCATGTTATTTTTTTGGTGCTGCTGCAAGTGTCAGTAAGCTGCTTTGATCGCTTATCATCAAGCGTACCGTTAGCTTGTTTTACAAAAAAAGGTTATTTAAACATTTAAAAAAAAAACAAATTACCGTTATTAAATTTTCATTTGCAATATATTTACTTTGTAGGAGGGCATTGCAGTTCTAGTCAAGTGTGAGGAGGCAGCTAATCTTCTAGAAACGAAGATTATGGAGTACAAACAAGAGGAAGAAATTCAAACACTTTTAAGAGAGTTGATCATTATGAAAGCAAGAATATCAAAACTATTGACACAAGCTCGTCAAGGTCTTGACATCATCCAGGTAATTAAGGTACTTAGGTACATGTTTTTTGTATTTTATATCTATTTGGTTACTTTTCCCGTTTTCTAATCATATTTGGTTTCATACTAAAATATCTTAAATGAATTTTCCAGGATGCCAAAGTAGAGATGGCACGCCAGACGAAAGAAGCAGAAGAAAATAGAGCAAAAATAATAAAACTAGATACTTGGCTTGAATCTATTAATAATGAACTCAAAGGATCTACACAACAGTCAGATGTTCTGACTGAAGAAACTATTATAAGATATATAGAAATTTATGAGAAGTATATCAGAGAGTACGAAGAATACGAAGTCATATTAAAGTCTATTACTGTGATAAGTAACGATGAATCTAGTCAATCGTTAAGGGAAAAGTTGAATGCAATGCAAACAGCATTAGAAGAAACAAAAAATCTAGTCATATTAGAAATAGAGAGATTAAAGCATGCATTGTTGCACATAAAGTCTGCTCCAGAAATAAATGAGGACGATATGTCTCAAACTGACCGAACTATTGATTCTACATCTATGCCTGAAGAAATCGTATCTCCAAGAGAAGACAAAGCTATATCTGAAAAACATTCTTCTATAAAGATAACAGAAGAACCTGAATACAAAGACCTGACAGTTAAACAAAAAGTGGAAGTCCCATCTTTAAAAGAAACAGACAAAGTAAAAGAGAAAATATTAAACGCTACAGTTGACACACAAACAGGTAAAAGCCTTATGTCCGAACCACCGTCTGTTGCTGATAAATCAATTATATGTCAACCAGGTGTCATTGAAACTCACGATGTAGCGATTACTTGTGCACCACCACGGGAAGTCGAAATTCAGACAAGCGAACCATATTCTGAAGACAAAGAAATACTTGAAAGCATACAAGTTAGGCAAATCATTTCAGATGGTCATGAAACGATTGAAATAGCGAGTCGTCCAATTTTAAGGGAGCAAAAAACAGATGAGCAATCATTATTTGTTGATGCAAACTATAGAGATGACAAGTTGCATAAGGATTCCCAACTTAATATAACTCATAGTATACCGCAGTCGTTTGAAACAGTTATGGTAGAGCCTGATGAGACAACAACTGAAGTTGTGGTAGATGCTGATGGTACAAAGAGAATCATAGTTAGGAAAATCCGAAAAACTCTGGTAACAAGACATCAAACTATGCACACACAACAACAAAAAACTCAAATACATTCAAGTGAAGGTTTACCACATGAAACTTTCTCACAGGTAATGTTACGTGAGGATAAAGGCTCTACATCTACTATGTTAGACGATGGTGGTATTCAACATATTCAGTACCAATCTCATGATGGTCAAATTATATCTGGACTTCCTGGTAGTGAAGTAACCATTCAAGAATTCACATCTAAACCAGACATAGTTATTAGAATGGAAAAGGACATGAACCCGGACGAGATTCTACAATTAGCGGAAGGACAAACCCTTCCTCAAATTCAAACTTCATCATCTAGTGTGACAGCTGTTGTTCAACAAGTCACTAAAAGAATAATCAAGACTAGACGACGCACC
Organism: Eudonia mercurella; assembly: GCA_963082485.1. Classification (NCBI taxonomy): domain Eukaryota; kingdom Metazoa; phylum Arthropoda; class Insecta; order Lepidoptera; family Crambidae; genus Eudonia; species Eudonia mercurella. The sequence continues at coordinate 19,023,599 of OY720032.1, forward strand.
ATACGGCGTGTAGTAATTATTGACGGGAAAGAACATGTTACCGAAGAAGTTATAGAAGAACCTGATAATGTAGAAGTTTTTGAAGAACAAATTCCTAGAGTAACTATAAATGTAACAGATCAAGGCGGAGTACAGTTTGAAGATACAGATGATTCACAAGACAAAGGTGGGCATCCCCCTCTGCCTCCTCCTCAACCTAAATCAGACAGAAAATCATCGAAAGATGACAAACCTGATGATGAAGACCAAAACAATTTCGATACACCTAAAGGATCATCAGATAATATTTCAAAATTAGACAAGAAATCTACAACAGATGATCAGCCAAAAGATGATGACCAAAACTACTCTAAAATATCGAATGATTCACCTTATAAGTTAATCAGTGAAACGAAAGGTCTGCAGGATCTATCAAAAGATTTCATTGAGCGGGAATCTGACCAATTCACAAAAATGCATGTTATGTCAGAAGCTATTGTGCTAGAGCCTGAAGACACAGAGAACAAACTATCGCCATCATTTACGATTCTTGAAACTCAAGAGACACTTCCAGTAAATTTACAGACTCAAGAATCGATTTATTATAGTCCACAAACAACACAAGACAGCGCGGTTATTGGTTTTCAAACGGGAAAATATGAAACTTCAGAACATTCTTCGAGAATTGCAACTGTTGTCCAAAAAGTCACACGAAAAATTACCAGGACTAGAAAACGCATTATAAGAAATATACAAATAATTGATGGTAAAGAACATGTTATTGAAGAAGTTATTGAAGAACCAGAAGACATTGAAATAATTGAGGAAGAACCAAATGTTACCCACAGCCTACAAACGCAAGGAGTTAAAACGAAACGGATTAAAATTATACGTCAGATCCAAATTATTGACGGCAAAGAACATGTTACAGAACAAATAGTAGAAGAACCAGATGATGAGCACTTGCCACAAACAACAATAACAGCTGAAATAGATTTAAATTTAAGTCAACTTCCCAGTGTAACAGGAAAGAGTCATGTACAAATTACTGAAATAGACTTACCTAAAAACGATAGACTCAGCTCACAAAGAAACATTTCAGAGACTGAAAGAAATATCAGTGATTCTTCTAAAGTCATACTAAGTAAAACTGTTCATGAGGTAGCCCATGAACAAGTTATAAAAAGTGATGACATACCGACTAAGTCACAAGAAGAAGAAGTAACTACATTTGAAGAAAAAAAAGAGAGTGACAAAGGTTATGTCTTCGAAGATAGAGGAATCCATCATACGGATTCTACTCAACTAATACCAAAACAATCACTGAAAGAAATGAAAGAATTAGAACGTGATGTTATTTTGCAAGACAGCAAACAACCTAATGATGACACTTTGAAAGTAATGTTGGAAGATAATCTTACTCTTGCCGATGTTTCTCAAAATCTGATCGGGAGTGAAATTAAGTATTCCACTGTATTCTTATCAGATACCAAAAAACCTATAGAAGATTCTAAAATTCAAAAAGCGGAGCGGTATTCTCCAGATACCATTGTGCCCATCCTTCCAACGACGACTACTGATGCGGATCATACATCTTTGTCCTCACCCGTTGAATCTACTGAAATTAATCCTGGCAAGGAAGCTAAGGATAAAAGGAAGCGAAAAAAGAAAAATACTGTTGTCTCGGATAAAACTCAAATTCCAGGAACAGAACTAGAGTCAGAGCCGTATTCTCCAGAAACCATTGTGCCTACGTTACTCCCAATGATAGCGAGTATAACTTCTACTCCAGTAGAAACTTCTCAAGTACAACATGTAACAGAGCAAATAGCTGAATCTTTAGAAAATACTGAAAGCTCTCGAAGATCAATAAATAAAATAACTACTACTACTGCTAAAGATAAAGAAGACATCAGTACACCAAGACAAGAAACAAAGTCAGAAACACAGTCCTCAGAACATGAATATCTTTATGAAAGAACGTCTTCAAATTTCCCAGAACCTAATAAGATTCAACCATTCCAGCTTTATCTTGATAGTCAAGAAACACAGATGGCTCTCTCAGACACTTTAGACAAAGAAAAGCTTTCACACACACCAGTGGACAACTTTGATATTAACTTATTACTGGAATCAGAACGCCAACATACTGAGTTGCATAGTGTTGTAAGTACGATCACAAAATCAAAAGACAACAAAGATGAAAATAAGGATACTGAAGGCTCGAGTACCAAAAAGAAGCAATCTGATAAATCTCTAGACGTTTCTACATCTATTACCAAAACAGATACTACATTGAAACCAGAACCTGAAGTGAAAATTGATGTTAATATTGAACATGTAGAATCGAGTACACCAGTAATAACCAAAAAAGATATTAAAGTTATTTTACCCAGTGATGTTAAAATCACAGAGGAATATAAAAGAATATCCGTTCAAAATGTTGAAAAAGATGAAGTTTCAGATGCAATTTCACCAGCTAAATTAGATTCCACTGAACAAGAAATAAGTTTTAGTGAGTTAGTACCTTCACCCGTGAAGAAGCAATCTGAACAATCACTTGATATTTCTACGTCTATGATCAAAACAGACACTAAATTAATACCAGAACCTGAAATTAAATTTGATGTTAAAATTGAACACATGAAATCAAGCACACCAGAAATAACCAAAAAAGAAATTGAAGTTATTTTACCCAGTGATGTCAAAATAACGGAAGAGTATTCAAAAATTGATAAACAAGATGTTAAAGAGGATAAAATTATAGGTAAAATTTCACCAGTTAAATTAGATTTAACTGAACAAGAAAAAAGTTTTTGTGAACATGTGCCTCTACCAGTCAAACAAGATGTCGTTGAAAAAACTGACACTTCGTGTCAAGTTTCACCTGAAAAATCGAAATTTGGTCCTGAACAGGTAGAACTAGCTGAACCACAAACAGCCCAAAAGTCTCTTGAAATATCAATGTCACTTACCAAAACTAACATTACAAAAATACTTGAACCTAATCTTAAATTTGATGTAAAAATTGAAGGATTTGAGTTTAAAGAACCAAGGGTTGTAAATAAAGATATGGAAGTTGACTTGCCAAGTAAAATTGTCATTGATACCCAGAAAGAACCTGATAAAAAAGAACAACTTATATCTGAAGTAAAAACCTCTAGTCCAGCTGAAAATACTCAACAAATATTGAGTGAAATTTCACCCGAAGAAATAGCAAAAGATCGCAAGAAAAGTAAAAAGAAAAAGAAACACAAGGTTGGATCAGAAAGTGATTCAGTCGACTCCGAAATCCCATCAGAGAAAAGTCTTACTGAAACAGAAAGTTCATCTCTAGATCACTATGTTCAACTACCGACATCGCCTCCAATAGAATCACCCAAGCCGACAGAAAATATTTTGCAAACAACGGCTGAAATACCAGAGGAAGAAAACGGTTCGACTATTGTTGAATCAGAAACAACTATTGAAGAAAAAGGGTATGAACCAGAAGAATTGTCGTTAGAACCTAATTTGACACCCGATAGAAAGAAGAAGCAAAAGAAACGTAAGCAACGCGGTGTTAGTGAAGTAACTACATATCCAAAGTTAAGTACCACTGATTCGGACCAAACATCTGTTTCTACACCTGTTGAATTTACTGAAACTGTTCCTGATAAAAAATCTAAAGATAAAAAACGAAAGAAGAAAGTTACAGGAGGCTTGAATAATGAAGAAATTTTAGAACTGGAACCAGAGATCGAAACTAAACCAGAAACACCGAAAGTTGGGAGTGAAATAATAGAATCATCCCCTAGAGAAGAGTCTTATCACACAATGAGTGAAGTATCTGATATTAGCACAGTTAAAATAGTAGAAGAATGTGTCCAAAGCAGTCCGGAAACCTTACAGAAAGAGGTAGGTACAACGGTCACATATCCTGTATCCGTTGTTGAAGAAATATCAACTCAAGATTATTCAGTTCAAACATCTCCAGAAGTATCGATTGAAGCAAAATTGGAAGACGACACTGAAATTAGTAGACCTGAAACAGTTGACATTGTTCAACAGACTTCTCCTACACCTATTAAAGAATCTCTGGTACAAACTACTCCAACTGAAGAAAAAGAAGCCCATACTCAGACGCATGAAAACGTAACTGTCATTGAAAGAGTTGAAATGTCTGAATCAGAAATGCAAACTAGCCGGACTGAAAGTCCAGTACCAATTGTTGCTATTGAAGCTACTACACAGGTTATTCCTCATGATATTGCTGCTCTTGAAGAAAAGTTCTCTCAAACATCGACACCTGTTGAAGAATGTAAAGAAGATAGTCCGGAAAAAATTTGTATTGAAACAGAATCTAGAGAAATGCAAACTTCTCCTTTACCAGAAATCCAAAGAGATGACAAAGGCACAGAAGTTGTTATCGAGACAGCTGAAACAGATATTCAAACTATACAACAAGAAAACATTGATCAAGAAACGTCGACTTCACCAATTAAACAGAAAGAAATGTCTGAAATAAGTGTACAAACTCCTGAAGTACCTCTGACAAGTACGTTTACGCAATCCGATGAACCCGAACCTGAAAAAGTGATTCAGGAAGAAACTATAACAGAAGCTATGCCTGAAATACAACATATTCAAAAAGAAACAGTATTAATAGATAATAGTCAGCAAACGTCACCTCGACTTGATCTCTCTGTTCAACCAATGACCCTTGAGTCTGAAACTACAAAAATAGAAACTGTTACTGTAGATGTGTCTCAGCAAACTTCACCTAGAGCTATTGCTGAAGAGTCACTTCCTGTCCAAGAAGTTATAAAAGTGTCACCCGACTCACCAAATATTGAAGCACCAAGTAAACCTTCTACCGTTGCGTATGATATGGTTGAACCACAATTAAAAGAGTTATTACAAGAAGTTGATGAGCCAGTTGTAGTACCACCATTAGATATTGTCAAATCGGAACTTATAACTGTCGAAAGTAGCCAACAAACAACTCCAAGAACCGAAGAAATAAAAGTTACTCAAACACCTAGCGAAGGGTTAGTTGAAAAGGAAATCATTACTACAGACTCAACTCAACAGACCTCGCCTAGGGTGTATTCAGAAGATTCCATATCTACTTCTACAGATGAACCTTATGAAGTTCATTTACGGGCACAGATATCTATTCCACGAGCAACTTCAGAGTTCATTGAAAGTGAAAAACAGTATGAAGAAGCTCCTCAACAATTATTTGGAGATAAACAGAAACAAAAGAAAAGAAAACACAAAAAGAAGAATGAATCATTATTGGCACAGTCTCCCGAAAGTCTTTCGGATCCAATCACTACTGAATTGTCTCTATCTGAAACACCAACAAGTGAAGACTTTTCATTTAAAGATAATTCATCAATAGACGAAGGTATTTACCAAACTACTAGTCCTATAACTCCTAATCAAGACAGCACTACCGTCTTTCAACATAAACCAACATACTCAGATATAGTTCAAAGAGCAAAATCAAAGTCACCTTCACCAAGTAAGAGCATACTTCCCCAAAAGAGTATGAAAGGAAGATTACTTGATGCTCTTGAAAAGCGAACTCAATCCATAACAGAAACCCAAAGAAACGATTCAGATAATTCTATGGTTGTTAATTTATATGAGCCGTCCGTAGAAAAATCATACGAACTGGTCATAAATAAGGAATTAGAAGAAGTAAAAAATGCAATTGTAAATAACGATTCCACTTACATTGAAAGGAGTGTTGTGACTATAATTGAAACTATATCAATTTGGCTCGAAGAAATACAGATTAAAATTCAGAGAGAAACCATAGCTGGAAATAAGAAAATAGAAGAAACTGAACGTCTAAAGGCAATTGGAAAATATATTAATAATCTTAAAGATATTTTGGAAGTTACTGAAGTAAATGAAGAAATCATAACTCTTATTGAAACATTAACACATCAAGTTGGCGCTGTCGATACATTGTGTATACAGAGTTCTGTAAAAATCAAAGAACTGGAAAATGAATGGAGCAAGTTTTTGAATGATACGCAAAAACTAAGTCACTGCGTAGAACAAGTTAAATCTAATTTAGATAATCTAATTTTATCAGAGGTTCCTACTCAACAAAAACTAGATACACTTGATAAGATTGAATCAGAAAACGTAGACAACTCTGACTCTATTAAGCAGTTATTTAGGCGATATCGTACATTAGTTGAAGTAAACCCTAGACGTGAATGCCCTGCCATACTATATTCATGCGATGATGATACAAAACAAATAGAGAATGCTGTTAATACGGAAAGAGATCGCATAATGCAACTAACATCGTTGGCTGAAGAATATGAACAGACATTACAAGATTTTGGACAAATAACGGAAGTAGCGGAAGCCTTGTTAGATGGCAAAATAATTGTATCAAACTTAGACCATCTCCACGAAGAAATCCAAAAACATAGAAAGTTCTTTGTCAATCTAAGTCATTGTAGAGCTATTCTTGAATCACTTGAAGATAACTTAGATAACGAAACTAGAGCAAAATATTCAGCATTGCACAATTCTCTTCATGACAGAGCTACTGTGATTATAGACAGGGCAGCAAGTAGAGCTCAACAAATGACATTAGCTGCCTCTAGATGGACTTTGCTTCTGCAAGGAATGAAGGAAGAAAGACAGTGGCTGATAGTAGCTCAGCAAAGAGTACCCGATCTATCGAATGTAACCTCAATGGATCACGAACAGTACATAAATCTCTATCAATCTATAAGTTTGGATGTATCACACCACTATGCAAAGATGTTACGTATGTTATCTATTACAGAAGGACTACAAAATCTAATTATTTGCTCAGGATTAGAAACGGAATGTTCTACAGCATTAGATACATTACTTCGATTACAAGAGGATGTTGACTCGAGACTAACGCGGTTAACTGCTTTTAAAGAAAATTGGTCAACATATGACCATCTCATTGACAGAATAGAGGGATGGATAAAGATTGCTAGTCGAGAACTAGAAAATATAACGCCTCAAAACATTACAACAACTAACAATCTTCGTCGGTTTTGGGAATTGAAAGCCCAACATGAATTGCACAACAATCTAAAGAATGAATCCGGAATACAATTTGAAAAAGCTCTAGAAATTCTGCCAATATCTGATGAAATGGTTCAACGCCAGTTCTTTTCTAAAATCGAGGACAAATGGCGTGATTTGGCTGCTCATATTGGTGACATCCATACCACGGCTATACAAAGTATTTCTGATCGAGATGTATCATCTGGTGAAAAACTTAACATTATCGAAGAAGAATTAAGAGAACTTCGTGCTTCGCTAGACGGATTAAAAGGTGTTATCAAAAGTGAAGATGAGCTGAACTTGTACATTGAAAGGTTGCAGGTGATGACCAGTCGTATTGACAGAATTCTTAATGAACTTGGTAGGCTCAGCTTGCTTCCAACTGCAGAGTCCGAGCGCCTTGGAGCTCTACTGACGCAATCAGGCATTCTCGACGACCAAATATCAGAAGAATTAGAACGAAGCTTGCTACTGAAAGAAAAGATCGTTCAAGTTCAATCCGGTATTATCCGTTGCCATAAGAGTCAGCGTCGCGCTCGTCTAACGTTAGAAGAATGCGAAGCAGCGGAAAATCTCGGTAGTGATGTGGTCGAACGTGCTTCAGAAAACTGCGCGAGGCTAATGGAAGACCTATCGTCTCAGTGGCGAGACATATTGGCGCTGAGACAGTCACTGCACACGTTGCCGACCAGCTTGCGAGTCTGCGTATCGCCTACGGGTGTAGAGAGAGATATCTCAGCATTACAGGTCAGGATTATAAATATTTCAAATGATAATATTAAAATATAAAACTACTTAAAATGTGTGCTTACGTCATTTGTATCTTTCATAGGAAACTCATGCAGAATTGGAGGCGGCTTGCAACGAGCTCAGCCACCGTCTCCGCACCAAGGTCACGCTGTGGAGACGGTTCGAGCGACAGTTGGAGATGGTGCAGGGCGCGGTCCGGGAGGCCGACTACATGGTGGAACTGCTCACCGTGCAGGGGCAGGTGGACTACGACCGCCTGCTCAAAGCCACGGAAAAACTTGAGGTACATTATTTTTGGGACAGAAGCTGATTGCCTGTTTAATGATGATTATTGTACGCTCCTATGAATAATTTCAATGTCAACACATTGACAAAAACTAGGTCCAGCCAGCAACAACAGGTGTAAAACACTTTATTATTTTGTCAAAGCAACTAATGAAATTAACAGGCGAGGCGCTTGCATTTTCTATAGATATTCATATGACAAGGTATCAAAGTGTTTAGCATCTTTTTGTAGATTTACTTGTCGTGAAACATTAAATAATAAGATAATCGGTACTTTAGCTTTACTTTTTACCATAAATACATTTCGGAAAAGAGCTAAGCTTTTTTTTACGCGAAGTATTAATGTGCAATTGTTCACGTTTCGACGTACCGGCAAACAGTCTTCGGTGGTACTAACCTGACTCTTTGTTGCAGACCCTCAGCGATTCCCTGACACGTCGTAGCGGCGAACTGGTCGGCGAGCTGCGAGATGCCGCAGCGCCCCTGGAGGCATCCACCGACCCAACGGTGGCTGCGCAGCTGAAGAGAGAGCTGGACGACGCCGCGGCCGCCTACGAGCACACGTGCGCGAACCTCACCCAGCTGTGTGACAAGTAAGACTTTATTTTTTAATACCACTACGAGAGAGGGATGGAGACTTTATCTTCACTTCATCTAATAGAGAGTGATGATAAGTATTACACTGAGTTAACTACCTTAAAAAATCCATACTAATATTATAAAGCTGAAGAGTTAGTTTGTTTGTTTGTTTGGTTGAACGTGCTAATCTCTGGAACTACTGGTTCGAATTGAAAAAATATTTTTGTGTTGAATAGTCCATTTATTGAGGAAGGCTATATTACATCACGCTATGACTAATAGGAGCGGAGTAGCAATGAAAAATGTTGCAAAAACGGGAAATAACGCGGGTGAAACCGCGGGGCACATATTGTATATAATAGTTTTAAGCCGAAGTTCAACCGCCTCTGTGGTCTAGTGGTTAAGATCACCGGTCTCACCCAGAGGTCCAAGGTACGATTCCTATGTACCCCACATGTTTGTGTACTCGGTTTGGTTGGTAGTAGGGCTTGTTTGTCCACCTGGCTTGTTACCGTCTTACCTAAATGTGTCGCCTTAACATCAATGTTTGTGGCAGTCTCAGTATTTAAGGATTCCGGGTGAAGTCCGCTACCACTATCATCACTTAACAGTTTGAAAAAAGACAAAGTGTTGAAAAAGTTCCACGAGCGGGATTCGAACCCACACCCCATGACATGCCGGGTCAGGTGCACTGCCAACTATGCTATCGTAGCTATCGTGGCAGAGCGTCGTTTTTTCAACACTTTGTCTTTTTTCAAATTGTAATTTGTTCGCAACAATATTTGCGTAAAATTATATGTAAATAATCATCACTTAACAGGTTGACTGTGCCCAGACAATTGTGTCTGGGCCCAGTCAATATTTCTATTGAGAAATTTAATTACTTGTCATTCATATGACGCTTAAGGTGTTAACGTCAGGGTGCTAAGTGTGAGTTTATTCGCCATTGGATCACGTTAACGAAAACGAGAATTTGTATGCCAAAATTTTAACTCTACTCGTATGTCGCCAGGAGGCGCTGCTTCAATGCCATACTAATTTTCGTTTTCGTAAACGAAATCGAATGAAAACGGATAGTAAACAAAAGTCACACTAGGCACCCTGGTGTGATGAACGCTAAGAGCGTACCCTAAGGAATAAAAAAAAAGTCGTTCTGGGTCTAATTCCCAAGACGGGTAAAGTGGCAGCCCGGGTTTGTTATCTCCATTTAAAAAGCCTGTCGGCAGTAGACCAATACCAGATGGCTAAATTGAAAGAGGCTTATCCCTCTTCATCATCATCAGGTCACTTTATGTCCCCACTGCTAGGGCACGAGCCTTCCCTTAGAATGGAATGGGAGAACGGGCCATAAACCACCATTCTTCTTTGCTCAGGTACCACAAAGCTGTGGAGCTATGGAAGCGGTACCGCGACGCGGCGGCCGCGGTGCGCGCGTTCGCCGAGTTCCAAGAGGGCCGGCTGCACGCGCTGCGGCCCGACGACGCGCCCGCCACCGCTCACGTGAGTCTACTATGTTTTATCGCCGCTTACCGCTCGACCATAAGCACGAGCGTCTTGCGACGAGGCGATTATACAACTAGGCAGTGCATTTTACGGGAAAAATCGCCCTCTGGTACGAACGCGTGTAGATTAGAACCCCTTCACACATAGCGTATCTATAAAGTACCTGGGTATTACAAAAAAAAATGTTGCGGTGCCCAACCAGGGCTCATGTTTTGGTACGTGAGAAATATGAAATGTACACCTATTTTTACCACATGAATTGCAATAAATACCTTTGACTTTTGACTTCGTTTAATAAACGTATGCGCAACGCAGACGCCCGCGCCGCAGCATTACTGGGGTGAAGGAGTTCTTAAATGTTACCTATATGAATGTTAGATGTGTGAATTGTTGACATGTATTTATAAAAATTTTGTAATACTAAGCTTCATTTTTCAATAAAGTATACTATTATTACTATCTATAAAATATTATAAAGCTGAAGAGTTACTTAGTTTGTTTGTTTGTTTGGTTGAACGCGCTAATCTCAGGAATACTGGTTCGAATTGAAAAATTATTTTTGTGTTGAATAGTCCATTTATTGAGGAAGGCTATAGGCTATATTACATCACACTATGACTAATAACGCGGGTGAAACCGCGGGGCACAGCTAGTTACTACTACGCAGGCGCCGCGCCGCTGCTTTTACAGTGCTGACACCAGCCCTGTGTCAATCGATTGTACAAGTACAGGCGCCTGCACGTCAGACTATACAATACTCTCAAGTTTATTTAATAAAGGTTCAATCGTTTGCCATATATAAGGTCACATTTTATCAACTGCAAATATTTTGAGGATAAATTCAACAACCTATATAAACTATTTTTATGAAATAACCTTAAATTTGTATACGCTAGTTTTCAAGAAAAACGCCAAAAGACATTTCGATTGAAAAGAAAAATAAAGCACTTTCGGTAGTTTCAATTCGACTTGGGCTCTCATAGCCGTGTCTACGTCTGCGTCTACCGATCACATAATGGCGACATGGAGACAACTCGACTTATAGAACACCTTAGTCGGGTGGCAGATGAAGCGCAGGAGCGGTTTCCTTCGGCGGAATTGGTGTTTTTGGGGGACTTCAATGCTCACCACGAGTTGTGGTTAAGTTCCTCCAAAACTGACCATGCTGGTAAAACTGCCCACGCATTCGCTCTCACGCACGACCTGACTCAACTGGTGAACCAGCCCACCAGGATCCCAGATATAGTCGGTCACGCGCCCTCTTTGCTGGACCTTCTGCTGACGAGTCGCCCAGCTGGTTACCGAGTGGAAGTTCGAGCTCCTTTAGGATCTACGGACCACTGCTTGGTATCCAGCAAAGCGCCTCTGGCCCCGCTACCGCCTTCAGCGGGATCGAAACGCCAAATTTGGCACTACTCGTCGGCAGATTGGGATGGTATGCGGGACTATTTCGCATCCGTTCCTTGGGGGCAGCGCTGCTTCAGTGGGAAGGACCCGACAGCCAGTGCGACTGCAGTTGCTGATGAGATAGTGTTAGGTATGGAATACTATATTCCGCACTCCTATCTCGTCAGCAAAGGCCGGCGCAACCGATGGTTCAACCGTGAGTGTGCCAACGCTGTCGATAACAGGCAGGCGGCATACCGCGCTTGGATCAGAGGTAAAGCTCTTGGGGATCCCGAAACTCGCTCGCTGAAAGCAGCCTATAATAATGCCACCAAGTCTTGCAAAAGAGCCTACATTAGAGCGGATGCCCAGCGCGTTGCACGGGTCGGCCAAGAACTACTGACGCATCCTACGGGCAGCCGTAGCTACTGGCGTCTGGCCAAAGCCGTGCAATCAAATTTCTGCCAACCCTCGCTGCCACCACTGAGATGTCCTGACGGGACTTTAGCTCACAAGCCGCAGGAGAAAGTCGATCTCCTGGCCAAACTCTTTGCAGCTAACTCCCGAATCGATGACTGCAATGCACAGCCACCTTCAATTCCTCACTGTGGCCACACAATGCCTGATTTTAAAATTAGGCAGTGTGATGTCCGTGCGGAGCTGCAGTCAATCGATGTCCGGAAAGCTAATGGCCCTGATGGCATCCCAGCAATAGTCCTGAAAATGTGTGCAGCGGAGTTGTCCCCCGTGTTAACGCGCCTTTACCGTCTCTCGCTCTCTTCTGGTTGTGTGCCGGAATCTTGGAGAGAAGCTAATGTACAACCGGTCCCCAAAAAAGGAGATCGGTCAGACCCATCTAATTACCGCCCCATAGCCGTTACTTCAGTTTTGTGCAAAATCATGGAACGTATTTTAAATAAACAACTTGTACACTACCTGGAAGAACACTCCATAATTCATGATCGCCAATACGGGTTTCGGCCGAAACGATCAACGGGTGATCTTCTAGCGTACGTTGCACATCTCTGGGGTGAGGCTATTGACAAGCGTGGTGAGTCAATGGCTGTTAGCCTTGACATAGCCAAGGCTTTTGATCGGGTCTGGCACAAAGCTCTTCTCTCCAAGCTCCCGGCATACGGTCTGCCTGCTCAGTTCTGCAACTGGGTCGCTGTCTTCCTACATGAGCGGAGAATCCGTGTCCTGTCTGATGGATGCGCTTCGCGGTTCATGTCAGTGAACGCTGGTGTCCCTCAAGGTTCCGTTCTGTCCCCCACGCTGTTCCTTCTGCATATCAATGATATGCTTCCACTTGGAAATATTCATTGCTATGCAGATGATAGCACAGTGCATGGGGGATATAACGGTCACCCAGCGGCTGGGCGGGTCGAAACCGAAGTTAACCGAGTGAATCTTGTCATTGAGCTCGATCGGGTATTGGACCTCATATCTAAATGGGGCTCCGATAATCTTGTTGAGTTCAATGCCAAGAAAACACAGGTGTGTGCGTTCACGGCAAAAAAGTCACCATTCCTTCCCCTTCCAACTCTTCAGGGTACATCTCTAAGCCTGCAGAGCAGTATCAACATGCTTGGTATGACGATTCGCTGCGATCTGAACCAAAAGGACTACATCGAAGCTGTGATCAAAACAGCCTCGCGAAAACTCGGTATTCTGAACAGGGTGCGGCGATTCTTTACGCCTGACCAGTTGTGCCTTTTTTACAAGACACAGGTACGGTCTTGCGTGGAGTATTGCTCGCACATCTGGGACGGTTCCGCAAAGTACCTTCTCGATGCTTTGGACAGATTGCAGCGTCGCGCTGTACGCATTACCGGCAACGCAGACGTCACAAATACTCTTGAAACTCTGCAATTGCGAAGAGATATTGCGTCACTCAGCGTGTTTTACCGCTTATACCATGGCGAGTGCTCTGAAGAACTCTTTGACCTCATCCCACCTTCTCCCTTCTTCCATAGGAGTACACGTGCTGCTCTCCGGAGTCACCGCTTCACTGTCTCTAATATTCCATCGCGCACTAAGAAATTTGGTGACTCGTTTTTTTGTCGCACCTCCAAAACATGGAATAGTTTGCCAGCACACGTTTTCCCTCCTTCCTATGATATGGGGTCCTTCAAACGAGGCGTGAAGAGGCACCTTGTGGGCCGGCAAAGTGAGGATAACTGACGCTGCGCTGTTCTCACGCTGCACCAGTTATAGTCGCATCTGGATTCCATATTTACTTAACATCAGGTGAATTGGAGTCATTTGCCGTGCTACGTATAAAAAAGAAAAAAAATTCAAAGGAGCCGAAACAGAGAGGCCGCAATGCCTTCACCGCTTACACGTGCCCCTAGTTTCATTAAAAAAAACCAACAGAGAGGCTGCTCTTAAAAATATTACAATTTTTGTGTCAGGAAAAGTAAAAAAAAAACTAGCCTGAATTTTAATGCTAGGGCCTTATTTCTCTGACATAATTAGATGTTTTCTCAAAATATTTGCAGTTGATAAAAAGTGACCTTATAGACATAATGTTCAAAGTCTATTGAGGAAATTTAACAGTTTGTGATCAGGTCATTGCAATCGTTCATTGAAATTGGCATGCCTACCACCCCACCAATATAAAGCATTGCTATTCCAGTCCAGCAGTTATAGGTTAGATTCTCCTCCGAACTGTTTAGAGGAGGAAAAAACATCATAAAGACAACTTCTAACTAAAATATTCGATTGACTGTTATACCTACAAAAAATAAATTTGAATACCTACCGTGTTAAGGAGCGGACTTCAACTTACTATTTGCTTAGACTACTTACTTGAGTACATTTGCACACTCCGCCTCAACAAAATAACGGTACACTGCAAAGTTTATAAAAACTTTTTTTAAACCTAAATCTTTTACAACACTGATCCAATGCAGATTGGCAGGTGTAACGACTGCTATCATACGACAACACCATCCTTCTAACACATGATTAGACGTCCTAACACATCCTAGATGACCCCGATGATCTCATAAAAGTTGCGAGTGCACCCGGTCCTCTAAATGCCACAGTAAACATGCACACTCGCTTAGGCCCAAGACACCGTACTCGTAGAACAAGCGTATGACGGCCCGGTTCACACGCGCTCTATACCAGGTACAGACAGTACCTGGGCGCTTCTCCCCACCCCCACGACCTGGTCCCAAGCCGAAGTCCTAGCCTTAAGAGGCGCCCTTGTTCAACTCTCAGTGCGATCCGAACGCCTTAGAGAATCTAGCAGGGAAAGACACGCACTATTTAGTGCGTGCTGCCATTCCCTCTAGAAAACCTCTGATGGTGCTTCGCGTTACACACGGCTTGAAGAACACTTTAAGTTTCTCGCTGCCCCTAAAAGAAAAAAAATCCGGTGACGCTGAAAATGCCGTTGCAAACTCTCTCCAAAACAACGACGACTCCTAGCTACACGTGCCTTTTTCCCTCCCATCCGATGAAGGCATAGCGAAAGTGTTGCTCCACCTGCAAGTTCGCAGCTCTACACATAGTGTATTATTTCTGTAATCGGCCGGATCCGCTTCGGCATTCCTCCGTAGACATCCTGCAGACCTTTTTCGGCGCGGGCGCAGTGCGTCGACCGTACAACGATCTGATGACGCATGGACGCTTCAGGCGTGCGCTAAGATTAACTTTAAAGAAAAAAATACTGTTAGACAGATAGATAAACATTTATAAAATACAGTGAAAAAAATTTAATGCCTACCCGACCCAGCCAGGAATCGAGCCAGTAGGCATTAATTTTTTTTTACTGTATTTTATAAATATTTAATTCAGCTTAAGTGTAGCAATTAGCACTTAAAAATAAAAAGTAAACTTTAGGTAGATAAACAGTTTATTTGATACTTCATCTACATTAAACAAGGTGGTTAGAAACAGACGAGATAACAATAGATTGTGTTTACACCTATCTAAAACAGCATTACTGCGAAAGAGTGTAGTCTGCATGGCTCCTATAATTTATAATAAAATACCTAAAAACTTGAAGGAACTAAATACTAACTTATTTAAAATTAAACTTAAAAAGTTATTGGTGGAGAAATGTTACTACAGTGTTGAGGAATTCCTAAATGATAAATTTATATATTATTTTAAATGTAATTTTAGTGTAGTTCTTAATGTATTTTAATATTACTTTCAATGTAATTTTTAATGTAATCAAATTAATTATACAAGATGCATGCCACCTTCTCAATTTTTGCACACCTTCAATGGTAAAACATGTTGAGTCACACCCCCATTTTGTCACCCTAATTGTACACATGTTTATGCAAATAAATGTTTATTATTATTATTATTATTATTATTAAAATACATTAAAAATAATAACAGTACATAATGGACATAGTAAGTAATGTAAGTGACCATGATAGTTTAAAAAGTTATATAATGGACATAAATGAAAATAAAATAATAGTGCGGATTCGAATCTTAACTCTGAAAGTTTTTATACAACAGACTGACTTTTTTATCACCGTCCAAAACTTCTGAGATGACTCCCGTGATGCAAACGAACAACTCTTACTATTGGACCAACTCCCTAACTCGAAAATAAAATTCAGCTGTTCCATACAAAACATCAATATTCATTCGACCAAAATGTATGGAACAGCTGATTTCTTTTTCGAGTTAGGGAGTTAGTCCAATAGAAAGAGTTGTTCGTTTGTATCACGGGAGTCATCTCAGAAGGTTTGGATGATGATAAAAAAGTCGACCTGTATATCTATTTTTTTTTTGACCAACCTTTAAGTATCACTTATATGATTTACATACCTACATACGTAATAGGTGGCTTACAACAACTTACAACAATGACTCCTAACAATTTTATAAGTCTTACCGTAAATTTTTATCTCCCAGAAAAATTTTAAGGGTAATCTTTACCCATCATATTGTCAAACTTTACCATGGGCCCTACTCTGAAATCGCGAAAAACAAATCAGCAGTTTCACACATTTTGATAGAGTTAAAGGCTCTTTAAATTTAAACGTTTCGTGTCGGACCGCTGCCGTGCGGTTTTATTAAACGCCAGCCGCACGACAGCCGCACGACTGTTTTAATATGGAACGCAGTGGAAACGTGCGTTAGCCGTCCGACAACAAACGTCTAAATTGAAAGAGCCCTAAGGAGCCCATGGCAAATTATACAATGGTTAACAAAATGTATAACTAAGCACCATTAACAAGCTTTCATATATTTATAAATTTGTTTGCTTGTTTAGTTAGAAGAAACAACAAAATTGTAAAAAAGAAAATATATAAAGCAGAAAACAAAAATTAACAATATAAAGCTAAAGAACCCTCTCAAACCAACGCTTCGCAAGAACGTCTTTAAGTTTACGCGACTTAGTATTAAATAAATCCACATCCAGTGGATCAGCGCGCTCGTTAAAAATGGCTGCAGCTCTTTTAAAATATGAATTACGCTACGGGTAGGATGTGATGTCTCCCGCATCTAGCCTCGTAAGTGCTATCCTGGATATTACACTTATACTGTAGGTAACTCATCAACTTCATCAGCTGAAAGGTATTTCTTACGATTGCAGAGGTTGGTCCCATAGTAAAAGATTTGCAAAATGATGGGCAGAGGCTACAATGTTTACTTGTATAGTACAAGCAAGACCACTCGCTTTCAAAATTAACTAAAGTTTGTACGTTAGTTACCAGCTGGTAATACATAGTACATAGCTATGTACAGACATCCGAACAATAGGTTATCGACAGCATTCTTGTATTATCTATCTTGAATTCTTAAACAAATTATTGGCGAAAAGTCAAATGTCAACCTACACACGTACCTACCTACTGAACAAAGCTACTTACCGATGACATCAGCGTAATAACAAAAAAGGTGTCAGTATTACAATCTAGCATTAGCTTGCTAGATGGGTGATCTAATAATTCGAGCTCCTCTGTGAAACGAAAAGGCTGACGGGCGAGAGGGATGGTCTACCCACTAAAACACCTAGGTGTCATCCCTTCTCTGACGGAGAAACGAGCCTATTCCTTCCTTAAAGGCCGGCAACGCGTCTGCGATTCCTCTGGTTTTGCGGGTTGTCCATGGGCGGCGGTGATTACTTTCCATCAGGGGGTCAACCGCCTAACTCTCTCGCTATCGATCGCTTTGAAGGCGAGGCGAGGAGGAGGCGTCATCTTGTCATTTCGAAAGCAATATGAAAGCAATATCGAAAGCTATAGGCTATAGCTTTCGATATTATTCGATATTATATAAGAAAGCGAGGCGAGGGCCTCGCTTTCAAAGCGATCGAAAGCGAGAGTGTTAGGCGGTTGGGGGGCAGGTGACCCACCTGCTCGTTTGCCTCCTTCTTTTATAAAAAAAAAGATATTCTCGGGGCCACAAACGGCAAGCAATAACTTACGAATATACCAAAAACTCCTATTACTATTCCCAGTATTACTACCACTATTTAAATGTGGCATACTGGGAATAACCGTCTTTATATTTTCCTAAGGCTTTGTTTTAAATCCAACCCTTTTTAACTTTAAATTACCCATGAACAAAATAGATACTTACTTACCTAAGTTTATATTTTTCCAAGGTTTTTTTTTACATCAAACTTGAAACCTCTTTAACTTTTAGTCCATCCGATCGAAATCGTCGCGACCGTCGCTTGTTTTAACCCGCCTCGTTAGTTAGCCGCCATCAAACAAATTAACAGTGCTTAATGAATTAACATAACGCCGGCCGGTCGCTGACCCATGAGACATTGTTTACATAAACACCTACAATTAATGTCCAAATGCACACCTTACCGTGCAATTATGTAACCTTTTGTTTCGTTAAGAAAACCATTAGATAGGTATTTTATTTTATCTTCTTAGTAGGTAACATAATGTTGCTAAAAATGCAAATCCATTTTATTGTCTACATCACAATCACGTAGCATTCAATTATCATAAAACTATATTACACACAGTTTTCACATTGGCGTATATAGGGGGGGGGGCGGGTGGGCCGGGCCCACCCCAGAATTGACTGGTGCCCACCCCAGGATGTTGGGCTGGAGAAATATCTTCACACAAAAACCATTTCAATCAAATACATAGTCTACAAGCGATTTCCATTAGTTACTTTCAAGTCACAAAAACAATTAAATTCACAAATACACAACGTACTAAGCTTGAGTACATTTGAATTTCGCGCCGCAACGCAAAGCGGCAAGCGGGCGCCGCTCCGTACGCTATTACTCTTCTCATAGAAAATGTATAGTCCGGTCAATAAGTTGAAAAACGTGAAAAATAGACATAAAGCTCCTAAAAATATGAGCAATAGCTCATTGGATTCGGAATGACCTCTAGAAAAATGCAGTATGAGGATTTTACTACACGTAAAAAATTGCAATTGTTATTAACAAAACAAGATAAAAAAAGGTATTTCGTTTTTTGTTAATATCTCAAAAACTATTAATATTTACGATATTTTAAGATTTTCGAAAAGAAAGTTCCAGCTCCCGAAACTCTACCTCTATTATTAATAATTTAGGAATCCACGCAGCCATTACGGCACGGGTGCACTGCCGATAAAGACAGCGTAAGTACCATATAGAATATATTTTTTTAAAGTAACAAATATGAATTTAAAATTTTTCAAAAAGTTATGCAATTGTTAATTTGCTAATCTTTTTCCAATCTCCGTTGTCATAAATGACAGTTTAAATAATAAACCTAATATTTTTTGACTCAGTGGAGCCTTTCTTATATAATATACTTAACAAAATCACGAGTTAATTAAAATGAAAAATCCAAGAAATGTTATACAATTTTTTTTTAAACAAATGTTATATTATTGCTGTTTTCGAATCCAACAATAGCATTAAGTAACGTTGGAAATTTTTTGTTTACATCATTTGTTGAGCAATTTTTTATAAACAAATAGACAAGTTTGATATTTAAAAACAAAACAATTTGTTGTCTTGGCAAAATATATAGATTTTTTAATTTTCTTTAATTTTTTTTTAAATTGTTTATAATCGTTTTATTACATTTAGATTGTTTAAATAATTAGTTAAGGAATAGTTTCAAAAATCATAATTGGCATTTCTCCACAGGTTAATTAATTTTTTTTTGTCAATAAGTTCATTGTTTGTTAACTTAACAATTTTTATAAACAAATTCTAACTACCGTTATATATTTTTTCTAGAGCTAAAAAAAAAATAACCAAAACAGCAATATACTTATATCAAAATACTTTATTATTTGATACCATAATTTTTTTTAAATTTTAAATTCATATCTGTTACTATAAAACAAATATTTTATGTGGTACCTACGCTGTCTTTAGCGGCAGTGCACCCATGCCGTAATGGCTGCGCGGATTCTTATTTTCAGCGTTAAATTAAAATTATTAATAATAGAGGTAGAGTTCCGGGAGCTGGAACTTTTTTTGCGGAAGTTTCGGATCTTTATTCAAAATATAGTAAATATTAATAGTTTTTGAGATATTAACAAAAAAAACTAAATACCTTTTTTTATCTTATTTTGTTAATAACAATTTGCAATTTTTTACGTGCAGTAAAATCCTCACACTGCATTTTTCTAGAGGTCATTCTGAATCCAATGAGCTATTGCTCATATTTTTAGGAGCTTTATACCTATTTTTCACGTTTTTTTAACTTGTTTACCGGGCTAATAAGTACGTCAAGGAAAACGTCACGTCGGAAAAAGTTTTAAATATTTTTGTAGAGAAAAACGTAAATTGAAGTTGGTTTAGTTAATTAACATTTTATTAATCAATCGAAATAAAGACGATTCACAAAACTTTAAAAAAATGTTTAGGTAATGATGATCGAAATATTATAATAATAATAATTTCTTAAGATGTTAGTTTAAATAAAAAGAATAATAATAACACAACTTTCTAACTAATTATTCAGCCCCAAACTAAGCGTAGCGTTCGTTTCGGCTTCTTTGGCCATCGCATCTCAGGGGCCAGGCCCCCCCTGGAAAATGACCCTAGATACGCCAATGAGTTTTCAATAAAGAATTTCTATTTATACAAAAATTCGGGTTTGGAAGATATTTTGTATTCATCTTAGAATAGGTATTCATTCATTTGCTTTTATGATTTATGTAGGTATACGTAAATTATATTTAAAAAATATATTAACAGCTGTGTTAAAAATTCACAACAACAAAATGTCAGTTTCTCTGGTACGGAATAAACAACATTAGGTTAATGTTTCATATTGTTTTTGTTTCGGTATTTTTGTTGCATAGTTTATATTAATTCTCATAATACCTCATAATGAAGACGTAATTAAACTTTAATTAGTAACGATTAGGTATTACCTATTAACATTTTCCAAAAATTACATAAGATTCGCATCATCTTTTGCTCGACTGTCAGTCAGCAAAGTTATCAATTCTTCTTAAGTTCTCTGGAATATCATTTGCTATAGTTTACGGATCTACCTACTCTGGTTAATATTTTTAGAAGATCGATTTGAAAAACGTAGCTATTTAGTAACATAATGCGTTTGACAAAATTGAGAGAACCATCAAACACGATAACAAATCATTCATGAATGCGAGCGAATCCAACTATCCAACTTCGCTTCATTACCAACTGATAACGCTTGATAACGCGGCGCGCCAGTTGTTCCGCGGACGTCCTGCCGCGAGGACGTCTGCTCGGACCGGCCAACGAACAAACTCGAACTTTACTCGAATAAACCTACTCAAAATTAAAAGATCGAAACAAATTCGCGCTTGACAAATTTTCCCGATTGAAAACTCGCGCGCAAACCCCAAGGCCGCGCAACTGTACAATAACCGAGTGAAATGTGACATCACCGAACTCCGAAGTATGCACAACTTGCAGCGTATGCATAAATTTCACTTGATCATTAACGATAAAAGCTGAACTGCACACAATGTCGTGGCCTTGGAGCGTGACCATGACGTGAGCGATGTTCCAAATTTGAAATTTTGAATTCCGCATTAGAATCGAATTAAAACTTTGCGGCCAGCTCTGCCTGAACTTTATTGTTTATGGTTCAAACGTAACGTAGCTACGTTTATTTATTTAAATTTATTTATTGGTCAATTATATAGTTTATCTTGATGCGATAAACTGGATATTATGAATTGATAAATGCTAATAATGAATAATTTAATTTAATAATTATTTTAAAAACCGTTTTTAAACGACGTTGTGGTATCAAATGTGCATAGTGTGTCTGTGTCAAAAATGACTAATGATTTTATGTTTGTGATAAGAAATATGTGTCGAAGGTGTTGTGCGTGATTTATCTTTTAACACAATGTCACTACAGGAGGTAAGTGATGATAAAATAATCATAAACATTCAAGATCAAACCGCGGGTAGGCACATGGAGTTTTCTATAATAGATTCCGGAAGATGGTAACGGAATGGAATTGTTATTCGAATTTGAACTTTGATCCACCGACATTGAAATGATATAATGGTCGGTATTGGTATCTAGCTAAATAAAATTATATAGTAAGTTACCAAATTCATCAACCAAATAATTATGTATTATTATTATGTATTCAGTTACATAAAGAGTACCTAGTGCCACAGACTAAAGGTGGATTTATATTTGTCTGACGTGTCGTGTCGTGATGCATCAGAACGGAATCAGTTTCATACATTTAGTACTAAGCCATCACGACACGCCACAACACTCTAGTATAAAAGTTTCCATACTAAATGTATGAAACCGACTCCGATCTGATGCATCACGACACGACACGTCAGACAAATATAAATCCACCTTAAGTAATCTATTGTCTATCATTCGTTCACGTTAACGAAAACAAGAATTTGTTTGACTTTGAAAAAGGCGCTTTACAAACGATGAAAGTTAAAATTTGGCTGTATGAATTTCTGTTTTTGTTTACATTAATTCTTGTTTTACAACCGAATAGCAGATAAAACTCGCACTCGGCAGTCGGACGTCGCAGTATCAGTACTTTTTGCTTAATTACTGAACTCAGCACTAATATGAAAAATAACTTACTTAGAAAACTTACTTTAAACATTTCTCGTTTAATTCTGTAAGGGATTTCGAAGCCATTGCCATTTCGGTGTCCCAAACTTTTAAGTTCAAATTTTTCGAAACCAATAAGTAATCTAACTGACAATTTTACTGAAACATCTTTGTATTTCCCTTACGCATAGAAAGTATCAATGAAATCGGCTTATTGGTTTGAAATAATCAAATCTTTGAAATTACTAGGTAGTAAGCTAACAATACAATTAAACAGTTTGCTTTATACATTGTATGGACAAATTTCTAAATTACAATTCATGAAGTAGGTACATCGCTGCCTAGCTCTTGCTTGAATCTAGTTCTTTGTTCGCACTAGTCGTTAGCTAAATGGCTGTCATATGTCAGCATTCGCGTCACGACCTCATTCATTTGTTTTTGTGAATATAAATTGCAGTATTTGTAAAGGAGCATCTGTTTGCTTGCTAGTCAATCTTAGTAGTGAAATAAATACTACTAAATACTTATTTTATTGAAGGCCCACCCACATAGATGCAGCGATTAGGTACATGATGACTTTCAAAATCAAGTTGTTATCAGTATTAGAATCAAAATATAATCTAATACCTTTAAACGCGCAATTCTTGTATATATCTATATATTTTCATGAAATTTATTATGCAGGGGGTTTCGGGGGCGATAAATCGATCCAGCTAGGTTTCATTTTTAGAAAACGTCGTTTTATCCGTAAAAAAATGCCGAGTAAAGCTCGGTCATCCAGGTACTCATGGGCTCATGTTTTGGTTCGTAATAATATAAAATGTTTACATCTATTTTTTACCACATGAATGCAATAAATACCTTTGACTTTAACTTTGACTTTACTAATAATAATAAACGAAATAAGTAAGAATAATTAAAATATTTGATTGTCTATTTTGAATGATTCCGTGATTTAAAAAAAATATCGAATTAAAAGTTAAGCCTAAACTACCATAGCTAAATTAACTAAAGATTATTTTTAGTAAATCGAAGTTGACATAAAATTTGAAAAAAGCGACGAAAAAGATATCGATGTAAAAAATAACAATATATAATTAATAATTAAATAGTCGGTGCGCGTGCTCGTGCAATATATTTAAATGGCCAAGATGTTCACTTTTTTCGTCTTTTTGCAAAATTTTGCAAAAGCAGATACGCGGTTTTTAAAAACTGCTCTTACGCGGTCTCGCACGCGCACCGACAAAATGTTAGTTTTCACCTATAGTTAGTACTCACGGAAGTACTTCAGTTTAACACTATCAACCAAATTTTGTTATCTTATCTTTTATCTAATATACCTACGCTTACAATTTAGTGCACATTATTGTTAACTCGATTGGATTTGTAGGCCTAAAGTTAGAGTAATAGATTTTTACGACTTCTTTTAACTTTCTGATGATTTTTAAGATTTTTCTTTCTTACTTATAAAATACAGTGAAAAAATTAAACGCCTCCCCGACTTAGCCAGGAATCGAACCTGGGTCTTCCGCAATCCAAGGTTTAATTTTTTCACTGTATTTTATACGTAAGTATTTAATTCAGCTTCAGTGCAGCAATTAGCACTTAAAATAAAAAAGTAAAATTTTTCTTTCTTTTAGTTTCTTATTTTAGGTAAGTAACTCTGCATAAGTTGTTTTTCACACAACCTAAACTACTTTAGGTTACCTACTGTTGCCAAAGTAAACTGCCTTTGATGCTCGTTTTCATTTTTGATCCCCTACAACACAGTCTGCCTACTTCTTAACTGATCTTTAGTATTTGTAAAAATATTATGATCGGATGTTAACGACGGTAGTTGTTGACATTGAATGGGCGCCTTTGGCTTTCAAAGTAAAAAAAAGTAAATAGTGTTGAATAATTTCGACGGGCTGGTTAGAACCACGATAGCTCAATTGGGAGAGCACCTGACCCGGTATGTCAGAAGGGTGCCGGTTCAAATCCTGCTCGTGGAAATTTTTTCAACATCTGTGTTTTGGTAATTTGTTGCGCAACAAAATTTGCGTTAAAATGATATAAACAAAACAAAAACATTTTAGTTATATAATTGTTTTTTTTTGTTTTATTTTATTTATAGGCTTACCAACATTTGCTACACATAAATATTCTTACTTTTTCTTACAAACTAAGTAACATAATGTTGCAAATACTTAAAGGTAAACACCTCATGCAATAGATACCTACATTTAAGTAGGTATTACTTAGAGACTACTTAGTATTATTTAATAAAAAATTAACTATTATATTAGGGGAATTAAATGAAAAAATAATACACAAATAAAAAATCAACACTAAAGAACTGAAAAATGCCACGCTTTCGAGTTGGTGATCACAAACCAGCCCCCCAACCGCGTAACACTCTCGCTTTCAATCGCTTTGAAGGCGAGGCCCTCGCCTCGCTTTCTAATATAATATCGAAATATAATATCGAATAATATCGAAAGCTATAGCCTATGGCTTTCGATATTGCTTTCATATTGCTTTCGAAATGACAAGATGACGCCCCCTCCTCGCCTCGCCTTCAAAGCGATCGAAAGCGAGAGAGTTAGGCGGTCGACCCCCTGGGCTATGCATCGAAAAATCCGAAACACTTCCCGACCTGGAAACTTTGCGGCTACCGAGGCGATAACATAAAAGGTTATTTGAACAATTTAATTGAACAAACGTTTTTGGCGAGTGCATTCGTGCCACCAATAGTGCGATCATCATCATCATCATCATCATCATCATCATCATCATCATCATTATCATAATCATCATCATCATCATCAGCTCATTTATGTTCCCACTGCTGGGGCACGAGCCTTCCCTATGGATGGATAGGGAGAACGGGCCATAAACCACCACGCGGGCCCAGTGCGGATTGGTGGTTATTAACGACTGCTAATGCAGCCGGGACCAACGGCTTAACGTGCGTTCCGAAGCACTGAGGAGCTCGAGGTGATACATTTTTGGTCACCCATCCGATGACCGGCCTTTGCGAAAGTTGCTTAACCTCAGCACTCGCAGACCGGGCGCGTTAACCACTGCGCCATCGAGCTCCTCGATAGTGCGATATTAGCGATGAACTGTTGTAACCGCATCGGTCGTAATGAGTGCCGCGGAGGAGCGAGCGATAAACCTGTGCACAATTAGCACTTTCAAGGGCACACTTTCCTACTTCGGCTGTCGTTCGCAGACCTAGCGATTTTTAGACACGCGCAAAGAAAATGCTACCTTCAAATAATAAATAATACTAGTGGTCGCCCAGTGGTCGAAATTCGACCGTAATTTTATTAAATAAAAAATAATAATAAGGCTGCACGGATTGTATCTTAAGCAATGAAAAATTTAAAAAGATAGAATGTGAATTTGGATTGGCATTGACAGATGTCGGCCGCATTATAGACAAACAATACGTGTGTGTCAAATACATGGTAGTATGTGTAATGTTGTTTTTGTTGATTTAATGTATTTTTTATGCATAATTTAAAAAAAAAAATATTAACATTCGGATAACTTTCTCTATATACCTAAACTATAAGTGTGCGAAATTTCATACTCCTCCGTCCGCGCAATTTTCGTAAAAAGGGAACAAAGTTTTTGCTTCACATATCAATATATAGATAATAATATAACCTTTGTTTGAGAAGCTCGATGGCGCAACAGTGGTTAACACGCCCGGTCGCGAGTGCTGAGGTTAAGCAACTTTCGTAAAGACCGATCATGGGTAACCAAAAATTGTTTATCTCGAGCTTTTCCGTGCTTCGGAAGGCACGTAAAGCCGTTGGTCCCAGCTGCATTGCAATGCACTGGGCCCGCATGGTGGTTTATGATCCGTTCTTCCTATTCCATCCATAGGGAAGGCTCGTGCCCCAGCAGTAGGGACATAAATATGAGCTGATGATGATGATGAATCTTTATTCTCAAACCGTTGATCCATTTTGTTAGTAAACTGCTGTGTTAGTATAAAGAATATAAATAAAAAAAAAACACTCTTAATTAAACAGAGGTAGTTTTCCCGTTTTTAACAACTAATATTTTCAATACAAAGTTTTCCCGACAACAACGAACATCAACCTATCCAAAACTGTCAAATTTCTTCAATGCATTTTCAACCATATTAGCAAGGAATAAAGTTCAAAGTCTATTGAGGAAATTTGACAGTTTGTGGTAGGTGGATGTGCACGCGTGTGTACAATACTGAAAACATTGAAAAAAAATAAATAAAGAAAACAACAGTATTCGTTTAAAATTTTAAATATTCTGTTTTTTAGAGTAATTATTAACGGGATTCTTACCATGTTTATTATTTTATAAGTACCTATCCGATAAAAAAACTTACCAGCATTAACTTCAGTAACTCCATGCAATGCATGCAACTGTGTCGAAATATCGGATACTTACTCATAAATAATAAACATGGTTAGAATCCCGTTAATAATTACTTTATTGCAAGTAACCATGAGTCTAAATAGTTATATTCTGTTTTTAAATAGTTGTTTTAAGTAATCTTTATGTAATTGTAATCAAATATATTTTAAAATATTTACCATTTTAAAATCTGTATCTCAGTTAGAATAACTATTTAGCTAGCTGTTCTTTCTTGAATGTGTTTTAGTAAAAAGTAAAATAAAATACCTTTACATTTTTATCTTATAAAATGACTACGGGTTCGGTGAAGTTAGCATTGCATTGCAAGCTGTATGTACATTTCACGTACAATTTACTTGTTCAGAGGGGAGACTCGAGTCTGCAATGAGTTTTAGACTCGGGGAGTTCGAGTTTTTTAACAACACTGGAACTAAGGCTACAATTTAACATTTAGGTAAGGCTGAGCTCTAGAGATCTTATCTTAAATTTTACTTTAAAAAAAATGCTAATTGCTACACTTAAGCTGAATTAAATATTTATAAAATACAGTGAAAAAATGAAATACCTACCCGACCCAGCCAGGAATCGAACCTGGATCTTCCGCAATCCTGGCGGCTGCACTGACCATTATGCTACCGGGAAGGCTGATTTTGACTGCTTTTTAGAGTAGGCATTAAATGTTTTTCATTGTATGTTATAGATCTTATCTTAGTTTGACTACCAATGTTGTGATTATCGTACGTCCTGTCTATTAATTCCTAGTTCTTTTCTAAAATAGTAGAAACGTCTTAATTGCGGTAGGCGCGGGCGGTCCGCCCTCGCCGAGCCACTGAACATTTGGAATAACCTTCGTGCCCTAATCGATACCATGTCAAAACATGCTCCAGAGCCGTTACAACTTTACTTAAAAACTCATGACATTAGTTAAAAACTATGACGCGTTCAGTTTCAAAGTCAGTGTGGAAAGCGCTGTTATGTTTTAGCTATACTTAGTCATAGTCATAAATAAGTATTATTGCATCATGTTGGTAGGTACGGTAAAGATCTTAGAATATTATTTTAAGTTTTTACACGAGTGTTAATTTCAAATGTAGATACGAACGTGTAAATACATCGTAAAACTGTAATGCAGTTTATTTTCGTATGCCAATAAGGAGGAAAGTGTATTTAAAGAATAATTTCAGAAGCAAACGAAGGAAACTTTAAATATTAAACGCGCAATACCGTACACATGTGAATCATAAACTCCCCATAAAACACAAGATCTGACTCAGTTCCGCAAACCGTTCCGTAAAAATACATTTATCCTCGACTTTTATCGTGCGTTAATTTCCGTCACAAAATTTTTACACGTGTTTTAATTTAACAACTTGTAGGTGCAGTCACGAGAATATAAATAGTATAAATCGACAGTAGAATCTGCACCATGAATTTTTGTTTTTATAATTATGATAAGTGATAATGAATGATTAAATATACATTTATTGGTAATACACGATATATACACAAAGTCACATTAAAAAAGGGGAACTAAAACTAACAACTCAAAATACAACTTAGTGCGTCGAGTCAACCAAAATATGTGAAAACTTGAAGTACAAAAAAGTGGAAAACTTGTTCGTTTGGTAACATGTTTATATTAGTGACTGTACTTGTTTACCTGAACGAGTTAATGTGTTATAAAAATAGTGTAAAATTACTTCTGCCAAACGTAAACGTAGCGTTGCGCAAAGTAACCCAGATTCTTACGCTGCTTACATCAGTGGATCTGCCTGAAACAGCAGATACGGTGTTATGTAATCATGACGCTAAAAGACGCATGAAATATATAACTAACGGTTTTTAAATTAGTTTTTTTATAAACTACAAGAAGTACAGGCTTAATCGATCACGTTGACGAAATCGAGAGCATTCGAATTGTGATCGATCATGCAAGTTTCAAGCAGTAATATAATGTTTTCAATATTACTATGTACTTAACAACATTTTAAATGATAGGTACCTACTTAATAATTATTTAAAAAACTTTGTTTGCTCCAACACAAGTTATGGGTATTTAACATAACTTGACATTTTCTAGAATTTTATAAAAGACATTAAATACCTTAACCCAACGTCTAGGTACACTCGTACATAGAAACACGCGGCAACAACTATTAAAAAATAAAAAATAAAAGTCGTTTAACGTTTATCATAATGCTGTTGGTAGATACGCGTTAGTGCAGCTAAAAAGTTGAAGTAATTACAACTTTAAAAAACATTAATAATGAACGCCACCATCAAGGAACTTGATCTTAGCGCGTACCTACCTACTCACTTTAGATGTCTTATCACAATGCGTTAATGCAAAACATTTGCTTTACATCTGGATTCTCTTAGAAGTTTATTTTCAATTCCGTTTCAATCTTGTATCAAAGTACTACTACTGACTCCATATGCCTGATTCGATACATGTATTCGAAACCACTGATAATAATGATATGGACGGATTCTTAAGCTAAATCTACTTTGATACTATTTTAACTTATCGTTGCCTATTAAAGCAAGTTTTAATAACTTAAGTTAAGTTGGCGTGTTAAAGGAGCGGCTAATACTCAGCAGTGGGTGGGCTGAAATGATGATGATGATGAAGATGATGATTGCCTATTACTAATTATATACTAGCTTAACTTAGCGCATAATAAAATAAACGTAAAATAAAAAAATTAAATATCTAACACATAAATAACTAGCTGACCCGGCGGACTTCGTACCGCATCTTATTTCTTTTTTTAATATAGCCTATGTTACTCAGCGCTAATGTAGCATTCTAATGGTAAAAGAATTTTTTAAATCGGTCCATTCATTTTTGAGTTTATTCGTTGCAAACATACATACAACAATACAAAGCTTTCCTCTTTAGGGTTAGTTCCGCTATGGTATGGTTCCGCTATGGCATCATCACAAAATGCCTACCAAAAAGTCCCGCTTTGGTACCCTTCAGTTTCTGGGACTGACGAAAAGAAAAGTCTTACGATGTTTTATGAAAATACACACCACATACACATTAAAAGCAGACAATTTTGATAACCTGCACATAACTATATAATCTGTGACCTGAAGTTAACAATATTTAATCATAACTTCTAATATTACTGTTATCGCAAAGTTGCTACTGCAATTCGGACACTAAAACCGCAATCATACTGCCTCTCTCTATTTACATAAAAACAAAAGAAAAAGACTAGATAAGAATATGAGGAAGGGCTTGTTCCTATTGTTTTCCCGAAAAAACGTAATTATTATTTCTAATTTTCTATTAATTGTTGATTTAAAATTTTAAAGTTTACGTTGTAATTAATATTTCTTTCCAGTTGTTGATTATTTGTAATAAATATTTTGAATGAACACAAGACTGATTCAACATTTACACTCGTAAAAGACTGTCCGGTAAAGACTAAAAAGTTATAGATGCACTTTTCTTTTCAATTGTACCTTCTATTGTTTGACGTAGATCCAATAGATGGGTACCATAGTGGGACTTTTTGGTAGGCATTTTGCGAGGGTGCCATAGCGGAACCATACTATAGCGGAACTAACCCCCTCTTTATAATATTAGTACGAGTATGAGCAAAAAAAATAACGTAATATAACACTTTTTTAATTTATTTATAAACAAATTACATATGTTTTACAAAAAGTTGTTAAAGTTATTTAAGAACTTGTTGTTTTTGGTGATTACTACTGCCCAATAAAAGGAACGCTACTTTAAAAAACCTTTCCGACCGTACACTAGCTAGCCGTCTCAATCAAATTAAAACAATTTCAATATAGTTAACTAACGTTGCATCACACTGATGACAAATAACTTTCGTCTTCCGTCAATTTCGCTCACGTTCTACGCCGAAATAATGCCAGTGTGAAAGTGTAATTAAATGTTTTGTTGTTTTGTTGTGTCGGCGAATACGTAGTGCTTATTAATGCCACAACTCATTTGAAACCAAATTGAGGGCAAGTTGGCCTTCTTTTAAATAAAAAGAAACAAATAAATATTAAAATGAAACAACTTTTAGGGTTAGGAGGGAGACTCCCTGTGACTACGGACCCTGCAAAGGATCCGAAACGTCAGGATAAACATTAAAAAGTAATGTGTAAAATAAACGCGAGTAGATCCGTTAAAGTTGTTTCATTTAAATGTGTAGTGTTCTCGTAAACTTTAGAAAAAAATATTATTTTTTATGGGAAGTGTAGAAGTGCCTTGCCACGTAACATGGTTCTTTGTTTTATTTACGTTATTACATTTGCACATTGTTATATGTATTAGATATGCACTAAGTTTAGCTACGTATTTAAGTAGTAATAGGCAATCATCATCATCATCATCATTTCAGCCCACCGCTGCTGAGTATAAGCCGCTCCTTATCAATTGGACAATTTTCCTTTGATGATGTGACAAGGTATAATTTCTAATGCCGGATTTTCCAAAATTTCTTAGGGATCACAGAATACGGGTATTTGGCGGATAACAGTTTATTTTATTGGTATTGATGTGATGCAGAACTATGTAACAAGAATAGCTTTAAAATTGATCCTCCAAAAAATGAAGTTTACTTTCCTGAAAAGTTTCAGGATACGTATTT
This sequence comes from Eudonia mercurella, assembly GCA_963082485.1. Lineage (NCBI taxonomy): Eukaryota > Metazoa > Arthropoda > Insecta > Lepidoptera > Crambidae > Eudonia > Eudonia mercurella. Next base: position 19,055,154 of record OY720032.1, read on the forward strand.
CGTATAAGTATACGAAATAGTTTAATATCCAAAACAATAAGAAAATCGAATACGTTAACGGATGAAAGATCAACAATAATTATTTACTTGGATTACAAACAATAGCTACAATCAAAAATATGTCAATAAGTTTGAATAAAAAATCCTCTTTTATTATAGGGTTTTAAGCATTTTATCTTAGCTGATACCGACGGCCTTGAACCGAATCACACGCAGATAAAATTCGTTATTCACGTAAACACGTAGTTGCTTACCAGTCCGACTTGTTCCGAACACATATTTTTCCTGACATCTTGATCTATTTAATAAGCAAGGTCATTTACGAGTTTATGAAACGAATTCTTGAATAAATAACTAAACGGTTTTGGCATTAGGCACGTTATACCTATAGTAGGGGAGCCAACGATGCTAAATGGGGATTTACTCGAGCGTCATAGAGACCTACTGGGTTGCGAACTTGCGAAGCAATCATTTGTTTATTATATCTAATATTATAAAGAGGAAAGCTTTGTATTTTTGTATGTATGTATGTATGTATGTATGTTTGCAACGAATAAACTCAAAAACTACTGGACCGATTTAAAAAATTCTTTCACCATTAGAACGCTACATTAGCGCTGAGTAACATAGGCTATATTAAAAAAATATATTAAATAAATTACTTAAAACGACAATGTAATTTTCCAATACAAAATGATTTGTTTGTTTTGTTGTCATGGAGACCATTGATATATATTTAACTCAATGATGGAAACTGTCAAAGCGGTACGAAGTCCGCCGGGTCAGCTAGTCGTTTTATAAAGTTAACGCAAATGCAATGAGTTCTGTTAAAACACTTTACAAGATTAAATTTTACTCGTAAATATCAAGCAGCCTCAGGAAGCTCGAGCTATATTAGAAATTGACCACCTCCTTGGTCGAGTGGCTTGCACACCGGTTTTCATGGTGTTGCCATCTCTGAGGTCCCGGGTTCGATCCCCGGTCGGATCAATTTAAAAATACCTGTTTTTCTATATTGTTTCGGGTCTGGGTGTTTCCTAATGTATAATAAGTATGTATTTTAAGTATGTTTATCCGTTGTCTAGTTAACCATTTATCGAGTTTCTTAAGGAAGCTTTTCTTGGGAATAGATTAGGGATTTAGATAATTGGTGTGAGTGTGGAAAACATTTATTTTTACATTTATTTTTATTTTTTTGTGGATACAAAATTCAAAATAATAAAAATATTCAAACACTTTTACAAATTATTTTATCGTACCATTTTGAACCGTTGACATGGTCCGTGGTTACATAGATACTCATTACACACATTACATACATTACATAATACATACATATTGTTTTTGAAACAGTAGCAAAATTATTTATAGTTATATTTGTACGTCCTGTTATCAATACCAATTAACGATATCAACCTAATACTTTCCTCGTTTATTTTAAAAGGCTTAAAGCCTTAATTAAATACGAGTACTTATATACGTGCTGCATCAATTTTTTATTCGCTAAAAAAGTTTTTATTCGCTATTTCAATTTACTTATTTGTTAGTAATCCTCGAACTTCCGAATGTTTTTGATATGAACCAATCAGAAACAAAGTGCTCCACCTATTTAGACTACATCCAATCTCGATTAAGCTATATAAATCGGTCCATGTGTTTCTTTATCACCATTATGAGTAACATAATGGCCACTCTGTCTGCACACAGCTGATAGCATCGGAACTGCTTTTAGCAGCAGGGTGGGGTTGAGCGAGCTGATGTCATGCCCTTAAGTAATTAAGTTGTTCCTTTGGAAATATCCACGCCTTAGCAAAAAAGACAAATCTAGAAAGGAGTATTGTTTTTGCTTAAATAACATATAAATATTCGTTGAAAAATGCTACTCGGATTTTGTATTGTGTTATTAATTTGGTACTTGTATTCTTCGTTAAGGCTAGTTTAATTTCTTAAGTTAGTTAACTTGTAATTTGATGGTTTTATAAGGCTATGACGTGATTCAGTGAAATCAATTTGCATGCTAGCTTGGTGGCTCGATAATTATTTAATTACAACACAACTGTGACCATTGAACAAAGAACAAATACAAAGGAACAGTTTGACGATCTTATCGACTTTAATTAAAGCATTTGGAAAAAACTTAGAATCCAAAATCGAAGAAGACAACAATTCGAACTTATAAGAAAACATGAGTAGATTAGCGTGAAGTATTTAATTTTAAAAAGTACATCTGGCAAAGTAAATTGATATTCTAAGGCGAAGGGTAAGGCACACTAGCGCCGCTAATGGATTTAATTTGATAACTGCTAAACTGGATTTTTTTTCAAACATTGCGGACCTTCCGACACTAGGCAAACATCTATTATTTAATAAATGTGCACTACTTTTAGGTTTGTTTTTGTATTCATTCGCTAACACCAAAAGTGGCCATTGTTTGTGAATAAACGCGATAGCCCGTTTTGTGAATAAACCACGCAACAAAAAGTAGTGCACAATTATTCAATAAATACTATGAATGCTTTCCTGTTATCGGACGGTAGGTACGCAATGTTTAAAAAAAGATCCGGTCCGTTAGTAGTTGTCAAATTATCAATTGGTGGCGCTAGTGTGCCTTACCCTTCGCCTTAAACAGGAGCACTTTAATTTAGACTAAGATTTGGCGCCGCAAGCAAAAACGGACAGATTTAATAAACAAATGATAAGTAGGTATACCTGTATAAAATATAATAGAGTGAAGTATTCACAATGCACCGATCGTGGTGAAGTTAGTTGCACGTTACTACCATTAGAGGACGCCTTTATATATATTTAAATAAATCACCTAAATACAGTCTGCTTAAAACTAAATGTGGGGTTTTATTGTAAAGCACTAGCGAACCCTACAGAATGGTATTTCGAGCCGGATATGAACCACCTGGGCGCTTCTCCCCACCACCACGGCCCGGTCAACCCGAGCCGAGGTCCGAGCCTTTAGAGGCGCCCGCCCTCGCGTTGTTCCGGTCCCCGATCCGATCCGTACCCCTCGGAGAATCTAGTAGGACACGGAGATACGTACTATTGCGTGATGCCGCTCCCTTTAAAAAACCTCCGAAGGTGATTCGTTTCACACGGCTTTTAGTTTCTCGCCGCCCCTAAAGCTGAAAGTGCACTCAAAGGCAATCAGCAAACTCTCTTTAAAAAAACTTATAGGAACCGGTGACCTATGGATGGACACTAATTTCAAACTATTGTAAGTAGATCGAATCGTTAGCTAGCTGACTCTGTCGCCAGTTTCATCTGCCCATAGATTACGCGCTCTATTTAGCGCACGAGTAAGATCTCTAAATGATTGAAATACAGACAATCATAATAATTAGTGTGTTGCTGTTTTGCTAAAAAGTTGGAAAACAATGGTTAGGTATTTGAATCATCATCATCATCAGCTCATTTTATGTCCTCACTGCTGGGGCACGAGCCTTCCCTATGGATGGATAGGGAGAACGGGCCATAAACCACAACTCGGGCCCAGTGCGGATTAGTGGTTATTAACGACTGCTAATGCAGCCGGAACCAGCGGCTTTACGTGCCTTCCGAAGCACGGAGGAGCTCGAGATGATGCATTTTTGGTCACCCATCCGATGACCGGCCTTTGCGAAAGTTGCTTAACCTCAGCACTCGCAGACCAGGCGCGTTATCCATTGCGCCATCGAGCTCCTCATATCAGGTATTTGAATGCTACACAGTTAAGTTAAGATCTCAATACCTACATTTTGACTCCGGAAATTTCATGAATCTTTCATAGTATAAGTTGTCATATAGGTAGGGTACCTACTACTTATAATAAAACTCCGAATGATGTTATAATTAGGCCTTTGCTTAAACGATATTATTTTATATAAAAAAATAGTATTAAAAAATTCGTTAGTAGTTTTGAAGTAAAGAAAAATTAACAAAATACTGTCTGATTGAAATGTATAGGTACTTGTAAAAGAAACTCACATGTAAAATAAACGCGAGTGTATCTGTTTAAAGTTACGTTTTCAATGTTATGTTTTTGTATTTGTCTGGTAAACTTTGGAAAACAATAAGTAATTAAAAGCTTACATTGTGTTGTAACGGAATCCGTATAATTGTGCGGCTGACAGCCGCTTTGTAATAGGTCACACAAAGACTGCTCACTCATTCAGGTCAGCTCACTGCACCTGACCTGAATAGAGACAGAGGACATTTTACTAGGTACAGTCAACAGCATAAGACGATGATCAAAACCTGAATACAGTTATAAATTAAATAAATGGATTACTTAACTATGTAACAGCGAAGACTAACAGATACTTTTGATAACTTATTATAATTTTTGTCAACTTCGCTAACTATGCCAAGTTATGAATCTTTGGTTTCATTTAGTACCTATTTGCAGTCTGGCTTCGATCATTGACTTTGCCGATGCCTGTACCTACTTACCCTTAAAATTATGTTAAATTATTAAGTATATTATGATGAACGATTTTTTATTTACAGAACTTTTTTTTTTCTTTCTTTACTTTCTGCCTGAAGGCAACAAACAATGTACAAGATGGTAAAATACAAAGAGGCCCATTAACAGACTAACATACATACTTACAAATAATATATGAATTAAAACTATTCAGTCGATGATATTTGTTAATAAAACATTTTTTTACAACAACCGAAACGCTTGGCCTTCACTTCACACACGGTAATAAGAAACGATTAGGTCAAAAATGAAACCGCATTTTACATGTTATGCTCAACCATTTGATTGACAAACCGGCTCTTCTACCTTCAACTTTGGGCACTTTTAAATTAGTTTATAATGTTAAAAATTAATGCAACATGTTTTTGTACACAGGCATGCCTAGAACAAGAATCCAGAGTGGCGGAGCTCCGCTTGCTCGCCGCTCGCGTGGCCGAGGAGACAGGGTCGCGGGCCCTGCAAGCTGACGCGGACGCCCTGGCCAGGCGGCTACAGCTCGTCGCCGGGGCGGTCCAAGCCCTGGCAGACCTGGGCGAGGCCCGACAGCTCGCCAGGGCGAAGGCACAACACGCAAAGGAGACATTCTTCGATATGAGACAGGTTGGTCATGGTTTATGCAAATATCGTAAGATTTACTATAGATAGAAAGTATTTTTCTTAAACAGATATAATATTAAAATCAACACAGTAAACAAAAAAATTACTAGTAGTACCCATAAAACATTTAGAAAATTAAAAGCGTTAAGAACCTTCTACAAAGGTTTCATTAAATGTTCCATATAAACCTTTATAACGGACGTACTACTTCCGATGTCTTGTCCCTATTAAGCGCCCAACGGTTACCATTGTCATTCGTCGGTGTTACGATAAATCGCAAAGGAATACTTTACAGCATAATAATTATACATTCAAAACGCATTTTAATTACGCTATTCCGTGCTAATTACCTCAACCAAAGCACGACAACCCATTATTAGGTATTTGCGTGGAGTAACGAACTTCGCGACGATACGTTGAACTCTTTTATCTTCTTTATAAGACACTTGAATGTAAATTGATGATAACAAATAATTAAACATTGTTTCAGGATCTGGCACCAGTACACGAAGACGGTGAGATAGTCGAGGACAAGCTAATAGCTCTCCGCGACAACCTCATCGCGTTGGGTAAAAGTGAAGCTGACATCGCTCCGGCGAAGGCTGAGCTGCCCGACATCGATCGTGACGTATCTGACGAGCACTCTATAGTGAGGATCTTGGAGCTATGGCAGGCGATGTTCAGGGACACGTTCCTGCACTACCACCGGCTGTCCACCGCCCTCGTCAGGTCCGGAGACGCGGCGACCGCGCTGCGCCTCTGGCACGAATACCTGCTAGACTTACAATCGTTCCTCTCAGGCTCAGTTCCAGCTGATTATGAGAACTTGACAGAACATCGTCGGCTTTGCAGGGTACACAGGAACCTGCTGACGTCGCAGCGGTCCGTCCTGATGAACGAAAACAAAGAAATGAAGAACAGAGATTTGGCAGATAAGTTTGACACTCTCACCAATCTACACAATGAAACATTGGCAAGAATTGTTGAACGACAAGACGAAGTATGTACAAGAATCGCCGCATGGGATGACTACAGAGAAATAAACACAGAGCTTTTGCGGTGGCTCAAAGAAATGGAACGCGATAAAGAAAAGTTACAGTTACGATACGTACATATTAAAAGGATAAATAAAGTGCTAGCAAAGATACAGAATCTCTCCGATAAAGTTCCTGAAGGTAGTAAACAGGCAGATAAATTATTAATTAATCTCAAGAAAGTACTCGAATTCACAGAAGAAGCCTACGGCGCGTCAGTTAGAATAGAGTACGCTGGAATCGTAAAAAGAGTTGACAACTTACAAGCCAGCCTGGACACATGGCGAGATTTCTTATCTCGAATACTCGCTCTTGTTGGTGAATACGAATCATTGACCAGTGGTCTCAACAAATCGTACTCAAAAACTCAAGACGAAATAAACTCTTATAATGACGAAGAACGGTTATCAAGACCACAACTCAACAAAGCAATTGATAAATATACTGACTTAAGAACAAAGATTGAAAAGACTGAAACTCAGATCGAAGCTCTGAGTGTTATCCAGGAGCAACTCAAAGAATGCCTTAGTCCCCAGGACATAAGAATCGTTAACCAAAAGTTATGGCAGCTCAGACAACAACGAGCAGATATAGAACATCAACTGTCAATATTAATCCATCGGTTGCAAGAACGACTTGAAATCTATACCATATACGAATCACGATTATTACGGTTTTCAGAATGGTTAGTAACACTTGAGTCTCGCGTCAATTCATCAAGTCAAAGCAATGAAATCAGTGCTTTAGACCCACAAGATTTAATCAGGAGAATATCCTCTGACATCCAGGCAGAGACCGCCATGAAAGAACGGGAGTTTGAGTGGCTCGCAGAAACCGGTAACTTGCTTATTGAATTATCAAAGAAAGATGAGAAATCTTATAGCAAGAACACGTCCAAACACCTGAAAGATGTACAAGAACGCTGGCACAAAGTGCAAGAGACAGGTCGAAGCAGAATCGCTAAGATCAACGAGCTGCTTGACACAATATCACAACTCGAGGAACGCCTGACTGAAATTAGAACTAAGTTGCATGCTATTGAATCCAGATTAACAGCGCCTATAATCCTGGAACATCTCACGACGAGAGCCGTCGACGACAAGTTCCAGGAACGTGACGAGATCCACAAGAGCATCGAAAACGAGAGCGGAGAAGTTGGAGAAGCTCTGAATCTCTGCCAGCTCGTGTTCAATGACCCCGATGTTCTCAAGGGTAACTTTGACCTTCGTAACTTACGCACCGGGTTCGACATCGTAGAAAAGAAGTGGAAGAGTATCTGCGATATGTCTGAGCAGCGCAAAAGCACGCTCAAAGAGGTCCGCAAATCTGCCGAGCAAGCGAACTCGTTGCTACCTAAAGTCGAGAAGAAACTCGATTCTATAGAAAAGAGAGTCGAAAAGATCGAGACTAGAAAGCAGCGCGGTGACTCTGAGGACGAAAGCGTATCTAAAGCTGTGATAAAAGATCTAGAGGCTTTGGAAGGCGACGTGAAACAGCTGGAAGATTCTTACAGCCGATTGGCGTCAGCTCGCGGAGTGGAACTTCGTGGCAAAGGCGCTGATTCCGCGGCGAGACTGCGTGCTGCGGTGCGTCTTTGGCAGCAGTTGAGAGGAAGGGTGGACGCTGCCGGCGCCGACATCCACAGGCAGTTCGTAGCCGCGCATGGCAAAGCAGTCGTTGCGTTGGCTGAAACCGACGTTCGGTTGACTCGGGCACTGCATCTCGCTCCAACGCCACTGGACAAAACCGCTACTTTGAAAGAACTGGAGGTTAGTAAAAATATTAGTTACCCATATATATTTAAATTTTAAAGTTTAAAAAAGACGTAAGTATAACGCATCATGATAATTGTTGTAACACATAGTAGAAGACTTACGATATGGAATTAACCGTGTCATGTTTATTTTGGATCTGTTTTTTCTTTTCACTGTCAAATTGAGTTAACACTTTCTTATATGAAATGTATATGTAAAATTAGGGAGTGGAGCAAGAGCTGGTCGAATGCGAAGCTCTAGTGGCGGAGGCGGACCGGCTGTCGCTAGGAGCGAGCGCGGCTGGCATAGCCGACATGGTGGCGGAGTACCGCGCGCTGTACGCTGACGTCAGCACACGGCTGGATCTCGCGAGAGCTGAAGTCGTCGGAGATGTCGACTCCGCTGTACAGGTACTTGGGGCTTTTCCACAACCTTTTCGCAACATTGTAGGTAGATGCACCGTAGATTTTCTCCTGTTTTTATATAAGATATTTTAATAAAACATTTTAAATGCATTTGATATCAGCTACTATCATGATTAGAGATTAAATCGTAGTGACACAACGTTTTTAGTTAAATAGTGAAAGTCATTTGTAATGTTGTTATACCTATCTTTGATACCGAACCTGACCTTCCACACGATAAACGACAACACAACTTAACCAAATCTTGTAATACTTACATTAGCGTCATCTTTAACGCTTTATGTTTCATCCTAGGTGGACACCCTCAAATGGGAGACTGATGCCGCCCTCCAAGTAGACACACTGACCTCTAAAGAAACCTACCGTGTAGAACTGACTTCAGCCGTTAAGGAAACGTCAGAATCTCTCGAAACACTTCGAAATGCCTTGATCCAACAGCCGAAGGACAACGCCAGCGGCGAGGACTTGGCCACGGCCGCCAAGGAAATCGCCAGAGCAGGCGCTAAACCGGCCCAAACGTTGGAATTAGCTAAACACCTATCGGAGTTACTCCTCACAGAATGTGACGCGACGGAAGATGAAGCTTTACTTAAGGAAGTGGAATCCCTATCGTTAAGATACGAAGACCTTTTGGCCCAAGCTAAGAAACGAGAATTGCAAATCAACAATTTGAGGTAAGTGCTGAGAGCAGCAATGAATTGTGAACACGTAGTTATGTGCACTCGGTACGCGCTAGCGAAAAATTTGATGCATTTAAATAAAGGATGACCATATAAATTACTGATGATAATGCATAATGAAGTTTATCGCTAATGAATGTCGTTTACATATTGCAAAAATATGTTTTCTAGTGAGGACCTTTGACCTAAGTTGTTGTTGATGATAAATAACCTACTCCATTTATCGAATTTTCGATCAACGATGGCTGTTTTCGCTGTAGTTTGTGGAATGCACTGTTACTACCTTTTTAGTGACATGCTTGTATTTTGATGAGTAATTTATCAATGATTGAAAGTTCAACCTTATAGGCACCTTTATAAGGTCCCATTCTTGGATCCTTTAGTTTTTGATAGTCCATTCTCTTTGGTCGTAGGTCCTGAACTATAATGTTGTTTATGTTTTATTGTAGCACTAGCACAGATTTGCATTGTGGTGATGGGGCTTAAAGCTGTTATTTAACAGTGTATAGACGTCCGCAATGACGTCACCTAGCACGACTTCTTTAAAGAATGACAATTAAAAATTTTCTTCTCCATATTTACAAAAAACTACTAAATCAGTTTAGGTACTTGCACGTTTACTTGCAAAAATGTTGATCACCACTTTCTTATCACACTTTTTTTCAAAAACTGTTTTGTTAGAAACTCATAACGTATTTATTTCGAAAAATTTATTGTAAAATCTTTTATTTCTTACCTATAGTTAGTTTAGAAATAAGTTTAAATTAGTAAGTTTAAGAGGAAAACGTTGCAATAACGTACAATTTTCAAATTTTCCGTTTAGCGTCTCGAAAGAGCACCGATAGCGTTGTAGAAGGGGCCGGAGCGCGAGTCCGATCCGATCCGAACCACTCGGATAATCTAGTAGGGCACGGGGACACGCACTAATGCGTGATGCCGTTCCCTCTAGAAACCCTCCGAAGGTGATTCGTTTCACACGGCAAAAAGCTTGGTGAAGCTGAAAATGCCCTCTGCAAACTATCTCCCAAAAAAAAACGGAGCGCGAGTGTGTTACGCTTCCTAACCGGCATGCTCTAAACTTGCGTTTTCTGGTCCTTTAGGTTGCCTCACACGGCGTCCTACGCCCTCACGTGCGAACAGTGAGTACTGCTTACCTAATGTTCTGATTGGTCACGTTTTTTGATGTCCTTACATTATACTGTATCCCTTATTAGTGTAATAACGGTAATAATTAGATAATTGATTTGTTTGCTACATACACGCACATAATAGTTAATACATAGTCAAAGAAAAGCCCCTTCACACTAAACGTTTTTCCAGTGAAGACGTTTATCAAATGCCTACGCCAGTGAAACGCTAATGTGAAGGAGCTCTCAACAATCAAATGTAGCATAACTGGTCTATCTCAGAAATATGTGTGTGTTGCCGAAGCGTAAATTTAAACTAAACTATACTTAATTTCAATTTAGCTAATTTATTTTTATATTTAGCGAACGATAGAATTATGTAGATTTGTATTGATTTATGTAAACAGTAGGTAGTAACTAGGTATGTCTATTGTAATCAGTTTAGATGTAGTATTAGATAAACTCGAGTTAGTTATTAAATAAACTCGAGGGTAGCATGCACAGTTATAGAAGTAGGTATCTGTTTTATCTTTTTTTTTTCCTGCACTTATAGTTTGCTACTCTTTTTGTTGGATTTCAGAAAACGTGACTATAGCATGCTTTAGTTTTATGTAGTTAATGCACTGTACCACATAATATTACAAATATACTATGTTTTAAAAACATTCACAATTAATATTTGCACTGCACTTTTAATTTTGTACCGCTTGATATGTAGATTTTTTTTTTTAAGTTTCTAATTAATTATTTTGTTATTTTTCAAAAATTTCAGAATCCTTCATTACTTTTTAAAATAGAAATATTACCTTACAATTACAATTACATACCTTACAAATTATAGTCAACCCATTCGAATTTTGAAACCGTCTCGCGCTCAGCAACGTCATGTGGGTAACTATGAGCTCTTAAAGCAGTATTGTAGCAATGTTCTTGCGGTTGTAAAAACGAAACGCGTGTATACATGCGTCTCGTTTTCACAACTTCTGTAGTGCTGCTCTAAGAGCCATGGTTAGGCCTCAGAGGATTGTAACTCAGTACTGGCGTCGTCAACAGTGAGAGCGGCCGGCTGACTTGCCCGCTATGCTCGGAGCGCAACTGGAAGCAGCTGGACAACGACCTGTGGCGGCTGGAGCAATGGCTGCAGTTCGCGGAAGCCACGGAGGCCGCCAGGACCGACCCGCCCGAGCAGTACGACGCTCTGGAGGACGCTATACAGGTACGGAGTTGAGGCGTATTGCAATATGAACTGAATCATTTATTATAAAACTTTAATAAAAAAATATATTTCATGTCAATTAAGGTTAAGTCAAAGTCGAAGTCAAAATGTTTTATTCAAATAAACTTACGAAAGTGCTTTTGAATCGTCCATACATTTTTTACCTTCTACCCATTCAGGACGTCTATTTTTTAGCTGTGGATAAGAATAGGGGCAATAAACTCCACAGCTTTAATAGAAGTAACGACATTCACAAAAAAAAGTATGGCGTTACCAAATTATACAACATTTTAGATAAAGCTGAAAGCCCATTTTACCAAGAACCCCCAAATTTTGAAACGGGCTACCTAATCAACGCTAGCAAAGCAAGACAACAATAATATGTTTGTAGCAATAATTAAAACTTTTGAAGATGAAAACGTAGAGGAAGTTTATACAGCTCGTTTTTTAGATTTGTAAATTACACTGAGTTATTTACTCATTTATTTATTTATTTTAAAATATTGTGTAAAGACCTGCATATCAGACTATACAAAACTGTAAAATCTCTTCAATACACTTTGAACTTTATGTCCATGGCATATGGTTTAACATTTATTACAGAAATTTGACAATTTTGGATAGCAGGCATGTGTACATAATTCATATTAATCTAAAAGTAAAAAAAACATAAAAACAGAATTTGAAAAATGACAAAGTGACAATAGGGCTCCTTTGGTTTATAAAAAATTAAAGTAGATAGTGTTTGGATTGAGCCACGATAGCATAGTTGGCAGTGTACCTACTTGACCGGGCATCTCATGGGGTGCGGGTTTGAATCCCGCTCGTGGAATTTTTTCGAAACTTTGTCAAATTGTAATTTATTCGCAACAATATTTACGTAAAATTATATGTAAATAATCATAAAAACAGAAGTAAAGAGGTTGTTAGGTTTTATTGGCACTAAAACCAATCTATCGTTTACTAACAATACAACTTGTCTTAGGACCACCGCGAGTTCCTACTCGACTTGGACTCGCACAAGTCCATAGTGGTGTCGCTGAACGTGGTGGGCTCGCACGTGACCGCGCACGCGTCGGACGCGCGCGCCGCCGAGCGTGTGATCGCGCGGTTAGGCGCCGCCAACCGCCGCTGGGACGACGCGTGCGCGCGCGCCGGCGTGTGGCAGGGAAGGCTGCAGCGCGCGCTCGTGCACAACACGCAATTCCACGACATTGGTGAGTGTTTGTTAGGGTTAATGTTTATTCCTCATAAAAATCATTTCAGGTACTAATAATGATTCGTCTTATTGCCTTACTAAAGATATTTACAAGAAATATCCCCTCAGTTGTAGTGATGACATGATTTTAATGATGGAGACCTTTGCCCAGCAGTGGGACTGTTATAGTATAACAGTAAGTAAATATACTTACTTTACAAGAAAAATATTTTTACTTAAATAAAAGAAACAATAGGTATGGTAGGTAAAACCCATAATAACAAATTAAAATTAAGTGGCTATAAAAAAAAAGGGAACTCAAGCTCATGGGAACTCACAATGGGGTATGA